>OY365777.1:29746800-32246800 GCA_959347405.1 Napeogenes sylphis | reverse complement strand
AAAAGAGTATGTTTTCTAGATCGAACGTGAACAAATTTAATTTAAGCATAGGAGGTTCTTGTAAATAAAACTGAACTTAATAGAACATATTTATGTTTACATATTTCAGAATACTAAAAATATATATTCCGTAGATATATTACATTATAAAATCATTGGAGGTAAAAAAAATAAATTAATTTGAGAAATGTTCATAATTTAGTTGACTGAGCAATTTTGTTACAGATGTTTAAAACTTCTTTACAGTTGTAGCTCAAAGAGAACTACGTAATAATCTTAATCCTTTTCAATTGTACAATATTTTTTACCGTATTACTTTACATTAGAAAAATACGCTTAATTAAAGTTTAACATACGCTTAATTTTTATGTATAAAAGTTATTTAAATTGGCTATATATTTTTGAAGTGAAACTTCTTTATCGGGGTTAGAAAAAAAAATTGTGTAACATTTTTTCGTTACGCGTGACATTTTTCCGTTACGCACCAGCTTTTTTCGTATAGCTTCATCTCTTTTACACCATGTTGTTATGGAAATACTAAATAATCAAAATGACAAGTATGTGGATTACAAAACACAATTTACATTAATCAAAAATAAAATTATCGGATTAGAGTTCTATAATTAAATAATGAATTGTAGTTACATATTGGACAATACGATTTTATGGAATTGCTATTGAAACTAATAAATAAATTCAAGATTATAACATGAAGAATAAATTATGAAATATAATTTATAATATTTTTAAAAAACATTGATTGTCTGAAATAGAAGAAGTAAGAATGAAAAGAAATACGAGTTTTGGGTGAGAAATGGAGCATTGGGGTCCTGATCTTTACAAGATCGGTTTTGCTATACCTAGGACGAACAAAAACTCGAAACAGCAGAAACAATTCTGAAGAATAATTTTATTTGTGATATAGTGACGATCCTACACGTTAAGAAGTCTAAAGTTATTATTTTTAAAGTGAATTGTGTACATTTGTCTGTTTTTTTATGGTACTTATGTGTTTCTTCTATGAGAATATTATACGTCAGAAACAGTCGATTCACTTCTTACGTTTTAATTAATTAATATTAATGAAAATTATGACGTTTTTCCGTTACGCGCCATCTTTATTTCTAAGTCACATTTTTCCGTTACGCGCCATATTTGAAGTAAAACTTTTTTATCGACGGATGGGAGAAATTTTATAGCAATGTCAAAAAATTGTAACGTTTTTCTGTTACGCGCCATATTTATTTTTGCTTAAATTTTATCTAATTTAGCTTAATTAGCCATTCCTGTAAAGTTGTAATTAGTGAATCATTTTTCAAAAAATTATATCATAAAGAAGTTTCACTTCTTACATGTGTACACTAATACACACACACATATTTTTTTACGTGTTGCGTGCACAACTAAAAAACAAACAGATAAACAATTATTTTTTTAAATGTTAGAAATGGCTTCTGTTAGTTATCACAATAAACAAACAGACAAAATGAAAAACCATTGTTTTGGGTTCTCTTGCTCTTATTAAGGCCCCTTATCATGTTTTTTTTTATTTTCCATGTACAGAAATCGATCAGTGACAATTGTATTATATGTATACATAAGATGTTTGTTATTAATTATGTGTTATTCAATAGATTTTTCAATTGAAAATAATATTAAGAAATAATGTATAATGTGCCGTGTCTGATTGTTGTTAACTCGCTTTTATTAATATTTTTTTGTTGATCGTTGATTTCCTTGGAGTACATATTAATGAATAAATGCCTTTTTTGGTTTTAACAGTTACTATTTATTTTTTATATTGTTATATTTTTTCTTGCATTAACTTTCATCTCTGTATCACCTGATTGAAAATTTTAAAGTACTTATATTATTCGTTTATATTTTATGTTTTTATTAGTGCTTGTAAAACTCCTTGTACTAAAAATCCTTGAAATTTAATATTTTTCAAATTTAATTAAAGCAGGTTGAACTGATTTTGAATAGAAGTTTTTATAAAAAAGACTGTAATATACATTTTTGTATTTTTATTAAATATCTAATCCTGTTATATTATAATAATAAAAGAATATTGGATTTAACCGACTGAACGATCGAAGGAAATTGCTTCGAAACTCTTAGCGAAAAATCTATTGTAATTCTCTTAATTCATACATATTTGGGTCTTTGTATATGTACTAATGTGGGGATCGCATTTCTTAGTAAATTGCCATGAAACTTTTGATTCGTGTCCAATATTTGGCACTACGTTGGTGGAATACGTGCTATAGAGTGCATACTAAACAACCGGAAAATTCAAGACAAAATCTTTAAAATCTCTCTCATTTCTGAAATGATTTCTCATTACGATCGTCATTCATTTTGACAAATCAAAACGAAGGAACGTGCTCCTCCTGGTAATTGAGTGAAGGTTATAAATACTGAGTTTGCATTTTTTTGCTTTAAAGCGCTTTCTTACAAACTCATTATCTAACCTATTTAAATTCTAATAAAATATCCTGACTTGATAATTAGAAGGAATCAGAAATCTGATTTGAAAACGTAAAAGATAGTTCAAAAGTAATTGTTTGATTAACTTTTTGTAGATGAAATCATTTGATGTAGCGATCCCATCTGGCGACTATAGAGCAGTAGTGAAGTACCGACGACGGACCCGGAACCCCCAAGAGTCCAACGTTGTCTTGCAGGTTTCGCCGCAACTCTGGGGCGTACTCACGCAGGCAGGTCGCATTCATGTAGACCTCCAGAGGTGCTTAGTGGCAGACCAGTCCCCGCTAGTCCAGTGCACAAAGTGCCTGGGCTACGGGCACGGCAAAAAATTCTGCAAGGCAACGGTGGACTCTTGTAGCCACTGTGGCGGTAGCCACTTAAGGGCAGATTGCCCGGTGTGGCCAACAGGGGATAAACCGACATGCACTAACTGTTTGACAGCGAAAATGGAACGAGCTGACCACTCCGCGTTTGACGGGGAGTGCCCAGTAAGGAAGCGCTGGGACGCCATAGCACGATCGTCAGTATCGTACTGTTAGGTATCGTCCAGCGCAACCTAAAGACGGGCAGTCCCCTTCAGGCGGGGAGGGGCCAGCTCAGTGACTCGACTAAACTGACCTAAACTTACTGACAAATAGGACCTGGGGACTCCAAGAATACTTACTGACATGACTGACTGACTTTACGTTGAGACGTCACGAGCGATGCCGGATAACCGGATGATCACTGACGACCTGGTGTAGACGCCAACACAAATAACACATCGACACGCAATTGGGCTTGACCCCGTGTGATTGCACACGGAACATCAGGGCCACCACGATATCGATTGGGGGCGGCATTAATTAAATGCCTTATCCACAATCGAAAGCTACGACGACATCACGGCGGAGACGACGGGCAGTCACATCCGGATGCAGGTCGCATTGTGCCAATGCGGCCCTGGCATCGCGGGATGATGATGCACCACCACCATAACAAGAAGAAGGATGAAGTATTGCTGGAAAAAAAAAAAAAAATAAAATAAAAAAAAAACTTACCCCGGTCCTTAAAGAAGTACCTAGAAAAAAAAAAATAAATAAAAAAAAAAAAGAATAATAAAAAAAAAAAAAAAATAAAAAAAAAAAATAAATAAACACTTACCCCGGTCCTTGAAGAAGTACCTGAAAATAAAAACAACAGTTAATTATTACAATATGTCGGCTTCTGGGCCCTGTCTTAAGATTACGATGTAAATATAATACTTATCTGCTATCTATATCTATATATCTGGAATTGTCGATCACCGCTATGTCCCTGTAAAAAGAATTAGAAATTAAAAACAATAATTAACAATAATAATTAATAATAATAACCTACTAAGTGTATAACAATAATCTATGTGTAATGCAAAATAATGTTGCAAGGGCAAATGTGCATTAAACTATGTAAGCCTGTACCACTTAATGTGAATGTTGAACAGCTGGTCGAACGACTGCAAATATGTCTCTAGAATAGGAAAATGTAATAAATAAATGTAAAGTAACTAACAAAATGTAAATGCTACTAATAAATGAAATAAAAATATGTGTTAATTCTAGCACCAAGCAAATAGCTTTAGATTTATGAAATACTATTATATTCCTCCTAATATAGATTTTCCGAAACACAACCAGGTAAATTACCTCTCACTCCTAAATTCGGTCAAAAATTTTCAAAATCGTCAACTATGTAAACTTATAAACTTAATAAACCCCTCGAAAACTGTCTAATATATATAAATTGTTAAATGATCTCAACTTGTATTAGATAAGTAAAACTGAACCTGCCATGTAAATCTTGGCCAAGCCTATGTCAGTCTACTCTACTGTACGAAAGTCATGTAATTACTTAAAATATAGTTAAATCAATTTATGGAAATAATGTACTCAATATATTATTATTCATTAATATGTACTCCAAGGAAATCAACGATCAACAAAAAAATATTAATAAAAGCGAGTTAACAACAATCAGACACGGCACATTATACATTATTTCTTAATATTATTTTCAATTGAAAAATCTATTGAATAACACATAATTAATAACAAACATCTTATGTATACATATAATACAATTGTCACTGATCGATTTCTGTACATGGAAAATAAAAAAAAACATGATAAGGGGCCTTAATAAGAGCAAGAGAACCCAAAACAATGGTTTTTCATTTTGTCTGTTTGTTTATTGTGATAACTAACAGAAGCCATTTCTAACATTTAAAAAAATAATTGTTTATCTGTTTGTTTTTTAGTTGTGCACGCAACACGTAAAAAAATATGTGTGTGTGTATTAGTGTACACATGTAAGAAGTGAAACTTCTTTATGATATAATTTTTTGAAAAATGATTCACTAATTACAACTTTACAGGAATGGCTAATTAAGCTAAATTAGATAAAATTTAAGCAAAAATAAATATGGCGCGTAACAGAAAAACGTTACAATTTTTTGACATTGCTATAAAATTTCTCCCATCCGTCGATAAAAAAGTTTTACTTCAAATATGGCGCGTAACGGAAAAATGTGACTTAGAAATAAAGATGGCGCGTAACGGAAAAACGTCATAATTTTCATTAATATTAATTAATTAAAACGTAAGAAGTGAATCGACTGTTTCTGACGTATAATATTCTCATAGAAGAAACACATAAGTACCATAAAAAAACAGACAAATGTACACAATTCACTTTAAAAATAATAACTTTAGACTTCTTAACGTGTAGGATCGTCACTATATCACAAATAAAATTATTCTTCAGAATTGTTTCTGCTGTTTCTGTTGACTTTTCTTTGTTGGATTTAGAACTTTAACATTTTGGAGAATGGATAAATTTGTATAATATAATATGTAACGTATGTGAAAGGATATTAATAATTAATGATCTGAATCACTTTTTGCCTAAAGAATTAGGCAATTAAAATAATATTTATTAAATGAAATTTACTTGAAAAATTAAATGTTTGTAACATGCATTACATAATATTATATAAGATAAAAACTACATGAGAAACAAATCCAGGAGTCATTATTAGTTATTGTATGACTTTCCTCGAAATAAGAGAGTAATCAAGGGGATGTTTTCATTTCTCTCTTATTGTTAGGAACAATAAAAGCTGAAGGTCAGTCAATAATATGAGATGATAGAACTGTAAAACTACTAGACATACCTTTGTAATATAATCGTTATATTCAATATTAGATACTTGTAACAGTCCTTCACATTAATATTGTACGAATTATAGGACAATACTATGGACTTTTCATATTGAATAAAGAAATCATCTCATACTATACAGCTTTATTATTTTATTGTTATTACCTTTAAACAAAAAATAGGTGAAACTGCACTTCGCAGCATGCAAATTGCATGTTGAGCTTTAAGTTTTAAGCTTTAATTTTTATTATTAAAGAAATATATATAATAATAATTTGTTAGTGATTCAAATAATAATGTAATTTGTTAGTGAGACAAATAATGTAATCTTTGTCTATAAAAGCAGCTACACTTGAATTTTACTTAAAAGAGTATGTTTTCTAGATCGAACGTGAACAAATTTAATTTAAGCATAGGAGGTTCTTGTAAATAAAACTGAACTTAATAGAACATATTTATGTTTACATATTTCAGAATACTAAAAATATATATTCCGTAGATATATTACATTATAAAATCATTGGAGGTAAAAAAAATAAATTAATTTGAGAAATGTTCATAATTTAGTTGACTGAGCAATTTTGTTACAGATGTTTAAAACTTCTTTACAGTTGTAGCTCAAAGAGAACTACGTAATAATCTTAATCCTTTTCAATTGTACAATATTTTTTACCGTATTACTTTACATTAGAAAAATACGCTTAATTAAAGTTTAACATACGCTTAATTTTTATGTATAAAAGTTATTTAAATTGGCTATATATTTTTGAAGTGAAACTTCTTTATCGGGGTTAGAAAAAAAAATTGTGTAACATTTTTTCGTTACGCGTGACATTTTTCCGTTACGCACCAGCTTTTTTCGTATAGCTTCATCTCTTTTACACCATGTTGTTATGGAAATACTAAATAATCAAAATGACAAGTATGTGGATTACAAAACACAATTTACATTAATCAAAAATAAAATTATCGGATTAGAGTTCTATAATTAAATAATGAATTGTAGTTACATATTGGACAATACGATTTTATGGAATTGCTATTGAAACTAATAAATAAATTCAAGATTATAACATGAAGAATAAATTATGAAATATAATTTATAATATTTTTAAAAAACATTGATTGTCTGAAATAGAAGAAGTAAGAATGAAAAGAAATACGAGTTTTGGGTGAGAAATGGAGCATTGGGGTCCTGATCTTTACAAGATCGGTTTTGCTATACCTAGGACGAACAAAAACTCGAAACAGCAGAAACAATTCTGAAGAATAATTTTATTTGTGATATAGTGACGATCCTACACGTTAAGAAGTCTAAAGTTATTATTTTTAAAGTGAATTGTGTACATTTGTCTGTTTTTTTATGGTACTTATGTGTTTCTTCTATGAGAATATTATACGTCAGAAACAGTCGATTCACTTCTTACGTTTTAATTAATTAATATTAATGAAAATTATGACGTTTTTCCGTTACGCGCCATCTTTATTTCTAAGTCACATTTTTCCGTTACGCGCCATATTTGAAGTAAAACTTTTTTATCGACGGATGGGAGAAATTTTATAGCAATGTCAAAAAATTGTAACGTTTTTCTGTTACGCGCCATATTTATTTTTGCTTAAATTTTATCTAATTTAGCTTAATTAGCCATTCCTGTAAAGTTGTAATTAGTGAATCATTTTTCAAAAAATTATATCATAAAGAAGTTTCACTTCTTACATGTGTACACTAATACACACACACATATTTTTTTACGTGTTGCGTGCACAACTAAAAAACAAACAGATAAACAATTATTTTTTTAAATGTTAGAAATGGCTTCTGTTAGTTATCACAATAAACAAACAGACAAAATGAAAAACCATTGTTTTGGGTTCTCTTGCTCTTATTAAGGCCCCTTATCATGTTTTTTTTTATTTTCCATGTACAGAAATCGATCAGTGACAATTGTATTATATGTATACATAAGATGTTTGTTATTAATTATGTGTTATTCAATAGATTTTTCAATTGAAAATAATATTAAGAAATAATGTATAATGTGCCGTGTCTGATTGTTGTTAACTCGCTTTTATTAATATTTTTTTGTTGATCGTTGATTTCCTTGGAGTACATATTAACGAATAAATGCCTTTTTTGGTTTTAACAGTTACTATTTATTTTTTATATTGTTATATTTTTTCTTGCATTAACTTTCATCTCTGTATCACCTGATTGAAAATTTTAAAGTACTTATATTATTCGTTTATATTTTATGTTTTTATTAGTGCTTGTAAAACTCCTTGTACTAAAAATCCTTGAAATTTAATATTTTTCAAATTTAATTAAAGCAGGTTGAACTGATTTTGAATAGAAGTTTTTATAAAAAAGACTGTAATATACATTTTTGTATTTTTATTAAATATCTAATCCTGTTATATTATAATAATAAAAGAATATTGGATTTAACCGACTGAACGATCGAAGGAAATTGCTTCGAAACTCTTAGCGAAAAATCTATTGTAATTCTCTTAATTCATACATATTTGGGTCTTTGTATATGTACTAATGTGGGGATCGCATTTCTTAGTAAATTGCCATGAAACTTTTGATTCGTGTCCAATATTTGGCACTACGTTGGTGGAATACGTGCTATAGAGTGCATACTAAACAACCGGAAAATTCAAGACAAAATCTTTAAAATCTCTCTCATTTCTGAAATGATTTCTCATTACGATCGTCATTCATTTTGACAAATCAAAACGAAGGAACGTGCTCCTCCTGGTAATTGAGTGAAGGTTATAAATACTGAGTTTGCATTTTTTTGCTTTAAAGCGCTTTCTTACAAACTCATTATCTAACCTATTTAAATTCTAATAAAATATCCTGACTTGATAATTAGAAGGAATCAGAAATCTGATTTGAAAACGTAAAAGATAGTTCAAAAGTAATTGTTTGATTAACTTTTTGTAGATGAAATCATTTGATGTAGCGATCCCATCTGGCGACTATAGAGCAGTAGTGAAGTACCGACGACGGACCCGGAACCCCCAAGAGTCCAACGTTGTCTTGCAGGTTTCGCCGCAACTCTGGGGCGTACTCACGCAGGCAGGTCGCATTCATGTAGACCTCCAGAGGTGCTTAGTGGCAGACCAGTCCCCGCTAGTCCAGTGCACAAAGTGCCTGGGCTACGGGCACGGCAAAAAATTCTGCAAGGCAACGGTGGACTCTTGTAGCCACTGTGGCGGTAGCCACTCAAGGGCAGATTGCCCGGTGTGGCCAACAGGGGATAAACCGACATGCACTAACTGTTTGACAGCGAAAATGGAACGAGCTGACCACTCCGCGTTTGACGGGGAGTGCCCAGTAAGGAAGCGCTGGGACGCCATAGCACGATCGTCAGTATCGTACTGTTAGGTATCGTCCAGCGCAACCTAAAGACGGGCAGTCCCCTTCAGGCGGGGAGGGGCCAGCTCAGTGACTCGACTAAACTGACCTAAACTTACTGACAAATAGGACCTGGGGACTCCAAGAATACTTACTGACATGACTGACTGACTTTACGTTGAGACGTCACGAGCGATGCCGGATAACCGGATGATCACTGACGACCTGGTGTAGACGCCAACACAAATAACACATCGACACGCAATTGGGCTTGACCCCGTGTGATTGCACACGGAACATCAGGGCCACCACGATATCGATTGGGGGCGGCATTAATTAAATGCCTTATCCACAATCGAAAGCTACGACGACATCACGGCGGAGACGACGGGCAGTCACATCCGGATGCAGGTCGCATTGTGCCAATGCGGCCCTGGCATCGCGGGATGATGATGCACCACCACCATAACAAGAAGAAGGATGAAGTATTGCTGGAAAAAAAAAAAAAAAATAAAATAAAAAAAAATAAAAAAAAAACTTACCCCGGTCCTTAAAGAAGTACCTAGAAAAAAAAAAATAAATAAAAAAAAAAAGAATAATAAAAAAAAAAAAAAAATAAAAAAAATAAATAAATAAACACTTACCCCGGTCCTTGAAGAAGTACCTGAAAATAAAAACAACAGTTAATTATTACAATATGTCGGCTTCTGGGCCCTGTCTTAAGATTTCGATGTAAATATAATACTTATCTGCTATCTATATCTATATATCTGGAATTGTCGATCACCGCTATGTCCCTGTAAAAAGAATTAGAAATTAAAAACAATAATTAACAATAATAATTAATAATAATAACCTACTAAGTGTATAACAATAATCTATGTGTAATGCAAAATAATGTTGCAAGGGCAAATGTGCATTAAACTATGTAAGCCTGTACCACTTAATGTGAATGTTGAACAGCTGGTCGAACGACTGCAAATATGTCTCTAGAATAGGAAAATGTAATAAATAAATGTAAAGTAACTAACAAAATGTAAATGCTACTAATAAATGAAATAAAAATATGTGTTAATTCTAGCACCAAGCAAATAGCTTTAGATTTATGAAATACTATTATATTCCTCCTAATATAGATTTTCCGAAACACAACCAGGTAAATTACCTCTCACTCCTAAATTCGGTCAAAAATTTTCAAAATCGTCAACTATGTAAACTTATAAACTTAATAAACCCCTCGAAAACTGTCTAATATATATAAATTGTTAAATGATCTCAACTTGTATTAGATAAGTAAAACTGAACCTGCCATGTAAATCTTGGCCAAGCCTATGTCAGTCTACTCTACTGTACGAAAGTCATGTAATTACTTAAAATATAGTTAAATCAATTTATGGAAATAATGTACTCAATAACTATTGTATAAATTGTAAGTGTATCCTGTAAACGAATGTATATATACATATATTAAAATCATAATGTAAATCTTCAAACTAGCAAACATATGCGGCAGCTTCTATAAACCTTGCCAAAATCTATAACGAAGCTAATGTAAATGAAATAAACGCATAGAATCTGCCGCAATGTCAGACTTACTACACTATACAAAACTCACCACACCGCACAAATAAAAACCACAATATGAAAAACTTATTCTCCCTAAACACCGATTCCCTCCACCCATGGGGAAGATGACAGTGAACCACAAAAAAAAAAAAAAAAAAAAAAAAAAAAAAACCCCTATGTAAGCAAATTATTTGCTTGTGTTAAGGGTGTTAGACAACGATAAAAATGCATAGAAATGCACACTATAAACACTGAGAATATATTTAATAAACGACCTAACCCAGAAATACAGACATCTATGTTCATCACATACATGTCTGTCCCTGTCGGGAATCGAACCCGTGCCCCATTGAGTCACTATACGTTAGGCGTCTGCGCTAACCATTCGACCAACGAGGCGGTAAATATCCTCGCCTTGTTCAGATAATGCAAATAAAAGTAATAGAGCTATAATTTGCATAGTATAATAAAGTTACAATACAATAATGTTTCGAAATATTAATAGGAAATAATAACGATACCAAACATAATATCGTTTCTTTTTTATTTTATAAACAATGTAACAAGATTGTTTATACAATTACCCTTTTCATTTTGCTACAAGTACAAAGTTTTGTTACTGTAATTTATGCCAGCGTATTGTAAGGTATCAACATAGAAGCCCAAAGTAATACGTTATCCTTATTTAAGACTTATATAAATTGTTACCTTTGTATATAACTCAAAATAGTGCTGGGTTTTAAGAGATCCAGAATAACTAATGATGTTGTCACTTTAAGCTATGATTTGCTATTTAGTTTTATCAAATATTATAAGAAACTGGTCGGAGAAATCTGAAAGTATATACTCCCCTCAACAAAATATATAATTGGAAATTACAATATCTTAGAAAATGTCGAAGTTTAATCAAATGTATTTAACAAATCTAAACAATGAAGTTAGATAAAAAAATCAAACATATTATTATATAATACTATAATAATAGTATACTGAAACTTATGTGTTATATTTTTGGCTATTACATTAAATGTTAAATATCCTTTAGTCGTCCAAAGGATAATCTTTCATTCTGTTGCCCGGGACTTTACAAACAAAGGTACAGTCAGCCCCAAAAGTAGCTTACAGGATCCAAATTGCCACAAAACTTATATAATATTATTAATATTTCACACAAGGTATAATAAAAAGCCACATTTATTTCATTTTATCAGTAATAAAAACAATTTTTCACTAAAGCTTATAATATTACTATTATATTACTATTATATTACGAGTGATTGAACATTATCTGTCCATGTAGATTTATATTTAGAGTTTGTATGCTTATATTTTTATGTTATTATTTATTAATTATTATTTTTTTTTAGATAGAATTTTTGTAATCATTTGTAATTGCTTTTGCTCACTTTAAAACTTATTTTTGTGTTTTGTTATTATTATTATTTTTTTTTTTAACTAGTTTTATTATTTTTTTTTATTGTCATATGGTGCGCACACTTAGTGTTATTCATTGTTGTACTCTACTTTCACTTTCACACAGGTCTGCTGGAAGAAATTTCATTTTGAAATAAGCAGTGCCTTTGTAAGATTGTTTGTTTGAATAAGTTTATCTGATATGTATTCTGTGTGTACATAAATATTAAAATAAAAATAAAATAAATATTTACTGAATGTCTTTAAAAGGTAATATCTACTTGTAAAAAAAATTATTGTTCGGATATTTGTTAAAGATAAAATAAGTAGTAGTTTGCAGTTTTATATACATTTAACCAAAAGTCTGATCGATATCTCATGAAGTCAAGTTCAGGTCTCCAGGATGACCGGCTCCACCGGCTCTTCTTTTGCCAATAAACAAAAAAAAATATCACTAAATATTCTCATATCATATAACTTATCATATATCACACAACTTCTTTCTCATATCATATAAAAAAAAATACCGTGTCCGACCACCCAAGCGTACAGCACTTAAACTGAGTTTCACTACAGCGGGACGATTGTAATATAGATTGGAGTATTGTATTTGATATTTCTTGTGTTGACTCAAAAGTAAAAGCTTTTGACTCAATCATAACCAAACTTAAAGATTGTCATGCCCCTGTAAAATGCATCAAAATAGAACTCATTCCTGCTCCGTGGCTTACAATTGAACTAAGAGATTTGTTGCCATGGAATTTTTTAAAGTCAATCGGAATTGGAAAAACGCCTGTCAGCTCTTGTAAGGATTTTGATTAAGATTCTCTCAATGACCATTTCGCTCTTTCACCTATTTCTGCCTTGAGTGAGAAAGCGAGTACTCTTCGTGACTTATCCGCTTTGTCAACACCTAACTTCTTCGCAATTTCAATTAGGCGTTGTTAGTGAACGCGACGCTAAGACTGCCATACATTCAATTTCATCTAACGCAATGGGTAATGATCAACTGTGTTCCAAAATGGTCACTTCCATTCTCCCCATTACTCTTCCAATTCTAACGTACATTTTCAACTATTCTTTTTCCAGTTCTACCTTTCCTTCGATTTGGAAAATGGCATATGTCATCCCCTTCCTGAAGTTTCAAATCCTACTTGTATATCACATTTCCGACCCATATGTATTCTACCTTTTCTATCTAAAGTTCTTGAACAAATTGTTCATAAGTAGTTATCTTCATACATTTTTCTCACCCCTTACCAGTCGGGTTTTCGTCCTGGACACAATACGGAAACTGCTCTTTTAAAGGTTACAAATGACATTCGTTTGGCTATGGAAAATAAGTATGTAACTGTTTTAGTACTAATGGATTTCAGCAGCGCTTTTAATACTGTTGACTTTGACATTCTCCTTGGTATACTCAGATTCATAAACATATCTTATTCTACAATTACTTGGTTTTATTCTTACCTTCGAGATCGCTTACAATGTGTTTGTCTGGACTCATCTTTCTCTAATTGGTCTCATCTTAAAGCCAGTGTGCCTAAAGGTGGTGTTCTTTCCCCGTTACTCTTTAATATTGCTGATGCTGATCAGGTTTTAGCTGCAAATACAATTAATATAGATCTTGAACACATTAATTGTTGGTTTAAATCTTATGGACTATTATTGAATCCGGTTAAAACTCAGGCGTTAGTTTTATGCACTCGACTTCAACTTACTTCCTTACCTTCTCTTGCACCTTTAGTACTTAATGATACTCCGATCAATTACTCTAAATTTGTAAAAAACTTTGGACTTTGGGCTCCTCCTTATCTTAGAATACCCAAGTTAATGAGGTGAGCCGCAAGGTACATTATACATTTCATTCGCTGAAGTGTTTACTAAATTTCCTGCCTTTAAACACAAAGATATCCCTTACTCAGTCTTATTCAGCCTATTATCGACTATGCAGATACCTGTTACTTGAAAGCCACGGAGAATTTCATCAATAAACTTGAAAGTTGGCAAAATCACTGTAATTGATTTATTTTTGGATTAAAGAAATACGGCCATGTTTCTAATTTTCGTAGAAAATTCAAGTGGCTCCCAATTCGCTTTCGAAGAAATACTCATTTTATGTCTCCTTTACAATATTCTTTACAATCCTTCATTCCCAGATTATTTGTGTGATCGTTTCTCTTTCTTACACGGTCCTGAATCTTCTTGTAGGCTGCACCTACGTATGAACCTCAAATTCCCTATACATGAAAGTAAGATTTACTCTCATTATTTTACGGTTCAAGCAGTGGGGCTGTGGAACACAATACCGTATACAACACTCAAAATCTAAATCAATATCTATTTTTAAAAAACTAGTAATCGATCACTATCTCTCCTTGTAGAATGAAATTTAAAGTTTGTATGTAATAACTTTAGTTTACTTTTAAATTAATTTCTCACGATTTTCATATGGTGCGGCGCACATATACTGCGACTCATTTTTGTACTCTCCTTTCACGGGTCTGCTGGAAGAGATTTCATTTTGAGTAGTGCCTTTGTACAAATCCATCTTAAAATATATTTTGTCTTATAAGATCCTGTGTGTATATAAATGTTAAAAAAATAAATATAATAACTTATTTGTCGAGTCATGTTAAGAATGTCTAACAAAGAATTACAAAGTAAAGTAGATATTAGCACACAATTGAATTTCAAATTAGGAAAGCTTTCTGCAACTCAAGTTCAAAATCAATTCCCGACCTACTTTAGTGCCCTTGGCCTATTTGAGGATAACAAAAACAGTGGGTCTTGATATAACATTCATTGTAATATGTTTTTTCTATATAGTAACATTTAAGATGTTTCAACATCCTTAGAATAAACGTTCAAACATAAAAAACTTAAAAAAAATCAAATAATAAATGATGTTTTTATATCGCTAAAGAAAAAAAACGGGTTATGTAATTATAGTACAGATAATGTAATGACACATTTTTAAATCGTTTAGTTTGCATCGAACTGTTAATTTTTTTTTAGGTAACCATATACATATAAGTATCCGATCTCATCAGTCTGCCTTTTAATATATGGCGAACTCCTGGCCTCAAATGTAGTCTAGGTTTTGGCTATATGGCCAAATGCACACGTTGCTTCTAAAACTTTCTGAAAGCTTAAAGTTTATCATTTATGTATATCGGGTAATATAATGGTAAAACTCTATATTTCAATGTATAGGAGAACCGAATAAGACGTACACTGTGTGTTGAATGGTGAGACTCTACTTTCATTCTATTTACACTAGGTAATAAACGAACTTCAGTCGTTCTTTCTATCGTCATCCCTAAGAATGCATTCTTAAGATGCAATTTTAAAACAAACAATATTTTTAAAGCTTAACAAAATCTTTGTACATATGAGTTATAATAACTGTTTAATCGTTTCTTTAAATTAATATTTGCCTTACACAAAATGATTGTGTGAGGCAACTAAATAATAGCAATTTAGAATAAATATAGAATGAAGTGATATGGACAGGACTTGGAAACTGCGACCTTTAATTTAAATGACCCTAACATGTATAGCCAATACGTGCTTATATATATTTTCAAACATTAATCCGGTTGTGGTATCTTTTCAATGTTTATCTTTACGGCTTAATTAGAAATATTAGTCAAAATTTTCGAAAGAACTCTCACTTACATTAATATAATCGCTTAAAGCGATCATATATAGAATGTTTAACTCATCGAAGCGGGTAGCAATTCGTTAGCCTTATTGGTAGAGGTCCCAGAGGTCGTGGGTTCGAATACCTGCCCATATCGGTTTATTTTTAAATAACCTTAACATGGCTGGCTATACATGTTTATAAATAATGAAAAATGTTATACTTTTTCAATTCGTTACCGTCAAACCAATGCATTGACCATTACTATTTTTATAACTAAAAGTTACATAAAAAATTGGTGTACTTGTATTATATTAGTATTTTTTTGAGGTATGTAAACTATACACAAATTTTTAATGTTTTTTAAAATAATATATATTTTCACGTTTTAATTATATTCAATATTGTTAGAGTTTTTGAAAACTGTCGAGATGAAGACAACTTGGTAAGAAGTCATAAAGACGTTTCTAGAAGTTGAGCTTGGAATTCTAGAAACTTTTGAAAACATAGTTTACTCAATAAAACAAGTTTTACGGAACTTTAAAGTAGTTTTAAAGACAAAAGAACTTTATACCTTATAGCTTATAAATCATTACTTTTATTTGATACCAGCTGTGCCTGCGACTTCGTACGCGTAGATTAAGATCTTGATGAACGGTGCCCTTTGTATGTAATAACTGTAAACCTTCAAAGTTTCATCAAACTCAATCAAGTAGTTCTTGCGTGTTGGAGTATTTCTAGTTTATTTATGTATATTTTTTTAAAGTTTAATCACTGGTAATCACGGGTTTAAAAAAATGGTTGATGTATTAAAAAATATTTAAAATTAAATTTTATCAACCAATAATTGCCTGCATTCGGTTAATATCTTTAGTTTTATAAATACATAAGATAATGATGCAATGTGTTAAAATGTCCAATTATTTCTCCAAGTTTTGTGTTTCCTTTAGGAATCTGATCATCCGGGATAATAAGCTTATTCCTTTGTTTCTTAAATCAATTGTAAACTAATGTTAGAATGTTTGTTATAAAGAGTCTAAGAAATTGGCGAAAATTGAAATTCAGTGACGATAATTTATGAAGCCCTTGATGGTTACCAGGATTCTGATATATCCTCGCTTTTCTCTGTGGTGGTAAATTAATAAAATTTTTACATAGGCTATGAAAAAGGACACAAAGTTATATCAGACATAATTATAACATTATTATTATACCACTTTATAATTTAGTATATTGTAGACGTGTTTAGAATATGAAGTGAAAGTTGAAACTTTAAGCACAAAATGTTAACACTGCGTAATTTAATATTTAGTTAGACTTAATATTACAAAATCCATCACCGTCACTGTCATCGTTTATTTACATTACACATATCATAATATTTGTTTATTTAGTAGAGTATTATATTAAATCTCTCTTAATGAATTCATGTGGTTTGGAAAAACATCACTCATTTCGTAAAAAAATTAACATATGTTATCTACCACCTTCTTTGGTAACTACATTTATTTTTATAATATTACTTTTTAATCAATTCTAAGTGTTCATAATATGATAATGGTAATGAAAAAAATCTTTAACAATTGCCCCATTACTAAGACTTCGTTTTCCGGTTGTCTGTCTGTCTTTCTGTCTGTTTCCAGGCTGTATCTCATAATTGCTAGACAGTTGAATTTTGACAGATTATGTAATTCGCGCTATAACAACAAACACTAAAAACTAAATAAAAATAAAGTACTCAAATCCAAAAAAAGTATTTTTTTTTGCTCGATTTTAATAACGGTTACAAGTAAACATTTGAAATAATCACTGAATTTTTAGTTGTATAGATTGAAATAAAATAAATATTTGGGGGGATTCCCATAAAAGAAACCGTTTTTTAAATGTAAACTAAAATTCGTGTGCAAGTCCGACCCGCACCCGGCTGGTTTATTATGGATGTATTGACAAATTTATCGGACACTATCAAAAACATGTATAAAGTAATATATCCACATTTTTTTTTATGTATATATACAGGATTATTTTTAATTTGATGACCAGCTCTTGCAGGCAACCTCTCTACATCAATCCCAACAACATTTGTTCTAAAACTTTCTATAAATCTTGATAAACAACACAAAAACGGGCGCCATGCCGACGCTCATAGTTCATGCCAGTTCAGAGACAAAAATAAATTTTGTATGGGAAAATTTAAATTTAATAACTAATTATTTTAAAAAGTCGTGGTCAAATAGCACTATATTCTTCTTTATATATATATTTCTTGTGTGCGTGTGTATGTCACTGAACTCCTCCTAAACGAATGGGCCGGTTTTTGATGAAATTCTTTGTGTATGTTCAAGGGGACTTGAGAATTGTTTAGATTCACAATTTAGTCCACTGGAAAATGGTTTTTGATTAATTTTTAATGTGTAAGTAGATGGTGATTTTGGAATGTTTCACATTGGTTCCAACGGACTGCGTTACCATGGCAATGTCAAATATTAAATAATATTATATTTTAATTATAGTCTGCCCTGACAGTTGGCGTTGCGATAGAAATAGGAAAAATATTTTAGTACTAGCGGCCCGATACGTACTTCGCTACGTAAAAAGTGAAATGTAAAAATAAATATTGGAACAAATTCATTTATTCAAACAAAAAATCTTTATTTACATATTCATACGGTATCGATTGATCGAATTATGATAAATGTACATGCTAGTAGACATTGTGATAACTTTTTAATATTTTTTTTTTTTAAGTTTGATTTTTTTAATTAAAGTCGCGTGTACAAGACAACGTCTGTTGGGTCCGCTAGTACATATATAAAATTGTAATTTTGAGTACGATAAGATTATGTAGATCTATTTAATTAAAAATATGTAAATATCACTATCAATATTAATAAAGTTTTATTACATGTCAAAATATTGTTATATATATCATTTTAGAATATGTTGAAGCTTATCTTATTTCACATTAAATTCACCTTCAAATAACGAGCAAACGAGATTCATTTGGGAATTAATTAGAATAAGCTTTTAAGACCTTACTTTTATTTTTCTTAATTATCTATTTAATTTTTTAATTGTCATATTTCTATTGATCGTTGTTCTTATCAAAAATACTGACAAAAAAAAAATTAAACACCTTTCACACGCCGTAACTTATATGTTTTTACAAACAAGAGAGATATCATTAGCTACTTATGTTACCATGCAACGAGAGAACAACTGACAAGAGATGGTGCAATACATTCATCATATTTTATAAGAATCCAAAAATTGTAACAATGAAAAAGCTGGAACATCATATCACATAAAATTTTATTTCTTTATAATAAATTTTAAAAGTAATTGTATCAGAATCCCAGAATTGTAACAACGAAAAAGTTGGAACATTATTTTACATAAAATTGTATTTCCTTATAATTAATTTTAAATATAGTTGTATCAAAATCTAAGAATTTTAACAATAAAAAAGCTGAAACATCATTTCATACCAATTGTATTTCTTTATAATTAATTTTAAACATAATTGTCACTCTTGTATTCTAATATCGAGTCAGCAGCGTCATCTTAGTTATAATTTAAATTGTAATTTTTAATTGAAGTATTATTCAAATTTATTTATTTTTTATCCTCTGCTGCCACCGTAATTATTTAGCTCATTATTTAAGAATACAATAACCTGTGATATACTATTAAATAGAGAATTGGAAAAACGGATACATATTGTATTCGAATTTTAGACAATAATTTAAGTTAAAAAGCCGTTACTGTAACAAAACCAACTTTGGCATTGACACGTTGATTGTAGATAAAATCCCCAAAAATATTTATTTTAAAAAGTAATGGTTGTTTATTTCCTTCATGAATTACGTACGGTGGCAGCCGAGGATCCAAAAAAAAACAAAATTATAAAAATACTTTAATTAAAATTACAAATTATGTTATAACTAAAATTACGACGGCTTGCTCGATATTAGAATAGAAGAGTGACAATTATATTTAAAATTAATAATAATGAAATACAATTATGCGAAGTGCAGATTCAGCTTAAGGATTGTTTTAAAATTAGAATAAAATAATACATTTATATGAAGTGCAGAATTAGTTTTTTGATTGTTATAATTCCCGTATTCTGATGCAATGTAATGTACATATTGCACCATCGCGTCGCTTGCTAAGCGACCCCCGCGATGCATGGGAATATAACTCATGTAAGTTAAAATAAAAAAATTGAGGGAAATAAAAATATGAAATTTACAATTTATACAAGTGACGATTAAAAATATGTTTAACATTTTCTTATTTTGAAGTGTTATAATAATATTCTTAAATATTATAAAACTTGTACCACACAAGGAGACAAAAAACCCACGTTTCATATTTTGAACCATACACCATACAGATCATTCAATCAATATCTAAATACTATTTTTTTTATTTACTAGCTGTGATTTATTTAAGATTCTATGGTTTTAGATTTCAGCCGTTTAATTGATGACCTGCTATCATAAAAGCCTCGTAAGGAGTGATCAATTTTGACCCATTCGGACTCATACAACGACTTATCGCTCGAACCCTCACGTTGCATCAAGGAAAAGTTGCTCTATGGCTTCCCTCTTAATGTTGTAACCACCCTAAGTAGTTCATTTAATTTAATCCCGGGAACTGTTTCCATTGTTGAATTTCATGCAATCAGTCTGTGACTCTTCACTCCTTCTTCATTTATTGTGTTCTTGAGTCATGCGCGTCAAAAAATTTATTAATAAACATTTCGAGACTCAGGAAATCGTGTTAAACGGCACTTATAAGACCTGCTCACCATATAAGATGAAATTTAAATATTTGTAATCAAACTTTCGTGAAGCAAGATGACTACTATTAAATATAAATTTACCTGGCTGTATTCACGTAAAGTGTCGTTTTGTTGTTATTAAATTCTTTATTTCTTCAAAAGAACATAATGAATATAAAAATAGGCAAGACTTCGTTTTTACTTTTAGGTTAACAAGTAAGGCTGATATTATATCGAGTTATTTAATTATAGTTTTTATGTAAAACAAATTTATTGATTTTTTTTTGCAACATTGCAATGGTAGTCATAAGGACTTTTTTTAAATATCTTTTTTATATTCTGTTATACTCTTAAAAAATTATCCCAATATTTTTTATAATACTTGTTTTGCATTATAATTAGCTTATAAAAAACCTTTTACATTTCATAAATTCTTTAAAAGGCCTTAATGCAAAAAACTAACGCTCATTATAAAAATAAAAGCTTCTGTCGCCCTGGGACATGGTCTCTTTTCTTTTTTGGAAAATTCTTTACGGACATCGCTCGCCTCAGGAAAGACTGAGGATGAATTGAGTTCACTTTATTGGATTAAGAACTTTAATATTTTGAAGAAACACATTTCTAATCTATATATATAAAGAAGGATGTTTGTATATATGAAATCGATGAACTCAGAAACTATTAGACCGATGATTATGAAAATTGGTATGTATATGTATTTTTCCACGGAGAAAGTTTATATGGTATGCCCATTGATGTAACTCGCCACCAGGCGCCGCTGTCAAATATAGACTTCCGCCCCGTTCAACCGATTGTCATAAAATTTGGTATGACCATGTATGTTTTCTCGAAGAAAACGAATATGCTATGACCATTGATGTAACTCGCCACCAGGCGGCGCTGTCAAATATCGACTTCCGCCCCGTTCAACCGATTGTCATAAAAGTTGATATGCCCATGTATGTTTCCTCGAAGAAAACGAATATGCTATGTCCATTGATGTAACTCGCCACCAGGCGGCGCTGTCAAATATAGACTTCCGCCCCGTTCAACCGATTGTCATAAAAGTTGGTATGCCCATGTATGTTTCCTCGAAGAAAACGAATATGCTATGTCCATTGATGTAACTCGCCACCAGGCGGCGCTGTCAAATATAGACTTCCGCCCCGTTCAACCGATTGTCATAAAAGTTGGTATGACCATGTATGTTTCCTCGAAGAAAACGAATATGCTATGTCCATTGATGTAACTCGCCACCAGGCGGCGCTGTCAAATATCGACTTCCGCCCCATTCAAGCGATTGTCATAAAAATTGGTATGACCATGTATTTTTCCTCGAAGAAAACGAATATGCTATGCCCATTGATGTAACTCGCCACCAGGTAAAGTAAGGGTTAGCCCAGCGAAGCGGGCTGGGTTCGCTAGTACTATCATATATAATAGAAGGATTTTCGTACGTTAATTATATGAATAATATTAATTAATTAGACAATTAAAATAACATTCATTAAATAAAAAATATATAGAAAATGAAATGTTGACACATGACAAACAAATGCACGACTCATTATTAGTTATTGTGTGAGACGTTTCTCGATATAAAAGAGTAATCAAGGGACATGTTTTCATTTCTCTCCTATTGTTAGGAACAATAAAAGCTGAAGGTCAATAATAAGAGATGATAGAACTATAAAACTAGACTAGACATACCTTTGTAATATAATTGCAGATACAATATACGTACAGACTACAATAATTGAGCGTTATATTCAATATTTGATATTTGTAGCAGTACTTTACAACAATATTGTACTGTTTTATTACTATACTATACTATTATACTACTTGACTACTTAAGCAATGTTGTAAGTATTATGACAATAATATGAGCTTTGCAAATATTAGTTCTTGCCTATCGGTTCTGCTCTGGTAAATAAATCCATGCTGTATTTATTACATTACAAGCTGTTGCCCGCGACTCCTCCCGCGTGTATTTCGCTTTACGCGTAATCTGTGGAAACTACAATTATAAACTTATAGTTAATTCTAGAGCATCCTAGTCATTTTTATACATATAGGAATTACATTGCTACGATATCAAACTGAAAATAATAACATACACACACATCACAAACACACACACACAGGGAGGACATCATGCAGATATACGTAATAAAGCATATGAATACAAAATATTTTTTACCAAATTGTTAAAAAATATTTGGTTATTACAGCGTCACCGGGGGAGTGGGCGAGTACTGAGACCCGCCCTTGAAAAGCCCGGGCCTGAGGGGCCCGGGGGACACGTCTGCCTTAAGGGTGCCTATAAGAGGTCGTCCTCGGCTTAAGACAGCGTATTTATAGGATGGAGCATTACTCCGTCAATTGGTCGGTCAAAGATTCTAACTCTCCTTAGCACCCCGTGTCGACCCTTACCTGGCAGAAAAGCACGGCGGTACACTTCTGTGGGTTTAACTCAATCCTCCATTACCTAAACCAATCACCTAGGGTGTTGGTCGCGGATTGGAGGCGAGCGGCGACGGCATGAGGGTCCCTACCTGCAGTGTCATCCGCGAATAGAGCTAATTTAATACTCGGATCTAGTTCAGGAGTATCGCTCTTAAAGAGTGTGTATAAGCTGGGCGAGAGGACGGAGCCCTGAGAGACACTCGCCCTGAGGGGGCGGGGGGATGACAGTATCCCCTCTACTTTGTAGCGGAAGGAACGATTCGAAAGGTAGTCTCGTATTAAAAATACGAGCCTATCCGACACCTCGAGTCGTAGTAGCTTGTACACCAACTCGTTGTGCCAGACCTTATCGAATGCCTTTGCCACATCGAAGAAGAGCGCTTCTGTTTTATTACGGTTAAATTTACGCCTATGAGAAAGAATGTGCTCCATTAGGCGGTGCACTAGATGGGTACACAAGTGATTGGCACGAAAGCTGAACTGCTCATTTGGAATTAATTTTAACCTCTCGATTTCCCTATTGAGCCTAATGAGAACTATTGTCTCTATAATTTGCCTAATGTATTAAGTAAACTAATCGGGCGGTAATTTCTTTGTAGAATTTTTAACTGCTATACCATATGCTAAAACATAATTATAGAGAGTTCTAAAGAAAATCAGCGCCATCTATGGAGATTTTATGTAACTAAATTTAAAATGCTTACATTCAATTTATTATTATTTAAAATTCAGATACAACCAAGTAGAAATTCTAGCTTTATCTAAATTAAATACGTTTATGTAAACCGCATCCAACTCTATTTAAAAGTTTTGAAACAGTGCTTGAAGTAAATTTTCAATTGACCATAACTTCTTTTTCCCTTAACCGATTTACTTTATTATTTTCGATGGTAAAAAGTGAGGTGTTTAAAAAATCTTTTAAAAATCTTTTAAAAAATTATTGTTAAATGTTGTGCTCTTGCAGCAGCTATGCAGCAACTAAATAGGTATTTTAAATCTTAAATTTTCAACTTAGTGTACGATATTAATAATGCATTACTTCGCGACAAGAAAATTTTGACTAAGTTAAAATTATTCACAAATTTTAAAATAGGAAATAATTTTAATATCTTATGGATATCAATTACATCTTTTTAGGGGACGGCTAAATAAAGGAACAAAATGAAATGCGAATAAATTACCTAACAAATAACGAAATAGCATTATCACATCGTATAGTCTAAGTCCTCATCGCAACGACTTCAATAATATTATTCTTTTTTATTTTGGAGGTCTTTTAGTATCAGGGTTTTTTTAAATTTAGTTTATTTTTTTTATTAGTACATTTTTTATTACATGTGTGAAATACTTTTTAATAAAAATAGTTATGCTCAGAACTAAGTAACAGTATTATTACATGTTTAACCATATTTTTTCGCTAAACAACAATATATATGATTTAAAACATGACAACTCTTTAAATTATGATTTAATACGAGTTTATTTGTGGAATATAGATAGACATTAAAACAAAGTTACGTGCTATCTTATTTGGCTTATTGTTTTGTAGAAAGAAAGATGGGATGAAAAGGTTTCCCAAAAGTCTACACTTTAATGTAAGAAACCAGGTCTTGGAGGTTAAAGGGTTTTTTTTCTTAAAATCCCTGTCTTATACTTCTTACTGACACCATGTTGAATTCTCGACTATTGTGACTACAAATTTAATTTTAATCTTTTGTATATAAGTAATTATTATGTAACAAAAAAAAAATATTATTAATGAATATTCCAGTTTTATTTATATGAAATGTGACATTTATACTCGCAGTCTGTGAAACTGTGCAAGTTACAACCCTTTGACATAGAATCCAATCTTCCCCAGAGCAATTACTAGCTTCATAATATCCAGTTTAATATGTAGCATAGTTCTGAATTAATTAATATTTTCGTTATGACTCAACCTCTTTATATGCTAATAGATAAGTTTCTAATCATTTACAAACATAAATGTGTTAACATAACATAATATTTAATATTAAATTAATTAATATGTTCAGAATTTTGGGATCAATTATTTCATATATTTGAAAAATTCGTTTTTCATATGAAAAACGAATTATCGCTTCAAATTATATACGTTTATAAAAATCACGTCTCCATCTGTTTAACCGTTTGTGTTATTATACTTTGGAAGCAATAGAAAAAATTCTGGATATTTCTAAATTATTTTTTTGCAAACAGTAGTCCATGACCTAAAGAATAAAATAGGCTTATTTACATTCTAAAAAAAAACTTTGAAAAAAGGAGGCCATCAGAAAACGTCAAGGACACACTTCCAAAAAGTTATTAGATAGGTACCTACCCTAATTCTCATAAGCTTCTTGCTATCTTTACTCTTCAAGATATTTATGGTGTGCGTTATATCTAGAAATATATGATAACATTCTAAATCGATATTAGTACCACATTAATTTTCTCTAAATTCTCAAATAGAGTTTTGGAATTTTGGGTACCTTTTGGCCACCTGATGTATCTAATAAGGGTACGCGTGACCCTTTATTACCGATAAGATAAGTAGACACTGGACAGGTTCTATTAAACGTAATTATGAGTTTCTCCTTATAATATACACAGATTACTCTTTCATATTGACTTCTTGTGTTGTTTGTGTAGAATATAGCAATTTTACTATATTGTAATGTAATGACATGTTGTAACATTGTATCATTGTTGTAACATTGTAACTGTAATGACATGTTTCATTGTGATTGTTATGTAAATAGTTGTTGCAAGGGGCAAGCATGTTAAAAAAAGTAATGAAAATTAAAAAAAGGGCACCATTACAGATTTCCACGTATTCCTGTGTCTTGCTAAACGGGTCCATACCGAACCATCTATTTTTTTAAGTCCTCTTTTTTTTTTTTAGTTTTTCTGCCCTTATTTCTTTTGCTATACCTTGGATACCATTCTGTTACTAGCTTGGTCCATTTTTTTAATTTACTTAACATATGTCCCGTCCAACGCCATTTATGCTGTCTGTAGACTGTGTGTGCATTTTTAATTTTTGGTTGTTTTTAATTTTTTGTAATTGCACCCTATCTCTACTTTTTGTAGAGCACTCATTTCTTTTGCATTTAGGAAAACTTTTGTTGTTATAGAAACATATTTATAAAAAAAATTGTATAAGGGTAATGTAGATAGTTTCCCTATTACCATACAAATAACAGATTTTACATCGTATATACAGTTGAAAAATATGAACCTAAAACGTCTTATTTAAATATTGTTCTTATAAAATATTTTTGAAAGGCAAGCTCGGTTTTTTTATCTCAGTTACATCTTGAGAAAATGTATTTTATTTTATGTAAAAGATGAATATGTCATGAGATGTCTTCCTCGATGAATGTCATTCGTAGCTTTTTACTCAAATGGTGACATTTATAATATAATGTGCAAAGACACAAAAAATGCATCCAAAATTAATCTTATGTCGGATACACAAGGTCTAAATTTAAGTAACGGGTGTTTCTTGATAGGGAATCCAAACAAAATTACTATAAATCATAATAGAGCGATCAATTTATGAAAAATACTACTAGAATGTACGTATGTAGTAAATACTCGTTTATGCAATACAATGAACAGACTTACATTTTTATCAATGCACAGACGAAACGCTGTTCGTAGAAATCTGAAATATTGCATAGAGTTTCCCTTTGTCATGTATATAAGAAATGGATTCTTGAATATAACATCTAGCCTTAAACTATTTGAAGTTTTTTTTGTAGAGTTGCATTTATTAAAAAACTAAAAATAAAAAATAATTCATCAAGAATTTTTGAAATATTAAACCTTGACAGGGAGAGTTGACTTTTGTATAAAATGTGAATAATTTATTGATTGTGATTATTTCAGCAATAAAAGTTTAATATTATTATTAAAATTCTATCTTAATGCATTCCAAATGACTCTCCCAGATCAAAGTAATTTAGTAAGATGGGGCAAAGCCACCGAAAAGTCTTGCAACATCTGTGGGGAGGCAATAGGAACCGCGAAACACCTATTAGTAGGGTGTAGGGTACTTCTAGATAAAGGTCAATACTCACGTCGCCACGATAAGGTATTAGAAATTATACGGGAAGCGGTTAGTCTTTCAGTAGCAAGAGCGCGGAAGGGTATAACAACCACCAAACGATCTGTAGAATTCGTAAAAGAAGGCTCCTCCAAAAAATCAAAAGCGAAGCCCTATTCAATATTAGGCGCGGCTCCTGATTGGACTCTCATGATGGACACGTATGAAAAGCATTACAAAATCCCTGGGGATGTTGGTGTTTCGTCATCCAGACCTGACTTATTCCTGTACTCGAAACATCTGAGGCGCGTGATACTTGTGGAGCTTACTGTTCCTTGGGAAACAAACATCCCAAGGGATCACACATTCAAGCTCAATAAGTATTACGAACTGACCAACGAACTGATCAGGAATAAATTTATAGTTAGTTTGTATGCGGTAGAAGTGGGAGCGAGAGGTATAACAGCAAAATCTCTCTATAGCCTACTTAAAGACCTTGGCCTTTCTAGAACAAGCATCGGTTCATTTCTAGAACGTATTTCAAAGGCGGCATTAGTAGGTTCTTTCCAAATTTGGTTAGGTAGGGAGAGGAGTGTGGAGGGTGAAGGTGAGCGTTTTTGCGCATACTAAAGGGGCCCCTTAAACCTACTCCTGGGTCGCAAGTCCCAGGCATTGCTTGCACTCCTCTCCTTGCAACGCGATGGGCCCGGCACCCGCACGGTGAATCCATGGAATGCTAAGAAGCTTCGTCTTATTCTTTAACCTTTACGCTTCCAGGTTAGCAGTATAACCATAGCAAATGTTATTTTTCAAGAAGCTTTTATGAAATACATATTATTATAATTATGTTATGTTTTTATATTTATTCTCATTTAAGCCTAATTGAATTAAAATTAAATAAACTTTATTTGGACATCACATACATTATTATAAAACAATACAAAATACAAAGCATTAAAACAAAGAAAAAAATGTAAGTAAAAAATAAATAGAAAGAATAAATATTTACTGCGATATACAAAACGGATGACCACTCAGCTGTTGCTGGAATATTTAAATGACGCCAGCGCTGATTTTCAGTGACCGCCGTGCCATGACGTAACTAATACTAGTGACAATTAATTAACCTAACAAAATTACTTAAAACAACATGGACAATCAAAAAAAATATATAACATTAAAATTCTATATAATTACATACCTATGAGATAAAAATACAATCAAACAAGAAAAGTTGCCAAAAATGGTAGAAAAAACATTCCATCGTCATCCTATCCAAAATAAGAGTGGGATGGATGATGTGACCTTGCGACATGTTTCAGTCGTAGCCCTACACGTGGCTGAGACAAACATTAACAACTATTAGAAATTATACATGATAAAGTTAAATATACAAATACATGATACCTGATTCACGGCGTGACTTATATCATATTAATAATAACATAAAAATCAATTGAAAAACGATTAAGTACAAAGAATTCTTGATTGATATCATAATTTAGTTAACTCCAATAGTGAATTCGTCAACATGTGTTAATGGTTGCGAAGATATCAGGTAAGTCGCTCATTTGTAATGTATTTAAAAGAATATTATGAGTTACTCATAAGAAGGTAGTAATAACCAATTATAAAAACTATAACGAAATAAAATGTATGAATATATTGTGTAATTTATTGTGTAACTTCAAAATAGATTTATTTAATTTCTTTTCTCTGTTACAGAAACACACTAATTCGATAATGTACAAAAAAGGTGTTATCATACCTTTTTTAATTTGTTACATTTTATTTCTGATATTTCCAACCTTGACTTAGTGAAATTGTCGCTCTCATATCGAAGGGCTCAAGGAATTCTTGCTCGAGTAATCCAACAGTACGAATCTCCTTAAAAGTTGTAACGTGGCCTGTTGAATATATGAAGTTATATATAGTTGTGAAGTTTTATTTTGAAGATCTAATAATGAACCACCATTAAGGAGGCTATAATTCTGACGTCACACTTTAAAAATACTACGGTAGTTTATTCTTTTTCATTTTTATAGTCAAGTCAAAGTCAAGTAATTATTTTTATTATTATTATTATTATAAGCAATGCAAAGTTTTAACAATCTATGTTTGTTTAAACAGTTTATTTAAGTGGTATTCGAGTTTTAGAAATGACAGATAAAAAGACAGATTTTTTTGTTTGTAATACAGTAAAAAACTCCACACCGGTTCAAAATTATCTTTAGAGGTTTTTTACTAAAAGATTTTTCGTATGTCCTTGAAAAATATTGAAGAGAAATAAGTTTAACTTCCGGCTCTGTTATTCGCCTGTGCACAATGGGTACTTCAATGTTTACAGAAAAACAAAGATCTTTCTTTGTCTTTGTTATTATACACCTGATTATGAACAAACATGGCTAACATACATGATAACATTCTATTAATATAGAATTGATAATTCAAAACACTTCGATTGAAAACTGTCACTACAGTACACCTACATTTATTACATTATAATACGATTTATAAAGATTCCCTATATTCTTCATTTTCATCTAATTTATATAAATATATTAAGTTACAAAGCACAAGTAACGAGAAAGTTATAATATAACTTAAATTCTTTATTTATACAAATAAAAAAACACATTTTAAACCCTTCATATATTAAATGGAAAACATTACCGAAAATAAATTTGTTTTCAATCCGCTACATCTTGAAATTGGAATTGGGATACTTAAAGACAGTTTCATCTTCTAATAATGATAGCTCCTAGTGACTTGGTAAATTAAGTAGATTTTAATTAAAATAATATTTCTCGCAAATCCACAAACAGCTTTTTTTTTTTTTTTTTTTTTTTTTTGTTTCCGCGGGGAAAATGCTTTGCGCACCGTACCCCTCGCGGGGGAAGCGAGGGGCGTGTGTGGGACTCCCGAAAACGGTGTACCCACTAAAAACCCCGCGGCGCTCCTTCCTCGCCTTATTGGCGGAGTCGTGGGTACGGCTAGCCCTTCATCCACGACCCCGCCGGCGACGGCCCGTCTATTACACGACGGACCCCACCTGCCCCCCTAGCTGAGTGGGGGGGCCTGTGGGAGCGACCAGGAGCGCCCGGTCGTTCCCACCCGACGCGGGTGGTGCCATGTTCAATGTGGGCAGGAGTGTCCCCACACCCCCTGCCCACTGGCCACCACCAGGCTGGAGAAGTTCGAATTGCCGTCTTCTCCGGCCCCTTCGACGTCTGCGGTGCGGGGGCGCAAGGGGATCGTCCATGCGCGCCCGCTCCGCCGCTTCCTTCCGCTACATTACTTCCTCGCAGAAGGAAGCCACTTCCACCCAGACCTCCTCGCTGCCCAACATGGCAGTAACCACCGCAGGCAGCGTTAGGTCCGGGCCTACGGACGCCTGGAGTCGTCGGCGCTGCTCCACCCAGGCCGGACACTCGACCAGGGTGTGCTGCACCGAATCAGCTTGCGCGCCACAGTGGTGGCACGCCGGGGTCTCCTCACGTTTTATCCGGTGCAGGAACTTCCCGAAGCAACCATGCCCGGAAAGTACCTGCGACAACCGGTACGTGAGGAACCCGTGCCTCCTGTTGGTCCATGCCTCCATGACTGGACCGATGGCGTCCAGACTCCACCGTCCGAATTTGGCCTCGGCCATCTCCGCCATCCATTGGCGGAGAACGTTCTCGCGGGCCGCCAGACGGACGGCGGCCCTCTCCTGTGGTGCGGGGCGCTCTCCCCGCGCCCTCTTGTCCGCCGTCCAGTGATAGACGGCGGATAGCACCTCGGCCTCCAAGTGCCATGGTGGAGTGCCCGCCATGGCGCAAGCCGCACCATGGCTCACCGTAGCGTAAGCCCGCGCCACTCTCTGTGCGATGGCCCGTTGGGGCCTACGTAGGTGAGCCTGGTTGTACCCCCCAGGGCGTCCGCCCATATGGGGGAGCCGTACAGGGCCATGCTCTTCAGCACGCCGGCATAGAGGCGCCGGCATGCCGTGGCTGGCCCTCCCACGTTCGGGAGGAGTCAATTTAGGCTCCTCGCCGCCTTTAGGAGGCGCGGTGAAAGTTCACGAAAGTGTTCTCGGAACTTCCACCGCCCGTCCAAGGTGAGGCCCAGATATCTCATGGTGGCACTCACCCGCACCCTCTCGACACCCACCATGATATGGGCGTCAGGTGGCGCACCCCGCCGCGGCCCATGGAAGTATAGGGCCTCAGTCTTGGGTAGCGCCACTTTCAACCCCAGCTGCCGGATCCGATCGGCAACCAGGGTCCCCCCATTTGACGCCCGGGTGGCTGCCTCCCCGAATGTTCTCCCCCGCGCCGTGAGAAGGGTGTCATCCGCATAACAAATGACACCCACTCCATCGGGGAGGGCGCCCCGGAGGAGCCAGTCGAAACCGACGTTCCACAGGAGTGGTCCAAGTACCGACCCCTGCGGAACACCCAACTGCACCGGCCGCCGCCTCATGCGGCCGTCCCCGCCGACGATCAGGACTTCCCTCTCCCGGAGGTAATCCGTCAGCAGGGCCCGCAAATATGGAGGCACCCCATTGTATTTGAGTGCCTCAGTAATTGTGGCGTGGGGGATGGTGTTGAAGGCATTGGCGATGTCAAACGACACAGCCAACACGCCATCCCCCGCCGCCACCGCCTCTTGTGTGACGCGCTTCAGTTCCTGGAGCGCGTCTATCGTGGACCGGCCCGCCCGAAACCCATACTGGGCCCCGGATAAGTCCGGGCCGGTCCCCCTCAGGTGCTCCCTGAGCCGTGCTGCTATAACGGCCTCAAATAGCTTGGCCGCGTCGTCCAAGAGGACGACCGGCCGATATCCGGCAGGTGAGTCCACCGGCCGCCCCAGCTTCCGGAGGAGGCACAAAACCCCCTCCTTCCACACCCTTGGGAACCTCCCAGACGTGAAGCAGCGGTCGAAGAGGTCCCGGAAGTGTCGCTCCATTTGGCTGGTGGTTATTGCCACCACCCGCGCCGGCACCCCGTCAGGCCCCGGCGCCGTCTTCTTTCCTCTTTCTCCGACACCGGGACGAAACCGGTGTCGGCCGGAGGGCCCAGCCGCCGAGGCCGAGCCATCCGAGGAGGGACGAACTCCGCCGATCGGTCCGGGAACAGCCCCCGGACTACCTCCGACAGGAGCGCCGGCTCGAGGGTCTCGACGACGGGGGGGCCGATCGGTCGCAGCTTATTGCGTGCCTCACGATACGGCCTACCCCAGGGATCTTCATCGAGCCCCCCTAGCATCTCCTCCCTCGCCGCCTTTTTGGCCTCCAGAATTGCCACTTTGAGGACGTGCCGGGCCTCCATATAGGCGGTATGGAGGCGGTCCGCAGTGGCGGCATCGCTTTGGCGACGGTGGCGGGCCCTCACGTGGGACCTCCTCGCGGCCACGCATTTCGCCCGAAGGCCGGCGAGTTCCGCCGACCACCAGTAGACCGCGCGCTTGGGAGGCGGCCGGCGGGACCGAGGCATGCTGGAATCGCACACCTCAGTCATCGCCTCCCTCAGCTGGAGGGCGGCGGCGTCCACGTCCATATTCAGACTTGCAGGCGGAGCGAACCAGTCCTGGATGATCGCCGCTTCCCTGGCCGCGTCGCGGTCTAACCGCGTCTGGGCCCACCGCGGAAAGGACGATCGTTTTCCCAGCCCCTCTGACCGTGGACTCTGGGTGGAGAACTCTATCCGAATGCACCTGTGGTCGGATAGATTCTCCTGCAGGTCCACTTCCCACCTGCAGACGTCGGCGGCCAGGGCTGGGGTGGCGAACGAAACGTCCACCACCGAGCTCCCGTTATGCCGCACGCACGTCTGCACTGCCCCCCTGTTGAGGAGCACCAAACCATTCGACGCCATCCACGACTCGAGAGCCGAGCCACAGGCGTTTGTGTCCTTGCACCCCCAGGCCGCAGATCTGGCATTTAAATCGCCCAAAACTGCGACCTTGCTCCTCCCTATACGCGCAATCGCCGCGGTCAGAGATTGGAGATAACTCTCAAACTCCAACCGCGGGCGACTTGGGGGAAAGTAGACGCCCAGGAGAGCGGCATCCCCCCACGCGGCGGCCACGTATCCATGTCCTCTCTCGATGAGCGAGAGGGGAGGGGAGTCCGTGGAGGGTCGCGGCGCGATGGCCACCCTGCCGGTATTGTCTTGCAGCCAGCTGGCTGCAATGTAGTAAGGCTCGGCGACCACGGCAAGATCCCCCAACCACTCAGCTAGCACCTGACTCATGAGGTCCTGTGCCGCTATGCAGTGGTTGAGGTTAATCTGCATTATTGTGCGATGTCCCGGTCCTGACATTATTGGGACATCGCACCGTCACAGGCTGCCCGCACCTGAAACACAGGTCGGACCTGTCCACCAGCGATGGGCAGCACGGCCGAGCGTGCCCGGGCAGGAAGCACCGGAAGCAGCGCCTCGGCTGTTCCTCTGCAGCCCGGAGCACAGCCGAGCTGAAACCGATGAGGAGCCGCCCCTTCTTAAGGACGGCCTCGGCGGCCACAGCGGGGCACTGCAGCCGGACGCGGCCCATACCCCTGCTGCCCGGCCGGATATCCCCAGCCCTTACGTCCGCGACGCCACAACCCCCCGCCGCCACTACGGCGGCGGCTACCTCGTCCTTAGTGACGGAGTCGTCCAGCTCCATCAGCACCAAGGACGAGGTCTTAACCGGCCTCGTCACCTTGGCGACATTTGAAATAGCCTCCGCCATCTTGGCGGCGAAGGCGTCGGCCTGCTGGTTCCGGTCGGCCCCTGGGAACTCGAAGATCCGAGCTCCCGTCTGGGTTTTCCGGCACGACACCCGCTCGATCCCCATCTCGGCCGGGCGGACCGTTTGTCGGGCTTTCAAAAAGACCGACTCGTAGGTCTCGCCCGCGGCCGCGGCCTCCTGGGAGATGGTGACGACCACGGCAGCTGTCTTCGTGGCCGTCTTCTTTTTCCGGCCTTTCTTCGAGGCCGGAACGGGGGCTGCCTTATTGGCAGGCCCCTTATGCGCCGCTGAGGAAGAAGACGGCTGAGGCGCCTTCTTCTTCTTCCCCTTTCTTTTAACCTGCGTCCACTCATTGGCCGCAGTGGCCGAGGGCAGCATCGGGTCCTCCTGCGAGGGCAACCCGATCTCCATCGGCTCAACACCGGACGGCCCAGCGACCGAGGCCGTCGGGACGGGAGCCGAGGCAACCGGGACAATCGGATTGTCCAGTTTTTTGGCCCCTTTCTTCGTTTTTGCCGCCGTAGCGGCGAAAGTTGGAGCAGGCGTTGGGGCCTGCACCGGGGTCGGCGCCTCAGAGCGCCTGTCAGCCGCAAGCGGCGGCCGAACGGTCTTTGCGGGGAGGAGGCGGTCCTCCAACGCCGCTAGGCAGGCGCGAGTGAAGGCGCGCTCCTCCTGCGCGATCTCGCGCAGCGCCTCCCGCAGCTCGTGGGACGTCGTCGCCTTCCCCTTCTGGGGCTGGCGGAGCCCCTTCAGTTCCTCCCGGAGGGCCGCGATCTCGAGGCTCTGGCTAGTGACCTGTGCCTCAAGTCGCTGGACCTCCTCAGAGGCGCTCCGGTTCATGGCCTCCGCCACAATCTCTCGAAGCGCTACCGCCGACGCCTTTAAGGCCGTCTGGCATGCCTTCGGCAGCTTCGATGATTGGGTGGCCACGGTTATGATTGTGTCCACCTCCACCTGAGCCTGTTTGCTTAAGAGGTAGGCCATCCTCTCCATTTCCATTTTGTCGGCTGGGGTATTCCTAACCGCCAAAAACCTGGCGCGCGCCTCTTTGGCGTGTTTAACTCCTTTCGCCAATATTTCGGCCTCCTCTTTTGCTCTGGCCGCAGCTGGATTAGAGGACGCCAACATGGCACGACGGACACCTGCCGGGGTGCGCCCGCTACCACGGCCGCAGCCGCGCTTGGACTTCGCCGTCGAAGAGCTCGACGACCCGGACACACGAGCCCGCAGGCGTTTGCGCGTGTACATATTTGACACGTCGCTGGCCACCGTCGAGTCCGTCATCTCCTCTTCCGTGAGGTCGCTTGGCCTCACGAAAATAGGCGACACGGTTCCGCTCCTAGGCGGCACCACAACTGGTCCTGAAGGACCGGGTGGGCCCTGAGAAGGGCCGTTAGGTTGGCCCTGAGAAGGGCCGTTAGGTTGGCCCTGAGAAGGGCCGTTCGGAGTCCCGGGGGACACGGGATTCACCTCACTATTCATATTTTTCACTCCTATTCCACACAGTATTGTCACTTGAGATTTGGCTCCACTACTGGCCACTGCGTTACCGCGCACCAAGTAGGGATTTCCAGGGCAGACGACGAGGGCGTACTCAAAAACACTGTGGGGACTGCCCCATCCACAAACAGCTGAATTTAAAAGTAGTCTTTTGTTTATCATCTTTATTTTTTTCATTTCTTTTTTGGATCGTTTTAATTATATATAATGTTTTATGTTTGTACTTTAAAATCTATAAATAGTAATATTGCTATTCTCATTTGAACTCTAGTTTTTAAGGCACCAACAAGCCAGAGTTACTAGAAGGTAGTAAAAGATTTTTTTATTTAAAATAAAAAAAAAAACCTCGATATAAAAAAACCTCTAAAAAGGTTAAAAATAATATTATTGTCTTTATTACTTTTTGAAGTCGTAGAGAATGGTATCTATTTTGCGAACTTTTCTGAGCTATGAGGAATGAGGATTTAGATTATACGATTTTATATTTTTATTTCGTTATTTGACTTAGTAACTTACTTGTATTTTGATTTCTTTCTTTATTTAGCGGTCCTTCGACGCAACGACTTTAGAGAAAAAAATATTTTATCAATAATTATTATTCAAGTCATAATATAATTGAGCTTAGTGTAAACGAAGCATTTTACTAACAAAATCGACAATTCATTTGTTAATCATCTCCTCCGAGACCGATAAATTTGTATTCATAAAATTTTGGCTTAGATAATGAGCAAAGAGAGAACTTTGCCTGAAAGTAAATTGATACAAATCGACATATTACCTTTTGAGATAGTCAACAAAATGTGTCACATAAAGATAACATATGGAACATTTTTTTTTCACATGTACTAAGCTTTGAAGTCACTATTTTTATATTATATGTAGGAAACTTAATATTGAATATTATATTTAAGCCACTTAAGGTTGAAGATCACTGGCATACGAGTGGCATCACCTTTAGTCTCCTAATGCACATTTGCTTTTATGGACTGACGGTGTACTTGACGTTCGCAAGTTCTACACATGTCAGCACACAATAAGCAATCATAAGCTGAAGAGAAAGCAGTGGTTGATTTGAACCGAACCGATATGCATATATTATTATAAGGTTCTAGAAAATATTTTCGATTTTCCTTTCTTTAGTATTAACTATAAATCTTATTATAACATTCAAAAGTTTGTGAAACTTGAGTTCTTGACTCATTTGTAGGGTTGATGTTATAATGTATACGTCAAAGATTGCTAAATATAATTGATAAAAAGCAACGGTTGAATTCCTTGCCAGCTCTTCTTACCACAACAATATTCTGAGCTAGTACTGATTGCCTACTCACGGAGTGACTATACCGATCTTTTTAATGTAATAGTTTTGGATTCAACTAACAACAACAAAAAAAAGAAAATTTGAATATAAATCGTATGTGTTACCAGAACCTACTAATTTCGTAACAAAATACTTTAAATAAATAGTGCAAACTTCAATTCAGATCAGGTTAAGTCTTATTGTAGATATGAAGATCATAGTCCGAGAAGTATTTTAAGATCGTTCGTTAAAAGTCGGTTTTTAAAACTAAAGTTACAATGAGGGTGAATTTGCAGGAATAAGTATATTTATTTTTACTAAGTTTTCCCACAGTTACCTATAACTAAAAGAAAAAGTATAACAATGTGAGCAACGGTTTCCGATATAATAAATAATTTTTTTAGAAATTACTATAATACTAATAAGAAGAATACATAAAAATATTTGTAAATATTTATTTTCTTCTTAAAAGTGGTTCTACTCGGTATCTAGAATAAAGTTTACTTCATAGTTCTTTATTTCATGGCAACTAATTCTTTGGAAGTTTGATTTATTAGTCTTCATTCTAAGACTGCTAACGTAAGGTATTATATATTTACATAGCAAGGACTTTGGACTTACCAATGACCAATCAACATCAATCATCAAACGGGCTCTAAAAAGTTATTATACTCATATTTTAAGTTTCCTCAGAACATAAGAAAACGAGTCCAAGGAAGACCTAAGGATTACTGTTTTTAATTTGTGTTCTAAACTTTATCTGAATAGATATTAAGCAAAATTATTAGTGCTTCTCAAAATCAGAGGTCAATAAACCAATTGTTGTGGAATTCAAAGGTGTTCTTATTTAAGAAAAATACATTTTAAGTTACAAAAAATAAAAATAAAAATAATCAAAGATTTTTACAGTCCCTTCTCGCCTAATTTATATATCAGATTTTAATACATTTTAATAAAACGGGTTAATACCTGGAATAGCAAAAAAATGTTAACATGGCACCTGATTTTTCAAAATTAAATCAGTATTCCATCTATTGGATTGTACGTATAAGAAAATTTGAGAAAGATGGCTCACCGAAACTTCGTACAAATTTCGAAAAAAATCCTTTAAGACCTAAAAATGTCGGCTATCCGAGTAGTATATTATAACTCACACACACACACAGAACAAATTTTTACTAATAATAATTTGTTGATATTCATACTACTACAATCTGTAATTTTTATTGGTACTATAGATAAACTGGACCATAAAATCAAACTATCATGTATTCTTTTCTAACTACTCAACTAATGATTATTTATGCACAACCTCTTTATTCAACATTTATTATGTACATTTAAACTCATTCATCATCTATAAATTTAAACCTACAAGTTACATAATTGACTGCTATTTACCTATATTGTAAATGTTAGTTTGTGTATTTATTTATTATTCTTTAACGGCTTTACTATTCAATTGATCGTCATAAATTATGGATTCATAGCGGTATAGAAAAAGAGTTAGGATACTTAGTGTAAAAAGTAATTTATCGGAGGGATGGAGAATAAAATTATAAAAAGTTTTGCCAACATAACAGAAATCCCCAGGAAAAGCTATTATAAAATGTAATTGATTTGATAACTTCCTGTGATATGGTATACATATACAGTCTACTTATGATAATAAGAAATATGTCTATTGATTTGTGAGAAGCGAAGTAAAATAAAAAAATATATACCAAGAATAGAAACTTTATTTAGGTACATTACTTTTATTCTATTCTAATTGAAAATACTTATTAAAAATCCGTGTAATTGACAAAAAACTTAATACCAATTAACTTTTAGAAATGTAAGTCCTACTGTATTACTCATATCAATTATGAATTAAATTTTAGTTTAAAATATATTTTTGTTTTTTCTTAGTTTTTCTTTTAGCTTAAATCCAACAATCTGCGATATGAAGCTTAGCGTTGCAAATATAACATTGGTTATCAGGAATTCACAAATTCAAATTGACTTAAGGCGGATAATATGTTTTCAATATTTTTTTTATTTAAACAAAATAATTTAAAAATAAAAGAATAAAGTCGGAGACAATAAAAAAAGAAATGTAGTTAAAGTACTATACGATTTAGTTTTATTGTTTTATGATTTTTTTATCAAATATATTAAAAGATTAAACCTATCAAACTTAACTACGGCGTTTATTACTAAGCTAATAAACTACTATCTTGTAATTTTAAATTTCTTAGTAAAGCAAAACTTCATAAAACTAACTTTTATAAAAGTTCAGACAGAGTCAGCGTCCACTTTCTTTGTCGACGAATGGAGGGTGTTTATATTTTAATTATTTTGTTTGCTGTGCCTGTAAATTTCTAAATTTCTATAAATTTATTGTCTGCTTGTCCCAGATTCTTCATCGGTCCTAACGAAATATTATCAGCGAACCGTCATTCGAAACAAGTAAAACGAAAATTCAAAACACGTTATTTTGATAAACTAAAATTTAATGCGATACATTTTCTGACGTTATTTAGCTGTTATCATCAACGTCGTATTGTTTATCGCAACACCTGATTTTAATGTACATTTCGTAATAAGTTAAACTACTGTTTAAATAAATAAATACGTGAAACAAAAACTTTGTTCCCCTTTTTACGAAATATACGCGATCGTTAGAGTATGACAATTTGACAATTAAAGTTTCTATCGAGAAAGTTTACATTTTTTATGATAGAGCAGCAGAAATTCATAATGAGAAAACATTACATACATTGCTTTATTTTTAACTTTGAGGTTTGACGTTAACTATACAATATTAGTCTGATGTTTTCAAATAATCGCAAAGGATTATTATTAGAGGTGTAGGTCCATATCCTTATGTGCCCTAAACTTTAAATTTACGGTTTAATTATGGACCCTGGATTAATACTAGTAGTAGTTAATATTACCCTAATAAACAACAATATGTAAGTACATATGTAGCTAATGATATTCTAATTGTTGTTTAATAGCTTTAAGGGAATTACATTTTTTTTATAAATTACATTTGGTAATGAATTTTGGTCAATATGGGCTAACTGACGGTAACTACCAATAATAGCTTGGTACTTACAAGGGTTTACTGCGGTGACAAAATCGATAGACCATTGCAACATTCACTCAAGAGCAGCGTTTAATGTGTGAATAGCTTGGTCAATTAAATTTACTTCTGTCTGAATGTAAAGCTACAAGTCATCGGCGTAAAGGTGGTATTGACAATTTAAGTCAAAGGTAATAGAGTTAATGAATAGAGAAAATAATAAAGGAGACAAAATTCCGCCTTGGGGGACTCCAGCAACCACTTCACACCAATCTGAGAGGCTTACATCGGTGCAAACGGTCGGCTGGCGCCCTCGAAGATATGAGGAGAACCACTTGATCACCTGTAAAAGATCGTGATCAACCAAATGCGTTACTGAAGTCAACCAGTTACAAGCGCCAACAAAACGTTACAAGAATGATTACACATTTGTTTTCCATACCTTGACGAATGTCTTTGGTGACCCTTAATAGTGCTGTACTTGTGCTGTGTCCAGTGCCAAAACCTGATTGCAATGGATCTAGCAAGTTAAATTTGAAAAGGAACAGGGAAAGTTGGGAGTGAACGACGGATTCAATTATTTTGGATAAAAACGGTAATATTGAAGTGGGACGAAAATCTGAGGGTAACATAAGATTGGCTATCCTTGGAAGTGGGAGAATATGAACTTTACCTCACAAATGTGGATAACTGCCAGAGGAAAAGGAAAAATTAATTATTTTGGACAAGGGAGCAATGATAATGAATGTTAATATAGTACGAGTAATACCGTCACAACCAGTAGCCTTTGATGTTATGGCTAATAGGTGCTTCTTAACCTTGGCTTCGTCAGCAGGAAAGTAAAATAGTGGGATATTGGGCCTAAACAATCAGAGAATTGATTAAATGGTTTTAGTTCTTCTTTGGGAGTCAATGGTGTTGGTGATCGAAAAATAACGATTAAACGCACGAGTATTGGGAGTGGGATTTACAAAAATACTACTTCCATCAAGGATTCGATCCCTGTTTTCCTATATTCTGAACTTATGTGCCAAATACGAGTATATAATGCTGGTTAGAAGTAGTTGCAAGAAAATTTAATACCAATATCAGGATAATTACACAAATAAAACACATAAAAACAGTAAAAATTAATTAAATGCATTAGGAATACTAAAGGCCTTCCAGAGTCTTCAATTCTTATAGTCACATAATGAATCAATAGTTTTCCAATTAAAAGGATGGATTTATCAAGGATGTTATCGAGATGAAGATAACTTTGTAAAAGATAATTCAGCTTTGAAGCTAAAATCTAAGAGAAAAAATTTCAATGTGAAATTGAGAGAAAAGAATAAGATTTTTGCCACAATTCCGTAAGAAGTGATTAAGACCTTAAGATAAATGTTCGTGTTATATGTGATGTTCTTGAAACTCGTTTTAAAAACATTAGTACAGAGTAGATATACAATTAACGAGAAAATGTATACAGTAAGAAATTATCCACGATTAAATATCATAAAATGTACTTACGTAGTATTATGTATATAGAAAAGTTTTGTTTTTTACTAGGTTTTATACGCGTATCTTTTACGTAGTATTAAAAAAAATAGTACCAACTCTGTACAAACTGAGCGAAAACCTTTTGTAATTCTTCTTGATATATGAGAATATATTATGTACTTGCGTAGATATCGCGTTTCTTAACAATTTTTTATTTGGAGATAAATAAAGTTTACAAATCTAACATATTATATTATTTTTGAATTGTATGACATATTTAAATGGGATCCATATATTACACAATAAAATCAAAATAGACACAATTAGGCAACCGATAACCGAAATATCATATTATGATTACCAATAAGTATATTCATAGTCAATACAAAATGAAACGACATTACAATTTACTAGAGTTATATAAGAAATATTAACATTGAAATGTGAAATACGCTGCGCTTCTTAGATTGTGTATATAAAAGTTCTTACCAACACATATTTAATATAAGTTAAATAAATCGTTTTGTTTTTCGAGTAAATGTTTTTAAGAAAAAAGATAAATATTTGAAAATATCTATAAACATGTATAGCCATGTTAAGCTTTTCGTTCGAGGGTAATCCCTGCCTGTGTCGGTTTATTATTCATTCCATATTTATAAAAAAATAAATAGATAAATGACCAAATAGATTAAGAAACTCTATTTTCTGAAAAAATGACAAAATAGACGCAAAGTATGCTTTACAGTCAAAGTATGTATCTAAATATTAAACCATTTATATTGTTTTTAAGAGCTTTTATTAAAAACATAATATTATTATAATTATATTCTGTTTACGTTAAATCATTGTTCTCTTAGCAGGATTATTTGTTTACTCTTATTTAAGCCTAATTGCTATAAAAGGTATTATTATACCTCTTTTAATTTGCTACTTTTTTAGCTCTCTGATATTTTTAACCTTGCCTTTGTGTAATTGTCAGTCTCATTTATATCAAAGAGCTCTGCAGTGATTAAATCCAATGTGAAATATGAAACATATAATAATAAATTATACATTTTAACGTGATTCAAAAAGATTCTAATTACATTTTAAGTTTTTATTTGAGTTATATAATATAACCATGCAAAGTTTTTACTAATCTCATTTTATAGTATTTCATACCCTATAAATATTTTTTCCACACTACTTGTTAAAAGTTATCCCTCTCTTTTAGTCATCTCCCTCGTAAAGACAGTTTTGAAGAAATATTGAAGAATAGGGAGTTTAGTTTCTCTCTTACTCACCTTACACACCTTCACAACGTACAAGAAAATAAAGGAATTCTCCGTATCATGATTCATCAAAACACAGTGTTTAAGAACTATTCTCTCAACTATCTACAGTAACATTTATAAAGTTATAATATATTTTGTAGGAATTCAGATACAATTTTTTTTAAACAAGTTATTTTTTTTGATTTCTGCGGCACATTCAGTTTTACAAAATACTTTTATAAAGAGTAGGTATAATGTAAGGTGAGAGTTATTCAAATACTTTATTCTTTTATAGTTCCAATTTTATAATTTAAACAAAAAATATTACAAATCATTCGGTCGGAATGAAGAAAATTATCGAAATTTTATTTTTAATATCCTGTCCTTATTATTTTATTTTCAAATAATCATCGATTTTAGTAACTTAGTAAACTTTTTTTTATCTTTATATCCTTCAATTAAATTTTATCTTGTTTACCCTAGTTTTTAATACAGGCCAAGGATACTAGAAGTAGGTTAGTTGTAAATGTTGAACATAGGTTCCACTTATGCCACCTTGATCTGAATTTCAGCTTTATAAATTACTTACATTAGTTGCCATAAAAAACATATTGCACATTAGATATTCTTGTAACAGTTACTAGAAACATTTTAAAATTGTTCTCTATATAATTAAAAAAAAAAGCCTTTTCTTGCCATTTATTAAATATTTTTCGTATTGAAACGTGATATATCGTAAATAAAAGAAATTCTTTACTTGGAAACACGATATTTGATATCTTGGAAACAAAATTTGTGTATTAAATACAATTAGTAAAGACACAAGGCTAGGTTTTTTCTCGTGACTTCGTTTCATAATTATAAATAAACGTAGAAAGAGGTTGTTCGTTCGGAAAATAGTTCAGTACAACTGATTGAACCCCGCAAGGCCACAATGTTGTCATTTTACCACAGGCTTTTAGAATTAATAATACATTAATTACACTACTCTCAGTATTTTAGTAAATATTTACAGAGCTGTAAGGATCGTTATAGCTTATAACCTTAAGGGATACTCAAATGTAACAAGATTTCAAATCTACCTAAAAGCTCTTCCATTCTATCCGCTGACTTCGATTACCCGACTTTCATTGTCGCGATGTAAGCTAAGTGTATTAAATAATTATGTAAGCTATTTTTCTTTCGAAACAATGGTAACTCGTTCATATATCATCGTGATTGCAATGTGCTTATGCAACAAAATAAAATAGAATATTACTAAATACCACAACTAGTGTTTTTGTTAGAAGTTTGTTAAAAGCTTTGGGAAACGGTACTAATGTCTAGTAAAAACAATTGTCTTACATTCATATCGCTTGGCAAACGTATTTTATATTGTAGAACCCAATTTAAATCGTAGGCAGATTAAAATGATATTATTTTTTTTTTCTTTTCATTCCAAGTTCTTTTGAATTCAAGTCTAGTCCAACACGCTGGGTGACTTTTTCCGTGAATATACTTTCGCTCTTCAAGAACTTCCTAAAGATATTCATATCAATCGTATAATAATTGTGTTACGACATAGAAGACAGATTATTTTACTATTCAGACAGTATTTATTTCCTCTCCATTATAATTGTTAAAATTATATTGTTAAACTAAAACATATGCACATGCATGCATGCTAATAATATTTTAATAAAGTACAAAACACCATAGAATGAGTCGCGAGAAAATCCTGTATTTTATTTTGTCTCAGTATTGTATACTTGAATTTTTTAAATTTGATTAATTAAAACATTTAATTGGCTAGATAGGTATGTGTTTTTGTTGGTCTCTTCATCTAAAGATAAGAGTCAAATTGCTCATTCCCAGCCTAGTTAGGCTATGTTGGATTGTTAATTTTAACATCATCCTTAGCTTTTCTAGATTCTTTTTGCCTTTGTGTGATGAGGTAGATTTTATCATGATGTTTTCATTGATCAGACCGGGATAAATACAAATAGTGATCATAAAAAAATGTTTGTCTGCTTCAACTGCTCAGTTACGTTACTTGCATACATAAAAATATTATGAAAAATATATAATCTTGGATCTCAACTTTTACTCCAACATTTTTTTTAACATAACCTTTTTTTTTAAAAAGACTTTACTAGTGATATATTCAAGTGTTTTATAATGACTGTAACAATAAACATTTTAAATTTCAATTTCCTTAAATTTATAAACATTGTATCAAAAGAGATATGATATCCAATTGACGACATTTGAATATTCAATGCTTTAGTTAATACAATAATAGCAGTTGCCATTTTTTTGTAGAATAGTAACACTTCTAACATTTTTTTATGTTTAATAACAATAATAATAATATTACAGGAAAATTAGACACATAGATATAAATAAATCCTAAGTAAGCAAATTACTTGCATGTTAAGGATGTTGGACAACGATACGAATAAATAAATACACATTATAAATACTGCGAATATATTTAATAAACGACCAAACCCAAAAATACAGACATCTTTGCTCATCACAAACATGTCTGTCCCTATCGGGAATCAAACTTGAGACCCATTGAATCGCTATACGTTAGGCGTGTGCGCTAACCACTCGACCAATGCAACGGGGTGGTTTGTTTGAAGGACGCTTGTCTATTGTAAGGATTGGCGAAGTTACATTCACCGTTGAGCGGTCGACCGGGACACATGTCCCTTTTACCTGCTCCGCCTATTCGCGCCACCTACCTGTGCCGTCACGCTGACCGCCCAGCCACTTGCACCGACCACCTGCACCGACCGTTCGTACACCTGCGCCAGTCAAGATAACGACCTCCATTGTGTGCAAGCCAGCTGTGTGATTGTGTTTGTATGTGAGTCATCGCCGCAAGCACACCTGCGGGAGGTGCTGGAGGTGCTGGAGGTCGAGGCCGCCACTCCTACGGAGCCGACGGTCTCGGATTCCGAGTCGGGGAGTTCGTCCCCTTCCTCGGACGCTGACGAGGACGACGGTTTCACGAGCGTGCAGACCAAATCGGCCAAGAGGAAGGCGACGAAAGCGCTCTCCTCGAACGTCCCGCGAAAACGGGCTTCAAAACCCGCTAGTAGCGAACCCGCGTCGCCCGACTCGCGAAAGCGCGCCGATTGCGCCCGAAGCGCCCGCGTCCGCGTCGCCGTCGTCCACGCCTTCAGCGCCCGCGGAGGCACCTTCAGCGCCTGCGCCTTCAGCGCCACGGAAGTCCCCCGCGTCACCGCCGCTTTACATAAGGGACAAGTCTAAGTGGGACACTCTGTCCGCACTTATGACGGAGCACAAGCTCCATTTCACGTCCGCCCGAAATACCGCCGACGGTATCCGCGTTCAAATCGCGTCTTCGTCGGACCACCGTGGTCTGACTCGTCTCCTCCGCGTACGTGGTTACGGACACCACACCTACGCGCTAGAGGATGAACACCGCTTAACGGTGGTCATCCGAGGGCTCCCCGTGGAGCTCACTACTGAGCGGATTTTCGAGGACCTTAAGTCCCAATCGTTCTCCGTCATCTCGGTGCACCGCATGTACCAAGCGACCACTAGGGTCCCGTTCGATCTCGTTCTCGTCCATCTCGAGCTTTCCCCGGAAGGAAAGCAAATTTTTAACGTCAAGGCAGTCTGCCAACTCTCCGGCCTTAGGGTCGAACCTCCACGCGGTCGCGGTTTTCCTGGTCAGTGTCATCGCTGCCAGCTCTATGGGCATTCCCAACGTTTTTGTCACGCGCGTCCAAGGTGCGTCAAGTGCCTGGACGACCACGCGACAGCCGACTGCTCGCGGAAGGGACCGGTCCCTGAGGATCCTCCCAGCTGCGTCCTGTGCGGACAGAAGGGCCATCCCGCGAATTATCGCGGGTGCCCCAAAGCGCCGCGCAGGACACAGCCGGCAAGGCATCCTCCTTGGTTCGCCCAGCCTCCATGGGCTCCTCTAGCCCCTAGGAGGCCCGCGGCCCCTCAGGCATCCCAGGCCCCTTAGGCACCCGCGAACGCGGTCGCGAACGCTTGGGTGAAGCTTCCGAGGATTATCCCACAGCCCGTCCCCCAGTCGTTGCCGCCGCCGCCGGTTCGAAACTCCACCGACGGAGTTGCGAGTTCGCTCGCGTGCGTCACGAGCCTCTTCGGTGTAATAGACATCGAAGTGCTCTTTTCGAAAGAAATGAGGGATTACGCGCGGAACCCTCCCGCGAGGATGGAAGTGCTCCTCAAGCACGCCGTCCTAATCAAATCGATATACGAACACACGATGTCAACATGATGACATCGCGTGGAAGGGTTAAACCTCGCTCTCTGACTGTCGCTACATTCAACGTGAACGGGCTACTTAAGCAGATAGATCTAGTGCGCGACTTCGTGGTCACGTACTAGATAGACGTCCTGTTAGTACAAGAGACCCTTCTGAAGCCGTGAAATCGTGATCCGCGCATCGCGAATTACCGTCTCGTTAATTCGCGACGCGCGCGTCAGACGGTCTCTTCATTGCACTCCGCTCGATCCGCCCCAACTAGTTAACGTAGAAGCGTCATTATGTCAGGTGGGTATGACCGGCCATCAGTCGATCGTACTAGCATCCGTCTATCTTTCTCCCAATAAAGCCTTAGTTGAGAGTGACCTTAAGTCCTTACTCCAATTAGGTAACGCAACCATTCTGGCCGGCGACCTAAATTGCAAACATCCCCGCTGGAACTCTACTGTCGCAAACAGTAGAGGAAATCTCCTTGATAGGCTAAGCTACAAGGCTGGTCTCGACTTCGAGATCACCGCGCCTTTGAGTCCCACGCGATACTGCGACGCAGACTTCCGACATGACAGACCCGACGTGCTCGACATAGTACTCTTGAAGGGCGTGACACTCCAGTTACGTTCTATCGAGACGCTATCCGAGCTAGACTCTGACCATCGACCGGTCCTATTTCAGCTAGGACTTCCTCCCCTTAGGGAACCCGCGACCAAAACAATTATTAACTGGACGAAGCTTCGAGAGTAACTCCATTCCCCCGTACCAGCGCACCTCGACAAAATTCCTGACCAGCTTACATCGGTCGAGGACGCTGTCTCAGCCGCGACTAACTTCACAGAACATTTGGTAGACAGCATAGGAAAGTCCTCGAGGGAGGTCCGACTGAACTTCGAGGGTTACCGAGCACTCCCTCCGGACATTAGACTTCTCATCACCCGTAAAAACGCCGCGATTAGAGCCCATGACCGATACCCGACAGATGACAACCGACGGAGGCTGCGCCGTCTCCAGAGGGAGTCGAGACAAGCTCTCGACGACTTCAGAGATAGCGGCTGGGATAGGACGCTTGCGACGCTCTCTCCAACACACCAGGCATTCTGGCGGTTGCAGAGAGCGTTGAAGGTGGACACTGTCTCAGATATGCCTCCCTTGGTTAGACCTAACTCCGCCATCGCGTTTGACGACCCTGACAAAGCTGAGTGCTTAGCCGACAGTCTAGAGAGCCAGTGCCGTCTGTCTGCTCAATCGGTTGATCGCGATCATGTCGAAATAGTCGACAAATCGGTCAATATAATGTGTTCTCAGCCACCGGTCGGTCCGCCAATCAAGGAAACGAACCTAGACGAGGTGACGTCCATAGTTAGGGCGCACACTAACAAAGTGATAAAGCATCTTCCGCCTCCTTTAATTTACCTATTGGTTACCATTTTTAACGCTCTACTGGCCGGTTGCTCGTTTCCGGCCCAGTGGAAAGAGGCCATAGTGATAGGGTTCCATAAGCCGGGCAAACTCCGGCATCTGCCTAGTAGTTACCGTCCCATTAGTCTTCTTAGTTCCTTAGGGAAAGTATATGAGAGAATCATCCTCTGTAGACTTAGATCGGAAGTCGAGAGACTCAAAATCATCCCAAATGAGCAGTTCGGCTTTAGAGCCAACCATTCATGTTCCCATCAGGTGCAACGCCTCACATACTGATAGGGGCCACTGTGAGGGCCAAGAAACATAGGACAGGAGCGCTCTTCCTCGATGTAGCTAAGGCGTTCGACAGGGTCTGGCACAATGGACTGGTGTACAAGCTATATCAGTTCAATGTGTCGGACAGACTCATCATACGGGACTACCTGTCGAATCGCTCCTTTCGCTACAGAGTGGAAGGCTTTCTGTCAACTCCCCGCCCCATCAGGGCGGGTGTCCCCCAGGGTTCAGTTCTCTCGCACATCCTCTACTCCATCTACGCTAGCGATATTCCTAGGCCGCGATCTAAAGTGCACCTTGCCATGTACGCGGACGATACCGCGCTTTACACGTCCTCTAAGGATCACTGGGAGATATACCAACGTCTCCAATCCGCAGTCGACTCCCTTGAGAGTTGGCTGCGGAAACGGCGGATCGAGGTAAACCCTGAGAAGAGCGTTTCGGTGCTCTTCGAACGGGGCCCCCCAAGGATCCTCCCGCGAATCAAACTCTTTGATAAACAGATACCTTGGAAAGACGAGGCAAAATACCTAGGAGTAACGTTAGATAGAAAGTTAGTTTTCACTGCGCATATTAGGACCGTTCGTAGCAGAGCGGCCTACATATTAGGTCGTTTATATCCGCTGTTAGGCAAGCGGAGTAAAATGTCCCTTCGCAATAAGGTGACACATTACAAAGCTTGCATACGTTCCGTCATGTCCTATGCGAGTCCCGCTTTTGAACACGCTAATCTGAAACCCCTTCAGGTGATTCAGAACAGGTTTACACGGATTGCAACCGGGGCGCCGTGGTTCGTACGCAACATCCATCTCCATAGAGACTTAGACCTTCCGACCAGCGCTCAGTACTTCAAGGAGCTTTCTCAAAAGTAATTTGAACGTGCTGAGCGATACCCGAACCCACTGGTGGCTGACGCCGCTGAGTATAGACCACGTAAGACTACTTTAATCAGAAAAAGAAGACCCAAGTCGGTACTCGTTTACCCCGATGACGCGTTCACAGTAGGTAATAACGTGTACGCGTAGGCATAAGTGACACCACACAACATACAGACACACACCGTCTATACCGGTATAGACGAGGTCCCAACTGAGTAAGTGCTCCGTTGCTCCGGCGTTCTGCCGTCGGAGGACGCTAGTGTCCAAATGTCCTTAGCTTCCCTCCTGACTAACGACGCCCCGAGCCGAGGTCCGTGTCCAATCTGAGACGCCCTCGGGACGTCGTTCCCCATGCGGGCCCATCTGCCCCCCCCTTTTTAAGGGTGGGTCTCCTGACCCACCCGCTCCCCCGGTGACGCTGTAATAGCCAACAGGGCTAACAGCATAGACAGACAAAAAAAAAAATGGCTAAGTTAATAGCCTTACTGGGTAAAAAGACTGTCTAGTGAAATTTAAAAATCCACCATGAGTCGTAGTTATTGTGGATCTACTAATTGAATTAGCACATTGTTATATAAGAATACGCCTGTAGTAGTGTTACTAAGAAGAGTTCCCATTTTTATACTACCACAGTTTAAGAAAAGTAATAGATCTATGTATTACTACTATCTATATGTTAACTACTTAGCAGTTTCCTCTTAACACAGGTTCAGAACAAATAGAAAAACCGGTGAATCCAAAGTCACACCTACTTAATACCTTAATGTTATTATTACTTAGAAATCTTAAATACGGTGAAATAGAAAATAAATAGAAACATTGATTTCAAAAGAAAGCAAAAGTGGATCGTAAAAGTTACGATCTGTCTCGCAGTAATAAGAAAAAAATACCAGTTCAAGTGACTACATATGCGACAGGAATAATGTTGATACCTAAGTTTATAAACATACGTCATTATATAACTTTTATTATTATTGAAACTTATTAAGCTATCAACGACAACGACAAAATTCTTATAGTTATATGATAATTATGGAAGTCTTACTAAATATATCAATGCATTTATTTTATACATGAATTTAACTTCTGAGGATTGTTATTATCTATCTTTTCCTTTAAATATTGGTGTTTTTGTCCTTTAGGATTAAAGAAATCATTGAAGTAATATTAACAACAAATTAATGGTCTTTCACTTTCGGTTAAGTCATTTATTTTATTGTATGTATTTTATTGTAGTAATGGTTAAAATATATTTTGTTTATCTTTACTAAGCCTATCACTGAAATGAATAGCATTTATTTTGTATAAATTGACTACAGACATGAATTGACTAATTGGTTTTTAGTAGGTATTCAGATAAAGCTATGTTTTTAAGTAAATATGAAAACATTTGTTATACAGTGATAGGCTGCGACATGTGTAAAGGATCATGAATAGTAATGGCCGTGTAAATGACTGGGTTTCATCAAATAAAATCAATATCACTTTGTTTGATGAGATTGCATTAATAAGTAACAATGTTAAAGTATTTTAAATACCGCAACTACATTGTTTTATTATGCTATATTACATAACCACACTGCTAAATTTTTAAGATTTTTTTTCGGTGTTTAAAATAAAAATATCTTGTTATAATCACATTTTCAAAAAATGGTTTAGTTTCATTGATTACACGAGCTTTTATTTCAAATTAGTAAAAGCTACCCAACTATGTTAATTAAACTAGAGTCCTGTAATGAGTTAGAAACTGTTTACAAAATCTATCTTCTTAATTAAATTTAACACTAGATTACGAACCTTCGACGACGTAGGTTTCAACAAATCCCGTAAAAATTTGTGTGCGCGACCGTAGGTGTTTCGTATTCTGCCTAATATCAGTCGACCTGTTTCCTCCGCGAAGGACTTTAGTGAGGAAAGTTTAAGAAGCCCATGCACGGCGTTCCGGGAACCATGGCTTGTCGCATAGACGAAGGTTAAAAATAACGGAACTTTATATATTTTTTAATATGAGCAATTTAAGCTCTTTTGTTATTTTGTGCACTTATTTTATTCATACTTAATTTTCCTTATTTAGATACAATTCGACAGCTATTACTACAAGACGTAAGCGACGACGAAAATTCATCAGAGAGTGACAGAGAAGATTACGTTAACGTTGATCCAGCTTATAATACGGTTGTTGATGAAGTTTTCTATTTTGTCCCAGCCGCTAACTCCAGATCAAAATGACCAGACAAGTAGTAATACATCTCGCCCACTATCTAATGAGGTCCCGATTCAGGCTTAACAGGTTAAAACGTTTAGTTAGACCAAGTTCTTATCATCCGAAATAATTCAATCAAAAGAACCGAACTTAGATAAGAAAAACAAAAAGGCAGACTAAAAGGCAAACAGAGAAAAGTAACAGACATACCAGAGAAAATTATACTTCTAATTGCAAATGCTAATATGAATAATGTTCATTGAAAATATTGTAATTGTTGTTAACGACTAAAATTGTTTTGTACCAGTTTGGTACTGGTTTGTACTGGATCTGCGACATATATTTATTTAAGAATTAACGTACATTATTTATTGTCATCCTAACGTCAGAATATAACTGGACCCACATTTTATAATATCCTCGCTGAATAAACCTTTACATCTTTTGCAAAAGGTGACCAATTGTTCCGTATTTGGATTTTATTTTCAAAGAAGATAACTGCATTTAACAGTCTACTTTATCTACCTACTTTATTTAATATTAGATGTCTTTCCCAAGTCAATTCTTAGAAAAAGATATGAATATAAATTTTCACATTGAAACACTTTTATAATGAAGTTTAATTGACTAAATAAATAATTGTAATATTGGATACTAATTTGATTAAGAGTTGTGAATATATAAATCGTCTCCCAGCAGAGGAGGTAGTGTGTGATTAAGAGACTAAGTTGTGTAACAGAACTGGTATAATATAGTGTAACAGTGATAGTAAAGAATTTAAATAGTCAACAGTTCAGTGTGTTTGTGAGCCACTGCTCACTTTATTGGCACTCCAATAAAGTTTTTTAAAGAATAGAACGATTGTCGTTGGTGATTCTTTGCAGTAAGAGAATTCTTATAGAAATAAATACTGTTTTTATTATAACTTGATATTGTAATAAAAACTTTACATTATAATTAATAAATGATGATTGTATAAATTCTAAAACCATCAACAAATTAATTTAAACTCTTACACAGACACATTTTAAACAAATACATAAACTTAATATATGGTTTTTTAATCTTGAAAAATTACAAACAATTAATCACCATAACAAATAAAAGTAATTTTGTAACAATAAAAGTATTTTATAACATAAGAGAAAACTTGAACAGAAAAAGGAAGCGTTCATATATTTTCAGAATTTATCTTATAAGTTATAAGTCTCAGTGTAATAGTTAAAAATGATTGTAGCAAAACTTTTCAACTAAGGCCACAACTACTTAAGAAAAACGATTATTATTAAAGTTACAGATACTAGCAATGTCTAATCGTCCTCTGGTCATGAATGGTCCGATCATGAATTACTCTATTCTTATAACTTTCCAAGATAACAAGGTTCAAGGTTTCAGGACAAGGTGTAACTGGTGATAATCTAGATGTCTCCACAAGTGGCTGGTCATCGACGATTCCTGTACGGATTCAGATCTATCTATTCGACAGAAAAGACTAGAAAGTAATGTCCTATCTGCATTTAGGTACAGGGCAGCCTTAACTGATAAAAGCAACAAAAGTTACGTAGTCAGCCATGATTAGTCTAGACCTGGTTGGTTTTTAACTCATGCCTCTTTTTTGCTGATGTAATCAATCACCGTCAGTCTGGGTTTATTAAGTTTTCAATTTTTGGGTTGTCGAAAATTGCGAAAACCGTAAATTTTTGGTTACATCATATAATAAAAATATTTTTAATAATTTTAAAGCTACTACCCTTTTCCTCATAAACGAGTAGAGGTATTAAATTGAAATTCGTTTAAATAATCAGCAATTTAAGCCGCATATTTTCAAACTCGCAAATATTAGAATCGAAATCAAATGGGTACTTCCAGACGATCTAGTAACATCACATATTTTTTATACATAATGGCATGGAACCCTTCGTGTACGAGCCCGACTCGCACTTGGACGATATTTTTGTTCTATTTAGCCTACAAAATCTATGAACAGGTCTCGGTTATATTTTATTATTCTATGAAAATTATGAGACAATTAAAATACTTATATATGTATACTCTACTTCTCAGATAAATTTTATTGAAATATTCAAAACAACGTTTTCTAATGAAAAAACACTGTTACTTAAGCTTTCGAAGCTTAAGCAGCGAAAAGCAGTAAAGAAATATACATTGTGAAGTTGTCAAAAATTGAATAAGATTCTGTGCAAGAGCACAATGCCTTGAGAAACGATTTGCACAATGCCTTAAGATGTTGAGATAAACGCTCCTGGTATATTTGATGTTCTCCGAGGTCGTTCAAATAACATTAGTAAGGTACAGACACACAATTAAACAACAATGTATGTAGGGGCCATAAGTAATATTTCAATAATTAAAAAGTAAGTAACGCTACATATATACTTTTAGTAGGAGTTTTTGATTAAGTGTAATACATAAACAACACTTTTTTTATTTTTTTAAAGAACAGAGTCAATCTATTTAAAACCTGAAATTTATTGTAACATTAATAAAAAAATATAGTTTTTATAAGGCATGACATACTAGTTAAGCTGCATTTAGGTGTCATGTATGTATTAAACAGATTTTTTGCCCCATCTGTAATTTTTTTAAGTATTATTTATTTATTCCAATAAAGTTGGGGTACATGAAAAATCTAGAGAAGTTACGAATATCCTTTTAAACTATTTATAAACGTCATTTATGTATTTATTTCATTCTAAATAGAAAATCGGGGTTTCTTTTGAATAAGATAGAAAGGCAGCTAAATTAGTAGCAAAGGTTAAAAACCGTTACTTTTCGGATCTGGTTTCTTTGATAAATGAGACTTTGAATTTCTAGGGGACAAATAAGGCACAAAGTCATAAAGGTGTCTAATTTTATTTATATATTAATTTATTTATTTATTGCACTCCAATGACTTATTCACTAATACAATTTACATAATTTAACATATCTTATAATCTAGAGTGAACCAGTCACTTACAAGAGTGCACAGTGCAGCGGTCTAATTAAATCTTACTCACTAAAAATTTAAATTACAATAACATACAATAATAGCATGAAACGAACTAAGGTTAAACTAAAAATGCTTTAAAACTGTATAAAACTGATTAACTCTATACTAAAGTGCGTAAATTATGTATGTATGTATGTACACAATATTAAAAACTATTTCATAATATTAATGTTAGTCTATGTTATATAAGTGTTAGCTATATTAGTAAAAGATATTATTGCAAAAGACATGTTAAACATATTAGGATCGGAATATCTGAGTATTAATTGGCTTAATCTTAGATTCAAAGACAGCTATTAGAACCAAAATCACGACAAGCTTAAAGCAACACTTCTCTTTTTAAAGTCTGTTCCAAAACAGCACATGTTCCATTGAAACCTTTTATTCGTTGGCAGTCCGATAAGGAAAATATATTGATGGTCCCTCCTCAGTTTCACCGACATCTTTATGCTACAAATAATAGCGTACTAATAATCGTAAAAATCCGTATGAAGAAAGAACCACGTAGTAAGAGGCCACAGCGCTGTGCTCGCGCCACTTATATGGACATGTTTAAATTGCTAACACTTTTTCTAGTGTATATTTGATTAGTAGAAGAGTTTTAAAATAATTTAAGGGACACCTTAATATATTATTTATAAAATATAAAAACTTGATACGGTGGATGTCCTAAAATAATATTTTTAATTGGAAAGATATAGAAAAGTGGAGGAATAATTTTATAACCTAGAATTATACTTTACTGTAATTAACTCTCAATATACTACTATAGATACTTAAAAACTTTAATTTTCCGCTTTGATTTTTGGAATAACCTGTGTTTGCATATATACATAAATAATGAATATGTAACGTAAACAATAATACTTTATAGGTGTTAGAGGGGTAAATATATTAAATCTAAAATTTATAAACGGAGTCGGTGAAACTACTACCCTTAGCATAGAATTCAATCTTCCCTTGGAGCAATGACTAGCTTCATAATATCTAGCAAAGTTTTAGTTTCATTAGTATTCATTAGTATAGTATACTTTCCTAATATGCTAATACAAAATGTCTAATAAGATATAAACATGTATTTATTATCAAAATACTTGAAGTATTGAATATACAAATTAAAATTTATAAATAGATTCCGAATAATTGGGTCTTCATCAAATGAAACATTTGTTTATTAACCAGTAATTTTGTATGTTTATTGAAAAGAGCTTCGTAATTCAATAAAGTACCTATAAAATGTCATAGGCTAATTTATATGTTTTAAAAAAAGTCATGGTACTTGTGTGAATGCGAAGTTATTAGTAAGCTCAAGGGCACACCAAGGTCATTTTACTTATTAACAATTTTTTTGGTACAAAAGTTCCTAATATCTAATGTCAGTTTAAAAGATTGAAGTTAAATTATTGCCTTATAATAAAATAATTATTACAAAAATAAAATTTCAAAATTGAGTCACATTAATTTCCTCATAGGTAGGGTTTTGAATTTTGGATAAATTTAAGAACCTGGTATCTCTAATAGGTGTAATACGCGTGATTCTGTATGAATGAAACGATAAGTAGGGACTGGTCAAATTCTTGTTTTAAAATATACTTTTATATAAGAAAACCTTTTCATAGTTGTCTTAAGCTTTTCAAAAAAGGAGTTTTACAAGACTTTATTGAGTGCTAACTGTAATAAAATATTTCGGTTTTTATAAATAAAATAAATAATAATAAGAAATATATGAATAAGTACTGCTGCATTCTTGTTCAGTATATTAAAAGAGGCTCTTGTATTATGAATAGGAGTTATTTATCATTTAATAAAATAAAAACTGAAAAAATTATAATTATTGGCAGGAATCAAACGTGCGTTGATTAGTTTAGTTCATAGAACTACGGAACGACAAAGACACAGAGTTCGCAAGGACTGTTGATTATTTTAAGCTTTTATTTATTCGTAAAAATTAAACGACTCCTTATTTCATAAGCCATATTTCCTGTCATGTTTTTTTTTTTTGCCTGAAAATAATATTTTACAATCGGTGGACTTAATGTAGCAATAATCTTGATCTTTGAAGATAGTCATAAAAATTTAGGTACAATTTATAGTTATTCATTTTTCAATAACAACATGAAGAATTTGTCACAACTTATCTTTTTTGCAGGTTTTTCGATTTTATAGGTAATTCGTATCATTTATTATTAATTCTAATAGATATTTTTTCGTTTGTATTTAGGATAGAGACCCTTCTTTGAAAGACGTTAAACAACCTAAAGAAAACCTTCGTATCTTGGAACAGCTTAGAGATATGAGATTGGACTCATTTACTTTTCGAAAACAGAAGCGACCTTCTTAAGAGGGTACCGCTACCGGTCTTTATTGACGAAGTTGCAACGTGTGTGTGTTAAAATTATTGCAAGTCGTGTCGTCATCAAAGTCATAAAGTACTGACTTTGGTTTTAGCTACTCGAGTTTTTGGAAGGAATAAGTGAGTAAGTAGGTGCTGGTCAATTGTCGTTTAAAATAAGCTAATTCTCATAATCATTTAAGTGTTTATAGAAAACTAAGAATTTATAAACTGCCTAAAGTAACTTCAGGTTTTTGAATTTTTATACTTTGCTAATGTGTTAACAATATTACAACCAAGACTGGTTTATTAATATCATTATTTAAATAAAGATAACTGATCAAAAGAGAATTAAGGGTAAATATTAAAATAATGGAATAAGTTTTATAAGAGCGTAAGCTATAGAAAAAACGTTTTTACGCTTCGGCGATTAATAAACTGAGATTTACATCTAAATGAGGCATTCAATCACTACTCCGACAATTATCATGAAGCACAATACTAAACTATTAACTCTAATATAAACTAAGTTCCCTTTCTTCTATGACGTTCAAAAGATTTTGATTTTGGATATTTAAAAAAAATATTTACCTTTAAAAGGATAAATAATAAATGATTATCAAGAATAATAGAATAATCATAAATATATTGTAGATTAGTAAAATGATCAGACGTAAACGCGAGAATAATTAACAGGTCGATAATAAATTACTTCTGGTTTGTTAATTTATTTAGTATACACAGCATTATTTTAAGTGAACAGTAACTGAATTCATTAACATAATTCAAGTTTGATGAATAAAATTATATGTTTATTGTGACGATAATATGTTCGCAAATATTTGATTTATTTCTATTAAATCTGAGAATTTTCAAATACGTGTATTTCATAATGTTATTTATTTGGAAACTAAAACTAAGCATTTGATATCATTCATATTTGAGTATTAATAAAAAGAGAACTTAGATTTCATTAAAAAATAGTTTTTAAACTTAGTAAGTACGTTTGCACATCCAAAAACCTTAAATTACGCTACAGCAATAACTTATCCAGACTGTACAAAACTTTCAACCACGAAAAATTTCTATTACTATTTTTTAGAAGCGAAGCTACGTAAAATTTTTGAACGTTTTTCCTAAATCAACTATGCTTAACAAAAATATGTACCAGGTCGTACCGTATAAGCAACCGTCGCGTCGAACGAAATATCTTAAGAACAAAGTTGGAGTTATTGTACTTTTGTTTTCAGAATTTATGTTAATATTAAAACTTAATGTACAGAAAGTATTTATGTTATGGTTTTGAATTTTATCAGTTTTACTATTTACTTTTATGTTCGTAAAATGTTAAAGCTGCTGAAATATGTTGATTATTTTGGTTATAGTTTATTCAACTTTATCTTATCGCCTACCTACCCGATAACAAAATTAAATTACGTAAAAAAAATGTAATAACTAAAAAATAATAATTAAAAAAAAACTCTATTGTAAAAAAATTAAGACCGGTAAAATAGAATAAAGATTTTCGTACAGATTGAATGAATATACTTTAAAAAGGGACTTTTTTATACAATTAAAGTGACATCATGCATTGGCATACTGATTGCAGTAACATTGCTAAACTTTCTAGATAAAAAAACAAATAAAAATACTCAACATAAAACATTAACTTAACAAAAAATAGATAAAAACATTCACATACATTATCATTTAGTTTTGCAACAAGCTTCGTTATAACTATGCTTCTAATTATAAAGTTTGACTTTTGGAAGCTCATATGTGTCTTTGTCACAAATAAGTCGTAGGAAAAGTAATACAATTTTCAAAAACTGATTGTTTTTTAACGTGCCTTATAAAACAGGCTCATACGGATTAAGTTGCATTATAAAGAATTAAAACAAAAATCTTTATATATTTTTTTCTTTTGCAATCAACTTTAACATGTAACGTCGCTAGTATTAAAAATTATGAAAATGTTCCTCAAATTTTTACTGAATATGACGTTTAGTGTATTTATGTAACAGACAGTGATATTAATACCTTTAGTCTCATATAACCAAAATCATTAAAGAATGAATGTTTTGACACCGCTGTCAAGATTTATTTCTAGTTGACTACCACGTCTTTATTTAATCAGAGAGGTTATTTGGCAGGACTGAAAATCTATTTAGTGTTGCTTGTTAGAGAGAAACCTCACTATTCTATTAGTCACTTTAGAAAAATGTCTTGAATAGTATTTTATCCAATTATTTTAACAATACCAGTTTATAGAAAAGAAAATTGTTATTAAATTATATTAATTTAATTTATATTAATAAAATATGTTAAATTAAATATTAACATTCTCTTATGTTAAGAATAGTGGTAAACAATTTGTAAGGAAATAATGATTACTACTTTTAAATATTGAATGGATATAAACACCGAATTAATTTCCCCAAGAATCAAGGATAGGCTTCTGGAATTTCGGGTAACTTTTAGACACCTGGTATCTCTAATAATAATAAGCGTGATCTTTTAAGTCCGATAAGTAGGCACTGGATAGGTTCTATTGACCGAAATTATGTGTTACTTATTTATTTAATCTTTATTGTCAAAAATAAATTAGGTACAATAGGCGGATTTAATTCAACAAGGTATTCTCTACCAGTCAATCCGTAAAAAAACAATTTCTTAATAGAGAACTATGCAATTTATCAGACTTATAATATTGTACTCTGTTAGCATTGTCATGTGACTAGTTTATTTTTAATTTTTTGGAGAACTACTATATCCAGGGCTGGAAATTGAGGAATCGACCTCGGACCTCGGAGCAATATTATATAACATGTTTATAAAAAATAAAAAAGGTAATTTAAGTAGTTTACGTATTACCATATAGATAGAAAATTTTAATTCCCAAATTGCTCACAAAGTAAAAGTTTTACGAATCTAAAGTATACTTTGTAAAATATATTCATATTTTGTACGTATATTAAAAAAAAGGTAAGTTAGGTCTTATTCCTTTGACCTGACTTTCAAAAAATATTTTGCTCTATGTAACACCTGAATATGTTATAAAATGTCGTAGTGGATAAACGTCACCCATTCCGTCTAAGTATTTACTAAAATGGAAAATGTTAGAATATAATTTTCAAGGACACGAAAAATCAATCAAGAGGTAAATAATGGTATCAAAAGATAAAAAATTAAGTGGCTGGTGTTTGTTTCTGGGAAAATTCAATAAAATGATTATATATAAATCGTGTTAGAGCAATATTGAAAAATATTGAGTGGCAATATATTGTATATAATATAAAAAACATCTCTTTTACGTTGTTATACTTAGGTAATTATACTGGCCTTACTTATTTGCTTTCGTACTTATCAACACGTGGGCCAACCAATCCGAAATTTTACAGTGCTTCCATTTGTAACGTATACAAAATATAATTAGGTATTGTTAAAAATTTCATCTCTAAGTATATTTTAAGAGATTTTAGAATATATTTTATTTAGAAGTAAATAATTTTAAAATATGTATTTTTCCTCATAAAACAAAACCTAGTTGAGAAAAAGTAATTGGAAAAATATATATGGGTTTTAATATAAATATCCTCATTTTGATTTTTGGTTTAGTGTTAAATAGTATAAAATATTAAACCTTGATAGGGAGAAATAGCGAATTCAAGTCTTTTTAAATATAAGCATATTGTGTACAATACACCGTATATTTGCACAAAATGACACACCATTCACCGTATAATTGTATAACAAGATAAAATAGTTAGTATTCATACATGGCATAATAAAATTGAACTAGAGATAATTATAAAAAAACTAAAATGATGCTCTAATAGAAAACCGAAGTAAAAAATGAAAAAATAAGTTTTAATAAATATGAATACAGAAAAAGAAAAAACATATATTCTTTTTTTAAAGCGCGTGGGGTGCTTTTCAAGTTACTATAAAAATGATAATCCTTCTACCAAAAGATATGACTGTCAGTAAAATATTTTTAACTATTGACACCATGGATCACATAAAACATTATTTTCCATTTATTAGTTTGGTTTTTTGGGAAAGCGTTTTTTTTATTTTATATCAACCTATTATTTACTTTTCATATTTTAGTTGGATTTTCTATAAATTTTATTTTTTTAGTTATTTTTTTTATATATTTCATTCATATAATTTTCGAGTAATATAATATCTTTTTATGAATAGTTTATTTATTGTTGGTAGTGGATTCTTTATTTCTTCGCCAAGTGTAGGAATTTTCTTGAATACTCTTACGAATAGCCCTATACTTGCCTCAAAGATCAAATTTTGTATATCTTTTAAATATGGCACTTTTGTTTATTAGATTAATTTACTAACGTATTAAAAAGCTATAGTTCACAATATTTTCAATATCCTGCTATGAAAATTTATGTATTTTAATAAATTCAAAACATATTGGTTCTTATTCTAAATTAGTAACTTATCCGAAAAATGGGCGATTTGGGCGCCAGCTGCCTTCCTTTTATGAGTTGCAGTAACTCAGGTTAATTTTTTTTATCCATTTTATTCAAAAGTGAATTTATTTTTTATTTTTATTTAAAAGTGATGCTCACAGCACGAGCTGATGTTCGACCCTTGATATTTTTCACAAAAAACACTACGGGGTAAATAAGATATGATTACTGTGCAAAAAAAAAGTATATATTTATAAGTATTCAGAAGACATATTTAATGTGTTTTTTCTAATTAGGACGCATCCGAAAGATGTAAGACAGTATAAGAAATAGTTTTACATCTAATAATATACAATTAATACTGTTTCTGCTATATGATACGATAATTATATTCTGTTTACGTTAAAACAAGTTTAGTGTTCTTTTTTACTACTTGCCTTTTTGTCACTAATACTTCTAACCTTGGTTTTATGAATTTGTCAGTTTTCATTTGTATGAAACAAAACACAACACAATGTTAAAATCCGTTGTGTAAAATGAAACGTGATAATGAATTATACATTTTAAAGTTCAGATTCAAAGAGCTTTTAAATTAATATAGTTTGCATTTGAGTTTTTTAATAAGATATTTTTAATGGTATTTGAGAAATTATTTAAGAAACAGACACATAAACAAACGGCTTTGTGTCAGGAAAGAACAGAATCCGTTTATTTAAAGTTACCCTTCGTCTTCATACGTCCTTCTAAAAGGAGTTTCCGACGCACCTTTGAGAAATATTGAACAGAAGGGAGTTTAGCTTCCGGCTCTCTTACTCACGGTATACAAAGGGTACTTCGTAGCTTAGAGAACAACAAAGACATTTGATATTACATTAACATACATTATTGATTGAGAACTTTTACCACAATACATTTATTTATTATATTATTTCTTTTTATTTACTTGTTATCAATAGCTAATAATAAATATTTCAATTGTATATATTTTAGTTATTGTTGCATTGGACAGTTTTTTTTTTGTTACTTAGGGAGCAGGTATAGATGGTATAACGGCTACACTTGTGAAACCACTTTCATTTATTTATCAAAAATCATTGAAAGATAGTAAATTTCCATCATAATGAAGAAAAAATATCTCCTTTTTTATATATTATAAGTAAAGTAAATAAATAAATATTTTTTTATATCTTTTAATAAATCTACAAATAATGTAAATTTATATTTCGTGCTTGACTTTAATAACTGTTGTTACAACTTCGACATTTTTAATGATAAGATAAATGTTTTTAAATATAAATTTTAAAAAGTTATAACGTTTTTATTCATCTGTCTTACAATATGTGTATGTGAGTTCTAATTTCAGAGTTTTTATTATTATTTAGTTATCAATTTTATTTCATTTTTTTGTTGCAACGTATGCTTTAATTGATGATTTTATAATATTTTTTTGATGAATAAATAAATAAATAAATACATTATAACACCCGTATTGTAAGCTTAAGTAAGATATCTCACTTGTTTTTCTTTATTCAACAACCTGTAAACTGATTAGAGTTGCAATGATAGAGATTGTCATCAGAAATTTGCAAAATCACAAATCTAAAACATATTTTTTTACACAAAACATTTTTGAAAACTATGAACTTAAATCACTATAATAAATATAAAGTAATATTGGTAACTATAAATACATGTAAACAAAAGAACAAAACCCTAACAGAAGAAAAGGAACTAAGAGTCGGTACTAAGAGTTGTTGCGGTACTAAAAGTCGACTTCTTCAACAGAAGAGGGCACGACTCCGGTAATAAATACTATGATGTTGTCTTCTTATTCGGTTTCATTATTTTAAGATATTTTAATTTTTTTTTGAAGAATGAGTTATTACGAATTTATTCTAATCTTGAAATAAAACTATTTTTATGGATTTAACTCGCGTATATTGAATTAAATTTTAAACTTTCATTTTAAATCTAACCCCACGTTTCGAATGCTTTGCAGCAATCGTGTTCACGGTAAGATGAGATGGAGGTGTCTGTCAGTAAGTCAGTTAATTAGTCATCTACCTCCAACGGTTTCTAAGTTTTTATTCTAATCTTATTGCCAAAACATTGAACAAAAATCTTCAATTTGTTTATTACTTACCTACTTTTGGCTTCAGTTAGGTTGATAATTTCCAAATGTATCTAAAGTTAACGTTTGTTTGTCCCAGATTCATCGTCAGCCGTAACAAAATTGTAAATATCAGCAAACTATTATTTGAAACAAATGTAATAAAAATTTAAAACAAGTTATTTAGATAAAGTAGAATATTATACGACACATTTGTGTCACGAATATTTATTTAGCTGTTATCATCATCGTCACTGTGCCTTGTTATTGCCTGATTATCAAATGGAAATTAATAACGTAGAGTTCATATCCATGTTAACTTATGTATAAATAAATTATTACATGAAGCAAAAACTTTGACTTACTTTTAATGAAATAAACGCGGACGTAGTTGTAAGATATTTAGCACAGTTGAGTGTATATGGGGAGGAAGTGTAAAAGCTAATATTAAGATCATAAGAAACTTATTTAATTTATAAAAATAAATATTACACACCACATTGAAATACATTACATATTAAAACTTGTCAACTATATATTAGTCTGTTGTCAGATATTCTCAAAGGGTTATACAAAGTGCGTCCTAAATTAAAAATTCTAGTGAAATTTCAGGGACTAGGTTACAAATAGAATTATTTAATTAATACTGATTAAATATAATGATAATTTAGCTTAGATAATAATTTATCTTATTTATCATCCCATTTATCGAGGAAACTTATAGGTCATCGAACATTACTATAGGACTTGTAAGATAAACAGAAAGTGTGTTTGGTTTTTATAACAATAATATTTAAGTATTCGATCAGCAGTATTTTTGAAATAATAATAATAATAATAATAATAATAACTTTCATGTTAACTTTAAATGAAAACATGATAAAGTGTATTTGAATTGATATTTCAAAGATATAAAGCAATATTTTAGCCTGTCTACCATTTTTTTGGAAATAATATATTTTCTAATAAATGTATATATAGACAGTAAAAAATTAATATTAACAACACGTTCAGGACTCGACCTTACGAACCTTGGTGTCAATTACGTCACTATCAACTGACTTAATTGAAGCATTTTCGACTACTACTATAATTGAAGAAATCCAAAATAACTTTTATAGTGAACTGTCATATAATATACCTATACCCCAAGAAAGCAAGAATGTTTTTGATATATTTATTTTTAATATTTACTAGAGACAGACATAGAGACATATTTATATGTTTTACAAGAATTTTCTAATTGTATTTGATAGAACCAGCCCTATGCCTACTTATTGTTTCGGTCATAAAGGACCACGCGTGTTACCCCCCGCCCCTCCCCCCCATTAGAGATACCAGGTGTGTAAAAGGTACCCGCACATCTATAACTCTATCGTTTATCATGAAAAGAGGTAGAGAAATATTGAAGCTACTTAAAATTTTGCTAACAAAGAAGTTGGTGGTCTCGTGTTTATTACATCTTTTTCTCTGAAACATCATGTATTTTTAGGGATATAAATAGGCTTATGTCATTTTCTAGGTGCTTTTGCAAGTGGTTCTAAAATGAGACGTGCTAAAGCGAATATACAAACATGTTTTAAAATGAATTAAGGAAAACAGCAACATTAAAAAAAATATATATTATTACTGAACGAAGATATGTTTTATTTAACGAAAATGTTATTCTGAACTTATATATAATTGTTAAGTTGTATATTCTATCTTTGAAGTATTTTGATAACAAGTACGTGTTTATGTGTTTAGAATATTATATTAAAGCATATTAAGAGAGTAGCTCAAAGAAAATACTAATTAATCTAGAATTATGCTACCAGATATTAAACTAGATATTAGCAAGATAGTAATTGCTCCGGGAAGATTGGATTCTGTGTCAAAGGGTTTTAACTTGTACAGTTTCACCGACTGCAATTATAAAAGTTACATTAATTTCAATAAGACTGCAATATTTATAAAAATGTTACATAATAATTCTTTATATATAAACAGGCTTCTCCAAAAATAAACGCCTAAAATTTAGAAAACTTAAGATTTGCAGTCACAATTTTGAAGATTACATAAGGGTAAATAAAAATTACATCTAAAAATTTAATTGTTAAATTTAAGGATTTTTATTAAAATTTTTAGATTAATATTTTTTTAGGTAAAAAAAGTTTAACACCTGTTTAAAAAATCGAAGGCTTTAATATCCAAAATCTGTATTTTTTCATTAGGGTTAGCTTTTATGTAATTAGTTTAAGTTTTAGGTTTTGGAAAAAAAATAAAGATATCCGTTATTGGTTTGACTTAAACTAATGTAATGTTTGTATAGAAGTTTAATTGACTAAATAAATAATTGTAATATTGGATACTTTTAGATGGATTTGATTAAGAGTAGTAAATATATAAATCGTCAACAGTTATCGTAAACAGTCGTAATAGTAAACAGTTTAGTGTGTTTGTGAGCAGTGCTAGTAAAGTGTTTTAAAGAATATAACCAACAATGGTATAAACAATGGTGATTCTTTGCAGTAAGAGAATTCTAATATTAACTGCCGTGAATTCCCACGTACCCGTAACAATGTTTTAATCGTTATGAAATATTTAAAACAAATTAAACATAAGGAGAATCTTGTAAAATTGACTTGTATTAAACCACAATTAAAAGCATTGTCATGTTTTCAATCGCATTGATTGAAAGTTTTTGCTAAGTGAAAAATGTGGTTAAATCTGCAGTTAGGGTGAAACGACCGCTGAGAAAGTATCTTATTTTATATAGTATAAGACTGAGAAAACTGAGAAAGTATCTTATTTTATATAGTATAAGACTGAGAAAACTGAGAAGTATCTTATTTTATATAGTATAAGACTTATAAAAAATATTCACCTACATAGATGTATTAAATGTTTTAAATTTAAAAAATAAGATAGTTATATTTTTTTACTCAGAAAAACAAATTAATGTTTTATGAAAACTGTGAAGAATTCATGAATGAAATCGAAGCATCATCTTTTTTTATTTTCTCTCTTTTGCCATCTAGGATTTTTCTCCTCCTATGTATATTTGTTTTGGAAATAACATGATGAAAATGTTAATATATTATGTTTTTTTAATAGTGACGTGTAAATAGCATATTTAATATATCTTTTGCACTAAAACATTTTTCAATTATACCAACACGTAATAGAATTAATGAAGTGTTAAAAATATAATTAAACCAGCTGTTGCCCACGGCTCCGCCCGCGTGTAGGTCGCTTTTCGCGTAATCTGTGGAAACTACAATTATCCAGACCTATAATAGACTTATAGTTAATTCTATAGTATCCTATACCCGTGGAAATTTTATATCTATAATAAAATATATATTTTTTTATATATTTTATTACATTGCTACGATATCAAACTGAAAATAATAACATACATCCACATCACACACACACGACCAGGATGTCCTGGTTGACTCACTATAACGTTTTCTATGTAGAAAACGTTATAGTGAGTCAACCTTAAAAGCTAGATATATCTTGTCGCGGCCTTCTCTTTAAACTTTTAAAGAGAAACAATTTCATAGAACATCATTTTTGCGTAACTTTCACCGTTTTCGCAGCGCACGCAGTTTTTTGTTTATTTTTTTACACCTTGCGTTAGAATATTCAAGTTTTAGTAACCATCCCTAATTTTTTGAAAATGAAACATAGCCTATGTAGCTTGCCAACAGTGAAAGAATTTTTGAAATCGGTCCAGTAGTTTCGGAGCCTATTCATTTCAAACATACAAAAAAATAATCAAACCTTTCCTCTTTATAATATTAGTATAGATAAAGATTATCTTTTTGTTTCTTCCTCGTTTGTCTCCTTGAAATTCAAACCAAGTCTCGTTAATCAAAGAAATTAGATCCGTCAAGTATCGGTTTTCGGTCTTTACTATCAATTTATCCGCTTTCATACCTTTGTTACTGGAGCTATCTTATTATCTTCTTCAAAAGAAACACCGCTATTTTGAATATTAATATAAATTACGTCCAGTATGTTGTTTATATTTATAAATAAATTCTATCGAATCTTTATATTAGCGGTGTCTATACAATAGAATTCATAATACGACTTTAATGATTACTTAACTTTATTTTTTTTTATTTTAAATACAAGTCAATAATTTGTAATAAAATATACCAATATAAATATGACTGTAGATTGGATAGTTTTATAACTTTATACTTTTAATATGTACAATTGACGCTCGCTTTTACATTACTTTATTTTGATTAAATTATCTGGTATCTATAATAATCTAGAACATTGTAATATAGATTTTAAGTTATGTATGGAGTTTTATCATCCTGTATTTTATCGTATTTAAAAAAGCATAAGTAGTATTTTTTTATATGATAAATAAAAACCTCATATGGATTCGAAGCTAGTCAGACACAATTCCAACATAACATACTCAAGAAGTTTTAATTATTTTATGATATTAGGTTATTGCTTTGCATTTGGACTGAAATAGTTGTATTTCAAAAAGTATAACAAATGGATATAATTATTATAACATTTACTTAAAACTCGTACTATATAATTAGTATTGAGTAACTTTTAAATTATTTGAAGGTTAGTCTCTGCCACTATATACATTGCCTGTTTAATTGTATATCTGTACATTACTAATGTTTTTTAAACGAGCTCGGAGAACATCAAATACACCAGGAGCATTTATCTCAACATCTTAATCGCTTCTTACCGCATTGTGGCAAAAATGCTATTCATTTTCTCGCAATTTCACAAGGAATATTTTTTTTACTGCCTCTACCTAGTTAAACGTTGAAAGCTTAAGCAAGAGTGATTTTTTCATTCGTAAACATTGCTCTAAATCTTTCAATAAAATTTACCTGAGAGTTAATTTTTTTTTTCAAGTGATTTGCATAAAATAATAAAATATAATCGAGACTCATTCATAGTCTTTGTAGGCTAAATAGGACGAAAGACACATTTTTTTGTGTTTTTCTATACTGTTAGCCCTGTTGGCTATTACAGCGTCACGGGGGGAAACGAAAGACACAAAAAGCTAAATTAGGTCCCATGTCACCGCATAAACTTGTCAGGAAAAAAATACTTCATAGAAAAGGTCTCGGAATATACTTGATATCAGCGACATATATATAGTGTCACATATAGGATTAACCATCCACTTTATATATATATATATATATATATATATATATATATATATATATATATATATTTTACTACAAACTGACTCTGTCCACGTGTACATTGACAAGCAATGTTTTCATCTTTCTAATTTTTTTTAGCTAGCCGTGAAAAAAAAATGTGCTATGTTACTTCTAATACCTCCACAAGTATGTGTACAAAGTTTCATATTGATTGGTTGAGTAGTTTTTGCGTGAAAGCTTAACAAACAAACTTACATTCGCATTTATAATATTAGTAGGATATATATTATATATATATTTTTCCTGTTATGTATTGGCTGATCACGATATTTATTAAACAATATGTCCTCGAGACTAGAAATTTGGTAAAAATATTATTTTTCGTTGTTGCATTTGGAACAACGGAACGTAAATTATAATAAAAACCAAATTTTCAAACAATAACTTTTATATAAATAAGTATTCAAATTGACAGCTATATTATATTGGACCTGTTATAAAGTACAAAGGACAAGTTTTCATCACCTACAAATTCTACCCAAATTCTACAAATCACAAAACTACAACCTTATATATAAAAATATATATAATATACACAAAAACAACGTCATTACTTGGTATATATCTCTTAAGCACTGTTTTAAAACTATAAAACTTTTTAAATAATAAACATAAATAAAACGAGACAAAAAATCGAAACTATTGGTCACGTTTTCTAAGAAATACAAGGATTTATTGAGCGAGGAAATTGTAAAATGTGGGTTCAATTGCCTTCTTTGGGCTAATAATGTTTCAATATTATACATTTAAAACGACGATGGACTTAGGTTGCCAATGAATCTGGCTAAGTACGGTAAGAAAGAGTTTCATGTAATTGTTATTTTTATTTTAAGTATTTATTATATCATCGATATTGTTTTTTACTTTAAAATGATAGCAATTATGAAAGAATTATCTGTTTAGTGAGCCTAAAGTTATTATTTTTAAAGTGGATTGTGTACATTTGTCTGTTTTTACGGTACTTATGTGTTTCTTCTATGAGAATATTATACGTCAGAAACACTCGATTCACTTCTTACGTTTTAATTAATTAATACCCCTTAGCATCCGACGGGCGTTAGGAAACGCCCGTTTTGAAAAAGCGTAAACATCCGCGATAACGTTTGGGCGTTACGAAACGCCCTAAAAATAACTCCTTGGGAATTAAAAAATTTACGAATTAAATGTTTATATTCTTTTATCTAACATTACTAATGCATTGCCAAATTACCAGAAGCCCGTAAGAATTTTTTTACTAACTCGGCTTAGTAGAAAATAATTACGTAATCGTCTTTCAATTCAGCGCCTTTGTTCGGTACGGGCGTAGAACTGCAAGACGATCAATTGTTACGAATATCTTTAAATTTATGAATTAAAAGCGGAAAGTAATATTTCATTTCTGTAGTCGATAGTGTTTTCAACTTATATAAATTACAATCACAGCGAGTTTTGTGTTTTTATTGATAAAAATATAACAAATATGTAACCTTGAAATGAATAGACTACAACAGTCCCGATTTCTAAAAGCAAATTTATTATTCTATTTTTTTTTTATTATTTTTTTTTATTTTAACTCGTGTAGCACCTTTTTTATCAGTAGGTATTGATAAGAGTCTATATTTTACTGCTGCCTGAAGCCGTAAACAAATAAAACTAAAACTTTGTCAACGTTTTCAGAAAAGTTTTTAGGTATATGATAAGTATATTAGTGTTATACGACAATGAGTTCAGAATTTTATCCTCTGATTAAGAAATGATGTAGTTTACCTCAAAATGACGTTAATATTACTCAAATTCGTTTGAAACCAAACCTTAATAATTCATACGGACGTTTAAGATGTTTAGCTATTTATGAAAAATCTATTGCTTTTTGTAGCTACATAAAAGCACTATAATAATCTTGAATAATGAATTATTATTACATTAGCAAGAAATATAAATAATACGCTAACAATTATTTATTAAAAATGAGGGTACACCGAGCGCGAAATTACTGAATCGACGATTTTTTTCCCTACGTTTGCGATTACACAGTCCAGTTATTATTATTGCTTGGATACATATTTTGATTTGTTCTAAAAAAACCATTTATAAAGAAGGTAGAAAATAAAACTTTTTGACAAAATACAAACATTTTCATTCATCTTTATTTCTAAAACACATTTTTCCGTTACGCGCCATATTTGAAGTGAAACTTTTTTATCGACGGATGGGAGAAATTTTATAGCAATGTCAAAAAATTGTATCGTTTTTCTGTTATTAATTAGCCATTCCTGTAAAGTTGTAATTAGTGAATCATTTTTCAAAAAATTATGTCATAAAGAAGTTTCACTTTTTACATGTGTACACTAATACACACAAACATATTTTTTTTTATAAGGCATGATATATTAGCGAAACTGCATTAAGGTGTCATGTATGTATTAAACAGATTTTTTGCCCCAGCTGTAATTTTTTTAAGTATTATTTATTTATTCCAATAAAATTCGGGTACATGAAAAATCTAGAGAAGTTACGAATATCCTTTTAAACTATTTATAAACGTTATTTATGTATTTATTTCATTCTAAATAGAAAATCAGGGTTTCTTTTGAATAAGATAGAAAGGCAGCTAAATTAATAGCAAAGGTTGAAAACCGTTATTTTTTGGATCAGGTTTCTTTGATAAATGAGACTGAATTTCTAAGAGACAAATAAGGCAGAAAATAATAAAGATATCTAATTTTATTTATGTATTAATTTATTTATTTATTGCACTCCAATGACTTATTCACTAATACAATTTACATAATTTAACATATCCTATATTCTAGAATGAACCAGTCACTTACAAGAGTGTACAGCACTCTAATTAAATCTTACTAACTAAAAATTTAAATTACAATAACATACAATAATAGCATGTTATAAAACTGTATAACACTGATTAACTCTGTACTAAAGTGCGTAAATTATGTATGTATGTATGTACAAAATATTAAAAACTATTTCATAATATTAATGTTAGTCTATGTTATATAAGTGTTAGTTATATTAGTAAAAGATATTATTGCAAAAGACATGTTAAACATATTAGGATCGGAATATCTGAGTATTAATTGGCTTAATCTTAGATTCAAAGACAGCTATTAGAACCATTAACAAAATCACGACAAGCTTAAAGCAACACTTCTGCTTTTAAATTCTGGTCCAAAACAGTATATGTTCCATTGAAACCATTTATTCGTTGGCAGTCCGATGAGGAAAATATATTGATTGTCACTCCTCAATTTCACCGACATCTTTATTCTACAAATAATGAAAAGAAAAAAGAACCACGTAGTAACAGGCCACAGCGCTGTGCTCGCGCCACTTATATGGACATGTTTAAACTGCTAACACTTTTTCTAGTCTATATTTGATTAGTAGAAAAGTTTTAAAATAATTTAAGGGACACCTCAATATAATATATGTAAAAAATAAAAAGATGAGACGGTGGATGTCCTAAAATAATATTTATAATTGGAAAGATATAGGAAAGTGAAGGGATAATTTTATAACCTAGAATTATACTTTACTGTAATTAACTCTCATATACTGCTATAGATACTTTAAAACTTTTTAATTTTCCGCTTTGATTTTTGGAATAACCTGTGTTTGCATATATACATAAATAATGAATATGTAACGTAAACAATAATATTTTATAGGTGTTAGAGGGGTAAATATATTAAATCTAAAATTTATAAACGGAGTCGGTGAAACTACTACCCTTAGCATAGAATTCAATCTTCCCTTGGAGCAATGACTAGCTTCATAATATCTAGCAAAGTTTTAGTTTCATTAGTATTCATTAGTATAGTATACTTTCCTAATATGCTAATACAAAATGTCTAATAAGATATAAACATGTATTTATTATCAAAATACTTGAAGTATTGAATATACAAATTAAAATTTATAAATAGATTCCGAATAATTGGGTCTTCATCAAATGAAATATTTGTTTATTCACCAGTAATTTTGTATGTTTATTGAAAAGAGCTTCGTAATTCAATAAAGTACCTATATAATGTCATAGGCTAATTTATATGTCAAAAGATGACATGGTACCTGTCTGAAAGCGAAGTTATTAGTAAGTGGAAGAGCACACCAAAGTCATTTTACTTATTAACAAAATTTTTGGTACAAAAGTTCATAATATCTAATGTCAATTTAAAAGATTAAAGTTAAATTATTTTCTTATAATAAAAATATTGTTGTTAAAATAAAATTTTTAAATAGAGTTACATTAATTTCCTCATAGGTAGGGTTTTGAATTTTGGATACCTTTTAGGAACCTGGTATCTCTAATAGGTGTAATACGCGTGATCCTTTATGAATGAAACGATAGGTGGGGACTGGACAAATTCTTGTAATAAAATATACCTTTATATAAGAAAATCTTTTCATAGTTGTCTTAAGCTTTTCAAGAAAGGAGTTTGACAACATTGTATTAGGTGCTAACTGTAATAACATATTTCGGTTTTATAAATAAGTTAATAATAATAATAATAAATATCTGAATAAGTACTGTTGCATTCTTGTTCAGTTTATTAAAAGAGGCTCTTGTATTATGAATAGGAGTTATTTATCATTTAATAAAATAAAAACTGAAAAAAATATAATTATTGGCAGGAATCAAATGTGCGTCGATCAGTTTAGTTCATAGAACTACGGAACGACAAAGACACAGAGGTCGCAAGGGTTGTTGATTATTTTAAGCTTTTATTTATTCGTAAAAATTAAACGACTCCTTATTTCATAAGCCATATTTCCTGTCATGTTTATTTTTTTTTTGCCTGAAAATAATATTTTACAATCGGTGGACTTAATGTAACATTAATCTTGATCTTTGAAGATAGTTATAAAAATTTAGGTACAACTTTCGCTCACGGGCCGGAGTCAGTGTGTATGCGCGGAACGACCTCTGTATTCAGCGTCTCCGTCACCTTGAAGACTCCACTTTTTCTTCCCTATGGGTTTTAGTGGACACAGGAAACGAAAAAATCCTGTATTCCTGTGTCTACCGTTCGCACAGCGGTGACCAGGAGACAACTCGTTTATTTGAGTATCTCAGTGAGGCTGCAGATATGGCTCTGTATCAGTACCCTTCGGCGCAGCTCGTCTTTCTGGGGGACTTTAATGCCTGTCATCAGGACTGGCTGTTCCCGTACCAGAAGACCGACCATGCTGGAAGAGAAGCGCGGAACTTTGCGTTGTCCTTGGACCTCTTTCAGCTGGTGAGGCAAGCGACAAGGGTACCAGATGTGGTAGGCCATACAGCCAATTGCCTGGACCTTCTGCTGACAACTGATCCGGACAGGTATCGTGTAGAGGTCACGTCCCCCTTGGGAACCTCCGATCACTGTCTGGTGAAATCTGTATTTACATATTCCCCACCAGCTTTCGAACCACATGGTGTTAGGCGAGTATGGAAATACAAGTCAGCAGAATGGGATGAGATGCGGCACTTTTTTGCGTCTTATCCTTGGCTGCAGGTCTGCTTCTCTTCTTTGGATCCGTCGAGTTGCGCGGATGCTATAACTGATGTGGTGCATCAGGCAATGGAGTATTTTATTCCTTTTGCTGACGTACCCATCGGTGGCAAAGCTCGCCCATGGTTTAATGCCGAATGTCGTCATGCACATGACCGAAAACATTCGGCATACCTTATTTGGGCTGATGCTCGAAGCCGCAAAACTCCGGATGTAAGTATAAAGAAGATAGCCTTTAACCAAGCTGCCAAGTCCTACAAAAAGGCATTGCGGAAGGCTCGTCTCGATCGAATCGCTAAGAATGGCGAAAAGCTCTCTGCCAGACCAACTGGCAGTCGAGCTTTCTGGTCTCTTGCGAAAGCGATCGAGTCGAATTTCTGCCAGCCCTCACTGCCTGCTCTGCTGAAGCCGGATGGTTCCCTGGCCCACACAGCAACAGAGAAAGCGAATGTATTTGCTTCTCTGTTTGCTGATAATTCGCATCTAGACACTGGCAATGCTTCTCCAGCACATCTTCCTCACTGCGGTATTTCGATGCCTGAAATCCGCATCACTAACAAAGAGGTATGGAGAACATTGTGTCGTTTAGATGTGAATAAAGCCAGTGGTCCTGATGGTATACCAGCCATTCTGCTCAAGACATGCGCAGCTGAGTTGTCTCCTGTACTGACACGTCTGTATCGTCTCTCTTTCATGACTGGAATAGAGCCGAAATCCTGGAAGCTTGCTAATGTGCAACCCGTGCCCAAAAAAGGCAGCCGTGCCGACCCTGTCAATTACAGACCGATTTCAATCACCTCCATACTCTGCAAGATTATGGAGCGTGTATTGAACTCGCGCCTACTAGCATACCTAGAAGGTAACGATCTCCTCAGTGACCGACAATACGGGTTTCGCCGTAATAGGTCTACTGGGGACCTCCTAGTGTATGCTACACACATTTTAGGCGAGGCCATCGAGAAGAACGGAGAAGCGGTCGCCGTCTCTCTGGACGTCTCGAGGGCATTTGACAGGGTCTGGCATGCGAGCCTTATAAGCAAGCTTTCAGCGTACGGTATATCTCCTGGTCTGATCGGCTGGGTAACGGACTTTCTGAGCCACAGATCTCTCCGAGTAGTTGTCGACGGGTGTTCCTCGGAACCCTTGACAATAAATGCCGGAGTGCCTCAGGGGTCCGTTCTTTCTGCAACTCTGTTTCTGCTGCACATTAATGATCTGTTGAAGCCCGGTATCTATGGGTATGCAGACGACAGCACAGTTGTAGAAAGATATCTGCCGAGTACTCGGGCTAGTCGAGATCTAGTACAGTCTGAAAGAGAAGCCATGGTGCAACGTTTGAATGACAAACTTCAGGCAGTCTCCGCATGGAGCAATGCCAATCTTGTCAAGTTCAACGCCACCAAAACGCAGACGTGTCTATTCACCGCCAAAAGGAGCCTTTTCACCTTGGCTCCTTCTTTCCAGAATGTATCCTTGGAATACAGTGACCGGCTTCAATTGTTAGGCTTAGAGATTTCCTCGAACCTCAACTTTGGTCGGTTCATTGAGTCCAGAGCAAGAGCAGCAGCAGCAAAGCTTGCCGTTCTTGCGAAGGTTCGGCAGTACTTTACACCGGGACAGCTTCCTGTTCTATACAAAGCACAGATCTGGTCGTGTGTAGAGTACTGTGGTCACATATTTGCTGGTGCCGCAAAGTCTCATCTTGCGGTTCTGGACTCAATTGAGAGGCGAGCAAAGAGGCTTATCGGCGATCCCGAATTGGTCGAAGCCGACCTCCAAAGCCTTGAACACAGGCGTAAAATTGCTAGCCTCTCAGTATTCTATAGGATACATTTTGGTGAGTGTGCGCAGGAACTACACGACTTAGTTCCCCCGTCCCCCTTCCATCACCGGACGTCCCGACGCACGGCAGGTATCCATCCTTTTGTTGTGGACATTCCACCTGTCCGAACGAAGCGCTTTGCTTCCTCATTTTTAGTGCGTACAGCGAAGGACTGGAACAATTTGCCTGCGTCGGTATTTCCGGCCAAATATAATGTGGGTGTCTTCAAGAGAAGAGTGAATAGGTTGCTAGGGCAATGCGACTTACCATCTAAGACTACATTCCACTTACCATCAGGTGGAATGTAGTCAAGCATTGCCCTAGATTGTATAGTATAAAAAAAAAAAAAAAAAACAATTTACAGTTATTCATTTTTGGAACATAACATGGAGAATTTTTCACAACTTATCTTTTTTGCAGGTTTTTCGATTTTATAAGTAGTTCGTATCATTTATTATTTCTAAAAGATAATTTTTCGTTTGTAGTTAGGATAGAGACCCTTCTTTGAAAGACCTTAAAAGGCTAAAGAAAACCTTTGCATCTTGGAACAGCTTAGAGATATGAGATTGGACTCATTTACTTTTCCGAAAACAGAAGCGACCTTCTTAAGAGGGTACCGCTACCGGTCTTTATTGACGAAGTTGCAACGTGTGTGTGTTAAAATTATTGCAAGTCGTGCCGTCATCAAAGTCATAAAGAACTGACTTTGGTTTTAGCTACTCGAGTTTTTGGAAGGAATAAGTGAGTAAGTAGGTGCTGGTCAATTGTCGTTTAAAATAAGCTAATTGTCATAATCGTTTAAGTGTTTATAGAAAACTAAGAATTTATAAACTGCCTAAAGTAACTTCAGGTTTTAAAATTTTTATACTTTGCTAATGTGTTAACAATATTACAATTAAGACTGGTTTATTAATATCATTATTTAAATAAAGATAACTGATCAAAAGTTAATTAAGGGTAAATATTAAAATAATGGAATAAGTTTTATAAGAGCGTAAGCTATAGAAAAACGTTTTTACGCTTCGGCGATTAATAAACTGAGATTTACATCTATATGAGGCATCCAATCACTACTCCGACAATTATCATGAAGCACAATACTAAACTATTAACTCTAATATAAACTAAGTTCCCTTTTTTCTATGACGTTCAAAAGATTTTGATTTTGGATATCTTAAAAAAATATTTACCTTTAAAAGGATAAATAATAAATGATTATCAAGAATAATAGAACAATCAAGAATAAATTGTAAATTGTATATATGTAGATTAGTAAAATGATCAGACGTAAACGCGAGAATAATTAACAGGTCGATAATAAATTACTTCTGGTCTGTTAATTTATTTAGTATATACAGCATTATTTTAAGTGAACAGTAACTGAATTCATTAACATAATTAAAGTTTGATGAATAAAATTATATGTTTATTGTGACGATAATATGTTCGCAAATATTTGATTTATTTCTATCAAATTTGTAGAATTTTTAAAAGTGTATTTCATAATGTTATTTATTTGGAAACTAAAACTAAGCAATCGATTTTATTCATATTTGAGTATTAATAAAAAGAGAACTTAGATTTCTTTAAAAAATAGTTTTTAAACTTAGTAAGTACGTTTGCACATCCAAAAAACTTAAAATTACGCTACAGCAATAACTTATACAGACTGTACAGAATTTTCAACCACGAAGAATTTCTATTACTATTTTTTAGAAGTGAAGCTACGTTCCATTTTTGATCGTTTTTCCTAAATCAACTATTGTTAACAAAAATGTTGTACCAGGTCGTACCGTATAAACAACCGTCGCGTCGCGTCGAACGAAATATCTTAAGAACACAGTTGGAGTTATTGTACTTTTGTTTTCAGAATTTATGTTAATATTAAAAGTTAATGTACAGAAAGTATTTATGTTATGGTTTTGAATTTTATCAGTTTTACTATTTACTTTTATGTTCGTAAAATGTTAAAGCTGCTGAAATATGTTGATTATTTTGGTTATAGTTTATTCAACTTTATTTTATCGCCTACCTACCCGATAACAAAATTAAATTACGTAAAAAAAATAATAACTAAAAAAATAATAATTAAAAAAAAGTCACTATTCTAAAAAAATTAAGACCGGAAAAATAGAATAAAGATTTTCGTACAGATTGAATGAATATACTTTAAAAAGGTACTTTTTTATACAATTAAAGTGACGTCATGCATTGGCATACTGATTGCAGTAACACTTTCTAGTTAGAAAAACAAATAAAAATACTCAACATAAAACATTAACTTAACAAAAAATAGATAAAAATATTGACATACATTATCATTTCGTTTCGCAACAAGCTTCGTTATAACTATGCTTCTAATTATAAAGTTTGACTTTTGGAAGCTGAGATATATCTTTGTCACATATAAGTCGTTGGAAAAATAATACAATTTTCAAAAACTGATTTCTTTATAAGGCACGTACACAGGCTCATGAGGATTAAGTTGCATTATAAAGGATTAAAACAAAAATCTTTTATATATATTTTTTTATCTTTTGGAAGTCACGTTAACGTCGCTTGTATTAAAAAATATGAAAATATTCCTTGAATTTTTACTGAATACGTTTAGTGTATTTATGTAACAGACAGTGATATTAATACCTTTAGTCTCATATAACCAAAATCATTAAAGAATGAATGTTTTGACACCACTGTCAAGATTTATTTCTAGTTGACTACCACGTCTTTATTTAATCAGAGAGGTTATCTGCCAAGACTGAATTTCTATTTTGTATTGCTTGTTAGAAAGAAACCTCACTATTCTATTAGTCACAGCTTTAGAAAAATGTCTTGAATAGTATTTTATCTAATTATTTTAGCAATAGCAGCTTTTAGAAAAACAATTAGTTATTAAATTATATTAATATAATTTATATTAATAAATTATGTTAAATTAAATACTAACATTCTATTATGTTAAGAATAGTGGTAAACAATTGGTAAGGAAATAATGATTAGTACTTTTAAACATTAAATGGATATAAATACTGAATTAATTTCCCCAAGAATCAAGGATAGGCTTCTGGAATTTCGGGTAACTTTTAGACACCTGGTATCTCTAATAATAATAAGCGTGATCTTTTAAGTCCGATAAGTAGGCACTGGATAGGTTCTATTGACCGAAATTATGTGTTACTTATTTATTTAATCTTTATTGTCAAAAATAAATAAGGTACAATAGACGGATTTAATGCAACAAGGTATTCTCTACCAGTCAACCCGGAAAAAAACAATTTCTTAATAGGAAACTATGCAATATATCACAGACTTACAATATTGTACTTTGTCAGCATTGTCATGTGACTAGTTTATTTTTAATTTTTTGGAGAGCTACTATACCCAGGGCTGGAAATTGAGGAATCGACCTCGGAGCAATGTTACTTAACATGCTTATAAAAAATAAAAAAGGGTAATTTAAGTAGTTTACGTATTACCATATAGATAGAAAATTATAATTCCCAAATTGCTCACAAAGTAAAAGTTTTACTAACCTAAAATATACTTTGTAAAATATATTCATATTTTGTACGTATATTAAAAAAAAGGTAAGTTAGGTGTTATTCCTTTGACCTGACTTTGAAAAAATATTTTGCTTTATGTAACACCTGAATATGTTATAAAATGTCGTAGTGGATAAACGTCACCCGTTCCGTCTAAGTATTTACTAAAATGGAAAAAGTTAGAATATAATTTTCAAGGACACAAAAAATCAATCAAGAGGTAAATAATAGTATCAAAAGATAAAAATTTAAGTGGCTGGTGTTTGTTGCTGGGAAAATCCAATAAAATGATTATAAATCGTGTTAGAGCAATATTGAAAAATATTGAGTGGCAATATAATGTATATAATATAAAAAACATCTCTTTTACGTTGTTATACTTAGGTAATTATACTGGCCTTACTTATTAGCTTTCGTACTTATCAACACGTGGGCCAACCAATCCGAAATTTTACAGTGCTTCCATTTGTAACGTATACAAAATATAATTAGGTATTGTTAAAAATTTCATCTCTAAGTATATTTTAAGAGATTTTAGAATATATTTCATTTAGAAGTAAATAATTTTAAAATATGTATTTTTCCTCATAAAACAAAACCTAGTTGAGAAAAAGTAATTGGAAAAATATATATGGGTTTTAATATATATATATCCTCATTTTGATTTTTGGTTTAGTGTTAAATAGTATAAAATATTAAACCTTGATAGGGAGAAATAGCGAATTCAAGTCTTTTTAAATATAAGCATATTGTGTACAATACACCGTATATTTGCACAAAATGATACTCCATTCACCGTATAATTGTATAACAAGATAAAATAGTTAGTATTCATACATGGCATAATAAAATTGAACTGGAGATAATTTAAAAAACAACTAAAATTATGCTCTAATAGAAAACCGAAGTAAAAAATGAAAAAATAAGTTTTAATAAATATGAATACAGAAAAAGAAAAAACATATATTCTTTTTTTAAAGCGCGTGGGGTGCTTTTCAAGTTACTATAAAAATGATAATCAGTCAGTAAAATATTTTTAACTATTGACACCATGGATCACATAAAACATTATTTTCCATTTATTAGTTTGGTTTTTTGGGAAAGCGTTTTTTTTATTTTATATCAACCTATTATTTACTTTTCATATTTTAGTTGGATTTTCTATAAATTTTATTTTTTTAGTTATTTTTTTTATATATTTCATTCATATAATTTTCGAGTAATATAATATCTTTTTATGAATAGTTTATTTATTGTTGGTAGTGGATTCTTTATTTCTTCGCCAAGTGTAGGAATTTTCTTGAATACTCTTACGAATAGCCCTATACTTGCCTCAAAGATCAAATTTTGTATATCTTTTAAATATGGCACTTTTGTTTATTAGATTAATTTACTAACGTATTAAAAAGCTATAGTTCACAATATTTTCAATATCCTGCTATGAAAATTTATGTTTTTTAATAAATTCAAAACATATTGGTTCTTATTCTAAATTAGTAACTTATCCGAAAAATGGGCGATTTGGGCGCCAGCTGCCTTCCTTTTATGAGTTGCAGTAACTCAGGTTAATTTTTTTTATCCATTTTATTCAAAAGTGAATTTATTTTTTATTTTTATTTAAAAGTGATGCTCACAGCACGAGCTGATGTTCGACCCTTAATATTTTTCACAAAAAACACTACGGGGTAAATAAGATATGATTACTGTGCAAAAAAAAAGTATATATTTATAAGTATTCAGAAGACATATTTAATGTGTTTTTTCTAATTAGGACGCATCCGAAAGATGTAAGACAGTATAAGAAATAGTTTTACATCTAATAATATACAATTAATACTGTTTCTGCTATATGATACGATAATTATATTCTGTTTACGTTAAAACAAGTTTAGTGTTCTTTTTTACTACTTGCCTTTTTGTCACTAATACTTCTAACCTTGGTTTTATGAATTTGTCAGTTTTCATTTGTATGAAACAAAACACAACACAATGTTAAAATCCGTTGTGTAAAATGAAACGTGATAATGAATTATACATTTTAAAGTTCAGATTCAAAGAGCTTTTAAATTAATATAGTTTGCATTTGAGTTTTTTAATAAGATATTTTTAATGGTATTTGAGAAATTATTTAAGAAACAGACACATAAACAAACGGCTTTGTGTCAGGAAAGAACAGAATCCGTTTATTTAAAGTTACCCTTCGTCTTCATACGTCCTTCTAAAAGGAGTTTCCGACGCACCTTTGAGAAATATTGAACAGAAGGGAGTTTAGCTTCCGGCTCTCTTACTCACGGTATACAAAGGGTACTTCGTAGCTTAGAGAACAACAAAGACATTTGATATTACATTAACATACATTATTGATTGAGAACTTTTACCACAATACATTTATTTATTATATTATTTCTTTTTATTTACTTGTTATCAATAGCTAAAAATAAATATTTCAATTGTATATATTTTAGTTATTGTTGCATTGGACAGTTTTTTTTTTGTTACTTAGGGAGCAGGTATAGATGGTATAACGGCTACACTTGTGAAACCACTTTCATTTATTTATCAAAAATCATTGAAAGATAGTAAATTTCCATCATAATGAAGAAAAAATATCTCCTTTTTTATATATTATAAGTAAAGTAAATAAATAAATATTTTTTTATATCTTTTAATAAATCTACAAATAATGTAAATTTATATTTCGTGCTTGACTTTAATAACTGTTGTTACAACTTCGACATTTTTAATGATAAGATAAATGTTTTTAAATATAAATTTTAAAAAGTTATAACGTTTTTATTCATCTGTCTTACAATATGTGTATGTGAGTTCTAATTTCAGAGTTTTTATTATTATTTAGTTATCAATTTTATTTCATTTTTTTGTTGCAACGTATGCTTTAATTGATGATTTTATAATATTTTTTTGATGAATAAATAAATAAATAAATACATTATAACACCCGTATTGTAAGCTTAAGTAAGATATCTCACTTGTTTTTCTTTATTCAACAACCTGTAAACTGATTAGAGTTGCAATGATAGAGATTGTCATCAGAAATTTGCAAAATCACAAATCTAAAACCTATTTTTTTACACAAAACATTTTTGAAAACTATGAACTTAAATCACTATCATAAATATAAAGTAATATTGGTAACTATAAATACATGTAAACAAAAGAACAAAACCCTAACAGAAGAAAAGGAACTAAGAGTCGGTACTAAGAGTTGTTGCGGTACTAAAAGTCGACTTCTTCAACAGAAGAGGGCACGACTCCGGTAATAAATACTATGATGTTGTCTTCTTATTCAGTTTCATTATTTTAAGATATTTTAATTTTTTTTTGAAGAATGAGTTATTACGAATTTATTCTAATCTTGAAATAAAACTATTTTTATGGATTTAACTCGCGTATATTGAATTAAATTCTAAATTTACATTTTAAATCTAACCCGACGTTTCGAATGCTTTGCAGCAATCGTGTTCACGGTAAGATGAGATGGAGGTGTCTGTCAGTAAGTCAGTTAATTAGTCATCTACCTCCAACGGTTTCTAAGTTTTTATTCTAATCTTATTGCCAAAACATTGAACAAAAATCTTCAATTTGTTTATTACTTACCTACTTTTGGCTTCAGTTAGGTTGATAATTTCCAAATGTATCTAAAGTTAACGTTTGTTTGTCCCAGATTCATCGTCAGCCGTAACAAAATTGTAAATATCAGCAAACTATTATTTGAAACAAATGTAATAAAAATTTAAAACAAGTTATTTAGATAAAGTAGAATATTATACGACACATTTGTGTCACGAATATTTATTTAGCTGTTATCATCATCGTCACTGTGCCTTGTTATTGCCTGATTATCAAATGGAAATTAATAACGTAGAGTTCATATCCATGTTAACTTATGTATAAATAAATTATTACATGAAGCAAAAACTTTGACTTACTTTTAATGAAATAAACGCGGACGTAGTTGTAAGATATTTAGCACAGTTGAGTGTATATGGGGAGGAAGTGTAAAAGCTAATATTAAGATCATAAGAAACTTATTTAATTTATAAAAATAAATATTACACACCACATTGAAATACATTACATATTAAAACTTGTCAACTATATATTAGTCTGTTGTCAGATATTCTCAAAGGGTTATACAAAGTGCGTCCTAAATTAAAAATTCTAGTGAAATTTCAGGGACTAGGTTACAAATAGAATTATTTAATTAATACTGATTAAATATAATGATAATTTAGCTTAGATAATAATTTATCTTATTTATCATCCCATTTATCGAGGAAACTTATAGGTCATCGAACATTACTATAGGACTTGTAAGATAAACAGAAAGTGTGTTTGGTTTTTATAACAATAATATTTAAGTATTCGATCAGCAGTATTTTTGAAATAATAATAATAATAATAATAACTTTCATGTTAACTTTAAATGAAAACATGATAAAGTGTATTTGAATTGATATTTCAAAGATATAAAGCAATATTTTAGCCTGTCTACCATTTTTTTGGAAATAATATATTTTCTAATAAATGTATATATAGACAGTAAAAAATTAATATTAACAACACGTTCAGGACTCGACCTTACGAACCTTGGTGTCAATTACGTCATTCTATCTGACTTACTTAATTGACGAATTTTCGACTCCTACTAATATTGAAAAAATAAAAAAATAACTCTTATAGTGAACACAAGACTGTCATATAATATATACCCCAAGAAAGCAAAATTTTTTTTGACAGACAAAGAGACATATTTATATGTTTTACAAGAATTTCCTTATTGTATTTAATAGAACCTGCCCTTTGACTACTTATCGTTTCGGTCATAAAGGACCACGCGTATTACCCCTATTAGAGATACCAGGTGTCTAAAAGGTACCCGCAAATCTTTAACCCTACCGTTTATCATGAAAAGAGGTAGAGAAATCATGAAGCTAATTAAAATTTTGCTAACAAATAAGTTGGTCTCTTGCTTATTAATGACATCTTTTTCTCTGAAACATCATGTATTTTTTAGGGATATAAATAGGCTTATGTCATTTTTTAGGTGCTTTTGCAAGTGGTTCTTAAATGAGACGTGCTAAAGCGAATATACAAACATGTCTTAAAATGAATTAAGGAAAACAGCAACATTCTAAAATATATATTATTGCTGAACGAAGATATGTTTTATTTAACGAAAATGTTATTCTGAACTTATATATAATTGTTAACTTTTAAATTCTATCTTTGAAGTATTTTGATAACAAGTAGGTGTTTATGTGTTTAGAATATTATATTAAAGCATATTAAGAGAGTAGCTTAAAGAAAATACTAATTAATCTAGAATGATAGCTACTAGATATTAAACTAGATATTAGCAAGATAGTAATTGCTCCGGGAAGATTGGATTCTGTGTCAAAGGGTTTTAACTTGTACAGTTTCACCGACTGCAAGTATAAAAGTTATATTAGTTTCAATAAGAGTGCAATATTTATAAAAATGTTACATAATAATTCTTTATATATAAACAGGCTTCTCCAAAAATAAACGCCTAAAATTAAGAAAACTTAAGATTTGCAGTCACAATATTGAAGATTACATCTAAGGGTAAATAAAAATTACATCTAAAAATTTAATTGTTAAATTAAAGGATTTTTATTTAAATTTTTAGATTAATATTTTTTTTAGGTAAAAAAAGTTTAACACCTGTTTAAAAAATCGAAGGCTTTAATATCCAAAATCTGTATTTTTTTATCATTAGGGTTAGCTTTTATGTAATTGGTTTAGGTTTTAGGTTTTGGAAAAAAAATAAAGATATCCGTTATTGGTTTTACTTAAACTGATGTAATGTTTGTATAGAAGTTTAATTGACTAAATAAATAATTGTAATATTGGATACTTTTAGATGGATTTGATTAAGAGTAGTGAATATATAAATCGTCTCCTAGCTAATAACTTATTATGTAACAGAACTAGTATAATAAAGTGTAACAGTGATAGTAAAGAGTTTAAATAGTAAACAGTTTAGTGTGTTTGTGAGCAGTGCTAGTAAAGTGTTTTAAAGAATATAACCAACAATGGTATAAACAATGGTGATTCTTTGCAGTAAGAGAATTCTAATATTAACTGCCGTGAATCCCCACGTACCCGTAACAATGTTTTAATCGTTATGAAATATTCAAAACAAATTAAACATTAAGAGAATCTTGTAAAATTAACTTGTATTAAACCACAATTCAAAGCATTGTTATGTTTTCAATCGCATTGATTGAAAGTTGTTGCTAAGTGAAAAATGTGGTTAAATCTGCAGTTAGGGTGAAACTACCGCTGAGAAAGTATCTTATTTTATATAGTATAAGACTGAGAAGACTGAGAAGTATCTTATTTTATATAGTATAAGACTTATAAAAAAATATTCACCTACATAGATGTATTAAATGTTTTTAATAAAAAAAAAAATAGCTATATTTTTTTACAGAAAAACAAATTAATGTTTTATGAAAACTGTGAAGAATTCATGAATGAAATCAAATCATTATCATTTCTTATTTTCTCTCTTTTGCCATCTAGGATTTTTCTTCTCCTATGTATATATGTATATATGTTTTAGAAATAACATGATGAAAATGTTAATATATTATGTTTTTTTAATAGTGACGTATAAATAGATTATTTAATATATCTTTTGCACTAAAACATTTTTCAAATATACCAACACGTAATAGAATTAATGAAGTGTTAAAAATATAATTAAATTATCTTTTTGTTTCTTCCTCGTTTGTCTCCTTGAAATTCAAACCAAGTCTCGTTAAACAAAGAAATTAGATCCGTCAAGTATCGGTTTTCGGTCTTTACTATCAATTTATCCGCTTACGTACCTTTGTTACTGGAGCTATCTTATTATCTTCTTCAAAAGAAACATCGCTATTTTGAATATTAATATAAATTACGTCCAGTATGTTGTTTATATTTATGAATAAATTTAATCGAATCTTTATATTAGCGGTGTCTATACAATAGAATTCATAATACGAATTTAATGGTTACTTAACTTTATTTTTATAGATTTTAAATACAAGTCAATAATTTGTAATAAAATATACCAATATAAATATGGCGGTAGATTGGATAGTTTTATAATCCTATACTTTTAATATGTACATGTTGCAGACATTCGCTTCTTCATTACTTTATTTTGATTAAATTATCTGGTATCTATAATAATCTAGAACATTGAAATGTAGATTTTAAGTTTATGTATGGAGTTTTATCATCCTGTATTTTATGGTATTTAAAAAAGCATAAGTAGTATTTTTTTATATGATAAATAAAAATCTCATATGGATTCGAAGCTAGACACAATTCCAACATAACATACTCCAGAAGTTTTAATTATTTTATGATATTAAGTTATTGCTTTGCATTTGGACTGAAATAGTTGTTTTTCAAAAAGTATAACAAATGGATATAATTATTATAACATTTATTTAAAACTCGTACTATATATAGTTAGTATTGAGTAACTTTTAAATTATTTGAAGGTTAGTCTTGGCCACTATATACATTGCCTGTTTAATTGTATATCTGTACATTACTAATGTTTTTTAAACGAGCTCGGAGAACATCAAATACACCAGGAGCATTTATCTCAACATCTTAATCGCTTCTTACCGCATTGTGGCAAAAATGCTATTCATTTTCTCGCAATTTGACAAGGAATATTTTTTTTACTGCCTGTACCTAGTTAAACGTTGAAACCTTAAGTAAGAGTGATTTTTTCATCCGTAAACATTGCTCTAAATCTTTCAATAAAATTTAACTGAGAGTTAATTTTTTTTTTCGAGTGATTTGCATAAAGTAATAAAATATAATCGAGGCTCATTCATAGTCTTTGTAGGCTAAATAGGACGAAAGACACAAAAAGCTAAATTAGGTCCCATGTCACCGCATAAACTTGTCAGGAAAAAAATACTTCATAGAAAAGGTCTCGGAATATACTTGATATCAGCGACATATATATAGTGTCACATATAGGATTAACCATCGACTTTATATATATATATATATATATATATATATATATATATATTACTACAAACTGACTCTGTCCACGTGTACATTGACAAGCAATGTTTTCATCTTTCTAATTTTTTTTAGCTAGCCGTGAAAAAAAAATGTGCTATGTATCTTCTAACCTCCACAAGTATGTGTACAAAGTTTCATATTGATTGGTTGAGTAGTTTTTGCGTGAAAGCTTAACAAACAAACTTACATTCGCATTTATAATATTAGTAGGATATATATTATATATATTTTTCCTGCTATGTATTGGCTGATCACGATATCTATTAAACAATATGTCCTCGAGACTAGAAATTTGGTAAACATATTATTTTTCGTTGTTGCATTTGGAACAACGGAACGTAAATTATAATAAAAAACAAATTTTCAAACAATAACTTTTATATAAATAAGTATTCAAATTGACAGCTATATTATATTGGACCTGTTATAAAGTACAAAGGACAAGTTTTCATCACCTACAAATTCTACCCAAATTCTACAAATCACAAAACTACAACCTTATATATAAAAATATATATAATATACACAAAAACAACGTCATTACTTGGTATATATCTCTTAAGCCCTGCTTTAAAACTATAAAACTTTTTAAATAATAAACATAAATAAAACGAGACAAAAAATCGAAACTATTGGTCACGTTTTCTAAGAAATACAAGGATTTATTGAGCGAGGAAATTGTAAAATGTGGGTTCAATTGCCTTCTTTGGGCTAATAATGTTTCAATATTATACATTTAAAACGACGATGGACTTAGGTTGCCAATGAATCTGGCTAAGTACGGTAAGAAAGAGTTTCATGTAATTGTTATTTTTATTTTAAGTATTTATTATATCATCGATATTGTTTTTTACTTTAAAATTATAGCAATTATGAAAGAATTATCTGTTTAGTGAGCCTAAAGTTATTATTTTTAAAGTGGATTGTGTACATTTGTCTGTTTTTACGGTACTTATGTGTTTCTTCTATGAGAATATTATACGTCAGAAACACTCGATTCACTTCTTACGTTTTAATTAATTAATACCCCTTAGCATCCGACGGGCGTTAGGAAACGCCCGTTTGGAAAAAGCGTAAACATCCGCGATAACGTTTGGGCGTTACGAAACGCCCTAAAAATAACTCCTTGGGAATTAAAAAATTTACGAATTAAATGTTTATATTCTTTTATCTAACATTACTAATGCATTGCCAAATTACCAGAAGCCCGTAAGAATTTTTTTACTAACTCGGCTTAGTAGAAAATAATTACGTAATCGTCTTTCAATTCAGCGCCTTTGTTCGGTACGGGCGTAGAACTGCAAGACGATCAATTGTTACGAATATCTTTAAATTTATGAATTAAAAGCGGAAAGTAATATTTCATTTCTGTAGTCGATAGTGTTTTCAACCTATATAAATTACAATCACAGCGAGTTTTGTGTTTTTATTGATAAAAATATAACAAATATGTAACCTTGAAATGAATAGACTACAACAGTCCCGATTTCTAAAAGCAAATTTATTATTCTATTTTTTTTTTTTATTATTTTTTTTTATTTTAACTCGTGTAGCACCTTTTTTATCAGTAGGTATTGATAAGAGTCTATATTTTACTGCTGCCTGAAGCCGTAAACAAATAAAACTAAAACTTTGTCAACGTTTTCAGAAAAGTTTTTAGGTATATGATAAGTATATTAGTGTTATACGACAATGAGTTCAGAATTTTATCCTCTGATTAAGAAATGATGTAGTTTACCTCAAAATGACGTTAATATTACTCAAATTCGTTTGAAACCAAACCTTAATAATTCATACGGACGTTTAAGATGTTTAGCTATTTATAAAAAATCTATTGCTTTTTGTAGCTACATAAAAGCACTATAATAATCTTGAATAATGAATTATTATTACATTAGCAAGAAATATAAATAATACGCTAACAATTATTTATTAAAAATGAGGGTACACCGAGCGCGAAATTACTGAATCGACGATTTTTTTCCCTACGTTTGCGATTACACAGTCCAGTTATTATTATTGCTTGGATACATATTTTGATTTGTTCTAAAAAAACCATTTATAAAGAAGGTAGAAAATAAAACTTTTTGACAAAATACAAACATTTTCATTCATCTTTATTTCTAAAACACATTTTTCCGTTACGCGCCATATTTGAAGTGAAACTTTTTTATCGACAGATGGGAGAAATTTTATAGCAATGTCAAAAAATTGTAACGTTTTTCTGTTATTAATTAGCCATTTCTGTAAAGTTGTAATTAGTGAATCATTTTTCAAAAAATTATGTCATAGAGAAGTTTCACTTTTTACATGTGTACACTAATACACACACACATATTTTTTTTATAAGGCATGATATATTAGCGAAACTGCATTAAGGTGTCATGTATGTATTAAACAGATTTTTTGCCCCATCTGTAATTTTTTTAAGTATTATTTATTTATTCCAATAAAATTGGGGTACATGAAAAATCTAGAGAAGTTACGAATATCCTTTTAAACTATTTATAAACGTTATTTATGTATTTATTTCATTCTAAATAGAAAATCAGGGTTTCTTTTGAATAAGATAGAAAGGCAGCTAAATTAATAGCAAAGGTTGAAAACCGTTACTTTTCGGATCAAGTTTCTTTGATAAATGAGACTGAATTTCTAAGAGACAAATAGGGCAGAAAATAATAAAGATATCTAATTTTATTTATGTATTAATTTATTTATTTATTGCACTCCAATGACTTATTCACTAATACAATTTACATAATTTAACATATCCTATATTCTAGAATGAACCAGTCACTTACAAGAGTGTACAGCACTCTAATTAAATCTTACTAACTAAAAATTTAAATTACAATAACATACAATAATAGCATGTTATAAAACTGTATAACACTGATTAACTCTGTACTAAAGTGCGTAAATTATGTATGTATGTATGTACAAAATATTAAAAACTATTTCATAATATTAATGTTAGTATATTTTATATAAGTGTTAGTTATATTAGTAAAAGATATTATTGCAAAAGACATGTTTAACATATTAGGATCGGAATATCTGAGTATTAATTGGCTTAATCTTAGATTCAAAGACAGCTATTAGAACCATAAACAAAATCACGACAAGCTTAAAGCAACACTTCTCTTTTTAAAGTCTGTTCCAAAACAGTATATGTTCCATTGAAACCATTTATTCGTTGGCAGTCCGATGAGGAAAATATATTGATTGTCACTCCTCAATTTCACCGACATCTTTATTCTACAAATAATGAAAAGAAAAAAGAACCACGTAGTAACAGGCCACAGCGCTGTGCTCGCGCCACTTATATGGACATGTTTAAACTGCTAACACTTTTTCTTTTCTATATTTGATTAGTAGAAAACTTTTAAAATAATTTAAGGGACACCTTAATATATTATTTATAAAATATAAAAACTTGATACGGTGGATGTCCTAAAATAATATTTTTAATTGGAAAGATATAGAAAAGTGGAGGAATAATTTTATTACCTAGAATTATACTTTACTGTAATTAACTCTCAATATACTACTATAGATACTTCATAACTTTTTAATTTTCCGCTTTGATTTTTGGAATAACCTGTGTTTGCATATATACACAAATAATTAATATGTAACATAAACAATAATATTTTGTAGGTATTAGAGGGGTAATTATATTAAATCTAAAATTTATAAACGGACTCGGTGAAACTACCCTTTAGCATAGAATTCAATCTTCCCTCGGAGCAATGACTAGCTTCATAATATCTAGCAAAGTTTTAGTTTCATTAGTATTCATTAGTATAGTATACTTTCCTAATATGCTAATACAAAATGTCTAATAAGATATAAACATGTATTTATTATCAAAATACTTGAAGTATTGAATATACAAATTAAAATTTATAAATAGATTCCGAATAATTGGGTCTTCATCAAATGAAACATTTGTTTATTAACCAGTAATTTTGTATGTTTATTGAAAAGAGCTTCGTAATTCAATAAAGTACCTATAAAATGTCATAGGCTAATTTATATGTTTTAAAAAAAGTCATGGTACTTGTGTGAATGCGAAGTTATTAGTAAGCTCAAGGGCACACCAAGGTCATTTTACTTATTAACAATTTTTTTGGTACAAAAGTTCCTAATATCTAATGTCAGTTTAAAAGATTGAAGTTAAATTATTGCCTTATAATAAAATAATTATTACAAAAATAAAATTTCAAAATTGAGTCACATTAATTTCCTCATAGGTAGAATTTTGAATTTTGGATACCTTTTAGACACCTGGTATCTCTAATAGATGTAACACGCGTGATCCTTTATGAATAAAACGATAAGTAGGCACAGGACAAATTCTTGTTATAAAATATACCTTTATATAAGATTACCTTTTCATAGTTGTCTTAAGCTTTTCAAAAAAGGAGTATTACAACATTGTATTGAGCTAACTGTAATAACATATTTCGGTTTTATAAATAAATAAATAATCATAATAAATATATGAATAAGTACTGCTGCATTCATGTTCAGTTTATTAAAAGAGGCTCTTGTATTATGAATAGGAGTTATTTATTATTACATTAAATAAATACTGAAAAATGTGTAATTATTGGCAGGAATCAAACGTGCGTCGATCAGTTTAGTTCATAGAACTACGGAACGACAAAGACACAGAGCTCGCAAGGCTTGTTGATTATTTAAAGCTTTTATTTATTTGTAAAAATTAAACGACTCCTTATTTCATAAGCCATATTTCCTGTCATGTTTATTTTTTTTTTTGCCCGAAAATAATATTTTACAATCGGTGGACTTAATGTAGCATTAATCTTGATCTTTGAAGATAGTCATAAAAATTTAGGTACAATTTATAGTTATTCATTTTTGAATAACAACATGAAGAATTTGTCACAACTTATCTTTTTTGCAGGTTTTTCGATTTTATAGGTAATTCGTATCATTTATTATTAATTCTAACAGATATTTTTTCGTTTGTATTTAGGATAGAGACCCTTCTTTGAAAGACGTTAAAAAACCTAAAGAAAACCTTCGTAACTTGGAACAGCTTAGAGATATGAGATTGGACTCATTTACTTACGAAAACAGAAGCGACCTTCTTAAGAGGGTACCGCTACCGGTCTTTATTGACGAAGTTGCAACGTGTGTGTGTTAAAATTATTGCAAGTCGTGCCGTCATCAAAGTCATAAAGTACTGACTTTGGTTTTAGTTACTCGAGTTTTTGGAAGGAATAAGTGAGTAAGTAAGTAGGTGCTGGTCAATTGTCTTTTAAAATAAGCTAATTGTCATAATCGTTTAAGTGTTTATAGAAAACTAAGAATTTATAAACTGCCTAAAGTAACTTCAGGTTTTTGAATTTTTATACTTTGCTAATATGTTAACAATATTACAACTAAGACTGGTTTATTAATATCATTATTTAAATAAAGATAACTGATCAAAAGATAATTAAGGGTAAATATTAAAATAATGGAATAAGTTTTATAAGAGCGTAAGCTATAATAAAAACGGTTTTACACTTCGTCGATTACTAAACTGAGATTTACATCTATATGAGGCATTCAATCACTACTCCGACAATTATCATGAAGCACAATACTAAACTATTAACTTTAATATAAACTAAGTTCCCTTTCTTCTATGACGTTCAAAAGATTTTGATTTTGGATATCTTAAAATAAAATATTTACCTTTAAAAGGATAAATAATAAATGATTATCAAGAATAATAGAACAATCAAGAATAAATTGTAGATTGTATATATGTAGATTAGTAAAATGATCAGACGTAAACGCGAGAATAATTAACAGGTCGATAATAAATTACTTCTGGTTTGTTAATTTATTTAGTATACACAGCATTATTTTAAGTGAACAGTAACTGAATTCATTAACATAATTAAAGTTTGATGAATAAAATTATATGTTTATTGTGACGATAATATGTTCGCAAATATTTGATTTATTTCTATTAAATCTGAGAATTTTCAAATACGTGTATTTCATAATGTTATTTATTTGGAAATTAAAACTAAGCATTTGATATTATTCATATTTGAGTATTAATAAAAAGAGAACTTAGATTTCTTTAAAAAATAGTTTTTAAACTTAGTAAGTACGTTTGCACATCCAAAAAACTTTAAATTACGCTACAGCAATAACTTATCCAGACTGTACAGAATTTTCAACCACGAAGAATTTCTATTACTATTTTTTAGAAGTGAAGCTTACGTTCCATTTTTGAACGTTTTTCCTAAATCAACTATTGTTAACAAAAATGTGTACCAGGGCCCTTATTCGCTATGAGCAAATAGTCGCGTTACGTTCCGCGTTACGATAAATGTGTGAAATCTTCATGGGATCGTATTGTCTATGCCGTTGTCAAATCTAAAAACATGTTGTCGTGCGTTATGGGCTTGTTTTTAAATGTCAAAATAATATGTTGTGAACTCGCGCGTTTACAAAAAACGTGGTAAGTGTTGGCACGTTCTATAAAAATAAATTAATTCGGTATTTAATTTTAAAAAGCATTATAAAGTTAAAAAATAACTTATATTCTTTATTATAATTATAATTTACATTCTTTACAATTATTTTTAATTTAATAATTACGAACACTACCAAAACATGTATGATGGTTCTTTTGTAGCTTTATCGTTATGTAATGTATTAAAACGATCATTTGAAATGCCTTTAAAAAAAGAGTTTATTTATTACCTAACTATAAATTACAACTAAAAATACAATAAACAACACAAAACACTCAAAACTTGTTACTTAAAATTTCTTCCTATTTTCGTTTTAAACTAATCGGTAATTTAGAATATATAGGTAATTTTCTAATAACATTATAAAATAAGATTTACGGTAGCTTGAAAATAAATTTAAGGTAACGTTTTATTTAAAATAAACCTACTAAAAACACACATTAAAAACAAATAATAAAAATCTTTTTAAAACCGGTACCTTCGAATAAAAACCGATGTTAGATTCATTGACGTACCCGTAATGTGAAATCAAAAACTGCACACAGATAACTCACCGTGTGGCGTGCAAAATACAGTTTGTCAATTCGATATCGTGGCGCGTTAAAGTTTAGAACGCGTTATGATGTATATAAATTGACATAAATACTTGTAATGTCATCAAATATCAATGTTATGTCATTGTAATGTCTACCACATTACTTTCTCAGACAAATATCCTAAAATAAATACATAAATAATAGAGAATAAAGTTTCAGATAGAATTTACATTGAGATTTTTATATTATTTAGTGTAATAATTGTTGCATTACAAAGTCGGTGTTGAAGAAAACTAGAAGAGCATTTATACGTCATAGACAAGAATTTGGGAAACATTTTTTAAAGTTACAAGTTTTGAGTGTTTTGTGTTATTGATTGTGTTTACAATTATGTTTTAATTTCATAATGAATAAAATCTCTATTTAAGAGGTATTTTAAATTATCCCTATAACATAGAACATAAATATAAAATAACGAAGAAACAATGACAGAGCTTTGGTAGTAGTCGCATTTATTACAATAACAACATTTATAAAAAATATAGTTTATAATTATTATAAATAATGTACGTTATTTCTTAATTTTAGTAATACTTTGTTAAATTGAATAATTAATAAATTGATTTTAATAGAAAAGTACCAAAACGTACTGACGTTATTATAAACGCGCAAGCTCAAAGCACGTTAATTTTGACTTTTGAAAACAAGCCCATAACACACGACAACGTGTTTTAATATTTGACATTGGCATAGTGAACACGATTCCACGATTTTATCGTAACGCGGTGCGTTACTGGTCATAGCGAATACGTTATTGTATACAATTTTTAATTTCACATCTTGCCGCGTTTATGTATCGCGTTTAGGTTTACAGCGCGTTGTGCCGTCACGCGTTTTTCGTAAGAAATCTCGTGTATCATACAGAATAAGGGCCCAGGTCGTACCTTATAAGCAACCGTCGCGTCGAACGAAATATCTTAAGAACACAGTCGTTATTGTACTTTTGTTTTCAGAATTTATGTAAATATTAAAATTAATGTACAGAAAGTATTTATGTTATGGTTTTGAATTTTATCAGTTTTACTATTTACTTTTATGTTCGTAAAATGTTAAAGCTGCTTAAATATCTAGATGATTTTGGTTATAGTTTATTCAACTTTATCTTATCGCCTACCTACCCGATAACAAATTAAATTACGTAAAAAAAATAATAACTAAAAAAATAATAATTAAAAAAAGTCACTATTCTAAAAAAATTAAGACCGGAAAAATAGAATAAAGATTTTTGTACAGATTGAATGACCAATATACTTTAAAAAGGTACTTTTTTATACAATTAAAGTGACGTCATGCATTGGCATACTGATTGCAGTAACACTTTCTAGTTAGAAAAACAAATAAAAATACTCAACAAAAACATCAATTTAATAAAAAATAGATAAAAACATTCACATACATTATCATTTCGTTTCGCAACAAGCTTCGTTATAACTATGCTTCTAATTATAAAGTTTGACTTTTGGAAGCTGAGATATATCTTTGTCACATATAAGTCGTTGGAAAAATAATACAATTTTCAAAAACTGATTGTTTTATAAGGCACGTACACAGGCTCATGAGGATTAAGTTGCATTATAAAGGATTAAAACAAAAATCTTTATATATTTTTTTCTTTTGCAAGCAACTTTAACATGTAACGTCGCTAGTATTAAAAATTATGAAAATTTTCCTCAAATTTTTACTGAATATGACGTTTAGTGTATTTATGTAACAGACAGTGATATTAATACCTTTAGTCTCATATAACCAAAATCATTAAAGAATGAATGTTTTGACACCGCTGTCAAGATTTATTTCTAGTTGACTACCATGTCTTTATTTAATCAGAGAGGTTATTTGGCAGGACTGAAAATCTATTTTGTGTTGCTTGTTAGAGAGAAACCTCACTATTAGTCACCTATTAGTCACAGCTTTACAAAAATGTCTTAAATCGTATTTTATCCAATTATTTTAGCAATAGCAGCTTTTAGAAAAACAATTTGTTATTAAATTATATTAATATAATTTATATTAATAAATTATGTTAAATTAAATACTAACATTCTATTATGTTAAGAATAGTGGTAAACAATTGGTAAGGAAATAATGATTAGTACTTTTAAACATTAAATGGATATAAATACCGAATTAATTTCCCCAAGAATCAAGGATAGTCTTCTGGAATTTCGGGTAACTTTTAGACACCTGGTATCTCTAATAATAATAAGCGTGATCTTTTAAGTCCGATAAGTAGGCACTGGATAGGTTCTATTGACCGAAATTATGTGTTACTTATTTATTTAATCTTTATTGTCAAAAATAAATTAGGTACAATAGGCGGATTTAATTCAACAAGGTATTCTCTACTAGTGAATCCGTAAAAAAAAAATCTTAATAGGAAACTATGCAATATATCAGACTTACTTTGTTACTTTGACTTTGTTAGCATTGTTATGTCATTGACTAGTTTATTTTTAATTTTTTGGAGAACTACTATATCCAGGGCTGGAAATTGAGGAATCGACCTCGGACCTCGGAGCAATATTATATAACATGTTTATAAAAAATAAAAAAGGTAATTTAAGTAGTTTACGTATTACCATATAGATAGAAAATTTTAATTCCCAAATTGCTCACAAAGTAAAAGTTTTACGAATCTAAAGTATACTTTGTAAAATATATTCATATTTTGTACGTATATTAAAAAAAAGGTAAGTTAGGTCTTATTCCTTTGACCTGACTTTCAAAAAATATTTTGCTCTATGTAACACCTGAATATGTTATAAAATGTCGTAGTGGATAAACGTCACCCATTCCGTCTAAGTATTTACTAAAATGGAAAATGTTAGAATATAATTTTCAAGGACACGAAAAATCAATCAAGAGGTAAATAATAGTATCAAAAGATAAAAAATTAAGTGGCTGGTGTTTGTTGCTGGGAAAATTCAATAAAATGATTATATATAAATCGTGTTAGAGCTATATTGAAAAATATTGAGTGGCAATATATTGTATATAATATAAAAAACATCTCTTTTACGTTGTTATACTTAGGTAATTATACTGGCCTTACTTATTAGCTTTCGTACTTATCAACACGTGGGCCAACCAATCCGAAATTTTACAGTGCTTCCATTTGTAACGTATACAAAATATAATTAGGTATTGTTAAAAATTTCATCTCTAAGTATATTTTAAGAGATTTTAGAATATATTTTATTTAGAAGTAAATAATTTTAAAATATGTATTTTTCCTCATAAAACAAAACCTAGTTGAGAAAAAGTAATTGGAAAAATATATATTTGTTTTAATATAAATATCCTCATTTTGATTTTTGGTTTAGTGTTAAATAGTATAAAATATTAAACCTTGATAGGGAGAAATAGCGAATTCAAGTCTTTTTAAATATAAGCATATTGTGTACAATACACCGTATATTTGCACAAATGACACACCATTCACCGTATAATTGTATAACAAGATAAAATAGTTAGTATTCATACATGGCATAATAAAATTGAACTAGAGATAATTATAAAAAAACTAAAATGATGCTCTAATAGAAAACCGAAGAAAAAACGGAAAATAAGTTTTAATGAATATGAATACAGAAAAAGAAAAAACATATATTCTTTTTTTAAAGCGCGTGGGGTGCTTTTCAAGTTACTATAAAAATGATAATCAGTCAGTAAAATATTTTTAACTATTGACACCATGGATCACATAAAACATTATTTTCCATTTATTTGTTTGGTTTTTTAGGAAAGCGTTTTTTTATTTTATATCAACCTCTTATTTATTTTTCATATTTTAGTTGGATTTTCTATAAATTTTATTTTTTTAGTTATTTTTTTTATATATTTCATTCATATAATTTTCGAGTAATATAATATCTTTTTATGAATAGTTTATTTATTGTTGGTAGTGGATTCTTTATTTCTTCGCGAAGTGTAGGAATTTTCTTGAATACTCTTACGAATAGCCCTATACTTGCCTCAAAAATCAAATTTTGTATATCTTTTAAATATGGCACTTTTGTTTATTAGATTAATTTACTAACGTGTTAAAAAGCTATAGTTCACAATATTTTCAATATCCTGCTATGAAAATTTATGTTTTTTAATAAATTCAAAACATATTGGTTCTTATTCTAAATTAGTAACTTATCCGAAAAATGGGCGATTTGGGCGCCAGCTGCCTTCCTTTTATGAGTTGCAGTAACTCAGGTTAATTTTTTTTATCCATTTTATTCAAAAGTGAATTTATTTTTTATTTTTATTTAAAAGTGGTGCTCACAGCACGAGCTGATGTTCTACCCTTAATATTTTTCACAAAAAACACTACGGGGTAAATAAGATATGATTACTGTGCAAAAAAAAAGTATATATTTATAAGTATTCAGAAAACATATTTAATGTGCTTTTTCTAATTAGGACGCATCCGAAAGATGTAAGACAGTATAAGAAATAGTTGAATTACATCTAATATTATACAATTAATACTGTTTCTGCTATATGAATAATACCATAATTATATTCTGTTTACGTTAAAACAAGTTTAGTTTTCTTTTTTACTACTTGCCTTTTTTTGTCACTCTGATATTTGTAACCTTGGTTTTGTGAGTATGTCAGTTTTCATTTGTATGAAACAAAACACAACAAAATGTTAAAATTCGTTGTGAAATATGAAATGTGATAATGAATTATACATTTTAAAGTTCAGATTCAAAGAGCTTTTAAATTAATATAGTTTGCATTTGAGTTTTTTAATAAGATATTTTTAATGGTATTTGAGAAAATATTTAAGAAACAGACACATAAACAAACGGCTTTTTGTCAGAAAAGAACATAATGCCTTTATTTAAAGTTACCCTTCGTCTTCATACGTCCTTCTAAAAGGAGTTTCCGACGCACCTTTGAGAAATATTGAACAGAAGGGAGTTTAGCTTCCGGCTCTCTTACTCACGGTATACAAAGGGTACTTCGTAGCTTCGAGAACTACAAAGACATTTGATATTACATTAACATACATTATTGATTGAGAACTTTTACCACAATACATTTATTTATTATATTATTTCTTTTTATTTACTTGTTATCAATAGCTTACTTGTACATATTTCAATTGTATATATATTAGTTATTGTTGCATTGGACAGTTTTATTTTTTACTTAGGGAGCAGGTATGAATGGTATAACGGCTACACTTGTGAAACCACTTTCATTCATTTATCAAAAGTCATTGAAAGATAGTAAATTTCCATCATATTGAAGAAAAAATATCTCTTTTTTTATATTTAAGAGTACAATAAATTATTTTTTATATCTTTTAATAAATCTACAAATAATGGTAATTTATATTTCGTGCTTGACTTTAATAACTATTGTCGCAACATCGATATTTTCAATGATAAGTGTTTTTAAATTTAAATTTTGGATTTTTTTTTATATATATTTGCCTACCAAAATGAAGTCTAAAAAAATAGTTTTGAAACATTTTTTGAAACATTTTTATTCATTTCTTTTGCAATGTGTGTGTGTGTTTTAATTTCAGAGTTTTTATTATTATTTAGTTATAAATTTATTTTGTTTTTTGTTACAACTTATGCTTTAATTGATGATTTAATTTTTTTTTGATGAATGAATAAATAAATAAATACATTATAACACCCGTATTGTAAGCTTAATACATATCTCACTTGTATTTATTAAGTTTTTCTTTATTCAACAACATGCGAACTGATTATAGTTGCAATGATAGAGATTATCATCAGAGATTTGCAAAATCACAAATCCAAAACATGTTTTTTTAGCACAAAACATTTTGGAAAACTATGAACTTAAATAACTACAATAAATATAAAGTAACATTCGTAACTATAAAAACATGTAAGCATAAAGGAACAAAACCCTAACAGAAGAAAAGGAACTAAGAGTTGGTACTAAAAGTTGTTGTGGTACTAAGAGTCGACTTCTTCAACAAAAGAGTACAGTAAGAGCACGACTCCGGTAATAAATACTATGATGTTGTCTTCTTATTCAGTTTCATTGTTTTAAGAGATTTTAATATTTTTTTTTAAGATTTAGTTATAAATTAAACTTTTTTTATGGACTTAACTGGCGTATATTGAATTAAATTTTAAATTTAACCAGACATTTCGAATGCTTAGCAGCAATCGTGTTCACGGTAAGATGAGATGGAGCCGTCTGTCAGTAAGTCAGTTAATTGGTCATCTACCTCCAACGGTTTCTAAGTTTTTATTCTAATCTTATTGCCAAACCATTGAACAAATATCTTTAATTTGTTTACTTACCTACATTTGGCTTCAGTTAGCTTGATAATTTCCAAATGTGTCTAAAGTTAACGTTTGTTGTTCCCAGATTCATCGTCAACAAAATATAATATATCAGCAAACCGTCATCAGAAACACATGAAATAAAAATTTAAAACAACTTATTTAGATAAAGTAGAATATTATGCGACACATTTGTGTCGCGAATATTTATTTAGCTGTTATCATCATCCTCACTGTGCTTTGTTATTGCCCGATTATTAAATTGAAATTAATAATGTAGAGTTCATATCCATGTTAACTTATGTATAAATAAATTATTACATGAAGCAAAATGTTGACTTACTTTTTATGAAACAAACGCGGACGTAGTCGTAAGATATTTAGCACAGAATGTATATGGGGAGGAAGTGCAAAAAGTTAATATTAAGATCACAAGATACTTATTTAATTAATAAAAATAAACATTACACACCATAATACAATACATTACACATTAAAACTTGTCAAGTTTATATTAGTCTGTTGTCAGATATTCGCAAAGGGATATATATATATGTCAGATATGTCAGATATATACAAAACTCGTTCTAAATTCAAAATTGTAGTGTAATTTCGGGGACTAGGTTACAAATAGAATTACTTAATTAATACTGATTAAATAGAATTACAATTGGGCATAGATAATAATTTATCTCATTTATAATCCCATTTATCGAGGAAACTTTTAGGTCATCAAACATGATAATAGAAATTGTAAGAAAAACAGAAAGTGTGTTTGGGTTTTACAAAAATAATATTTAAGTATTCGATCAGTAGTATTTTTGAAATAATAATAATAACTTTTATGTTAACCTTAAATGAAAACATGATAAAGTGTATTTCAATTGATACGTTAATTTTCAAAGATATAAAGTAATATTTTAGCTTGTCTACCATATTTTTGGAAATAATATATTTTCTAATAAATATATATGGCAGATATATAGACAGTAAAAAATAAATATTATTAACACGTTCAGGACTCGACCCTACGAATCTTAGTGTCAATTACGTCACTCTATCTGACAGACTTAATTGACGAATTTTCGACTCCTACTAATATTGAAAAAATAAAAAATAACTCTTATAGTGAACACAAGACTGTCATATAATATATACCCCAAGAAAGCAAAAATTTTTTTTGACAGACAAAGAGACATATTTATATATTTTACAAGAATTTCCTTATTGTATTTAATAGAACCTGCTCTTTGACTACTTATCGTTCTGGTCATAAAGGACCACGCGTATTACCCCTATTAGAGATACCAGGTGTCTAAAAGGTACCCGCAAATCTTTAACCCTATCGTTTATCATGACAAGAGGTAGAGAAATCATGAAGCTAATTAAAATTTATCTAACAAATAAGTTGGTCTCTTGCTTATTAATGACATCTTTTTCTCTGAAACATCATGTATTTTTTAGGGATATAAATAGGCTTATGTCATTTTTTAGGTGCTTTTGCAAGTGGTTCTAAAATTACAGGTGCTAAAGCGAATATACAAACATGTCTTAAAATGAATTAAGGAAAACAGCAACATTCCAAAATATATATTATTGCTGAACGAAGATATGTTTTATTTAACGAAAATGTTATTCTGAACTTATATATAATTGTTAACTTTTAAATTCTATCTTTGAAGTATTTTGATAACAAGTAGGTGTTTATGTGTTTAGAATATTATATTAAAGCATATTAAGAGAGTAGCTCAAAGAAAATACTAATTAATCTAGAATGAAGCTACTAGATATTAAACTAGATATTAGCAAGATAGTAATTGCTCCGGGAAGATTGGATTCTGTGTCAAAGGGTTCTAACTTGTACAGTTTCACCGACTGCAAGTATAAAAGTTACATTAATTTCAATAAGACTGCAATATTTATAAAAATGTTACATAATAATTCTTTATATATAAACAGGCTTCTCCAAAAATAAACGCCTAAAATTAAGAAAACTTAAGATTTGCAGTCACAATTTTGAAGATTACATCTAAGGGTAAATAAAGAGATTTTTTTTCTAAAATAAAGGATTTTTATTTAAAATTTTAAATTTTTTAGGTAAAAAAAGTTTAACACCTGTTTAAAAAATCGAAGGCTTTAATATCCAAAATCTGTATTTTTTTATCATTAGGGTTAGCTTTTATGTAATTGGTTTAGGTTTTAGGTTTTGGAAAAAACATAAAGATATCCGTTATTGGTTTTACTTAAACTAATGTAATGTTTGTATAGAAGTTTAATTGACTAAATAAATAATTGTAATATTGGATACTTTTAGATGGATTTGATTAAGAGTAGTGAATATATAAATCGTCTCCTAGCTAATAACTTATTATGTAACAGAACTAGTATAATAAAGTGTAACAGTGATAGTAAAGAGTTTAAATAGTAAACAGTTTAGTGTGTTTGTGAGCAGTGCTAGTAAAGTGTTTTAAAGAATATAACCAACAATGGTATAAACAATGGTGATTCTTTGCAGTAAGAGAATTCTAATATTAACTGCCGTGAATCCCCACGTACCCGTAACGATGTTTTAATCGTTATGAAATATTTAAAACAAATTAAACATTAGGAGAATCTTGTAAAATAAACTTGTATTAAACGACAATTAAAAGCATTGTCATGTTTTCAATCGCATTGATTGAAAGTTGTTGCTAAGTGAAAAATGTGGTTAAATCTGCAGTTAGGGTGAAACGACCGCTGAGAAAGTATCTTATTTTATATAGTATAAGACTGAGAAGGCTGAGAAGTATCTTATTTTATATAGTATAAGACTTATAAAAAAATATTCACCTACATAGATGTATTAAATGTTTTTAATTTAAAAAATAAGATAATTATATTTTTTTACTCAGAAAAACAAATTAATGTTTTATGAAAACAGTGAAGAATTCATAAATGAAATCAAATCATTATCATTTCTTATTTTCTCTTTTTTGTCATCTAGGATTTATCTCCTCCTATGTATATATGTATATATGTTTTAGAAATAACATGATGAAAATGTTAATATATTATGTTTTTTTTAATAGTGATGTAGTACTGTATACCAACACGTAATAGAATTAATGAAGTGTTAAAAATATATTTAAATTATCTTTTTGTTTCTTCCTCGTTTGTCTCCTTGAAATTCAAACCAAGTCTCGTTAAACAAAGAAATTAGATCCGTCAAGTATCGGTTTTCGGTCTTTACTATCAATTTATCCGCTTACGTACCTTTGTTACTGGAGCTATCTTATTATCTTCTTCAAAAGAAACACCGCTATTTTGAATATTATTATAAATTACGTGAAGTATGTTGTTTATATTTATGAATAAATTTAATCGAATCTTTATATTAGCGGTGTCTATACAATAGAATTCATAATACGACTTTAATGATTACTTAACTTTATTTTCATGCATTTTAAATACAAGTCAATAATTTGTAATAAAATATACCAATTTAAATATGACTGTAGATTGGATAGTTTTATAACTCTATACTTTTAATATGTACAATTGACGCTCGCTTTTTCATTACTTTATTTTGATTAAATTATCTGGTATCTATAATAATCTAGAACATTGTAATGTAGATTTTAAGTTTATGTATGGAGTTTTATCATCCTGTATTTTATCGCATTTAAAAAAGCATAAGTAGTATTTTTTATACGATATATAAAAATCTCACATGGGTTCGAAGCTAGTTAGATACAATTCCAACATAACATACTCCAGAAGTTTTAATTATTTTATGATATTTAGTTATTGCTTTGCATTTGGACTGTAATTGTTTTTTTTCCAAAAAGTATAATGAAGTCATGGATATAATTATTATAACATTTCCTTAAAACTTGTACTATATAATTAGTATTGCGTAATTTTTAAATTATTTGAAGGTTAGTCTTGGCCACTATATACATTGCCTGTTTAATTGTATATCTGTACGTTACTAATGTTTTTTAAACGAGCTCGGAGAACATCAAATACACCAGGAGCATTTATCTCAACATCTTAATCGCTTCTTACCGCATTGTGGCAAAAATGCTATTCATTTTCTCGCAATTTCACAATGAATATTTTTTTTACTGCCTGTACCTAGTTAAAAGTTGAAACCTTAAGTAAGAGTGATTTTTTCATCCGTAAACATTGCTTTAAATCTTTCAATAAAATTTAACTGAGAGTTAATTTATTTTTTTCGAGTGATTTGCATAAAGTAATAAAATATAAACGAGGCTCATTCATAGTCTTTGTAGGCTAAATAGGACGAAAGACAGAAAAAGCTAAATTAGGTCCCATGTTACCGCATAAACTTGTCAGGAAAAAAATACTTCATAGAAAAGGTCTCGGAATATACTTGATATCAGCGACATATATATAGTGGCACATATAGGATTAACCAGCCACTTTATATATATATATATATATATATATATATATAAAGTGGCTGGTATATATATATATTACTACAAACTGACTCTGTCCACGTGTACATTGACAAGCAATGTTTTCATCTTTCTAATTTTTTTTAGCTAGCCGTGAAAAAAAAAAATTTTTTTTAATAAAATGTGTGCTATGTTACTTCTAATACCTCCACAAGTATGTGTACAAAGTTTCATATTGATTGGTTGAGTAGTTTTTGCGTGAAAGCTTAACAAACAAACTTACATTCGCATTTATAATATTAGTAGGATATATATTATATATATTTTTCCTGCTATGTATTGGCTGATCACGATATCTATTAAACAATATGTCCTCGAGACTAGAAATTTGGTAAAAATATTATTTTTCGTTGGTGCATTTGGAACAACGGAATGTAAATTATAATAAAAACCAAATTTTCAAACAATAACTTTTATATAAATAAGTATTCAAATTGACAGCTATATTATATTGGACCTGTTATAAAGTACAAAGGACAAGTTTTCATCACCTACAAATTCTACCCAAATTCTACAAATCACAAAACTACAACCTTATATATAAAAATATATATAATATACACAAAAACAACGTCATTACTTGGTATATATCTCTTGAGCCCTGCTTTAAAACTATAAAACTTTTTAAATAATAAACATAAATAAAACGAGACAAAAAATCTAAACTATTGGTCACGTTTTCTAAGAAATACAAGGATTTATTGAGCGAGGAAATTGTAAAATGTGGGTTCAATTGCCTTCTTTGGGCTAATAATGTTTCAATATTATACATTTAAAACGACGATGGACTTAGGTTGCCAATGAATCTGGCTAAGTACGGTAAGAAAGAGTTTCATGTAATTGTTATTTTTATTTTAAGTATTTATTATATCATCGATATTGTTTTTTACTTTAAAATGATAGCAATTATGAAAGAATTATCTGTTTAGTGAACGTTACCATTTACTACACCCTCCTTATACCTATGTTTCAAAACAGTTTATTAAAAAGAAAGAAAGAAAGAAAACTTTTGAGTTTGTTCCTATTGTTACCTATATAGGTTCCCAAACAATAATATTATAACAATAATATATATATATTGACTCAAAAAGAGAGATGTTATAAGTTTGACCTGTGTATCTGCGTGTCTGTTTGTGTCAACGTAGCAGACAAACGCGTGGATGGCTTTGATTGCAGTTTTTTTTAATCAAACGCCTGCTCCGTCGAGATGGTTCTTATCTATGTTTGGTCCAAACAAAAACAGTGGTCTCCAAGATGTAGAGTTTTTATTGGTGCTGGTGAAACGTTCTTATAAAATATTGATAGTAAAAATCTAAACAAGATAAATTAGAGTTTTCGCAAGTTCATTTAGTACAACATAACAAAAAATAAAATCATTTTAAAAAGCAGAATAAAAAAAAACCCTCGATACAAAAAAACGTCTTAAAAGGATAGAAATAATATTTTTATGTACCTATCGTCGTTCCGTGGGGGGAGGGAGGGGGGCTTAAATAAAGGAGGAATTCAAAATCAAGTAAGTTTCCAAGACAAATAGCGAAATAACAACATCAAATTCTATAGTCGTCATTCATTAGCTCCTATTTTTTTTATATAAAATAGATAACATCATATTTTAATTATAGCTCTAATTATTTCTTCTTTTGCTTTTTTAAATTTTTCGTAATAAAAAGAGTCCTACACCTTAAGTTGCTTAAGTCATGTAACCACATCAAAATCCATTGAAACCTTCTTCTTGCAATATTACATTCAAACAAAAAATACTAGAATTGAGTTTTTGCATAATATACATAAATTATTTATTTCCAGTCCTTAGATATGAAAATTTATAAAGCTTGAATAGCTAAATAACTTCTTATTTTAAAATATTAACAAGCCTTTACTATTATATTAGTTAAGTTTTATCTTAGGCACTAATGGTTGTTTTTTTTATAAAACCTAAAACCTATTAAAAGATAAAATGTTATGAAAGAAGTTAGATAAATAGGAACTTTATTTATCGTCCACAATATGTAACTTTATTCACCAAATCTTAATTATGATAATAGATTGAAGTTAGGGTCGGTCGACTGTAACTTGGTACAAACAATTCTTTGTCTGTTAAATAAATATCGAAAACCAAAACATGTTTTATGGAGTTATTAATTTAAACACATTCACCGTTGAGCAGTCGACCGGGACACATGTCCCTTTTACCTGCTCCGCCTATTCGCGCCACCTACCTGGGCCGTCACGCTGATCGCACCGCCCAGCCACCTGCACCGACCGTTCGTACACCTGCGCCAGTCAAGATAACGACCTCCATTGTGTGCAAGCCAGCGGTGTGATTGTGTTTGTGTGTGAGTAATCGCCAAAAGCACACCTGCGGGCCGGCGAGCCTACATAGGGGTCCAACAAGTCCGACGTCGCCCTAGTTAGGGTACAAAACGGAATTCAAAGACTTCGTCGTAATAGCCTGCGTCGTGTAAGTACACAGTCGTTAGGGTATTAGGCACACCTCTGTCACCTACTGACAGAGATTCGATAGGGTTCACGTTAGGCACTCGCCTCCCTGCTCACGCAGGGAGGACGGCTCATATCTCCGGGCTCCACCATGGACCCCAAATCTGCGGCGGAACCCGAAGATCTGTCCAAGTCGCAGTTTTTTGGTTGGGTCAGAGCAGAGCACCTCCGACATGGAGGTCGAGGCCGCCACTCCTACGGAGCAGACAGCCTCGGATTCCGAGTCGGGGAGTTCGTCCCCTTCCTCGGACGCTGACGAGGACGACGGTTTCACGACCGTGCAGACCAAACCGCCTAAGAGGAAGGCGACGAAAGCGCTCTCCTCGAACGTCCCGCGAAAACGGGCCTCAAAACCCGCTAGTAGCGAACCCGCGTCGCCCGACCGTTCTTCGGGCCCGGGCCCGACTCGCGAGCGCGCCGATCGCGCCCGAAGCCCCCGCGTCCGCGTCGCCGTTGTCCGCGCCTTCAGCGCCACGGAAGTCCCCCGCGCCGCCGCCGCTTTACATAATTCGCGGTTTTCCTGGTCAGTGTCATCGCTGCCAGCTCTATGGGCATTACCAACGTTTTTGTCACGGGCGTCCAAGGTGCGTCAAGTGCCTGGACGACCACGCGACAGCCGACTGCTCACGGAAGGGACCGGTCCCTGAGGATCCTCCCAGCTGCGTCCTGTGCGGACAGAAGGGCCATCCCGCGAATTATCGCGGGTGCCCCAAAGCGCCGCGCAGGACACAGCCGGCAAGGCATCCTCCTCGGTTCGCCCAGCTTCTATGGGCTCCTCTAGCCCCTAGGAGGCCCGCGGTCCCTCAGGCATCCCAGGCCCCTCAGACACCCGCGAACACGATCGCAAACGCTTGGGTGAAGCCTCAGAGTATTATCCCACAGCCCGTCCCCCAGTCGTTGCCGCCGCCGCCGGTTCGTAACTCCACCGACGGAGTTGCGAGTTCGCTCGCGTGCGTCACGAGCCTCTTCGGTGTAATAAATATCGAAGAGCTCCTAGTCTTTTCGAATGAAATGAGGGATTCCGCGCGGAACACTCCCGCGAGGATGGAAGTGCTCCTCAAGCACGCCGTCCTAATCAAATCGATATACGAACACACGATGTCAACATGATGACATCGCGTGGAAGGGTAAAACCTCGCTCTCTGACTGTCGCTACATTCAACGCGAACGGGCTACTTAAGCAGATAGATCTAGTGCGCGACTTCGTGGTCACGCACCAGATAGACGTCCTGTTAGTACAAGAGACCTTTCTGAAGCCGTGTAATCGTGATCCGCACATCGCGAATTACTGTCTCGTTAGGAACGATAGGGCAACCGCGAAAGGGGGAACCATCATCTACTACAGAAGGTCTCTTCATTACACTCCGCTCGATCCGCCCCAACTAGTCAACGTAAAAGCGTCATTATGTCAGGTGGGTATGACCGGTCATCAGTCGATCGTACTAGCATCCGTCTATCTTTCTCCCAATAAAGCCTTAGTTGAGAGGGACCTTAAGTCCTTACTCCAATTAGGTAACGCAACCATTCTGGCCGGCGCGGCGACCTAAATTGCAAACATCCCCGCTGGAACTCTACTGTCGCAAACAGTAGAGGAAATCTCCTTGATAGGCTAAGTTACAAGGCTGGTCTCGACTTCGAGATCACCGCGCCTTTGAGTCCCACGCGATACTGCGACACAGACTTCCGACATGACAGACCCGACGTGCTCGACAGGCTCGTGCTCTTGAAGGGCGTGACACTCCAGTTACGTTCTATCGAGAAGCTATCCGAGCTAGACTCTGACCATCGACCGGTCCTATTTCAGCTAGGACTTTCCCCCCTTAGGGAACCCGCGACAAAAACAATTATTAACTGGACGAAGCTTCGAAAGCAACTCCATTCATAGATCAATGTGTGTAATTTGTCCTGATATTATTATTATTATTATATTCCCCCGTATCAGCGCACCTCGACAAAATTCCTGACCAGCTTACATCGGTCGAGGACGCTGTTTCAGCCGCGACTAACTTCACAGAACATTTGGTAGACAGCATAGGAAAGTCCTCGAGGGAGGTCCGAGTGAACTTCGAGGGTTACCGAGCACTCCCTCCGGACATTAGACTTCTAATCACCCGTAAAAACGCCGCGATTAGAGCCCATGACCGATGCCCGACAGATGACAACCGACGGAGGCTGCGCCGTCTCCAGAGGGAGTCGAGACAAGCTCTCGACGACTTCAGAGATAGCGGCTGGGATAGGACGCTTGCGACGCTCTCTCCAACACACCAGGCATTCTGGCAGTTGCAGAGAGCGTTGAAGGCGGACACTGTCTCAGATATGCCTCCCTTGGTTGGACCTAACTCCGCCATCGCGTTTGACGACCCTGACAAAGCTGAGTGCTTAGCCGAGAGTCTAGAGAGCCAGTGCCGTCTGTCTGCTCAATCGGTTGATCGCGATCATGTCGAAATAGTCGACAAATCGGTCAATATAATGTGTTCTCAGCCACCGGTCGGTTCGCCAATCAAGGAAACGAACCTAGACGAGGTGACGTCCATAGTTAGGGCGCTTCACGCCAAGAAATCGCCAGGTCCCGATAGGATCACTAACAAAGTGATAAAGCTTCTTCCGCCTCCTTTAATTTACCTATTGGTTACCATTTTTAACGCTCTACTGGCCGGTTGCTCGTTTCCGGCCCAGTGGAAAGAGGCCATAGTGATAGGGTTCCATAAGCCGGGCAAACCCCGGCATCTGCCTAGTAGTTACCGTCCCATTAGTCTTCTTAGTTCCTTAGGGAAAGTATATGAGAGAATCATCCTCTGTAGACTTAGATCGGAAGTCGAGAGACTCAAAATCATCAAAAAGCAGTTCGGCTTTAGAGCCAACCATTCATGTTCCCATCAGGTGCAACGCCTCACGGAGCACATACTGATAGGGGCCACTGTGAGGGCCAAGAAGCATAGGACAGGAGCGCTCTTCCTCGATGTAGCTAAGGCGTTCGACAGGGTCTGGCACAATGGACTGGTGTACAAGCTATACGGGACTACCTGTCGAATCGCTCCTTTCGCTACAGAGTGGAAGGCGTTCTGTCAACTCCCCGCCCCATCAGGGCGGGTGTGTCCCCCAGGGTTCAGTTCTCTCGCCCATCCTCTACTCCATCTACGCTAACGATATTCCTAGGCCGCGATCTAAAGTGCACCTTGCCATGTACGTGGACGATACCGCGCTTTACACGTCCTCTAAGGATCACTGGGAGATATACCAACGTCTCCAATCCGCAGTCGACTCCCTCGAGAGTTGGCTGCAGAAATGGCGGATCGAGGTAAACCCTGAGAAGAGCGTTTCGGTGCTCTTCGAACGGGGCCCCCCAAGGATCCTTCCGCGAATCAAACTCTTTGATAGACCGATACCTTGGAAAGAAAAGGCAAAATACCTAGGAGTAACGTTAGGTAGAAAGTTAGTTTTCATTGCGCATATTAGGACCGTTCGTAGCAGAGCGGCCTACATATTAGGTTGTTTATATCCGCTGTTAGGCAAGCGGAGTAAAATGTCCCTTCGCAATAAGGTGACACTTTACAAAGCTTGCATACGTTCCGTCATGTCCTATGCGAGTCCCGCTTTTGCGCACGCTAATCTGAAACCCCTTCAGGTGATTCAGAACAGATTTACACGGATTGCAACCGGGGCGCCGTGGTTCGTACGCAACATCGATCTCCATAGAGACTTAGCCTTAGACCTTCCGACCATCGCTCAGTACTTCAAGGGGCTTTCCCAAAAGTACTTTGAACGTACTGAGCGACACCCGAACCCACTGGTGGCTGACGCCGCAGAGTATAGACCACGTAAGACTACTTTAGTCAGAAAAAGAAGACCCAAGTCGGTACTCGTTGACCCCGACGACGCGTTCACAGTAGGTAATATATATATGTATATATATATATATATATATTAATTTAAAAATTCAGAGTATCAAATATGTATGTACATATATTATTATTTAAGAAATTGGGAATTAACGCGAAAGAATATGTATCACATACCTTTTATTTGCCTGACGTTTTATGTATGTACATATTCAATAAAAAGCTAAATCTACTCTAAGTTCTTATAGCAAGATAACCTACTTTATGTAATAGTTTAAATATTTTACTCTGTGAAAATATACGAAATAGTTATTAAATCTCGTATATACCTAGATGTTAATCTCAGGTTAGTCGTTGGTAAGATGTAAAAAGGTTTTTTTCTATAAATTACAACTCGGGTAAAACTTATTCATTCTTATTGAAATCAGACCTTAATTATCCTTTACAAAGTTATCTTCATCTAGATAACATCCTTTATAAATCCATCGTATTTCTTGGTATAGTATTGATTCATTGACTTTTTTAAAACTCTGAAACGCCTTCAGTATTATAAAGCCATTTAACAAATTCTTAGTTTTTAATTTGTTGTAATTGTAATTTTTCTCACATTCAGCTTAATTTTAGGAGGAAAAGTTGGCGGTCTGTGCCTTATCTGTAGGGTATTTCTATTCTTACAATATAATTGACATGTAGTAAGGAGTAGTAGTAGTAGTAGTGGTAGTAGTAGGAGTAGTAGTAGTAGTAGTAGGAGTAGTAGTAGTAGGAGTAGTAGTAGTAGGAGTAGTAGTAGTAGAGTAATAGGAGTAGTAGTACCTACTTACTTCGTCCCTAGACAGTTCCGCCGGAATTTAAATACAAGAAGAAAATATTCACATATTGGATATACACATATATTGCATTTTTGACGACATACATAAAAGTCAACGGCAAGTTGCTTCTATTTGCCAAGCGTGACATAAGTCAAGGCCCTCTTTTCTATCCTAATTTAACAGTTTTCAACTATTCTAGTCTCTAGGAAAGCATTGGAATGTAGGTTTTTCTTAAGACTCTTTAATACCTTTTAAAGACATTAAGGTATCTATAGACATTACATACAAAATACATAAGCAAAAAATAACTACGTTAAAAACATCGACTTTAATACTAAAAAAATAAACTAACTAACTAAAGGAAAAAATAATGAGGATTTAATATTTATTATATACTACCTATTATTGATATGTCCTATTTACTAATAGGTTTGAAGTCGGTGCCAACCCATTTAGAATAGGAATTCGGTTAAATTCATTTTCGTAATTTTTTTTTGTTTTTTTTTCGTATCGATTCAAGCTAATAATCATATTAAGATTTAATTGCTCTGTACAGCAAACGAGTCTGCTCAGCAACGTGAAAACCGGCTAGCAGCAGCGCGTCAGACTTCACAAAGACGTTGTTCCATGAATCGTAATATTATACCCACCATAAATCTATATGCTGAAGTACCATGTACAGTTTGTAAGAAATTATTATATCCAAAACAATAGATGTCTTTAGTCTTTTTGAGCTTCAGCCGGGGTACCTTGGATACAGGGAGCCCCCAGTCTGTGTCCTATACTTATTATATTGAAATTAAGTATAGGACAACATGTCGAACAATCGACTTATTCATTTATTTATGCTTTCCATAAACTATGATCTAACAAATAATGGAATTTACTGAACGAAAATGCAGAAAGGTTAATTTTTAATTAAACATTTGTTATTGTAATAATAGGGAACATGCAAAAAAATTTAAATGGTCTCAAATATTTTTTTTTCGATTACTTTTTATCATCTTATTATAATAAAATCATTTTTTTTTAATTTACTAATCATTTAAGGCCATAAAATAATTTATGAAAAGTGTAACTTTAGGGAGCGAAATTCAAAATTCCAAAACGCGCCACCATTGGTCGAAAGGAAATGTGACGTCATTTGACACACCATTCAATATATCGGCGTTTAAGTTCATACTGTGGTATCAGTGTGACTGAGAAAAATAAATAATTTAAACCTATATTTTCGTGCTTAAAGGTTTTATTAAATGATACAATTGTTTAGGTAATCTTAAAAACATTTTCTAAATACTCAAACAACTCTAACAAAACAAATACCTACAAACTCTTTTTGAATAGCAGTTAGCATGCTACTACACAATACATTTTTAAAATGTTTCTGCCTCTGAATCATTTTTCACTTCACTTGACTCAGATAAATAACTTGGTTGATAATCAGCAGATATAGAAGATATAAGATGCTATAGAAGTATTATCAGCTGTGTTTTCAGTAAACAATTTTCTTTTTAAAACAGATAGTTTTACTTTTAAAACTGTTGTGTAACAATGTTGTGTGTTAAATGAGGAAATGGTGACAATGCTACATTTTGTTTTTCAGCAGGTATATTTACATTGAAACCTTTACTTCCATACTTCGGTTTAATATTAACTTGCACAGCTTAGTCACTTGGTAATTTATCTTTAATATGCAAAAAGCAAGGCTCTGCCTTATGATCATCACATTCAATAGGAGAAGTACTGAGTCTTGGCTGATTAATATCACAGACATTTGTATGGGCAGTACTAGGACTTACTACCTATATCACTTCTTCGTAAAGGTCACCAATTTTTTTAAACACTACTTTTGATAGCTAAGTCTTAAAAGTCTTCATTAACCGATGTCAGTCTTTGCCTTTTGACTATGCACATTCTCATTCTATCAGCTGTTGTTTTTGCCACAAAAATATATAAGGAACAACTCCTTTCTTCAAACTTAGATTACATCTTTCTCCTTGTTGTTTCGTTACACATATTATATTCAATACAATTTGCTGTATCTTCCTTAACCTGAAATAAATCGACAGACCATAAAAATTGCGTAAAACAAAAAAAGATTACGGTTTTTATAGAAAGTTATACTGAAATTTGTAAGATAGGTTAGGGTAATTTTAAACTCAAATTTTCTAATGTTTAATACTTACTATAAATTTAAACTATTAGATTAAACTTATTATAAATAAAGTATACTTACGTTAAATTGATCTTCACAACCATATAAACACGATTTAGGACATATATTATCCCTTTTAATTACCGTACACCATTGTTTTTGTATTTTCGGATCTCTTGGAATACAAAAAACACTTTGTCGGGTGTTTTTCTAATACTATTTTTGCACTCCGGTACTATACAATACTCGTAAGATGATTTTTATCTTCTTCCATGACTTGTAAAGCAATTAAAACTTAAAATATCTATGAAATAACTAAAAAGTTCATAGTAAACATTCACTGGATGTATCATTTGACGTCACGCAAAGCGCGCGCAAAATGGCGGTGTTTAAACCGGTCAAATTTACTCAATGTTTTAATTTTCACTTTGAAAAAAAACTAGAATCTTTTCAAGCCTATTAATATTTTTTTCTACGATATAGAGAGGTAAATGATTAATTTACGTCAAAAAAAAAATACGTGAATGTTCCCTATTGTCTACCTATACACTACATCACCATAGACTATATAGAAAAGGGCCCATCCAGTAGTTTAGCCCCACAAAGTGACCATCCGCCCCTTTTTCCAATGCTTGATCATTTATTTAATAAAATAAACTTTTAATACGGTTTAAAAGTCCTGCAAGCATGTTGAATAGCCTAACCTTCCTCGACAAATTGATTATCAAGTGAAATAAGAGATATTTTGTAGGAAATATTGAGATAAACAAATCAACCAGAGTAAGAATGTCATTTGATACGTATGTTCTAGTTTATTAAAATAATATTTTACTAAATATTGGTTACTTATTTAACATAATTAAACATCCAACTAATATATACTTAGTTAACATTGAGTGTTCACAAAAATAATGAAGTATAGTGTGTTATTAACGTGGTAGTGTGTTTTATTTTTTCCATTAAGTTGATTTATTTCTAATGATCTGTTTTATATAAATACTAATTAATTTTCAGCACTTCTTTACCACATATATTTTAAATATACCAAAATTCTTGCTCCTCTGTTTTTTATGTATATAGTATAATAGGGGTACAAAGTTATTGTTTCACGTATTAATTTATTTATACCAACTCTATATTAATAACAATTAAAATTTACAACAGGGCCCTTATTCTGTATGATACACGAGATTTCTTACGAATAACGCGTGACGTCACAACGCGCTGTAAACCTAAGCGCGATACATAAACGCGGCAAGATGTGAAATTAAAAATTGTATGCAATAACGTATTCGCTATGACCAGTTACGCACCGCGTTACGATAAAATCGTGGAATCGTGTTCACTATGCCAATGTCAAATATTAAAACACGTTGTCGTGTGTTATGGGCTTGTTTTCAAAAGTCAAAATTAACGTGCTTTGAGCTTTCGCGTTTATAATAACGTCAGTACGTTTTGGTACTTTTCTATTAAAATTAATTTATTAATTATTCAATTTAACAAAGTATTATTAAAATTAAGAAATAACGTACATTATTTATAATAATTATAAACTATATTTTTTATAAATGTTGTTATTGTAATAAATGCGACTACTACCAAAGCTCTGTCATTGTTTCTTCGTTATTTTATATTTATGTTCTATGTTATAGGGATAATTTAAAATACCTCTTAAAGAGAGATTTTATTTATTATGAAATTAAAACATAATTGTAAACACAATCAATAACACAAAACACTCAAAACTTGTAACTTTAAAAAATGTTTCTCAAATTCTTGTCTATGACGTATAAATGGTCTTCTAGTTTTCTTCAACACCGACTTTGTAATGCAACAATTATTACACTAAATAATATAAAAATCTCAATGTAAATTCTATCTGAAACTTTATTCTCTATTATTTATGTATTTATTTTAGGATATTTGTCTGAGAAAGTAATGTGGTAGACATTACAATGACATAACATTGATATTTGATGACATTACAAGTATTTATGTCAATTTATATACATCATAACGCGTTCTAAACTTTAACGCGCCACGATATCGAATTGACAAACTGTATTTTGCACGCCACACGGTGAGTTATCTATGTGTAGTTTTTGATTTCACATTACGGGTACGTCAATGAATCTAACATCGGTTTTTATTCGAAGGTACCGGTTTTAAAAAGATTTTTATTATTTGTTTTTTACCCTAAATTTATTTTCAAGCTACCGTAAATCTTATTTTATAATGTTATTAGAATTTTTGTAGGTTTGAAACCAAAAAATAATCTTAAAATCTTTCTAAATTACCGATTAGTTTAGAACGAAAATAGGAAGAAATTTTAAGTAACAAGTTTTGAGTGTTTTGTGTTGTTTATTGTATTTTTAGTTGTAATTTATAGTTAGGTAATAAATAAACTCTTTTTTTAAAGGCATTTCAAATTATCGTTTTAATACATTACATAACGGTAAAGCTACAAAAGAACCATTATACATGTTTTGGTAGTGCTCGTAATTATTAAATTAAAAATAATTGTAAAGAATGTAAATTATAATTATAATAAAGAATATAAGTTATTTTTTAACTTTATAATACTTTTTAAAATTAAATACCGTATTAATTTATTTTTATAGAAACGTGCCAACACTTACCACGTTTTTTGTAAACGCGCGATTTCACAACATATTATTTTGACATTTAAAAACAAAGCCCAAAACGCACGACAACATGTTTTTAGATTTGACAATGGCATAGACAATACGATCCCATGAAGATTTCACACATTTATCGTAACGCGGTACGTAACGCGACTATTTGCTCATAGCGAATAAGGGCCCAGTTAAGAAACGTCAGTAAACGTATCGCATAATATTATACTTTATTTAAATAAACGTGTTTTGAGTTTCCGTTGGATTTGTTTGGAATGACATTTAGCTGAATATATTCCGTTAGGCTGGCGGTAAATCTCGGACAAACAAACATAAATTTTATATATATTTAACTATTTGCAGGGATAACTGAGACCTAACGTTAATAATAAGTACAATTTAAAATATTCTCCATACACTAGAGGACTTCGGCGATGACTCTGTTTGTACTTTAGTAAAAATTTTTACTTAGTAGTTTGTACTTTAGTAAAAGCTTTTTTATAGTCTTGATCAATTAAAAAATCATTACAACCATTTATAATTGCTAGATTGTGATTAACTAGCTTCGTAATAAGGATAGTGATTAAGTTTTAATGAAAAAGAAAGCCATATAATAACAAAACTGAACATATTTCGTTAGATTAGGATAAGAAGATACAATCATAGTAATTTTTATACGAGTCGTGGCCTATTCTGAAAAAAGGAAACTTCTTTTAGTACCGAAAGGACACTTCCTTTTTTCTCTTCCCGTTTTTTTTCTTCATATTTAAGAAAATGACTTATAGTATTATTATATTATATTATTTATAATAATGATTTATAGTTAATAATTTCCAAAAATGATTTAAGAAATAAAAACCTTGTACTTAGTATTTCATTATGTGATCGCGTGGAGGTGAAATTTTTAAGTTTTTGCCTGCTCTTAATTTAACACTCTATATACATTTTTATATATGAAATATAAAATATGACGATACGTGTAACTAGAGTGTTAGTAAAAGAAGTAGTTAGTGTTAAATTTCAGTAAAAACTTGCTATGTTTTAAAGACTTAGGGTAATGTTAAATAAAAAAAAAATATGCAAAAAAACAGTATGTAAGACACCGCATTTAAATCAACCACATTCGAATACCCATTTAAATACAATTAAATCATATAAAATATTCATAATAATTAAAATATTTTGAAAAATTTCGCTGAAAAGGTTCTTACAAAACTTTGAAATTTTTTATAGTGGAATATATTAAATAATAATAGAAAATATCAACATCATTAGTTATTATAAATCTTTTCTTTGTAACTATATAATACCTTACGTTGACAATACCGTGAGATAAATCACAACCAACTTACAAAGATTGGTTGTCATAAAATCAAAAATTATAAAGTTTAATTTATTTCAGATAAAGAAAATTTCCATCAAATTACGTAATTTATCTCGCGATCTCTGGGAAACCGTCCCGTGGCTCTACTAATTATTTTAAAGCGATATGGTAGCTCACTTGGTAGAGCGACGGGATGGTTTCCCAGAGACCGCCGCGCCGGTTCGAATCTTTACGCGTATCGGTTTATTTTTCATTCTTTATATATATTAATTTATTTATGTTTTCAAACGGAAAATATCACAAAAAAATGGTTTTATTGTTCGAATATTATTCTAAAACCAATACATTTTTGATTTAAAAATAAATATTAAAGACTAACCATTCAAACCTATAACTACTCTAAGAACTAAACTCAATTTAATTAAATATATTTTTTGTAACTAATTTAGTTTCTAAAAGTTAGCATATGCTATTACGATAGTATACTTTCAAGTATATTTTATAAAAGTATTCTGTAACGAAAGATACATCTACTGCTTATTTATATGTTATTGGGTACAATCACCGAGGCCATCATTTTAACACAGGAAAACACTGTAATCGAATAATTAATTGGGAATTTATCTAAAATTATACACAATAAATAATTATACTTAATAAAACTATTAGGAACAATTCAAATCAACTGTTGATCTCAGTGTTGCCACAGACCAAAACATATTGATTAATTAAAAGAATTTGACAATATATAATAATATCAAGAAGCAATCATTTTAATCAAGAACAATCTCCAAAATACGAGTAATTTGCCGTGTCTGTTTGTTGCAAGTTCTATTTTATCAATACTTTTGTAGTATTTTTTAATAGGATTTTTAGGATCTAAACTTTTTTGTAATGTGTGATTCTTTATCCAAATATCATAGAACCACGGGTCCATAACTATTATATAAATAAACCTATGATTAATTAACATAAGTTTTTAACAATGTCTATTTGGTAACAGTTGTGGAAAGTTAAAAATGTATTAGTGTTTGAAAATGTCTATAAACATGTGTAGCCAAGTTAAGCTTATTTAAATTTAATGCTCCTAACTTTACAGTATAAATAAACATTAACAAGATTTTAATGTCGGTAGTGGCATTTTTAGAAGTGGCATCTTCAAAGTTAGAAGTTAGGATTTTCGAAATAGACTAATAGATGTCTCTACCGTCCCGATAAAGACGATCACATATAGAACACTTAATTCACCAAAACGGACAGCGATGCGGACTGCTTCCCAAAGGTTGCGGGTTCGAATCTCTGCCCGTATCGGTTTATTTTTCATTCTATATTTATATAAAAATAAAAGTATATTAATAATCAACTTTACTTTTAGTATAAATAAATTTGAAATTCGTTTGAAAAGAGCAACTGTTGAATTTCTAGCCTGCTTTTCTCAGCAGAGCAGCATTCCTAGCTGGTGGTAGCTTACTCACGGACTGACTATGCTGACCAATTTAATGTAATCATTGACGATTGATCATCAAAAGTGCGTGTAAATGCTTACTTGAATAAAGATATTTTGAATTTGAAATCGTGTTTATAAATATTGGTATAAAGCTAATGATTTTACCGGGGAATAAAAGAGTATATTTGCGTATTTGCTTATTAATTTTAAAGGATCTATTTGGTAACCGTAAGGGTTGTAGTGTAATGTTATACAAATTTCTTGAAAATGTATAAATCCCAAAAGTGATCTCATAGTTACTTCCTGTACCTACTAATACATAGTTGCTTACTTGTAGCTTCAAAAGATTTTAAACAATCCAACTCTTCAGTATTTTTAACCAGTATAAACATTAGATTAAAGATAGGTAATAATATACAAATTACGTAACATTTATACATTTTACGTAAAAGTATAATATACCTTGTGAAACTTAACATTTTCTAATTTTAAGAAGTTTAACCGTTTTCCGTGCCCCTTTTACGCTGTTACATGTTTTGTCAGCAGCTCTAAAAATGATACTCGGAAAACTAAAACTTTATTCAAACTAAATTGTAACTTATTGTTTCACAATAAAGTTTATATTAGAACTGACGTCACTGTCATTTCAAAATGTCAGCTTAACTAAACATTTACGAAAATTATGAAGTTATATGTGTCACATATAGTTTAGGAAGAGTGGTTCAGAGCATTTATGATACATAATAATTTAGCTTTTGGGTTGTCAAAAAAGTATTTTGACTGAAGAGCGTTGTTGAATGCAATCTAATTATACAAAGTGTTGTAAATTGATTTTATCTGATAAAACCCAGTCATTTACATAGCCATTCTATCTGTTATCCTTTACACGTGTCGCATCCTATTAGTGTCTTATAAATGTATTAACCTATATTTGTTGTTGAAAATAATTTTTATTTAATCATAACTTGATTTAACTGATGAAAGTATTTTTTTAAATAAAAGGAGAGATATTAATAATCTATAGAATTTAATTTCACGTATAAAATAAAGCCACTAAAATATTCTCTAAAAAATATCAGAGATATTAAATAATTAAATGAATTTTAATGTATTTTTTTGAGATGTCAATGATAGTTTAATCTATAATAATAATAAAAAATATATAAACTAGCTATTGCAAAATTGTATTTGCTATTTTTTTCTTTCTTGTCTTGTCACGATTCTATTCCAGAGGGTACAAAGAATTTTCTGATTGGTGCTTTCTTTAACATCTCACTGCAACAACTTTAACGTTTCACTATTACTTTTCTTCTAAAATTGTGGTTGCTATTTCATACTTTTCTTTACAAAATTATGAAGGCCTTTTTTGTTTAAGCTTCCGAATTCTACCAGTAGGTAGTTTGACACTCAGTACGAGTCAGGTTTTAAAAACAAATTTTTTATCTATTTTTTTAAGTATACTAACTACAACAATCCTTACAATTACAAAGAGATATTTAAACAAACTATTTTTTTACTTATCTCTATAAATCATAATGAATAGTAAAAAAAATATCACAGAATTTTGATAAATAGTATTATTATCAAAGTGTGTTCATGTAGCAACAAAAGCCTTTGTTTTTCTGTGAAATGTGAAGTACTCATTGTGTGAGTAAAAGACCGGAAGCTAAACTTCCTATGTGTAGTAGACGTCTAAAAGCGATGGGTAACTTTCAACCAGTGGACTATGGTCTTTTCCTGCCTTACAAACGAAACTTGTGTGTTCGTTTCTTAGATATTTTCTGATTTACCATTATTTAACGATAAATAAAATTGTGCATGGTTGTGTTACATACATTATATGCTATCGTCAGGACCTATATTTGTTTAAAAGCTTTTTGAATCTCAACTTTAAAATGTATAAAATTTTTTATATGTTTCATATATAAATGAGATGACAACTACATAAAAGTTAGCATGAATATTTTAAATCAAAGAGAGAGAAAATAGCCTATAATTATACACTTTATTACAATTAAATGTCTTAGTACATTTCTGTATATTTTTTAGAGATGGGACGTCAAGTATATATATATATTTACATATGTGTATATGCATGAAGATGTAGTGCAACCTTAACAATAATTAAATCTTCAAATTTCGATCGAACTGCCGATGTTAAAGTATATACTAATAATCGATCCTTCCATCTTACTAATACAAAGTCTGAAGTATTCTTAGTTTTCTTTATTTCAATTATAATAAAACGACATGAATGTAGCCAAGCTTTTGTAGATACATATAATTATATTAACATACAGAATCATTTTGCACAGTTCAAATTTCGCCTAGGATCACACTTTTTTATTGCCTAGTCGCTGACTACAAAACAGGCTGATTAGGCCGCTCTATTGACAGGTCAGCTACTAATTGGCTAATTCCTACTAGCAATATTCCTAGGCCGCGACCTAAAGTGCACCTTGCCATGTACGCGGACGATTCCGCGCTTTACACGTTTTCTAAGGATCACTGGGAGGTATACCAACGTCTTCAATCCGCAATCGACTCCCTCGAGAGTTCAATTCAATCAAACTCATTGATAAACCGATACCTTGGAAAGACAAGGCAAAATTCCTAGGAGTAACGTTAGATAGAAAGTTAGTTTTCACTGCGCATATTAGGACCGTACGTAGCAGAGCGGCCTACATATTAGGTCGTTTATATTCGCTATTAGGCAAGCGGAGTAAAATGTCCTTTCGCAATAAGGTGTCCTATGCGAGTCCCGCTTTTGCGCTAATCTGAAACCCCTTAAGGTGATTCAGAACAGGTTTACACGGATTGCAACCGAGGCGCCGTGGTTCGTACGCAACATCGATCTCCATAGAGACTTAGACCTTCCGACCATAGCTCAGTACTTCAAGGGGCTTTCCCAAAAGTACTTTGAACGTGCTGAGCGACACCCGAACCCACTGGTGGCTGACGTCGCAGTGTATAGACCACGCAAGACTACTTTAGTCAGAAAAAGAAGACCCAAGTTGGTACTCGTTGACCCCGACGACGCGTTCACAGTAGGTAATAACGTGTATGCGTAGGAATAAGTGACACCACACAACATACAGACACAAACCGTCTATACCGGTATAGACGAGGTCCCAACTGAGTAAGTGCTCCGTTGCTCCGGCGTTCTGCCGTCGGAGGATGCTAGTGCCCAAATTTCCTTAGCTTCCCTCCTGACTAACGACGCCCCGAGCCGAGGTCCGTGTCTCAATCTGAGACGCCCTCGGGACGTCGTTCTCCATGGGGCCCATCTGGCCTCCCCTTTTAAGGACGGGTCTCCTGACCCACCCGCTCCCCCGGTGACGCTGTAATAGCCAACAGGGTTAACAGTATAGAAAAACAAAAAATAATTATAATAATAATAATGGCTAATTTCTAATATCTTTTCATTGTATTGATACGGCTGAAAATTTTTATTTAAATTATGTTAAATGTATATGTTTTTTTTATCTTTACATATATGCTACTTAGAAACAGTAAAGACTAAGCAGATTTCTAAATAAAAACTTACATGATTCAAAGCCTGTTCTTTTTAATATATACATATATATTACCTCTGTTTATATAGCTCTTAAGATTTACAATAATTTTGTTAGGTTTCCTTAGCAAGCCTTATGATTATCGCACAAGATTTATTTCCACCACAATTGCTTTTTTTTTTTTTGTATCATATCATATTCTGTCATCATTTTAGTAAAAGGGTAGATGAAACGGATGACGTTCATCAAATAGGACATTTTATGACATACACATCTATTACGTAAAATAAAATATATTTTCTATGGGTCAGGTAAAAGGGATAAAAAACTCACATACCGTGTTTAAAATATTACGTGCAAAATATAATTTATTTATTCATGATTAGAGTTTTTCTGTTTTATAATGTCAAGTACATTATAAATTATAATATTATTATTTTAAGGTATGGTAAGGTAATGCTTAAACTATCTACATGGCCCTCATATACAATTTTCCATAAACATCTTGACCAAGTTATAGTTGTTTATATAGTTATAAATATATATAAATAGAAAAAACATTAATACGGACACGACTGGCCTTTGCGAAACCATTCCGTCGCTCTAACAATTGAACTAAAGGACGCAGCATGTAGTTGCAACCTACATAGTATATATTATAAGAAGAATATCATAATCAAGTTTCATAGAACCTATTACCTACCTACATAGCACCTACTTATCGTTTCTGTCATAAGGGATCACGGGCATTACCCTTATTAGAGATACCAGGTGTCTAAAAGCTCCCCAATTTCCAGAAGCCTACCTTTGATCCTGGAGGAAATTAATGTGGTAGTAATATCCGTTTAATATGTTATTATATGTTATTAGCTTTTGTATGCGGCTTTGCTCTAGTGAAAAGGGACATAGCAAGCAAAATGATTAAAATAATCTCATAACTTGTATGAAATATATTTATAATTTTATTTTATTAAAATTCAATAATAATATATTTCATTGTCTAAAAGTGATAATAATTATATAAATAGTTTAAGTAATTTAATACAAATGATGGCATTATTTATAAATTGTTATTCTTAGTTTCTAACAAATTCATTAAAAATATATATTTTAATTCCAGATTATATGTATCTTCCTAAAAGTTATAGACATTCATAACCTCACTAATATGTATACATATACATAAACTCTTCTACAAGTAACATTGTAAGTAAATTAAGTATTAGTTGTAATTGATACCTATATTATTAAGATTATTGTTTAACTATTTATTACGAACACCGAATAGCTTAAAAATAATATTTTCCTTTTTTATCAAAATAATATAATACTAACATTATTCTTTGCTTGTGTAGAACTCCTGTATCTAAAGTATTATCTTTTTTGAACTATGAAGTAGTACCTATTTGTATTTTTGTGTATGCTGATTTAAATAATAATCTACTAATTGTTTCTCCCGAAAAATGTAAGCTTGTTTCTTTCTTCACATTTGAATTATATAATATGTATATGTCATGAACCTATTCGATTTACAGAAACGTCAACTTCCTACAAAGACAATATTTTTACTCATTTTATCATATAGCAAGCGTATCTTGGAGACCTGGAGTGACTAAATGGATGCCATTGGTTTTTTTTATCTCGATTTGAACGATAAAAAAATATTTAAAGAGTTTGTAATGACGCTACATAAATAAAAAAATATTTTAAGCTTAGAATACAGGTTCTGTAATCTTTAACCCGATCCGAGCTATGTTTATTTTTCAGACGATAGACATATAATATGAAAAAAGGTATAATATATATATATAGAGTTTCAGTATATTTTAATAGAAGCTTGTTATTATTTAATATATTTGAAGATTTAACGCAAACGTAAAACTGGAATAAATTGAATGTATATGTGTATATATATTAATTGTAGGTAAATTGTAAGAAAAATAATTAACAAAACATTTCAAAAACTCTACTGTAAGTTTCCTACTAAATGTTTATAAACATAACAAATCATAGTACGAAACAACATTATTATTAACTATAAATCCCGTAAATCCTTGCTTTGTATTACTATTTACTACGAAATCTTAGAATACTTTTCTGTGAAACAAAATATAAACATTTCAAATTACGCTTTCACTTATAGTATGCATATAGTGTAAATTTGAAAAACGAGAATACAATCGACAACTTCGGTTTAATTTTGATATAGTTTGTTCCTGGTACTTTTTAGTTAGTGGAAAATGTTTTAAGATAAATTTTAAAAATAGAACATTGTCACCAACATAATGTCATTAACTAAGAACGTAGTGATGGTGGAAAAAATAGTAATCATAAGTTATTGCGATAATGAATTTTTATATGCTTTTAATAAAAGTATTCTCTTTCTAATACTATTCTGTATTTAAATCTGAATGCACTGCAGCACTAGCTTTCTTACTGGGCAAATTATACGATCATGTCTAGTTTAGATAGTTTTTGCTTGGACTCAAAGTCAGTGAACGCTGGTGTTCATTATTTCTGCTGTGTACCAACGATATCTCGTATACACCGAACATTCATTGTTATGCGGATGACGGCTTGGAGAATTATACATATTCCGGCCGCGCACTCCTCTCTCGGGAACACGTTGACCTAGTACCTAAAGAAATTTGTGTAGTCTACTCAGACTTCCTTAGAGAAGATTTCGGAATGGGTTAAACTGATTATTTTATTCCCCAGAAGACACGTTTGTACGTTTTTCACTAAAACAACCTTATTCGTCGAATCGGCGCACTACGAAAATGCCCCTTTAAGTGCCGGACAAGTAACAGAGTGCTAGGGTTCTTTATTTCCAGTAATTGTCAGTTTCGAGGTCACCCGAAGAGTAAAGCTAATTTAGCCTTGAAGAAACTGGGACTGATCAACAGAACGAGGCTACTGCCTCGTTCAAACTCTAAGATCATCCTGTTCATACTCAAAGACTCGCTCTGTATAAAGCGCAGGTCCGGTCACACATGAAGTGCGTTTCTCGTCCTTATTCCAGATTGCCTCCGGGGTCATTTTTAACGACTTATCTACAATACGAAATACGATGGTTTATGGTTCTTCTATCACATACATTAAGGAGAGTCTTGCGAAGAACTCGGATTTCTGTCGTTAATTTTCATTATCGCATTTAACGCCTCCACCTATAACTCTACCCCTGCCACTTGATGCAAAGAGTTCTTTTATAGAGGGGTTCTCAAGAAACTTTGTAGCACTTTAAAAATGGAAGGAACTTCCGTCAGCGGTGTTTTCGGAACAATAGAACACGAGTTTAAAAAAATTGTTTATTTCTATCACTTGGGCACCATTAGAAGATAGGTTTTTTAAAAGATTCTGCAATATAATTAGGTACATTAAAAATATCATAAAGTATGACTATCTTATTCTATTTTCTCTATCCAGACCTGGGCAGGTATAAGTTTTTATCATAAAAATATGTTATGTCTGGCGAGGAACGAAGGGACTCGACAATTTAAAAACTTTAGTACCGTTTCCCAGACGATAATAAATTTGGGCAAGAATATTGAAAAGAGCAGGCGCTATATTCAATTTGAGTTTATAATGTTTGTAGAAATATACAAAAATGAATATAAAAAGGTTGATAGTTTTACGCAATAATGTTAGAACTAGTCTTAAGAAGAACAAATAAATCATTCCGTGTGATACGAGTATCAAGAATTAATTCGAATTCCTGTAAATGTCGGTACTCAATGCTATTTAATAATAAATTTAGATTATTTTAAAAGATTATTATGTTGTGTGAGTACGTTTATTATAATTATTACTAAAATGCACTAAAATCCTTTTATGCAAAAGTTACTTGTTTAGATTTTCGAGGAGTAACATTTACACGTAATGACCGATAATACGAGTTTCGTCGAAATAGGTCTACTGGGGACCTATTTCGCCATCGAGACCATCGAGGCCATCGAGAGGGACGAAGAAGCGGTCGCCGTTTCTTTGGACGTCTCGATGGCATGGTGCACCATTTGAATGACAAACTTCAGGCAGTCTCAGCATGAGGAAATGCCAATCTTGTCAAATTCAACGCCACCAAAACCTAATAATTCTAACCTATTTCACCTAGGCTCCTATTTTTCAAGTTGTATCCTTGGAATACAGTGACCGTTTTCAGTTGTTAGACTTAGAGATTTCCTCGAACCTCAACTTTGGTCGGTGCGTTGAGTCCAGAGCAAGAGAAGCTACAGGTAAGCTTGTAGTTCTTGCTAAGGTCCGACAGTACTTTACACCGGGACAGCTACTTGTATTATACAAAGCACAGATCCGGTTGTGTGTGGAGTACTGTGGTCAGATATTTGCTGGTGCCGCAAAGTCTCATCTTGCGGTTCTAGACTCAATTGAGAGACGAGCAAAGAGGCTTATACGCAACCCTGAATTGATTGAAGCCAACCACAGCATCCTTGAACACAGGCGTAGAATTAATAACCTCTCAGTATTCTATAGGATACATTTTGGCGAGTGTGGGCAGGAATTACAAGACTTATTCCCTCGTGCCCCTTCCATCACCGGACGTTGTGACGGTATCTATCCTTACGTTGTCGACACTCCACCTGTCCGAACGAAGCGCTATGCTTCATCTTTTTTAGTGCGTACAGCGAAGGACTGGAACAGCTTGCCTGCGTCTATATTTCCGGCCAAATACAATGTGGGTGTCTTCAAGAGAAGAGCGAATAGGTAACTTAGTTAATGATTTATTGATTTCTTGTATATAATTTTATAACTATGCTGTACTTTAAAGTATAAAATTGAATAATATACAAAAATAAACATTTATACACAATGTAAATCCTTAGTTTTTATTAAAAGTTGATGAAAAAATAGTTGATATAACAAATAGAATAGTGTTGGTATTAACAATTAAAAAACAAAGTCAGTAAAATGAATCGTTTAAAATTATAGTTCACCAAAAGTAAACGTGTTTTTATTTTTTTTTATATTGACTTGAGTTATTTGTTACTTATTAAAATTATAAATAATTGTTATTTATATCTCTTTACAAAATGTTATTTATAATCTAATTCCAAAAAAATCCTTTAAAGTTGCCAGGGGTCGCAGGTTTGAGTTTTACCTATGTCACTTTTCATTGTATTTTCATATGAAATTTAAATAAGTTTAGTACGGCGAAACGTGACTAATGAATTTCAAACAATAAATCCGTCTTTTCTTCATATACACACACATACATCACAAAAAAAACTATTAGTTTAAAGAATACATCTGTCCTTTTCTCTGTACATAATTTTCATTCCATTTTTTTTCTTTACAAAGATTAATTTGACAATATTTTATCCCTGTGTCGCGGGGGGTCTTCTTAAACATACAATCTGTGGATCACACAAAGAATTTTCCCGCGTGGGAATAAATCCCACAAGCTTTTTTTGCAGTCAGGGATACTAAGTACCACACCAAGAGGTTGGTTGATATGAACACCTTTAGTAAGATGATTAAGGGAAATAATATATATTCGAACGAAGTCACCTCGTCCGTCTAATCTATATTCTCGATAGTAAATGCTTGGAACTGAAAAACTAATTATAATTGCAATCTACAATATAAGAGAGGTTCTTCAATGTAATGTAAATTTGCAAAGCAACATTGAAGCAAAACAATTGTATGTTATCAGACACGTGTATCGTTCCACAAAATGTTTTCCAGACACAAACTGTTAACAAATAAACAAGTTGCGGTACTTCGTAATTTTCTCTATTTGACTTTGTTGCATAATCACGATATAGTGCAATAAGATAATCAAATGCAATGATCAGATTTTTCTATTTTGTAATGACATAGGAACGTGTAATAAGTTCCGGAAAATTGTCCTTTTTTCCACATTTTAATAGCTTGCATTTCAATTATTGTTTCTATCAAAAGACAGGCCCGGCTCCCTCGGTCTGTGGGTTGTATAACAAAATAGTTTTCAAATATTCTTATAATTTTTTCTAAATATATTTTTTTTGACACAACCGGAGTAGAATCCGGGACAAGCTCTCATCAACTAATTTAAACATATACATAAGTGTGCAAGAACTTTTAATTGAATTGAATTTCGTTGTATAAACCATGCAGAATTATGATTCTGTAATTAAAATTCTTAGAAAGCAATGGATAAGCTAATAAATCTTAAATTCTAAGCCATATATTTACTTATTTTTTTAAATGTAGAAGATATTTCAAATATAATTATATGTATATGAAAAACATATATTTTGTTAGTTAGGAAGTTACAATATTATTTGCTGGAACTTTGCTAAAGTTTAATATTTTGTCAATTTTACAACTACTTTACTATTATCGTACACACATACAAATACCTGCAATCCCTGGGCCAGACGGGACGGCGAGCCAGTTAGAAAGAAACAATCTAAGAAAACCGCATGCTAGACAAGGACAGACTAGTGATATTGACCTTGCGCTCAGTGACGTCATTCGCGACCTAGCTGCAGCATCCATACTTTCTATACTGGTGAGCGTGAACCAGACCCTGAAATGAGAATGTGTGTGAGGAATTCCGTTTCCTGTACATTAAACTTGATGTAAGTTTCTTTAGTGTGCGTGTGTATTTGTGCATGCAGCAGGCTTGTTTGTATGTGTTCCTACATTGATTTCCTCTATAAAAGCAACAGGCGTCTTTGTGTTACGTTTATGCATGGAAGTGTTTATTAAAAGTGACAATTATTGTTATGTGTATCTCTCTTTCTTTTATGGTTATATAATATAGCTATTTGTGAATTATTTTGATTGTATAAAATAATGCACTAGTTTTTAGATAAATAATAAAAATACCTCTGTAAATCGATTAATTCAAAAGCAATATAAGCATTTCAGTTTTGAAATAATACTTAAAGTTTTGTTACTATAAAATATTAAGCAAATAAATTATGTGGAAACTTTAGAGCGCCAAAAAGCTTTCTGAAAAAGTTATTTTACAATCACACAAGACTCAAATTGAACGGTAAATAAAACTCAAAAATCTTGTGACATTATTATTATTTGTTTATAAAAATACGTTATTTACAAAATGCCTTAAATGAATCTTAAACGAAAAGTGTACACAAACAATATTTATCGCATACACATTTCTTGGTAGCTACGACGTATATTAGTATATTTTCGCATACCAAGTTCAACCACTTCTTTTCTATATCACATTAATATTACAATTAAAATATAAACGGTTTTAATTTTAAAAACGCTATTTTCTTTTATAAAATAGGTTTAAAACTATGACAAAACTACCCACTAAAATAGGGTGTAACTATTTTGTATTATTGTCGGTAGATGGCGCTGTTTTCAAACGACCTCACGTGAATTAAATTATTTGTAAATAATTATGTATTTATCTTATAATATAAACTTCTGTAAAAAATAATTACAGAATAAATGTATATAAAATTATTGCATCTAATTTATGGCATACTGTTAAAGATAAGTCTTAAGAAAAATGATGCATTAAACTAATTATTTAATTAAGAAATATTTTTATTAATAGACTTTCAAATCCCGTATCGTTTCAGCACCTGAAAAAAGTTTGATTCAATAATCAACCTTCTTGTTAATTACGATATTTGTATTTTTTATAACTACCATACTAAACTACATGTTTGAAAGTAAGTTCTTAAGGACTACGTACTGCTTCTTTCGAAGTGGTACATCTACCTTATAATCTGAACTACGTTAGACATGTCTTTACAATATACATATATTACTGTTAAACAAACTAAAAAAAAAAACATAATATTAAGTACGATAGATATGCAATTACCGACGAAGCACCTTTTTAGAAATAATCATAATATTGTTATTATATAATGAATGACATTCAAGCACAACATGATTCATTAAGTACAAAGTAAACATAGAATAACACTTAAAACTGTAAAATCATCACTTCTGCTTCCATTAATAATAGTACATATTTCATCAAACCAGATAATTTCATTTGACTACTGAATTAAACTACATTAGAACTTAATAAGTACATATTTAAGGCATTTATGTAAATGTACACAACTCGGAATATAGAGACATTTGCATAATATCATAATGTTGCTGAAATAGCAAACGCGCATGTGAATAACAATTCTAGAATAAATGTTGAAAGAGCCGAACACTTTTACTATAAAAATATAAAACGTGCGCTTTTATTATTATTATAATTTTAGCGATAGTTTAATTAAAAATTAAACTTATTTAAGAACGAGGAAACTACTAACTTCATTCATTCATCGCTAAATGTTCATTTAAATATTTTTTTATAGAACGTTACTTCAAGAACATGCTTCACATCTAACAAGACCGACTTCATCGCAATTCATACACTTGAGTGCGACGAATTCAGCGGTGAAATGATTTCTATGTAAACTTTTCTTGGATCCTTTACAAATCCTACAGGGTAGGAGACGGAACCCGCCGCAAACTTGACACGTGTTGCAGGCGTCTGCACTCTGGAAATGAAAACGTAAATTTGAGAACCTTAAAATGCATGAACGTTATAGCATTTCTCTTATTGCTTTTATTATTTTTGCGGTGCATGAGCATGCCATTGAACGATTTCAATTGAGGTCATATTCAATTATATTGATTTTAGGAACGAATGGTATTTGAATTGGTTTATACATGTCGGGGCATAATATAGCGGTCTACCAGGATTGTAGCCAGAAAATACTAATTTTTATACTGACAGCTCTAGATATTCACCGTGTCTTCTCTTGCACATTCTGATGGATATTCCATTAATTATTTTCTAACGATAGAATAGAATGAACTCTACAAGATTATCATGTAAATTGTATTAAAATAAATATCACACATTATAGCCAGGTATGTGCCGTTATTATGAAAAAAATGTTTGAATACGGGAGGGACCGGTAGAAGCCGTGAGCGAAGCCTTGTTATATTATAGTATATAAATCTAAATCTACTAATATTATAACGAAAACAATTGAATATAAAGATCCAAATAATAATGTAACCAAATTATAAACATGAAAAAGTGAAGATAATTGACATATTACAGTAAATTGAACACAATAATGAAATTTCCAAATTACTATAGAAATCATATTTTTTTATTTAACTGTAATTGGAAAATGATTTATTACCGTCATTATTTGTCATTACCGCATCAAGTTTGCTTTCAAGTCGTTACGATACATGAACGAATAACTTGAACATTTATTCATTATTATTCATTATGATGTTTAGAAAATAATTATCTCCGTAGATAATAAGTAATATATTAATAGCTTTAATAATAAGAGCTTTTGGTGGTATATTATATTATACTTAAAAATTATTAGGTTTTATTTATTTTATTTAAAACCTGCTTTTTAATCTAAACTGATTTTTTCTAATCGTGAAGCATAATAAAGTATAATAACTTTTGTTGTTAGTAATACTCTGATAATATGATTTAATCACCGTCACGAGCGTTTGACTTTAACGTTAATATATTTTTCTTCTGATATTTATCTGACTTTCTCCCAAATCATGTTCAAGGAGAAAACATCTCATGATTTATTAATATTGCCGGTGTTTGTTAAGTTGGATAAATATTCACTGCGTAAGTATTTCTCTAATATGTATTAAGATCCTTAATGTAATTGAAGCAATTACCTTGTAAGGTTTCAGCATCTTTCTTAATTCACCATTTTCGTTGAGCTTTTCCACGGTTTCAGCATCCTGAAAATTAAAATTATTTTTGTTATAAAATTTATTTATAAGAATATATTGTTTTATCCTAGGTATTATTTGTTGAAATATCTTATACCTACACAAGTGCTTATTAGGAATCTTATTCACGTACGCAAACCTTTCCAATTTACCCCAAAAATGATCATAAACCTTCAAATTTTATACGAAATTTGAGGGGAGTGACATAAAAACCTGGACGGTTACCGTTTGGTGCGTGGGTAATTTGATACCATAATAATATGACTTGTTCACATTGCAGCGGATTACTCAGCATTATTTCTCAAAAAAAAAACAATAACCTTATGAACTTACCCTAAAGATGAGTGTTAATTAAAATATAACCTTATTGAAATAGAAACTCTAAACCCCTGAATATTTAATTACACTCAAGATCTAGATATTAAAATAATTAAGATCAGAGTTCTGGGAATAACTTTTATAATTAAATACAAATATAGTTAGCAAGTAAATAATATTTTACTGAGAACCGCTTCTTTCATCACTGTGTGAAAAATATTGTATATAGTATTTTATGGGCAGCTTACGGCAGCCTGTTTTTATCAATTCTTTTCCTTTAAGGTCATTGTATCTGTTTAGGTCGGATAATAACTTTAAACTTTTGATTTGCGAATTTCTCACCATAAATGTTTGTATACCCATATATTATATTTAACTGTACATTTACCGTATATAAAATATTTATCTTAATAGTTATAATTTAACAATGAACAATTAATGTACGCTTCAAATGATAATAGCTGTCTGTAAAAACGCTGTGGCTTTCTCACAGGTCAATCTATTGTTACTATCAAATGGCGTTTGTCACTACAACCTATAATACACTTTATTATATATGTGTTTGTTTGTCGTTTAATTGTTAAGAATACATTGTATATGTAATAACTGTGCATAGAACCATTATGATAGCTTCTACGTGTGTGTGATGTTAATTATAACATTATCGCGTGTAAGGTTTTTCTATAATAGTTGTAGGAGTAAGGTTAGGGATTTTAAAAAACCATGGGAAATAAAGGCGGGCAGAACAGAGAGGGGGGTGGTGCATCTATGTTTCTCACTCGCAATTAAAATAGTCGTCGTAAAGTTAAAAAGATTTTGCAAAGAATAAACTCTATGGCTTGTCTATTTTTTTATAGTCAAAGATAAAGCCTAAGTTAATCACATTTATAGTATATTTTTAAGACTATCGATTCACACTTGCGCTATATCATGCTACAAATATTTAGAAAATCTTGATTTTTTTTTTATATATCAAATATGAGACATTTGGAGTTCAGTAAGTACTATGAATTGGAAAGAAAAACTTGTTTGAATTAATGAATAAAGATTACAATATAGAAGAAAGGGAAAACGAGGCTTGAGGCCTTGCAAAATAAATACTGACGTGCCTTTTAAACATTATCCTAGAAAACACAAAAGCTTATTATTCAGCGGGTGTATTTGCTTTATTTCGTAGTTCCCAGAGTACACATAGGTTGAGAAAAGTTAAACTTTACACACATGGTACTTACACAACTAAATACCGACCATATAAATTAACCACGAAAATTTTAGACACACCTTTCAAACGAAATTCCGTTCACACACAATGACATCATAAGTTATATTTGAAAAATATATTATGGAACCTATTTTAATTGCATAAGTTCTTAAATCGAAGAGAATCATCCCAAGGTGATAAGACTATGTTGGCTAAGACATGACGAATGACCAATTTTAAATGACCTTTGATGACACAACAGTTTCTTCTGCTTTGATGAGCATGAAGGATCTTTTTCGAGTGGTGTTTATTGTAATTGTCTCCTGATTTCAAAACCACTAAGTTTGTTGCGTTGCTATTTACAGTTACTAAACTTCAATATTCCATGAATGTTTTCAACCGAAATATTATGAAACTTAATGTAAGATAGAGAATAAAAAATATTGATTTACATTTAATATCACGTAACTAAAACCATGTTTTTGTTATTTAATAAAATTACGGAAAGAAAATTATAAATATGTATATATATATACAATAAATAAATAAAATTCATCATACCTTGTTATTTAATTAAATTATTTTGTTGCGATTGTCATATAAATTTTTCTAAACTCTTGTATGCTACAAAATATGATTATCATTTTAGTTATCAAAGGAAAACTTATGTTATGTACACCCGCAACTATGATAAACATTGAAATATATGCAAGGGTTTATAACCTTTATCATATACAAATACAGTATATATTGCCGTGAGCTATTTTATATTTTGCCCCTGAGTGGAGTATCGACCAACAATGCACGGGTTTTCGCGATAGAGGTCATAACCTCCCGGAACTGAGAGTTTTGGAATTCGATAACAAGATTGTATTGTCATAATCATCCCTAGGTAACAAATCTATTGAATTTTATATTAAATTTATTTCCTTATATAACATTATACTGGTCCTACTGACCGGGCTCATCTTAGTTGTTTGTAATTATCAGATTATGGTTCGTATCAAAGAATCCTTTTACTAAATATCCCAACAAAGTTAAAACTTGGAATGCACACTTACAATTTATTATTTTCATAAGTAAATGACCAATCTGTTCGAAAAATCTAAATTTTTAAAATATTATTTAGGACCTAAATATCAGTTACCTATTAATCACTAGAAGGATACATAGCCTTTAGCATAAATTCTACAGAGCTATGGTTTGGTTCAAAATTTGTTGGCATATTCATGTTTCATGCTATTACGTACAGTCAAATGAAATAAAACCTTATAACATGCTAAAAAACAATCCTTTTATTATCACATATTGAAAATGAATATTAAATGAAATATTTCCTTTTTGTTAATAAATATGACATGAAAAGTTATTCAACAAGGGCAGGGCTCGAACCCGTAGCTTCTGGAAGCCTGTCCCCAATGGCTCTCAAATTGAGCTATGTCGTTAGCAGCTTTTAATAAATTCATCACAAAAGTTCAGAAGCCGATAGCACATTGGAATCATGTTTGCTTTTCCTTATTTAAATTTGAAATAAAATATCGTATTTATTTAAATATATAAAAATGTTATTTAAATAAAAAAGCGAAACGCAAAATACAAGCTAAAGTGTAAAATGTCGTCCTGGTTTGTATACAACAAAACATGATTTTACACGGAGACAGTATGAGGGCAATGAGATAGATCTATCATCCTGGGAAACAAAACCCGAAGTTTCCAAGTTTCTGTTACAGCTGCGTTTCGTACAGTAAGTGAGTGAGTGAGTGAGGTCGGAACCCAACCGCACCCTGTGTCATATTTCCCGTCATTCTTTGTTGTTTCTCAAGGGTCCAAAACATAACAATTTGCTTTATAAAACAGAGTCCTTCATTCATTATCACGATGATCATTAATCGGTTTATTCAGAAAAATATAGTTTTAAACAATGAAGAGATTGTAAATAATAATAATAGTAATCAAAAATATAGGTATAATAAAGATTATTGTTCACAGCTTTAATGTACACATTGTATAAAGTTTGTCAACACAATGAAGCCTGAAGCATTTACCTCCTAAGTAATATATCGAGAAGCTTAGTATTGATGTAGGATTTCCACATTCTAAACTAAATCTGGATTTTATTTATAAAAAAAAAAAGTTGTTGTATAATATATTTAAATTTTATCCAGAATATAATTTTATTTTTAATTACTTGGGCGATGACTTTTCGGAATTATGAACACATTTATTATTTGCACAGACATAAAATAATATACTCTGTCCATCTCTTTCTCCATCTCTTTTTTTGTCTCTTTTGGTTTTTATGCTGTAAAAATATTTGACGTGACATCCGTATACGTAATGATATACTTAATACCAGTAATTATAAGTAATCAGCAAAAGAAATGTTTTTGAATTATAAGTTTTATTTCAAAATACTGGAGTATCTATTATAAGATTGCTTATATAATATTGAAATAGTCATAAATATCTACAATAATTTAGGCCTCGGACATGTGGTTTCTGGAAAATCTTAACATGATTCTTATGTCATGGTCACACCTGGCATTAAAATGTATTCAACTCGAGGTAATATTGTTATTCCAGGTATTCAATCTTGTCATACCTGTACTCAATAACGAATATTGATTCTTAATGGACTGTACTGATATGATATTAACGGTAGGTACTGCTCTTAACAATATGGGTACTTATTAGTTTATTGTTTGAGCATCAATTTGGTCTTATAATTTTAGGCCTTATTGTACAAATTAGTGCTTTATATAGTATTCCTAGTGTTTTAAACAGAATTATTTATTATAGATAGATTCTACAATTTTCACAGTTTGTACGAATAAAAACCCCCTGTATATTTTATTAAAACATTTTTTTAAGTTATGTATTGTTATAATTGATGATAGAAACTTTTTCACGTTGCATATCAAAACCTATGCTCATATTACAATAAAAATAAAAATCAGTTTGAAAGATAGGGAATGATAATTAATTACTTATTTATTGAGCCTTCTATTTTTGATTTGGAGTAAATAATGAATTGTCTTCAAATACTTAGTAATTATTTCGAAAGATCCGCATCTCAGAATAAGCTCTGCTATATTATATTCACATCAAGATATAAAAATGTTAAACATTCTGTATGATGGATAGAGTAAAAGAAATATTAAAATTTGTAACATATTTTAAAATTCATAAAACATTTTAGCACAAAACCTATTGCGCATTAAAGGAAATAGCTAGAATTTTTTGCACTTTTCACATTGCGAGGCGATACACGTTTTATGACGTTTATAATCGCTTTCATATTGCATCCAGTAGGTGACACCTTAATCCATTGACATAGGGACTAATTTTCTATAACTTTAGGGCACATCCTTTCCGGTCTTCATTAGAGAAGGCATGACGTGAGGTGCTTTCATAAACTTTCATGGTGCAAAGAAAGCTAAAAGAAATTAAATTGGTATTTAATAACATAATCTATGATATCATTTTCTATGCTTTGTATTTTGTGTTAACTAGATATTGTAGCTACCGAAATTAATAATCTATCTTAATCCAATTTTTGTTACTAGGGATTTAAATATTAATATGTTTTTTTAGTCAGTCACAAACCCCGAAAAACCCATCTAAATAAAAGGTATTTTTAAAGACTGATTTTAAATGCCTTTTTCAACCCTTAAAGAATATATGATTATTAAATTTGACTATTTTTGATTAAGTCTATAACCTAAGTCTGCCCTTTGATAAGTTTCTATTATTCAATAACACTGCACTGAGTTCAGAAAACTATCTAAATATCAATACTAAAAATCTATATCTATTAGTACAACCTCAAGTCATCTGAAAAATGATTTTCTTTTTTAAGGTTTCCCGTTTACCGCAACTTCACACGCGAATTATTGGAGATATTTCTCTAATATTATATCTGCCGACTTTTATGTCATGGACACAATGGCGAACAAACATATACTTTGACCTTAATTATAAGTTACACTACATACATACAACTGAATACAAATAATCCATATTAAATTATTCATTAATAAACTGCATCCTTATAATAATATACTCAAAAACATAAGTCGATTAAATGAAATATCTCGAAATAAGTTACACACATTACATTTCTCCACACTGGTTACCTATTACGTCCCTTACCACTGATTCTCTCATTGTAATTCAACTCACATTTGTGTCAGACTGTCAATCCGTTACCACGGCGTACCGCATAAATTCCATCCGCTCTCTGTATTGAGCACCTGACATTGAGTTCTATTGTTAAATTTATCCCGGCATAGTTGATATTTTGCATACAAAACTTAACTGGTATATTCATTTAATAGAACTATAGCCATATCTAAGACTAATTACACTAAGATAGATTAAAGGTTATTATTGAAATACAACATAAAACATTACAAATGGTCATAGCGTCATAGCACATTCGACTTTCATACGAGTGCTACTCTACAATAGTAGTAAGATATCTATAACATTATTTTTATGTGGGTATGTTTATCTGTGTGAGTGAGCGCGTGGATCGCCCAACAGGTAGTGTGTATCGATTTGAAGTTAAACGCTTAAGGCTGGGACTGCTTTGGATTGCAACTTTATACTTTCTATGTACTTAAAATGGTAATAAAATTATATCAAACATAATATAAATTTGCTTTATAAGATTTATTAACTTGCTATTTTTGTATCCTTAAGGCAAATAACTTTTTGTAAAATATATTTTTTTACAGAAGTTCATAGACCTCATAAAGGTTATTTAAATTTGATATTTAAGAAATAACCAACTTAGAAATATATATGGTTATTGCTATATATTTGGTAATAAAAATATTTTTTATGTCAATGTTCGTTTATTTCAATAAATATTATTAAGAATAGTAGAATAGTATTCATGGGAACAGCATCTTATCCTTCCTATAAATTTCAAGGAAGCTTGCATCTGTGGAATGTCAGTTGCGCCACACCACATGTTCAATAGGGTTGTCAAATATATTTTATAAAACCTGACACTCATAGTTATGAAAATGTTATCTTTGCTTTTATGAACGGCTGTCACTAATTATTTGTTAGAAGTTTTATCCAATAACAACTTAGTAAATTTCCATTTTAGATTTCATAAACCTCCAAATTTTGTTTTATGGGATTGATACTAAAAAATTTTTTTATATACATTCTTAAAGAATAATAGTATTAATTTAATATGTTATCTGAAATATTTATTTAAGTTTGAGTGCCAACGATTTATACTCAGGACAGTATGCTTGTATTACGTGTATTTGTTTGGATAAATTATGATTATGTAATCCCTTATTTTTTAAGCTGTTCCTTTTCTTCGTTAATAAATAGGTAATTGAATAAATCAGATTTTATATGAAGCTTTACATTTTATTAATTTATATGTATAAAAGTACTTGTTTTGTTTCATTTAATATTTCAAGATTTGAAATTAAATGAATTGAGAAATATATTGCATTGTTTGCGAATGTTTTTTTTATAAATTAATAATATTATAATATAATGAGATTAGTTTTGTTACATTATATTTGTAGAAAGTAGTTCATTAAAACAAGACTATAACAAATAAATCGCCAACCCTAGCACAAGCGTGGCAGCCGACTGTGAAACAGACTTATCAAAGATAATTGCGACAGATTAGTGTTTCTGTTATTCAATTAGTTTTTTAAAAGCCTGATTAGTATTGAATACGTCTAGATACATGGCTATAAATATGCTTAATAAAAGTAGGTGTAACATATATTAATAACTTTTCTATTTTATCAGTATCTATTTTATATTTAAGATGAAAAATACTAAAATATACATTATATTTAAAAAAAACAAACAATATTATTCCAGAAGGGGTGGTTTTTCAAAAAAAAAATGAATTAGTTACTTTATATCTTTTAAGGGTTTTATATTCAAGATATGTTTATTTGATTTGATATAGCTAATTATAACTGTTGATTGAGAATTTCGGCAATCAGTATTCAAAACAGTGCTTATAATATATATATATATATTTAGGGTTAAATATGTAAATAGATATACAATATATGTTTATCTTTGATAACTCACGATTTAAAAATCTTGATACTTGCCAGGAAAGGCGATTTAAATGTCAAAATTTAATAACGTTGACAATATTTACAACCTTACTTGCTCGTAAATTAAGATTAAAATTAAATGTATTATTGAAGGGCTGGTACAAGTTGGTACTAAGGTTAAATTTTCACAAATAAAAAATAATAGTCTAGATAATATCCGAGTCTCAGGTGACAACATTAATAATTGTTATTTTTATTACCGTTATTTTATATTCTTTAATAAATTTCTATTGAAAAAAAAACAGCTTACTATATTTTTATTATCTAAATTGTGATGCTAGTTCATTTCAAAAGCCGATAATCTATCTTGCGGTTTGAATTCTTAATTATTGAAGGCGTTAAATCTCGACCTTGATTTAAGATCAGGGTTTTAAGATGATTGTAATTTAATCTGTTACCTTGTATTATGAATATTAAACAAAGCTTATTTATATACACATATATTTATATAGAGTTATTTTTAATTTGATGATCACCTATTGCAGGCAGCCTCTGTACATCAATCCTAACAACATTTGTTCTACGACTTTTTACAAATCTTGATAAACAACACAAAAAAAACGAAACAAAAAATTGTTATTCTCCCTCTTTTACTTATTACTCTGTATTTTGTAAGAAGTGCTTAAAAGGTCAACGCTCGGGCGCCATACTGACGTTCAGAGTTAATACCAGTTCAGAGACAACAAATAAATTTTGTGTGGGAAAATTAAAATTTTAAAAACTATTATTTTAAAAAGACGTAGAACAAATGTTGTTGGAATTGATGTAAAGAGGTTGCCTGCAAGAAGTGGTCAACTAACTACAAATATTCCTGTATATACCTATTATTTTAAATATACATGTATAATATTACAGTTTCAGGGTATAAATGTTAGTATTAGTAGTATTGTAAAATAAATTACAACCGCGGATCGCTCGGGGGATATCTTAAGTGCTTTTACTGCACCAGACCATTCGAATTAATGTGAAAGGTTGGCATTGAAAATCAGATTTCAACTCTCGTATACAACTATATAATGAAATAAGTGGTTCAGTGGAGTCTAAAAGCCTATTGAACGTTCTAGACTAAATTTCCGGACACAAAGCATGTCCTAAAGCAATTGTGTTTCAGTGCATCATATTCTAAACTAATACTAGCTGTTGCCCGCTACTCTGTTACTAATTACTGTTATTTTTTTACTAATCCGAAACATTAGTTTTGGAACTGTGTAAATGAGAAGAAATCACTATTATCAGCATTTGTCATATCTTTCGCAAAAAAAAAATACTTTATATGTTAATCTATTTGTTAAGAGAAATTACGTTTAAGTCATAATACACTTTAGCATAACTCGAGAAATTGTCGCATACGACATTTTTTTATATATCTTATCTCAATATTTAAATACAATCGTCTGTATGACTTCAATTTCATTGGGGACGAAAATATGGTTCATTACTAAGCTAAGGATTCCAGTCGAATTAATAATTGATTTTCGGTTGAAAACTTTAGTATAATATATTTATTAATTTTCCATCTCAAATATTTAATCCAGATATTACAAACATAACTAGTAAAAAAAATATGAAATGAAATTGTTACCATATTTTTAAATGTAAATTCAATGTTGACGTTTTAAAACTCCGTTTTGAAAACGTTTGGAATAATAATATAGAAATGAATCCATAATTTTTAAAACCATGAATTATTTATAATATTTTTCTATAAAATACCAAAAACACAAAATAAAATTGATATAGTTTTTATTAAAAAAACCTAAGTAAAAATATGTTGAATTTGATATTGTTGACTTTGTTTAATGTCTACAGACTTTTAATTATCTTGCAATCGAAGCTAATATTACCTATTTATTATAAAAATAATTAAAAAGGGTGTATAGTTTTGAACTATACCTACCCTATAGTTACTGCCGCGATATCAAACAATCACAAATACTATCTTGTGTAAAATAATATCTTGCCTATTCCCTCTGCCTAATCCTTCATTAGATTTACCTATTAAGACCTTGTATTTAAAGGATTACACTAAAAATAATTAATTTACACTTAGTAAGTAATTTAAATATGTGCAGGTATATCAAAAGAATAGGAGACCTTAAATATATATTTTAAACTAATGAAAACACAAACATAAACATACCCCAACATGTTGGCCTTCTATAAACAGCTGAGGAACCAGAATATCCTCGCTTCTCATACGATCCCGGATCTCGTCCTGGTACTCCATGCTCATAAAGACGTCCCGCTCTTCATACTTCACCAGTAGGTTCCTGAGGATCTTCTTCACCAGCACACATCTCTGGTAGGTATTTCGTACGATTCCCATCGTAGTTGTGTATAACACCACCTTGCCCGCATCTTTTTCTTTGTAACTCTGTGGAAAGATTTACTTTATAATTAAAGGTGCGAATCTAAAATGTATGGGTTTTAAAAATAATTCTTAAACTGCTTATAAACTATATTTTAAACTGCTGAAAATGTTTCCAAAAGTGGGATAAAATGCATCCATGAATAAATCAACCGTCCATAACAATGTAACTGAAAAATATCATAATGCAAATTAGCTATAAAACAAGAAGCTGTTAGAAACTATGTCAATTACAAGGATTATTGGCCATTAAGAGTAGGATGACGGGATTCAAGGCAAGTTAATTGTGCATAAAACCAACTTAGACCATAATTTTGGACGACACCAATTAATATTAGGATGAAATTCATTAATATGGATGAAGGTTCAAAATGTTGAATTAAATGTTTTATTTTTTATTTACGTATTATTTTTCATAGAAACATATACTAAATAGTTTTTAATTACATTTCAGATCCGAAGGCTTTTTTAAGTTAGAAAATTGAATCAGCTAACGCCATCTATAACAACATTTAAGTACTACTCTAGTAGTCATTGTAGCCATCATTACCATAATGTTGAAACTTCAGATTCCATGTTTTAATTTGTTTCATGAAGTTTACCGAAAGATGGCGTATTATTGAATAAAATAATTGTTTCTGTATTTTTACCGGTTTAGGATATAAAAAACGCAAGCATTCGAAAATAACTAAATCTATAATGAAAATAAAAGTAATTACTTAATTAAATTTATCTGTCAATTTAGCACACGTTATATTCAACCTTACATAAGATGTATAAATAATAGGATATCACAATTCTAACACTTTACACCTCTTTGTTACAAGTGGGTCAATTTCACAGATTTGTCGTCAAACTCCGCACCGCAAATTTACACTTCTTGCGTATACACTTTGCGTAATTTCCTGACTTCACAGTCGCTTTAAGCTTGATAACGTTTTTTTTAAAGTTTGACCACCTTATACAAATGTTACGTCAATTACCTATTTTGACAGATGAACCAATTGCAAATGTTTAAAGTTATTTTTATTAATTAGTTATTATTATTTTATCATTAATTTTCAAACAATATGACACTATTCCTCATTGGTTAATAATTGACAGATTCTTCATGGGTTACCAGATTATATTTTTTTTAATACTTCCATCATTTTCTCCCAAAATTTTTACTAATTAACATTATACAATTTGCCTTTGCATTTATAAAAGAAACTAAAAAATCAAAAGCATCGTTAGATGTTACATTTTAAATAGCCCAAACCTTCATCAATTCTAATAATTTAATTCATAGTTAACTAACGAGACAAATAATTTACGCAGATTATACAATACGTAAACGCATGCTTGCAGACAATGTTACGTGATATGAATTGACAAACACTTTGACGAGATATTTGCTATCAGTAATGTAGTATAAAAGGTCAAGCATTACATATTTTTAAACTTGTTACACCTGACGACTTCGGATGCGTGAACTTTCAAAATAGCTTCCCAATGAGCCACGAACTTTGCCAAAGTTCACGAATGATTCACTATAATGACTTAATCTGTTTGCATCAAATAATATTTTCATTAATTATCTGTACAACAGTGCACAGTACATATATTTGTGACAAACTACTAAATTTACATTAAAATATCATTACTATTCACCTGATTATATTGTGAAAATTTGCCCTAACATGTTAGTTACGTTTTAATAAATTAATTACACAAAATTTATTTCATGTAAACGTAATTGCATAAGCCATGTATAAACACGTAAAATACCACACGTATTAAAACAACAAACATATATACTTATTTATTTAGATACAAATAAATATAAAACAATTGTAAAAATGTTAAACGGAACTTATAAAATGTTCTAAATATTTATAATTAAACTTTCGTGAAAGACGGGCAACTACCAATTTACGTAAATACAGCCGAGTAAATATGCATTTAATGTACAAATTAGTTTTTATTTTATAATTAAATTTATTATATTTTTAATTGACATCCCCGCTGGAATATTATTTACAGGCGTATAAAGCATCGTCGTATTGCATTACGTCATATAATGTTATAAGTAGAGAAAAACGTGCGAATTAAAATATATTTTACACAATAATAGCTGAGACTAACATCGCGTGGAGGATTTCTTCTTTTACATACTTTACACGCTAAAGTAAATAAACTGTTATGTTGCTAAAACAATTTTACCCACTTAAAATACATTTCGCAATTGAATTGAAGGGTAGTTATATACGTATTTTTAATAGAAGCCCTTTTTCAGTATGTTCCATTCGGTATGTTCTTTATCGCAACTATTTAAATGCACCTTGGATATTTTGGTTTTGTTATTATTTAAATTTCTTATTTTAAATAGGCACTATGTTGGTTGTGTCTATTTTAAAAAAATAGTCATTGATATAAATATTTTACGGGACCCTTTTATTAATTTAAAAGTATATTTTGTTCTCACAGACATCAGTATGGATTATACGAACAAATTAAAACGACAGAGAATTAGAGAAAAAAAAAGATACTTGTATCTTTTAGCGTATCTGTCATACGCAAAATGCTTAAATGATTCTCATACGGAACGGACATCAAGGTTATACATTCTATAATTGATTCTTAAAAATTATTACGACATAATTACGATTAAGATTCCTAAACCATTTAATTATCAGAACACAATAAAACATATAACTCTCTGTTAAAAGATTCCCATTTGTTGTAAGTTACTAATGACATCTGAAAGTCTACAGATATAACTAGAAACTGTTACAACATTTCGCATTTCACTCAGACCTTACGAAACTGAAGACAAATTACTTTACGTATTTCTTGGTAATGATTGTTGTATCTTCATGGCTTCTTAATCATTACGTAGTGATAGGTGTCCCAAATACAGGTATCATTCATATAGATAATGTGGTAAATTTTGAAATGACATTTAGAAATCAGAAACAGCATTAACAATAACAAATATTCATACTGTATTGTACGTTATTACAATAATGTATTTTACAAATCCCTATACAATTTCCTTAAATATCGTCATTGTGATTGAACTGTTAAAAGTATTTCTCAAACACATCAGCATTAAGTCTTACAAAATCAACAAAACCATTAGGTTACGTGTTTTCTCGAGTTAAGGCCGGTACGCTTAACCGTAAAATTCAAACAACCTAGTTGCTTCTAATCAATGGACGACAACTATGCCATTACATTGAGACATCTTTTTATGTTGCGATACGATACACGATGTATACGGTTTGTCGTATCGTATGGATGTAATTATACAAAATTACAAAATTTATGGAAAGTGCAGATCTTATATCATTTAAATTAATCATTTTATCGTTTTTTTTTAACTTAACGGTAGCAATACTTTTTAAATTTAAAATTTTAAGAGTTTTTAGTAAGATGAAGATTAGAAATGTACGTATCAGGAGCAACCATACTTAATTTGTTAAAAAATCGATTAATTCAATAATTTTATTAATGGGGAACAAATAGACGCAGATGAGTCTGAAATGTATACTGCGTTATTTACAAATTACATAAATACTTTTTATTACTGAAGTTTAAAAAAAATGTATTTATATTAACAGATCAATTAAACAATAAAAAATCGTATCGCGTCTTCTAAAAGTCCCACTATCAGATCAGTACAGTTATTTAAATTCACGTTTGCCGCACTTGTTATTCACAAATTACACTTCATCGACGAAAGATTTATTGCACTAGAGATGTAGGATAAGTATTTTAATAGCAAAGGTACTCAACTCAACTTAATATGTATGTAGGTTTAATGCATATTAACTGTGCATTTCCCAACGGCTTAATTATAATTTATACCATTTACCTCATATTTCTTTTAGTTACTATCTATAAGATAATAAAATAGTAACGAGAAAATAATCGGTACTTTTTTTTTAAATATTGTCTATTATATTTATGTTAATAACGCAAATTTTACACATATAAAATATTTTTGTATCCAGAAAATAATAACCTATTAAAAAAAATATTCAGCCTCCAGTATGTCTAAAAGTCTTAGTTAAATATATAAGGCATTCGAGATCGTATAAGCGACATGTCTATAGACAGTATAGAGGTAAAATGACATTTTCGATAAACCGGTACCTCGCTCGCCTTACAAGGTCGAGAGCTTCGTGACCAGACCTCAGATACACGGTATTGAAGATATTTATAATGTTATAATAATTCAATATATTATATTATATATATATAATTAAACATATATATAAATATGTGTATTAGATTTATTTTTTATTATTACGTTCAACTCGGATAAAAGAATATTTAAATTTTTATTTACCGTAGAAACCCCCAAAGAGGGTTTTTATTTATTGAATTTATTTATATCATAATTATACAAATAATTTCTACTAATATTATAATAATGCATTATTTAATACGGTTATTGTTACAATAACTATAGAATACGCCATTATTATAATGTTATTATAGAGAAACCTACAGAGAGACTGTATTAATGAATAATTAATTTATATTCATAAGTGATCTTGATCAAGGAATATAAGGCACAATTAATAGCAGACTGTCAAGGCCTGTTTTGATTTACAATAATCAAACTGAAGGTAATTTATAAGATTACAGATGCAGTAATAATTACAATATTGTCAACTCTACTAATTAACATGCAATAATGTATATTAATGTCATAAAAAATAGTTTATATATATTCTGTTTGTTAGAAAATAAGGTTTTCATGACTATAGCGAGGTCAAGTTTTGATTGGCAATTCAATCTCATGTTAATGAGTTTGTAAGTTGATATTGACCAATAAATTTTGTAATAACATCCAGGCGTGCTGGTTATATCGATAGTAACTGAGCAATTTTTGAAAGTTTCTCTAAAATTCATTCAATATACTTTTTACTAATAATAACTTTCTCTCATAGATTAGTCAAGCCTGGTCTTGGTTCCCCTGGAAAGATCATATAGTGTAAAGTTTGTTAGTTTGTCAGTTTTGCAAAACAAGTAATAGATTAGTTAACAATTACAATCGTTCATTCTCACGCTTTCAATCTGATAGATTCCATGGAATCCTAACTAAGCTTCGTGTTTGAACTACGTATTCATCAATTAAATGTGTTTAACAAGATATTTTAATAAACAAACAAAACAAAAAATCTTATCTATTATATATAATACAAAACAATACAAAATTAAATCAATTTAACTATCATTAATAAATGTTACTTATCCTAGAGTGTTTCCCAACAAAAGACTTCAACGCGCTCCAAAACCCATTTTAAAATTTTGCACAGATATACTATGGTCAAATACATGTTTAGATAAAATAGAAGCTTGTACTAGAATGCAAGGTGTTAATACTACCTTGAAGCACCCACTAATTAATGATTTTCAAATGACCACTGTATTTGTCTTAATTTGCACCTGCAGTTTTAATTGTTACAAACTAGGCTTCAATAGTATTTGTAAATAGGAAACTGTAAAGCTTGGTATGAGGATTTATATATATATAAATATATATATATTTATTTGATATAATTAAATATATCCATTAGGATATATTTAATCCAATAGGATATATTTAAATCCATAACTTTAATAAATACCTTTAGAATATTTTTTACTTATTGTCATTCCAAGTAATAGTAATATTTACTTGTTATAATATTTAATTATTCTATTGTAACAATACGAACCAAGTTTTAATAAATACCTGACTGAATTCTATATACAGTTCTGTTCACATTGAATTTATTTAATGTTTATTTAAAACATAACGTAACATAGTCATACGTGTTCTATCCACAAAAGGAGTTTATTTTGTATGTCGCAATCTCAGCATTGAACTCCTTGGCTCGACCTCCTTGTACGTGAACGAGATATCAAATATCTTGCGATAGAGTGCTAAAGAAATAAATTACATTTTTAATGGTTATTTAATTATAGAGTCAATATATGTAGAGCCTAGTGAAGCTTGCAAACCAGTGATATGTTATTGCGATTCAACTCATTTCAATTTAGGCTTTCGTTGCCTCATATGTTGATGAATAAGATTTTATATAAAGGAAACATTATGTTTGCACAACATATGGTCTTAGAATTATAAATAATTAATTAGTGATTCACTTTATAATGGTAATAAACGATTCATTTTTAACCTCATTGCATCAACATTGAATCATTAACTAAATGAGCTAAAAATATTACTGCTATGAATATTAAATGTATGTCCATATATAATCATAAATGACTTTTCACTTATTAATATTTTGTATTCGCGTGTATCGCAACAGTGGCTCAAGATAATTTGTATGACAATACGCTTTGTTCGTTGTGAAATTTCTCAATACAAAATATTGAGTCGCATGTCTGATTTATTAAAACTTAGAATACTGACACCTAACACGATAATCTATTCCAGCACATAAAAATTTACATTTAATTTAACTTGATTATAAATTAATAGTAAGATTATTATTATAATATAATACTCAGCGCACACTAACTTAAGTAATGAGCTAAGTAAGTCAGGTGAGTGTGACAACCACCCAATTTTAGGTAAACTTTCACAAAACCGCATTATTTGAGGTTATTACCACAGAGTTAATACTTTCTTAACGCATTGTGTTTGTAGTAAAATCTTTCTAAATATATAAATAAATCTTTTGGGTTTAATCGTTGATTTAAAAATGTGTATTTGAATAATAAAGTGGGTATATCATATATGTCATATTTAAACGAAGATAACAATATAATAATATTAAGTAAGGTATCATACATAAATATTCAAATATGCACGGAATGTTTAGTAATTAGTAAACAAGTCATATCTGATATCCACAATAGTGACCATAATCTATACTGACGGTAATATTCCATAAATTCCTTATGATATATTAGAGAAATATCTAGTAAACAGAAAACCAATGCAATGGCAGACCTTCCGCGTTCTTGCAACTACAATGACATAACACAACAATAATATATATAATACAAATATATTATTGTTGTATAAAGATATATGTATTATATATATGTTTTACATTAAAATATCGAGTTATAAATTATGTTGGAACTTTAAATAATATTTAACGGTTATTTCTTCAGGTATTTAACAAATTAAGTGATATGTCATAATATCTAACATAGTTTTAATTTATATCAAGTCATCAGTTTCACCTATAATTAAAAACAAATCCAATTAAAGGTATCTAAATCAATGATTGATGGAGTACAAAAATATCTGCGTCTTAAAAAACTTGTACAGTATAGATATTATATATATATAATAATAGATCTAAAAAAACGTATCATACTATTTTAATAGAAGTAAATACTAACTTTATATACATTTAATATTATGTATGTATAATGTACATATATGTATACTACTACTTTGAATTTTTAAAACATTAATGTTCACAAATATACTATAATTTTAAATTACTTTCCACATTATGACAAGTATAAATGTATCATAAATCGCTTCTAAGTACGAGAATCAAGCGAATGATCTATGCCAGGGTTGAACACGAGGCTTTAATGAACAGTTTTTGAAATATGTAGTATTTTAAATAATAAAGTGCATATCATATTTATTAAATGAAATAACCAAAATTTTACAGGTTTCCGATTGGTAGTTTCAAAAATATATACATAGGTAGGTATATATTGTATTTGGTAATGATTATCTATTAAGAATACTTTACGAGAATATAAGATAAATTTGAAAAAAAAATCTAAACCATTTTGAGCTTAACACCAAAAATATAAAATGTAATTTGGACAGCCCTGAACAAATCTATGGAACCCATCATGCTACCGTTACCTGCAATCTGCGCTTACCACCAACCTGTTACACCTGAATTTGACGATGCGTATCGAGTGGTAGCACATTTTTAATCTATCAAATAAATAACGTACATTTAAAACAACTTTATATTTTTATAGGCAGGGGTGGGAGGGAGGGGAATTAATTAAAGGTGCTCATTCAAAACTATTCGAGTTAAAGATATAATATAATATTAAATCAATAAATAAAACATAAAGTATTAGGAATGTATACGTGGAAAAGCTTTAAATCATATTAGCTCATCAATTTCCATATATATGTATAGATTTATTTATAGATTTATTTATAAAATGTATTAGTTTGTTTTTATTCTGTCCAAGAATAAAGAAGCCAGATAGTCGTATCCCGGTACCTATACGAAAACGAAAAAAGAGGAAACATATTTTTTCATAAATTACATGACCCAGTGAAAGTTAATCAATATTTAGAGATATGGTTATCAATGAAACAATGATCTAAGGAAGCAGATAACTCTTCCTATTCTTAGAAGAACTGATTATATAGTCGGTAGTTAATTACGAACATACGTCATTTTAAATGAATAGTTACGAAACAAACTTGTAAATGAAATGAATGGAAAAAAAATCAAGTAATTTCCTTAGTTCTTGATAAAAGTGTTAACACGCTTACTTACGCGCCACTTTCTGCTTTAGTTTATTGTTTGCATACTAATAATAGAGTGGTCTACGATTGTTTTAATTAGGTTTAAGGTAACTACAAGCCATTTTATACTCTATTTTTTCATAAATAGAGTATAAAATAGAATTAGGTTGATTATCCAGTCAGGAATTTTACGCCCTCATCATATTATGCGCATATTTGTACAAATATTAATTAATATGTTCAGTTTAGTTAATACTTCAATTTAGTTTTTTGTTAGAATTTTGTTCTCGTTTGTTACTTTAATTGATATTTCATTTATTTATTACCAGAAATTTGAACATTTTGAGTTTTTAATAATTAATTATGTGTTATTTTATAGTGAATTTGTAGGAAACCCACACATACACAAACATTCATACATTAGACAAACATACATATAAATTTTGATGATGACTGATGAAGAGAAAAAGAACCGGCTACCGAAAAACCAAATAAGCTATTTCTAAAAAGCAACAGTTAACAGTCTTAAGGTAAGAACAAGATGTCTTATAATTCAAAATAAATAAAGAATAATTATGTCGTTTATACTTATATAAATTATATAATTCTAAAAATAGAAAGTATATAATTTTCTTTGATAAAGTAAATTTAAAAATCAATATGAAATCATATAGTAAATAAGCACGAAGATCTGAGCCGAGATATTTTTCACTTTCTTTTTAAAAAGAATGCATAATATTACAATAATTAATACATTAAAATCAAAATTAACGACGTGAACTAACTGGGTATTGGAACCGGAAATAATGAGAATATCTTTTAATTTTATTGCTTAGTTCAGAAAAGTCATATCTTATACCATTTTATGTTTAACATTTAAATTATCAAGTTAATATATTATAAGCATTATACGAATTCAGTTTTTTCGGATATCAATTTATAGAGATAATTTTTTATTTAAATTTATCTATTAACATGCTGTCATATTATGTTTTTTAAATATTAATATAGAATAAAAAAAAAAGTTCTCGTATCGCAGACCCAGATTTGAGTGTTGCCTGTTTTGATGAATTTTTCATTGAGTTTTATTTCTATTAGCTGATTCCGCTTACTGTCCGACACAGTCTGTTTTAGTATCTTAAAGGAAGTTATTAAAAATACAATAACTTACTAAAAAAAAAACAATAATGACAAAAGAGGTAATAAACAATAAATTGGATATATTTTAACGAAATTGAGGATGATTCTGGATATACATACATATGGCATATTTCACTATGAAGACATAATGTTCATTAATATAATTATTTTAATTAAAAATACTTGAAGATTTTCTGATTTAAGAATGGTTAATTCCTCCAATAAGAATTGTGTTAACGCGATTTGAATACATTTTTTTTATAATCAACATTTTTATATTTAATAAATTAACCTTCGAGAATCAATGTTAATTGGTTTTTACTAATTTGCAATTAAAACTTCTCTCAAAGTCGTTATATATAATTAATCAATTGTATTATTAATTGTAATTTTGAAAATATAAGAAGAATAGAAGGTATTTGTATTCAAGTGTTAATTATCACAAAAATAATAATAATAATAATCTACAAACTTTGCAAAAACAAGCCTTGACCGCATAAAATACATTAAGCTCTTACAACATACTTGAAACTTAAATAAAAATAATATTTGAAAATAAATCAATATTAACTTTAATAAACAACTTAATTATAAAAAACGCATTATTGCTTATAACATTTTTGATTGTAATTACTGATATTACAGACATATTGTTTTTATGTTTGTAAGTGAATGTTTAATAACAAGGTTACTAGTATTATATTTCTTTAGTTGTTCCCTGTAACTTCATTCGCATCCGCATTTTTTGATAACTTTATATTATCATCTATAATATATAATTAGTATGTATCTTGATTGATCTCTGATAACAATTCCTAGTCTCATTTTTATAGAACAATATTATTGTCTATGTATATATGTTTTTTATTGAACATACATTATATATAACTTTTTAGGTATAAAGTAAATTATATCGGATTAAGATCCTTACAAACAGTATAAAAAGTATTTTTTGAAAAGAAAGAAATTTTGACTGACTGACTTGTCAGATTAAAAAAAAAATATCCTGGTTATATCTGCAGGTCTGTACTAAACTGATGTGTAACGCATTTCTGTAGTCTGGTAGTAGTTCTAGAAGTTTCTCTATTCGGATGGCGTCTCTGTTAATAACTAGTATTTATGTATGTATGTATGTCAACGCATGATTGCTCGGGAGTAAATGTTTTTCGTATTTTTTCAAGGTTGAAAGATCTCGTAACATATTTCTTATAATATATTATAAAGTATAAAATGATTCAAATATTACTTTCACATTCAAACGTACTAAATTAGGATTTGATGTTTTATGCATTACGATAATGATTTATAGCAAATATTACATTGATTACCAATTTATATCATTCGTCAGTGAAGCGAGGATAACGACATATAGACCTTTACACTTTGCGTGCTTTAACTGTCTCATAATTTATAAGTCAATGTAAAGTAATCTAGTTTTTTTTATATCTATAAATGATTTGTGAGAAAAATATGTGCTTTTAAAAAATTTTATATTTTATATTCCCCTTTTTTAACAGCATAAAATATTTTAAAATTAACACCATATTTATTAAGGTTTGTATATATTTATTTGCGTACTTGAACCAATAAATAATTGGTCACCAATTCGTCCAAAATCGTTCCTTAACGGCCATATTTAATTCTTAAGTAGAAAAAAAATGTAAATTGTATTTGGTTAGGCAAATATAGTATATCTAAAAAAGATAATGAAAAGTAAATGGTAATTAATTAATAATAAAGTGCAAAAAGTCATTAATCAAGATAGATATCATGTCTTGAAGATATAAAAAATAAACCACTGGACCAGCAATAGCTAATGCGAGATTAATCTTGACTCGATATTTCTATTTTAAATGATCCTAAAAAGGTGTTTCAATTAGAAACTTAATGTACATACGATAAATATAATACTTTTTATATCGGTTTCTATATAATGATATTAAATGGCTATTATTATATTGACTTTTAAACGAACAAACATACATACAAATGACGTTACATAAATACAAACAAATTATTGCGTTGAATGACACATTTCTAGAACCATAAATAGAACAATGATTATACAAAGTTTGTTTTTATATTGACTTTCCATGAAGAATTGATTATTCTTCCGAATGAGCGTGGGATTAGGAAATGACACTTTTACTGTAATTAATAGGAAAGCGGAATATGTGCCAGCCTTCAAGCTTTTTCTTGTCATTAAGATTAAATTGGAACACTTTGGATTTAAACAAATATATATTTTTGTTAGTATAACCTTAGAAATGTAGTATTTACTAGAATATCACGAGTGGTTTACTAGAAATAAAGATATCTTTAATAAATTAAACTCACGTAGAATTAAATTTAGATTTTAAACTTTAAATTTAATGTAATTTACGGTTTAGACTTTTAATTTAAATACAAAATATAAATTTAAATATACGAGAGTGTAAACCGTTAAAAATAGTTTTATTTCAGCTTAAGAAATGCATGTGATCGATATATTTTTTCTTGTATTTAGTCGGCAGAAGTACGTTTCTATAGAATAATTTATCTAACGCTTCAAACGGTTATTACTTAACATAATTAGAAAATGTAAATTATAAAATTTAAGGTACTTAATGTACATTCACCCATATAATGACAATTGGCCTTTGTTGTGCCGCGAAGAAACCTGACCGTCCGTTCATAATTATAAATACAATTAAATGTAATTGTTGGTTCGTATTAGTACATTTTTGTATCCATTGTTTGCTATTGTTCGTATATATACCATGAAGGATCGGATTATATTTCAAAACAACGTAATAGGTAAATTGAGGAAAACAATGCGTCAGGTGTTACGGTTAAATAGTCAAAAATGATTTTTGTGTCTGGAGAAAAATAGAACTTGTAGCAGATTTTTTGCTCACATTTCATACCAAATTTTACCAAATTAATAGCCACATTTATTGTTATCATTGCCGGAACACATTAGCACCCGAACGCCATTGAAATGTTTACGTTAAACACTAGACGCTCGCACACTTTCAAACTACTGTGACCTCTAAAATCAGTACGTGTATAATGAGACAGCAGACTTTCAGATTTATAATCGTTTGCTAGTTATCTTTATAGCAACTGTCGCACTTTTACTTTGATTCGGTTGTTTTATTGGTGGAGTGGGTCGTTAAACATGTAAAGATTTAAATATTAAAATAAGAAATTTACCTTAGTTGTGTTTTGTATTTGAAGAAATGTAGCAATCCCAGCTCTGACTCGGTTTTTGACACCACGGATAGTGCCTTTTGAACTTTTTATTGTTGATGTTGCTTCTTCATTCTTATAATCCTTAATACCGGCAAAATATTCCATATCCGATAATTCATTACACACATTTTTATTTTCACTTACACTTTTCACCGACACATCATCGAACTCTTTTTCATTTAGGTGGAAATCGTAAAATTTATCTGTATCAAAATAATGACTGCCATAACAAATGCTTTGTTCTTTTATTTTGTCTAATTGTTTGCGTTCTTCATATGTGCTTTCACTGATTAAGGGAACTTTGTTCAGGGTCGTAGCCTCCAGTAACGACTCTGAACTATTATTCTTCACTTCATAGCTCAATTGAGAAACTAAACGAAACGACGTCAACTGCGCGCTTTCTTTTGATAAATTATCATTTTCATTAACATTCTGGCTTACTTCGGTGACATTTTGCGTTTCAAGAAACTCACTTTCAGTTTCAATGTTGTTGAGTTTAGCGGAACGGTCTCTTATGTCTTGCAGGAGACCTTGAGGTAGAAAGCTGCTATCTTTATTGTTCGCTTTAGTTAGCGGCTGCAGAGCGGTGTCGGAAGACTGTTTCTTTTCTTTTTTACTGGCATCGTCGCTGTGACTTTCGTCGGCGTGCACGCTTCCATTTAAATCACTACTATTTAGCGAGTCACACGATATATTAGACTCGTTATCTTCGAAATCGACCTCACTGTGATTTCTTATCGAGCTAATTACCGTAACGGAGACGGCTTTCTTTGTAGAGCTGGATTTGGATGTCTTTTTTTTTGGCAATGGCGGGGGTGTTCCATCAAGATCACTGCACGTCCCTGAATCCAAAGTATCACTTGGAGAGCACTGGCCACTTGACATCACCATATTAGACATTGTGTTCACGTACGAATTGCAGTAGATGTACGGGGGCTTATCTTTGGATAAATCTTCATTATCAAAAATTTTTGGGCCACTGTCATCGACATTGAGCCTGACTAAGCTGCTCTTTTTGCTTGTTTCATTGAATTTAAATGTATCAAAGTCCAAGTCACTTTTGAGATGAACGCTGGATATTTTTGGGGCTTTCGGCTTATCAGCGTCGGTGTTTATTCTGATAGTCACCACATGAGGGCCGTTGATAGTGGGTGCGTCTGCGCTTGGCGTGTTCACGGGTCGCTCTGGCTGGGTCGCCGCTACAAATACCGTTGTTGTTGGTGTCTTAGAATTAAGGACAAGAGAGTGCATCGAACTTAGAGAGTCCATTTCTGACCGGCTTTCTGCGAATCCGTTCACTCGGAGGCTAGAATCATCGTTAACTATTTGCGTAAAAGTAGTCGATCCAGTCCTTTGCTTGGCTTTGGGGGGGGCAGACGGTATGTATTCTACATTCGGGCGCGTGGTCACCTCCTCCATCGTGTTACAGGTTAATAAATTGGCATAATTAGCTAACGGTGTTTCCGGCTGTTATTCGAGTCAGGTATCGGTTTAGATTGTTGTGGTTGTATAAGGCATAATGGTTCCGGTGGTAGAGAGGTGGTACGATTCTGGGTCAAGCCGCACGAATGGCCTGTTTTGCTTTGTGTTTTTAATTTACCTGAAATTATAGAGAATGTAATTAATATCTTGAACTTTTTTTTTATATTCGGTGTTAATAATAATGTTTAAATATCTTATATAAGTATAATTAAACTTAACTTAATAAAGTTACTTAGGTAAAAAGCTGAGTTTTGATACGATAATATTTGAGGCCCAAATAAATACAGATTTTTAATATAATTATTATAATATAATATTATATTCATTAACGATTCAGTCTTGTACATTTTATTACAGTGACTCTTATACAAAAATATATGTATATACATAATATATACATATATTTTAAAATATGTTGTATTGTATTTATGTGTATTAAGAATAAAAAAAAATAATAATTACTAAATTAAATACTAATTTATCTTACTATTTCATTATAAATCACTAATTATTATTTAACTATGCACATAATATACAAAAATACCTAAAGTCCTAAAAATATACACCTTTTTTTTTAAGATATTTAACGAACATTATATAAAAGACAAGACAGAAAGAAAGACAAAGATATGCAAGATATCTTGTATATTTTTATCTTATCTTAATAGAAAATGTTGTTGTTAAATAAAAATTATAAAAGCTTACTTATTAAATTACAATGAAAATCTACCGGTTACTTTATTAATGAACTGTGATTTGAAAACCACAAACTGTTGATAAATTTTGTAAGAGAGTTGCGTCAAAGCTTGTAATTCTTGTCGAAGCAATGTTTAGTTCCCTCTTTATATAACATTGTTTCTATAATACCGGTTACAATTCAATGGCTTAAAACTGCTAACAGCCTTAAGGTAACATTAATAAGGTTTTGTGGTTGTTATGTAATGTAATTACAGGTATCTTTAACTTTATAAATAAGGCCTAAAGTAAACTAAATATGACTATAAAGGTCTCTCTTGCTTGCTTGTTTATAACATATATTTACTTTGACACCATGATAAATACGAATATATAAATAGTTATTTAATATTATCATTAATAATAGCAAAAAGTTGATAAAGCAAATCCAAACTAATATTGAGTAAAACAGAACGAATGAATGATAAACGGTATAAAAAACTTTCCTCAATAAATGCCAGAACCAATTGATTAATGTTGGCACTGATTACTGATTTGCATCAAATACCACGGAAGTTAAGTTCTTTAAAATTTAGGCGTATTACTTAAGAATCACAAAAAAATGATTTATTATCATTAGTAAGCTATATTAGATTTAAATTAACTTTAAGAGATGATGGTTATTTCATATTTAGTAACTTTTTTAAAAGTTAAAATCAATTGTAATATTTGAATTGAAATGTTGGCAACCCTGTCGAGTAAACAGCTATTAATCTCAGTTAAGTGATTAAGTAAGTAAGTAAGGAGATAGTAACAACAGAAATTCTATTAATAATAGATGATCTTCTGATTTGCTGGACTTTCACTGGTCGTATGTTATTTTGCGTTTCCTTTAGTAAGTGTCAGTAATAAATCATGTGACAAATCGTAGAAGGAAAGTAAGGTCGGGAAAATATCATAAATTACAATCCGACATTGTCGTGCATTCCTAAAGCTAGTAACAAATGTAAATAGTTAAATGTTAATCTTTATATATTTTAAGAAGCTATTTTATGAATACTATAAAAAAAAAATTCGCAAACAAACTAAGTATACAAACGATCAGTAAGGATGGTAGTGGTGGAGTACATACACCTACTGTATGGACTGTTGACATTGCTGGCTTACCATCATATCGCAAACTAATCGACCACTCAAGGTGTCAAGTCATAGGAGGCCGTAATAGTAAAATAAGTTTTAAATTGATATAACTAAATTAATCGCTAAGCAGATGAGTAAAAATTAGTGAAAGCTTTAGTTGGATTTCACTCTTTTCCAAAGCATGTTGGGCCAGCAGTAGCTGTTGAGATTAGTTTTAAGTATGTTAATGTATATTATTTATGGTACCTACTGTTAAAAACGGATGACACTTAAGGACGCAAGTAAATTTTACCGAAAATAATTTTATATTCTGTACATATCATATAAAATCAAATCTAAGGTAATTAAATTAATTTTATTCCTTTTTTTATAATATTGTTTATTAATATGGTTTTTATTATAATATTGTTTATTTATCCGCCCCGTTGGTCGAGTGGTTAGTGCAGACGCCTTACGTGTCACGGCGCAATGGGGCTCGGGTTCGATTCCCGGCAGAGACAGGCATTTATGTGATGAGTATAGAAGTCTGTGTTTCTGGGTTTGGTCGTTTATTAAATATATTCTCAGTATGTATATATGTATTTCTATGTATTTGTATCGTTGTCTAACACCCTTAACACAAGCAAATAATTTGCTTACTTAGGGGTTAGATCAATGTGTGTAATTTGTCCTGATATTATTATTATTAATATGAAATAAAAACAATTTTTGTTTATTTTACGTCTACCGCCAGAATTTATGGAGTAGCCCGAAAATATCTTCGAGGATGGGTGCTACTGGATCTCCTAGACGAATAGACGAGGGTGCGCCGAGCTTGGCCTCGTGTTGTTAGTTTTGCTAAGCTATTACTGTCAGACTGTACGTATTATGTACTACGTATGATACCTGATGCAAAGTACATAAACCTAGTATATAATACGTAGCAGATATATCAAATGTGACGGTTAAAACTTCAAAAGATCTTATCAGGCTATTTGAGCTGAATTGTGCATTTTCTGGTCACAGTATTAATAATAGGTACCTTTGACAAGAATCATATCATATTACATGTATAACATTTGCATAGCTGTAAAAGATTAAAAAAAATGAAAATATAAATATATATAACAATAAATTCAAACTATTAAGAATTGCTTCATTCGCATATTATACATACATGCGTACTTTTACATGCGTACGTAGTCTAGCTTTGTCAAAGCCTATGCGATTGTATACCTATCTGTTTTTGAAACGCGTCCCTAATATAATTCTATACGTACAGAAAAGATCGGTCATCCAAGGACATACTACACACACACACACACACACAGTTGAAGTTTTGTTTTCCTTTTATGACAGACCAAAGTCCAAGAACATTCGCAAAATTGCAATAAAGAATACGTATCGTTTTATTTTTTATAAATAATACTAAGCGTTTACCTGTAATTCTAAGAATCATATATTATTGCTGTATCCCGTTCCTCCATTCGTTTTTTTGTATTTGGGTAGCGTCAGCAAAAAATGGTTTGCCTAATGTCTGAAATAATTATATTTAATTTTGTATTTCAAATGCATGATATAACAACATAAAACACTTGATGATATGAATTTTAAATAAATCAAAGATAAATATTAATATTACACTTTCGAATACTATAAGATTCTGTTCGGAAAACTTCTCTTCGGATTTAAATTACGTAATTTTGGGAAAATTTCACTTTTAAGTTCTACATAATATGTTCATAACAGGTGATTATTAATTAGTATTACTAGTGGAGGAATATCGCTCTAAGATTTATTAATTCTTGTTATGACGTCTTCGGTATAAATTAAAAGTCTTACAAATATTTTCATATAAAATGTAACTCGAATTCTGAATTCTTTTTATTTGATTTGAAGTTAATATAAATGTTGACTATAAGCAAATAAATGCTTCCATTTTCTCATATTATATTAATTTATAAGATACCTAATTTATAAGTTATATATATATTTTTTAATGTTACGTTTTACATAATGTTATTCAGTAGGTTTAAAGGTATTTAAAGTATATTTGTAACATTGATTTTTAAACGAATATTATGCTTTTAAAAATAAAGATCAGCTAATCTTTTTATCTAAAATAAACATTGCTCTTCAACAAAGTGATATGAAACTTTCTCAGGATTACTAAGAAAATGAGGTTAAACAATTTGATAAAGTCTTTGATGTTCTCGATTGTTTGTTTATTTTTATAAGATTTTGTGATAATCTTAGCGGTTAATATAGCAAGATATAATATATGACTAGACTTTATAAGATATATATTACTATAATAGGTACTACAATTAGTGATTGAAACTGAGAGTTGAATTTTACTTATACCAAAATTATTTTTTAAATTTAAGATTCAATTAATCGCAATATTACAATACTATAAAACGTTTTTAACTAACTAATTATTTTGAAAATGTTTTTTTTTGTATTTTTTGTTTCTTTATGTAAGAATATCAATCATGAGATGTCTATTATAAAATAAGTTTTAATTGGTTAATAGTACTATATACTTATTAAATATTACTATATATATGTATACATACAAGCTTTGTCCAAAACAATATTATTTATTGCATTAAAACATTTAAGTAGGTAACTATTAAGTTATTTTTAATTGAAAATATATTTACTTCGAGTAACTTTCAAAACATATTTAGAGGACGCAATAAAGTATTGCGTATTTAGCCAGTATACATATATTCAACCACTATTAATTAATTTAACATTAATTTAAAATCTAAATATATGTTTTTCTTTTGAAACATAGCAAGTTAACGCACTTGAAAAATTGTATATCCTAACCATTATACTTTACTATGTTATTAAAATTTCTGTATTCTTGTTACCATTTCCAAAGAACGCTCACCATTTTTAAATTATTTATTAACGAGACAGAATCTACAATACTAAAATATTGCCCACTATATAAAATGTGATAACATTTCATATAATACTATATACGCAAAAAATACAAATAAATTATTATGTTTTATTATTATTTGATTTATTATTAGTTAATAATAATTAACATTGATGAGATGTACCTACAGTATAAATTGTTGTCATAATGACTTCCCAGAAGGTTCTGGTGCTAAATCATATAACCCTACTATTAATACTGGTTGCGTGATCTTGTAAGAACGTAATAAAACAAAAAACTGTCCGTTTGGCTCCGGTCCGTTTTAATATGTCCAAATCATATCCCAATACCATCACCTACGACCTGGGTCACAGTTGCTTCACCACTCATTCACATATGCTGTCGTAACTAGGCCATAGAAGCTTCTGTTTGAACTATCTTAGAACAAATCAAACTAGAGCAGTGGGTGTCTTCAAAACAAAACTAAAATAAAGTTATCTATTATTTTTGTAACTTACATGTAATTATAATTACATAGGTTGTATAACTGGTTATCATTATAAGATGGTTATCTATTTACTTTCAATTTAAAACCGATCTCAACATTTACTTGTTTAAATGTCTCGCAGTCAAGGCCGGATGAAGATGCGTCTGCGCATGTTATAGTTACGTTCTTCTTGATATAAAAGTGTCGAAAAATTGGCATATGTCAAGTGATTGTAAATGGTTGAAATTATAAAGTAGATTGACCTCCAAAAGGTTTTTTTTTTAGTATCAATGAATTAAAGTTGAGCTTGTTAAAGTATTGCAACATAGACATTAAATTGCACATTAAGTCTAAGTAAGTCTTACTTTGAAGGTTTTTTTTCTAGATTACTATAATTAAACAATACACCTACAATTGACACTTCCAGGTTATTTCCATAGTTTAATCTAAGTCAACTTTCAAAATATTCGTTATATGGATTAACATTTGATATAAGTAAACGTTGTATAAATTTTCATTGATGATTTCAGAACTGCTATCCATTTGCAAGACATTTTCTTCAACAATGACTTTTGACCTTTGAAAACATTTTCAAATTAATGTAATCATATACTAATTTAGTGATATAAATATCACGGTCACACAAGAAGTATAATTTTACGAAACATATCGAAGGAAGAAGGTCATTATATCTTTTTTATTTAAAAAAATGATATTTTTTTTCCTGTGTTTGTTAAAGATTACAGACAGTGTGCACTACTCTTAATAATTCTAGTTCTAACGGATGTACAAACGGACCTGCCTTGACAAGTTTCTATATTTAGCATCGCTTACACTAGACTTTATTTATATGCCTATCATAAGATGCTCTATCAGCGATAAAATATCCCAAGGACAATGTTCAGTATTTTTTAAAATAAATAGATCATTATTTTATATATGATTTGGCATACACTATTTGTCATTTAAAAAAAAAACATTAAATAAGGAACTACATTCCAAGAAGTATTCCCAAAGTGTCTGTAAGGCATTCAGGTAGGAATAAGAAAAAAAAAACATAAAAATATATTAGTATAAAACTACAAAAACAACACGTGAACGTCTTATTTGAACGCCTTATTTTTAAATAAATATGTCATTTTAGAGATATCAAATAAAAAAAAATACATTCTTACATTTACCTATAAAAGGTGAACTAGGTACTTACCTCCTGACTTACACGTCAAGGCCATTATATATTTTTTATAATTTATCAATTTAAATTAAATAATGCTAAGTGTATTTATTTATTCCAACCCATCCTAAAAAATATAACAATAAAATTATATTTATGACAATGTGTCAACCTATAAAGAAACTACATAAAAATTTTATTGTTTTATAACTTCCTTCTTAGGAAAACGATTCTTATTTTATACAATACCCCTTGATACAAAAAAACAGTTCCATGTAATGTTATTTAAGTAGGTATATAAAAACTGTAGTCAAATTGTTATTATAAGTTAACATGCAAGGTCTGCCAAATACCATAGAATATAAAAGAATTAGGTACTAATATCTTGATGCTTTAAACAATACAATATCATCTTGTAAATTAGATATTATTATTATTATTATTTAATATTAAATAATTATATATTTTATAAAGAGATGTTTGCTTCTTTTCATTCACGTGCACGACCTACACCAGCCAATCGTTAGTTTGATATTCAAATATTATTTTTCAATAATTTCATAATGAATTTGTACCTACTTTTTATAATATTTGACAATTAACGGACAAAATATAAAAGTTCTCATAAGGTTAAATAAAAATGTAGTCACATTATTGAAATATTTATAGCATGTTAATTGCTTGAAATATAATAGATTATAACATTTTCTAATAATGACATACAAACGTGTAGGAGAACACATCAAGTTTTTCATTCCAATCTCTTCGTCTAAATGAAATATAATCAATTAAGTGTGCGTAGATACGTCCGTTCACGCATTTGTTACAAATGTGTGTATCCATGAATGGTAGACACACACAAACATAACATCGATTACATGTTATTACACGAAAGTGACTTTGTATAGACGTATAGATTGTCAATCAGTCTTGATATGTGTTAATTTAACGTGCCACTTTACGAAGAGGTCAATTAAACCTTAGTTGTAAAGAATTAGGATTATTTTTAAAGTATTAAGATTATTTAATAATTGGTGTATCTGTGATTTGTTGTTTAAGTTTTTCTTATATATGCTAACTTAATTTTAAGAAAATAAATAAATAAGGCATTGAATGATTTGTTACAATTTTCGTTTGGTTAAATTATCAAATATTTTAGTTATTTATTTTTAATATTGAGTTCATATCTAGGTATAATAATAGTAATAAATATTGTTTGTGCAATACAATTTAATGGCCAGCAAATTGATACATAAATTTTAATGAAAGCTTTATTAAAGTCATTATACAAATACTTATTATTTAAATCATTACACTTCTACTTGAAATTATATAAAAACCTGTTTTTTTTTGTTGACGCTCTGTTACATGAAGTATAATTATTAGAGGGTATAATAATGTCATACAAAATATATAATTACATACAACCCTAGCTAGAATTTTTTTATACCGTAGACGATTTATATCAGCTGAGAAATTCATGTCGTGTTAGTACCGTTCACAAAACAGTTATACACATAGTAAATGTACACTATGAATTATATATAATATCTAATTATTTGAATTGTGCTGACTTTGTCATTTATTATCAGAGATTATAAATAAAATAACAGTACATTTAAGTAGTATTTATAGATATCATTTAAATGTGTGTTATAGTACGGTATTTTGTAGTGTGTGACAATTATTGTTTACAAAGTCAGTTTATATATATTTTTTTTAATTTTAGCCAAAAATAGAGATAAGTCTTTTGAGAAGTTTATATAATATCGGGACAAATTACACACATTGATCTAACCCCTAAGTAAGCAAATTATTTGCTTGTGTTAAGGGTGTTAGACAACTATACTAATACATAGAAATACACATATAAATACTGAGAATATATTTAATAAACGACCAAACCCAGAAACACAGACATCACATAAATGCCTGTGCTCTGCCGGGAATCGAACCCGAGCCCCGTTGCGCCGTGACACGTTAGGCGTCTGCGCTAACCACTCGACCAACGGGGCGGTTATATCAGATCATTTTCAACCTCGTGTTTTAAAACGAATAAGTATATTAAAATAATAAAGCTGAAGAAAGTAAGCAGTTAGTTTTAAAAGTTCTATGTTAGATATAACATACCTTTATTAAGATGTTACATTAAACCTATTACTAAAGTGTCCATAGAACAGTCTGTTCAAACAGAACTGACGCCTCCGTGAGCATCATTAGTGCGCTAGTGTGTACCACACACACAGACGCAAGTTACCTTAATAAGTACGTAAGTTCCTAAGTAAGGCTTGGAACTTGAAAGTAAATTCATTGACAACCAATACAAATGGCGTCACGTATTGCTTTCATCAACTCTGACCGATTTGTGCTTTGCTTTTTGCTCTGAATGAAACATTGGTCGACGAAATTAATGGGATCTTGGTAGAAACTGGTCGTTATTAATAAGAGGAATGATTGGTGAAAAACAATTTGGATCAAAGATTTAATGGTTTTCTATTGGCTGTAGTCATTTGAATATGTGTCATTGTGAATGGATTGGAATTATAAGTGGTAAAAGATTGTTTGCTTTTTAAACATTTGCTATTAGTTTTCACAAAGATATATAAAAAATCTTTATAAAAACCATGTATCTTCTCTACATTATAGCTATTACAAACCTTTGTTAGGATACTTTTTGTTTGACACACCTTACAAAAAATCCAGCACAAAATATGTCGTTGAAACTTAAACATTTAAGGAGTAACAATATGGGTGATATTTGCTTAAAAGTTTTGAAAAGTGCAGGTAGTTTGCGGAATGTACGTATAACAATGTCCTGGAAAGTATGGCCAGGTAGCGTTTCCGGTCCATTACTCACTGCTTAGGTGAATACAAATATATATACAAAGCGATTATAGTGCTGTCGATTGCGATAAGATATTTATTCGGAATTCAATGTATGAAAAGTATTCTAATTTAGCATTCCTGGTTACCCTTAAATTGAAAAAAGACAATATTTTATGTTATTAAAATCAGTAATAGGTGATGACGTAGTTATTAAAGATGCGAATTACATTTTTTAATTATTTTAAAGATATTCTTAGATAAAAATCCAAGCGATTGACAATATTCCAATATTCGGGTATCATAAACTCATTGCGTGATATTTCCCAATGAATCGAGTTCTCGTATTGAAACTTTCTCCAAAATCTGACCAGTCCAGAAACAAGAAATCGATTATACAACATTGATATGAATTTTGAGAACATTAATGACATACTCGATAATTATACTTAATTAGTATTACTTAATAGTAATACACGTTTGAATTTAAGTTACCCTGACAATTATAATTAGTCTAAAATTATAAGAACATTTCGCATAGTTTGTATCAATAAAAGTTTTACTAATTTTATAGAAATTGTAAAGTTTAATTTGTGAATATTTATTTAACAGTTTTTAACGAGCTATTTATAATAATATATTTCTTAATTACCTATTTGTTTTCTTATATTCCACGAAATAAAATAAATTTATTGTCCTATAATGACACTTCCAACAATGCCATAATATGCGAATATATATATATAAAAGAAAACCATGGGTAATGTTAAGTAAAAAAAATTAAGTTTTGTTATTTTATTGATTAGGTTAGTTTAAGAGCTAACATTTATCAAATATATGTTTATATATATTAATGAAACTTTGTTTATTAAAATTAATCTTCAGTTATCAAAAAATATAGTGAAGCTATAATTGTTTTACTATCAACGATAAGGAAGTGACAAAGATATGAAACAACAAATTGCTTGATAAAAAAACTAATAACAAAAAACGTTAGTATCAGGAATTCATTTGGGTAAAGGCCAATAATATATGCTATAACAAAAGTAAATGTCTTTATGTCAGGCAGCCATATTTAAAAATAGCATGATTTTAATTGACTTTTTATTGTTAATATATGCACGATATAATAATTGACCTTCTGTAATCGTGATTGGTTCAAACTTATAAATAAATTGCGGATATAACAACTGTGTGTTTGTTCATGGGGAGTTTTGAGCGTTATCAAAGTTGGTACTAACTGTAACTAGTTCAGTAGTTCAGAAACTCAAATTTGAATCGCGAATTGTATGCTTGATCTGATTGGCTTTTATTATTTGATATTTTTCTTTAAATATTATAGTAAGAAAACACAGCTTTTGCAAAAGTTCAGTGAACATCTCAGCAGTTATTCTAGTATACGCTTTAATTGTTGTTAAATATTATAATGTATTGTGAACTATAGTCTGTTAAATAACTTATTTATAAATTATTTAAATAAGAAATAGTAAATTAAAATTTTATTAAAAATATCCATACATCTTCTCACATATCATTTAATTTTTCCAAGATTACAATGAATGCGAAAAATGTTTTACCCAGGTTAATAATTTAGATTTAAATACGACTGCGTTAATTGTATCCATTTAAATATTTTTATTCATCACAAAACTTGCTCATACAAATTGGCCATAAAAAATATCTGTGATTGTATCAGATCATTGAACTATGTAACAAATGCCGGAATTCATTCGTTAAATATAGTAGGTACCCCTTATAACTTAATAACTTTGAAGTCTATTTGTATGTTTGTATGAGTTTTGTATGTTTGTGTGAGTAGTTAAATATACCTATATATATCAAAACCATTATTGCTCCTAAAAGCTGGTTTTATGAAATGGCTTTTGAATATATTTATTCAAATCGAGTTAATAATTTACCTGTGGTCAGGTGTTTTTAATTTTTTGTATACTTTCGAGTTTGAGATGTTGATTTTTTTTCTATCGGTTTTTTATTTTATTAAATTAATATTCTAGTTATGGAATACATACGTTGTAATGTTTTTTTTAATAGTAACGTTATAAGAAAGTTGAACCTATCATATTATAATCAATTCGATTTGCACCGTATTCGGTCAGTGGCATGTCAATGACCCCACGTCTTCGAGATGTAGAATTTGCGAGCGTTCTTGACAATTTGTCTAAGTGAACATCGGTACAATGATAAACAAAAGTGCAAATTAATATTCCAAAATCAAACATAAAATAATATTATTAATAAAACTTTCTTTATTAGAAAAAATATGCTAAATAATTGTCTCTCTTCAAAGAAAGATGAGTCATTATTTTAAATACTTTTATCTGTGACTGTTTCGGTTTCTAATGCATTATTGAGATACTACTGCTAGTAACATTTTATTTATAAAAGTTTAAAGTATTTATCATGATTGTCATCACCAGTGTACAATTTTCGTAGTCAATACAAAAATAGGATTTATACTGTATACAGATTACAAAATAAAAATGAGAAATTATTTTTATTTACTGATAAAATCTTAAATTCTTTTGAGAAAAGGACTAGAGAAAATAATAATATTTAACATCTCTTTGTTAAGCATCTCGTATACTTATACAAATTATGTTTTTGCGGTGACTCAAGTGTTCTTAGAAGGCGAGAAACTCTTTAGAAGGGTATTTCGAAATTTTTATGATATCATTCGAAAATATAATTTAATTACAAGAGACAGAATATATAATATTTAAATAAATAATTTGAATTTAACGGAAACTTAATTTATTTAAGAAACGAAAGATTATTCAACCAAATGCATAGCGTGGTTAAAATCAAACCCTTCCGTTTGAAATGTATAACGTAATTAAAGTGACAAATGCAGTCAACACGTAAACAGAGTTAAAATTACGAATAGAGCACTTTCACTGAAGAAGCAAATAATAGTTTTGGTTCATTGGTGCGTAACTGGTCGTTATAAATTTGTTTTAAATAATGCTACGTTTCTAAAACGGTTTTAACATATTTCAAACATAGAATATACAAAAGGTTATAATTGAATATCATTTTATATGATCTTACAATAATTATTTACATATATGCTGATTAAAAATACCGCATCTATATTCTCGTACATTAATGTGGCATCCATTACCATTTTTTATTATCGGACCCTTAAATTGAGGTCCGGGATACTAGGGTTAACAACCTCGGAACCTGTTGTTCCAGAGTCACTTATAAAAATAACTGGCATCTTATATATGTTATTTTACGAGTTTCTAAAGTATTTTGAGTTTTAAAACAAATATTGATAAATATAAAAAATATATTATATATCTACTAATTTAAAGTAAGTAATCGTGATATAGATTTCTCATAATATACTCATAACTTACTACGGACTGACTATACTGAACATTTTAATGTAATCATTGATGATTCAAAAGTGCGTGTAAATACCTATTTGAATAAAGATATTTTGAATATGAATATAAAGAGTGGCAGTGAGTCTTGAGTTAAAATTAATGTACCGCTCTTACATATCGATCATAATAATTATCAACCTTCTTAGAAGGCAGTTAAAAACGACTTCATCAAAAAAAAAGCAACATGTCTCTTCAATCAGTTCGTTAAGTACATTTTGGTTGCACAAAATAAAAGGTGTGTCGTCAACAAAAATTTCGACATTCGTGTTTGATCGACCGAAAAGAGGGAAATTTTCAATGGAGTCATTGTAAACCACATCAGCATTTGGAAGGTCTGCTGACATGGATTTTAGATTAATATTCCACAAATCTGTCATATTTGAATTATGTTTATGAATAAACAATATGATATTTACAACTGTCGATGTTGATTATTTGTCTACTTCAAGCTGCTTTACCTAGATAATGATTGCCTTAACGTCTGTTGTTTAGATGTGATCTCCAGATGCATTAGCCATTTCCTAGAAACTAGCATTTCTCTTAATACCTTTTGTTCGTATTGAAAAGTTTATAGTTTTAATATAATTTTTAAGGAATTAATTTGTATATTTATGAAAGTCACAAAAGAATATATAAATAGACCGTCCTGTGAAATTTGTGTGAATGGAAAATTTATTCAGTTAAAAGTTTTGTTGAAAAATCAAACATTATTATAACTTATCTGCTATTTGTATAACAATAAAATCCCAAAAGTTGTATAACAATAAAATCCTCCAAATAATAGTAAACCACATAAATATTTTATGGAATGTTTCCAAATTCAAATTCTTGGCGGACTCGCCTCAAAACATTCTTGTTTTAGTGTATATTATAAACATGCCACAAAACCTGATTGAAATTTGCAAAACGCTTGGAGAAACGCTAAAATAAATCCTTGTCCTTGATTCAGGCCCTGCGGCCACGAACAGGTTTAAATACCCATAACTTTAAGACGCTATTGACACAAAAATGCCATAATATATGGATATGTTTGGCATGTTTTTTACGTGAAATATTATACTGTATTTATATATTTATATCGGTATTATATAGCTTGTTGTATATTTTGTATATAGTATATATAGGTACTATACACTATTGTTCCTTTAATTCAGTATATAATATATATTTTAAATTGTATCCTTAAATGAAATAAAGATAATATATTCAGTGCCATAATAATATAAAGGTGGTATTAGTAGTTACAGTTAATTGGTATAAAAGAAAAGGCTGAGAAAACAAAAAAAAAAATATTTATAATGTTGCAATTCTATTTATGGTAATAATTACATTCAAACTCTAAGGTTGTTGACATGCAAAGGCCTGCTCGATGCGCTAAATTATCAGTCAGATACTTACTCGTCTAAGTCCTGTGATAAATTTAGCAATTCAAATAGGTTTCACGATGCAACTCTTATTTTCTCGTGTGATCTTTTTAAAGCATGTATATACATAGCACCCCGTTGATATCATTATAAATACATACATATGTTTTATGTATTTTTTGTTTCTTTTTATTTTAAGAACGTGAAGCAGAAACAATATAAAATATGTAATATCCAATAATAAGAAAATTATAGCTCCACGGTAAGAACCAAGAAAGGGCGGTGACTCCGGAGCCTTTTTTTATTTTTCATTAAAATTCCCATCGAAACCCTTAACGCTGACGGAGCGAGACGAGTTCTTTGTACCTATGTTATTGATTACTTCTTGAATAATCACGTTTTTAAATATATTCTTATATTATTGTTCTTCGTTTTGTTTGAATCGAATAAAATCATTTAATTCATATTGCAAATTAAATATAAGTATACAAAAATATGTGTCGGTTTAAAACAAAAGAAAATGTGTAAATAGCATTATACTGTTTTTTAAACAATTCAGCGTTAGTCAAGCCGCTGATATGCTGATAAAAGGTGCTATGATACCGACAGGTGACACCTTATATACATATGGACAAACATATAATTTGATTTTGTATAGATGCTTTCCTATTTTACAAAGCGTATTATTAATAATATTGTCTAGTGGGTCACTGTTTCACCTCGTTTTTCTTGTAATGTAAGTTATTACGAAGGCTGGTTTCACCATAATATTGACAGGAGCATATTAAGTTTCACAAATGACTTGAGTATTATACAGTGTGTTCCGATTTCAGCACAATATATATTATTTTGTTTAAGCAAAAAAATCATTAAACTTATTTCTTATAATAACTTTAATGTAACAAAACCTTTTTTTTGAAAAGCAAAAAAACTCATATTTGTCTAATAGTATGTACTAAATGCAAGTATATAGTGCATATTATACAAGTATATGATTTAGACAACTAACGAAATGCATATAACAAAAGTTTTTATTTTTTCAATGTTTATTATAATTGCCGTTACCAACTTTTCACCTGCGTACGCGCAGCACCCGAGAGTAACTATGCAGGTACCACTATCCATAATTAGAACTTGTCTTAGCAAATATAAATATATGTATAATGTTAACCAGAATTACAAGTACTTATGGTTTAAACCTTTGCTTAATGTTAAGAAAAAATAACACTACCTTTTTTATAAATAGTCACGTATAAAGAAGTAGAAGTTTACATAATATTTTCCCAATGCAATGTATAATTTATGTAATAATTAAATATTTCTAAGCAAAATTATCACGTATTGGTGTCAATGTCACAATTACGTTCGGAAATTAAAATATTATAGATACTTTTTATTACGTATTATAAATGTTATTTTTCAAATATCATATGATGCTATTTTTAATTCTTTCTCATTTGACAACAGAATAACTTTATTTGTTGACATATATTATGAAGAAAGAGTATAATACATCAAAATTATTCCCTATATTAACTATAGATATGGAAACCCATGATAAATGATATTAGAATAACTATTTTATTTCAATTAGAGAGTTTGATAAAACAGCCTTTCTCTTCTTACAAATTGTGTGTTTCTCATTATTTTTCTGTTATGTGCTTGTTTATTACAAAATTTGCAACTTATTTTTATGTGTCAGAAAAGTATATTTTTGATAAAACTTTCTCGCTTTATTGTCTCTTTGATGTTACCTACTTTTATTATTTAAACATTGCTGATTTTAATCTTTTAACAAAGATAAAAATCGATTATGGAATGTGATAAGATCTTAATAGATTTCTTCACACATCATCAAGTGTATCCGGAATTGTTACGATTGAATAATGATTTCCGATAATGAAATTGAATCTACATCGGCCAACGAAGCGTGGTTGAAGGCAGGTAGTGAAAATAGCTAGAAGTGGAACAGGTGTATTATAATAACTAAGCTTCCTATTGTGGTATTTCTATTTGCGGTGTTAAATTATTAACATTCAGAAAAAAATACTTAAAATAAACTAAAAATGAAGTGACGGCTTTTATGCGTATAAATCTACTGTCAACTGAATCTGTTACTTAAATAAAAATGATTTTTAAAAGGTTGTTTGGTATTCATGGTTAAAAAATTATGCATCAAATAATAAACAGTTTGCAGACAAATGATATTAGCAATAGACAATAAGATCTATGAGTTAATTAGCAAGTAGATACGTAGATAATAAACACATGAACTAGACACCTTACATCCCTTTATTGTGAATGGTGTTATAATGAATGATAATTGCCATAATGATGTGACCTCATCATTCAAAGACGCTGATAGAATAATAATCTTATTATTAAATCTTGGTATGCTAAACAATATGTCCTTGAAAATTATAAGTTTCATCTAAATGCCAGCAAACGGATCTACAAACAATAATATCGATAAGTTTTATTTTAATAAATATTCATATGATCTCACTCATATAAAATTTATGAGGGTATTTGCATATTATATTTTTATAAGGAAAAAAATATATATACATTTTTATAAAAAAAGAAGTTAGAAAATACTTACTAGATAATGTGAGAAAACATCCGAACTTCTAGAAGCACAAAAATCATAAACAACGGATTTCAATGTCACGAACACATCACTAACGGGACACACTGTGTATGTAAAAGTCGCGAATAAGAAATCGAACGATCATCGAACGCAATTGGCCGGTCGTTTTCTTTAACGTTCGTAATAAAATTCAAACTGGCCAGTGAGGTAACAGCGCGCACGCGTGCGTCATCCACAAGTGACAGACGCAGACTGAATGGCTTAAGCCGTTTCCTAAATGACGATTAAGTTTAAATGAAGAACCTTCTCCATTAAAACCGTCAAGTGATATGTCTGTGACTGTCAATTATAAACCTTGAGCAAAGCTAATAGAATGTTTTCTGGCCAACAAATGAATTGCCTTCGGTCGTTTTAATCACGTTAAAACAACTGCCACCTTGGTCGCCTTCACATGCGCACGAGTTGATTTTTTTGCGGTAACTTGTTCGGTTTTATTTTTTTCACTTGTTTTGTACGTTTGGTTCTTTCGAATAAAGTTTCAATATCAAATTTTGCAATGCGATATAAATGTAATATGATTTTAATTAAATTATAGCTTTAATTGTAAAGTGCATTAGTTAATCAGTTCGTGACGAGATATATGAACAAGTGAGGTAGATACATACTTAGAAATTATGTAATTACATATTTAATCTATTGTAAGCCGGGTAAATGAATATCATTATTCTAATACAATACGTAATCTTTATTTAATAGAGAAGTTTAAATAGAATAAAAATAAATATTCTCTTCCTTTGATTTTCCTCACACGGATGTTGTAATGAAACGTCTTACACTGTTATTAAATTTCTTTGCTTTCATTTTACTACCTTGAGATATTAACATAATTTAACACGGTTGAAACTGTGAACAATAAATTTTCATTTTCCTCATAATTAAATTTTGCTTACGTTTACACAGATAAAAGCTTACAAGAATTTTTAGTAAAAAATTGGTAAAGGGACGGCATCAAAAATAGATCTACAATCCGAGAATGAAATCAAACTTTAACGGATTTATGCTGCATTAAGGTTAAATTATATTTATTATCATATTATCTGCCAATCAAACAATACAGAAAAAGGAGAACATATAATGAATTAAATATCAATAGGCTTATGATTGAAAATATCCATAAACATGTATAGCCATTTACCTCATTTAAATTTTAAATAAATATAGAATGAAAAATAAACCGATACGGGCGAAGATTCGTATACAAACCCGCGACCTCTGGAAAATCGTCCCGTCGCTCTACTAATTGAGCAATATGGTTCAACTGGTAAAGTGGTAAGGCAATATTTTTGGACGTATTGGTTTAATTTTCATTCAGTATTTTTTTAAGATTTGATTTAAAGTACAAAGGTGACTCAAATATTAGTCCGGTCAATATAGACATTTGAAATAACAAAAATTGCCGGAAAGCCAAATATTGGTGGACCTATAGTTTAACATTACGAATCAAGTTTTAAAAGTCCCCATCGATCCTATGTGTGCTTCAAAAGTTATTCGAGGTCAAAGGTCAAAATTTGAGGTTTTTTGGATTTTGCTTGACAACGGTAAGTTTTATCAAAAAAAACTAAAACCAAAGTTGTAGATCTTAAAATCATCTACAAAAATGGTATCAATGATTTTTTTCCTAACAGTTACCATTCCTGAGATATCGCGATTCTAAGAGTCTTACTATACATGATATGCACATATAAGCCACGTATATACATATTAGGCACTTAATACAAGTATAAATACTTATTTGTGTCTCTTTTATAGATATTATACTATCCTAAAAACATTTATCCAAATGGTAGCCATTCAATGGTAGTTTATGGAGCTCCAAAAAAAATCACTTGCATTGATAAATATCGATACTTAGCTTTTGTAAAAAATACGCGAAACAAGAAACAAGTACAATTATCATGTCTTCCTCCCACATCGGCATCTGCTATTCAACACTTGTATCGAGTATATTATCAAGTTCAAACATGGCTAGGCAATCAACTGAATCCAGAAGACTGGGGTTGGAAATTGATAGATAATACTCTGGAACCGATTAAAACTTTACTCCCACCTGCTCCAGAAAAACTCCTCAACACAATTTTTTGCAATTGCAAAAAAAGGCTGTAGTGCCAAATGTGGGTGTAAAAAAGTCGGGTTGCAGTGTTCTCCAGCGTGTGCCAATTGCCAAGGTCAGTCTTGCTCAAATGCCCAGTTGAGTACAATAGAGGAAGATTCCTGTGATTTTGATGAAGAAACCAATGACTCAGCTACATTTGAAGAATTTATGAACATCCAGCAAGAGGAAGAGGAAGAAGCAGAAATCGAAGAAGATATGATTGTTGAAGTAGACTTTCAAGAGTATGATTCGGATTAAAATATGTAAAGAAATAAAAACAATAATGAATCTAATAATCAATAGAAATATAAATAATAATACGGTAATATCTAGAACTTGACGGTTATTACTCCCTTAAATTATCCTAAAATTTTTATGACAGTTAGTAGAATAGGCCTACAGGGGAAACCATGGTAAAAAAAACGCGCCAAGTACACTACCTCACTGGTGGTGTGGAAATGTGTGCATATCATGTATAGTATGACTCTTAGAATCGCGATATCTCAGGAATGGTAACTGTTAGGAAAAAAATCATTAATACCATTTTTGTAGATAATTTTAAGATCTACAACTTTGGTTTAGAGTTTTTTTTGATAAAACTTACCGTTGTCAAGCAAAATCCAAAAAACCTCAAATTTTGACCTTTGACCTCGAATAACTTTTGAAGCACACATAGGATCGATGGGGACTTTTAAAACTTGATTCGTAATGGTAAACTATAGGTCTCCACCAATATTTGGCTTTCCGGCAATTTTTGTTATTTTACCACTTTTTTATGTCTAAATTGACCGGACTATATAAACTATTTAAGTTTTAATAATCGCGTTAACTGATTTACCATTTAGGGATTAAATTCACGCGTTAACTGATTAATTACCCTAGTTTGATACTCGCGATAGGTAACTTATTTCTTGGTGAAATACTTGCGTTATCCGATGAACTGTTAAATAGACAACTATATTTCGTCTTGCCGTACACATATATAGCAACTGATAACTGCAAAGCAATTGAAACCACGTAGATAACATTAAATTGCAACCAAAAATACGCGAGTTACCTCCGTAAAATGTTTCATATAAAGGCTTTTTACAAATTTCATCCGCAGGCCGGTTATTAGCATTGATGACTCAATAAATGCATTCTTATTTCATTCTTTGGTAGCAAGAATGGGATATTAATAGATTATTTATTTCCGTTTTTAGTTATGCTATTTGTGGGAAATGTAAAATAATTAAAGTAATGCCTGAGTAGTCTTGAACAAAAACAAATCTGAAAAAGACGTGTTATCAATTTGCTCCTGTGTTGCTAAGAGTTGACCGACGTCTTTGTAAATATTTATAATATTCATAAGACGCTTATTCCGTAGCTTGAGATGTAAATATGTGTATAAAATTATCTGTAAATATGTAAATTGTATAAAGCTTGGATCACTTAATACAATGATGTCATGTACCGGCCGGTACCGGCTTAGGTAAGCGTCCATATAAAACTTATTTGAAATTTCTATAGCTAAGGAAAGAATAAAATTTTAGTACTACATTGACTGCTGCGTGCGCCAAGTAACATTTAATAAGTGAAGAAAAATTGCAATAGTTTGTGAATTTTGTCAAATGGTCGTTTGAAATGAATTCTCTAATAACGTCGGAAGGTGACATACAAACTTTGACCGCAGTCCGAAAAACTGTTAATGAAAAAAAATCACAACAAACTCGTCAAACGTGTGCCTTTGAGTTTTGACTATCGTTTTTTGGTACCTGTGCTAAATTCTTAAGAAAAAAAAGAGACAGTATTATATGAATCTTATTTGTATTTTATTTTAAACTGGATAATTATCTCTTGGTTTCAGAATAAATCAGTTACACAAACTTCACCAATTCTTTTTATAAGTATTATTAGTATTAAAAAATATTCAGCACTGAACTCTACTGATGTCAGCGCTACATCTATTGTAATAAAAAATCGATTATTTTAGCTCGAACATATGAAGAAAAATATAACAAAAAAATAAAAATTATAATAACTATCTTAAATATTTTTGTTTAAATTCAAGTACTTTTTACAGTACCTACCTCATTCATTTAATTGTTATTTGAATACACTTCAATCTCAAAGTTTCTAATCGATAATTCAAAGTGGGTACATTTAAATTCACTTCCTAGACTTTCTTACATACAATAGGTAATTGGTTTGAGAGCTACATACAAGCTGGGTGTTAAAAAATAATTAATGGATCATTAAAAAAACACCTCAAGTTTATTTACCTTTCCTTACAAATTATTTATTCCATGGAATTCATGTTTTTGTAGAAACTGCTTTACAGAATGTTTTTAAATAGATGTTCTGGAATTTATTATTTAATTATTATAATTTTTAGTTATAACAATGGAAATAAACGAGAAAGTTAAAACAATTTGAAGAAATTAAAATATAGCAGCAAGATATTTTTTTATACATATTATATATTATATAAATTTAATTAAATAAATACATATTATATTTATATATTTTTCAATCAATTAGTTTATAGTATTTATTTGATTAAGTGAAGAATTTGCTTTGTAAAAGTTATTAACTTCAAGAGAAAAATATATAAAATAATAGTTTTGTTGATTCACGTATTTATATTTAACCGGATGGTAGAGGCCGTCTGTCCACATTCCATGTTTGTATTTGTAATGCCGTTGAACAGCCTTGCTTTTGAGTTTTATGCTTTTAATACATGTGCTATTTCTGATTATGGAAATTTTAATGTATTTTCTTCAATACTTTGCTAATACAAGCAATATTCATTTAATAAATAAAAGTCGCAATCCAAGTAATTAGACATTTATTACACAACCACGTCTACACATATAGATTTTGAAAAATATTTTTTAAATATGGATAAATTACACAAAGGGAACAAAATTAAAACATAAATCTGAACCTATAAAATAGATAAATAATTCAAATAATCTAGATACTTATAAAATAACCATAAATAAATTAAATGTAAATGACCTTATATTATTATTTAATTAAAATTAATACTGTTACGATAACTATTATAACCCCAAACGTAAACTTATTTAATGTAATTATATAATAATATAAATAACTTTCAGTATACTCATTTTAGATAAATAATGCATAATTATTGTACTACAGTGATACTGTCTAGAATATAAAGTGATAGATTTTTATTTATTTATTTTTTCTTAGGCCTTTTATGAGGCCTGTGTGAAATTGTCAAGTGTATTATGATATTGTGATAAGTTATTATATTATATGTTTCTGTTATGTATAATAAAATATGTTTAAGCGTCTTTTCTAGTTAGGAACCAAGTCTGCATCGGCTCAGCTTTCCCCTTCATCGAGACATGACCGCGGTAAGTCAATTCAAATTGTTCGTCGTGGTTGTCATTGCGCATTAAATAACTGAAAATATATGATTTATTTTATCTTTGACGGTAAGGTGTATATTACAGAATATATGTATATTTATATGGTATTAAATTTAAAGAAATTAACATGAAAAATTTATAGTATTTATTTTAAAGTTACAAATGTTATTAAGTATTATCTAATTTCAACATAATAAATTAACGTATAATATGTAAAGAACACAGGATGTTAAAAAACTAATTTCTAAGGCTTCCCAACATTGCAACCAAAATTAAGTAGATTTAAGCACTTATAAGTTTTCGTAGACGCTGACAGGAAAACAAATACTGATTTAAACCTATTACTAGACCAGCTGTCGTTGCAAGCACATCTAACCATTCATACGTCGTAAATAATAATATAAACTTGGCGAAAATGAAGCAATTTAACCAACAAAAAACATAAGCTTTCTTGTCAAAAGTGTTTAAAATAATTTTGCGAAAATTACTTAAATTATTTGTACTATGGATTCGTTTATGGACTTTTATTTTGAGGAAGTTTTTGTTAATATAGATCGTGATGGTCTTAACAAAAGATATAAGAGACTGGAATTGGTCGAATATTTTCACACTGTGATTGCTGGATGTGCAAGAGGTGATAATTTTTATTTCAACAAATATATTCGAGGATATTTATGTAATACATTTTGTTTTAGGACAAAACAAATCAGATAATGAGACATGTAAGTCGTTTGTGTCGGCCGCTCTCCGCTTCCACAATCGCTGCAAATCTGCCAATGGTGACGTTTGTCTGATGGGAAAGTATCATAATCTTCTTTATATTGCTATGAAGTTGGCCTTTGACTGGAGTCTTCAAGACAATGGAACAGTAGGTGCATTGTTGGATGAATTGTATGCTTGTGAAGGCACGTTCGAGAGAATATTCCTAGGTAAGTAATATACCATTGTAAGGTTTTTAAAATTTAAGAATTTATTCATAATCAGGTAGTTTGTAATTACATAACAAAAAAGTCATTACTTTATAATGATTAATATTTTATACTCCAGGCGCAATTTTTGGAACATCTGCTCCATATTTCTTGGCTGGTTGGAAATCTGATTTTATGGATAAGGAAGAAAATGTTCATGCTCTTGTCTTTTTCTTAGACCATGCTACTAATGCTGGATTGGAATTCAACGACGGAATCAAGAAATATCGCTTTATTGATGTGCCCTTAGAAAGTTGTGGAAAAGCATCTCCGGTGAGAGTTGTAATACAAATGGGAGCAGCAGAAATGTTAATGATACTCTTAAGATTTGGTGCCAAATTTACATCTGACCACGTATCCTCAAACCCACTAGAATGTATCCTTGACAGACTCAAAGAATATAATAGAAAATATCCTTATGAATTAGTTACATGTCTTAAGCTAGCGTTAAGAGCTATACCAAGACTAGATTTGACTATTGACAAATCAAAATTAAAACATTTGGAGTTACCCGATGACTATAACTATCAACGTAAAATTGCGTTGGAAAAGTATGGTGAAATATTGCAGGACCATTTGATACCAAGCTCACGGTGTGGTTTAAAGCCTGTGGAATTAAAACATCTTTGTAGATGTCAAATTAGACATATGCTGTGGCAGAACTTTGAACTACCCTTCGGAATTCAGAAGCTTCCTATTCCCACAACTCTCAAAAAATATTTGGATTTGTTTGATGATTAAAATAAATTCAAAACTAAAGGTTTTATTTTCTTATTATATTTAGATATTTAGATATTTATTTAGCTACATCAAAATGCATATAAACAAATTGATAAAAATACCTGTAAGTGTCTTCGCTGACGTTTATAGTTCCGGGTACTCCAGTTGTTTCGCAACGACTTGTTAGGTTTACTGTATTACCAAAAAGACAGTAGCGTGGCATACGATGTCCTATTACACCTGTTACAACTTCTCCAGAATGTATGCCGATAGTTATTCCCTAATAATATCAAAATAAAAGTATTGTATATGTTTTTAAAACAATATCCAGGTAAATTAAGATGATTAAACATACTACTGGTTCTCCATCAACGGTAACAGTTCTGGAAAGATCCATCATTTCAAGGGCAAGCAATGAGATATGTTTTGCATGCGCAACTTTGTACTCAGGTAATCCTGACACTGCCATGTATTTATCACCAACGGTTTCAACCTGTAATACAAATATGAAACTTTTTTTTGATAGTTGATAGTTGATTGATAGTTGATTTTTGATAGTTATTTTTCATCAGTTCGTTAGTCTGGCCATAAATACTGTAACAATTTTAAAGCTTGTGAATAATTTATCTGGTCACAAGGCAAGGACTACCCAAGAATGGCTGACAGCCAACGATCCGGATTTTGTAAGAGCCACAGACGATAGCTCGTAGCTAGACAGAAAAAAGGCCTTATATAAAAGCCAAGGGTGGCAATTTCAAATATATGTATATATATTTTTCTCTTTAGACATGATTAAATATGTACACGTACCTATCTATAAATTTTGTTTACATTACATTCCATTACTTTATACATATTCAATAAACAATCAACAACTTACGAGTACAATTCATGGCTGGACTAGGTTAATTTGTAAGAATAGTTTTTAGTATTAAAGTTTTTTGTACTAAAAGAATGGTATTTATTATATATACCTTGTAAACATCAGGATTTCTTTTAGGATCAGTAAGGACGTCAAAAGCAGTGTACAAATCGTTCAACATTTTGACGATTTTCATAGCTCCTTTATGGTCAATATTACTAGCGCAATAGTTAGCGAAACCCACGATGCCGCTGAAAAGAAGAGTGACTGGATCGTATCGACGAGCTGGTACTGGACGGCGATGACGTAATTCTGTTGCTACGCTGATAGGCAGAACGGAGTAGAGAAGACTGGAAGAAATAAAAATGAAATAAAAGTATTGATTTCTATTAATTTTTAATAAAAAGGTACCTACTTATTAGATTTAATATCAAAGACAGGATAGATTTAAAGCCTGATCATAGAATAATTTGCATTACTAGTCGAAGGAAATTCTACCAAGGATTAAAATGACACTTCGTTGTAATGCCGATAACCAACTTATGGTTGAAGTTTGAACTAAGCAATTGAAAATTGATTTCTGTCTAGGATTGTTGATCGCTTATTAATTTCAGCTGTTAGGGTTACTTACCGATCTGTCTTTTGTTTCTCCGTTTCCAACTCACGGAACGTCTGCTGCAGTTTATCTGTCAAAACTTCTAGGTTTTGAGTTAGCTTGTAATCAGCCTCAAACTGTTCCGACATGAGCACTAAGTCTCTAGTTGCATCGTGAAGAGGAATGTCGGAAATGCAAAGCCCACGACTGTAATTTATATACATATAATTAATAATTTTATAATTATGCCTTATTTACGTCAACGTTTTAAGATGTCTTTAGGGGATGAAATAAGTACGTTTGAAAAGCAAAATATCTGTAAGTATCAATTACATTATAACAAGAAATTAATAAGGAATAGTTCACATACAGATGTGAACTATATATTATAACATAGAAATTGAGAGAAAGGATTGCATACTTACATAGATTAGAATACTATAATAAATAATTTTGACTAACCGTGTCAAGTCGTCAAGGTTGGTAACACTGGGGTAGCATTGAAAAACCACTACGTCGGTATCAGGAATATACAGCATTTGACCCTAAATATATAAACAGGTATGACATATCTAATCAACATCATTTTTTAAATTACAATTCAATGAATACCTTTAAACGCAAAGAAGCAATTTCCTCGTGAGGATCAGTAACTGTCATCTCCTCAGATTTTGTTTTAAGAACGTAAACTGTGTTGATGTGTGCGAGCACATTAGCGAACGTCATTTCCAAATGCGGACGAACCTAAAATCAATATTGTTATGTTCACATATGTACTTATATAATATGTAGGTATTCGTTCGATGCATATAGATTGGTTATTATTGGTTTTGTTTGAACGCACATTTGTAGTGCGATTACGAAAGAAGTCACTACATAAGTCACACACTTTATGATATTTATAGCCAAAATTACAAAATTCTAGTGCCTTTAAAAAAGTATTGGAAATGCATATAACGCTGTTTCCTTCCTTGGTTATATAAGTAACTAACTTTTCTTCGCAACTCCGTCCTCATGCACTACAGAAAGGCATTACATGGTAACACGGAACTACTTAGTTTAACAACAAAGTTTTCTTTAATTCATAGCTAAAGAGATTAGAATTTTTATATAAAAAAATATTCGGATTTAATTTTTCTATGCACAAATGTTCCAAAAGCGAAGCGAGCTTCCGTGTTTCACGATGACGGGGAGCTATGAAAAATATAAAGTTTGTTGTCATTATTATGGCAGTTAAGTAAATATTATGTTAGAAGTACTTACTGTTTCCACAACATCAGTAATCTTGCAACCAGGACGCGTCACACGCGGCAATAGACGAGATACGCTACGACCAGCTTGCACGATCTTCAGTTCACGATCGAACATAAGATGGAATGGAAACACTCGACAGAATGTTGCTGGACTGACTTTTGGTTCTATAAAGTATTTATCAGAGCATATGAGTTTATTAATTTTGCTCGCAATACAAGTGGCTTAAAAAGTTTTTTTTTAACACCTTGGTGATTAGTACATCACATTTATGTAGTTACGATTTTGCTATAAGTATTTATGTATTGTACACTACATATCTAAAATATTAACTTGACTGACGATTAAAAATGATAATTATAAATAATAAATAGCCTTAATTTTTAAATAGCTAGTATATTCAAATTACCCAGTGACAATGTTTCAATTTCAGCGATCTCGGGAATCGAAACTCTTCCAGGGGTTGATGTTTCCGTAATAAGAAATTGCACGTGGTCGCATTCTTCCTTGGTTTTAAGAATTTCCACTTTGACTTCTGTTTTATGGAGCTTACTTGTGACGGTCTAAAAACGATGGACATTGTATTATATTTGTTTAATATTTAGATGACCACCGAATTAATTTGATACTCCTCCTGCAGTATCCTAGTAGGTTTATCATAAATCAGGGATGAAATTTATAAAGAATAAAAGTGTACAAAAAGCGGACACTAAATTCACAATCATAACATTCAGCAAACTAATAAATTGGACTTTTATAAATTTTAATGGGTATTTTTATATATTTTAATGGGTATTCACTTTTATGTATTCACTGTTTTTTGACCTAAACCAGTAGAAAACCAGTAGGGTTTTCTTTGTTAATAATGATACTTTCATACCTTGACAATACCAATGACGATATGCTCCAAGCCAGGTCTATCTGAATAGTAATGTAGAACCAGTGCTCCGTCTTCAGGTCTTTCCGTGCATCGGAAGGAAGGAGCTCGCATTCCTGGATATAGTGTTCCCAAGTGATCATGAAGGCCGTCTAAGTTCTGTCAAAAAAAAAGAAAAAAATTCAAATAAACATTCATAGAAACAATGTTCTAAATGAAAAAAAAATGCTAACTTGCAAAAAATCACGAGGTGTTGCGCCAAGTACTTGTAAAATTTTATCATATCCAGAATCTTGACAGAATTCGAAAAACGTCATCCCAAATAGCTCCAAAATTGCATCAGCAGGCGTTTCTGTAATTGTTTATGGTTAATGATGTATTAAAAAAACTGTAAATATTTTTTGTGCTCTTCTAACAGTTTTTTATTTTATTCGTACTTGTACTCTAGATACAAAGAACTTTTATCTAATATCGGTAGATATCAAAGATAGAGAAGAAAATCTTGAAATAATGAGAAGGTTGCAAAATTCTGACAGGTATCATTATAGACTATAGATTGTATTTGTATGTGTAGTTTGAATATTAGGCACGTTCGTCAAGAAAATTCACGGTGGAAATTATTCGAACCTTATTTATTATCTTGTTTGATTCTAACATGCTGCAACTTTCAAATGGATCTCTATAGTAAATATTTAGTACTCTACTCACCAAGAATTTCAACAGCAGCGGTTATCAGATTATATGTTATCTCGTCTTCGTATATCTGACGGACCAAGAAAGAACCTTCCATAGCAACTTCTGCCTTTTTCCTAGAAAGATAATGTTACTATTAACATAATATATATATACCTACACCTTATAGGTATATCGATCTCTTCATATATGCCCGTCAGTTATTTTTATATAGGATCAAAGTTACTGTGTTATTGTTAAAATATATAATTTTATTAAAGATGCAAATATGTATATTAATATAAAATATAAATTAATAATGGACAACATAAAATATGAATTATATTTTTTATACGAACTTGATTTTTTCCCATGTCTCCTCACCGTAGGTCTTCGTCACCAGCAACTCAAGGGCGTAATTAACAAAACCGTACTGTAACAAAAGGATTTGCAAATAGTTCTTAACAGAATCCCAAAGGACGCAGGTCAATACCATGTAGATACATTTTTATTTCTGAAATTTAACGCCTTATAAACTAGAAAATAATATTTAACTAAAAAATATTTAACCATATATTAAAAATAAGACAAAATTAAGAATAGGATAGTAGAAGCATTTTCACCTCACTGTTAATAAATTAAATGAAAGGAACAAAAATAACATGCCCCTTTTTAGAATTGGACTTTATAAGTAAGGTCAAGGCTTAGCGAAGCCATTCCTAGCAGTATTTGATTTTATAACTACGAATAGTATTTTAAGACATTCAGTTTAAAGGATAAAATAAATTATTATTATAACTTATAATATTAGTAAATAACGAAAAAAATGTGGAATTAATTCGTATAAGTCATAAAAACATGAAATATTGTAGTAATAATTGCAACAAAGGCAACATTTTGATAATAACTTACCATTTTGTATTGTTTTGACGGTTCCTGAAACAAATAAAAATCAGAGAGAAAAATATAATTTAAATATACATATTTCATATATATTTTCTTTTTTAATTTCATACGAGCCGTATGAAGTCATATTTCAGTGCACAAAAACCTTATTTCATATCCATTCCACGCCGTTACTTTACCGCTTTGTTTATTTTTCATTAGTGGAAAATTCATTTTGTTCTACATTACTATCATGTTGCGGCAGACAATATTGCAAGTTATTTAATTTGCGGAGGATAAAGATTCCTTTATTCAAATTATATTAAAAATCATTCAAACTATAATAAAATATTCATTTCTATTTCTTATTTAGAAAGAAAATTCATTTAGTCAGCAATTCATAGAAATGACAAACTTTCTAACTTAGTATTTTAGAATATTGCTATTTATGTAACTAATATTTTTGTCCTTAACAAGCTATTATAAAATTGACAAGTCATCGGTGACAATAATTAAGTATAAGAAAATATATTATGACCTCCACTTTTCTTTTCTACAATAAAATTATCTGTAGCGCCACCTATTATCATCAGATTGCAGTTTATTGTTATGTTCACTTTTGTAAGCACCTCAGACAGCTACTACTACTGCTCAACAGATGGCGTTGTGTGATTAATGCTATTTCAATACAGTTTATAATAAACACAATTCTGAAATTATATATATTATAATCGATTATATTTTACTTATTTTCAGCCAACTTTTTTTTTATTAAATCCGTAAACTTAATAACAAAAATGATTTTAATATATATAAGTATTTACCAAGCATGCATTCTTAAAAAGTAGCTAGGACGTAGTATAAAAATAACTACATGAACATAAAAATGAATATTTAAAAATAATATTTAAATATCCGTGCTATAAGGATATAATAAAAATAACGTATAACTGAAACGTATATTTAATTAGAATTTTCAGAAGATTAAATCAAAACTATTTATACAAACGGTATACCTATTTCTTAAATAAATCTTTAAGCTAATTACTCACTTTTACGCCCCAATTGCAAGGAATGAACTTTTTAAATGTTCTTCACTGAAGCCATATATTTATAGTTACGTAGTGTTTATTTTTTTAGGCCGAAGAAAACCGTCACATAACTAAACGCAACTAGAGTTCGAAGCACACTGACGTTTAATATTCGTATCAACATTGAGTTCTACTGCGCATGCTTAAAAATTATGTTTTCATGTTTCATAACAGTATGTTTTCATGTTTCATAACAAAATATTTACAGCTAGTGCTATTATGATTATTAATTATGTTTGAAATAGTTGTAATTATTTGAATATCTGACTTTATACATTGTTTCAGAAATAAATATAGAGAGACATCTAGCTGATGTTCTTTTACTTTATAGTTGCACTACTGCTTAATAGATGTCGCTAGGGGTTCCTATTTTGATTACTATTTATATTAACTTCGTAAAAAAAAACAACGAAAGAGAAAAAGAAAAAAAAGTGCGAAAGTAAAAAAAAATAAAGATAAAGATTTCTAAAAAATATGTTTCGTGTCTTTCATGTTCCAGAAATATGTAAATGTTGTATGGTAACCACTTCTATAATAAATTGTATAGGTATTTAAGTAATTCTGAACCTACATTTCAATTTTACGTCTAATAAAAATTGATAGTATTAACGGGCAAAACATCTACTATCGAATTTCACTAAACTGTCGCTATTCAAAATAATAATTGATAATCACGTATTGTATGAATTCATAGTGTGTGGTGTATATTATTATTATCAGACATATAGTTTTATGACGGTTAATATTATGTTAATGGCAACGGCCTTTGTAGCGACCCTCATGAATTTTTATAGTGCACAATATCATGGACTGTATTAATTTGCAATAAAATTGATATATATTTTTTGTAGGAAACGTGTTTTAGGTATAAGATTTTACATTTAATTTCATTAATGTAATAATTTGTTTGGTTACTTACATAGTACACCTAAAATATTAATTACAAGTATGTTAAAATATGTACACAACTATGAGTTCTGTAATTATGAAGCTTGTGTTAAGTCAACACGCCTTGCTCTGGATTTGTCACGCCATTACGTTATTAACCACACCTTCACAGTATGAGGATGAAATGACATTGATGTTGTTAATTTTGTGTAACAAAGTCTAATGGAACTTCTTTATATTCCCTCATTAATAAATGTGACGTCTTTTTTTTAATGTTATTACTTGTACTGTTCATTATTTTTTTTTGTGCAATAACTTTGTACAAATCGCTTTAAAATATTATTTCATGATTACTCATAAAAAGCATTTTTGTAATAAAATATGAGATAATCATTCTTCTTGATAGGTTTCTTTTATAAGAATATGATCAAATTTATAAGAATATGATCTTATTTTATATCTATATTCTATACTTAGCCAAACAAACCTCAGAAAACTGAATATTTTATTTCCATTTTGGCATTTTTAACAGATAATTTGTAACAAAGAATTCAACATCAAAAGTAAGCTTTACTCAAAGTTTCAAATAAATATAGAACGTAAAACAAACCGTCAGTGGCAGGGATTCTAACCTGCGAACTCTGGGTTTTTAATAATCTTAACACAACTATACCTGTGGCTAAAATATGTATAAATATTTTCAAAAAGTTACTCAAAGTTATCTTTGCGTTTTGGGAAAAATATTCTATACTTTAAATTCGAAAATTATAAAAGTGGAAGATATTGGTTTTCCGTCGGCTTATGTCAAATTTTCAAGAGAAAATATTGTGGTTGCCAGCCAGCTTTATTAAAATGCCAGAACGATCGGTGGTAAATTTTAAAAGTTAAATATGGAGGGATAAATATAGAATGAATGTGAAATTAAGCATATTTCATCTTATATCAGGAAATCAGCCTTGTCAATCGAATTGACATCGAAAATGTTGAAGGTTGTTGAAGGCTTTTTATTTTTTTAACAGCTTACGCATTTTATTATATCCAATATTTACTGAAGCCAAAAAAAAGAATACCTTATTGTTTCTTAAGATTAATTACCGGACGGTTTATAAGAGGTAGCGGGTTCGATTCCTTATCCCGATCGCCAATTTTATTTTATTTTCATTCCACATTTATTAAAATTAATTACATTGTAAGAGTAATGCGGTCAACAACGTGCAACTAATCCGGGCCTTAGTTATTAAAAAACATTATTTTGTATTTCCATTTTGATGCAGTTACTTACGTTCCTAAGTGCTATAATCATATAACGCGTATAACTGGTCCACTAAACGAGATAAACCGGAGCGTAATTCAATACTATTACAGCTTCGTTCGGACATCGCGCTGCATATAATAATTCAATAATGGTGCTTAGAACGCGTCCATCCGTTTATAGTGTTATCGAATTAATGTTGATACCGATAGTAATATTATATTGAATATATTAGTTTACTAAACACGATAACATTGATTTTTGAATACATATGGAATGAATACGTATGTTAATGGATTTATATGAAAAATGGAGATAAAAACCATTCTATCCTGTTTTAAGTTATCCATAAATATGTATAACAATGATAATTAAAATTTTAAATAAATATAAAAATATTACTCCCCGTATATGTTTATTATTCATTTTATATTTCTTCAAAAATTCCTTCTATCAAGCTAAGATGAATAGTAGGAGGTATCATGTTTCTACAACATAAAAAAGAACAACTCTTTACTTTGTTTAACTTTGTCCCTGATTTATATAAATTATTGATGGCCACATAAAATACTGACATTGTATATGAATGTAAAATAGTTTTTTTTTCCAAGCTTTAAATATAAATAAAAACAAAGTATTTAATATTTTTTATTATTAATTAAATAAGGAAACTGCCATTAGAAAAGCGGTACACCCTGCTATTTATATGTGTGAGTGATGTGGTTCGCTTAGAAATTATATAGTTTTTAATATTCTACATTTATATTGTGTCCATTTAGAGGGTCCGTTAACAATATTTTGAAAAAACAGTAACAATCGTATTATAATAATTTATTATTAGCCATATTACAACAATTTATATATTATTAATCATATTATAACAATATGAATAGGTTTAGAAATAACTTATGACGTGGCTGAAAGACGTTACGACTAGTGAATCGAGAATCAAGATTAGATTTGTCGAGACAGATTTGGTGAAGTAGGTACATAATTTATAAATTAAACTTACTTTTGCTAGCGTCTTCGTCTGCTCTCCAATGAACCCACACATTCCCAAAATTATTAATATTTCCATAGATTTGCAAATATTTGGGGGTTTCCCTTACGTTAACTGCTTATAAGATTATACCACACAAAATGTAATCAGAATCTATCTTGCTTTTATCTAAAAGGATTTTTAGATAAAAAGCTAAACAAACAATAACTTTAAAATATAATCTTGACTCCTAATTTTTTAATATATTTTCAATGAACATAAATACCATATCGACATTATTATTATGTGAAAAATGTTATTTATATATGCAATGCGACCAAAACTTAGATATTTAAATAAACTAAACATATATATAAGATCTCCTTAAATAATATTTTATGAATTATTTATATCAGAAATCAGAAAAAACAACATGTCTAGACAAAGCATTCGATTAAAATGTTAAACTTTTCACACACGCCCAGATATTGTATGAGAAGATTGTATCAAATATTCATGCACTTTACAATATCCATATGGATTTAGCACTTGTCTATCGCAAAGATTCGTGTGTCAAAAAAACAATGGCTTTTGACGACGATCTTCGTATATTATTCATTATATAGTTACTTATACCATCTCGTTTTATGACGTACAATTTATTTATTTTTAGATAATAGTTACAGCAATTTAGGTCATAGCTTTATTTTGTACGATTAGTAAATTAAGTATTTCTATGAATACAATACACTTAATAATAAAGATGAAAACACAAGTAATCTATATAAATATTAAACCCCTGTTTCATTTTGTTTAAACATTTTAATACCAATATGTAAAAAAATGGGTATTGATGTTCCCGGTGTCAAAACAGTTAAAAAAGTCGTTAAAATAGTAAGTATCCAGACAAGAATCTACAGAGTATATTCCCTTGTTATCTAACTTACACATATTATCTCAATTTACACAGTGTGTGGTTATAAAATTAGTATACATAGACGGAACGAAAGGGCTGCTGTTTGTTAATAGAAATGATTGTCTTGACGTCTTGTTTGTTTGTATATAATTTACATATTTTAGTGGCTTTAGTTAAAAATTAACTCTGATCCTCTATTAGAAAAAGGGTGCAAATAGCAATTACACCTGAATCTGTTTCAGTTAGTAAGAGAAATGGGTGCTTAATTTCCCTTCCCCTCTTTCTCTTTAAGGCCTTCCAATTCCTTAAGGCTGGCAAATGACAACCCTACCAACTTTAAAAATTTGTATGTGTACATCACTTGATCTATGGAGACAAACAATTAACATGATTTTTGTGAATCATCTGAGATTTATAAAAATCATCAGATTTTAAATCATATACTATAGTTATTTAATAATACTTCATAAAATTTACTATTTAAATATTTTTAGCGGGAAATATTTTGTCATACCAATTTCTTATCGCAAAAAATGTACAGTAAAAATTTATGACGAAACAGCTGTAGCGTTCAACTGTTACATGTTTATTAAAACAGAATTCAATATGCAATACGGACTTGATCCGTTACGGCTATGAATCAAAACTTTATTTAACTATTATGACATAATAGATGAGTTGGCACAGAGGCCATCGACATAATACGGAGTTGTTGCTGTATTTGCGTTGTGAGATATTGTTTAGAATTTAAATACAATATGTTTTATATTATCCTATGCATAAAAATATTTATTTCCTTCTTACATCTCAACATAAGTTCTGCATATCTCAGAAACCTATAAAATCAAGAATGTGAGTGTTTGACTCTTAAGCTATTTTTCAATGCTGACATCAAGTTCATTTTGGAAAATGTGGTTCCAGCACTAATATAAAAATATAAATAACAGAAAAAATAAATAGTCTGTACATTTAAAACTATTGCTCACTGATAAATTATGAAATTCCGGCAGCTGTAGGGTCAGCTTTGGGTTCAACTTAGCGTCGGGGTTCATATTAAGGATCGGACTATATTTTGCAAAGTTCAATGTAAGGAATTTAAATATTGTTGTACGGAGAAACATTCACGTTTAATTTTAGACAATTAATAAAAAAATATATACAAGCATCAACCGAACTTTAGATGAGAAAAGAAACCATTATTTTACTAAACGTAAGCAGTCAGTATTTTATATCTGCTAAAAACAACAGCATACAGCTCATGAATAATAATTTAAGTTTTTAGTTAATATGAACAAGGAAACTAAATTATTTCTTTATTTATCATTACACAATAATCATCAGCCATTTTTGATTTATTATTACGTTACAAAACTGACTTTATTTTATTCGTCCGTATTAGGTCCCTACATATGAAATTGGCGTTTTGTATGGGAGGAACAAAAAGTGAAATATTTTTTAATGTAATGAATTTAATTAATAAAAGTATGAACCATGGTTTTCTTTGCACTTTTGCCATCTTAGCACTAAAAAGCCAGTCGGAAGGGAATCAATAAATAAAGTCTTTGAAGGCGATTTGGGAGTACGGTGGACGACTTTGATATTATAATTAAAGCTCTACTGATTTGGTAGCCGTTTGTTGCGCAGTGTGTGATCTAGCGTTGTCATGAAGCAGCAAACAGAAAAAAAACAGAAGAACAAAAAAACAATTATTTTATCAATATTTATAAATAATGTTACATTCATTTGATATTTATTTTACAGAAGAGTGAAGTAGAACAATTAAATTTGTATTAAAATTTTTGGTTCACGTGATTTAAATTATTATAGATAACTAATATTTTTGTAAGAGTTTCCACTATCACACTCGTAGTTGTCAGCAATTTCAGCTGCTTCCCCTCTCCGCTATCGGATGAATACTTAATATGTATTTATGAAATTCATACATTTTTAGTTTTATTGTTATTTTAATTCAAACCGTTTTTGGGAACACCCGTGAAAAAGATTAAAGTTGGATACAATAAGTTATAAAAACATAAAATTTCATCAAAATCTGTATCATGTAGCTATCCCGTGGTGTAGAAACTGGCACAGACTACACTTAAATTTATAATTGAGAAACAATACGCATCAACAGATACACATAACAATAAATTTGTTATCAAAATAAAAAGAAGAAACTATAGTGCCAAAGCTCTTAATTAAGGCGAGTGGAGAATTTGTCGAGTTGAAGATATTACAGGGATTCTAAATTAATAGAAGCCTTGTGTGTTTTTTATTGATCTATTTTTATAACGTCCTGTGTTTTTGTTGTTACAATACACAAGAATTTAATGTTATTTTTACTTACCGATTACCTATGAATAATAAGAAAACATAATAATAATATTATGTATCGATAAAATATAGAAGTATTTATATTTTTTATTTAGGACACTCAAAAAATAAGCATTAGTCCGTATGATTTGATGCAAGTTTTATGTAAATATTTTATACCGGAACTCTTTTTTGATAAGCCAGTAAAATGTAGTGAATAAAAATAAATCTTTTATAGTTATTTGTGTCAATTCATTATTGAAAATCATTCATTAAAACGACACTCAAGTTGCTAAGCGAATCAAATTCCTATCTAGCTGCAGTACTTTTAATACTAATTAAACTATTTCACTATATCGTATATTTAATTTTGAGTTAAGGATATAATGAGTAACATTATTAATGTTTAAAAAATTATAAGGTACACACTAAAATAGGATATAATTAATAACTTTGTCCATATTTTTTAAGAGATAAAATTGTAAATAAAATGAGTAGATACTAAGTCTAATGCAGTTTTATACAGAAACTTATCTCAGATGTTGGTTTTAGCTACTGGAAAATGGTTTGCTAAAAAATGTCCTTGTAATTTTTTCCTGAAATTTGATATTTTAAGTAATTGTTGACTCAACAATTTTGTCTCATAGTAAGACTTTCAAGATTCTTTTATAAATTAGGCAAAAAAAAAATTATTTTCTTTTTCATTTAATTCAAACTAATTCAAAAGTTTTGTTATAAATGGGTATATCTAAGTATAAGTTATCACAGTAAATTGATGTTACATTTATTCCAAATGTATATGTTTTTGTATAAGTTGTACTTTTCTTGTTGATATAATATTTTAAAAACTATTCATAAAGATTAAAATAATTAAAAGAAATTAGGATAATGTAATAAAAGTCATATTACAGAACAATGGATAAAGTAATTCGAATTCGTAATGCCTTCATAATAGAGGTCACGTTTCTACTTTATTTCAATTACAACAATCTTCTAGGAACTATTCTTCACCTCTCTGAAATTCTTCAACAATTTACGTTCATCATATGAATACCAGACTGTTCTTGACATTTCAATAGACAAGTACGTCTTACGGAAAACAAAGACGAAGAGTCCGTGAAAGCTTCGTAAGCATATCGAGCGTCTTCTAAGGTATTTTCACTACAGTTGTTAATGAACGTGCGACTTTTTAATTACATAACTTAAAGAATATTTAAAGAAGATGACACTATTGTCATTGTTGTATAATATACTTATATGAGAGTTCTTTTCTGTATTAATACGGTAATTATTTTTATGAAAATACACATTATTGTTATGAAAATACACATTAAATAAATTAACTTTTACTATAATAACATCTGGAATTAAAATGGAAATGAGTATAGCATGGACTTAATTGAATATGGAGTGAATACCACTGTATGTTAATGAGGTCACTAATGGAATACTTTACTTAATTCCCATTGATACCAATCAGTCTAATTAATTGACCTCGTATATTACTTTGACAGTATGATTTTTTATTAATACATTTTATTTAATTCTCATTGTTGAAATCACAACTCCACCTTACTGGAAAGGTTTTTTTATTCATTCATCACGAATCGAAATAGATTAATTTTTTTTAAATACAAGCTAAACCAATGAGAATCTTTGCATGTTTTCATATTTTAACAAAGACAAATAAATAAAACAATAAAATATATTTACATGTACATATTATTTAATTTAGCAAATTACTAACGTATAAGAAGTATAAATCATATTTTATGTTTGTTTACATACCTTGATAATATTAGAAACAAAAAATATTAGACTACTACGAAATACTTACATAAATGGAGACGCAGTAGCGATGTTCATTTGCAAGGTTCTGAGGTAATTTCTTTTTACGACTCACTTAGCTAAACTTCAAAGAGGAGAAAATAGTACATGTAAAACGTTTCTAGGTTTTCTTTTTTAATAATAATAAACATGAATTTCTCCAAAAATTGTATATTTCTATATTCACATAAAATCTGTATTTAATAATGATCACTAATGGATAATGTGTTGTGATTAACACATTAAAATTTATTGCTCCTGAATATTTATTTTTAAAGGTTTTATTGAATAAAATTACGTAATTTGGAGGGTATTTTTATTTTAAATATAATAAACACCTCCCACAGTCTAGTAACATGCTAGTTTTTTGTCTACACCCTGTAGTATCTTCATCTTAAGTTGTTAGGAACTTATTATTAATTTCGCACGTCGGGAAAGCTTAATTAATTGTTTTTAGTAAAAACTTATTTTGGGTAACTTATTTTTGATGACTATAATATTAGGTAAAAGAGCTTTAATCTTTTTTTAACAACATAAAGTTCTATAATATACTTTTTTTTGAATTCGTTTAAATTAGTAATAATAACCAAAGAATATATTAAATATTTGATATGGTATTAGGACATTAATAAAATAAATGTATAGGACATTCTAAGACACGAGCACTGTTTAATCACTATTAAACAGTGCTCGTGTCTTAGAATGTAATAATTAATAGCTAATAGCTATGTATAAACAAAATCACACTAAATTACACTTAATTTAGTGTGATTTTGTTTATACGAACATAAACAAATCTAACGATAACAATTATATTATCCCACAAAACTGTCGTAATATTGAGAACATTCAGTGGTTTATTAGAACAAGTTACAGAAATTATTTGAAGGAAACCAATTGGAAAAAGACATTACATACCTATTAATTATTCGCACAAATATTAAAATCAATTTATTGCTTGCATAAGTTACATGGGCAAATATAATTTTATTCCGACGTATTCATAAAAATAATAAAAAATTCTTTACAAAAATATATTTGAAAGAGATCTATGCTCAAGGTTTAATTTAATTTATTGAAATTTTCTCAAGGAAAATTTTTTCCTTCAAACATATTTATATACTCTTGCTTTAACGCTTTAATCAGTTATTATATTGAACATTTCAGGAAGTTAGCGTAAATATTGTAATCGAGACTATAAATAAAATTTACACCCATACTTATAATCTAAAAACAATTTTAGACACCTACAAGTAGAAAATTACCGTTATAACCAACTAATTACATCTAATATAAACTATTAATTTTATAGTCCATGAACTATCTCAGAGAATTTTGTATGTGTGTTTAGAGTTATTTAAATTAACAAATTGAGATTTTTAATATTTTACTGAAGCTTTACTTATCCTGTGTCGAAGAAACAAATGCGTTGTGCTAATATGACCTGGGCCCAGATTTTAAGTTTAGTTGGTCTAAAGATAAGTAAGACATTGGATTATACATTATTAAATATTAAATAGTATTTTTATTTCTTGAAGATAATATTTTATCATTAGGGACTTAATGTATGAGTAAACGCAATCATGAAAGTAAACTTAGAAAACTATCACTAAGTTTGCATTAGGTCATCTTAATATGATTTCATTACTTCGTATCTGACTTTTTTTCTATATATTTATATATATATATTGTAGTGGTAGTTCATAGACTATGTATATATATACGTATATATATATGAATATGGTACCTTGGAAATTCTGGTACAATAATTGTATTAGTTATATATATTTTTATACTTATAGTAATAATTTAAAACATGACCGACAGATGTTTAGACTAGTGAACCGAGATTCCAGATTAAGCGAGACAGATTTGGAGAAGTGCAACATTTATTAATCAAACTCACTTTTGCTACAGTCTCCCTCTGCTTTCCTACAAACCCACACATTTCCTGTATAATTGATACATCTTGTTTCCTTATTGTATTGTAATTCCAGTCATTTAAATTAACAGTGTTTTAAATATTTAGATGTATTTTATGATTTGCCATGGGCAATAAATACCACACTTAGGTTTATGACCCTTAAATTTTTCGTGATTTTCTGGACAAACAGGTAAACAGACAAAAACTTAAAAAAAATATTGCTTTACTTTTTTATACATGTACTAATAGACATAAATACGACATCTATATTATTATTATATGCACAGAGTAGATAGTATATATGTAATGCAACAAAACCTTAATATCTTAGGAATTTGAATAAATTAAACATACATAAACGATCTCTTTAACTAATAATATATAAATTATTTATAACAGAAGTTAGAAAAACAACATGTCTAGACAAAGGATTCGATTAAAATGTTAAACTTTTCACACACGACCAGATATGGTATGAGAAGATTGTATCAAATATTCATGCACTTTACAATATTGTATATTGGATATAGCACTTGTCCATCGCAACAATTTGTGTGTCAATAAAACAATGACCCTAAATGACGGTCTTCGTATATTCTTAGCTGTTTTTTTATTTATATAATTTCGTTTTATGACTTATTAAATATGTTTCTTTGTGTAATATCCACTACAATTTACCACACGGCTTTATTTTTTACAGTTAGTAAATTATGTATTGCTATGAATACAATATACTTTATAATACAGAAAAAAACACAAAATATTGATTAAATATCATGACCATTATTACTTATATATTAATATCGTCTCTTATGATAATTAGTAAATGAATAGATGTTGTTGTACAAACCATGAAAGCCACGTCATCTGAATTGTTTGAAGGATTGTTACATTTTAAATATTGGATAGCCCACTGCCCTTGAAGGTGGTATTCGTTAGATAGAGCGATACAATGTGGACCCTCCAAAAGGGACCTGTGGTAGTAGTACATAATTTGTCATTTCTGATCACCTACATATAACTGAAGAATTATCATACTGTACAGCAGTGAATACCTCAAAAACATTGATACCCTGTAACGCCTCTATAGTTCAGACAGATAAAGTCGCGGGGAATAGTAGATCTTTTATTAAATTCAATAAATATTAAAACAGTATCACATTTATTTTCTCAATTGTATCTTAAACGGCTCAATGTCAAATAAATCCTGTAATAATTAAGTTCAAACGACGCTTTGTTGAAGTTCTGAATTTAATAATTACCGAGTTTTGTAACCAATTATTAAAGTAAAAGAGAACGGTTCCTCGGAGAATCGCTGCTCAATATAATTAATATTTGGAAGTCTGGTATTAATAATAAATATCTCAAAATACGATTCGTTATAAGAAGTAAAGCCTTTAGTCACAACGTAAAAATGTGTACATCATTTGACCTACGGTAACAGGAATCTTACCGTCAGTGTGTACCTACAAAATGTTTATCATTTTTAAAACATTGGCTGGCAAAGAAAAGTAAAATAAATAAATCTGCATATATCAGAAGATTTTCGTAATTTATTATCAAAGAACATACTATTTTAGAGGATACAAATTTCTTTTTAAATGTGATAACATTTTTAATTAGAAATATTTTATCACAACACCTTTTTTATATAAAAAAATATTCAGTACAATTTTATGATGAAACAGCTGTATCTTTAACACGTTATATATTTATTAAAACAGAATTCAATATTCAATTCAGATTTAATCTGTTACGGTTATGAATCAAAACTTTATTTAACTATTATGACATAACAGACAAGTTTCGTCAAATAACTGAGTGTAGTTAATATTCTATATTAAAAACAGTCATCAATCAAACAGTCATACCGTAATTAATTTATGTTTTCCATTTTGGTTATTGTTTGTGGCAAATTAACGTTAGTTTTAAAAGTAAAAAAAAAATAAATTAAAAAAAAGTTTTTATAATAACATTCTTTATTATTAATATTAAAGAATATTACTAAAAAAGACAATACAATACAATACAATACTATACAATAATACTATAAAAGAGATATTCAGATATCATTTATGATAAATTTTCTATGATATAATTTTAGTTCTAAGCTGCAGGGCCATTATCATTTACCCTCTGTAAGCTGTCTGGGACGGAGAAGTAATAAATTATATTTAATAACCTACCTGGGGCGTCGATCTTACTACGAACAAAGGGGTTAAACAGGTCAGAATGTTAAATAAATCTTCACCTAGTTAATAATTCAGATTTAGTTTCAGTACAGGGTAATAAAACCGTATAGGGATTCATATTTTAATTATAATTCTGGTTTCAATCAGGAAATCTACAGTATATTATATATATTTAAAATGAATGTACTTTTTCGTGTGTATTAATTTCACTTCATTCATATTGTATTCAAAAATTATTAATGTTATAACCATGTATCAAAAATTATAGAAAAAATCAAGAATAAAATTACAATTTACTAAAATTAATTTGTTATGAAATAAACCTTACTTATAATAAAAGGAATTATACTAACTAGGCTTAGCAGGATTACCTGAGACGAACATTTCTCAAGATAGACATACTACTAATAAATAGAATTACTATTTTTTTTTTTTTATAAATTCCTTGGTGCCACTTCAAATGGACAAATGAAGATTGCCCCTTGTTTGTCAGTACAAGAAGATGGCAGTCAAACACATGTTCTTCGATTATTAATAGTAGTGCTCGAATATATCAAGTTGTATCACCCGAAATATTCTTTTGTTGGCGCTATAGAAGGTCAGGGAAATACATAATATCAGGATTGACATTCAGGTGACATTCAGCCAGGAAACGGAAAACTGGGACAACCAGAACGACGCGACGCCTCGATGATCCAAGACTACCAACGATATAAATATATTTTCGCCAAAACACGAAATAAAATTCTAAATTATACAAATAAGCTAGCTGTGTTGCTATCCATATAGAATTAATATCAATGTAGGTACATTTTAAATATCGAACAAAGAAGACAATTAAACGATTTACCGTGTAAACAAGTATACCACAATATAAAAATAAAATTACTTAGACTGCATATATACTTCTGAAAAAAATTACAGCTACTTAACAAATAACGTTCAACAGTACGCTATCAGTATCTATTATATTTTATTAAATAAGTAAAACAATTTTTTTTCACAACACAAGAGTGGATAATTTAATTTCCATTTTTTTGACAACTTAGAGTACCCTCGAGCTGACAACATTCAATTCCTAAATCGTTACGAAATGTCATGGAATAATTGTCTCGTTAATTAAAAAAATAATAATTAACCTGTGATTTTTTAAATTATCGGTAAAAGATAATTAATTAACCAAACAAAAATAATCTGAAGACGATTAGATGAAAGGCAGACAGTAAAAATATATAGCAACAAAAAAATATGATTACACAAATGAATTTTTCAATTCATGTCTTAAAGGGATAAAATATCATATATAACAGAGTCATATATCATCACTCATAATAACATACACCTATCTTACAGAGGCAAATATTAATGTATATCCTTATTGCATGTTGTATCATATTTATATTTTTCCTATTACAACTCACGTAAGAAAAATATATAAATAAAAAATTGTTGAGTGCTCATGTTGTATTACAATTTAGTACACATGTTATCACCTTGATTTAATAACATTTCATTGAATGTGATGTACGTCGGGATATATTAATGTTGTTTGAAGGTTAAATATATCAATGTCTCATATTTTATTACAAAAATCATATAGCAAGAAATGGAACATGACATATTAGGAACAAACTTAGGTATTTAACTAACATTTATACATATTACAAGAATGTTATGTATACCTATTGATATTGAAACGCACGTTTCAGGTAAGCCTGATCTGGCAGAGTCTGGTTTTAGTCTGTACGAACCGACGAAAGCGTGCGATACGATGACATGATGTTGACAACATTTCGTTGTACTTCCATACAGTTAAGACCACTGTAGCATTCTGCTGACAAAGACTGTCTCGAAACCACTTCTACTTAGTTGTTGTATGTAGTTATAAATAATCACTAATTGGCAATTATCGACCAACCTATACCTGCAATGCATAAAGGAAAAGATTCAAGATTGAGAAAACCCGCTGTTCAAATAAATATTGTTAGACTAGTTTAGTTCCACAAATGATTATACATATATTATATTGAATGTACCGGTGCTATGAAGTGAAAAATTTGGCCACTCATCGAATTATAATATTTAAACATGTAATAAGTCTCATTAATTCTACTAGTGATAAGAATCTGACTTTTCGGTCAAGAATAAATGAACCCAGCTTTCCTATCATTACTACATACTCATGAAGTAGTCCGTACTGTATATACCGAAACTTTTTTATTTCACTGTTAATGTTGTATATTCTTATAACTATATTGAATATACAACATGTTCATAGTTTATATATAAAAAATAAACCGATACGGGCAGGGATTCGAACCCGCGACTACTGGGAAACCGTCCTGTCGCTCTACCAACTGAGCTACCGTATCGCTGTCCGTCTCGGTGAATTAAGCATTCTATATGTGATCGTCTTTATCGGGACGGTGGTGACATCTATTAGGTTTCTTTCGAAAATCCTAACCAATTTATAGATATTTTCAAACATTAATTTCGGTAGTGGCATCTTTTCAATGTTTATCAATGTTTGTAAGTTTATTTTATTGATATACTTGCGAAGTTGTTATATATTTTGGTATTAAACAAAAACGAAAAAACTCGACTTTTATATACTTAAGAAATAAGGAAATGAATACTTTTATTATTAGCATTAGTCTGCCTGTTTGTTAAAATTTAAAAATTGTTTAATAATGAAATTTAACAATTTAACGCTCTTTTTTATCGTAGTATATTTTCTTTGGTTGGTATTACGTTTTTTTTTGCAGAATTAATTGTTATCTAAACAAATGTGGAATAAATAGAAATGGTAAAATATGTATATGTATATATAATTTTGTTATATAGGTATTATAAAATATATTTCCTACATTTTAAATAAATTACTTAGTGGTTTTTTACAGTTTTTTTTAGAACCTAGTGGTTATTAAAACAAAACTTAATATTATTTTCGTCAAACCAGGGTAACTAAAAAGATTTTATTTTTTTAATAAATAATAAAGCTTAGCCTACTTGTGAAATTCGTTTTAAGTTCATAGCTGCTTAAGCTGTAGTGTCATCTCTAATAGTATTATACCGTAGACAGAGAACGCTATCTTTAGTCTATACTCTTGTATAGACGAATAACTTACAGGGTCGCGCATGAAACAGAAGAATTTCGGGAAGTGTTATCTTTAAAATGGAGAATGGGTATTCTCAAAGATAGATAGATAATTTAATAACAAACAGTAAAAAAATACATTCAAAAGAATTTAATTTTATGCTAGTGCTTGTGACTACTATGACAATAAAGTACTTCTTGAATGTGAATACAGAAAGATACAGTTGTTAAATAAATTCATTATTATCTTATAACTTAAGAAAAACCCCAGAAACATTTTGCATATAGGTACAACTTTTTCCCCTTTTAAGTTTATTTAAGTGAGTCATAAAAGTAAATTACCTCAGAACCTTCCAAATTAACTACGCCACTGTGTCTCCATTTACTTTTTTTTTCGTGGCAGTGTATTTTTTTTTTGGTATAAAAATTAAGAAATGAATAAAATTTTATTTATTTCTTAATTCTTTGACCAAAAAAGAATTATAATTATATAAATTTAAATAAGCTTAACATGGCTATACATGTTTATAAATATTTTCAAATGAATAAAAATATAATAAAAATTGAATTTATGCAATTTAAATGCTATTGGTAATTTAAAGGGTATCGAAATGATTGTGTGATATGATAGTCTTAAACATAATAAAGTAAATAGTTAGATAAAATAGTAGATACACGTGAATATTTCTTATTTTTTTTATCCATATAAATATATAAACGTATGCAAAGGTTTTCATTAGATCAGCTTGTATATAAAAAATCTTAAGCTATCTCGAATCATGATGAATGAATAAACCAAACCTTTTCCTTAAGTTCAGTTCTGAAAGCGACTGTAATCAATAAATAAAATATATTAATAAAAAACCACCTTGTCAAAGTAATATACAGGGTCAATTAATTAGACTGATGGGTATCAACAGGAATTAAGTAAAGTATTCCATTAGTGACCTCATTAACACACAGTGGTATTCACTCCATATTCAATTAAGTCCATGCTATAATCGTTGAATATCTATTTGATTATAATTTCAGATGTTAATACAGTAAAAGCTAATTTGTTTAATGCATATTTACATACCAATTTCATGCATAACATGATTTCATGCGCAACAAATGGAATATTTAACTTTTTGATACATACCCACAAAATTATAAAGACTCAATACATCAATAACTTGTATATTTCTGTGATCTTAGTCAGTGGCTGAGTGTATTAATTTATCTAATTAATACTTTTATAATGTTGCTCGGGTAAAATGTTCGCCTCAAGACGAACGTTGCTTACTAAATGTTCGAGGTATATATTATTTAATTAATTACTATATTATTACAGAAAAAAGCTCCATACATAAATATAATACACAATAATGACACTTAATGAATCTTTTTTGAATATTGTTTAGATTATGTAATTAAAAAGCCGCACTTTCATTAGCGCTGCACTAAAAATACCTTTGAAGAAGCTCGATATGCTAACGAAGCGACCCGCTTTTCAAGAACAGTCGTGAATTGATAAAGAATTTTAAAGACGTGAAGAATAGTTCCAAGAAGATTGTTGTAATTGAGATAAGGTAGAAATGTGACCTCTTTTACGAATTCGAATAACTTTTACCGTTGTTCTGTTATAAGATTTTATAACATTATCCTTAATCCTTCTAATTATATTAATTCGTACTAATACATTAAAAAAAAACATATCTACAAGAAAATTATCAATTGCTAGAAAAAAATTCTTAATAGAAACCGATCCCCACAAAAACCAAAAAAACATTAATGGAACAACTGTACCTAGATGATACTAAGAAGATCTGACATCATAAAAGTTTCCTCATACATTTGGAACAAATGTAACATGAATTTACTTTTATAACTTATACTTATTTATAACAAAACTTTTGAAGTAGTTTGCATGAAATGAAGAAGAAAATATAAAAAACTCTACTTAATTTAAAAACAGAATCTTGACAGTCTTACTACGTGACAAAATTGTTGAGTCAACAATTACTTAAAATCTCAAATTTCAAGAAAAAATGACATGGACATTTTTTAGCAAACCATTTTCTGTAGCTACATCTAACAGCCAAGATACACTCCTGTTTAAAGCTACGTTAGACTTAACTTTTTACCTAAATACAATTTAATCTCTAAAGCTTATTTAAAAATTATGGCCAAAATTAGTTACATCCTATTTTAGTATGTACCTTATAATTATTTAAATTTTAATAATTTTACTTATTATGACATTCACTTAAAACTAAATATAAAATATAGTGAAATAGTTTAATTTGTATAGTAGTTTAATTTATATTTATATCAATATTAAGAGTACTGCTGTTTGATGGTTGACAGCAATTTGATTTGTTTAGAGACTTAAGTTGTTTTTACTAATGATTTTAAATAATGAATTAGCTCATATTATGTCTCAGTATGTCCCCAGGTTTATTTTTATTTACTACATCTTACTCACTAAGCATAAAATATATAATAACTGCATCAAATCATATGGACTAATGCCTATTTTTTTATTTACCTAAATATAAAATACAATTACATATATACTCTATCCATATTCCATACATAAGGTCATACATATTTGTTTATTATACGTTAAATAAAAATTATCAAAATAGACTTGTATATGAGCAGTTGTACTTGTACTTGTATATGTAACAAATATACATAGGTACAACCGCTTATCAATGTGGACGTAAAAAATTAAGCCATAAAAAAGCCACGACACTTCTAGTAACTCAGAATCTATGTAAAATCTTCAACTCGATAAATTCGCCACTCGACTTATAATTAAGTACATGGGCACTAGAGTCTCTTTTTTGACTTTTGATAACAAATTGGTTATTATGTATATTTGTTGATGCGTATTACATTACGTTTTGTTGAAATTTTATGTGTATATAACTTATTGTCTTCAGCTTGAAAGAACCAAACTGAAAATGCTTAATATTTATACATTTTAATTAGTAATAGAGAGGTTTTTTATATGAGGTGGGAAAGAGGAAGGAAGGAAAAACAAATTTAATTGTTTTATTCCACTGTAATATAAAATAAAAAATATAATAAATGCAACAATATTTAAACAATATTGTGAAATTAAATAAATTAAATGAGGTCAATGAGGATAAAAACTAAAGAAACGACATATGACATATAACCTTAATAAGATAACTACAACCTACGAAAAATTTAATTGTGTATAGAAGATACAAAAAAATAGTCCTAATTGACTTTTGAAAGTGAGTTTCATTTATGGCGTACGCAATCATTGAAAAAGGATTTTTTTGAAACATTTCTTTTAGTGGTTATGGTAATACCATCTAAAACTATCGTCAGCATCCAAAGTTTATTTACAAAAATTATTCTTTCTGCAGATAACAAGCTTGTTATTTTTACTCACAATAATGGGTGTAGGATGTTATTATCTCTGCAATTAATACAATGAAACTAAACAGTACCTTATCTTTAGTTATTTATAATTAGTAAAAAGGCTTACAACTCGTGATTTAAAAACTTAAAAATCGTGATTAAAATCAGTGAGTTATTTATCATTACTTAATATAGAATATTTAGTATTTAGCAATTATTTATATTAACTATTTTGTAATATTCTATATGCTACAGAAATTAGAAAACTTCGTGTAAAAACATTGTGATTTACATAAAATTAATGCATCAATTAGAAATAAAAATAAACTTGCAATGCCCAACACTAGGCTCCATAAAATAGGTAAATCCTTTAAGATTTATTATATACGTTTTTATAAAAAGTTCACAAATGAAGTCTTAAGTTTATTATTAAATAAATTTAAATAAAATATAAAAATAAATTTGGTAAGAATATATTATTATAGTGTACAGGATTACATTTACAGCGTAAGATGGCGTTACGCCTCGGAATGAATTGTGTTATATTGCGAATTATTAGTTATCTCCGCAATTTGTTTGTCGTAGTAGATTAATTTGGTTTTATCAAACGACTGTATCACACCGATCCCTTAGAAGTTATTACTCGCGGTAGCGTCGGGAGTCGGGTTGCTTTCCTCCCTCAAATATGGCGAAGAGGGTGATGACTGGCTCTTGCGTTATGCTCGTGAACGGGTGTTGCTTGCAGGTCAAGGTTGTTGTGTTGCAGGTCAAGTTTTTACTACTATTATTTTTTTTTTAATATTCAATGGCTGAAATCATAAGGCTTCATTTCTGATTGTTTGCGATGATTCAAGTACTTCGAAAATTTCTCTTAATATTGATGTTTGTGAAAAAGTAATGACAAAAAAAAAATCGGCTGAGTTTGTAGTGTGGTACTTCTCAGATCAAGTCACTTTTGGAATCCTCATGGCTTTAACAAAGTGATAGTGCTTTACAGAAGTATCTAGATTTACAGAAGTATATGAATCTGGTATCGAAATAGGCCCTCCTGACACTTCCATCTGACGTAGACAAGTGACCGCTGATATTGATTCAAAATTGAAAAGATTTAAATAAATAAATCTAAATTTAAAATAATAAAACTGTTACTGATCGATATTTGTACATGAAAAATAAAAAAAAAAACATTAAAAAAAAAGTTAATGGGGGCCTTTATATTCAAATTCAAATTCAAATTCAAATTCAAAATATCTTTATTCAAGTAGGCATTTACACGCACTTTTGAATCGTCAATTACATTAAATTGGTCAGTATAGTCAGTCTGTGAGTAAGCTACCACCAGCTCGGAATGCTGTTCTGCTGAGAAGAGCTGGCCAGAAACTCAACAGTTGCTCTTTTTAAATAAAATTTAACAATGTTTGACTTATAAATTATAACATCAACCCTGCAAATGAGTCAATGACCCAAGTTCCACACATTTCGATCAACCAAAAACTCTTGAATGTTATAGTAAGATTTATTTAATAATATACCTTTAATTTTAGATTTGAAACCAAGAAAAGGAAGATCTAAGATATCTTGTGGAACCTTATTATATATGCGTACACTCAAGCCCATGAAGGATTTCTTAACTTTTTGAAGTCGAAATTTAGGCGTTACGAGCCTATTTTTATTTCTTGTATTGATTGTATGTCTGTCGCTGTTTTTTTATAGTCATTTAAATTTTGGCGTATATATAGTAAGTTATTAAAAATGTATTGAGAAGCGACCGTAAGAATACCGATTTCTTTAAAGACTTCCCTTAGGGAGTCTCTAGCTTTTAAGTTACAAATAGCCCGTATAGCTCGTTTTTGTAAAATAAATATAGAATTAATTTCGGCAGCGCTGCCCCATAGTAAGATACCGTAAGACAATATACTATGAAAATAACTAAAATAAACGAGTCGATTCGTATTAACGTCTGTTAATTGTCTTACTTTTTTAATTGCAAAGACGGCTGAGCTAAGTTTGCTTGCGAGTGTCGAGAGATGGGGGTTCCACTGGAGCTTTTTATCTAAAGTTATACTTAAGAAAGTTGTCGAGTCAGTCAGTTCTAATACTTCATTGTTAAGGAATAAACTACAATCTTGACTTTTTACATTAGGAAGTGTAAATTCCATGCATTTAGTTTTTTTAGTATTTAATGCCAAATTATTAATTTCAAACCAATGAAGAACACGTGACAGAGCACAGTTAACTTTGTCAAAATTAGCATTATTACGATCAACTTTAAAAATAAGTGAGGTATCATCAGCAAAAAGTACAATGTCACATAGTCCTTTTACGTAAAAAGGCAAATCATTAATATAGAGTAAAAATAAGAAAGGGCCTAGAATAGATCCTTGTGGAACACCCATTTTTAGATGAGATCCAACCGATTTACAATTATTTACATCAACCGTCTGAACTCTTTGATTCAAGTAAGAGCATATATATAGGAGCATATGTATAGGAGCAAGAGAACACAAAACAATATTTTTTCATGTTCTCTGTTTCTCTGTTGGTGTTTGTGTATCTGTATATTTGTATGTCTGTATGTTTGTGCACGCTAATCTCAGAAACGGCTTAACCAATTTGGATGCAGTTTTCAGGTGTTCAATAAAAACAAACAACACAAAAAAATGAGAAATAAAAGATGAAAATGTATATCCCTCCCGATTTTAGATATATTCATAAATGTTTGAAAATATCTATAAACATATATAGCCATGTTAAGCTTTTGTAAATTTATATAAATATAGAATGAAAAATAAACAGATACGGGCAGGGTATCGAACTCGCGACTACTGGGAAGCCGTCCCGTCGCTGTACCAACTGAGCTACCGTATCGCTATCCATCTCATCATCCATAAAATTAAAAATATGTATATAAATTTAAACACTCTCTGAGAATTTAACTAAATTTAAGTACGTCAAATGGAGACAATTAATATGTTATATATAATATATTAAGTAGGGACTAATGGTATCATTTCTTATACCCTTACTAAGGTGATTTAATCGTCTAACACCATTTACATCCTTTGTACTAAGATAATACTTTCCATTTGTTCTATAATTATGTTTACTCGATCCCAATTCCGCTTCAAGCTAGAACTACAACATCAGTGTAATATATTTTAAACTTTATAGTACTGTATATAGAAGTTACAATTCTATAAATACTTTTGTTTCCCGGATCACAATACGATTCAAACCAATCACATGTATCAATAGTATTGGTGTTATTATAAAATGAACTTTATCTTTTTACGAAAAAGTTTAACTATGGCATGCTTTTATACAAATTTTACAATCGAGGCGGATTATGCAAACGTTATTTTTCATCCTCTATCCGTTGGAAATACAAATTGGTATGAATAAATTTCACGAACACTTACAACCGATGTGCTACTTATAAATATATTTAAGTTTTACAGTGCTTAGTTAATATATGTATTTCACATTTACTTGCAATTTATTCTGTAGTTAAATCGTGTAGTAGGGAGGTATGCCTTTCCACTTTAAATATGCATTTCCCAAATGTTAGAGGCTTGCAAATCGTAAATGCTGTCCACTATGTCAAGCCAAAACCCTTGTGTTTGGCTTTTTAATAACAATTGCATTATCTCTGAAACGTCTTTCGTTTGGAAGCAACAGCTGCTCTAACACTTGCATAGACCTTAGTCACCTTGCAGAGACCATAGTCTCAAATTAGCAAAACTGGCTTTATTGTTTCTAACAGAGATACAATTACCTTGATCAAGCGACAAAGTATACTTATCGTACTCCGGGTATAACTTTCATCATATAGTGTACAGATATTAGTATCTCTGATGTGCAGTCGTCACTTTGGCAAATATAAAGGTTACGTTCAGAGATGGACAAGAATTGTGGTAATTCAGAAATGGAACTCCTGGACCATGTTCAAACGAAATTTGAAATTTTTCAAACCGCAAATTGCCAGAGCAATGTCCAAGTATGTATAATTGGTGAACAGCTGGAAAGCCATCCGTCAGAGTGCTCTCAAAGGCTAACTTCTTGGCAATGGTTTTATTTAAACCTGATTATGGAAGACCATAGAAATGCATTCAATTCTGGACATCTTGTTCCGAAAAAGAACTATGCGTAGAACACTGTTTATATTGGACTTCTTTAGAAGAGCGGGCCGGATATAATTTGACAATCGTGCTTCGCTAATGTGATCCTTAATTGACTCCTATACAATTGATTACCAGTTTTATGTATTCTACATGTAATCTTCTGTATCAGGACTCAGGGTACCTCTATTAAGTTTCCTTCCAAAATCCTAACCTTACAAACCTTTTAAAGCGACTGGAATATAGACCAATATTCAAATTATTTGAAAAGTAACTTCACATGAAGCAATAATGATTATTATTATTACACTGGTTCAAACTCTTGTTTTAGAAGAAACTTTTTTATTGTGTTTTTGCACGAGTGTCGTGACATTGAACATTTTTGAATCCTATAAATATTCTTTTTAGATCGAGCAGACACGATGTTTGAGTCAAAATATTAATTCTTGTAAAATTAAATTAAATTAAGATTTAATATGACTGACCGATAATAATTGACATGCTCGTAATAAAATATGGGTTATTAAAATGGCTCTGATGTCATAACTTTTAGCACTGACCTTTGGGCCTTAAAAGTGATGAATTTAGTTTTGGATGCTTCATCCCAAACTGGAATACAATAGGAGAGAACTGATTTTCAAATGAAGTAATAGACCGATTTAAGTAAATGCATCGGTAGCACATTCCGAAAGTTTTAAAATATCCAGATACATTTTTTAATACGATTGGCTATAAAATTAATATGTTGAATCCATGAAAGCTTTTCAATCTCGGCGTAACTATTTTATAATAATATTAAAAAATATATTTTTTGCGTAATATTTTCTGAATACTAATTTCCTAAAATTATGATAGTTCTGTATTTTACATTAAAATCAAACAGTGTGTATTAATGAATACAAATATAAAAAATCATGTCTCTTATATTTTTTTGGACGTCTAACAGACATAAATTACCCTGAAATACCTCGAACGTAATTGAGTTAGCAACTGTGTCACTTTACTTTGATATTGCGGTATCTTAATTATAGCAACAACTGACAAAGCTTGATCCACTAAAGGTAGACAATAAAGTTATGCAACATATACAAGTGACGGTTTATTCACTCTTAGGTGATGGTTAATTATTCACACTCAGACATTGCTGAAAATATTTTTTAGTTTAGTTATTTGTTTGATTCTTTCCTTTTTTTAATCAACTTCGTCCCATAAAAATAAGTTTTTAATGTAAGCATTATAATTAATTTTTAAATCTTGCTTGAATTAGTGTTTTATTGTCTAAATTATTAATGGTATTAATGGTAATTACATTTCAATGTTTTCTATACCATAGCGGTTTTTGAAAATCTTAAATGCCCTTTAAAAAATGCATTGTTTCATTATTTTTTTAATAACCATTATTATCCATTTATTAAATGTCGTGGTTTTAAATGTATTTTTCCTTGTCCATAGTATTATTAATAATGAAAAAGGTGCAGTTTTTTCAACTCAGTGACTTCTATTTCTTGGAAATATAATGTTAGATATAACTGTACATTAAATATCATTATATTTTACTGAAAATTTTATTACATTATTATGAATTTAATCTGAAAATAAATTAATTATTAGTTATTTCCAGTTTGTAATATTACTTAATATAATTACTTTGAAACTCATTACTAAAATTTGGCTCCAGGAAGACGTGATGTACCCAGTTAATGAGATGTTGAAAACTCACTTTCCTCTTGAAGAGTATATCAGAGAAACATATCAATGATATCATGTCCCTTATTTAGATATTTTTTTATATTTTTTAAGTTGTTGTTCTATATTGTCTTTAGTTATACAATATTTATTTTTCAAAACTTAACTTTTTTAAATTTGAACTCATGATTAAAAAAAAAAATACAAAAAACATACTTATATATGCAGAAATATTTATATATATATTTAAATTGATAAATTTTAATTATTATTTTTGTTTTAATTTAAATCTACTGACCTTCAGATGTATGTGCAAATCAGAATGGATCTTCCAAACGCCATTGATATCAATAATCCCAACCTAAGTTAGTTGGGTCTATGGTCGGATCCACATTGACATTTTCGTTTATTCCGATAAATGCAAGGCTATAGTCAAGCTAGCTCAAGACTGCTACTCAGAAATGATTAAGAAAAACTGGCAACAATTACATTTAATAGTAACATCACTATCGAACAAGCAAGCAAGCAAACAAGCAAACACTCAAATAAACAAATAAACAAACAAACAAGCAAATAAATAAATAAATTACATGAATAAATAAAAATCGGGGCACTTGTAAATAGTCAGCTCTAGTTATGCAACTAACTAATTAAACCATACGGTTTAAATGGATTTTTTCATTGGAGAAGAACTGGCAAGTTTTTTATTTTTCCTCTTTACTTATTTATGTATTTTTTTTGTATTTTATAGTTCCTATTTACTGTCGTGCAAAAGTAATAATTATTATGTGAAAATAAAAAATATTCTAAGAAAAGCCTGGCAACAAAAGAAGACTATAAAAACGAACCGCGGGACTACTAGTACAATGAAGCTCTCACATTTACAATGACTCCATAATTCCTAAATATAAACATTCAAAATAGTATATATATTATGTTACTGATAATAAAGTACGGTTTTAAAAATCGTATTCTCTCGATGCGATATTCAAGCGATGGTGATGATGATGGTATTTATTTGACATGTTGAATTTATTTAAAACTACACTTTAGACGTCAAATACTATTAATTAATATTCCAGCACTATTTTTTTTTGGGTAGGATATTTAAAATGGTCATATACCATATATTAAAAGATTACAGTGTCGAGTTACTCGCTTAAGTCATCAAGACGAGTCAGAAAAGTATTAGAATATAAAACAGGAAATGTTATTACAATCTGTTAGTATAGTAAGAATTTTATTTTAATATTTCATGCCAATGGTGAAACCATATTGATGGTAGTAAGGCTTTAAATAATGATAGCGACAGAACTTTATTATAAGTAAGAAATATGAAGGATATGACGTCATAATTTATTTCTAGAATTTTAATTACACATTGAAGTACTTATTCAATGTAGGTACTTGTATCGAATATGTCATAAAAGATGAAGTAATATTTTCCAAGTCGATATTAAATCATCAAAATTATAGAAACATGTTACATACAGTTGATCTATAAGGGGAGGGGTACATAATATTAAAGCTGTGAAGCGCTGGGTTATCTACCAAAAAATGTTAATGACTATGGAAATAACATTTAAATTTATTTCAATGTAAATACAAGTATTCATGTTTTTATATGATTAAGGGAACACATAATTGTTCCGTGAAATTGAATTTGGAATTGTTAAAGTCTATTTGCATTTTTTGAAAAAGAATATATTAAAAATATTTAACAGTGAATCAATTTGTATATTACCACAATTTAGAAATTATTTTTAAAATATATTGCAGTAATAAACGAAATGTTGTAGAGTTTCATTTTGCGAGTGAAATTTATCTTGGGAAGAACTTCTTACCGGTGCAACGCCATTAGCACTACAGTCTACACTACTTTACTAAACTAATACACTCTACCAGTGACTAAGATCACAGGAACATTATTGCTTTTCTATTGCTATATATGTAGGTATTCAATATTAGCATTAGGTATTAATTAAATATTAAGGCGAAAAGGCGATTTTTAGAAATACATTTTATTTATTACCTATTATAGTAATCATAACTGTGCTTAACAGAATAAACTTTTTATTTCTGTATCTAGCACATCTGTCATCCCATAATAAATCATAATGTTGAACAAAAACAGAATATTACATAATATGAAATCATTTCTTTTTGAACTAATTCTTTTAATTTATTACCCAAACGAGCGTCTACAGGTAGCTTTATCTTTTCCAATGAAAATGTTTCATTAGACGTTATTAATTACACGTTACTAATTAAAACTGTTGCAACAATTTTGTGCATGACAACAAAACGGACATATTGTCACACTTTCTTTATTTAATACTAGTTTATGGTAACATGCTGAGACCTCAAAATAGATAAATATTTTGAAATAAAATAGAATGAGAACTTTTAAGGAAAATTAGTTAAGTAATAATATATACCTATTCATTTATTTATGTATTAAAAATAAAAATGATATGTGATATAAAAATGTTTTTCGTTGGTTAGATATTCATTATTATATTTAAACCTCGATAACTTTTATTTCACTGATTACATTTAAATTAAAATAAAATATTGGACAGATAAGAAAATTTTAAACTTAGTCACAGTTACGAAGTTCATTTGAAAGGTTTCGAAGGATTTTCTTTTTATTACTGATTTAACTAAACTTCAAAGAGGAGCAAATATTGCTTTGTCTTTATATATACACATTAAAAATGTACTAATATGTATAATAATATACATTAATAATAATTTTATGACAAAAATAACAAAACAATATACGATCTTGTTAATATCGTAAAAAATATTAATTTCTTCTCGAAATAAATATAAAAAGAAAAATTTATTGACATGGACTAAAATCGAATTTGCAACCGACCGCTAATATGGTTAGTTTGGCTGTCATTCTTCTCGTCTCGATTTTTTTTTTATTCAATTACACGAAAAGGGGTCCACATAATTAAAATATTCATTGACAAATTTCCTAACCCAGGTGATTCATCAGTATTAAGTAGTGTTTTCTTGTTTAAGAGAATACATCAGAATTTGTTACTTAATATTTTTTTATCACTTACGAAATAGTTATACTTTTTTTATTCATTTCATATTATCCAATGGGTTAAACACATTATTTTTTAATATATTATAATTAATAATAATTAGAATATATATGCATCATTAACAGTGAATTAAGATAAGTTTCTGTACGTTTTTGTGTAGACCTCTCGTCTACTTACTAATGAGAGGAAGAGTGGCCTCATTTATCATTGATTAAAGAGAGTCAGTTTGTTATCACTTGATAAATTAATGAGACTTGTTAGATGTTTTAATTATTTTGTTTAATGAGAAAATTTTCTCTTGTTCTTTAAGGATACAATATGAGTACTATAGTTTTTTGTATTTTATTTAATTTTCTAACTCTAATCTCTTATAAAAAAAAAAACAAAATACCTCTTCCCTACCAATCATTCTTATGATGGACAGGAAAGAACATTTGTAATCGTGTAAAAAGTTATAACCAAATAATAAATAAATAAAAAAATGTATGTTATGTAAATAATATATTTATTTTACAGTTAAGTTTTATACCTATATTCTTTATATTTCTTTATCTTAATTCGTTTTTAACATATCTAATTTTTTACTTAAATATGGGAAAAAAATGTATTATTATAACAATATTTTATATATTAAACAGAGAATATTTTTAAAACGACTTATAAAAGCATAGAGACTAGCAAAACCTTACCATTGTCCTGATGACCTTATCTTCTGGTTAGTGCAGCACATCGGGGCGCACTCGGTTCAGGCACTTGGGGACTCACACTCCTAAATCACGATAACTTATATGCATTAGTCGTAAAAGTAGTTAGTGGTATTTTCCTTGCATCGACAGAATACGTCTTTAGAATTAATAGTCTGAGCTGATTGCACTGGATTGTGATTTTACATTTTAAATCTATATATATGTTTTTATTTATTTATTTGCTAACACGTACTCTTATTTAAACAATTTTCTATTACTATTTAACACTGTTTGCTAGCACACACTTGAAAACACAAATAATAATCTAGTACTATTTATTTTAGCATCTTATATTCTTATACTTTATTTTTTTATTATTTTTTAATGTTGCTCTACCAGAAAAACTGCGCTCTGGCAGTAAATATTTGCTGCTAAGGCAATTCTGAAGCAGAGTTCTGATTGGCCTTTTGCTCTTTTTACTTTAATACTTGTATTTTTACGTTTTCCTCTGGTATTCTCTTATTTCTTGTTTACATATTATTTTTTTTCTCATTTGAAACATTTCCTTTCTTTTCTTGTTTCTGTGTTCTGCCTGTTTCGTTTTAATTTATAATTAGTAACTAACCTAAACAATATATAAGCATATAGTTTATTTTTTAATTAGCACGAACTTGATATATGACCAATAAAGAGCTTTTCTTTCTTTCTATATTACAATCTCAAATATATAATCTCAATATATTTTTTTTTGTTGACCATACGTCTATAGTACTGGGGCTACTTAAAATAGTATATTAGTAGTATACTTTAAATTTAAAGTTAAATATTTAAATATAGACGAGCTTAATCTAATGAAAAAAGTTTTATTTGAATAAAGTTATAACTAGCTAAACAACGTTTCAAAAAGTTTTAATTTTCTAATTCAGAACATAAAAATCGTAAAAATAAATTTTAAAAGTTTGTTTCGATATACTTTGATTATATTTGATGGAATCTATAGAAACATTTATATATATCTTATAATTATCTTTCAAAAAGTTTTTTTCTTGTTTTTAAGTAAATACTCCAAAAGAGATATAGCTTATAATAATAATACATAAATTACACATATTGATCTAACCCCTAAGTAAGAAAACTATTTGCTTGTGTTAGAAAACGATATAAATACATAGAAATACATATTATACATACTGAGAATATATTTAATATAGGACAAAACAGACATCTATACTCATCAGATACAGGTCTATCCCTGTCGGGGATTGAACCGGGGCCCATTTCGTCGCGATACGTTAGGCGTCTGCGCTAACCACTCGACCAACGAAGCGGTTAACTTAATAGTAACACTAAAATAGTTATGAAATTAAAATAATTAAAATCATTCCTTAACGTTCTATGTTTTAGTAATATTTAACTTAAGTAGTAAGTACGCAGCTTGATGCAGATTTCCAAAATTCTTTATTTTGAAATTTATGTGTGCTTTTGAATTTCGAAATTGAAAAAAAAGAAAATTTATTTTTACTCCAACCAAGTCGAAAGTTTTATTAAGAATAAAAGTAAATTAAAGTTTCCTTTCTTCCGAAATGTATGGGGAAACTTTTTACGGTATTAGGTTTTCTTAGCACCTTCTCTAAGCACAGATGTTCCTATAAAGTTTTTTATTCAAGAAAATCGATTATCAAGAAAGGATTTTATTGAAGTTTTCTTGCTGGTGGGTATATTTTTAAGGATAAAAAACATTATCCTACAAAACAGTAGTAAAGGTTAAACTAAACTATTTTATTCTTTAATTAGTCCAATTGAATATAAATGTATATATATATATATCCAAAAGAGTGTTAAATTCATTATATGTCATTGTTGGTCAGTTATAAACCTATTGCAAAATCTAAAGCAGTTGTGAACTTCATATAAATTTAAACAAAGCTCGATTTAAGGTTTTACTACTAAAGAGGGTTTATGTCATATTATAGTTCAGAATCAAATAACAATGAAGTTAAAACTTTTCATGCAGAATATAGGGATAGAGGTAACAAACTTCTTAATGGAAGCTCCAAAACACGTTCACTGTTTGGTAGTGTAACCGAGTTTATGCGGACATTACCTTTACCTAATCGACCTATAATATTAATATGAATTGAGAAACTATACTGACTTTATAACTCATAAACTACGAGTAGCTTAGCTTACTGGAATAATGTTTTGAGTTATTTGAGTCAAAGTATATAGAATATATATTCTATACTAAAAACTAAATTACTCGAATGGAATGGAAATAAATATGTTAACTATTTTACTTATTTCAAGTGGTAGCTTGTAAGTTCGCAAAAAAATATTCAAACCCATTTTCTATTTCTGACGAGAGTATGACGTTTACGTTTACGTAAACCGATAAATGTTTAGTTTTTGTCAGGTCACGTAGTAATTGAACTTTTTAGCAACAAGATAAAGTTCATCCTCGAGTACCAATGATATGCTTGAGATGTGTCTTTGGTTGAAAGCATATAGTTATCTGGGAAACAAAGACATTGATTTAAATGTAGCTCTTACGTACAGCATTATATGGGTTTCATTATATTTAATACAATTTCCTTTTTTCTATATACCTCTATGTTCAAGCAGCAAAAGCTGAACGTGGCTATTAATCACTGTGTCACTGAAATATATTTAATTAAATGTTATTTAAGATGATTTACTCTTGCAGGCTGATAACCAACTTGTGCCATTCGTCATATTTTCATTTAGTGTAATTAACAAAAACTGTTACATTATAAGGAGCCGGATGTCTTTACATTACCTTTAATTTATCAATATATTATGTTCGTTGAAATACATACTGAAAAAGAATTTGAATTACTATTTTTATAATATCATTGAATTCAAATCATAAAATAAAAATGTCATTAACAATACAATACTAGTTTTAGTTTTTAATAATGGTTTTTTTTAACAATGGATAAATGTATATTTTTTAGCGGCAGTTGTGGTTTTATCATGTATACATTATATATAATAATTCACGTATAAATAATATTTCTATAAAAATAAATCAATAATTATATATTCACGCTAATTATATATTAATATAAAAGAAACAGAATAAATTGGATGGATGATTATGAAATACGCGGAGGAGTAAGTTATGAAATGGGTTTTGTCACTAGAACACGTTTGAAATGAATCCGCAGAGTATTAAAATATATCATCCAAAGCACATCCTGCTGTAAAATGCGAGAGTGCAAACTAAAACCTACAAACTACTCTCTATTAGTAGTACGTGGTAGTAGTAAAATATATATTTTTATATATTCAAATTTTTATTTCATACATCACTATTCACGTTTCCTTATTCACTATTAGTTATTATTATTATTTGTATTAGTGGATATAACTAAAACAAAGAAATTGGAATTTTAACCATCTATACCTACATAGGTTGTTAATTATATTTATTTGTTAAATAATATGATGAATGTTTAAAATTTTATTAATTATTATATTATCTGAATATAATTAAATTATAAACATCTTATCGTTGAATGTTATATAATATAATTATTACCGCCCATATACAGTAATGAATACAATAAATTATGATAAGGGATTTCAATTTATTAATTCTGAAGTGTTAGAGAAGACTATAGACGATATTATATAACTATTTTAAAAATGGATATATCTTATCCTAAACGTTTTCTCTGTACGTCCAGGGTATTTCTTATTTGTGATAAAGGTCTGTCTATCTATTTTACAAAATAAATCGATATCTACTTTATTTACTGTTTATAATTTTATGAATGTTCTGAATGCAGAAGCATTTTTCTGTTGATAATAGTTTAGATTTCAATCAAGGGTAACCATTGTCTTCTTTGTGATATTTTATCGGTGTATGAAATTTTATATATAAGGATGATAGCTATGTTTAATATTACTATTCTATAGGTATATATAAAAAACACGTATTGGTTGCTCGTTCATGCTTTATTAAATGTTTACATTTCATTTTAATTGAAAATGCAATAATAAGCAGAAACGATTTACACAATATATTATATTATAATCAGCTCGCGGACCTTAACTTACAATTATATATTTGTAAAAGTCTCTTCTTGCTAAAACATAGTACTTACTGGTAGTCTTGCGTTAAGTTTTCGATGAAGCAAAAGTGAGCACTAACTTTTTAACATTTTTGTTACTTTATAAAACAACAACATAATACAAACAACACAACAACATAAACAATAAAATATAACAAAATGTCAAAGTTATTTGTTTTAAAAGTTGTTCATAATTATATCAACAAATATAAAAACAATAAGAAATTTAAAACAAGTACAAAAATGTAATGTAAGCTAGGTGAATTTATGCATTCTAAATACCATTTTATGTAATAAAGTTGATGTATAATCATAATGCGTAATATATCAGTTACGAAAAGAAGATGTGTATGATAAAAAATAAAATGATTTATTACCTTAATTACAGCCAGAATTTAGGCTACAAATATACAAATTTTAACCTTGATTATTTACATATGTAGAGCAGCATAAGGGACAACTTAAAAAAACTTAACATATCATATCTGCATTTCTTACTCATTTAATACTCAAATATAAATTACTTTAGGTAATGCTCCAAGAGGATTTCAAATAAAGTAGGCTTGTGACCCGCTTTCCAATTACTTGAGCTTTCATCTCTGAGTTCTTCCGGGTGTAGTTTACTGTTGAAGCTTTCTTTGCTATTGTGACGATTGAATAATCTAATGTTCTCAATGAGTGTTTGTTATTAAGTTTTGAGTATGCTTCATTTAATTACTTTTAAATGTTAAATTTTTTTTCAAATGAATTAATATTGTTTTATTACTGAACCCTGACTAGGGATCCGCTTTCAGGATCATTTTTTGCGGGATTATATGCAGTCTCCGGTTGTCGGTGGGGTTTCAATGGTTTGGTCCCGCTGTAAAACTTGTACTTTTAAAGAGATATTTTATATTTAATCAAAATCTTATGTTTGGAAAATAAATGATTCATAAAGATTTATATTGCGTGAATCAGAAAATTTTTTCTATGCGCGTTTTGCTTTTAAGTTATGGTCAAAATGAATACAGGATAAAGCAGTTTTATGATATTAAAATATTTAAATTACGCACTTTGACACTTTGACAATACTATAATTATTCTGTGAGCTGATTGTAGTAAAGTGTTATAGGCACATGAAAAATATATAAAATAAGTAATAAAACATACCAAATTAGAGTTATTAATTGAAAATTAGTAATATAAATAGAATATTTTAATAATAAAAGGTAAAAATTTCCAGATCTTATAAATTAAAGATTCCATTTATAATGGAATATGAACATTTATACATATTACAAGAATGTTATGTATACCTATTGATATTGAAGCGCACGTTTCAGGTTAGCCTGATCTGGCAGAGTCTAGTTTTAGTCTGTACGAACCGACAAAAGCGTGCGATACGATGACATGATGTTGACAACATTTCGTTGTACTTCCATTCAGTTAAGACCACTGTAGCATTCTGCTGACAAAGACTGTCTCGAAACCACTTCTACTTAGTTGTTGTATGTAGTTATAAATAATCACTAATTGGCAATTATCGACCAACCTATACCTGCAATGCATGAAGGAATCTTTCAAGTTTGAGGAAACCCGCTGTTCAAATAAATATTGTTAGACTAGTTTAGTTCCACAAATTGTTATACATATATTATATTGAATGTACCGGTGCTAAGAAGTGAAAATTTGGCCACTCATCGAATTATAATATTTAAACATGTAACAAGTCTTATTAATTCTACTAGTGATATGACTCTTTTCGTTCAAGGATAAATGAAGCCAGCTTCCTTTTCATTACTTCGTACTCATAACGGGGTCCATACTATATATACCGAAACTTATTTTATTTCACTGTTAATGATGTATATTCTTATAATTATATATATATCAATTCTTTTTTTAATTTACCGAGACGGACAGCGATACGGTAGCTGAAATGGTAGAGCGACGGGATGGTTTTCCAGAGGTCACGGGTTCGAATCCCTGCCCGTGTCGGTTTATTTTTTATTCTATATTTATATTAATTTAAAGAAGCTTCACATGGTAATACATGTTTAAAGATATTTTCAAATATTAATTTCGGTAATGTTTCAATGTTTATCCATATGGCAAGGTTAGAAAAATTGGTTACGATTTTCGAATTTCAAATTTCACATTTTAATATTAATATAATGTATGTACACATTCAATCCAAGTTAGAAAGAATGTCAAATAAAATAAAAATATTGTAAACATCATACTTTATTATATCGCTATTATAAAATATATTTCCTACATTTTAAATAAATTACTTAGTGGTTTTTAACAGTTTTTTTAGAACCTAGTGGTTATTAAAACAAAACTTAATATTATTTTCGTCAAACCAGGGTAATTAAAAAGATTTTTTTTTTTTAATAATTAATCAAGCTTAGCCGACTTGTGAAATTCGTTTAAAGTTCATAGCTGCTTAAGCTGTAGTGTCATCTCTAATAGTATTATACCGTAGACAGAGAATGCTATCTTTAGTCTATACTCTTGTATAGACGAATAATTTACAGGGTCGCGCATGAAACAGAAAAATTTCGGGACGTGTTATCTTTAAATTGAGAATGGGTATTCTCAAAGATAGATAGATAATTTAATAACAAACAGTAAAAAAATACATTCAAAAGAATTTAATTTTATGCTAGTGCTTGTGACTACTATGACAATAAAGTACTTCTTGAATGTGAATACAGAAAGATACAGTTGTTAAATAAATTCATTATTATCTTATAACTTAAGAAAAACCCCAGAAACATTTTGCATATAGGTACAACTTTTTTCCCTTTTAAGTTTAGTTAAGTGAGTCATAAAAGTATATTACCTCAGAACCTTCCAAATTAACTACGCCACTGTGTCTCCATTTACTTTTTTTTTTGGCAGTGAAGTATTTTTTTTTGGTATAAAAATTAAGAAATGAATAAAATTTTATTTATTTCTTAATTCTTTGACCAAAAAAGAATTATAATTATATAAATTTAAATAAGCTATACATGTTTATAGATATTTTCGAATGAATGAAAATATAATAAAATTTGAATTTATGCAATTTAAATGCTATTGGTAATTAAAGAGTATCGAAATGATTGTGTGATATGATAGTCTCAAACATAATAAAGTAAATAGTTAGATAAAATAGTAGGTACACGTGAATATTTCTTATTTTTTTTATCTATATAAATATATAAACGTATGCATTTCATTAGCTCAGCTTGTATATAAAAAATCTTAAGCTATCTCGAATCATGATGAATGAATAAACCAAACCTTTTCCTTAAGTTCAGTTCTGAAAGCGACAGTAATCAATAAATAAAATATATTAATAAAAAATCACCTTGTCAAAGTAATATACACGGTCAAATAATTAGACTGATGGGTATCAACAGGAATTAAGTAAAGTATCCCATTAGTGACCTCATTAACACACAGTGGTATTCACTCCATATTCAATTAAGTCCATGCTATAATCGTTGTATATCTATTTATTTATAATTTCAGATGTTAATACAGTAAAAACTAATTTGTTTAATGCATATTTACATACCAATTTCATGCATAACATGATTTCATGCGTAACAAATGGAATATTTAACTATTTGATACATACCCACAAAATTATAAAGACTCAGTACATCAATAACTTGTATATTTCTGTGATCTTAGTCAGTGGCTGAGTGTATTAATTTATCTAATTAATACTTTTATAATGTTGCTCGGGTAAAATGTTCGCCTCAAGACGAACGTTGCTTACTAAATGTTCGAGGTATATATTATTTAATTAATTACTATATTATTACAGAAAAAAGCTCCATACATAAATATAATACACAATAATGACACTTAATGTATCTTCTTTGAATATTGTTTAGATTATGTAATTAAAAAGCCGCACTTTCATTAGCGCTGCACTAAAAATACCTTTGAAGACGCTCGATATGCTAACGAAGCGACCCGCTTTTCAAGAACAGTCATGAATTGATAAAGAATTTTAAAGAAGTGAAGAATAGTTCTAAGAAGATTGTTGTAATTGAGATAAGGTAAAAATGTGACCTCTTTTACGAATTCGAATAACTTTTACCGTTGTTCTGTTATAAGATTTTATAACATTATCCTTAATCCTTCTAATTATATTAATTCGTACTAATACATTAAAAAAAAAACAAATCTACAAGAAAATTATCAATTGCTAGAAAAAAATTCTTAATAGAAACCGATCCCACAAAAACCAAAAAAACATTAATGGAACAACTGTACCTAGATGGTACTAAGAAGATCTGATATCATAAAAGTTTCCTCATACATATTATAAGGGCCTCGTCCAAATATATTGTTTCACAGATTTTACTTCTCACTCTTCACTTTTATATACTTGTATTTAGTCCTTCCTTGGTACTATCCAGCAGTGTCTGTCCCGAATATCGTCCTAACCGTAGTTTATATACCCTTCTTTATTAACTCCCTCTTCATATAAATAATAATCACAGTCAAATCATCTACTTTAAACGTACAAAAATAACAATACTCGTAAATGAACAATTGTAAGTATAGGTAAACACGGTATTAAATACTGGATTTAATTATGAAGTCTTAATGGTTCTCACTTTTCTAGATTATTCAAGTATTTACTAATCAAGCAAATGTCCCTCCTCACATAAATAATAATCTTAGTCAAATAAACTATTTTAAGCATACGAAAATAACCATTACTTGATATAACAATTCTAAATATTACTATTTAAGTTAATAAAACAACGATTTAAATAATTACACCTTATTGGTTCTTCTTATTACAGTTAAATTAGTAATTCATTAATTTATATGGATCAATACAGGGACCATCAAAACATTGAAACGAATCAAAACATTACGGATTATTATAAAATAGTCGTTTAACAATAATGTAACCTTACAATTTGGAACAAATGTAACATGAATTTACTTTTATAACTTATACTTATTTATAACAAAACTTTTGAAGTAGTTTACATGAAATGAAGAAGAAAATATACTTATATACTATATGTCAAAATGGTTGAGTCAACAATTACTTAAAATATCTAATTTCAGGAAAAAAATTACATGGAGATTTTTAGCAAACCATGTTCTGTAGCTCTAAAGTAGTAGCATCTATAGGCCAAGATACGTTCCTGTTTAAAGCTACGTTAGACTTTACTTTTTACCTAAATACAATTTAATCTCTTAAGCATATTTAAAAATTATGGCCAAAATTAGTTACATCCTATTTTAGTAAATACCTTATAATTATTTAAGTTTCAATAATTTTACTTATTATGACATTCACTTAAAACTAAATATAGAATATAGTGAAATAGTTTAATTTGTATAGTAGTTTAATTTATATTTATATCAATATTAAGATTACTGATGTTTGATGGTTGACAGCAATTTGATTTGTTTAGAGTTGTTTTTACTAATGATTTTAAATAATGAATTAGCTCATATTATATCTCAGTATGTCCCCAGGTTTTATTTTTATTTACTACAACTTACTCACTTATCCAAAAAGCTCCAAAAAGCATAAAATATTTAATAACTGCATCAAATCATATGGACTAATGCCTATTTTTTTACTCACCTAAGTATAAAATACAATTACATATATACTCTACCCATATATAAGGTCATAAATATTTGTTTATTATACGTTAAATAAAAATGATCAAAATAGACTTGTGTATGATCAGTTGTACTGTACTTGTATCTGTAACAAATATATATAGGTACAACCGCTTATCAATGTGGACGTAAAAAATTAAGCCATAAAAAACCACACTTCTAGTAACTCAGAATCTTTGTAAAATCTTCAACTCGACAAATTCGCCACTCGACTTATAATTAAGTACATGGGCACTAGAGTTTCTTTTTTGACTTTTGATAACAAATTGGTCATTATGTATATTTGTTCATGCGTATTACATTACGTTTTGTTGAAATTTTATGTTTATATAGCTTATTGTCTTCAGCTTGAAACAAACAAACTGAAAATGTTTAATATCTATACATTTTAATTAGTAATAGAGGGGTTTTTTATATGAGGTGGGAAAGAGGAAGGAAAAACAAATTTAATTGTTCTATTCCACTGTAATATAAAATAAAAAATATAATAAATGCAACAATATTTAAACAATATTGTGAAATTAAATAAATTAAATGAGGTCGATGAGGATAAAAACTAAAGAAACGACATATGACATATAACCTTAATAAGATAAATACAACCTACGAAAAATTAAATTGTATATAAAAGATACAAAAAAATAGCTCTAATTGACTTTTGAAAGTGAGTTTCATTTATGGCGTACGCAATCACTGAAAAAGGATTTTTTTGAAACATTACTCTTAGTGGTTATGATAATACCATCTAAAACTATCGTCAGCATCCAAAGCCCATTTACAAAATTTATTTTATCTACAAATAACAAGCTTGTTATTTTTACCTCACAATAATGGGTGTAAGATGTTATTATCTCTGCAATTAATACAATGAAACTAAACAGTACCTTATCTTTAGTTATTTATAGTTAGTAAAAAGGCTTACAACTCGTGATTTAAAAACTTAAAAATCGTGTTTAAAATCAGTGAGTTATTTATTATTACTTAATATACAATATTTAGTATTTAGCAGTTATTTATATTAATTATTTTGTAATATTCTATATGCGACAGAAAGTAGATAAAGTTGTATAAAAACATTGTGATTTACATAAAATTAATGTATTAATTAGAAATAAAATAAACTTGCAATGCCCAACACTAGGCTCCATAAAATAGGTAAATCCTTTAAGATTTATTATATACGTTTTTATAAAAAGTTCACAAATGAAGTCTTAGGTTTATTATTAAATAAATTTAAATTAAATATAAAAATAAATTTGGTAAGAATATATTATTATAGTGTACAGGATTACATTTACAGCGTAAGATGGCGTTACGCCTGGGAATGAATTGTGTTATATTGCGAATAACTAGTTATCTCCGCAATTTGTTTGTCGTAGTATATTAATTTGGTTTTATCAAACGGCTGTATCACACCGATCTCTTAGAAGTTATTACTCACGGTAGTGTCGGGAGTCGGGTTGCTTTCCTCCCTCAAATATGGCGAAGAGGGTGATGACTGGCTCTTGCGTAATGCTCGTGAACGGGTGTTGCTTGCAGGTCAAGGTTGTTGTGTTGCAGGTCAAGTACGTACGTCGCTGTACCAACTGAGCTACCGTATCGCTATCCATCTCGGTATTTTTCATTCTATATTTATATAAATTTAAAAAAATATATTCATAGAATTAAAAATATGTATATAAATTTAAATACTCTCTGAGAATTTAACTAAATTTAAGTACGTCAAATGGAGACAATTAATATGTTATATATAATATATTAAGTAGGGACTAATGGTATGATTTCTTATACCCTTACTAAGGTGATTTAATCGTCTAACACCATGTACATCCTTTGTACTAAGATAATACTTTCCATTTGTTCTATAATTATGTTTACTCGATCCCAATTCCGCTTCAAGCTAGAACTACAACATCAGTGTAATATATTTTAAACTTTATAGTACTGTATATAGAAGTTACAATTCTATAAATAGTTTTGTTTCCCGGATCACAATACGATTCAAACCAATCACATGTATCAATAGTATTGGTGTTATTAGAAAATGAACGTTAACTTTTTACGAAAAAGTTTAACTATGGCATGCTTTTATACAAATTTTAAAATCGAGGCGGATTATGCAAACGTTATTTTTCATCCTCTATCCGTTGGAAATACAAATTGGTATGAATAAATTTCACGAACACTTACAACCGATGTGCTACTTATAAATATATTTAAGTTTTAAAGTGCTTAGTTAATATATGTATTTCAGAGATTGAAGGTATATTAGAGGCTTGTTCGGTATTGTTGACGTCTTCTGGTACAGGATCCGAAGCGTAGGTCTCAGGCAATTAAACCACACAGACACAATATGACAATTACTTGTATCAAATGTAGGTAATCACAAATTACTTAGTAGGTATACAATTATCAGAGTTTCGTGAACCACCGGTCCCGTTTGGGGGCCGGACTGTAAGGCTCACACTAATCAATAGACCTCTCGTCTCGATGCTCTCGGATATTTAAAATGTCTCCGGTGCCCCTCCAAACGATTCCGATCACGTGACTCAATACGTCACGGCGTTCACATCCCACTGTTACAATGATATCAATTGAGTTACTAATTATCGTTAAATTATCGTGATCTGCGACATGTATTTCACATTTACTTGCAATTTATTCTGTAGTTAAATCGTGTAGTAGGTAGGTATGCCTTTCCACTTTAAATTTACAAAATACATTTCCCAAATATTAGAGGCTTGCAAATCGTAAATGCTGTCCACTATGCCAAGTCAAAACCCTTGAGTTTGGCTTTTTAATAACAATTGCATTATCTCTGAAACGTCTTTCGTTTGGAAGCAGCAGCTGCTCTAACACCTTAGTCACCTTGCAGAGACCATAGTCTCAAATTAGAAAAACTGGCTTCATTGTTTCTAACAGAGATACAAATACCTTGATCAAGCGACAAAGTATACTTATCGTACTCCGGGTATAACTTTCACATCTCCTTAGTTCTTTTTTTAAATCTGTTCTTTTCTTGTTCCGAAAAAGAACTATGCATAGAACACTGTTTATATTGGACTTCTTTAGAAGAGCGGGCCGGATATAATTTGACAATCGTGCTTCGAAAATGTGATCCTTAATTGACTCTTATACCATTGATTTATGTATTCTATATGTAATCCCACCAGTTTTATGTATTCTATATGTAATCTTCTATATCAGGACAAAGGCTACCTCTATTAAGTTTCCTTCCAAAACCTAACCTTTCAAACTTTTAAAAGCGACTGGAAAGTAGACCAATCTGTAAATTATTTGAAAAGTAACTTCACATGAAGCAATAATTATTTATATTATTACACTGATTCAAACTCTTGTTTTAGAAGAAACTTTTTTATTGTGTTTTTGCACGAGTGTCGTGACATTGAACATTTTTGAATCCTATAAATATTCTTTTTAGATCGAGCAGACACGATGTTTGAGTCAAAACATTAATTCTTGTGAAATTAAATTAAATTAAGATTTAATATAACTGACCGATAATAATTGACATGCTCGTAACAAAATATGGGTTATTGAAATGACTTTGCTGTCATAACTTTCAGCACTGACTTTTGGGCCTCTAAGTGATGAGTTTAGTTTTGAATGCTTCATCCCAAACTGGAATACAATGGGAGAGAACTGATTTTCAAATGAAGTAATAGACCGATTTAAGTAAATGCATCGGTAGCACATTCCGAAAGTTTTAAAATATCCAGATACATTTTTTAATACGATTGGCTATAAAATTAATATGTTGAATCCATGTAAGCTTGTCAACCTCGGCGTAATTATTTTATAATAATATTAAAAAAAGTATTTTTTGCGTAATATTTTCTGAATACTAATTTCCTAAAATTATGATAGTTCTGTATTTTACATTTTACTCAAACAGTGTGTATTAATGAATACAAATATAAAAAATCATGTCTCTTATATCTTTTTGGACGTCTAATAAACATAAATTACCCTGAAATACCTCGAACGTAATTGAGTTAGCAACTGTGTCACTCTACTTTGATATTGCGGTATCTTAATTATAGCAACAACTGACAAAGCTTGATCCACTAAAGGTAGACAATAAAGTTATGCAACATATACAAGTGACGGTTTATTCATTCTTAGGTGATGGTTAATTATTCACACTCAGACATTGCTGAAAATATTTTTTTACTTTAGTTATTTGTTTTATTCTTTCCTTTTTTTTAATCAACTTCGTCCCATAAAAACTTACATTATTTTTAAATCTTGATTGAAATAGTGTTCTATTGTCTAAATTATTAATGGTATTAATGGTATTAATGGTAATTACATTTCAATGTTTTCTATACCATAGCGGTTTTTGAAAATCTTAAATGCCCTTTAAAAAATGCATTGTTTCATTGTTCTTTATTAACCATTATTATCCATTTATTAAATGTAGTGGTTTTAAATGTATTTGTCCTTGTCCATAGTATTATTAATAATGAAAAAGGTGCAGTTTTTACAACTCAGTGACTTCCTTTTCTTGAAAAAATTATGTTAGATATAACTGTACGTTAAATATCATTATATTTTACTGAAAATTTTATTACATTATTATGAATTTAATCTGAAAATAAATTAACTATTAGTTATTTCCAGTTTGTAATATTACTTAATATAATTACTTCGAAACTCATTACTAAAATTTGGCTCCAGGAAGATATGATGTACCCAGTTAATGAGAAGGCGAAAACTCACTTTCCTTCTGAAGAGTATATCAGAGAAACATATCAATGATATCATGTCCCTTATTTAGATATATTACTTATATTTTTTAAGTTGTTGTTCTATATTGTCTTTAGTTATACAATATTTATTTTTCATAACTTAACTTTTTTAAATTTGAACTCATGATTAAAAAAAAATACAAAAAACATACTTATATACGCAGAAATATTTATATATATATTTAAATTGATAAATTTTAATTATTATTTGTGTTGTGATTATTTCAGATGTATGTGCAAATCAGAATGGATCTTCCAAACGCCATTGATATCAATAATCCCAACCTACGTTAGTTGGGTCTATGGTCGGATCCACATTGACATTTTCGTTTATTCCGATAAATGCAAGGCTATAGTCATTGAGAGCTCAAGACTGCTACTCAGAACTGATTAAGAAAAACTGCCAACAATTACATTTAATAGTAACATCACTATCGAACAAGCAAGCAAGCAAACAAGCAAACACGCAAATAAACAAACAAACAACCATACAAACAAACAAACAAGCAAATAAATAAATAAATTACATAAATAAATAAAAAAACGGGGCACTTGTAAATAGACAGCTCTAGTTATGCAACTAACTAATTAAACCATACGGTTTAAATGGATTTTTTCATTTGAGAAGAACTGGCAAGTTTTTTATTTTTCCTCTTTACTTATTTATGTATTTTTTTGTATTTTATAGTTCCTATTTACTGTCGTGCAAAAGTAGTAATTATTATGTGAAAATAAAAAATATTCTAAGAAAAGCCTGGCAACAAAAGAAGACTCTAAAAACGAACCGCGCGACTACTAGTACTATGAAGCTCTCACATTTACAATGACTCCATAATTCCTAAATATAAACATTCAAAATAGTATATATATTATGTTACTGATAATAAAGTACGGTTTTGAAAATCGTATTCTCTCGTATTAGCAAGCGATGGTGATGATGATGGTATTCATTTGACATGATGAATTTATTTAAAACTACACTATAGTCGTTAAATACTATTTTAATATTTTAGCACTATTTTTTTTTGGGTAGGATATTTAACATGGTCATACACTATATATTAAAAGATTATCTATATAATTGGATTGTAGTAATATTATTAACAAATTTATCCAATATATAAGTTACATACAAATAGTAAGTTTGTTACTATTTACATGTTTGAAAATGTACATAAATTAAATTTTATAGGTCTCACCGAAGTCAAAGTTATTTTAATAATTAGTTAATTGCTATTAAGTCCTCTGGGTGTTTTCAATTATCATAGAGATAGATGGAATTTCTTAAATAGTCTCTAATTACGTTAGCTATGTCAAGTAAGCATCAACTTTCATTTTAAAACAGCCCTCGAATCTACCACCTCAAGTTTTGTTCCTGTCACTTTAAAAGTTGTCTGTCGAATTACACGGTCGAGTCACTCGCTTAAGACATCAAGACGAGCCCGAAAAGTATTAGAATTTAAAACAGGAAATGTTATTACAATCTGTTAGTATAGTAAGAATTTTATTTTAATATTTCATGCCAATGGTGAAACAATATTAATGCTAAGGCTTTTAATAATGATAACGACAGAACTTTATTATAAGTAAGAAATATGAAGGATATGACGTCATACTATATTTCTAGAATTTTAATTACACATTGAAGTACTTATTCAATGTAGGTACTTGTACCGAATTGGTCATAAAAGATGAAGTAATATTTTCCAAGTCGATATTAAATCATCAAAATTATAGAAACATGTTACATACAGTTGATCTATAAGGGGAGGGGTACATAATATTAAAGCTGTGAAGCGCTGGGTTATCTACGAAAAAATGTTAATGACTATGGAAATAACATTTAAATTTATTTCAATGTAAATACAAGTATTCATGTTTTTATATGATTAAGGGAACACATAATTGTGCTGTGAAATTGAATTTGGAATTGTTAAAGTCTATTTGCATTTTTCGAAAAAGGATATATTAAAAATATTTAACATTGAATCAATTTGTATATTACCACAATTTAGAAATTATTTTTGAAATATATTGCAGTAGTAAACGAATTCTTTTTTTTGTTTATCTTGGGAAGAACATCTTACCGGTGCAACGCCATAAGCACTACAGTCTACACTACTTTACTAAACTAATACACTCTACCAGTGACTAAGATCACAGGAACATTATTGCTTTTCTATCGCTATATATGTAGGTATTCAATATTAGCAGGTATTCATTAAATATTAAGGCGAAAAGGCGATTTTTAGAAATACATTTTATTTATTACCTATTATAGTAATCATAACTCTGCTTAACGGAACATACTTTTTATTTCTCTATGTAGCAAATCTGTCATACCATATTAAATTATAATATTGAACTAAAATAGAATATTACATAATACGAAATCATTTCTTTTTGAACTAATTCTTTTAATTTATTACCCAAACGAGCGTCTACAGGTAGCTTTATCTTTTCCAATGAAAATGTTTCATTAAACATTATTAATTACACGTTACTAATTAAAACTGTTGCAACAATTTTGTGCATGAAAACAAAACGGACTTACTGTCACACTTTCTTTATTTAATACTAGTTTATGGTAACATGCTGAGACCTCAAAATAGATAAATATTTTAAAATAACATAGAATGAGAACTTTTAATGAAAATTACTTAAGTAATAATATATACGTATTAATTTATTTATGTATTAAAAAATATAAATTATATGTGATATAAAAATGTTTTTAGTTGATCAGATTTTCATTATTATATTTAAACCTCGATAACTTTTATGTCATTGATTACATTTAAATTAAAATAGAATATTGGACAGATAAGAAAATTTTAAACTTAGTCACGGTTACGAAGTTCATTTGAAAGGTAACGAAGGATTTTCTTTTTATTACTGATTTAACTAAACTTCAAAGAGGAGGAAATATTGCTTACGAAATATGTTTGTGGGTTTTCAGTTTTTTTTTAGAAACAGTGTCTTTCTATATACACATTAAAAATATACTATTATGTATATTCATAAACATTAATAATAATTTCATATCAAAAATAACAAAACAATATACGTTAAAATCGTAAAAAATATAAATTTCTTCTCGAAATAAATATAAAAAGAAAAATTTATTGACATGGACAAAAATCGAATTTGCAACCGACAGCTAATATAATTAGTTTCGCTGTTATTCTTCTCGTCTCGATATTTTTTTTATTCGATTACATCAAAAGGGGTCCACATAATTAAAATATTTATTGACAGATTTCCTAACCCTGATTCATCAATATTAAGTAGTGTTTTTCTTGTTTAAGAGAATACATCAGAATTTGTTACTTAATATTTTTTTACCACTTACGAAATATTTATACTTTTTTTTATTCATTTCATATTATCCAATGGGTTAAACACATTATTTTTTAATATATTATAATTAATAATAATTAGAATGTATACGCATCATTAACAGTGAATTTAGATAAGTTTCTGTACGTTTTGTGTAGACCTCTCGTCTACTTACTAATGAGAGGAAGAGTGGCCTCATTTATCATTGATTAAAAAGAGTCAGTTTGTTATCACTTGATAAATTAATGAGACTTGTTAGATGTTTTAATTATTTTCATTTAATGAGAAAATTTTCTCTTGCTCTGTATGGACACAATATGAATACTACAGTTTTTTTTGTATTAGGTATATTAATTTTCCAACTCTAATCTCTAATAAAAAAAAAGAACAAAATACCTCTTCCCTACCAGTCAATCTTATGATGGATAGGAAAGAACATTTGTATTCGTGTAAAAAGTTATAACCAAATAAAAAATAAATGAATAAAATGGATGTTATGTAAGTAATATATTTATTTTACAGTTAAGTTTTATACCCATATTCTTTATGTAATAATATATTTATTTTACAGTTTTTAAAATAATATATTTATTTTACAGTTAAGTTTTATACCTATATTCACCTTAATTCGTTTTTTAACATATCTAATTTTTTACTTAAATATGGGAAAAAAATGTATTATCATAACATTATTTATATATATTAAACAGAAAATATCTTTAAAACGACTTATAAAAGCATAGAGACTAGCAAAACCTTACCATTCTCCTGATGACCTTATCTTCTGGTTGGTGCAGCACATCGGGGCGCACTCGGTTCAGGCACTTGGGGACTCACACTCCTAAATCACGATAACTTATATGCATTAGCCGTAAAAATAGTTAGTGGTATTTTCCTTGCATCGACAGAATACGACTTTAGAGTTAATTGTCTGAGCTGATTGCACTGGATTGTGATTTTACATTTTAAATCTATATATATGTTTTCATTTATTTATTTGCTAACACGTACTCTTATTTAAACAATTTTCTCTTACTAATTAACACTATTTGCTAGCACACACATGAAAACCCAAATAATAATCTAGTATTTTTTTTTTATCCTCTTATATTTTTATACTCTATTTTTTTTTTATTTTTTAATGTTGATTCACCAGAAAAACTGCGCTCTGGCAGTAAATATTTGCTGCTAAGGCAATGCTGAAGCAGAGTTCTGATTGGTCTTTTGCTCCTTTTTCTTTAATACTTGTATTTTTATGTTTTCCTCTTATACTCTCTTATTTCTTGTTTAAATATATATATTTTTTCTCATTTGTTGCATTTCCTTTCTTTTCTTGTTTCTGTCTTCCGTCTATTTCGTTTTAATTTATAAGTAGGACCTAACCTAAACAATAAATACGTATATTGTTAATTTTTAATTAGCATGTACTTAATATATGGCCAATAAAGAGCTTTTCTTTCTTTCTGTATTACAATCTCAAATGTATAATCTCAATATTACTTATAAAAAAAAAGATAAACAATAATATTTTTTTTTGTTGACCATACGTCTATAGAACTGGGGCTACTTAAAATAGTATATTAGTAGTATACTATAAATTTAAAGTTAAATATTTAAATATAGACGAGCTTAATCTAATGAAAAAAGTTTTATTTGAAAAAAGTTATAACTAGCTAAACAACGTTTCAAAAAGTTTTAATTTTCTAATTCAGAACATAAAAATCATATACAATTTTAAAAGTTTGTTTCGATATACTTTGATTATATTTGATGGAATCTGTAGAAGAATTTATATATATCTTATAATTATCTTTCAAAAAGCTTTTTTCTTATTTTTAAATAAATACTCAAAAAGCTATATAGCTTATAATAATAATATTACATAAATTACCCACATTGATCTAACTCCTAAGTAAGAAAACTATTTGCTTGTGTTAAGGACGTTAGACAATGATACAAATACATAGAAATACATATGTATTATACATACTGAGAATATATTTAATAAAGGACCAAACCCAGAAATACAGACACCTATGCTCATCACATACAGGTCTGTCCCTGTCGGGGGATTGAACCCGGGGCCAATTTCGTCGCGATACGTTAGGCGTCTACGCTAACCATTCGACCAACGAGGCGGTTAGCTTAATAGTGACACTAAAATTGTTAGGAAATGAAAATAATTAAAATCATTTCTTCACGTTCTAAGTTTTAGTATTATTTAACTTAATTTCATTTATTTTAATATTATTTACTTAATATTATAATTTTAGTTATTTTAGGTACGCAGAGCCAGCTGCAGATTTTCAAAATTCTTTATTTTGAAATTTGTGTGTGCTTTTGAATTTCGAAATTGAAAAAGAAGAAAATTTATTTTTACTCCAACCAAGTCGAAAGTTTTATTAAGAATAAAAGTAAATTAAAGTTTCCTTTCTTCCGAAATGTATGGGGAAACTTTTAACGGTATTAGGTTTTCTTAGCACCTTCTCTAAGCACAGATGTTCCTATAAAGTTTTTTATTCAAGAAAATCGATTATCAAGAAAGTTTTTTATTAAAGTTTTCTTGCTGGTGGGTATATTTTTAAGGATAAAAACCTTATCCTTGAAAACAGTAGTAAAGTTTAAACTCAACTATTATATTTATTGTTTATTTATTTATTGGTTTTTAATTAATTATATGTCATTTTTGGTCAGTTATAAACCTATTGCAAAATCTAAAGCAGTTATGAACTTCATATTGATTTCAAACAAAGCTCGATTTAAGGTTTTACTGCTAAAGAGGGTTTATATCATATTATAGTTCAGAATCACATAACAATGAAGTTAAAACTTTTCATGTAGAATATAGGGATAGAGGTAACAAACTTCGTAATGGAAGCTCCAAAACACGTTCACTGTTTGGTAGGGTAACCGAGTTTATGCGGACATTACCTTTACCTAATCGACCGGAAACAATTATATTACGTCACAAAACGTTCATAATATTGAGAATAGTTTAGTGATGTATTGAAACTTGCTACAAAAATATTTCATAAGATTATTTGAAGTAGTTTTAAAAATGTTGCAAGTGGCATTTTTTTATTACTAATTACACTTTTAATTATTCTTAAACATTTTTCTTTTACAATTTCATATATATAATTATTTACTCAACAGTACCTATTCACATTTAATTTATCCTTTTCCCGATTAGTATCGAACGCATTCGGGGTTCTTATGCATACACTTGAAGCATGGTAGATGCGCGGCTTGAACTGTTCGGTTTATTGATTGCTTCAGTAAAATTTACACAATTCAACCCGCTGTACAAATATATTACGAAGTTTTCGAAAAATATATGGGCCTACCCTATGGATTATAAAAAAAATTAATTTATAAATATAAAATTCTCTAGTCTTTTATATTTATAAATTTGCTCACGATATTATAATTTAATTCATAACAATTTTCGTTACAAAGTTTAAACTAAACCTTTGTTGGAAAAAAAATTAAAATTTAACCAAACTTTTATTGGAATAATGTTTTGAGTTATTTGAGTCAAAATATATAGAATATATATTCTATACTAAAAACTAAATTACTTGAATAGGAAATAAATGTGTTAACTATTTTATTTATTTTAAGTGGTAGCTTGTACGTTCCCAAAAAAAATATTCAAACCCATTTTCTATTTCTAACGAGAGTATGACGTTTACGTTTACGTAAACCGATAAATGTTTAGTTTTTGTCAGGTCACGTAGTAATTGAACTTTTTAGCAACAAGATAAAGTTCTTCCTCGAGTACCAATGACATGCTTGAGATGTGTCTTTGGTTCAAAGCATATAGTTATCTGGGAAACAAAGACATTGATTTAAATGTAGCTCTTACGTACAGCATTATATGGGTTTCATTATATTGAATACTATTGCAGTTTTAGCAAATCGGAATCCTAATCGACTTAACATAATTATCGAAACGATCTATCCAGTTATTATTTTTGTATAAAAGTAGAACAAAGGGTATAATAGGTCATCATCATCTTCCTACCCTGTCCCATTATTTGGGGTCGGCGCAGTATGTATTTTTCTTCCATTCATCTCTATCAGCCGTCAACTCCTCACCCACGCCTTTCAAACACATCTCATTCATCACACAATCCATCCATCTCTTTTTGGGCCGTCCTCTACCTTTGTATCCTTCCACACGCAGATCTAATACTCTTTTCACAACCTGTCTTTCGTCCCTCCGCATTACATCTCCATACCATGCTAATCGTCTTCCTCTCATCTTATCGGTCACTGGTGCTACTTTCATGCTTCCTCTTATATACTCATTTCGTATCTTGTCCATTCTCTTAACTCCACACATCCATCGCAACATCCGCATTTCATTTGCATGCAATCTCCTTTCGTCCTTTTTCTTAACAGGCCAGCATTCCGATCCATACATGACGACAGGTCTGATAATTGTTTTGTATATTTTCCCCTTCAATTTGATGGGCATTCGGGGATCACAAGTTATGCCTGTGACCTGTCGCCATTTCATCCATTCTGAGCTGATCCTGTGTTCCACAGCGCGGTCTATATCTCCATCACCCGGCAAGAGTGAACCGAGGTACTTAAAATCCGAGCAAGTAGGCAGTGCTACGCCATCTAGCATGATAGCAACAGGACCGGATAATCCGCCAAAGTCACAGAACAAATACTCTGTTATTGTTCTGCTGATCCTTAGGCCAACATTCTCCAGTTTCTGTTGCCATAATGCTAGTCTACTGTGTACCTCGAGTCCATCTTCACCAACGAGAACGATGTCGTCGGCGAATAGCATGCACCAGGGTGCCTCTTCCTGGATGTCTGACGTCAAGGCGTCCATAATCAACAGGAAAAGGTAGGGGCTTAGAGCTGACCCTTGGTGCAAGCCTACAGCCACACCGAATTCATCGGTATTGCCAGCGGACGACCGAACGTGTGTACATGATGAAATGTACATGGCACGAATCAGCTCCACATACTTACCTGGCACTCTTTTCTCTTTCAAGGTCCACCACAAAACCTCTCGGGATACACGGTCGTATGCCTTTTCTAGGTCTATGAACACCATATGCAAGTTTTTGTGAACCCGTCTGTATTTTTCGCATAATTGGCGAAGAGCGAAAATGGCATCCATAGTCCCTCGGCCCGGCATGAACCCGAATTGGTTTTGGGTAATTTCACTCACTTCTCTTATTCTTTTCTCAAGTATTTTTTCCCACACTTTCATCGTATGTGACATAAGCTTTATGCCTCGGTAGTTATTGCAATCCTGAACATCACCCTTGTTTTTAAAGATGGGCACTAGCGTACTACTGCTCCATTCATCCGGTATCGTGTTCTCGTGCAGCAACTTACCAAAGAATAAAGTCAGCCACCTCCTTCCCTCCTCATCACACAATTTCCACACTTCGACTGGTATTTCATCTGGTCCCACCGCTCTTCCATTCTTCATACTCTTTACGGCCATTTTCACTTCTTCCTCACAAATTTCCCTTACCAGACCTATGTTTAACGGCGGATCTTCTAATACTCTGTCCCAGTCATTTTCTTCATTCATCAGCCTTTCGAAGTATTCCTTCCAGCGATCTTTTATCTCCTCACCATTCATCAATACCCTTCCACTATCGTCTTTTATGCACTTAATATGTGAAATATCTCCCGCATTCTTCTGCCGTGCTTTAGCTAATTTAAAGAGTCGTTTTTGGCCTTCAGGGCACTCTAGCGACTTGTAAATGTCGTGTAGGTTCGCAGCCTTTGCGGTTGCAACAACTCTTCTAGCTATTTTCTTGCATTCTTTATACTTCTTTGTCTTATCTTCTTTTAATCTTTCGTCTCCTACTTCCACACTCTGCCACTCTTTGAATGCTTTCTTCTTCTCTTTCAATGCTTCTTGTACTTCTTCATTCCACCACCATGTATCCTTATCTATGGTTCCTTTACTCTTAGACTGTCCTAGAACTTCCTTCGCTACACTTCGGATACACTTTGCCATTTCATTCCAACACTCATTCACACTTTTTCCTTTCATATCCTTCATTTCCACCATATTGTTCACTACTTGCTTTCTAAACTCACATGCATACTGATCCTTTCCTAGCAAATGCCACTTTATTTTGGTTGGGGGGCGGTTCAGGTGTTTACTGGCAAGGACTCTGACTAGTATGTCCATTAGCAATAACCGGTGTTGTGAGACTAGTGATTCTCCTGGCAATATTTTACAGTCCTTGACGCAGTTGATTCTATTCCTTTTTACCAGAAAATAATCAATCTGCGTCTTGTTCAGGCCGCTTTTGTACGTAACGAGGTGTTGTTCTCGTTTCTGGAACCATGTATTTGTTATCGCCAGGTCAAATGCAGTAGCCGCTTGTAGGAGGGCCTCTCCTTCATTGTTAGGTGTTCCATACCCCCAGCCTCCGTGAACTCTTTCATACCCTCCATTCATTCTTCCTACATGGCCATTAAAGTCACCACCAATATATATCTCTTCGTTGTTTGGTATACTTATTACTAGGGCATCAAAGTCCTCCCAAAACTTCTCTTTCATACTTTCTTCACAGCCTGCTTGATGGGCATACACACTTACAATATTCATAACCACATTCTCTAGCATCAGTCTGACAACGATCATTCTATCATTTTTCCTTTCAACCTCTGTAACTCCTTCTTTCATCTCTCTATCCAATACAATCCCTACCCTATTTCGCTTCCCATCGCTTCCACAATAATAGAACTTATATCCTTCTCCAATCTCTCTCGCCCTAGTACCTTTCCATTTCGTTTCCTGCAAGCACGCTACATTTATTCTTCGTCTTTTCAAAACATCCGCTAACTCTCTTCCTCTTCCATTCATCGTACCTACGTTCCAACTGGCAAACCTCAACTTAACATTCTTCACACTTCGGGCTCACTTCTTACGTCGTACCCGCTCCGAGTGGTACGACAACCCTTGTCCATTTCTCACAGTGGCCGGGTGCTGCTCCTGCGCGTCGCCTAGGACGACGCCCTAACCCTATCGCGCATCATATTAACTTTTGACATACTGCATGTGTTTTGGCTTTTTCTTTTACAGTCGGCCGCCTGCCTGACACCAACCCTCCTTGGGAATGTATTCGTTATTTGAAAGAAAGGAAAAGGGTGAGGACGTAGGGCAGAGTAGGGGGTAGAGTTTAGGTAGGGATAATAGGTTTAAGGGATACTACTTACTTGGAAGATTAGGTATAAGTCAGTAGTAGCTCGAGGGACCGGGGTCGCATACCCGTATATCATAGCATGGTCACCGAAGTAGTAGATCACTATGATATCCCCTGATCAATCAACAAAGGGTATAATAGGTGTTAAAAAATTAGAATAACTATAAAATCTCTTTCAAAGGTAGTAGGAACTAAATACATGTTATTTGGGTGAAGTCTTTAATACTTAATCATGTGATACATTTTCAATAAAATAAGTTGTCTAGAACATTTATCAACCAATATTTGTAATAATCAACAAATAAATGGAACTAAAAAATTTTTTCTTAACTTTTACATTACACGTCGTGACGTCAACGTTTCACTTACTGACTGACTGATCAGCGGCTAATCAATAGTGACTCAGACTGTAACTTCATTATTTACGAGTATATCCTTCTTTCTATATACCTCTATGTTCAAGCAGCAAAAGCTGAATGTTTGCTATTAATCACTGTGTCACTGAAATATATTTAATTACATGTTATTTAAGATGATTTACTCTTGCAGGCTTATAACCAACTTGTGCCATTCGTCATGTTTTCATTTAGTGTAATTAACAAAAACTGTTACATTATAAGGAGCCGGATGTCTTTACATTACCTTTAATTTATCAATATATGTTCGTTGAAATACATACTGAAAAAGAATTTGAATTACTATTTTTATAATGTTTGAAAATATCTATAAACATGTATAGCCATGTTAAGCTTATTTAAATTTATATAAATATAGAATGAAAAATAAACCGATACGGGCAGGGATTCGAACCCGCGACTACTGGGAAACCGTCCCGTCGCTGTACCAACTGAGCTACCGTATCGCTGACCGTCTCGGTGAATTAAGCATTCTATATGTGATCGTCTTTATCGGGACGGTGGTGACATCTATTAGGTTTCTTTCGAAAGTCCTAACCAATGTTTCTAACTTTGCAGTATAGATAAACATTGAAAAGATGCCACTACCGAAATTAATGTTTAAAAATATCTATAAACATGTATAGCCATGTTAAGCTTATTTAAATTTATATAAATATAGAATGAAAAATAAACCGATACGGGATTCGAACCCGCTACTACTGGGAAACCGAAACAGAAATGTTTGAAACTTTAAACAATACAATAATAGTTATAGTTTTTAATAATGGTTTTTTTTAACAATGGATATATGTATATTTTTTAGCGGCAGTTGTGGTTTTATCATGTATACATTATATATAATAATTCACGTATAAATAATATTTTTTTCTATAAAAATAAATCAATAATTATATATTCACGCTAATTATATATTAGTATAAAAGAAACAGAATAAATTGGATGGATGATTATGAAATACGCGGAGGAGTAAGTTACTAAATGGGTTTTGTCACTAGAACACGTTTGAAATAAATCCGCAGAGTATTAAAATATATCATCCAAAGCACATCCTGCTGTAAAATGCGAGAGTGCAAACTAAAACCTACAAACTACTCTCTGTTAGTAGTAGGTAGTCGTAGTAATATATATATTTTTATATATTCAAATTTTTATTTCATACATCACTATTCACGTTTTCTTATTCACTATTAGTTATTATTATCATTTGTATTAGTGGATATAAATAAAACAAAGAAATTGGAATTTTAACCATCTATACCTATGTAGGTTGTTAATTATATTTATTTGTTGTTTGTATAATATGAGGAACGTTTAAAATTTAATAAATTATTGTTAACATCTAACATCTTATTGTTGAATGTTATATAATATAATTATTACCAGCTATATACAGTAGTGAATGCAATAAATTATGATACGGGATTTCAATTCATTAATTCTGGAGTGTTAGAGAAGATTATAAACGATATTACATCACTATTTTAAAAATGGATATATCTTATTCTAAAAGTTTTCTCAGTACGTCTCAGGGTATCTCATAGTTGATGTAAAGGTCTTTCTATATATTTTACTAAATAAATCGGTATCTACTTTATTTACTGTTTATAATTTTATGAAGGTTCTGAATGCAAAAGCATTATTCTGTTGCTAATAGTTTAGATTTCAATCAAGGGTAACCATAGTCTTCTTTGTGATATTTTATCGGTGTATGAAATTTTATTTATAAGGATGATAGCAATGTTTAATATTACTATTCCATAAATATATATAAAAACACGTATTGGTTGCTCGTTCATGCTTTATTAAATGTTTACATTTCATTTTAATTGAAAATGCAAGGATAAGCAGAAACGATTTACACAATATATTATATAATCAGCTCGTGGAGCATAACTTATAATTATTTAATTGGTAAAGTCTCTTCTCGCTAAAACATAGCACTCTCTGGTAGTCTAGAGTTAAGTTTTCGATTAAGCAAAATTGAGCACTAACTTTTTTATATTTTTGTTACTTTATAAATTAAAAGGTCAAAGTTATTTGTGTTAAAAGTTGTTCATAATTATATTAAAAAATATAAAAACAATAAGAAATTTTATACAAATACAGAAATATAATATAAGCTAGGTAAATTTATGCATCCTAAATGCCATTTTATGTAATAAAGTTGATGTATAATCATAATGCGTAATATATCAGTTACGAAATGAAGATATGTATGATAAAAAATAAAATGATTTATTACCTTAATTACAGCCAGAATTTAGGCTACGAATATACAATTTTTAACCTTGATTATTTACATATGTAGAGCAGCATAAGGGACAACTTAAAAAAACTTAACATATCTGCATTTCTTACTCATTTAATACTCAAATATAAATTACTTTAGGTAATGCTCCAAGAGGATTTCAAATAAAGTAGGCTTGTGACCCGCTTTCCAATTACTTGAGCTTTCATCTCTGAGTTCTTCCGGGTGTAGTTTACTGTTGAAGCTTTCAGCTTTCTTTGCTATTGTGACGATTGAATAATTTAATGTTCTCAATGAGTATTTGTTATTAAGTTTTGAGTATGTTTCATTTAATTACTTTTAAACCTTCGATTTTTTTAAATGATTTATTATTGTTTTATCACTGAAGCCTGATTATGGATCCGCTTCTACGATCAATTTTTTTTTGCGGATGTATATGTAAAATAAGTAATAAAACATACCAAATTAGTGTTATTAATTGAAAATTAGTAATATAAATAGAATATTTTAATAATAAAAGGTAAAAATTTCCAGATCTTATAAATTAAAGATTCCATTTATAATGGAAGCATTATAAATGGCACCAGGTGATTCTAAGGCTAAGAAAATAAATCTTAAATAACATTATTTAATGAATCGGATTTCTGTGACACAATGATCAACAGACTTTGTATTCTGCAGTCTGAAAAAAGATTAATAGAGAATGTACTACTAGGAAAGGTAAAATAATTAAATAACGTTTCGAGTAACTACGTGTGTAGTACACTGTCATCAGTATGTATAATGTAATAGAATATATATATATATATATATATATATTTTTTTTTTTTTTTGAATGTGCCGTTACAAATACTATTTTTATAACTTTTAGATCTGTTTAGGAGAACGCAATTTATTTAAAATGTATAATATGTTTAAGACTTACCTACGTCATCCATTTAGTTTTATATTTTGTCGTCTGACATTGATTCAACCCTTTGTTCTTTTACTGTACTGTGGTAATTAATACCTTGCACCTGTTTGATAAATTTGTTTATTTCCAATTCCGTCTGGAGCTACAACGACAATCTCAGTGAATACTAATTTAGCCGTTATAGTGCTTTGTAAAAGAGTTACATGTCCATCAAAGTTTTATATCACGAATTATACACTCTACATTCACATATCATATCATTTATATATCTATTAGTAAATTTCATTTTGTATAGAAGAATATTACTCTACATGGCGCCGATAATACTAATCCATATACGTAGGTAGTAAATAGGTGTAAAATATAATTGATTTATATGTACTATATTATGTGTTTATTACACTATCTCGAACTAGTATTCCATACATTGGTACTTTTTTAATAAAATAATATTCATTAAATAAATAATAAAAACAATAAAATCTTCATCAACAGTACTAATACTTTAAAGTATTTAATGGGTGTTATTTACATTTTTTTAAATTATGAAATCATAATTTAATACTGTACATACTGTTACAAAATTAAATGTTTATTTTAAGAACATACGTTTTTCACAAATTTGAGAATTTAGAGTCTGATTTGCTACAAAAATCTTTTAAATGTGTTGTATATTAAAGGTTGAAGTTATGTTGTGGATGTTTTAGTAAATTTAATTAAATTGTATGTCACTTACAGAAAAATGTTTTAAGTTTTAGAAATGGATAAAAGAAACCTTTTTATTTGCTCAGTTAAAGCAAAATATAGTCTATCATCTTCTAGAAATCTTCTAGAATTTATGACAAAGTTTTATGTAACTAGAATGTATATAGTAGTGTATGATAATACCAATTTATGAATAACGATTTTTGTTTCAAACATAAATCAAACCAAATTGAATATGAGATTTAAATGGGTTATAATATTTTTTAGTTATTTATAAATAGTTTATCAATAAATTTTTAATGAATTTTAATGATGAAAGCCGCAAAGTGCCTTTATGTAAAATCTTATCATTTAACTTCATATAAAATAAAGATATCGCTTATTTCTTTTTTTTTTTAAGTCCAATAAGAAAATAATAAGACTATTGCTAGCTGGTTTATCTTTAGTTCAAAATTAAATAAAATCTTTTTCTCTTATATTGAAAGAGCACTAAGTTCACTCTTTCAAAGCTAGCGGTTAAGCCTTGCACAATCTTATATAATCCAACACTTCCTCATTACCTGTGCGACCGCATCTGCTTAGTGCACGAAACTAAATCTCAAGAAGATTTCAGAAATTCCAGCAACATTTCAGAACGAATTTTCATGTTATAAAAGTATATTGTATGCTCTATTTTCAGCAACCGTGCAAAGAGATTGTAAATCTTTCCACCACAAAATTCTAAACCTGTTTCGTCTGTCAATGTATATGTGTTAACATTAGATATAAAGTAAGAAACTTTCCAAAGAAACGTTTTTTTTTTTTCGATTAAAATTTTGCTCATTTTAATTTTTTTTCAGAATAGGTAGTCTGATTTCAGATTTTTATTGGAAAGGTTATAATTATTTCCTCAGGGGAGGACTACTATTTCAATTTTGAAAAAATGCTTTACTACAAAGGTTTGAAAATTTGTTAACCGATTTAAATAACTGATAAATGCGAAACGAAAAAAACCGATGACAATAATAGCCATCATGACAATAAGAATATTTAAATATCAAGGTACAAACCAATATTAAATTTAACTCATATCGTTATAAATTATATACCTATCATGAATTTAAAATTTAAAAACCCCCGATGCAAAAGGCGTATAAAATTGATAGAAATAATATTATTATGTACTTATTGATATCGTTTCGGAGAGGGACCATGGTGTCTATTTTATGGAAGTTTTCTGAAGTAATGAATGAGGACTTATACTATACGATTCGATATTGTTATTTCGTTATTTGCCTTGATAACCTACTTGCATTTTGATTACAATTATCCAATTAATGAATTGGTTCGTTTTTATTTTGTAAATGTCAATTGTAAGAACAATGAGATTAGTTAGTAAAAGATTAAACATAGAGTTTTAAGGCTTTCGAGATAATGGATTGTTTTCTTTTGGAGAAAAACATTTTTAAGTTATTTTTATTTATTGTTTTTTGAGAAAAGTGTTTTAAGGGCTTCACACTAAAAACGTTTAAGAAATGGAGATCTAGATTTTAGTCCAGAGAACATATTGACAAATATGTTTGACGATATATTTGATCGGAAAAGCGAGAATACAATTTTCAACTCGGTTGATAACGATTCATAAATGATGCATCACGAGGAAAATAATTATTTTATAAAAGTCTAAATGTGAAACCAAGTAATCGCTAATACGGTAAGAAATATAAACATTCCATGTTTATTATCTTATATTATAAGTAATTACCTAAATTTATAGGTATAGTAATAGAAGATAAGTATCGCTAAAAGGAATACAAGTTAAGAAGTTGAAATGACTACGACTAGTATCTTCTTAACATTTTTGATTAAACTTTTGGCACAAAATAAATAACGGAACAGCTCTGAATCTTACAATTACTCACTAGATTTTGTTGCCCCCTTGAAATTCTGTGAGCACACTATACATACAATATTTCGCGAGTTTGTATAATATGTAGTAGTTGTGTAATATGTATGTAGTTTGTAGAGATAAGACGAAGCTTCTTAGCATTCCATGGATTCACCGTGCGGGTGCCGGGCCCATCGCGTTGCAAGGAGAGGAGTGCAAGCAGTGCCTGGGACTTGCGACCCAGGAGTAGGTTTAAGGGGCCCCTTTATTATGCGCAAAAACGCTCACTTTTACCCTCAACACTCCTCTCCCTACCTATCCAAATTTGGAAAGAATCTACTAATGCCGCCTTTGAAATACGTTCTAGAAATGAACCGATGCTTGTTCTAGAAAGGCCAAGGTCATTTAGCAGGCTATAGAGAGATTTTGCTGTTATACCTCTCGCTCCCACTTCGACAGCGTACAAACTAACTATAAATTTATTCCTGATCAGTTCGTTGGTCAGTTCGTAATACTTATTGAGCTTGAATGTGTGATCCCTTTGGGATGTTTGTTTCCCAAGGAACAGTAAGCTCCACAAGTATCACGCGCCTCAGATGTTTCGAATACAGGAATAAGTCCGGTCTGGATGACGAAACACCAACATCCCCAGGGATTTTGTAATGCTTTTCATATGTGTCCATCATGAGAGTCCAATCAGGAGCCGCGCCTAATATTGAATAAGGCTTCGCTTTTGATTTTTTGGAGGGGCCTTCTTTTACGAATTCTACAGTTAGTTTGGTGGTTGTTATACCCTTCCGCGGTCTTGCTACTGAAAGACTAACCGCTTCCCGTATAATTTCTAATACCTTATCGTGGCGACACGAGTATTGACCTTTATGTAGAAGTACCCTACACCTAATAGGTGTTTCGCGGTTTCTATTGCCTCCCCACAGATGTTGCAAGACTTTTCGGTGGCTTTGCCCTATCTTACTAAATTACTTTGATCTGGGAGAGTCATTTCAACAAAATATTACAACATTTTTCTTGTATAACTAAGAATTTAGGCCAAAACCTAGATTTAGTCTAGCCAAAATTTGTCAAGAAGTTTGGAGAAAGCTTCTATTCTCCCAAGAGATACTTCCGTTGGTTAACCCTAAATCAATTACGAGGTGTTAATATACTTAAACTTTTGTTCTATGTTACCACTAGGGAATAAATTATATCAAATTGTTTATTAGTAAATATTTATTACAATTGAATAAATGATTTTATAGGATTTTAAATCCATTTAATTAGTTTTGTTATAAATACACAACGGCGAATTATCAATCATTTAATCAAGCGATATATTTTTAGCAATCTTTTTATATATTATATTTAATATCATCGTTCGTAAATAAATTCAACTACATAATAAAATACTTATATGTTTTGCTTTATAACTTATTTATTTTTTATTTTTAATGTTTTTAGAAGTTATTTATGTTAAGGTTTTATTAAGTGAAACTTTACTATAATTAATCAAACGTTTGCTAATAATAAGTATGTTTCATTCTTAATTTACGCATTTTATGGTGCTTTAGTGCTCTTACAGTAACCTCACACATATACAAAGAAAAAATGATTAAAATCCAGTAACATATTAACAATTCTCCATATCCTAGTATTAAGCTACTTAATTAAAAAAAAAAACGAAATTTTATAAACTATTATGTGTAAATTTTGTGCCATTATTTTTTAAAAGTAAAGTAATTCCGGCATATGTTGACTATATATTAAAAGATTCTAGAATCTATAAGCAAACCCAACAACCCGGTCCAATTGTAAATTTAAGCTATTTGGGGTTCTACTCAAGCACACATAAAACAAAACACTATAATCGCCATAGCGGTTTAAGCGAGTTCTATACTATTTATATACATGTCTGAATTAGATTTTTTTGCACGCATTAAAATAACTAAAAATAACTTCTTTATATATTTGATCTCAATAACAAATACTACGAAACACATTTTTTTATCTTCTTATTGTAATTATAATGATGATAGACGAAAAAAAAATAGATTTTCCTTTACATCTTACAAACATATTCATCCTAAGTATACTCGTAAGTTATAAGGATACATACAGACAAAGGCAGCCTACAAAATGCCAGCTGACGCTTAAGGCTGTTCCATGTGTCCGCACCATTACTTCAGTATAGAGTTTATTGTACTACACTGTTTCGGACTTTTACTGTTGGAAATTGTGTGTTTATTTTCAAGACATATATGGTTTGTATTATTCATTGAATATTTGGTTCTTATTTTATGTTATATGTGTGCTGTGTATTATTTATGTTATATGGTGCTGTAAAGGTCTTTCTATATATTTTACTAAATAAATCGGTATCTACTTTATTTACTGTTTATAATTTTATGAAGGTTCTGAATGCAAAAGCATTATTCTGTTGCTAATAGTTTAGATTTCAATCAAGGGTAACCATAGTCTTCTTTGTGATATTTTATCGGTGTATGAAATTTTATTTATAAGGATGATAGCAATGTTTAATATTACTATTCCATAAATATATATAAAAACACGTATTGGTTGCTCGTTCATGCTTTATTAAATGTTTACATTTCATTTTAATTGAAAATGCAAGGATAAGCAGAAACGATTTACACAATATATTATATAATCAGCTCGTGGAGCATAACTTATAATTATTTAATTGGTAAAGTCTCTTCTCGCTAAAACATAGCACTCTCTGGTAGTCTAGAGTTAAGTTTTCGATTAAGCAAAATTGAGCACTAACTTTTTTATATTTTTGTTACTTTATAAATTAAAAGGTCAAAGTTATTTGTGTTAAAAGTTGTTCATAATTATATTAAAAAATATAAAAACAATAAGAAATTTTATACAAATACAGAAATATAATATAAGCTAGGTAAATTTATGCATCCTAAATGCCATTTTATGTAATAAAGTTGATGTATAATCATAATGCGTAATATATCAGTTACGAAATGAAGATATGTATGATAAAAAATAAAATGATTTATTACCTTAATTACAGCCAGAATTTAGGCTACGAATATACAATTTTTAACCTTGATTATTTACATATGTAGAGCAGCATAAGGGACAACTTAAAAAAACTTAACATATCTGCATTTCTTACTCATTTAATACTCAAATATAAATTACTTTAGGTAATGCTCCAAGAGGATTTCAAATAAAGTAGGCTTGTGACCCGCTTTCCAATTACTTGAGCTTTCATCTCTGAGTTCTTCCGGGTGTAGTTTACTGTTGAAGCTTTCAGCTTTCTTTGCTATTGTGACGATTGAATAATTTAATGTTCTCAATGAGTATTTGTTATTAAGTTTTGAGTATGTTTCATTTAATTACTTTTAAACCTTCGATTTTTTTAAATGATTTATTATTGTTTTATCACTGAAGCCTGATTATGGATCCGCTTCTACGATCAATTTTTTTTTGCGGATGTATATGTAAAATAAGTAATAAAACATACCAAATTAGTGTTATTAATTGAAAATTAGTAATATAAATAGAATATTTTAATAATAAAAGGTAAAAATTTCCAGATCTTATAAATTAAAGATTCCATTTATAATGGAAGCATTATAAATGGCACCAGGTGATTCTAAGGCTAAGAAAATAAATCTTAAATAACATTATTTAATGAATCGGATTTCTGTGACACAATGATCAACAGACTTTGTATTCTGCAGTCTGAAAAAAGATTAATAGAGAATGTACTACTAGGAAAGGTAAAATAATTAAATAACGTTTCGAGTAACTACGTGTGTAGTACACTGTCATCAGTATGTATAATGTAATAGAATATATATATATATATATATATATATTTTTTTTTTTTTTTGAATGTGCCGTTACAAATACTATTTTTATAACTTTTAGATCTGTTTAGGAGAACGCAATTTATTTAAAATGTATAATATGTTTAAGACTTACCTACGTCATCCATTTAGTTTTATATTTTGTCGTCTGACATTGATTCAACCCTTTGTTCTTTTACTGTACTGTGGTAATTAATACCTTGCACCTGTTTGATAAATTTGTTTATTTCCAATTCCGTCTGGAGCTACAACGACAATCTCAGTGAATACTAATTTAGCCGTTATAGTGCTTTGTAAAAGAGTTACATGTCCATCAAAGTTTTATATCACGAATTATACACTCTACATTCACATATCATATCATTTATATATCTATTAGTAAATTTCATTTTGTATAGAAGAATATTACTCTACATGGCGCCGATAATACTAATCCATATACGTAGGTAGTAAATAGGTGTAAAATATAATTGATTTATATGTACTATATTATGTGTTTATTACACTATCTCGAACTAGTATTCCATACATTGGTACTTTTTTAATAAAATAATATTCATTAAATAAATAATAAAAACAATAAAATCTTCATCAACAGTACTAATACTTTAAAGTATTTAATGGGTGTTATTTACATTTTTTTAAATTATGAAATCATAATTTAATACTGTACATACTGTTACAAAATTAAATGTTTATTTTAAGAACATACGTTTTTCACAAATTTGAGAATTTAGAGTCTGATTTGCTACAAAAATCTTTTAAATGTGTTGTATATTAAAGGTTGAAGTTATGTTGTGGATGTTTTAGTAAATTTAATTAAATTGTATGTCACTTACAGAAAAATGTTTTAAGTTTTAGAAATGGATAAAAGAAACCTTTTTATTTGCTCAGTTAAAGCAAAATATAGTCTATCATCTTCTAGAAATCTTCTAGAATTTATGACAAAGTTTTATGTAACTAGAATGTATATAGTAGTGTATGATAATACCAATTTATGAATAACGATTTTTGTTTCAAACATAAATCAAACCAAATTGAATATGAGATTTAAATGGGTTATAATATTTTTTAGTTATTTATAAATAGTTTATCAATAAATTTTTAATGAATTTTAATGATGAAAGCCGCAAAGTGCCTTTATGTAAAATCTTATCATTTAACTTCATATAAAATAAAGATATCGCTTATTTCTTTTTTTTTTTTAAGTCCAATAAGAAAATAATAAGACTATTGCTAGCTGGTTTATCTTTAGTTCAAAATTAAATAAAATCTTTTTCTCTTATATTGAAAGAGCACTAAGTTCACTCTTTCAAAGCTAGCGGTTAAGCCTTGCACAATCTTATATAATCCAACACTTCCTCATTACCTGTGCGACCGCATCTGCTTAGTGCACGAAACTAAATCTCAAGAAGATTTCAGAAATTCCAGCAACATTTCAGAACGAATTTTCATGTTATAAAAGTATATTGTATGCTCTATTTTCAGCAACCGTGCAAAGAGATTGTAAATCTTTCCACCACAAAATTCTAAACCTGTTTCGTCTGTCAATGTATATGTGTTAACATTAGATATAAAGTAAGAAACTTTCCAAAGAAACGTTTTTTTTTTTTCGATTAAAATTTTGCTCATTTTAATTTTTTTTCAGAATAGGTAGTCTGATTTCAGATTTTTATTGGAAAGGTTATAATTATTTCCTCAGGGGAGGACTACTATTTCAATTTTGAAAAAATGCTTTACTACAAAGGTTTGAAAATTTGTTAACCGATTTAAATAACTGATAAATGCGAAACGAAAAAAACCGATGACAATAATAGCCATCATGACAATAAGAATATTTAAATATCAAGGTACAAACCAATATTAAATTTAACTCATATCGTTATAAATTATATACCTATCATGAATTTAAAATTTAAAAACCCCCGATGCAAAAGGCGTATAAAATTGATAGAAATAATATTATTATGTACTTATTGATATCGTTTCGGAGAGGGACCATGGTGTCTATTTTATGGAAGTTTTCTGAAGTAATGAATGAGGACTTATACTATACGATTCGATATTGTTATTTCGTTATTTGCCTTGATAACCTACTTGCATTTTGATTACAATTATCCAATTAATGAATTGGTTCGTTTTTATTTTGTAAATGTCAATTGTAAGAACAATGAGATTAGTTAGTAAAAGATTAAACATAGAGTTTTAAGGCTTTCGAGATAATGGATTGTTTTCTTTTGGAGAAAAACATTTTTAAGTTATTTTTATTTATTGTTTTTTGAGAAAAGTGTTTTAAGGGCTTCACACTAAAAACGTTTAAGAAATGGAGATCTAGATTTTAGTCCAGAGAACATATTGACAAATATGTTTGACGATATATTTGATCGGAAAAGCGAGAATACAATTTTCAACTCGGTTGATAACGATTCATAAATGATGCATCACGAGGAAAATAATTATTTTATAAAAGTCTAAATGTGAAACCAAGTAATCGCTAATACGGTAAGAAATATAAACATTCCATGTTTATTATCTTATATTATAAGTAATTACCTAAATTTATAGGTATAGTAATAGAAGATAAGTATCGCTAAAAGGAATACAAGTTAAGAAGTTGAAATGACTACGACTAGTATCTTCTTAACATTTTTGATTAAACTTTTGGCACAAAATAAATAACGGAACAGCTCTGAATCTTACAATTACTCACTAGATTTTGTTGCCCCCTTGAAATTCTGTGAGCACACTATACATACAATATTTCGCGAGTTTGTATAATATGTAGTAGTTGTGTAATATGTATGTAGTTTGTAGAGATAAGACGAAGCTTCTTAGCATTCCATGGATTCACCGTGCGGGTGCCGGGCCCATCGCGTTGCAAGGAGAGGAGTGCAAGCAGTGCCTGGGACTTGCGACCCAGGAGTAGGTTTAAGGGGCCCCTTTATTATGCGCAAAAACGCTCACTTTTACCCTCAACACTCCTCTCCCTACCTATCCAAATTTGGAAAGAATCTACTAATGCCGCCTTTGAAATACGTTCTAGAAATGAACCGATGCTTGTTCTAGAAAGGCCAAGGTCATTTAGCAGGCTATAGAGAGATTTTGCTGTTATACCTCTCGCTCCCACTTCGACAGCGTACAAACTAACTATAAATTTATTCCTGATCAGTTCGTTGGTCAGTTCGTAATACTTATTGAGCTTGAATGTGTGATCCCTTTGGGATGTTTGTTTCCCAAGGAACAGTAAGCTCCACAAGTATCACGCGCCTCAGATGTTTCGAATACAGGAATAAGTCCGGTCTGGATGACGAAACACCAACATCCCCAGGGATTTTGTAATGCTTTTCATATGTGTCCATCATGAGAGTCCAATCAGGAGCCGCGCCTAATATTGAATAAGGCTTCGCTTTTGATTTTTTGGAGGGGCCTTCTTTTACGAATTCTACAGTTAGTTTGGTGGTTGTTATACCCTTCCGCGGTCTTGCTACTGAAAGACTAACCGCTTCCCGTATAATTTCTAATACCTTATCGTGGCGACACGAGTATTGACCTTTATGTAGAAGTACCCTACACCTAATAGGTGTTTCGCGGTTTCTATTGCCTCCCCACAGATGTTGCAAGACTTTTCGGTGGCTTTGCCCTATCTTACTAAATTACTTTGATCTGGGAGAGTCATTTCAACAAAATATTACAACATTTTTCTTGTATAACTAAGAATTTAGGCCAAAACCTAGATTTAGTCTAGCCAAAATTTGTCAAGAAGTTTGGAGAAAGCTTCTATTCTCCCAAGAGATACTTCCGTTGGTTAACCCTAAATCAATTACGAGGTGTTAATATACTTAAACTTTTGTTCTATGTTACCACTAGGGAATAAATTATATCAAATTGTTTATTAGTAAATATTTATTACAATTGAATAAATGATTTTATAGGATTTTAAATCCATTTAATTAGTTTTGTTATAAATACACAACGGCGAATTATCAATCATTTAATCAAGCGATATATTTTTAGCAATCTTTTTATATATTATATTTAATATCATCGTTCGTAAATAAATTCAACTACATAATAAAATACTTATATGTTTTGCTTTATAACTTATTTATTTTTTATTTTTAATGTTTTTAGAAGTTATTTATGTTAAGGTTTTATTAAGTGAAACTTTACTATAATTAATCAAACGTTTGCTAATAATAAGTATGTTTCATTCTTAATTTACGCATTTTATGGTGCTTTAGTGCTCTTACAGTAACCTCACACATATACAAAGAAAAAATGATTAAAATCCAGTAACATATTAACAATTCTCCATATCCTAGTATTAAGCTACTTAATTAAAAAAAAAAACGAAATTTTATAAACTATTATGTGTAAATTTTGTGCCATTATTTTTTAAAAGTAAAGTAATTCCGGCATATGTTGACTATATATTAAAAGATTCTAGAATCTATAAGCAAACCCAACAACCCGGTCCAATTGTAAATTTAAGCTATTTGGGGTTCTACTCAAGCACACATAAAACAAAACACTATAATCGCCATAGCGGTTTAAGCGAGTTCTATACTATTTATATACATGTCTGAATTAGATTTTTTTGCACGCATTAAAATAACTAAAAATAACTTCTTTATATATTTGATCTCAATAACAAATACTACGAAACACATTTTTTTATCTTCTTATTGTAATTATAATGATGATAGACGAAAAAAAAATAGATTTTCCTTTACATCTTACAAACATATTCATCCTAAGTATACTCGTAAGTTATAAGGATACATACAGACAAAGGCAGCCTACAAAATGCCAGCTGACGCTTAAGGCTGTTCCATGTGTCCGCACCATTACTTCAGTATAGAGTTTATTGTACTACACTGTTTCGGACTTTTACTGTTGGAAATTGTGTGTTTATTTTCAAGACATATATGGTTTGTATTATTCATTGAATATTTGGTTCTTATTTTATGTTATATGTGTGCTGTGTATTATTTATGTTATATGGTGCTATTCTTATTTTAGCTGAAAGCAAATATTTGTTAACATTTCATACATTGTATGAAACTACTTTTTAACCGACTTCTTGAAAAAGGAGGAGGTTCTCAATTCTGCCGATATTTTTTTATTTATGTACACCGATTACTCCGAGATTTCTGAACCAATTTACGTAATTCTTTTTTTGTTTGATGCGGAATAGTTTCGAATTGGTCCCGTAAAAATTTTATTCAGGTAGGCCCATTAGTTTTTATTTTATAAGCATTTTTGTCCAAGTTTCGAATTAGCTCCTCCGGAAGGAAATCAGAACGTGCTGTGACTAACATCTGTTGTTTTGTATATGTGATGTCCTCAATAGTCTCAAAGAACGTGAAATTGTGTTTCAAAGAGATTTTTTACGGAGAAGACTACTTTTATCCGTTCCCGTTTCTTGAGATCTGTATTTTTTAAGGCGCGCAGCACCTTTTGTAGGTCTACCCAATGGCTAATTGATAATGTAGCAATAAACTAAAAAGTATTAAATAAAAATAACCACGTTAAAAAAAGCGACTTTAAAACTAAAAAGTAATAAATAATGAAGATTTAATATTTATTAGGTATATACTACCTATTATTTATATGTCCTATTTACTAATAAGTTGAAGGTGCCAAGCATTGAACAAATAATTATATATAACCACTTAAAAGAATACGAGCAAATTAATACAATGAAATTCCTACTTTAATGATTAAGATACGTAATTAAACATAATAAATAGCAATTAAATGTTATTATTATAAGCAGCTCAATCAATACGAAGAATAGTGAAAAAACAAACCAAAATTATGAAAATGTATTCAACAGAATTCTTAAACTACATGGACATGTGAATTATGAAATGCCTACTTCAAAAATTAAGATACGTAAATAAAGCTATAAAAGAACAATTAAATTTTAATATGATTACTAGCTTGAATCGATACGAAGAAAAACAAAAAATAAATAATTACGAAAATGTATTCAACCGAATTCCTATAATAAATGGCTTGGCACCGTCTTCAAACCTATTAGTAAATAGGACATATAAATAATAGGTAGTACATAATAAATATTAAATCTTCATTATTTATTACTTTTTAGTTTTAAAGTCGGTTTTTTTTAATTTAATGTATATAAAACCATTTACCATTAAAAAACACTTTTATTTGTATTTATTGAGCCAACGCTACGAAGTAATACTCATATAAGAGCAAATAATAATAGAAATATATAGTTATACTTATATATAAATATATATTTAATAATAATTGATTGGTTGGTTCAGCGTGCTTGTCCAATTGAATAGCGGCTAGAAAACAAACCCTTCAAACCTATTTATTTGAATTGTCTACTTACCAACAAAATAGAAATACTTTTACTTAACTTTTTCCGCCAGTTGATTAACAATATAAACAAAAAATGTTTTTTATAACTTTAAACACAAAACATTTTATTTTAAATACATACGAATATGCAGTTTAAATATTATCTAGTACTAGTGATAAATAAAGTGCGTCGTCAATATGTATCAATGCGCTTAACTAGAGCTTAGCATTATTTATTCTTGTCTTCCATTAATTCTTTTTAATTATAAAAAATAATCTAGTTACGCCTTATAAGTATTTAAATAAGCATTATATTTCTTTTATTATCGGTCCCAAGACTGTAAACTACAAAAGTAGTTGAACATTTCAAAACTCTATAGACCGTATCGTACAAAATCCACTTGACATATCTAGCAAAAGATTAAGATAGGGATCATAAGACTACAAATTAACACAAGTTACACGAGAGTGACGTCACACACGCACACGTCTATAATAAATGAAAATGTACTTTCTCTCTATAGGAGCACGTATCACTTACAAAATTACTAATTCATAAAATGATTGAAATGTAGATTAAACACTTTGTATACACTACTTCCAGTCCACAACTTCACTTTGAGTAATTATATATATAATGGCAATTATATCAATACGCTGATTCAACGCTGACAGGGTTGCTCAATTGGTAAAGCGACGGTATTTTTTCCCAGAGGTCGGGGGTTCGAATCCCTGCTCGTATCGGTTTATTTTTCATTGTATATTTAATTATTATTTAATATTATTTATATTATTTATTTAATTTACCAAAGCTTAACATGTTAAAAGATGTTTTGATTTTTTAAGATAGTTTCTACGGTTTACTATGTTCACCTAACTCTTGAGTTACTATTATGCTTCGGTGAATAGCGGTTTTGAAAATTTGTATTTTTTTCTAATTTTGGGGCCGACTGCACGTTCTAGCTTAATAGTTAAACTATATACGAATAAATAATACTATAATATATTTTGAAATAGTACACAAAATAAAAAATAATTATTATGCCGTACTTTATTACTTAAAAAAAATCTGATTTGGCCACTATTATATTATTTGTATAGATTATGTCTAAATAAAAATAGTATTTGATTTCAAATACATTGATATTAAAATTCATCTTTAGCTTTCATCAAAATATTTATTTAATAAATAACCAACCAACACAAATATGTACTCTCAAATCTGAATACTAAGTAAAAAAAATATAACATACGGAAAATATACATTACATACATTATAGTATTACTGACATTTTTCACATTTACGTAAAATACAAGAAATGGAATGATGATTCACTCCAAATAAACCATTACTTTTATGAAATATATATGTACATCATTCAATATCACATGTCCGTAATGTGTTGCCGATATCTGAGCCTGTTTGAGTAAGGTAAGATAATGTTAGGCAATTTTTCCTTAGAGTTCAGTACATTTTACTTATCGTAACATCATTTCATGCTAATATATTTATATTTATTTTTAGAAAAGGCAAATTACAAATTGTATTTTTTACGTTTGTTTAATGTTTAAACCATTTTATTTTACATTATCGATTGCCAAACAATCCCACAGATTGATAATCGTCACCATTCATAGTCATCTACCTGCATTATAGAGATATTTGGAGAGATAGTCGTATCACCACTCTTGGAGGTAGAGGGATCAGGATGAGATAGAGAATATCTAATAATATATTAGGGCAAGCCATAATTGTTTTTATTTTATAGTATTTACATATTTATGTAATTGAATGAGGGAAATGTCTTCAAAATTAATGATATCTATTTGAAGGATAATATATATCTTTACATAATTATTTATATATATGAAATTAGTAATTAGGTGACTAATGGTCGCTGCACGTCCCTGAATCCAAAGTATCACTTGGAGAGCACTGGCCACTTGACATCACCATATTAGACATTGTGTTTACGTACGAATTGCAGTAGATGTACGGGGGCTTACCTTTGGATAAATCTTCATTATCAAAAATTTTTGGGCCACTATCATCGACATTGAGCCTGACTAAGCTGATCTTTTTGCTTGTTTCATTGAATTTAAATGTATCAAAGTCCAAGTCACAAATGTATGGTACGCAGATCTGGAAATTTTAAGAGTACATAATGTAATTTTAAATTTTTAATCTAATTACGGAATTCAGAGAGTCATATACCTGTATACTGTGGGTATATAATATAATAGATTAAAAAATCCTTTAATTTGGCAATTAATCGGTAGGCTCAAATGTAAAGGAATTATTTTTTATATATTTCACATTTACCTTAAAGAAAGTCTTTACCTTACCCTATGAAACTTATCTTACCTTACCTTATCCATAGGTAAGACATTTTATCTATTTTCTTTCAACATAAATTGAAGTAAAAAAAAATGTATTATTAGTAATTACTACAGAAATCTCTTAAATTTACGTATACCTTATTATTTGGCTTTAGGTATTTATTTCAACAATATCATGCCATGAATTTGTTCCACAGCTTTATTCTTATTATTGAGGATCAGCACTTACGCTACGCAAAATTAAGCTACGTTTTCGTAAATTGATAATATCAATTATCAAATTACGATATTACTGTACGGCAAATTATTGTAGATACTTTGTAATGTAAATATTTATATTGATGAAATATTCAAAATTACATCAAACAGTATACTATATTATCAAAATTGCAAATAAATAAATTTGTAAATATTTTTAAATAGATGTTATTCATATAATACTAAATAGATAAATGAGTGTTACTTATTGATAAATGAGATTCAACAAAAGTTTTATATTGAAATTATAAATATTTAAGATAATGGTAAAGAAAAGGTATAATGGTATTCATATGAATTATTCTTCTTCATATACCTACAATCGAATTAATATACTAAATAATTTTAATCTTACTCTATATTTAAAGCATTGCAATGTAAATGTTATTTTTTTTTTCAAATAGACAATAGGAATATTATTATTATACAATATTTTATTGTCAAGTAGGCATGGCATTTATAAAACGTAAGATTTATAAACAAGAATCTAAGGCGGCAGATTAATGGCAAGTACCTGTAGGAAAGCTTATGGATACATTATTTTTTTATAATTTAAAAAACCTTAAATAGGTTTTAAACAAAATTGTGTCTGACAAATATGAAATTGTAAAATAAAATGTATTTTGCTATTTCGAACGTTATCAAAAGCAATATTAAAAGAAGATTTATTATGGAGGTACAGGGGTAGGAACTGATCGGATATAAGTTAATGGAAATTAAAAAGTCTGTCTGTTCATTTTTTTAAATATTTTATAACAGTTATAAATGACGAACAATATATTTTTTAAATATAAGTAGTTCTTTCCAAGTGTATTATCGGAGGTTTAAGGATTTAATACAAAACTAAAAACCCTTTTCGCATTTAGCGTTCTAAAATAATGTTTTACCTCTTTATAGGGGTGGTTTATTAAGATTGACTTTTTGAGATAATATAATTAGTACCGTATTACCAGACTTATCTTGTTATAAATTTGATTACGCTATTAAATATTGAGGGTGGTCGGAGGCTCATTAACACAGTTATTTTATTTCACCTTGATACCAGAAAGGATTTTTCTTGTTATATGTAGCAATTAGACGACCGACCTTTCTATATAGATTGATAAGAAAACATTTAAAAATAACCGCTTAGTTTGTTTTTTTTATTATTGATTATTTTATTTTTTTTTTATTAATTATCAACGAATTCCGTCTTACAAAACAAACAAACATAACGGAGAAAAATCAAGCTCTGACTCGGAACAACTATGAGTAGATATCACAAAGAACTTTCCCGTGTGTGAATAAAATCCATTGTTTCAACAGCCAGGGCTACTAACCATTTGCCTAGCGATCGTCAATACGTTCTAGCTAGTCAAACTAATACAATTATTAGTTATATATATTTTTAAATAACTTTTTGAATAAACTTTCGTATTTAATATTAACAAAATATTATTATAATTGATTTTTTTTTATAATAATAGAGAATTATTCTCTACCTTCAAATTAAAGGTAGAGAATATATTTATAATGATAAGTTGACTAAAACTTATTATCAAAAACATTAAAAACTAACTAACATTGAAAACACCAATGACAATAAATAACGTACTTAAATTTTATTGAATATTGAGAAATGCCTCAGAAACTATAGAAATATTTCTAATAGATTGTGGTTCCTATACGTAACCAAAATATTTTTTTGTGAATAACCTAAGATATATGTATATTTTTAATACAGAGGGAGTAAATTGGCAAAATATAATCTGCTTATATAAGAGGCGCTCGCTTTTCAGAATTATTTATAAAAATAAGGAGCTTTTTCAGTAAACTCTTCCAATTAAAAAATATCGTATCATGAAAATAATAATTATCCAAGAGTATTCGGGAGCTGTGTTATTTTCATTATTATTTATAGCTTAACATAAAATAAATGTAGAATCAGGATTTTAATTCAGCTCACAAAATATTGCAAAAACATTTAAGTTCTCATAAAGCCTAAATTAAACACCATACAATTAATAATTATGAGGTTTTTATCTAGTGACGGAAAAGTATTAGGTCAACATTTTATTTATAAGCGGTCATAGATAATCAGAACAGCAAGGTATTGTCACTGAAAATCAGTAGGTTTTTGACCATCGTATTGTGAAAATAGTCGCCCCGGCGCCTTGCGTCAAATAATTTATTTCTATTTAATACGTTTCGGGCGCCTTGTAAGTTTACAAAAATAACATTTAAGGCGGCGCTTCGGTGAACTTTTGATTGTAGGTTAATACTACTTATATGTAAAAAGTTTTTTTATCTCGTCATGAGCGAGCCTTATCACTTTTTATTACGTAATAACAAAAAAGAACTTAAGAGCTTATTTATAACATATGTATAAGCTTTTGTATATTGAATTCTAAAATACTTCGATAACGATTGATACAAGTTCGAGCTTTTATTTATACTTTTAAATTATCTGAAAAATATTTTTTGGCCAATGAAGCCAGAAGAGCACAGTTAAACATCTTCAACCGTCAAATTTACAAAATGCTATTCAAATTGTATCCTCTTCAGATATAAACTTTCAGTACGCTTAGGAAAGTTTTTGAAGATGTTGAATACGTGATTGTCTATTCATGTCTCATTTTGACAGATGTCTGCCAAAGCTATTTGAATTCCGTTTAATATCCCCGTTTTATACAAACACACTAAGGAAAAATATCAAGAGTTATTCATATAGAAATTGACGTTTTTTTCAAGTGACTGGATATTTTATTTAAATGAAATGAAAATATCATGTGACGTCTGTACTCGTAGGTTTGGCCGTTTATTAAATATATTCAAAGTATTTATAAGGAATATTTATATGCATTTGTATTGTTGTCTAGCACCCTTAACAAAAGCAAATAATTTGCTTAGTTAAGGGTTAGATCAATTTGTGTAGTTTTTCCAGTGATATTATTATTATTTTATCATATTTCCTTGTTATTTTCTAAGGCAAATATAATAAAATAGTTACAACAATTTTGGGCTAAACACTAATCAAACAAAACAATGAAAGTCACACTTTCTGTATTTTATTCTAGCTTAAAACAGAACGAACAGGACTCGAAATAGATAAATATTTTTAAAAATCGTGAGACAACAAGCCTATTGGAACTTAACTATATTATTGTTTTATTCATATATTTCTGTGGATCCGTACATCTCAAAATTAATTTAGTAGCAATATATGCTTATTATTTTTACATTTACCTTAATATACAATAAAAGCAAAAATATGAAATCTTTTTTTGTTGATAAGAATTCGATAATTGCTCCTATATGCAATAAAGTCTAAAGTCTCCATTAAAGTCTAGTCTAGTTAAACTATTATTTCATTAGTTTATTAGACGAACATAAGATATTAGACCACTACAAATATCTTACATTTTTAAAATTCATATGAAGGGTTTTGAGAGACTTCTTTTTGTGTGTCACTTAAGTATGCTTGAGGAAATTTTGCAGTTTTTTTTGAGAACCAAAAAGAATTGTATGTTCCTTAGAAATAGTGTATTTTATGTATACATTTAAGCTGTACTTATATGTTAAGACATATATATATACATTTAAGCTGTACTTATATGATTAATTCAAAGAGAAATAGTATTTTTTATAATATTGACGAGATGGTATGATCTTATTATGATCTTATCATACCATCTCGTCAATATTATAAAAAATACTATTTGCAAATAAAAAATATAGACGTTTATTTATAGGCATATACATGTGTTTATATATATGTGAATAGGTGTGTGTTTGTATAAATTGCACGAATAGCTTACATTTTTTCTAGTTAGTCTGTAAACACATCCACACTATTTCTTCTGTGTATTTGTCCTCCATGTGATGCCTATTTATTGATACTTTATGCCTATATTGAAACTTTTTATCATTTAAAAATTTTTTACGAAATTATAAAGTGTAATGCAATAAAAATATAAAATGTTTTTTAATAAATCTCTAAATGTGTCCTTGCTTTTAATTCAAAGTTGAGTGGGAAATCTTAAGAAGAAAAGGAACAGAGTTTATTAGCGGTAAGGTTTTGCGCCACAAAGCCAAGTGGCTATCCACAATAAGAATAATAATAATAATAACACTGGACAAATTACACATATTGATCTAACCCCTAAGTAAGCAAATTATTTGCTTGTGTTAAGGGTGTAAGACAACTATACTAATAGATAGAAATATACATTAGAAATACTAAAAATATATTTAATAAACGACCAATCCCTGAAATACAGACATCTATGCTCGTCACATACATGCTTGTCCTCGTCGGGAATCGAATTGCGTCGCTGTCGTTAGGCGTCTGCGCTAACCACTCAACCAACAATGCCGTACGAGTTACTATACTGACGTGAGAGAGCTAAAGCTGGGTTTAGCAGAGGAAGCAAAAAAGTAGAATTAATGCAGTTAAGATGGGATCTTTAAAGATTATATGTGAGGTAAAACAAATAAAAAGCGAGAGAGTGAAAAATAATGTTGGGACGATTTGGGCATCTAAAGCGGATGGACGAGAGAAGAACAACAAAAGGGATTTATAATCCCAATGTGGATGGAAGAGCCTTAAGAGACAAACAAAATCTGATCAAATCACGATGTCCTTAAAAAAACTTGGGGCTTGAAGAAGCAAGAATAACAGGAGACGTATGAAAATAATTGTAAAGTTTGGGCGGGAGAGGGGGGTGACCTCTCTCGCTCATTATAGGCCTACGCGTTGAGGGTGTCCCAAGTTGATCGGGGCCCCTTGGGGGTTCTGCCGGGGCCTTATGGTGAGTGCGATCTCGTGATGTCCCTAAGGCGATGAGGTCAACCGTTGGTTTTTTAGTGGGTAGCCTTAAAAATGGCAGCGTCTTCTATGCTGCCGGGTAGCTCCACATACCCCTTCGGCCATCACCTTTCTGGTCGACGGGACGATGCGTAACGCATTTTTCCAACGCTAAAAAAAAGGACAAAGTATAGTTGTGCTCCATAGTCTCTGTGTACCCCTCTTGTGGGATAGTACTGTAAGTTCTCTGTATGTAAGTATGTATATCTGTAAGTTCTCTGTATGTAAGTATGTATATCGAATATTAAATAAAACATAAATTTAAACTAAAAATGTAAATCTAATTATACTAGAGGTAATTTTTTTGAGAAAACAGTTATAAGTAAGTAGCTTTAAAAACATTTCAAAGAGTTTTAATTTTCTAATTCAGAATAAAAAGTTTCTTTCGATATATTTTGATTATCTTGGAATATGAGGAAAAAATAAAAAAATATATCATAATAAACTTTAAAAATGCTTTTTCTTGTTCTTAAGTAAATACTCAAAACCCGATATAGCTTTATAGTAACTACACTTCGTTAAATTTTTCCTGTAGTAACTACAGGAAAAATGTAAAAAAGTTATAAAAACATTTCTTAATGTTCTAAGATTCAGAAATATTTAACTCAAGTAATATGTAGTTTAAGGAAGTCTGTCAACATTTTTAGTTTTTAAATTTACTTTGAAATTTAAATACACTCATTTTATTTCACTCGATCGAACTCGAAGGTTTTATTAAGAATAAAAGTAATTAAAGCTACCTTTCTTCCAAAAAGTATGGTGATTTTTTACGATATTAGTTTTTTTGGCAAGTAACCCTTTCCTAAACACAAATGTTACAGAAAAGATTTTTATTCAAGAAAATTGATTATCATTCAGAAAGTTTTCTATATAAGTTGCTCATTTTCTTGTTGGTATATATTTTAACAATTAAGGTTATTCTGAAAAGCAGTTATGAATTTAATAGGTACTAATTTGTAACTTCGATAAAGCTTAGTTTAAGGGTTTTCTTTAAAATGGGATTTATTTTTATGATAAATACCTACTATAACACCATAATTTTTTTCAATTATATCTAAACATTCTATATTAATATTGAAAAATATTTTGTTTGTAATACTTATTTCAAGTAATTTCATAAAAGCATATGGCTGCAATGTCAAAATTTATAATTTATTTTGATTATAACAGAGAAATACAAAAGGTAAGTATTTTTATTTTATTTAGTCATATAACAATAAATTTAAAATTTTACTTGTAGGATATAGGATAGCAGTAACTAACTTCGTAATGGACACTCTAAAACGCGTTCATTATTTAATAGTGTAACCGATTTTATGTGGACATTAACCTAATCGCCGATAACACATTATTATGTCACAAATTGCTCGTTGTATTGACAAAATTTATTTATTTAATTATTTATACTCTTTATTGCACACCAAAATACATGAGAAAAAAAAACATAAGAAAATACATTGTAAAGTACACAAGGCGGCCTTACCGCAAAACGGCGATTTCTTCCAGGCGACCTTAGGGTTAGGAACTAGAATACTTACTAGTAGTACATATATATCATTATATAAAATATACAAAAAAAATACTCTAATAAATACAAGAATACATAAAAAATAACACAAATAGCTACCGTAGTCGCGGGTTCGAATACCGATACCGATACCGATAAACCGCTACGGGCAAGGGGTTTATCTTTCATTTTATATTTATATAAATTTAAATAAGCTTAACATGGCTGTACATGTTTATAGATATTTTCAAACATTAATTTCGGTAGTGGCATCTTCTCAATGTTTATCTATACTGCAAAGCTAGGAACATTGGTTAAGATTTTCGAAAGAAACCTAATAGATGTCACCACCGTCCCGATAAAGACGATCACATATAGAATGCTTAATTCACTGAGACGGACAGCGATACGGTAGCTCAGTTGGTAGAGCGACGAAAATATGAGAGCGCAAGTATATCGCTACTCCTCCTCCAATTTTATTAATGCGATCGTTACGTATAAGATTAAATCCTGGCAGCGTATAGGAGGATGTGGATAAACATGGTTTAAGCCAAGACTCAGAGATTAGAATAGCATGACTATTGCCAGATTCAAATGACGCAAGCATGTCGGGGTAATGAGCCGAGACACTTTGGTCATTAATGTGAATGATATTAAGAGAGTCTGAGAAAATGGAATTGAGCGTGATGTTAAGGGGTTGATCTGATCATATATATAATATTAATTATATCCGAATTATAAATAATTACTTCTAAATAACCAAGACCTTCTAACCCTCTAGCTGTTCCGAACAATATTTAAACTTAAAATAAAAAAAAAATTCAATACAAGAAAATGTATATATAAAGTTACAATGAACATTAGAACAAGGAATTTAATAAGGATAGGCTGAATGGCCATTAACAACATCACAATAATATTAATTTCTAGAAGCTAGCCATCATTAAACATTAATGACAGAACAGAAAATTCAGCTGTCAAATTAAATAAAAATAAATACTATGTAATTGATTTAATGTAATGTAATGTTGTAGTTGATTTAGGATTAGCTTTTACTACCTATTAAAAGAATATTTGAGTAACAATTAGCATTGAATATAAATAATAACATATCAATGGCCATGAGCACCTAAAACTTAAAACAAAGTAAAAAAGAAATACTTAAATAAGGATTGTCATACATTTGGGGTCTCACTTCTTTACCAGTCTCTTAGCTCGAGTGGCAATTTTATCTTTTGACGCCTCAGAGACGACGGGAGAGAGCGCATGAAACAGGGACACGAGGGACTCAGCTGGAGAGGATATAGCCTTCAACTCAGACATGCTTATGATTCCTTGTCTCGTGCCATCGGGTGTTTCGTGCCATAATGTCTTTTCACTAGAACAACACCATCTCTAGTCAAACAGTTTGTTACCCTGAAACGTTGCCGAGCTACCGTTGCCGGCTTTTAGTTAAAAATTCAGACAGTGTTAGGCCAGTGCTTTTTAAAGCAGTTTTGGTGGACCAAACCTTGTTTCTCCAAGATTTATCTGTGAACCTAATCAACACAGCACGAGACTTATCAGACACAGGTCGCCCCAAGCGATGACAAGAGCTGATAACTGCAGGAGATACCTGTGGAATTTTTATATATGCAGCTAAAAGAGATGCACCGAACTGCTAAGGCTTTTATTATTCTCTTCACGGACACCATGAAGCAATAACATTCTACTTCTGGAGCGCATCTCCAACTCATCATACTCTCTTGACAGAAGTTCCACCTGTAGTTGTAGATTTTCTAGCGCACATAATATAAACGAACGGAATGAACTAAATTGTGAATGTATGTTTGAAGTAGGACTGGTGGCTGCGATAGCACCTTTTAGTTCCTTCTGAAACTCAGTCATTCTTGTTGTAAAGTGTTCTGTGAGTTGATTGATGCTGTCCTTTATGGAATCTAAGATTATATTGTGATATTGCCTTGTGGACAATTGTGATAAGAAGTGAGGTTATAACACAAAAGTGAAACTTAGGAAAACACTTAATCCATTGAACTACAAATTTATTAAGGCATGCTAGATTGTCACTGGTTCATTATTTTTGTAGATTGTTTTATTTTGTAGATTGTCACTGGTTCATTATTTTCAATATTTAGTGATTTATTAAAACAAGTTAAAATAATATGTTAAAACGTGTCATTGGCTTATAAAATATTTTGGGGAAAGCTAATTTTTTATTAGTGTTTACAGCTTTAATTATTATTACAATCTAAATTTATTGATTTTTACATATATATTTTTTCGACTGTATTCACATAAATTTTATCAATTTGACCTATTAGTGTTGAACGCATTCGTGGTTCTTATGCATACACTCGGAGCATGGCGGATGGGCGGCTTGAACTGTTGCGGTTTATTGAATGCTTCATTCATATTTACACACACAATTTAACTCTGATGCAGTTACGAATACAAAAAAAAGTTTTGTGAAAATATATATATTTCATAAGATAGGATCTTTTATAGTTATAGGTAGGCTCACGGTATTATAATTCAATTTATTAAATGTTTCATAAGTAAATTGGACCTTTGTTTAACTGAACCATACTCTTTATTATATACATACTTTACTTACAAAGACTTTAAACCTTAACCAACTTTGCTAATTTTGCAATATAGATTAATATAGAAAAAATGCCAAAACCGTAATATTTTTATAACCGTAACCGTTCTGTAACCGTATATATTTTAATCTTTTTCCAAAAGCACTTTTTTTTACAAAAAAATAAGTGATTTGCGAAAGAAAATGTTTAGTGACAGACGCAATACAAATCCTGTAGGTTAGATTAGATACCAGTTTGGCTTGAATGATAAAATCTGCTTCACTGCTTATAATAATAACTGCAATAATTATGTCACTATTTTAATTTTATAGAATCCATTTATTTATTGTATATAATGAGCATCGAAGGCTACTATAATAACTAAGTGGATATGAAATCATACATTTATATTTTGTTCTTTTATTTCAAAGCCTATTATGTTGTTTTAATAATTGTATTATTTTCAATGATGAAACATATAACATCTTTTTGTGAATAGGGAACATTCATGTATTTTTTTTTGACCTAAATTAATCATTTACCTCTCTATATCGTAGAAAAAAATATAAAGAGGCTTGATAAGATTCTAGTTTTTTTTTCAAAGTGAAAATTAAAACATTGAGTAAATTTGACCCGTTTAAACACCGCCATTTTGCGTGACGTCAAATTATACGTCCAGTGAATGTTTACTATGAACTTTTTAGTTATTTCATAGAAATTTTAAATTTTAATTGGTGTACAAGTCATGGAAGAAGATAAAAATCATCTTACGAGTTTTGTATAGTACCGGAGTGCAAAAATAGTATTAGAAAAACACCCGACAAAGTGTTTTTTGTATTCCAAGAGATGCGAAAATACAAAAACAATAGTGTATGGTAATTAAAAGGGATAATATATGTCCTAAATCGTGTTTATATGGTTATGAAAATCAATTTAACGTAAGTATACTTTATTTATAATAAGTTTAATCTAATAGTTTAAATTTATAGTAAGTATTGAACATTAGAAAATTTGAGTTTAAAATTAACCTAACCTATCTTACAAATTTCAGTATAACTTTCTATAAAAACCGTAATATTTTTTTGTTTTACTCAATTTTTATGCTCTCTCGATTTATTTCAGGTTAAGGAAGATACAGCAAATTGTATTGAATATAATATGTGTAACAAAACAACAAGGAGAAAGATGTAATCTAAGTTTGAAGAAAGGAGTTGTTCCTTATATATTTTTGTGGCAAAAACACCAGCTGATAGAATGAGAATGTGCATAGTCAAAAGGCTAAGATTGACATCGGTTAATGAATCCTTTTAAGAGTTAGCTATCAAAAGTAGTGTTTAAAAAAATTGGTGACCTTTACAAAGAAGTGATATTCGTAGTAAGTCCTAGTACTGCCCATACAAATGTCTGTGATATTAATCAGCCAAGACTCAGTACTTCTCCTATTGAATGTGATGATCATAAGGCAGAGCCTTGCTTTTCGTACATTAAAGATAAATTACAAGTGACTAAGCTGTGCAAGTTAATATTAAACCGAAGTATGGAAGTAAAGTTGTCAATGTAAAAAAATAAAAAATGATTTTATTATAATAAGATGATAAAAAGTAATCGAAAAAAAAATATTTGAGACCATTTAAATTTTTTTGCATGTTCCCTATTGTAGAATAAATTTGAAAATATACTTCAAATTACAATCAATCGCTTCTTTTAAATATTTATGAAACAATTTAAAATATATTATGGTTCTCAGATGCACTATCTATTTTTTTTCAAACGCTATAAGACATTATAGTAACGGTAAATAAAAACAACAATAGAGATCAAGATTTTGTTTCATTAGAATGTCTATTGTTATTTAATTTACATATTATATAAATTGACGAATATGATTGAAATATTATATATTGAGAAACTTTGTACATATTGTTTTTTTTCGTAATTATATAATTGACAATGTAAAAGTAAATAAAATATTAGTATAATTGTCGATCTTATTTTAAATAAAGAATTTTAATATTTGTATTTCTCGTATACTAAAATAAAATTTGTCACAAAAAAAATATTTGTCACATTGCTATAGATATTTTGCATCTAGATTTATTAGCACTCTGAACGCGATGTATTTCGGGAATGGAAACGAATTCAGGTGTATTTAATATTTATAAAATATTAATATTTTATAACAGTTATTCTCAACTAACATTTTAAATATTATTTTAATATTTAATCTACGAAGTTGACTAAAAAATAACTTCATTTTCAAAAGACGTATGATTACAGATCTTATTTAACATATTTGAGAATACCCTACGATTATCATAAGTTTACTTTGATTATTTTTTACTTTGACTTAACTGTTTGACGTTTGTGACTACAAAAGTCACCTATACACCTTAAGCACGCCACTCGTAAGCTCAATTAAAATCTGTATTCTTTATAATTCAACACATAAAAAATAATTCAATAAATATATAAATAATTTTTGTTTTATTGTTTACATAGATTTAATTTCAGTAGGACTGGAAAAATAAACTTATGTCCACCCAACAATAATCAAAAAATGTAGTATAACAATTAAATAGTTTTATTAATTAATTTTTTTTTTCGTAAATTGATCCATACAAAATATACAAAAACTATAAATTTATGAATATTATTTAAAATATGGTTTGACAACCAAAATGTTTTCTCTAATCAATTTATTTTCCTACGAAAATTATAATACAATGTGTTTATTCAATTTAATAATGTGACATGAATGAACGATAAAGTATTTAACAACTTTACAATTTTACAGTAAGTAATAAAAAAATAATAACTTTATTTAAATCAAATCATGATTTTGAATATACTTTCTTTTTTTTAATAAAAAAAGGTTAAAAAAAAGTTCTGTCTGTCTATTTTAGAAAAAAGGTCAATACCTACTTTACTTACGGTTATGTATACTGTTTCGAATGTTTACGTCCGTATTTAGTATACTTGTATTAAATGTGTTATTGTAAAAAAGTGCAAAACGTTATCAATTCTATGAAAATATTAAAACGAATTATATTGCCATGTCAGTTGATCCGTTACGTAATGCGTAATAAATATAACAGCTATAAAAAGATGATACGTGTGCCAAAAATGAAAATGATTTATGACCTACCTACCTATAACATAACAGTCAATGTTATGGTACGAACATACAAATTTTAATATCGACTATTTACATATAACTGCATTACGTAAAGGAACACATTACTAAAAACTTATCATATCTTTATTTTTATATTTTAACGATAATAGTTTAGGCAAAGCTCCAAGTGGATTAGAAATGAAGTAGGCTTGTGATCCGTTTTCCAACTACTTGAGCTTTCATCTCTGTGTTCTTCCGAGCGTAGTTTATTGTTGAAACTTCAAGCACAGTGTGACATGCTGAGTTGAGTAGAGTTGTTAAAGCATTTATATTTTGTACAGAAGTTTAACAACAAGTTACACGGAGAATTAAGGTAGGGTCCGAAGCAATTTATGGATGATATCCAAACAATATTAGAATAATATAATATTAAATGATGTCACTGTACCCCTGCATAGCCGGTACTGCTAACGTATATAACTTTTTGTTTTATGATCGAGTTCTGGAGAGGAAAAAGTTTAATTAAGCCAGCAAACCTTTTAACCTTTATTTATTTATTATATATGACACACGTAACAGTTTGCGGCCAATATGGTTTAAAATATTCTGCACAATAATAAATATCAAGCCGCTCACCAAAAAAAATAGTGTGTTCTTTATGAACAAAAAATAAAAAGTGTTACTTATAACTATGATAAAAATTTTAAATTACACAATAGTTACAACAGATATTCACAAATATAATAAAGCTGGCTTAGTGACTAATATGCTCTAAAAATAAAGTAACGAGAAATCCCAATAAAATAAAAATATTAAGAGTAAAATGTATGAAAGCAGCAACAGGAATTAACAATTTAACAAATAAAAATATAAAATAAAAATAAAAATAAAAAAGTGGCAACCTTAATAAAAACAAGTGCAAACTGTCTACTCCGAACCAGAGTTTGAAACAACACACCGAATTACTTTTCTTTTAAAAATATTAGGATGATAATCAAAAATATCCAAATCTGGAAATTTTAACACAATGCTATCATAGATTCTACACATTCTGACCAGCGGGTTGTAATAAGATGTGTTGTTTTTAAACACGTTCAACCTGAACACTCTCGAAGACCTACATCGATACTGGGTGTTAATATTAATGTGTGATAAGAGATCAGAACAATCAATTTGGGAATGAATAATTTTATGTAATGTTGTTAAGAAAACCATATCACGTCTCAAGTAAAGAGGAATAACCTTGAAGTATGTAGATCTCTCTGAGTACCCATTCAGAGTACGGGAAAAGCCAAATCTCCAACTTAAGACTCTGAGACAATGTTTTTGAATTGCCTCAATGCGGTTGGAATGTACATTATAATAAGGAGACCAAATTATAGAACCATACTCCAATCTACTCCTTACGAAACTATAATATAAATTTAATGTTGTTTGTATGTTTTTAAATTCTCTCGTGTTTCTTATAATGAAACCTAACAACATTCTGGATTTCTTTATGACGTAGTTGTAATGCTCCTTAAATGTTAACTTTTTATCAATGTATATTCCAAGATCCTTTATACAATCCTTCCTTTCCAAGATATGATTATTAATTTGGTAATCAAAGTTGATTTGGAGTTTCTTAGTCGTGAAAGATACGATACAACATTTGTCCTCATTTAAAGAAAAGAGATTGTCATTGCTCCATTGTGATATAGTATTGAGATCATTTTGAAGATCCAAACAAAAAAATCTTTTTTATCACTGACGGTTTTGAAAATCTTCAAATCATCAGCGTAAAGTAAGCATTTATTATTTATTACTTTTATGAGATCGTTGACGAATATAATGAAAAATAGTGGCCCTAAATGAGAGCCTTGAGGAACACCTGATGTAATCCGCACTGCTGATGACATGAAACCCTTCAATGTAACTATTTGGGAGCGTTTGGACAAATATGATTTTATCCAACGTAGCAGATCGCCGTGTATTCCAAAAGAAGCGAGTTTATGGCACAATAAATTGTGATTTATTCTATCGAATGCCTTGGAAAAATCCGTGTAAACTGAGTCGACTTGCTGAGTCTTAGTAAAAGCGTTACATATATAGTTCTTAAATACTAATAGATTACTGATCGTTGATAGATTCCTTACAAAACCGTCTTGTTCTTCACCTATCGCTATCTTAACGTGGTTGTAGATGGTATCGTATATTAGTTTTTCAAAAATTTTTGCTACACACGATAATATGCTTATAGGACGATAACTCTCACATTTTGTACTATCGCCTGACTTAAAAATGGGAACTATATGCGCGATTTTCCATTTTTTGGGAAAAGTGCCTGATTGGAGTGATTTATTAAATAAAATTACAAGCGGACTAGACAACTCATCCATCCTTTGGAAAAGGTTTTATATAAACAGCAAAAAAGCGTCAGTACTAAACATTGTTTATATTATCCTCGAATAGTACAATTATTAACAAAAATATAATTAATTTAATGTAGCTTTGAAATATTTCAATATTTTGATTTGTTTTTCAGTATTACTATGATACCCTACATTTGCAATCAGTTTTTAATATGAAAAATAAAACGATATTTATTATTATATTTATAAGCAGAATTTACATTTTTGTGTCTACTTTTTAAAAAAATATATTAAAAATTTCGGTATTGAATATATTTTCTTGAAAGAAATTTTAGGAATTAATGAAACGGTAATCTCTTGGAACAAGGTTCAGAAAGTATAAGTGTCGGAGAAATTACGATCTCAGTTTCTTTAATTTAAAGATACTCTGTCATGGAGTGCAGAGTCAAGCGTAGTGCTCAATTAGTGAGCGAAAACAATCGACAAGTCTCAGTTATTTAACAACTAGTTTTTCTATTATGTTAGCAATTACTGATAAAACAGCTTTGCTGCAATGGTTTGTCCAGATCTTATAAAACTGAAGCACACTGAAGCCTATTTCCAACCATGACGTGGTTTGCGAGGGATCCGCTTCCAAGATCACCTTTTCAATCTTCAGACGGATATATATAGAGATTATGTAGAGTTTGCGTACATTAATTTCGTACGTTAATATACAATATTGCAATAGAAGTACGTTTCTTCCTCGGCGGAAGAACTCGTACTTCTATTGCAATATTGTATATTAAATCAAAATCTAATGTTTTGAACATAAATAAATCATAAACATTTTAAACAGAAATGAGCAATTCTAAAATTAAAACTATTTTGAATTTAGAATATGTAATGAACCACAAAAACCAAGATCAAAGTGATCAACTTATCACATTTTAGTATGTAGGGACCTAAATAAATATTAACGTTTTGTATTAATTTTTTTTCTAGCCCTTTAATTAAAAAATTGAAGATCGTTGATATACAAAGTGTTTGTCATTTTATCACTTACATGACATTTGACATTGAGATTTATCTTTCGTATATCTGTAAGAAATATATTATGTTTAAATCCAAAACAAATTAATATTCTGCAAATAAATAGCTAAGTATTATATAAGAAAATAAGTAACTCATGATGAATTTTTACATAGTCATATATTATTTTGAATCAGTACAGTAAAATCCGTTTACGTATACCTTGTATTTTATCTATATTCAATAGTAATGACGAAAGTGTATGAAAACTTTTATATGTAGATAATAAAAAAAAATCACTTATTATAACATTAAAGTTTCAAAAAGTTTATCATCGACTTTTTTTAATGTAAAAAAAATATTTGATTTCATCGAAATTCCCACATTGAGTCACAATTGCGGAATTAATCTGAAACGGTCTGTGTTTTTTTCTTTTAATGACTTATTGTGGTAAACTTTAAAGATCAGAAAATTTTAAGTGGACAATATTTGTGAGGTGTATCAGATGAAAATATAAAATTTCTTTAAAAACGGTATGTTGTAAACGAAAGCTGTTAAAGTGTAAAATATTATAAATGCAAATAAATAGGCCAAAATATACAAAACAGTCATGAACCTGTTGTGATATATGATTCTTAAAGCTGAATTTTTGTATGTATTCAAACCTTGAGACGTCTATTTTGAAAGTAAATTACTGAGTGTTACTATAACTGGCTGACTAAATGCAAACTGAGTTATGGCAATTAAATTTCGGAAAAAAAAAAGAAGTCACAAAATAAAGTGAATATTTATAAATATTTTCGTTAGAAGACGTCTGTAAAACCATAATTAATACTTTCATGTCATGTGTGTTTTGTCTTTCAGCAAATGATTTATTGCAGCAAAAGCAGTTTGGCTGATAATTTAAGATTGTAAATTTAAAACAACTTCTTATGAGAACGCAAAGGAAGTCATAGAATAAATAATCACTTGATTATTGAACTTTATTTTTAAATTGCGTTTTAATAGTCGAGTATCTCCTTAAACTCTATGGATGTTTCTTAGTCAGCAGAATACAACGTGGATAATATTCGACATCAGTAATGGTTTGGTGTTAGCTATCAAAGTCACTGGAGAAGATAGTTAAGTCTCTTTTTAAATGAGTTCTGATCCTTTCAGTAGGATTTTGAAACGGATTTTGGCTATGATAATTTGGAGTCTTGGAGTCCCTAAATTCTCAGAATTCAAATACAAGAGTACTTAGGCCGATTTTGTTTTTGTATTATTGGGAAGGTTATTATTATTCCCTAAGGGAAGGACCACCATTTTAATTTAGAAAAATGTCTTACCGCGATGGTACGAAAATAAGATATAATAAACTCTGAATCTTAATTTGTTAACAGATTAAAAAAAAAAAATAACGCCAAATGTAAAGTGAAGCCCATGACTATATATTCCCGAAAATTGTATCCAAACCGGTTAACCAGTTAAACCAGTTCCGTTTCTGAGATTTGAGTGCACAAATATACAGACATAAATATACATATATACAGACAAACAGACAAAATGAAAAACCATTGTTTTGGGTTCTCTTGCTATATAAAGGCCCCCATTATGTTTTTTTATATTTTCAATGTACATAAATCGATCAGTGACAGTTTTATTTTATATATATATATATAAAATATTAATAAGTCGTAAATACCTTGTCCATTTAGGATAAGTTAATTAAGAATTAATACTATATTTATTTTATCGCTCTTACTAAGGCAGTTTAATTGCCTTACACCGTTTAAACCTTTTGTTCTTCCACTGTACTGTGATAATACCTTGTTCGATCAATTTGTTTACTCTATCTCAATTCCGCCTGGAGCCAGAACAACAATTCCACTGAAAACTAAACTTTATGGTACTTGATATTAGAGCTACATTTTGTCAAAGTTTTGTTTTTTGAATAACTATAAATTTCTAATCAAGATATACCATTTTGAAGTTGTTGAATTTCATAGTTAAAGTTTAGGTTAAAATATTTCAAACGTAACTTATATATGCAATATTTTCCATATTTGCTCATAATTCTATAAAATAATACACATACAAGTTACTGTTTGTAAATTATCGGAAAGTTGAGAATAAGACGACAGACTTTTATTTCAGTTATAATTGTATTTTATGATATTTTATGTTTAAAAATATACAGAAGTTTCATTGGTGCCAATCTTAATTATAGCAATATAGGTTTAACACTTGTACTACATAACTCTTAATGTTTTGTTAATTCATGACGTTCTTTCCGTATTGCAACTTATATTTAAGAAAGTAGACTTTGAATTCTATAGTAGGGGTATGTCTTTTTAAAATTAAGTTTGGAAGAATGAATTTTCCTTATGAGACTATAAATTTTTGCACTTCTATAATCTTCTTACTCAAATTGTGTTTAATAATATTTAAAAATATGAACTGCGCTAATGAGAATTAACTTTTTTTTAGAATTATTGTATGTTTTTTTTGACCAAATAGTTAAACTAATAATATAGACGTAATTCCATATGACATGGAGTTTGAAATTTAACATTGAGTATTGCACTGCAACGTGTCGTTACATATTCAAAACTGGTTTTACTAATAATTAACATATTTTTATAAAAGATATACTAAAAATAAGGTTTTACTAATAATATTTTTATAAACCATGACTCTTCTTCCACTATGTTTTAATTTTATACAAATTATGCAAAAAATATAAATAAAATTTGCGTTGACAATAAAATATGTAAAAAAGTGAATTACCAAAATGAATTAATTAGGATAAAATTCGTTTCACCTGGAACAAATCCTCAGAGAATTAAAATTTGCCATCAAAAGCTTATTACGCTTAAAATGCGAGAGTGCAAATTAAATATATTTTTCATTACAGATTAACAGTTATAAATTTTGTATATTCGCATTTACATATTATTAATTATTTTCATTTTGTAATAAATAGATTACTTTACACGATTCCAATAACACAAATCGCTAAACATACAAAGTACCTAAATAGTTGCAAAATATAATAGATTAATGATTTATTTAATGATTATTAAATTAATCATAAAAATATATAAAATCTTAGAAAATTGCATACAGTACTTGACCTTAAAGTCTTATAACTTTCATTTTCAGTTTGAATTAATTTCATACTTTATAAATAGGTTGCTTTTAAACTATGTTATAATACATAACAGTTTTACATAGATAGTTTTACAACTATATTATTATTAACAATTTTATGCTATAAGATCATTAAGTTTCGTCAATAAGTCAGAGGTGCAGCGTACGTGGTTAATATCATGCAAAGAAAACTGTATAATTGAAGTATGATAATTATATTACAAATGGATAAATTAATTAATGTACTTATATAAATTTCCCAAGTGGATATCAGATCAACAAAAAGAGGAAAACGAAATATATGTCGTAAATTTAATCTTTAAGGTGATTGATAAATAATGTCACTTAATGATAATAACGCCACACCGATACCGTTAGAAACAAAAATATTCTAACTACTCTGATATATATTATTTAAAAGACGTATCGCTTCTTCTTAATAATAGTGCATTGAAAATAACTTAGAAAATGCTTTAAGGGAATTCTTATTGAATCAGGCTAGCGCGAGCCTTTCAATATGAGTTAACATATTTCTTTCTAACAATGTGAGTTAATATAGTGTAGGTGGCCACAATTTTCTCTTGGAACCTTAAGCATAGTGCACGACGCTTATGAGAGAAGAGTTATGTTATGAGACGTATAAGAACGGTTCCACGTGTTGCTGTAATTAAGATACCATTAGTAATTTATGGATGGTTAAGCCCTTAAGTATTAATGAAACATATAATATTTATTGTTTTAAATAAAAGTCCTTAATATAGATTTATTCGTTATAGTTATAATTAATATTTATAACATATAATAACAACTTACATTCCTACAAAGTTTATACTTTAAAACCAACTATTATAATGTATATAATGTATACTGTGTCATACTTGTAATTAATTATATGATTCTAGATCTTATTTATAAGGTAATTGAAGTAAAATAAGAACCTTGTATTACTACATTAGTTCTTGATATTATTTGTAAATAATTAAAATAAAAAGAAAATTGCAAAACTTTTAACTGCACACAGCAAGCACAGTAAGTGAGTGTTTTATTTTAAAGTAAAGCAATTTAGTTACCTATAATTGGAAACAGCCCGTCATTGGAAACAGTCTATCAAAAATAAGTTTCAGCAAAATATATAAATGCAATAAATGAGTTTAATTAAAACGTTTGTGAAATAATCTCTAAAAAAATACCAGAATCTAGAAATGGAGTTGGTTAAGTTTTCTTACAATTTATTTTCTTCAAGTTTTAAGTACTCGCTTGGGACAGATTTCGTAAAAATTATTACTCTTATGACAAAGAGTATTTTATTGCGTAAAGTGTATTAACGTTATAATTATTTATAGAGGTCTGTTCAAAAAGTATCGCGAATTTTGAATTTTGGCACGCTACTTATATTTAATTTTAGATTTTTGTTTTTGTTGTGTTGGTACTTATGTCCCTTACTTATGCAGACAAGGTCATTTTGAATGTTTATTACATTTTTGACAACTGTTTTGCTTGGATGTGTTTTAACTAGTCTTCGATTTTCGTGAATGGATCAAAGAATCTGTATCAAATTTTGCGTGAAAGAGAAAATATAGTGCGCGGACGCATTCCAAATATTGACTGTGACATATGTGACGGTCGAACGCCCGAGCAGGTCAATAACGGACGAAAACAGAATAAAGCGAAGAATCTAGTATTCTGAGGACCTAAACATATCAACTGGCTCGTGTCATTCGATTTTAATCAATAATGTGGGCATGAGTCGGGTCGTGGCGAAATTCGTGCCAAAATTACTCAATTTCGACCAAAAACAGCATCGCGCTAACATTGCTCAGGAGATGTTGATACGTGACGAACCAAATATGCTCCAGAGGTCCATAACTGAGCTGATAAATCATAGGTTTATGGTTATGACGTCGAAAACCAACCTCAGTCGTCCCAATGGAAGCTGCCGCATGAGCCAAGACTGAAAAAAGCACGCCAAGTTCGTTTAAACGTGAAGATTGCTCACAGTTTTCTTCGATTGCAAAGGCGTGGTGCATCATAAGTTCCTGCCAAAGGGTAGTATGATCATTAACCTTTAACTATGGACACGCGGTCTCACAGACCGCTCGCAGTTTGCAAACTTCATGTTTACTTACATCCACTCACTCCTCACTATTGAGGTGCTCAGTAGCTTTGGTTTTGGTATTGAAACGACTACTGAGGTGGGAGATTGTGTCGTTAGTTGTAAATGCCAGCAGTTATTTTGCATGAAACTTCAATTACGGTCTGTGGGACCTGACGTCCATATACCCAGTACAAAAAATCTTATTTTTTTTTTCGATTGTTTTCGTTTATTTTGATACAGTATATTATTAACTATTAGATGATATATCACATCACCAAGGGAAGAGTGGACGAAATAGATAAAATGTGTTTAATTTATTCAAGCAGCAGAGGAACAAAAAGTGTCCTCTTGTTATTTTCTATACAATTGTCAACTTATGGGGTATCGATGCTCACATTTTACATAACCAACAATAGGTCAAGGAAGTCGAGAGAGGAGAAAGGAGTCGAAATATGCAAAGACAAGCTCTAAGTTCTAATCTGCATAAGGAATTAAAACTAACTTTGACAAGAGTTTTGAGACAAGATATGCCTCTAAAACAAACATCTTATCTGAAAATTAGTGTTATAAAACGAAAAACATGCCGCCATTATCCACCAAAGCTAAAATGAAACACAAACTACGTTTGTTCAAGTTGCAAGCAAGTGATTTTTTGTCTACTATGTTCCAAACCGTTGTACAATGACTGGCAATAATGTTTCATATGTTGGACCGTCTTCAGAATTTTTTTCTTATATTTCGAGAAGTAAATAGTTTATTTTCTATGTTTGGTATACTTTAAATTTTAAGATATTTGAGTTGATTTCTTAAAATACTTGAGAGTTGGAATTTGTTCCTTTAATTGATCTGTAGCAAATTTAAGATTGAAAGGGCCTAGAATGTTTAATTGCTTAAGTAAATAAATAAGTATATTTTGAAAAAAAAAAACACTAATATTTGTTTACTTTGATACCTGTTTTTTTATTATCTATATAAAAAAACAAAAACATAAGAAGTATAAAAGTATCTTGTAATAAAACCAAGCATGAAATATAGCGGTTTGTGAGATCTCACGTCCATGGAATGTGACAAAAAAAGAACGTCCATAGTTAAAGGTTAAGGAATATTACTTGCAAATTATGCGCAATTTACGCGAAGCAATCTTTCAGAATCGCACGGATATATAGACAAATAAAAACTGGCTTTTGTACCATGATAACGTCCTTGCTCACACGTCGTAACTTGTGCGCAAATATTGAGCCATAAATAACACAGTAAAGGTATGACTTGTGAGTTTTTCCTGATCCCAAAACTGAAAAAGCCCATTAAAAGGAGACACCACGCCACGATTGAAGAGGTAAAGACGCCATCGAAGGAGGAGTTGAACAAGATCACAAAAAAGTGTTTTTTTAAGTGCTTCGAGGATTGGAAAAAACGTTGGCACAAGTGCATTGACAAAATGAATCATGAATACAAAATATGCAAATTTCACTACACTTTTTTAATATACATACAGATATTGTATGTATGTGTATTTGAAGATCTGTTTGAAACTGTAAAAACTGTTTTATAGTTTTTATATAAAAAAAATATGTATAATATAAAAAAAATATGTGATTTTCATGCTGTTACAAATTAAATGTTTACTTAAAAATGTATATTTTTATGTTGCAAAAAAATATTTTTTATGTTTGGTATGTTGAAGATTATACTTAATGGATGTTTTGTAAATTTAAATAAATTTTGACGTGATTTAAAGAAAATATTTTCAGTCCTAGAAAAAGATATAACATAAACCCTGGTTGCCTATACAGCGAGGGCAAAATCTAGTTGATCATAAATCTTCTAGAATCTGTAACAAAGATTTATGTAACTAGAATTTATGTACAATATTACCAATTTATGGATAACGCTCTTTGTTTCAAAGATTAATCAAATCTTTTGGGTTATATAAATTTTAGTTATTTATCTTTTGATTTCAATGTATATAAATGAGGTAAACAGCAAAGTGCCTTTTACATTTTATTAAGTGTCCTTAATTGTATCTGCATATAAAATAAAGGGAGGCTTATTCAATAGTTGTTATGCCCAATAAATTTGAAAGTCTTGAAATTATTGCAAACTGGTTTGTCATCGGTTTAAAAATGAATAAAATCTTTTTCACTTGGTCAAAATTGAAAGAGCACCAAATTCACTCTTTCAAAGCTAGCGCTTAAGCCTTAAACCATTTAATATAATCCAGCACTTCCACATTATCTGCAGGACCGCTTCTGCTTAGTACACGAAACTAAATCTCAAGAAGATTCCAGCAACATTTCAGCCATTGCAGCAACATTTCAGAACAATTTTTTATGTCACCAAAAATAGATTTTATGCTATATTTACAGCAGTTTGAAGGGAGATTGTAAATCCTTAGAATTGTATGGTAATTCTAAATTGTTTCATATGTGAATGTTTATGTTTTTTGTGCATTAATTTAGTTTTGTCGGCATTTAGAACAAGTCCTACATCATGAGACCACTTTAACAAAAGGGTGAAATCTGTTTGTAAGTCTTCCAGAGTTGCATCTAGATCATTATTTGCGGCTACAAGACAGTTTTTTATTTATGTGGTTAAAAACCTTGTTCAACAGTTGAATAAATGAAACGTGCAAGTGGTTCTGCAATTTCGGTATTTACTACTTTTAGATCCTGTTCTATAATTTTATCTGTACCTGTAAAAACTTTTCTTACATAATTTTAAACAATTCTAATTATATATTACTCTAAGAAATCTATAAAGTAAAAATAATTCATTTTATGATTGTATTGAAGAAAATAATAAACAAGGCTAACAGTCAAATTACTTTACCGAAAATGCATGAACACGATCACTACCTTTGTTTAGGAATATAACTAAAATAAAATATTTATAACTCTACACGAATATGACGTATATTTTTTTAGACTTTGATAATATTAATGTTGAAAAAACTATTTGTTGAAGAGATCAATCTAAATGGTTATTTATATAAAGTATATATTTTATATAAAGCAGATACATAATTCACAAAAAAAATGTGTTACTTGACATGACGTGACTTGACACATTGTCTTTTATGTAATAAATTGAAAGATTCGTGGTTCACGTATAATAAAAAGAAAAGTTTTGTATTGTACGTCTATCAAGCCACTCTACATTATATGAAAGTATTAAAAATTTTACGGTGACATAAAAATTACATAACACATTGTGTTACAGGTCAAAGTACATAAAAATGTTGTCTTCAATGTAATGGACATAATATAACATGGTTTTTAGAAAACAATTATATTAAAAATAGCTGTATATACAATAAAACAAATATTGAAATTCAACTGTTGTTACGGATTTAACTCGCGTATATTATCGCGTATAATTTAATGTAAATTTAAAATTTAATTCAATATACGCGAATTACTTTATTTTTTTTTCATTCCACATTTATTTAAATTAATTATATTTTAGAGAAATGCGGTCAGCAACTTGCAACTAATCCGGGCCTTATTTATTAAAAAACATTATTTTGTATTTCCATTTTGATGCAGTTATTTACGTTCCTAAGTGCTTTAATCATATAACGCGTATAACTGGTCCACTAAACGAGATAAACCGGAGAGTAATTCAATACTATTACAGCTTCGTTCGGACATCGCGCTGCATATAATAATTCAATAATGGTGCTTAGAACGCGTCCATCCGTTTATAGTGTTATCGAATTAATGTTGATACCGATAGTAATATTATATAAAATATATTAGTTTACTAAGCACAATAACAATGATTTTTGAATACATATGGAATGAATACGTATGTTTCTGGATTTATATGAATAATAGAGATAAAAACCATTCTATCCTGTTTTAAGTTATATATAAACATGTATAACCATGTTAATTAAAATTTTAAATAAATATAAAATTAATACTCCCCATATGGGTTTATTATTCACTTTATATTTTTTTAAATTTTCTTCTATCAGGCTAAGATGAATAGTAGGAGGTATCATGTTCCTATAACATAAAAAAGAAAAAATCTTCTAGTTTGTTTAATTTTGTCCCTGATTTATATAAATTATTGATCACATGGCTGATTTTGTATATGTATGTAAAATAGTTATTTTTTTTCCAAGCTTTAAATATAAATAAAAACATAGTATTTCATATTTTTTATTATTAATTAAATAAGGAAACTGCCATTAGAAAGGCGGTACACGCTGCTATTTATATGTGTGAGTGATGTGGTTCGCTTAGAAATTATATAGTTTTTAATATTCTACATTTATATTGTGTCCACATAGAGGGTCCGTTAACAATATTTTTAAAAAACAGTAACAATCGTATTATAATAATTTATTATTAGCCATATTACAACAATTTATTTATTATTAATCATATTACAACAATTTATTTATTATTAATCATATTATAACAATTTATTTATTATTAATCATATTATAACAATATGAATAGGTTTAGAAATAACTTATGACGTGGCTGAAAGACGTTACGACTAGTGAATCGAGAATCAAGATTAGATTTGACGAGACAGATTTGGTGAAGTAGTACCTACCTACTTTAATTATAATTTTTATAATTTATAAATTAAACTTACTTTTGCTAGCGTCTTCGTCTGCTCTCCAATGAACCCACACATTCCCAAAATTATTAATATTTCCATAGATTTGCAAATATTTGGGGGTTTCCCTTACGTTAACTGCTTATAAGACTATACCACCCAAAATGTAATCAGAATCTATCTTGCTTTTTATTGTAATTCCAGCCGTCTTAATTAAGAGTGTCTTCTATACTAAAAGGATGTTTAGATAAAAAGCTAAACAAACAATAACTTTAAAATATAATCTTGACTCCTAATTTTTTAATATATTTTCAATTAACATAAATACCATATCGACATTATTATTATTTGAAAAATGGTATATATATATGTGATACGACCAAACCTTAGGTATTTAAATAAACTAAACATACATATAAGATCTCCTTAAATAATAATATATGAATTATTTATATCAGAAATCAGAAAAAACAACGTGTCTAGACAAAGCATTCGATTAAAATGTTAAACTTTTCACACACGCCCAGATATTGTATGAGAAGATTGTATCAAATATTCATACACTTTACAATATCCATATGGATATTGGATTTAGCACGTTGTCAATCTCAAAGATTCTTGTGCCAAAAAAACAATGGCCTTTGACGACGATCTTCGTATATTATTCATTATATAGTTGGTACTTATACAATCTCGTTTTATGACGTATAATTTATTTATTTTTATTATAATAGCTACAGCAATTTACGGCATAGCTTTATTTTGTACGATTAGTAAATTAAGTATTTCTATGAATACAATATATTTAACAGTAAAGTACACAACATTTTGATTTGAAAGAATAGTAACTTATATAAGTAATCTATATTAATATTAAACCCCTGTTTCATTTTGATTAAACATTTTAATACCAGTATGTAAAAAAATGGGTATTGGTGTTCCCGGTGTCAAAACAATTAAAAAAATCGTTAAAATAGTAAGTATCCAGACAAGAATCTACAGAGTATATTCCCTTGTTATCTAACTTACACATATTATCTCAATTTACACAGTGTGTGGTTATAAAATTAGTATACATAGACGGAACGAAAGGGCTGCTGTTTGTTAATAGAAATGATTGTCTTGACGTCTTGTTTGTTTGTATATAATTTACATATTTTGGTGTATTTAGTTGCAAATTAACTCTGACCCTCTATTAGAAAATGGGTGCAAATAGCAATTGCACCTGAATCGGTTTCAGTTAGTAAGAGAAATGGGTACTTAATTTCCCTTCCCCTCTTTCTCTTTAAGGCCTTCCAATTCCTTAAGGCTGGCAAATGACAACCCTACCAACTATCAAAATTTATATGTGTACATCACTTGACCTATAGTGACAGTAACCACTTCACGTCATTACCCTCAAAATGTTAATTGTTTTTAAAACATGATTTTTGTAAATCATCTAAGATTTATAAAAATCATCAGATTCAAAATACCAACTTTTTTTTATCGGAAAATATACAGTAAAATTTTATGACGTAACAGCTGTAGCGTTCAACTGTTACATGTTTATTAAAACAGGATTCAATATTCAATACGGACTTGATCCGTTACGGCTATGAATCAAAACTTTATTAAACTATTATGACATAATGACAGATGAGTTGGCGCAGAGGCCATCGACATAATACGGAGTTGTCGCTGTATTTGCGTTGTGAGATATTGTTTAGAATTTAAATACAATATGCTTTATATTATCCTATGTATAAAAATATTTATTTCTTTCTTACATCTCAACAAAATTTCTGCATATCTCAGAAACTTATAAAATCGCGAATGTGAGTGTTTGACTCTTAAGTTATTTTTCAATGCTGACATCAAGTTCATTTTGGAAAATGTGGGTCCAGCACTAATATAAAAATATAAATAACGTAAAAAATAGTCTGTACATTTAAAACTGAACACCGCTCACTGATAAATTATGAAATTCCGGAAACTTTAGGGGCTTTGGCTTCAATTTGGCGTCGGGGTTCATAATAAGGATCACTAAGACTATATTTTGCGACATTCAACTTAGGAGTTTAAATAATGTTGTACGGAGAAACATTCACATTTTATTTTAGACAATTAATAAAAAAATATATACAAGCATCAAGTGAACTTTAGATGAGAAAAGAAACCATTATTTTAATAGACGTAAGCAGTCTATATCTAACAAAAACAACAGCATACAGCTCATGAATAATAATTTAAGTTTTTAGTTAATATGAACAAGGAAACTAAATTATTTCTTTATTTATCATTACATATTAATCATCTGCCATTTTTGATTTATTATTACGTTACAAAACTGACTTTATTTTATTCGTTCTTATTAGGTACATATGAAATTGGCGTTTTGTATGGGAGGAACAAAAAGTCAAATATTTTTTAATATAATGAATTTAATTAATTCAAGTATGAACCATAGTTTTCTATGTACTTTTGCCATCTTAGCACTCAAAAACCAGTGGGACGGGAATCAACCAATAAAATCTTTGAAGGTGATTTGGACTGGTCCATTTTGAATTTTTTACCTTTCAAGAAGTTATCCAAATTTTGTTATCAAAAATAGTGATCTGTTGAAGCAAGCTCCGGGGAGAAATGTGGACGTCTTTGATATTATAATTAAAGCTCTACTGATTTGGTAGCCGTCTGTTGCGCAGTGTGTGGTCTAGCGTTGTCATGAAGCAGCAAACAGAAAAAAAAACAGAAGAATAAAAAAACTATTATTTTATCAATATTTATAAATAATGTTACATTATTTGATATTTATGTTATAGAAGAGTGGAGTAGAACAATTAAATTTGTATTAAAATTTTTGGTTAACGTGACTCAAATTATTATAGAAAACTAATATTTGTAACAAAAGTATATTTTTTTTGTAAGAGTTTACACTATCACACTCGTTGTTTTCAGCAATTTCAGCTGCATCCCCTCTCCGCTACCGGATGAATACTTAACATTTATGAAATTCATACATTTTTAGTTTTATTGTTATTTTAATTCAAACCGTTTTTGGGAACACCCGTGAAAAAGATTAAAGTTGGATACAATAAGTTATAAAAACATAAAATTTCATCAAAATCTGTCTCATGTAGCTATCTCGTGGTGTAGAAACTGGCACAGACTATACTTAAATTTATAATTGAGACAATACGCATCAACAGATACACATAACAATAAATTTGTTATCAAAATAAAAAGAAGAAACTCTAGTGCCAAAGCTCTTAATTAAGGCGAGTTGAGAATTTGTCGAGTTGAAGATATTACAGGGATTCTAAATTAATAGAAGCCTTGTGTGTTTTTTTAATGATCTATTTTTATAACGTCCTGTGTTTTTTGTAGTTACAATACACAAGAATATAATGTTATTTTTACTTACCGATTACTTATGAATAATAAGAAAACATAATAATAATATTATGTATCGATAAAATATAGAAGTATTTATATTTTTTATTTAGGACACTTAAAAAATAAGCATTAGTCCGTTTGATTTGATGCAAGTTTTAAGTAAATATTTTATACCGGAAGTCTTTTTTTATGAGCGAATAAAATGTAGTGAATAAAAAAAAATCTTTAATAGTTATTTGGGTCAATTCATTATTGAAAATCATGAATTAAAACGACACTCAAATTTCTAAGCGAATCAAATTTCTATCTAGCTGCAGTACTTTTAATACTAATATTAACATTAATGAAATTAGTATACCAATTAAACTATTTCACTATATAGTATATTTAATTTTGAGTTAAGGATATAATGAGTAACATTATTAAAGTTTAAAAAATTATAATGTACACACTAAAATAGGATATAATTAATAATTTTGTCCACATCGTTTAAGAGATAAAATTGTAAATAAAATAAGTAGATACTTAAGTCTAATGTAGTTTTATACAGAAACTTATCTCAGCCGTTGGTTGTAGGTATACGAAAATGGTTTGCTAAAAAATGTCCTTGTAATTTTTTCTTGAAATTTGATATTTTAAGTAATTGTTGACTCAAAAATTTTATCTCATAGTAAGACTCAAGATTCTTTTACAATTTAAGCAAAAATTTTTATATTTTCTTTTTCATTTTATTCAAACTAATTCAAAAGTTTTCTTATAAACGAGTATATCTAAGTATAAGTTATCACAATAAATTGATGTTACATTTTTTCCAAATGTATATGTTTTTGTATAAGTTGATACTTTTCTTGTTGATATAATATTTTAAAGACTATTCATAAAGATTAAAATAATTAGAAGAAATTAGGATAATGTTATAAAAGTCATATTACAGAACTATGGATAAAGTAATTCGAATTCGTAATGCCTTCATAATAGAGGTCACGTTTCTGCTTTATCTCAATTACAACAATCTTCTAGGAACTATTCTTCACCTCTTTAAAATTCTTTAACAATTTACGTTCATCATATGAATACCAGACTGTTCTTGACATTTCAATAGACAAGTACGTCTTACGGAAAACAAAGACGAAGAGTCCGTGAAAGCTTCGTAAGCATATCGAGCGTCTTCTAAGGTATTTTCACTACAGAGTAAATGAAGGTGATGCTTTTTAATTACATAATCTAAGGAATATTGAAAGAAGATGACACTTTTGACATTATTGTATAATATACTTATATAGGATTTATTTTCTGTATTAATACGGTAATTAATAAATATTATATACCTCGATCATGTAGTGAGTGAAGTTCATCTTGAGGCGAACATCTTATCCGAGCAACATATTAGAGTATTACTTACATAAACTGAGTAACACTGAGTTAGATCACGGTAATTTACACGTTAAGATAGTGATGTATCGAATCTTTACAATTTTGTGGATATGTTATTATGTTAACATATAATATTTTTTAAATTAACTATTAAATTTTTCCAAATCCTATTATGCATAAATTTGTTATGAAAATATACATTTAACAAATTTGCTTTTACTATAATAACATCTGGAATTAAAATGAAATGAATATTCAACTATTATAGCATGGACTTAATTGAATATGGAGTGAATACCACTGTGTGTTAATGAGGTCACTAATGGAATACTTTAATTCCCGTTGATACCAATCAGTCTAATTAATTGACCTCGTATATTACTTTGATAGTGTGATTTTTTATTAATACATTTTATTTAATTCTCATTGTTGAAATCACAACTCCACCTTACTGGAAAGGTTTTTTTATTCATTCATCACGAATCGAAATAGATTAATATTTTGTAAATACAAGCTAAACCAATGAGTATCTTTGCATGTTTTCATATTTTAACAAGGATAAATAAATAAAACAATAAAATATATTTACGTGTACATATTATTTAATTTAGCAAATTACTTACGTATGAGGAGTACATATCATATTTTATGCTTGTTTACATACCTTGATAATATTAGAAACAAAAAATATTAGACTACTACGAAATACTTACATAAATGAAGACACAGTAGCGATGTTCATTTGCAAGGTTCTGAGGTAATTTCTTTTTAAGACTCACTTAGCTAAACTTCAAAGAGGACAAAATTGTACATGTAAAACGTTTCTAGGGTTTCTTTTTTAATAATAATAAACATGAATTTCTTCAAAAATTGTATATTTCAATATTCACATAAAATCTGTATTTAATAATGATCGTTAACGGATAATGTGTTGTGATTAATACATTAAAATTTAATGCTACTGAATATTTATTTTTAAAGGTTTTATTGAATAAAACTACGTACTTTGGAGGGTATTTTTATTTTTAATGTAATAAACACCTCCCACAATCTAGTAAAATGCTAGTTATTTGTCTACACCCTGTAGCATCTCCGTCTTCATCTTAAGTAGTTAGGAACTTATTATTAACTAGCTGTTGCCCGCGGCTTCGCCCGCGTATAGGTCGCTTTTCGTGTAATCTGTGGAAACTACAATTATCCAGACTTATAATAGACTATATTATATTATATAATAGACGATATTATTTTAGAACTAATTTCATAACCATAGAAAACGTTATAGTGAGTCAACCTTAAAAGCTAGATATATCTTGTCGCGGACTTCTTTTTAAAACTTTTAAAGAGAAACAATTTCATAGAACATCATTTTTGCGTAACTGTCACCGTTTTCGCAGCGCACGCAGTTTTTTATTTATTTTTTTACACCTTGCGTTAGAATATTCAAGTTTTAGTAATCATCCCTAATTTTTTGAAAATGAAACATAGCCTATGTCACTCAGGAATAGTGTAGCTTGCCAACGGTGAAAGAATTTTTGAAATCGGTCCAGTAGTTTCGGAGCCTATTCATTTCAAACATAATCAAACCTTTCCTCTTTATAATATTAGTATAGATTTCGCACGTCAGAAAAGCTTAATTAATTGTTTTTAATAAAAACTTATTTTGGGTAACTGGTTTTTGACGACTATAATATTAGGTAAAAGAACATGAAGCTTTTATCCTTTTTTAACAACATGAAGTTCTACAAAATACTTTTTTTCTTGAATGAATTGTATATTAGTAATAATAACCAAAGAATATATTAAATATTTGATATGATATTAGGACATTAAAAAAAATGTATAGGACGATCTAAGACGCGGTTACTGTTTAATAGTGTAATTTAGTTTATGCGGACATGAACAAAATCTAACGATAACAATTAAATTATTTCACAAAACTGTCGTAATATTGAGAAAATTCAGTGGTTTATTAGAACAAGTTACAACAATTATTTGATGGAAACCAATTGGCAAAAGACATTACATACCTATTAATTATTCGCACAAATATTAAAATTAATTTATTGCTTGCATAAGTTACATTGGCAAATATAATTTTATTCCGACGTATTCATAAAAATAATAAAAAATTCTTTACGAAAATATATTTGAAAGAGGTCTATGCTCAAGGTTTAATTTAATTTATTGAAATTTTCTCAAGGAAAATAATTTTCCTTCAAACATGTTTATATACTCATGCTTTAACGCTTTAATAAGCTATTATATTGAAAATTTCAGGAAGTTAGCGAAAATATTGTAAACGGGACTATAAATAAAATTTACACCCATACTTAACATTTAAAAACAATTTTAGACACCTACAAGTAGAAAATTACCGTTATAACCAAGTAATTACATCTAATATAAACTATTAATTTTATAGTCTATGAACTATCTCAGTGTGTTTTTAGAGTTATTTAAATTAACAAATTGAGATTTTTAATATTTTACTGAAGCGGTACTTATCCTGTCTCGAAGAAACAAATGCGTTGTGCTAATATGACATGGGCCCAGATTTTAAGTTTAGCCGGATTATACATTATTAAATATTAAATAGTATTTTTATTTCTTGAAGATAATATTTTATGATTAGGGATTTAATGTATGAGTAAACGCAATCATGAAAGTAAACTTAGAAAACTATCACTAAGTTTGCATTAGGTCATCTTAATAAGATTTCATTACTTCGTATCTGACTTTTTTTAATAAATATGAGAAAGGTAACCATTAAGCAACAGTGACATAATTGTGTATGTCAAATTTTTTCTTACGTAAGCTTTAATATAAAAAAATATAAATAAGATAAAAAATAAAATAAAAGAAATTTCGTTATATAAAATATGGCATGAAAAATATAAATAAGATAAAAAATAAAATAAAAGAAATTTCGTTATATATAATATGGCACCTTGGATATTCTGGTACAATAATTGTATTAGTTATATATATTTTTATACTTATAGTAATAATTTAAAACATGACCGACAGACGTTTAGACTAGTGAACCGAGATTCCAGATTAAGCGAGACAGATTTGGAGATGTGCAACATTTATTAATCAAACTCCTTTTGCTACAGTCTCCCTCTGCTTCCCTACAAACCCACACATTTCCTGTATAATAGATACATCTTATTTCCTTATTGTATTGTAATTCCAGTCATTTCAATTAACAGTGTTTTAAATATTAGTTGTATTTTATGATTTGCCATGGGCAATAAATACCACACTAAGGGTTTATGACCCTTAAATTTTTCGTGATTTTCTGGACAAACAGGTAAAAAGACAAAAACTTAAAAAAATATTGCGCTATAGCTTTAATCTTGACTACTTTTTATACATGTACTAATAGACATAAATACGATATCTATATTATTATTATATGCACAGAGTAGATAGTATATATGTAATGCAACAAAACCTTAATAACTTAGGAATTTGAATAAATTAAACATACATAAATAACCTCTTTAACTAATAATATATAAATTATTTATAACAGAAGTCAGAAAAACAACATGTCTAGACAAAGAATTCGATTAAAATGTTAAACTTTTCACACACGCCCAGATATTGTATGAGAAGATTGTATCAAATATTCATGCACTTTACAATATTGTATATTGGATATAGCACTTGTCTATCGCAACAATTCGTATGTCAATAAAACAATGACCCTAAATGACGGTCTTCGTATATTCTTAGCTGTTTTTTTTATTTATATAATCTCGTTTTATGACTTATACAATATGTTTCTTTGTGGAATATCCACTGTAATTTACCACACAGCTTTATTTTGTATAATTAGTAAGTTATGTATTGCTATGAATATAATATACTTAATAACACAGAAAAAAACTCAAAATATTGATTAAATAGACTATCATGACCATTATTACTTATATATTAATAATTAGTAACTGAATAGATGTTGTTGTAGAAACCATGAAAGCCGTAGAAAGTGTGAAAGCCGTGACAAAACGAATCACGTCATCGGAATTGTTTGAAGGTAGTGATGGTCAACTCGAGTTGAATTCTTTCCAACTCGAGTTAAACCGACTTAAGTCCAACTCGAGTTATCTCGAGCTACTAACTCGAGTTGACCATCACTATTTGAAGGGTTGTTACATTTTAAATATTGGATAGCCCACTGTCCTTGAAGGTGGTATTCGTTAGATAGAGCGATACAATGTGGACCCCCCAAAAGGGACCTGTGGTAGTAGTACCTAATTTGTGATTGCTGATCACCTATATATAACTGAAGAATTATCATACTGTACAGCAGTGAATACCTCAAAAACATTGATACCCTGTAACGCCTCTATAGTTCAGATAGATGAAGTCGCGGGGAATAGTAGATCTTTTATTAAATTCAATAAATATTAAAACATTATCACATTTATTTTCTCAATTGTATCTTAAACGGCAAATAAATCCTGTAATAATTAAGTTCAAACGACGGTTTGATGAAGTTCTGAATTTAATAATTACCGAGTTTTGTAACCAATTATTAAAGTAAAAGAGAACGGTTCCTCGGAGAATCGCTGCTCAATATAATTAATATTTGGAAGTCTGGTATTAATAATAAATATCTCAAAATACGATTCGTTATAAGAAGTGAAGCCTTTAGTCACAACGTAAAAATGTGTACATCATTTGACGGTAACAGGAACCTTACCGTCAGGACGTAGGTACCTACAAAATGTTTATCATTTTTAAAACATTGGCTTGCAAAGAAAAGTAAAATAAATAAATCTACATATCTCAGAAAAATGTTGCAATTTATTATTAAAGAACATACTATATTATAGGATACAAATTTTCTTTTTAAATGTGATAATATTTTTATATACAAATATTTTATCATAACACCTTTTTTATCGAAAAAAATATACAGTACAATTTTATGATGAAACAGCTGTATCTTTAACACGTTATATATTTATTAAAACAGAATTCAATATTCAATTCAGAATTAATCTGTTACGGTTATGAATCAAAACTTTATTTAACTATTATGACATAACAGACAAGTTTCGTCAAATAACTGAGTGTAGTTAATATTCTATATTAAACAGTCATCAATCAAACAGTCATACCGTAGTTAATTTATGTATTTCATTTTAATTATTGTTTGTGGTAAATTAACGTTAGTTTTAAAAGTTTAAATAAAAAATATAAATTATAAAAAATAAGTTTTTAAAATAACATTCTTTATTATTAATATTATAGAATAATACTAAAAAAGACAATACAATACAATACTATACAATAATACTATAAAAGAGATATTCAGATATCATTTATGATAAATTTTCTATGATATAATTTTAGTTCTAAGCTGCAGGGCCATTATCATTTACCATCTGTAAGCTGTCTGGGACGGAGAAGTAATAAATTATATTTAATAACCTACCTGGGGCGTCGATCTTACTACGAACAAAGGGGTTAAACAGGTCAGAATGTTAAATAAATCTTCACCTAGTTAATAATTCAGATTTAGTTTCAGTACAGGGTAATAAAACCGTATAGGGATTCATATTTTAATTATAATTCTGGTTTCAATCAGGAAATCTAAAGTATATTATATATATTTAAAATGAATGTACTCTTTCGTGTCTATTAATATCACTTCATTTATATTGTATTCAAAAATTATTAATATTATAACCATGTTTCAAAAATTATAGAAAAAATCAAGAATAAAATTACAATTCACTAAAATTAAACCGTACATGTATTGACTTATAAAAATAAAAGGAATTAAAATAGACTTAGCGGTGGATTACTTCAGACAAACATTACTAGAAATAAACATACTACTAATAAATAGAATTATTATTAAAATTTTAAATGATTTTATTAAATTCCTTGGTGCCACTTCAAATGGACAAATGAAGATTGCCCCTTGTTTGTCAGTACAAGAGGATGGCAGTCAAACACATGTTCTTCGATTAATAATAGTAGTGCTCGAATATATCAAGTTGTATCACCCGAAATCTTCTTTTGTTGGCGCTATAGAAGGTCAGGGAAATACATAATATAAGAATTGACATTCAGGTGACATTCAACCAGGAAACTAAAAACTGGGACAACCAGAACGACGCGATGCCTCGATGATCCAAGACTACCAACGATATAAATATATTATCGCCATATCCAAGTCACGAAATAAAATTCTAAATTATAGAAATAAGCTAGCTGTGTTGCTATCCATATGGAATTAATGCCAATGTAGGTACATTTTAAATATCTACCAAAGATAATAATTAAACGATTTACCGTGTAAACAAGTATTACACAATAAATAAAATTACTTAGACTGCATATATACTTCTGAAAAAAATTACAGCTACTTAACAAATAACGTTCAACAGCACGCTATCAGTATCTATTATATTTTATTAAATAAGTAAAACAATTTTTTTTCACTTCACAACACAAGAGTGGATAATTTAATTTCCATTTTTTTGACAACTTAGGTAACGTACCCTCAAGCTGACAACATTCAATTCCTAAACCGTTACGAAATTTCATGGAATAATTGTCTCGTTAATTAAAAAAAATAATAATTAACCTGTGATTTTTTTAATTATCGGTAAAAGATAATTAATGAGCCAAACAAAAATAATCTGAATACGATTAGATGAAAGGCAGACAGTCAAAATATTCAGCAAAAAAAATATGATTACACAAATGAATTTTTAAATTCATGTCTTAAAGGGATATAATATCATAAATAACAGAGTCATATATCATCAGTCATAATAACATACACCTATCTTACAGAGGGAAATATTAATATATATCCTTATTGCATGTTGTATCATATTTATATTTTTCCTATTACAACTCACGTAAGAAAAATATATAAATAAAAAATTGTTGAGTGCTCATGATGTACTACAATTTAGTACACATGTTATCACCTAGATTTAATAACATTTCATTGAATGTGATGTACGTCGGAATATATTAATGTTGTTTGAAGGTTAAATATATCAATGTCTCATATTTTATTACAAAAATCATATAGCAAGTAATGGAACATGACATATTAGGAAGAAATATAGGTATTTAACTAACATTTATACATATTACAAAAATGTTATGTATACCTATTGATATTGAAACGCACGTTTCAGGTTAGCCTGACCTGCAGAGTCTAGTTTTAGTCAGTACGAACCGACAAAAGCGTGCGATACGATGACGTGATGTTGACAACATTTCGTTGTACTTCCATTCAGTTAAGACCACAGTAGCATTCTGCTGACAAAGACTGTCTCGAAACCACTTCTACTTAGTTGTTGTATGTAGTTATAAATAATCACTAATTGGCCATTATCGACCATCATATACCTGCAATACGTAAAGGAAAATATTCAAGTTTGAGGAAACCCGCAGTTCAAATAAATATTGTTAGACTAGTTTAGTTCCACAAATCGTTATGCATATATTATGTTGAATGTACCGGTGCTAAGAAGTGAAAATTAAATTTGGCCACTCATTGAATAATAATATTTAAACATGTAATAAGTCTCATTAATTCTACTAGTGATATGACTCTTTTCGTTCAAGGATAAATGAAGCCAGCTTGCCTTTCATTACTTCGTAGGTACTCATGACGGGTCCATACTATATATACCGAAACTTATTTTATTTCACTGTTAATGATGTATATTCTTATAATTATTAATATATATATATATATATACATCAATTCTTTTTTAATTTACCGAGACGGACAGCAATACGGTAGTTGAAATGGTAGAGCAACGGGAATGTTTTCCAGAGGTCACGGGTCCGAATCCCTGCTCGTGTCGGTTTATTTTTCATTCTATATTTAAATAAATTTAAAGAAGCTTCACATGGTGATACATGTTTATAGATATTTTTAAATATTAATTTCGGTAGTGGCATCTTTCAATGTTTATCCATATGGCAAGGTTAGAAAAATTGGTTAGGATTTTCGAATTTCGAATTTTACATTTTAATATTAATATAATGTATGTACACATTCAATTCAAGTTAGAAAGAATGTCAAATAAAATTTAGTGTTCACAATTCAGTACACGTTTTATCCACTAGATTTAATAACTCTCTCTCTCTCTCTCTTAATGTTCATTGGGACGCATTAATATACATAGAGTATAAACTACATATGTTTATCAAAATTATAGTAAAAGTCAGGTAGGTGGTAATGCAATCCTATTGAAATGCAAACTTACAGAAAGATATTTATTTTTATGAAGACACGTCTCAACTTGTAAACTAAGTTATAACATTAAGTCCCAAGTCATAATACATTATTTTAAAAATATAAAAATACTATTCAATATTTTATAGTGTAATCAAATGTATTACTTGTCTCTCGATCGGCTAGGATTATACGTTGACTGATTGATTTCATAAACTCACAATTTTTTTTTTTCGTCAAGACAGGATGTTTTCAAGGAAGGATAGGTAGGCTTTAGTCTTTCGGTCAGAAAATATTATCAACTCCCGATTTATTAAACCAAATGACTCTAAAGACAAACAAAACACAATCAAAGTCTCTTAGACAGTTCATAAATTGTACAATCAGTATTCTCTATAAGTTATAATTCGATGATTGTATTTTAAGATTTTAAAATGGTATTTTATTTTTATTATTTAATTTTAATCGTGTTTACAATATTTTCTCTTATGTCCAGAAAAAATCAATATAATAGTTGATGAAACGAGCATATAAAACAAATCATATTAGAAGAAAAAAGTATGATGATTACAATATTTTAATTTTATATATATATAATATAATTAAAATATTGTAATATATATATATATATACTTTATTATATAGGTATTATAAAATATATTTCCTACATTTTAAATAAATAACTTATTGTTTTTTTTACAGTTTTTTTAGAACCTAGTGGTTATTAAAACAAAACTTAATATTATTTTCGTCAAACCAGGGTAACTAATAAGATTTTATTTTTTTAATAATTAATCAAGCTTAGCCTACTTGTGAAATTCGTTTTAAGTTCATAGCTGCTTAAGCTGTAGTGTCATCTCTAATAGTATTATACCGTAGACAGAGAATGCTATCTTTAGTCTATACTCTTGTATAGACGAATAACTTACAGGGTCGCGCATGAAACAGAAGAATTTCGGGACGTGTTATCTTTAAAATGGAAAATGGGTATTCTTAAAGATAGATAGATTAATTTAATAACAAACCGTAAAAAAATACATTCAAAATAATTTATGCTAGTGCTTATGACTACTATGACAATAAAGTACTTCTTGAATGTGAATACAGAAAGATACCGTTATTAAATAAATTCATTATTATCTTATAACTTAAGAAAAACCCCAGAAACATTTTGCATATAGGTACAACTTTTTCTCCTTTTAAGTTTAGTTAAGTGAGTCATAAAAGTAAATTACCTCAGAACCTTCCAAATTAACTACGCCACTGTGTCTCCATTTACTTTTTTTTTGGCAGTGAATTTTTTTTTGGTATAAAAATTAAGAAATGAATAAAATTTTTTTTACTTCTTAATTCTTTGACCAAAAAAGAATTATAATTATATAAATTTAAATAAGCTATACATGTTTATAGATATTTTCGAATTAATGAAAATATAATAAAATTTGAATTTATGCAACTTAAATGCTATTGGTAATTAAAGGGTATCGAAATGATTGTGTGATATGATAGTCTCAAACATAATAAAGTAAATAGTTAGATAAAATAGTAGGTACACGTGAATATTTCTTATTTTTTTTATCTATATAAATATATGAACGTATGCATTTCATTAGCTCAGCTTGTATATAAAAAATCTTAAGCTATCTTGAATCACGATGAATGAATAAACCAAACCTTTTCCTTAAGTTCAGTTCTGAAAGCGACAGTAATCAATAAATAAAATATATTAATAAAAAATCACCTTGTCAAAGTAATATACAGGGTCAATTAATTAGACTGATGGGTATCAACAGGAATTAAGTAAAGTATTCCATTAGTGACCTCATTAACACACAGTGGTATTCACTCCATATTCAATTAAGTCCATGCTATAATCGTTGAATATCTATTTATTTATAATTTCAGATGTTAATACAGTAAAAGCTAATTTGTTTAATGCATATTTACATACCAATTTCATGCATAACATGATTTTATGCGTAACAAATTTAATATTTAACTATTTGATACATACCCACAAAATTATAAAGACTCAATACATCAATAACTTGTATATTTCTGTGATCTTAGTCAGTGGCTGAGTGTATTAATTTATGTAATTAATACTCTAATAATGTTGTTCGGGTAAGATGTTCGCCTCAAGACGAACGTTGCTTACTAAATGTTTGAGGTATATATTATTTAATTAATTACTATATTATTACAGAAAAAAGCTCCATACATGAATATAATACACAATAATGACACTTAATGAATCTTCTTTGAATATTGTTTAGATTATGTAATTAAAAAGCCGCACTTTCATTAGCGCTGCACTAAAAATACCTTTGAAGACGCTCGATATGCTAACGAAGCGATCCGCTTTTCAAGAACAGTCGTGAATTGATAAAGAATTATAAAGACGTGAAGAATAGTTCCAAGAAGATTGTTGTAATTGGGATAAGGTAGAAATGTGACCTCTTTTACGAATTCGAATAACTTTTACCTTTGTTCTGTTATAAGATTTTATAACATTATCCTTAATCCTTCTAATTTTATTAATCCGTACTAATTAAAAAAAATATATCTACAAGAAAATTATCAATTGCTAGAAAAAAAATCTTAATTGAAACCGATCTCCACAAAAACCAAAAAAAACATTAATGGAACAACTGTACCTAGAGATGGTACTAAGAAGATCTGATATCATAAAAGTTTCCTCATACATTTGGAACAAATGTAACATGAATTTACTTTTATAACTTATACTTATTTATAACAAAACTTTCGAAGTAGTTTGCATGAAATGAAGAAGAAAATATACTTATATACTATATGTCAAAATGGTTGAGTAAACAATTACTTAAAATATCAAATTTCGGGAAAAAAATTACATGGAGATTTTTTAGCAAACCATGTTCTGTAGCTCTAAAGTAGTAGCATCTGTAGGCCAAGATACGTTCCTGTTTAAAGCTACGTTAGACTTAACTTTTTACCTAAATACAATTTAATATCTTAAGCTTATTTAAAAATTATGGCCAAAATTAGTTACATCCTATTTTAGTATGTACCTTATAATTATTTAAATTTTAATAATTTTACTTATTATGACATTCACTTAAAACTAAATATAGAATATAGTGAAATAGTTTAATTTGTATAGTAGTTTAATTTATATTTATATCAATATTAAGAGTACTGCTGTTTGATGGTTGACAGAAATTTGATTTGTTTAGAGACTTAAGTTGGTTTTACTAATGATTTTAAATAATGAATTAGCTCATATTATATCTCAGTATGTCCCCAGGTTTTATTTTTATTTACTACATCTTACTCACTTATCCAAAAAGCTCCAAAAAGCATAAAATATTTAATAACTGCATCAAATCATATGGACTAATGCCTACTTTTTTACTGACCTAAGTATAAAATACAATTACATATATACTCTATCCATACATAAGGTCATACATATTTGTTTATTATACGTTAAATAAAAATTATCAAAATAGACTTGTATATGATCTCTTGTAGTTATATCTGTAACAAATATACATAGGTACAACCGCTTATCAATGTCGACGTAAAAAATTAAGCCATAAAAAACCACGACACTTCTAGTAACTCAGAATCTTTGTAAAATCTTCAACTCGACAAATTCGCCACTCGACCTATAATTAAGTACATGGGCACTAGAATTTCTTTTTTGACTTTTTATAACAAATTGGTTATTATGTATATTTGTTCATGCGTATTACATTACGTTTTGTTGAAATTTTATGTGTATATAGCTTATTGTCTTCAGCTTGAAAGAACCAAACTGAAAATGCTTAATATTTATACATTTTAATTAGTAATAGAGAGGTTTTTTATATGAGGTGGGAAAGAGGAAGAAAGGAAAAACAAATTTAATTGTTCTATTCCACTGAAATATAAAATAAAAAATATAATAAATGCAACAATATTTAAACAATATTGTGAAAATAAATAAATAAATCGAGGTCAATGAGGATATAAAACTAAAAAAACGACATAGGACATATAACCTTAATAAGATAAATACAACCTACGAAAAATTAAATTGTGTATAGAAGATACAAAAAAATAGCTCTAATTGACTTTTGAAAGTGAGTTTCATTTATGGCGTACGCAATCACTGAAAAAGGATTTTTTTGAAACATTACTCTTAGTGGTTATGGCAATACCATCTAAAACTATCGTCAGCATCCAAAGCTTATTTACAAAATTTATTTTATCTACAAATAACAAGCTTGTTATTTTTACCTCACAATAATGGGTGTAAGATGTTATTATCTCTGCAATTAATACAATGAAACTAAACAGTACCTTATCTTTAGTTATTTATAATTAGTAAAAAGGCTTACAACTCGTGATTTAAAAACTTAAAAATCGTGATTAAAATCAGTGTGTTATTTATTATTATCTACTTAATATAGAATATTTAGTATTTAGCAATTATTTATATTAACTATTTTGTAATATTCTATATGCTACAGAAATTAGAAAACTTCGTATAAAAACATTGTGATTTACATAAAATTAATGTATTAATTAGAAATAAAAATAAACTTGCAATGCCCAACACTAGGCTCCATAAAATAGGTAAATCCTTTAAGATTTATTATATACGTTTTTATAAAAAGTTCACAAATGAAGTCTTAAGTTTATTATTAAATATATTTAAATTAAATACATACTGACGTAGACAAGTGACCGCTGATATTGATTCAAAGTTGAAAAGATTTAAATAAATAAATCTAAATTTGAAATAATAAAACTGTTACTGATCGATATTTGTACATGAAAAATAAAAAAAAAAAATTAAAAAAAAAAGTTAATGGGGGCCTTTCTAGGAGCAAGAGAACACAAAACAATAATTTTTCATTTTCTCTGTTTCTCTGTTGGTGTTTGTGTATCTGTATATTTGTATGTCTGTATGTTTGTGCACGCTAATCTCAGAAACGGCTTTACCAATTTGGATGCAGTTTTCAGGTGTTCAATAAAAACAAACAACACAAAAAAAATGAGAAATAAAAGATGAAAATGTATATCCCTCCCGATTTTAGATATATTCATAAATGTTTGAAAATATCTATAAACATATATAGCCATGTTAAGCTTTTGTAAATTTATATAAATATAGAATGAAAAATAAACAGACACGGGCAGGGTATCGAACTCGCGACTACTGGGAAGCCGTCCCGTCGCTGTAGCAACTGAGCTACCGTATCGCTATCCATCTCGGTATTTTTCATTCTATATTTATATAAATTAAAAAAAATATATTCATAGAATTAAAAATATGTATATAAATTTAAATACTCTCTGAGAATTTAACTAAATTTAAGTACGTCAAATGGAGACAATTAATATGTTATATATAATATATTAAGTAGGGACTAATGGTATGAATTCTTATACCCTTACTAAGGTGATTTAATCGTCTAACACCATTTACATCCTTTGTACTAAGATAATACTTTCCATTTGTTCTATAATTATGTTTACTCGATCCCAATTCCGCTTCAAGCTAGAACTACAACATCAGTGTAATATATTTTAAACTTTATAGTACTGTATATAGAAGTTACAATTCTATAAATACTTTTGTTTCCCGGATCACAATACGATTCAAACCAATCACATGTATCAATAGTATTGGTGTTATTAGAAAATGAACTTTATCTTTTTACGAAAAAGTTTAACTATGGCATGCTTTTATACAAATTTTACAATCGAGGCGGATTATGCAAACGTTATTTTTCATCCTCTATCCGTTAGAAATACAAATTGGTATGAATAAATTTCACGAACACTTACAACCGATGTGCTACATATAAATATATATAAGTTTTACAGTGCTTAGTTAATATATGTATTTCACATTTACTTACAATTTATTCTGTAGTTAAATCGTGTAGTAGGTAGGTATGCCTTTCCACTTTAAATATGCGTTACCCAAATATTAGAGGCTTGCAAATCGTAAATGCTGTCCACTATGCCAAGCCAAAACCCTTGAGTTTAGCTTTTTAATAAGAATTGCATTATCTCTGAAACGTCTTTCGTTTGGAAGCAGCAGCTGCTCTAACACTTGCATAGACCTAGAGCGACGATTTGCCACCTATTGACTTCACAGATTGTGGTATATAATATATGAGTATATCTTATCCCTGTAATATTATTCAGACAAGAGAAGCGGACCAGTCTCTAGGATTTCTGAAAGAGAGATAAATCTCCCCTAGAAGGTATGATGCAAAAAAGTTGCCATATTTATAATGAATATGTTGTCAGTTTTCGTTTGAACATGGTCCAGGAGTTCCATTTCTGAATTACCACAATTCTCGTCCATCTCTGAACGTAACCTTTATATTTGCCAAAGTGACGACTGCACATCAGAGACACTAATATCTGTACAATATATCGTGAGCTAAGGAGATGTGAAAGTTATACCCGGAGTACGATAAGTATACTTTGTCGCTTGATCAAGGTATTTGTATCTCTGTTAGAAACAATGAAGCCAGTTTTGCTAATTCGAGACTATGGTCTCTGCAAGGTGACTAAGGTCTATGCAAGTGTTAGAGCAGGTGCTACTTTTAAACGAAAGACGTTTCAGAGATAATGCAATTGTTATTAAAAAGCCAAACTCAAGGGTTTTGAAGACATATTACACCCATGTCTCTAAATTTTTCAAACCGCAAATTGCCAGAGCAATGTCCAAGTATGTCTTCATAATTGGTGAACAGCTGGAAAGCCATCCGTCAGAGTGCTCTCAAAGACTAACTTCTTGGCAATGGTTTTATTTAAACCTGATTATGGAAGACCATGGAAATGCATTCAATTCTGGATATCTTGTTCCGAAAAAGAACTATGCGTAGAACACTGTTTATATTGGACTTCTTTAGAAGAGCGGGCCGGATATAATTTGACAATCGTGCTTCGAAAATGTGATCCTTGATGTCAATTAAGAGTCATCTTATACCATTGATTTATGTATTCTATATGTAATCCCACCAGTTTTATGTATTCTATATGTAATCTTCTATATCAGGACTAAGGCTACCTCTATTCAGTTTCCTTCCAAATCCTAACCTTTCAAACCTTTAAAAGCGACTGGAATGTAGACCAATCTGTAAATTATTTGAAAAGTAACTTCACATGAAGCAATAATTATTATTATTATTACACTGATTTAAACTCTTGTTTTAGAAGAAACATTTTTATTGTGTTTTGCACAAGTGTCGTGACATTGAACATTTTTGAATACTATAAATATTCTTTTTAGATCGAGCAGACACTATGTTTGAGTCAAAATATTAATTCTTGTGAAATTAAATTAAATTAAGATTTAATATGACTGACCGATAATAATTGACATGCTCGTAATAAAATATGGGTTATTAAAATGGCTTTGATGTCATAACTTTTAGCACTGACCTTAAAAGTGATGAGTTTAGTTTTGGATGCTTCATCCCAAACTGGAATACAATAGGAGAGAACTGATTTTCAAATGAAGTAATAGACCGATTTAGTAAATGCATCGGTAGCACATTCCGAAAGTTTTAAAATATCCAGATACATTTTTTAATACGATTTGCTATAAAGTTAATATGTTGAATCCATCAAAGCTTTTCAACCTCGGCGTAATAATTTCATAATAATATTAAAAATATATATATTTTTACGTAATATTTTCTGAATACTAATTTCCTAAAATTATGATAGTTCTGTATTTTACATTTAAATCAAACAGTGTGTATTAATGAATACAAATATAAAAAATCATGTCTCTTATATTTATTTGACGTCTAATAAACATAAATTACCCTGAAATACCTCGAACGTAATTGTAGTTAGCAACTGTGTCACTTTACTTTGATATTACGGTATCTTAATTATAGCAACAACTGACAAAGCTTGATCCACTAAAGGTAGACAATAAAGTTATGCAACATATGCAAGTGACGGTTTATTCACTCTTATGTGATAGTTAATTATTCACACTCAGACTTTGCTGAAAATTTCAATGTTTCAAAGTGAAATTAAACATTTCAATGTTTTCTATACCTTAGCGGTTTTTAAAAAACTTAAATGCCCTTTAAAAAATGCATTGTTTCATTGTTTTTTATTAACCATTATTATCCATTTATTAAATGTCGTGGTTTTAAATGTATTTGTCCTTGTCCATAGTATTATTAATAATGAAAAAGGTGCAGTTTTTCCAACTCGGTGACTTCCTTTTCTTGGAAAAATTATGATAGATATAACTGTACATTAAATATCATTATATTTTACTGAAAAATTTATTACATTATTATGAATTTAATCTGAAAATAAATTAATTATTAGTTATTTCCAGTTTGTAATATTACTTAATATAATTACTTTGAAACTCATTACTAAAATTTGGCTCCAGGAAGACGTGATGTACCCAGTTAATGAGAAGGCGAAAACTCACTTTCCTCCTGAAGAGTATATCAGAGAAACATATCAATGATATAATGTCCCTTATTTAGATATATTACTTATATTTTTTAAGTTGTTGTTTTATATTGTCTTTAGTTATACAATATTTATTTTTCAAAACTTAACTTTTTTAAATTTGACCTCATGATTAAAATAAAAATCCAAACAACATACATATATATGCAGAAATATTTATATATATATTTAAATTGATAAATTTTAATTATTATTTTTGTTTTAATTTAAATCTACTGACCTTCAGATGTATGTGCAAATCCGAATGGATCTTCCAAACGCCATTGATATCAATAATCCCAACCTACGTTAGTTGGGTCTATGGTCGGATCCACATGGACATTTTCGTTTATTCCGATCAATGCAAGACTATAGTCATTGAAAGCTCGAAACTGCTACTCAGAACTGATTAAGAAAAACTGCCAACAATTACATTTAATAGTAAAATCACTATCGAAAAGCAGCAAGCAAACAAGCAAACACGCAAATAAACAAACAAACAACCATACAAACAAACAAACAAGCAAATAAATAAATAAATTACATGAATAAATAAAAAACGGTGCACTTGTAAATAGTCAGCACTGTTATGCAACTAGCTAATCAAACCATACGGTTTAAATGAATTTTTGTATTTGAGAAGAACTGACAAGTTTTTTATTTTTCCTCTTTACTTATTTATGTATTTTTTTGTATTTTATAGTTCCTATTTACAGTCGTGCAAAAGTAATAATTATGTGAAAATAAAAAATATTCTAAGAAAAGCCTGGCAACAAAAGAAGACTATAAAAACGAACCGCGGGACTACTAGTACAATGAAGCTCTCACATTTACAATGACTCCATAATTCCTAAATATAAACATTCAAAATAGTAAATATATTATGTTACTGATAATAAATTACGGTTCTTAAACTCGTATTCTCTCGTATTATCAAATGATTGTGGTGATGATGGTATTCATTTGACATGTTGAATTTATTTAAAACTACACTTTAGATGTCAAATACTATTTTAATATTTCAGCACTATTTTTTTTTGGGTAGGCTATTTGACATGGTCATATACCATATATTAAAAGATTATCTATATAATTGGATTGTAGTAATATTATTAACAAATTTATCCAATATATAAGTTACATACAAATAGTAAGATTGTTACTATTTACATGTTTAAAAATGTACATAAATTAAATTTTATAGGTCTCACCGAAGTCAAAGTTATTTTAATAATTAGTTAATTGCTATTAAGTGCTCTGGGTGTTTTCAATTATCATAGAGATAGATGGAGTTTCTTAAATAGTCTCTAATTACGTTAGCTATGTCAAGTAAGCATCAACTTTCATTTTAAAACAGCCCTCGAATCTACAACCTCAAGTTTTGTTCCTGTCACTTTAAAAGTTGTCTGTCGAATTACACGGTCGAGTCACTCGCTTAAGTCATCAAGACGAGTCAGAAAAGTATTAGAATATAAAACAGGAAATGTTATTAGAATCTGTTAGTATTGTAAGAATTTTATTTTAATATTTCATGCCAATGGTAAAACAATATGAATGGTGAGGCTTTAAATAATGATAACGACAGAACTTTATTATAAGTAAGAAATGTAAAGGATATGACGTCATACTTTATTTCTAGAATTTAATTACACATTGACGTATGTATTCAATGTACTTGTAGCGAATTTGTCTATAAATACCATCGGACATAAAGATTAAGTAATATATTCCAAGTCGATATTAAATCAACATAATTATAGAAACATGTACTGTCATACAGTTGATCTATAAGGTGAGGGGTACATAATATTAAAGCTGTGAAGCGCTGGGTTATCTACCAAAAAATGTTAATGATTATGGAAATAACATTTAAATTTATTTTAATGTAAATACAAGTATTCATGTTTTTATATGATTAAGGGAACACATAATTGCGCGGTTAAATTGAATTTGGAATTGTTAAAGTCTATTTGCATTTTTTGAAAAAGGAAATATTAAAATTTTTTACAGTGAATCAATTTGTTTATTACCATAATTTTAAAATTATTTTTTAAATATATTGCAGTAATAAACGAAATGTTGTAGAGTTTCATTTTGCGAGTGAAATTTATCTTGGGAAGAACATCTTACCGGTGCAACGCCATTAGCACTACAGTCTACACTACTTTACTAAACTAATACACTCTACCAGTGACTAAGATCACAGGAACATTATTGCTTTTCTATCGCTATATATGTAGGTATTCAATATTAGCAGGTATTAATTAAATATTAAGGCGAAAAGGCGATTTTTAGAAATACATTTTATTTATTACCTACTATAGTAATCATAACTGTGCTTAACAGAATAAACTTTTTATTTCTGTATCTAGCACATCTGTCATACCATAATAAATCATAATGTTGAACAAAAACAGAATATTACATAATACGAAATCATTTCTTTTTGAACTAATTCTCTTAATTTATTACCCAAACGAGCGTCTACAGGTAGCTTTATCTTTTCCAATGAAAATGTTTCATTAAACGTTATTATTACACGTTACTAATTAAAACTGTTGCAACAATTTTGTGCATGAAAACAAAACGGACATACAGTCACACTTTCTTTATTTAATACTACATAGTTTATGGTAACATGCTGAGACCTCAAAGTAGATAAATATTTTGAAATAAAATAGAATGAGAACTTTTAAGGAAAATTAGTTAAGAAATAATATATTATTCATTTATTTATGTATTAAAAATATAAATGATATGTGATATAAAAATGTTTTTCGTTTATTAGATATTCATTATTATATTTAAACCTCGATAACTTTTATTTCATTGATTACATTTAAATTAAAATAGAATTTTGGACAGATAAGAAAATTTTAAACTTAGTCACAGTTACGAAGTTCATTTGAAAGGTTCCGAAGGATTTTCTTTTTATTACTGATTCAACTAAACTTCAAAGAGGAGGAAATATTGCTTACGAAATATAATGGTGGGGTTTCAGTTTTTTTAGAAACAGTGTCTTTCTATATACACATTAAAAAAATACTATTATGTATATTAATAAACATTAATAATAATTTTATAACAAAAATAACAAAATAATATACGATCTTGTTAATATCGTAAAAAATATTAATTTCTTCTCGAAATAAATATAAAATGAAAAATTTATTGACATGGACAAAAATCGAATTTGCAACCGACCGCTAATATAGTTAGTTTCTCTGTCATTCTTCTCGTCTCGATATTTTTTTTTATTCAATTATACGAAAAGGGGTCCACATAATTAAAATATTCATTGACAGATTTCATAACCCTGATTACTCAATATTAAGTAGTGTTCTTCTTGTTTAAGAGAATACATCAAAATTTGTTACTTAATATTTTTTTATGACTTACGAAATAGTTATATTTTTTTATTCATTTCATATTATCCAATGGGTTAAACACATTATTTTTTAATATATTATAATTAATAATAATTAGAATATATAAGAAAATATGTATGTTTAACAACATTTTAAAAATATGCATCATTAACAGTGAATTAAGATAAGTTTCTGTACGTTTTTGTGTAGACCTCTCGTCTACTTACTAATGAGAGGAAGAGTGGCCTCATTTATCATTGATTAAAGAGAGTCAGTTTGTTATCACTTGATAAATTAATAAGACTTGTTAGATGTTTTAATTATTTTCGTTTAATGAGAAAATTTTCTCTTGTTCTGTATGGATACAATATGAATACTATAGTTTTTTGTATTTTATTAATTTTCTAACTCTAATCTCTTATAAAAAAAAACAAAATACCTCTTCCCTACCAGTCAATCTTATGATGGACAGAAAAGAACATTTGTAATCGTGTAAAAAGTTATAACCAAAAAAAAAAAAAATAAAAAAAATTTATGTTATGTAAATAATATACTTATTTTATAGTTAAGTTTTATACCTATATTCTTTATATTTCTTCATCTTAATTCGTTTTTAACATATCAATTTTTTTACTTAAATATGGGAAAAAAATGTATTATTATAACATTATTTTTATATATAGAGAATATCTTTAAAACGACTTATAAAAGCATAGACATAAGCAAAACCTTACCATTCTCCTGATGACCTTATCTTCTGGTTAGCGCAGCACATCGGGGCGCACTCGGTTCAGGCACTTGGGGACTCACACTTCTAAATCACGATAACTTATATGCATTAGTCGTAAAAGTAGTTAGTGGTATTTTCCTTGCATCGACAGAATACGTCTTTAGAGTTAATATTCTGAGCTGATTGCACTGGAGTGTGATTTTACATTTGAAATTTATATATATGTTTTTATTTATTTATTTGTTAACACGTACTCTAAATTAAACAATTTTCTATTACTATTTAACACTGTTTACTAACACACATTTGTAAACACAAATAATAATCTAGTACTATTTATTTTATCATCTTATATTCTTATACTTTATTTTTTTATTATTTATTAATGTTGCTCTACCAGAAAAACTGCGCTCTGGCAGTAAATATTGGCTGCTAAAGCAATGGCTGAAGCAGAGTTCTGATTGGCCTTGTGCTCTTTTTACTTTAATACTTGTATTTTTACGTTTTCCTTTGGTATTCTCTTATTTCTTGTTTAAATATCTTTTTTTTCTCATTTGTTGCATTTCCTTTCTTTTCTTGTTTCTGTGTTCTGCCTGTTTCATTTTAATTTATAATTAGTAACTAACCTAAACAATATATAAGCATATTGTTTATTTTTTAATTAGCACGAACTTGAAATATGACCAATAAAGAGCTTTTTTTTTCTTTCTATATTACAATCTCAAATGTATAATCTCAATATATATTTTTTTATTGTTGACCATACGTCTATAGTACTGGGGCTACCTAAAATAGTATATTAGTAGTATACTATAAATTTAAAGTTAAATATTTAAATATAGACGAGCTTAATCTAATGAAAAAAGTTTTATTTGAAAAAAAGTTATAACTAGCTAAACAACGTTTCAAAAAGTTTTAATTTTCTAATTCAGAACATAAAAATCATTAACAATTTTAAAAGTTTGTTTCGAAATACTTTGATTATATTTGATGGAATCTATAGAAACATTTATATATATCTTATAATTATCTTTCAAAAAGTTTTTTTCTTGTTTTTAAGTAAATACTCCAAAGTGATGTAGCTTATAATAATAATACATAAATTACACACATTGATCTAACCCCTAAGTAAGAAAACTATTTGCTTGTGTTAGAAAACGATACAAATACATAGAAATACATATTATACATACTGAGAATATATTTAATACAGGACAAAACCCAGAAATAAAGACATCTATACTCATCAGATACAGGTCTATCCCTGTCGGGGATTGAACCGGGGCCCATTTCGTCGCGATACGTTAGGCGTCTGCGCTAACCACTCGACCAACGAGGCGGTTAGCTTAATAGTAACACTAAAATAGTTATGAAATTAAAATAATTAAAATCATTTCTTAACGTTCTATGTTTTAGTAATATTTAACTTAAGTCGTAAGTACGCAGCTTGATGCAGATTTCCACAATTCTTTATTTTGAAATTTATGTGTGCTTTTGAATTTCGAAATTGAAAAAAAAGAAAATTTATTTTTACTCCAACCAAGTCGAAAGTTTTATTAAGAATAAAAGTAAATTAAAGTTTCCTTTCTTCCGAAATGTATGGGGAAACTTTTTACGGTATTAGGTTTTCTTAGCACCTTCTCTAAGCACAGATGTTCCTATAAAGTTTTTTATTCAAGAAAATCGATTAACAAGAAAGTTTTTTATTAAAGTTTTCTTGTTTGGGTTGGGTTTATTTTTAACGATAAAAACCTTATCCTAGAAAACTGTACTAAAGGTTTAACTATATATTCTTTGACTAGTCTAATTAAATATAAATGTATATATATCCAAAAGAGTGTTAAATTCATTATATGTCATTGTTGGTCAGTTATAAACCTATTGCAAAATCTAAAGCAGTTATGAACTTCATATAAATTTAAACAAAGCTCGATTTAAGGTTTTACTACTAAAGAGGGTTTATGTCATATTATAGTTCAGAATCACATAACAATGAAGTTAAAACTTCTCATGTAGAATATAGGGATAGAGGTAACAAACTTCGTAATGGAAGCTCCAAAACACGTTCACTGTTTGGTAGTGTAACCGAGTTTATGCGGACATTACCTTTACCTAATCGACCGGAAACAATTATATTACGTCACAAAACGTTCATAATATTGAGAATAGTTTAGTGATGTCTTGAAACTTGTCACAAAAATATTTCATAAGATAATTTGAAGTAGTTTTAAAAAATGTTGCAAGTGACATTTTTTTATTACTAACACTACATTACACTTTTAATTATTTTTAAACATTTTTTTTTATAATTTCATATATATAATTATTTACTCAACAGTACCTATTCACATTTAATTTATCCATTTGCTCGATTAGTATCGAACGCATTCGGGGTTCTTATGCATACGCTTGGAGCATGGTAGATGCGCGGCTTGTATTTTTTGGTTTATTGATTGATTCAGTAAAATTTACATACACAATTCAACCCGCTGTACAAATATATTACAAAGTTTTCGAAAAATATATGGGCCTACCCTATGGATTATATAAAAATTAAATTTATAAATATAAAATACTCTAGTCTTTTATATTTATAAATTTGCTCACGATATTATAATTTAATTCATAAAAATTTTCGTTACAAAGTTAAACCTTTGTTAAAAAAATGAAAATTTAACCAAACTTTTATTTTAACAACATACTTTTGATAAAAAAACAAATTTTAAATATAAAGATTTAGTTACCGTAAGCTATAATATTAATATGAATTGAGAAACTATACTGACTTTATAACTCAAAAACTATGAGTAGCTTAGTTTACTGGAATAATGTTTTGAGTTATTTGAATCCAAGTATATAGAATATATATTCTATACTAAAAACTAAATTACTTGAATAGGAAATAAATATGTTAACTATTTTATTTATTTCAAGTGGTAGCTTGTAAGTTCGCAAAAAAATATTCAAACCCATTTTCTATTTCTAACGAGAGTATGACGTTTACGTTTACGTTTACGTAAACCGGTGAATGTTTAGTTTTTGTTAGGTCACGTAGTAATTGAACCTTTCAGCAACAATATAAAGTTCATCCTGGAGTACCAATGACATGCTTGAGATGTGTCTTTGGTTCAAAGCATACAGTTATTTGGGAAACAAAGACATTGATTTAAATGTAGCTCTTACGTATAGCATTCTAAGGGTTTTATTATATTTAATACTATTGCAGTTTTAGCAAATCGGAATCCTAATCGACTTAACATAATTATCCAAACGATCTATCCAGCTATTATTTCTGTATAAAAGTAGAACAAAAGTTATAATAGGCGTTAGAAAATTAGAATAACTATAAAATCTTTTTGAAAGAGATAAGATATTCATAGTCTTAGTTCCTACTAAATATATGTTATTTGGATGAAGACTTTAAGACTTAATCATATAATACATTTTCAATAAAATAAGTTGTCTAGAACATTTATCAACCAATATTTGTAATAATCAACAAATAAATAGAACTAAAACATGTATATTAACTTTTACATTCAAATCACAAAATAAAAATGTCATTAACAATACAATAACAGTTTTAGTTTTTAATAATGGTTTTTTTTTAACAATGGATATATGTATATTTTTTAGCGGCAGTTGTGGTTTTATCATGTATACATTATATATAATAATTCACGTATAAATAATATTTTTTTTTTATAAAAATAAATCAATAATTATATATTCACGCTAATTATATATTAGTTTAAAATAAACATAGAATAAATTGGATGGATGATTATGAAATACGCGGAGGAGTAAGTTATGAAATGGGTTTTGTCACTAGAATACGTTTGAAATAAATCCGCAGAGTATTAAAATATATCATCCAAGCACATCCTGCTGTAAAATGCGAGAGTGCAAACTAAAACCTACCAACTACTCTCTATTAGTAGTAGGTAGTAGTAATAATATGTATATTTTTATATATTCAAATTTTTATTTCATACATCACTATTCACGTTTTCTTATTCACTATTAGTTATTATTATTATTTGTATTAGTGGATATAACTAAAACAAAGAAATTGGAATTTTAACCATCTATACCTATATAGGTTGTTAATTATATTTATTTGTTGTTTGTATAATATGAGGAACGTTTAAAATTTAATAAATTATTATATTATCTGAATATAATTAAACTATAAACATCTTATTGTTGAATGTTATATAATATAATTATTACCTGCTATATACAGTAGTGAATGCAATAAATTATGATAAGGGATTTCAATTCATTAATTCTGAAGACTATAGACGATACTACATCACTATTTTAAAAATGGATATATCTTATTCTAAACGTTTTCTCAGTACGTCTTAGGGTATCTCTTATTTGTTGTAAAGGTCTGTCTATCTATTTTACTAAATAAATCGGTATCTACTTTATTTACTGTTTATAATTTTATGAAAGTGTTGTGTGTGAAAAAGCATTATTCTGTTGCTAATAGTTTAGATTTCAATCAAGAGTAACCATAGTCTTCTTTGTGATGTTTTATCGGTATATAAAATTTTATATATAAGGATGATAAGTATGTTTAATATTACTATTCTATAAGTATATATAAAAAACACGTATTGGTTGCTCGTTCATGCTTTATTAAATGTTTACATTTCATTTTAATTGAAAATGAAACGATAAGCAGAAACGATTTACACAATATATTATATAATCAGCTCGTGGACATTAACTTATAATTATATATTTGTTAGTCTCTTCTCGCTAAAACACAGCGCTCTCTCGTAGTTTGCGTTAAGTTTTCGATTAAGCAAAAGTGAGCACTAACTTTTTTAAATTTTTGTATCTTTATAAAACAAAAGGTAAAAGTTATTTGTGTTAACAGTTGTTCATGATTATATAAACAAATAAAAAAACATAAAGAAATTTAAAACTAATACAAAAATATAATATAAGCTAGGTAAATTTATCCATCCTAAATACCGTATAGAACTTTTATACCAATTTTTCTGTAGGATTTAAAGAATGCATTAACCTATGTATTTACTACACCTGTATTAAATGTGTTATTGGAATTAAATTGCAAAATAATATTACCCAAAACGATATAAAATTCATGAAATCGTACAAAGAAAATGTTATGTAATAAAGTTGATATATATCATAATGCGTATTATATCAGATTACAAAAACGAGATATGTATGATAAAAAAGAAAATGATTTATTACCTTAATTACAGACAGCATTGTGGCTACGAACATCCAAATTTTAAGCTTGATTATTTACATATAACTGCTCTAAATAAAGGACCACATAAAAAAAAACTTAACATATCTTCATTTCTTACTCATTTAATATTCAAATATAAATTACTTTAGGTAATGCTCCAAGAGGATTTCAAACAAAGTAAGCTTGTGACCCGCTTTCCAATTACTTGAGCTTTCATCTCTTAGTTCTTCCGGGTGTAGTTTACTGTTGGAACTTTCAGCTTTCTTTGTTATTGTGACGATTGAATAATTTAATGCACTCAATGAGTGTTTGTTATTAAGTTTTGAGTATGCTTCATTTAATTACTTTTAAATGTTACAATTTTTTTCAAATGAATTAATATTGTTTCATCACTGAACCCTGACTAGGGATCCGCTTTCACGATAATTTTTTGCGGGATTATATGCAGTCTCCGGTAGTCGCCGGGGTTTCAATGGTTTGGTACCGCTGTGAAACTCGTATTGTAATGTGAGATATTGTATATTAAATCAAAATCTAATGTTTGGAAAAGAAATGACTCATAATGATTTATATTGAGTGGATCAGAAGATTTTTCTATGCGCGTTTTGCTTTTAAGTTATAGTAAAAATGAATACAGGATAAAGCAGTTTTATGATATTAAAATATTTAAATTACGCACTTATATACACTTTGAGATCAAGTATATAATTAAAGAAAGAAAACGCATTTTCTCAAATACTCATTAGGTTCAAACAAGCCAGACGTTTGGTTGAAAACTATATCAAATTGAAAATACTATAATTATTCTGTTAGCTAATAGCTAGTGTTATTAAATGAAAATTAGTAATATAAGTAGAATATTTTAATAAAAAAAGGTAAAAATATCCAGATCTTATAAATTAAAGATTCCATTTATAATGGAAGCATTATAAATGGCACCAGCTGATTCTAAGGCTGATGAAATAAATCTTAAATAACATCATTTAATGAATCGGATTTCTGTGACACAATGATCAACAGACTTCATCCACTGCAGTCTGAAAAAAGATTTATAGAGAATGTACTACTAGGAAAGGTAAAATAATTTAATAACATTTCGAGTAACTACGTGTGTAGTACACTGTCTTCAGTATGTATAATGTAATAGAATATACAATATATACAAAAAAAAATATTATTAATACAAAAAAATAAAAATGATCAAAATTTTAATCGAAAAGAAAAATAACGTTTCTTTGGAAAGTTTCTTACCTTATATCTAATGCTAACACATACATTGACAGACGAAACAGGTTTAGAATTTTGTGGTGGAAAGATTTACAATCTCTTTGCACGGTTCCTGAAAATAGAGCATACAATATACTTTTATAACATGAAAATTCGTTCTTAAATGTTGCTGGAATTTCTGAAATCTTCTCAAGTAGAAAGATTTAGTTTCGTGCACTAAGCAGATGCGGTCGCACAGGTAATGAGGAAGTGTTGGATTATATAAGATTGTGCAAGGCTTAACCGCTAGCTTTGAAAGAGTGAACTTAGTGCTCTTTCAATGTAAGAGAAAAAGATTTTATTTAATATATATATATATTTTTTTTTTTTTTTTTTTTTGGAAGGTGCCGTTACAAATACTATTTTTATAACTTTTAGATCTGTTTAGGAGAACGCAATTTATTTAAAATGTATAATAATATGTTTAAGACTTACCTACGTCATCCATTTAATTTTATATTTTGTCGTCTGACATTGATTCAACCCTTTATTCTTCTACTGTACTGTGGTAATTAATACCTTGCATCTGTTTGATAAATTTGTTTATTTAAAATTCCGTCTGGAGCTACAACGACAATCTCAGTAAATACTAATTTAGCCGTTATAGTGCTTTGTAAAAGAGTTACATTTCCATCAAAGTTTTATATCACGAATTATACACTCTACATTCACATATCATATCATTTACATATCTAATAGTAAATTTCATTTTGTATAAAAAATATTACTCTACATGGAGCCGATAATACTAATGCATATACATAGGTAGTAAATAGGTGTAAAATATAATTGATTTATATGTACTATATTATGTGTTTATTATACTACCTCGAACTAGTATTCCATACGTTGGTACTTTTTTAATAAAATAATGTTCATTAAATAAATAATAAAAAAAATAAAAAATCTTACAACATTACCAGCAGTACATTAGTTCTGTTAAAAAAAATATAGATAAAACCCATTAAATATCTCTTACAGTTCAATACATATCTTCAAATACTGGCACATAATTTTAATATTACTTAATGTTACGCGTTAGTATACTCTTTGTCTAATTATAAGGCTTTAAAGTATTAACTTTAAGCTATTTAATGGGTTTTATCTATATTTTTTTTTTAAATTATGATTTTCATGCTGTTACAAAATTAAATGTTAATTTTAAGAACATATATTTTTCACAAATTTGAGAAACTTTTAGCCAATTTAGAGTCTGATTTGCTACAAAAATCTTTTAAATGTTTTGTATATTAAAGGTTGTAGTTATGTTGTGGATGTTTTAGTAAATTTAATTAAATTGTATATGACTTACAGAAAAATGTTTTAAGTTTCAGAAATAGATAAAAGAAACCTTTTTATTCGCTCAGTGAAGTCAAAATATAGTCTATCATCTTCTAGAAATCTTCTAGAATCTATGACAAAGGTTCATGTAATTAGAATGTATATAGTAGTGTATGACAATACCAATTTATGAATAACGATTTTTGTTTCAAACATAAATCAATCCAAATTGAATATGAGATTTAAATGGGTATTTTTTAGTTATTTATAAATAGTTTATCAATAAATTTTTAATGAAAATTAATGATGAAAGCCGCAAAGTGCCTTTATGTAAAATCTTATCACGTAACTTCATATAAAATAAAGATATCGCTTATTTCCTTTATTTTTTTAAGCCCAATAAGATAATAATGAGACTATTGCTAGCTAGTTTATCTTTAGTTCAAAATTAAATAAAATCTTTTTCTCTTATATTGAAAGAGCACTAAGTTCACTCTTTCAAAGCTAGCGGTTAAGCCTTGCACAATCTTATATAATCCAACACTTCCTCATTACCTGTGCGACCGCATCTGCTTAGTGCACGAAACTAAATCTTTCAGATTTAGTTTCGTGCACTAAGCAGAGAAGATTTCAGAAATTCCAGCAACATTTAAGAACGAATTTTCATGTTATAAAAGTATATTGTATGCTCTATTTTCAGGAACCGTGCAAAGAGATTGTAAATCTTTCCACCACAAAATTCTTAACCTGTTTCGTCTGTCAATGTATGTGTTAGCATTAGATATAAGGTAAGAAACTTTCCAAAGAAACGTTATTTTTCTTTTCGATTAAAATTTTGATCATTTTTATTTTTTTTTTCAGAATAGGTAGTCTGATTTCAGATTTTTTATTGGAAAGGTTATAATTATTTCCTCAGGGGAGAACCACTATTTCAATTTTGAAAAAAATGCCTTACTACAAAGGTACGAAAATTTGTTACCCGATTTAAATAACAGATAAACGTGAAAAAAACCGATGACAATAATAGCCATCATGACAATAAGAATATTTAAATAGCCAAGGTACAAAAAAATATTAAATTTAACTCATATCGTTAAAAATTATATATTATAAATTTAAAATTTAAAAAACCCCCGATACAAAAGACGTGTAAAACGGATAAAAATAATATTATTATGTACTTATTGATGTCGTTTCGGAGAGGGACCATGGTGTCTATTTTATGAAGTTTTCTGAAGTAATGAATGAGGATTTATACTATACGATTCGATATTGCTATTTCGTTATTTGCCTTGGTACTTACTTGCATTTTGATTTCCTCTTTTGCTTAGCGGTGTTAGTTAAAAGTTAATTACATACAAATCCAAATCCAAAGATCGAAAATACATGATTTCGTACCACTATTTTTGTTTACGATTATAACTAAATAGATGTTTATTAAAATTCATATAATACGTTATTTTCTTAAACAGTTTTATAATATTTTTTGGTGAACTAAACTACTTGTTCATGTACTTCATTTACGTAATTCCCTTCTTCGCTTATTCGAAAGGTAACATTAACAGCTATATTATAACGCAGATACATAATTCATTAAACAAATCTCTCATTTGACTTAAATTAACTTGAAACAGTGTCTTTCATGTAATAAACTACAAGATTCTTGGATCAAGTATAATAAAAGAGAAAAGTTTGGTGTTGTACGTCTATCAAGGCACTCTACATTATATGAGAGCATTAAAAATTTTACGGTGACATAAAAAATCTATAACACATTGTGTTACAGGTCAAAGAACATAAAAATGTCGTCTCCCACGTAAGGATATGGATATAATATTCGTATAAAATTGTTTTTATAAAATATTTGTATTCAAAATAACTCTACACAAAATTAACAATTATTCAAATTAAAAAAAAACCTTTATTTGATTTCAGATACATTTTAATGTCTCACTTAAAATATGTTTGTAAATATTTTTATACGGTGGCTCAGTTGGTAGAGCGACGGGACGGTTTCCCAGTAGTCGCGGGTTCGAATCCCTGCCCGTGTCGGTTTATTTTTCATTCTATATTTATATAAATTGAAATAAGCTTAACATAGCTATATCTTTATATATATACTTCTTGTGTGCGTGTGTATGTCACAGAACTCCTTCTAAACGATTGAAATTCTTTGTGTGTGTTAAAGGGGACTTGAGAATTGTTTAGATTCACAATTTGCTCCACATGAAAATGGTTTTTTGATTAATTTTTAATGTGTAAGTAAGTGGTGATTTAGGAATGTTTCACATTGGCTCCGACGGACTGCGTTACCATGGCAATGTCAAATATTAAATAATATTTATTTATATTACAAATTCATTAATTCAAACAAAAAATCTTTATTTACATGTTCATACGGTATCGATTGGTCGAATTATGATAAATGTACATGTAATGACGTTAGACATTGTGATAACTTTTTAATATTTTTTTTTTAAAGGTTGATTTTTTAAATTAAAGACGCGTGTACAAGACAACGTCTGTTGGGTCCGCTAGTATGTTTATAGATTTTTTCAAACATGTTTCAATGTTAAAAACTAACTTTACTATTTACTACTGACAGTATTTGCAATTATTATTAAAGTGTAGGAAAAACTTAAATTGAGGTATTACTTTTAGAAATAACAATTTCATTTAAATGAAATTATTATCACGTATCAATCTTTTATAGTTTTAGCTTTGTGTCGGTAAGTATAACCTTTTAGATAAAATCCGCTTTGCTTCGTAAGGAAAAAATACGATTAAATTAAAATGTTATTTCCAATAAATTGATTATATAAGGGTAGCTTTTTCCAATGGAATGTAACGCGTATACTCGCTATCTAAACTACAAAAACTTTTGACAGATTATCCGCCAAGCTATTTTGGCTGCATTTCATATAGTGAGTGAGAGAGAGCAAGATGCTCCAATCTCCTTTACTGTTTTTCCTTTATCTTACAGTTTTGGCCGCCCTGTTCATTAAGCATCGGTCGCTAACCATATTTTTTGGTATCCATTATGAACAGCAACGGCAATGGCAACCATTTACCCTAAACTGCAAAAAGCACCTGCATATCTTCTAATTAGAAATACTGCATCAATTGAATTTTCCACAAACCATAATTCAATTGATCGGCCAACACATAACGTTATCTAGATTATAATGGTCTCTGAAAAAAGCGTTAGCTGTTTAATAGTGTACTCAAGTTTATTTGAACATTACTTAAATCGAACAATAATTTTGTCACTGCGCTAAGCGGACGTTAGAAAATAAACCTCTAAGAAATAGCGAGATTTTATTACTTACAATTGTCCAATTAATGAATTGGTTCGTTTTAATTTTGTAAATGTCAATTGTAAGAACAATGAGATTAGTTAGTAAAAGTAAGTATTTACATGTTTAAAAATGTACATAAATTAAATTTTATAGGTCTCACCGAAGTCAAAGTTATTTTAATAATTAGTTAATTGCTATTAAGTGCTCTGGGTGTTTTCAATTATCATAGAGATAGATGGAGTTTCTTAAATAGTCTCTAATTACGTTAGCTATGTCAAGTAAGCATCAACTTTCATTTTAAAACAGCCCTCGAATCTACAACCTCAAGTTTTGTTCCTGTCACTTTAAAAGTTGTCTGTCGAATTACACGGTCGAGTCACTCGCTTAAGTCATCAAGACGAGTCAGAAAAGTATTAGAATATAAAACAGGAAATGTTATTAGAATCTGTTAGTATTGTAAGAATTTTATTTTAATATTTCATGCCAATGGTAAAACAATATGAATGGTGAGGCTTTAAATAATGATAACGACAGAACTTTATTATAAGTAAGAAATGTAAAGGATATGACGTCATACTTTATTTCTAGAATTTAATTACACATTGACGTATGTATTCAATGTACTTGTAGCGAATTTGTCTATAAATACCATCGGACATAAAGATTAAGTAATATATTCCAAGTCGATATTAAATCAACATAATTATAGAAACATGTACTGTCATACAGTTGATCTATAAGGTGAGGGGTACATAATATTAAAGCTGTGAAGCGCTGGGTTATCTACCAAAAAATGTTAATGATTATGGAAATAACATTTAAATTTATTTTAATGTAAATACAAGTATTCATGTTTTTATATGATTAAGGGAACACATAATTGCGCGGTTAAATTGAATTTGGAATTGTTAAAGTCTATTTGCATTTTTTGAAAAAGGAAATATTAAATTTTTTTACAGTGAATCAATTTGTTTATTACCATAATTTTAAAATTATTTTTTAAATATATTGCAGTAATAAACGAAATGTTGTAGAGTTTCATTTTGCGAGTGAAATTTATCTTGGGAAGAACATCTTACCGGTGCAACGCCATTAGCACTACAGTCTACACTACTTTACTAAACTAATACACTCTACCAGTGACTAAGATCACAGGAACATTATTGCTTTTCTATCGCTATATATGTAGGTATTCAATATTAGCAGGTATTAATTAAATATTAAGGCGAAAAGGCGATTTTTAGAAATACATTTTATTTATTACCTACTATAGTAATCATAACTGTGCTTAACAGAATAAACTTTTTATTTCTGTATCTAGCACATCTGTCATACCATAATAAATCATAATGTTGAACAAAAACAGAATATTACATAATACGAAATCATTTCTTTTTGAACTAATTCTCTTAATTTATTACCCAAACGAGCGTCTACAGGTAGCTTTATCTTTTCCAATGAAAATGTTTCATTAAACGTTATTATTACACGTTACTAATTAAAACTGTTGCAACAATTTTGTGCATGAAAACAAAACGGACATACAGTCACACTTTCTTTATTTAATACTACATAGTTTATGGTAACATGCTGAGACCTCAAAGTAGATAAATATTTTGAAATAAAATAGAATGAGAACTTTTAAGGAAAATTAGTTAAGAAATAATATATTATTCATTTATTTATGTATTAAAAATATAAATGATATGTGATATAAAAATGTTTTTCGTTTATTAGATATTCATTATTATATTTAAACCTCGATAACTTTTATTTCATTGATTACATTTAAATTAAAATAGAATTTTGGACAGATAAGAAAATTTTAAACTTAGTCACAGTTACGAAGTTCATTTGAAAGGTTCCGAAGGATTTTCTTTTTATTACTGATTCAACTAAACTTCAAAGAGGAGGAAATATTGCTTACGAAATATAATGGTGGGGTTTCAGTTTTTTTAGAAACAGTGTCTTTCTATATACACATTAAAAAAATACTATTATGTATATTAATAAACATTAATAATAATTTTATAACAAAAATAACAAAATAATATACGATCTTGTTAATATCGTAAAAAATATTAATTTCTTCTCGAAATAAATATAAAATGAAAAATTTATTGACATGGACAAAAATCGAATTTGCAACCGACCGCTAATATAGTTAGTTTCTCTGTCATTCTTCTCGTCTCGATATTTTTTTTTATTCAATTATACGAAAAGGGGTCCACATAATTAAAATATTCATTGACAGATTTCATAACCCTGATTACTCAATATTAAGTAGTGTTCTTCTTGTTTAAGAGAATACATCAAAATTTGTTACTTAATATTTTTTTATGACTTACGAAATAGTTATATTTTTTTATTCATTTCATATTATCCAATGGGTTAAACACATTATTTTTTAATATATTATAATTAATAATAATTAGAATATATAAGAAAATATGTATGTTTAACAACATTTTAAAAATATGCATCATTAACAGTGAATTAAGATAAGTTTCTGTACGTTTTGTGTAAACCTCTCGTCTACTTACTAATGAGAGGAAGAGTGGCCTCATTTATCATTGATTAAAAAGAGTCAGTTTGTTAGCACTTGATAAATTAATGAGACTTGTTAGATGTTTTAATTATTTTCGTTTAATGAGAAAATTTTCTCTTGCTCTGTATGGATACAATATGAATACTATAGTTTTTTGTATTTTATTTAATTTTCTAACTCTAATCTCTTATAAAAAAAACAAAATACCTCTTCCCTACCAGTCAATCTTATGATGGACAGGAAAGAACATTTGTAATCGTGTAAAAAGTTATAACCAAATAAAAAATAAATAAAAAAAATGTATGTTATGTAAATAATATATTTATTTTACAGTTAAGTTTTATGCCTATATTCTTTATGTAATAATATATTTATTTTACAGTTTTTAAAATAATATATTTATTTTACAGTTAAGTTTTATATCTATATTTACCTTATTTCTTTTTTTAACATATCTAATTTTTTACTTAAATATGGGAAAAAAATGTATTATCATAACATTATTTTTATATATTAAACAGAGAATATCTTTAAAACGACTTATAAAAGCATAGAGACTAGCAAAACCTTACCATGCTCCTAATGACCTTATCTTCTGGTTAGCGCAGCACATCAAGGCGCACTCGGTTCAGGCACTTGGGGACTCACACTCCTAAATCACGATAACTTATATGCATTAGTCGTAAAAGTAGTTAGTGGTATTTTCCTTGCATCGACAGAATACGGCTTTAGAGTTAATAGTCTGAGCTGATTGCACTGGATTGTGATTTTACATTTTAAATCTATATATATGTTTTTATTTATTTATTTGCTAACACGTACTCTTATTTAAACAATTTTCTATTACTATTTAACACTATTTGCTAGCACACACTTGAAAACACAAATAATAATCTACTACTATTTATTTTATCATCTTATATTCTTATACTTTATTTTTTTATTATTTTTTAATGTTGCTCTACCAGAAAAACTGCGCTCTGGCAGTAAATATTTGCTGCTAAAGCAATGGCTGAAGCAGAGTTCTGATTGGCCTTTTGCTCTTTTTACTTTAATACTAGTATTTTTACGTTTTCCTTTGGTATTCTCTTATTTCTTGTTTAAATATCTTTTTTTTCTCATTTATGAAATTTCCTTTCTTTTTTTGTTTCTGTGTTCTGCCTGTTTCGTTTTAATTTATAATTAGTAACTAACCTAAACAATATATAAGCATATTGTTTATTTTTTAATTAGCACTTACTTGATACATGGCCAATAAAGAGCTTTTATTTCATTCTGTATTACAATCTCAAATGTATAATCTCAATAAAAAAAAAGCTTTATAAGAAAAAAGATAAACAATTATAATATTTTTTTTGTTAACCAAACGTCCATAGAACTGGGGCTACTTAAAATAGTATATTAGTAGTATACTATAAATTTTAAGTTAAAAATTTAAATATAAGCGAGCTTAATCTAATGAAAAAAGTTTTATTTGAAAAAAGTTATAACTAGCTAAACAACGTTTCAAAAAGTTTTAATTTTCTAATTCAGAACATAAAAATCATAAACAATTTTAAAAGTTTGTTTCGATATACTTTGATTATATTTGATGGAATCTGTAGAAGAATTTATATATATCGTTCAAAAAGCTTTTTTCTTGTTTTTAAGTAAATATTCAAAAAGCGATAGCTTATAATAATAATAATAAATAAATTACACATATTGATCTAACCCCTAAGTAAGAGAACTATTTGCTTGTGTTAAGGATGTTAGACAACGATACAAATACATAGAAATACATATTATATATACTGAGACTATATTTAATAAAGGACCTAACTCAGAAATACAGACATCTATTCTCAATTCTCATCACATACAGGTCTGTCCCTGTCGGGGATTGAACCCGGGGCCCATTTCGTCGCGATACGATAGGCGTCTGCGCTAACCACACGACCAACGAGGCGGTGAGCTTAATAGTAACACTAAAATTGTTATGAAATGAAAATAATTAAAATCATTTGTTCACGTTCTAGGTTTTAGTAATATTTAACTTAAATAGTAGGTACACAGCCTGATGCAGATTTTCAAAATTCTTTATTTTGAAATTTATGTGTGCTTTTGAATTTCGAAATTGAAAAAAAAGAAAATTTATTTTTACTCCAACCAAGTCGAAAGTTTTATTAAGAATAAAAGTAAATTAAAGTTTCCTTTCTTCCGAAATGTATGGGGAAACTTTTTACGGTATTAGGTTTTCTTAGCACCTTCTCTAAGCACAGATGTTCCTATAAAGTTTTTTATTCAAGAAAATCGATTATCAAGAAAGTTTTTTATTAAAGTTTTCTTGCGGTATATTTTTAAGGATAAAAAACATTATCCTACAAAACAGTAGTTTTAAGAGGTTAAACTCAACTATTATATTCTCTAATTAGTCCAATTAAATATAAATCTAAAAGGGTGTTAAATTAATTATATGTCATTGTTGGTTAGTTATAAACCTATTGCAAAATCTAAAGCAGTTATGAACTTCATATTGATTTCAAACAAAGCTCGATCTAAGTTTTTACTGCTAAAGAGGGTTTATAACATACTATAGTTCAGAATCACATAACAATGAAGTTAAAACTTCTCATGTAGAATATAGGGATAGAGGTAACAAACTTCGTAATGGAAGCTTCAAAACACGTTCACTGTTTGGTAGTGTAACCGAGTTTATGCGGACATTAGCTTTACCTAATCGACCGGAAACAATTATATTACGTCACAAAACGTTCATAATATTGAGAATAGTTTAGTGATGTATTGAAACTTGTTACAAAAATATTTCATAAGATTATTTGAAGTAGTTTTAAAAAAGTTGCAAGTGGCATTTTTTTATTACTAATTACACTTTTAATTATTCTTAAACATTTTTTTATAATTTCATATATATAATTATTTACTCAACAGTACCTATTCACATTTAATTTATCCATTTGCCCGATTAGTATCGAACGCATTCGGGGTTCTTATGCATACGCTTGAAGCATGGTAGATGCGCGGCTTGAACTGTTCTGTTTATTGATTGCTTCAGTAAAATTTACACAATTCAACCCGCTGTACAAATATATTACGAAGTTTTCGAAAAATATATGGGCCTACGCTATGGATTATAAAAAATATTAATTTATAAATATAAAACACTCTAGTCTTTTATATTTATAAATTTGCTCACGATATTATAATTTAATTCATAAAAATTTTCGTTACAAAGTTAAACCTTTGTTAGAAAAATTTTGAAAATTTAACCAAACTTTTATTTTAAATACATACTTTTGATAAAAAAACAAATTTTAAATATAAAGATAAAGTTACCGTTACCTATAATATTAATATGAATTGAGAAACTATACTGACTTTATAACTAATAAACTATGAGTAGCTTAGTTTACTGGAATAATGTTTTGAGTTATTTGAATCAAAGTATATAGAATATATATTCTATACTAAAAACTAAATTACTTGAATAGGAAATAAATATGTTAACTATTTTACTTATTTCAAGTGGTAGCTTGTAAGTTCGCAAAAAAATGTTCAAACCCATTTTCTATTTCTAACGAGAGTATGACGTTTACGTTTACGTAAACCGCTGAATGTTTAGTTTTTGTCAGGTCACGTTGTAATTGAACTTTTTAGCAACAAGATAAAGTTCTTCCTTGAGTACCAATGACATGCTTGAGATGTGTCTTTGGTTCAAAGCATATAGTTATCTGGGAAACAAAGACATTGATTTAAATGTAGCTCTTACGTACAGCATTATATGAAACCCATTTCATTATATTTAATAATATTGCAGTTTTAGTAAATCGGAATCCTAATCGACTTAACATAATTATCGAAACGATCTATCGAGCTATTATTTCTGTATAAAAGTAGAACAAAGGGTATAATAGGTGTAAGAAAATTAGAATAACTATAAAATCTTTTTGAAAGAGATAAGATATTCATAGTCTTAGTTCCTACTAAATACATGTTATTTTGGTGAAGTCTTTAAGACTTAATCATATAATACATTTTTAATAAAATAAGTTGTCTAGAACATTTATCAACCAATATTTATAATAATCAACAAATAAATGGAACTAAAACATGTATATTATTTTTTATATTACAAGTCGTGACGTCAGCGTTACGCTAACTGACATCAGCGGTTAAAAAAGTAGTGACTCGGACTGTAACTTCATTATTTACGAGTATATCCTTTTTTCTATATATATGTTCAAGCAGCAAAAGCTGAACGTGGCTATTAATAACTGTGTCACTGAAATATATTTAATTAAATGTTATTTAAGATGATTTACTCTTGCAGGCTGATAACCAACTTGTGCCATTCGTCATATTTTCATTTAGTGTAATTAACAAAAACTGTTACATTATAAGGAGCCGGATGTCTTTACATTACCTTTAATTTATCAATATATGTTCCTTGAAGTATTTCAGTATGTATTACTGAAAAAGAATTTGAATTACTATTTTTATAATATCATTGAATTCAAATCATAAAATAAAAATGTCATAAACAATACAATAATAGTTTTAGTTTTTAATAATGGTTTTTTTTTAACAATAGATATATGTATATTTTTTAGCGGCAGTTGTGGTTTTTCTTTTTTTTTTTTATTTTATATAATTTAGGGCAATGCTTGACTACATTCCACCTGATGGTAAATGGAATGTAGTCTTAGGTGGTAAGGCGCATTACCCTAGCAGCCTATTCAGTCTTCTCTTGAATGTATCCACGTTGTATTCGCTCGGAAATACCGACGCAGGCAAGCTGTTCCAATCCTTTGCTGTATCCTTTGGTTTTATCATGTATACATTATATATAATAATTCACGTATAAATAATATTTTTTTCTATAAAAATAAATCAATAATTATATATTCACGCTAATTATATATTAGTATAAAAGAAACATAAAATAAATTGGATGGATGATTATGAAATACGCGAAGGAGTAAGTTATGAAATGGGTTTTGTCACTAGAACACGTTTGAAATGAATCCGCAGAGTATTAAAATATATCATCCAAAGCACATCCTGCTGTAAAATGCGAGAGTGCAAACTAAAACCTACAAACTACTCTCTATTAGTAGTACGTGGTAGTAGTAATATATATATTTTTATATATTCAAATTTTTATTTCATACATCACTATTCACGTTTTCTTATTCACTATTAGTTATTATTATTATTTGTATTAGTGGATATAACTAAAACAAAGAAATTGGAATTTTAACCATCCATACCTATATAGGTTGTTAATTATATTTATTGGTTATATTTAACCATATGAGGAACGTTTAAAATTTAATAAATTATTGTTAACATCTAACATCTTATTGTTGAATGTTATATAATATAATTATTACCAGCTATATACAGTAGTGAATGCAATAAATTATGATACGGGATTTCAATTCATTAATTCTGAAGTGTTAGAGAAGATTATAGACGATATTACATCACTATTTTAAAAACGGATATATCTCATTCTAAAAGTTTTCTCAGTACGTCTCAGGGTATCTCATATTTGATGTAAAGGTCTGTCTATCTATTTTACTAAATAAATCGATATCTACTTTATTTACTGTTTATAATTTTATGAATGTTCTGAATGCAAAAGCATTATTCTGTTGGTAATAGTTTAGATTTCAAACAAGCGTAACCAAACTCTTCTTTGTGATGTTTTATCGGTATATAAAATTTTATATATAAGGATGATAGCTATGTTTAATATTACTATTCTATAAGTATATATAAAAAACACGTATTGGTTGCTCGTTCATGCTTTATTAAATGTTTACACTTCATTTTAATTGAAAATGCAAGGAAATGATTTACACAATATATTATATAATCAGCTCGTGGACCATAACTTATAATTATTTAATTGGTAAAGTCTCTTCTCGCTAAAACATAGCACTCTCTGGTAGTCTAGAGTTAAGTTTTCGATTAAGCAAAATTGAGCACTAACTTTTTTATATTTTTGTTACTTTATAAATTAAAAGGTCAAGGTATTTGTGTTAAAAGTTGTTCATAATTATATTAAAAAATATAAAAACAATAAGAAATTTTAAACAAATACAGAAATATAATATAAGCTAGGTAAATTTATGCATCCTAAATGCCATTTTATGTAATAAAGTTGATGTATAATCATAATGCGTAATATATCAGTTACGAAATGAAGATATGTATGATAAAAAATAAAATGATTTATTACCTTAATTACAGCCAGAATTTAGGCTACGAATATTAAATTTTTAACATTGATTATTTACATATGTAGAGCAGCATAAGGGACAACTTAAAAAAACGTAACATATCTGCATTTCTTACTCATTTAATACTCAAATATAAATTACTTTAGGTAATGCTCCAAGAGGATTTCAAATACAGTAGGCTGGTGACCCGCTTTCCAATTACTTGAGCTTTCATCTCTGAGTTCTTCCGGGTGTAGTTTACTGTTGAAGCTTTCAGCTTTCTTTGCTATTGTGACGATTGAATAATTTAATGTTCTCAATGAGGGTTTGTTATTAAGTTTTGAGTATGTTTCATTTAATTACTTTTAAACCTTCGATTTTTTTAAATCATTTATTATTGTTTTATCACTGAAGCCTGATTATGGATCCGCTTCCACGATCAATTTTTTTCCGGATGTATATGCAGTCTCCGGTAGTCGGTGGGGTTTCAATGGTTTGGTCCCACTGTGAAACTCGTACTTTTAAAGAGATATTTTATATTTAATCAAAATCTACTGTTTGGAAAACAAATGATTCATAAAGATTTATATTGCGTGGATCAGAAGATTTTTTCTATGCGCGTTTTGCTTTTAAGTTATGGTCAAAATGAATACAGGATAAAGCAGTTTTATGATATTAAAATATTTAAATTAAGCACTTGTATACACTTTGACAATACTATAATTATTCTGTGAGCTGATTATAGTAAAGTGTTATAGGCACATAAAAAATATGTTAAATAAGTAATAAAACATACCAAATTAATGTTATTAATTGAAAATTAGTAATATAAATAGAATACTTTTATAATAAAAGGTAAAAATTTCCAGATCTTATAAATTAAAGATTCCATTTATAATGGAAGCATTATAAATGGCATCAGGTGATTCTAAGGCTGAGGAAATAAATCTTAAATAACATTATTTAATGAATCGGATTTCTGTGACACAATGATCAACAGACTTCGTCCTCTGCAGTCTGAAAAAAGATTAATAGAGAATGTACTACTAGGAAAGTTAAAATAATTAAATAACGTTTCGAGTAACTACGTGTGTAGTACACTGTCGTTAGTATGTATAATGTAATAGAATATATATATCTATTTTTGGAAGATGCCGTTACAAATACTATTTTTATAAACTTTAGATTTGTTTAGGAGAACTCAATTTATTTAAAATGTATAATATGTTTACTTACCCACTTCATCCATTTAGTTTTATATTTTGTCGTCTGACATTGATTCAACCCTTTGTTCTTCTACTGTACTATGGTAATTAATACCTTGCATCTGTTTGATAAATTTGTTTATTTCCAATTCCGTCTGGTGCTACAACGACAATCTCAGTGAATACTAATTTAGCCGTTATAGCGCTTTGTAAAAGAATTACATTTCCATCAAAGTTTTATATCACGAATTATACACTCTACATTCACATATCATATCATTTACATATCTATTAGTAAATTTTATTTTGTATAAAAAATATTACTCTACATGGCGCCGACAATACTAATCCATATACATAGGTAGTAAATAGGTGTAAATATAATTGATTTATATGTACTATATTATGTGTTTATTACACTATCTCGAACTAGTATTCCATACGTTAGTACTTTTTTTAATAAAATAATGTTCATTAAATAAATAATAAAAAAAATAAAAATCTTACAACATTACCAACAGTACATTAGTACTGTTAAATAAATTATGGATAAAACCCATTAAATATCTTTTACAGTTTCAAACATATCTTCAAATACTGGCACATAATTTTAATATTACTTAATGTTACGCGTTAGTATACTCTTTGTCTAATTATAAGGCTTTAAAGTATTAACTTTAAGCTATTTAATGGGTTTTATCTATATTTAATGGGTTTTATCTATATTTTTTTTAAATTATGATTTTCATGCTGTTACAAAATTATATGTTTATTTTTTTATTTATTTTTTTCATGTAAGAGGAGGGCAAACGATCTGGCGGGTCACAGATGACTTGTGATCACCGTCACCCATGAACTCTTGCAACATCCGAGGATTTACAAGAGTGTTGCCGGCCATGTAGGTAGGAGTAAACGCCTTTTTTGAAGGTATCCATGTCGTAACGATCTGGAAATACCACCGAAGGGAGTTCGTTCCACAAGCGAGTGGAACGTGGGAAAAATGTCCTTGAAAACCGCACAGTAGAGGATCGCCACGCATCCAGGTGGTAAGGATGATATTGGAGGCGATGGCGCGCTGTGCGGTGATGAAATTCGGCGGCAGGCATCAGATCGAATAGTTCTTCGGAACATTCTCCGTTGTAAATGCGGTAGAAGACACACAAAGAAGCCACGTCTCTACGCAATGCCAAAGAGTTCAGCCGTTCGCAGAGCACCGGGTCCCCGACAATTCGAACGGCTCTCCTTTGTACGCGGTCAAATGGTAGAAGCTGATATTGGGGTGATCCGGACCAGAGATGAGAACAGTACTCCATGTGTGGCCGGACCTGCGCCTTATAAAGCGCAAGTCTTTGGCCAGGTTTGATATGTTTATTTGAAGAACATATGTTTTTTTTTACAAATTTGAGAAACTTTTAGCTAATTTAGAGTCTGATTTGCTATGGAAATCTTTTAAATGTTTTGTATTTTAAAGGTTGTAGTTATGTTGTGGATATTTTAGTAAATTTAATAAAATTGTATGTGACTTACAGAAAAATGTTTTACATTTTAGAAATGGATAAAAGAAACCTTTTTATTTGCTCAGTGAAGTCAAAATATAGTCTATCATCTTCTAGAAATCTTCTAGAATCTATGACAAAGGTTCATGTAACTAGAATGTATATGGTAGTGTATGATAATACCAATTTAGGAATAACGATGTTTGTTTCAAAAATAAATCAAACCAAAATGAATATGAGATTTAAACGGGTTATAATATTTTTTAGTTACTTATAAATAGTTTATCAATAAATTTTTAATGAATATTAATGATGAAAGCCGCAAAGTGCCTTTATGTAAAATCTTATCACGTAACTTCATATAAAATAAAGATATCGCTTATTTCCTTTATTTTTTTAAGACCAATAAGAAAATAATGAGACTATTGCTAGCTGGTTTATCTTTAGTTCAAAATTAAATAAAAATTTTTTCTCTTATATTGAAAGAGCACTAAGTTCACTCTTTCAAAGCTAGCGGTTAAGCCTTGCACAATCTTATATCATCCAACACTTCCTCATTACCTGTGCGACCGCATCTGCTTAGTGCAAGAAACTAAATCTCAAGAAGATTTCAGAAATTCCAGCAACATTTCAGAACGAATTTTCATGTTCTAAAAGTATATTGTATGCTCTATTTTCAGGAACCGTGCAAAGAGATTGTAAATCTTTCCACCACAAAATTCTAAACCTGTTTCGTCTGTCAATGTATATGTGTTAGCATTAGATATAAGGTAAGAAACTTTCCAAAGAAACGTTATTTTTTTTTTGGATTAAAATTTTGCTCATTTTTATTTTTTTTTCAGAATAGGTAGTCTGATTTCAGATTTTTTATTGGAAAGGTTATAATTATTTCCTCAGGGGAGAACCACTATTTCAATTTAAAAAAAAAGCCTTACTACAAAGGTACGAAAATTTGTTACCCGATTTAAATAACAGAACGTGAAAAAAACCGATGACAATAATAGCCATCATGACAATAAGAATATTTAAATAGCCAAGGTACAAACCAATATTAAATTTAACTCATATCGTTATAAATTATATATAATAAATTTAATATTTAAAAAACCCCCGATACAAAAAGGCGTGCAAAACGGATAAAAATAATATTATTATGTACTTATTGATGTCGTTTCGGAGAGGGACCATGGTGTCTATTTTATGAAGTTTTCTGAAGTAATGAATGAGGACTTATACTATACGATTCGATATTATTATTTCGTTATTTGCCTTGGTAACTTACTTGCATTTTGATTTCCTCTTTTGCTTAGCGATATTAGTTAAAAGTTAATTACATGTTAGAAAAAAGTAAATTATCAAAATCTATAATTTTATACATTAACAATAAACAATACTAAAAATAAATAAGATTTACTCATGGACCAACTCTAGAACAAAAAAAAGACAAAAAAAACAATGTTTGACAATGAAGACAATATTATTAATAACTTAAAGAATAAGTATTTAACTCGAGACGTCTTATTTTATTTATTTAGAATATTTTTTTTTATTGTTGGAAAAATGAGTTACGCATCATCCCAACGGGAAGGAAGGTGATGGCCGTGGGGGTATGTGGGACTACCCGGCAGCATAGAAGACGCTGCCATTTTTAAGGCTATTCACTAAAAAACCAACGGTTGACCTCATCACCTTAGTGGGACGCCACAGGATCGCTTTCGCACTCACCGTGACGCCCCGGCGGGACTCCCTGCGAGGGGCCCCGATCGACTTAGTGCCTGGACGGGAGAGGTCACCCCCCTCTCCCGTCTAGGCACTACAGCTGGGGCTAAAGCGTAATCCCGCCTCCTTCGACCCAGCCCACCCCGACAGAGCGGCTGCCTCTCTGTCCCGCTCCGCAGCCTCCTTTGCGGCAATGACTTGCTCGCAGAAGGAGGCCATAGTGACCCAGGACCTCTTGTCTTCGAGCATCGCGGAGACAACGCTCGGCATCGAGAGGTCGCTGCCAACCACAGCCGCCAGCTCAGAACGCTGGCGGACCCAGGCTGCGCGCTCTGCCATGGTGTGACGAGCCGTATCGACAGACTCGTCACAGTGGTGGCAGGAAGGGGCCGCCTCTCTGCGTGCGATCTTGTGCAGGTACTCATCGAAGCACCCATGCCCCGTGAGCACCTGCACAAGACGGAACGTTAGAGTCCCGTGCCGCCGACCGATCCAACGATCGAGATGGGAGGATATGCGTATTTAAAAAAAAACCTATGTGTCAATAAGTATAGTTATTTTATCTATGTAAGCAAAAAATGCGATGCATAACATAATTTGTTTTAAGCTCGTTTCTTCACTGTATATCTCTATCAGACAAAGACAGAAATAAGTATTCTACACTAAATTATATTTGATCTGTGTTAAATAGTGGCATTTATCAATATAAATACAGCAGCGGCTCAATAAAATGGTTTGTTTATTCTATAATTTTTGAAAAAATCTTCAAACAGAAAATCATTTATTTCACGAAGGTATTGAAGGAAAACAATAATAAACAAGGCTAACAGTCAAATACAAATCCAAAGATCGAAAGTACATGATCACGTACCACTATTTTAGTATACGAATATACCTAAATAGATGTTTATTAAAATTCATATAATATTATTTTCTTAAATAGTTTGATAATATTTTTTGGTGAACTAAACTACTTGTTCATGTACTTCATTTACGTAATTCCCTTCTTCGCTTATTCGAAAGATAACATTAACAGCTATATTATAACGAAGATACATAATTCATTAAACAAGTCTCTCATTTGACTTAAATTTACTTGACACAGTGTCTTTCATGTAATAAACTAGAAGATTCTTGATCAAGTATAATAAAAGAGAAAAGTTTGGTGTTGTACGTCTATCAAAGCACTCTACATTATATGAGAGCATTAAAAATTTTACGGTGACATAAAAAAATCTATAACACATTGTGTTACAGGTCAAAGAACATAAAAATGTTGTCTCCTACGTAAGGATATGGATATAATATTTGTATAAAATTGTTTTTATAGAATATTTGTATTCAAAATAACTCTAGACAAAATTAACAATTATTCAAATTAAAAAAAAAACCTTTATTTGATTTCAGATACATTTTAATGTCTTACTTAAAATAAATATGTTTGTAAATATTTTTATACGGTGGCTCAGTTGGTAGAGCGACGGGACGGTTTCCCAGTAGTCACGGGTTCGAATCCCTGCCCGTATCGGTTTATTTTTCATTCTATATTTATATAAATTTAAATAAGCTTAACATAGCTATATATGTTTATAGATATTTTCAAACATGTTTTAATGTTAAGAACTAACTTTACTGTTTACTACTGAAAGTATTTGCAATTATTTTTAAAGTGTAGGAAAATCTTAAATTAAGGTATTACTCTTAGAAATAACAATTTCATTTAAATGAAATTATTATGACGTATCAATCTTTTATAGTTTTAGCTTTTGTCGGTAAGTATAACCTTTTAGATGAAATCCGCTTTGCTTCGTAAGGAAAAAATACGATAAAATTAAAATGTTATTTCCAATAAATTGATTATATAAGGGTAGCTTTACCCAATGAAATGTAACGCATATACTCGCTATCTAAACTACAAAAACTTTTGACAGATTATCCGCCAAGCTATTTTGGCTGCATTTCATATAGTGAGTGACAGAGAGCAAGATGCTCAAATCTCCTTTACTGTTTTTCCTCTATGTTACAGTTTTGGCCGCTCTGTTCATTAAGCATCGGTCGCTAACCATATTTGTAGGTATCCATTATGAACAGCAACGGCAATGGCAACCATTTACCCTAAACTGCAAAAAGCACCTGCATATCTTCTAATAAGAAATACTGCATCAATTGAATTTTCCACAAACCATAATTCAATTGATCGGCCAACACATAAAGTTATCTAGATTATAATGGTCTCTGAAAAAAACGTTAGCTGTTTAATAGTGTACTCAAGTTTATATGAACATTACTTAAATCGATCAATAATATTGTCACGTCGCTAAGCGGACGTTAGAAAATAAACTTCTAAGAAATAGCGAGATTTTATTACTTACAATTGTCCAATTAATGAATAGGTTCGTTTTTATTTTGTAAATGTCAATTGTAAGAACAATGAGATTAGTTAGTAAAAGATTAAACATAGAGTTTTAAGGCTTTCAAGATAATGGATTGTTTTCTTTTGGAGAAAAACATTTTTAAGTTATTTTTTTCTATTGTTTTTTGAGAAAAGTGTTTTAAGGACATGATAAGAAACACTAAAAACGTTTAAGAAATGGAGATCTAGATTTTAGTTCAGAGAACATATTGACAAATATGTTTGATGAAATATTTGAACGGAAAAGCGAGAATAGAATTTCCAACTCGGTTGATAACGAGTCATAAATGATGTATCACGAAGAAAAGAATTATTTTATAAAAGTCTAAATGTGGAACCAAGTAATCGCTAATACGGTAAGAAATATAAACATTCTTTGTTAATTATCTAATTTTAAACGTAATTACCTAAATTTATAAATATAGTAATGGAAGATAAGTATCGCTAAAAGGCATACAAGTTACGAAGTTGAAATGGCTGCGAGTAGTTTCTTCTTAACATTTTTGATAAAAATTTTGGCACAAAATTAATATCGGAACAGCTCTGAATCTTACAATTACTCACTAGATTTTTTGCCACCTTGAAATTCAGTGAGCACACTATACATACAATATTTCGCGAGTTTGTATAATCTATACTAATATTATAAAGCTGAAGATTTTGTTTGTTTGAACGCACTAATCTCTGGAACTACTGGCCCGAATTGAAAAATTCTTTCTGTGTTGAATAGTTCGTTTATTGAGGAAGGCTATAGGGTATATATCATCTCGCTGTGACTTATAGAACTCGAGCAGCAATGAAAAATGCTGCAAAAACGGGAAAATATTTCTTTTTTGAGAGCTTTCCTCGCGTGCGCTGAGGAAACACTAAAAACCGCGCGGACGGAGTCGCAGGCGACCCCTAGTATTGTTATATTTCAACATTTTTATGTATAACTAAGAATTTAGGCCAATACCTGGATTTAGTCTAGTCAAAATTTGTCAAGAAGTTTGGAGAAAGCTTCTATTCTCCCAAGAAATACTTCTGTTGGTTAACCCTAAATCAATTCCGAGGTGTTAATATACTTAAACTTTTGTTCTATGTTACCACTAGGGAATAAAGTATATCAAATTGTTTATTAGTAAATATTTATTACAATTGAATAAATGGGTTTCTAGGATTTGAAATCCATTTTATTAGTTTTATTTATAACACAACGGCGAATTATCAATCATTTAATCAATCGATATTTTTTTAGCAATCTTTTTATATATTATATTAAATATCATCGTTCGTAAATAAATTCAACTACATAATAAAATACTTATGTGTTTTGCTTTATAACTAATTCATTTTTTATTTTTAATGTTTTTAGAAGTTATTTATGTTAAGGTTTTATTAAGTGAAACTTTACTATTATTAATCAAACGTTTGCTAATAATAAGTAAGTTTTATTCTTAATTTACGCATTTTATGGCGCTTTAGTGCTCTTACAGCACCCTCACACATATACAAAGAAAAAATGATTAAAAATCCAGTAACATATTAACAATTCTCCATATCCTAGTATTAAGCTACTTAATTTAAAAAAAACTAAATTTTATAAACTATTATGTGTAAATTTTTGCCATTATTTTTTAAAAGTAAAGTAATTCCGGCATTTGTGACTATATATAAAAAGATTCTAGAATCTATAAGCAAACCCAACAACCCGGTCCAATTGTAAATTTAAGCTATTTGGGGTTCTACTCAAGCACACATAAAACAAAACACTATAATCGCCATAGCGGTTTAAGCGAGTTCTATAATACTATTTATATACATGTGTGAATTAGAATTTTTTGCAAGCATTAAAATAACTAATAATAACTTCTTTATATATTTGATCTCAATAACAAATACTACGAAACACATTTTTTTTATCTTCTTATTGTAATTATAATGATGATAGACGAAAAACAAAATAGATTTTCCTTTCCATGTTACAAAAATATTCATCCTAAGTATACTCGTATGTTATAAGGATACATACAGACAAAGGCAGCCTACGAAATGCCAGCTGACGCTTAAGGCTGTTCCATGTGTCCGCACCATTACTTCTGTATAGAGTTTATTGTACTACACTATTTCGGACTTTTACTGTTGGAAATTGTGTTTATTTTCAAGACATATATGGTTTGTATTATTCATTGAATATTTGGTTCTTATTTTATGTTATACGTGTGCTGTGTATTAGTTATGTTATATGGTGCTATTCTTATTTTAGCTGAAAGGAAATATTTGTTAACATTTCATACATTGTATGAAACTACTTTTTTTAATATATATATAAAACAATTTAACATTAAGAAAACACTTTTATTTGTAATTATTGAAGAGCCAACGCTATGAAATAATACTCATATAAAAGCAAATAATAATAGAAATAAATAGTTATACTTATATATAAATATGTATTTAATAATAATTGATTGGTTGGTTCAGAGTGCTTGTCCAATTGGATAACGGCTAGAAAACAAACCTAACCTATCAAACCTATTTATTTGAATTGTCTACTTACCAACAAAATAGAAATACTTTTACTTAACTTTTTCCGCAATTTGATTAACAATATAAACAAAAAATGTCCTTTTATAACTTTAAACACAAAACATTTTATTTTAAATACATACGAATATGCAGTTTAAATATTATCTAATACTAGTGATAAATAAAGTGCGTCGTCAATTTGTATCAATGCGCTTAACTAGAGCTTAGCATTATTTATTCTTGTCTTCCATTAATTCTTTTTAATTATAAAAAATAATCTAGTTACGCCTTATAAGTATTTAAATAAGCATTATATTTTTTTTATTATCGGTCTCAAAAATGTAAGCTACAAAAGTAGTTGAACATTTCAAAACAAAACAAAAGATTGAGATACGTCATAAAATTACAAAATAACAGAAGTTACACGAGAGTGACGTCACACACGCACACGTCTATAATAAATGAGAATGTACTTTCTCTCTATAGGAGCACGTATCACTTACAAAATTACTAATTCATAAAATGATTGAAATGTAGATTAAACACTTCGTTTGTATACACTACTTCCAGTCCACAACTTCACGTTGAGTAATTATATATATTATGGTAATTATTAATTATTATTATAAATTAATTACGCTGACAGGGATGCTCGATTGGTAGAGCGACGGAATGTTTTCCCAGAGGTCGAGGGTTCGAATCCCTGCTCGTATCGATTTATTTTTCATTGTATATTTAATTATTATTTAATATTATGTATATTATTTATATTACATTTACCAAAGCTTAACATGTTAAAAGATGTTTTGAAATTTGAAGATAGTTTCTACGGTTTACTATGTTCACCTAACTCTTGAGTGACTATTATGCTTCGGTAAATAACGGTTCTGAAAATTTGTATTTTTTTCTAATTTCGGGGCCGACAGCACATTTTAGCTTAATAGTAAAACTATATACGAATAATTAATACTATAATATATTTTGAAATAGTACACAAAATAAAAAATAATAATTATGCCGTACTTTATTACTTTAAAAAATTCAGATTTGGCCACTATTATATAATTAGTATAGATTATGTCTAATTAAAAATAGTATTTGATTTCAAATACATTGATATTAAAATTTATCTTTAGCTTTCATCAAAATGTTTATTTAATAAATAACCAACCAACACAAATATCAGTTCCGTGGCGGCATTCGCTTGCGAGGTCGTGTTTGTGTTAACGCAGAACCGGTTTTTATATTCAATTACATTTGTTTACGCGATATTACGCAATTTAGTCGTGCACCGTATTACGCGGTTGCACGGCTGTTTTTACAATGGCTGATGACAATACTAATGAGTTATTGGAATGTCGATCACCGTTGCTTCAAAAGATTGTACGTCGCCCTTTGAATAATATTGATATGGATGCCGAAGATATTTGTAGTGAAAATGAGGAGGAGTTGAGAAGAGTGGAGAAAAGACATCTTGAACGTAGTAGTAGTGAAGTAGACGAGGGTTGGTCAGAGGTTAAATTAAAAAAGAAGATTAAATGTAGTAGTTTAAATTCTTCAGAAACCGAAAAAAATGAGGTTTACATTTCTTCAAAGGACCGTCTTCCTAAACAATTTGCCTTAGCACGCCTTCTTAAAGAAAATTGTATATTAAATATTTGCCACATTAAATATATAAGCCCATTTAAAATCCGATTAGAATTCGAGAATGAGTCCGACTCCAAGAAACTTTTCCAATGTGAAAATCTTATACAGAAAGGATGGAGGTTCCAGAAAGCCAAGGAAGTATCTGCTTGTTATGGTATTATTAAAAATGTCGACCTTGACCTCTCAGATAATGAAATCCTTGAAAATCTATCATTTCCCCCCCCTGCAAAATTGTTATCATTAATTCGTTTAAATCGTCGTAACAGAGATGGAGGAGGTTGGTGTCCCAGCGAAACAATAAGGCTTTGTTTTAGTGGTAATAATTTACCGTCATTTGTTCGCGTGTGTGACATCAATATCAAAGTTCTAGGTTATATACATCAAGTCTCACAATGCTCTCTGTGTTGGAAATTTGGTCATATTCGCAAAATGTGTCCTGGGAAATCTATCATCTGCCCTAAGTGTGGTGGACATCATGAAAATTGTGATACTGAGACATTTTCTTGTGTGAATTGTGGCGGTGATCATTTATCTTTAAGTAAATCGTGTCCAATATATAAAAAGGAAAGGAAGATTAGAGAGATAATGTCTGAAATGAATTATACATATAGAAAGGCTTTGGAATATTATAATGCGTCAGAAAACACTAGTCAACCTCAACAACAGCCGTCTATTAACAACAGAGATCAGTTCCCATCGCTTAAGAATAATTCTGTAAATAAAACACTTAGTTCAGAAATTCCTCGCAGATCTTACGCTGAAGCGGTACAAACTAATTCTGTTCACACTGAATCTTCTTATCAGTCTTTTAGAGCGGAATCTAAAACTTCAAAGAAGAAAAGTCGCCCACTTGAGGATAATTGGAGCTTTATTGAAAATGAAAACGTCCAGCCGGGTCGAATGGAGGATGAAGGGAATCAAAAGGATTCACACCCTCCTTTTAGTGAACTGTGTTCCCGTTTGAAGGAGGTTATATTTCTTCGGAATGCCAGTGTTTCATCGAAAATTAATTCTGTGATTCAGTTGTGTCTTGAATGGTTAATGTTAGTTTCGGTTAATTATATCTCAGAGTGGTCATGGATTAAAAAAGTGTTTACCTTTGTTACTCGTACTGATGGCTAACTCTTTAATTAAGCTTAAGCTTAAGCTTAATTTTTTGCAATGGAATACCCAAAGTATTAGACCGAAGTTAGCTGCTTTTTCCGAAATTTTATGTCAAGAAAAAGTCCATATTGCTGCCCTTAACGAAACTTGGCTTGAACCAGGTTGTAAATTAAAAGTAGGTTGTTATGATATTTATCGTTCTGACCGTGATGACGCGTACGGTGGTGTAGCTGTCCTTGTACATAAATCTATTAAATCACAACGTAGAATTGTGCACTTAAATAATAACGACATCGAGTTTGTATGTGTTCAGCTTTTTAACTGCGAACCTATTAAATATATAATTTCCTTATACTGTCCATCAAGGATTATTACAACATATCAAGATTGGATCGAACTTTTTTCATTATTCCCATCCAATACTGTAATTTTAGGCGACTTTAACGCACATCACGTCAATTGGTCATACAAAACTGACTACAGAGGCAATTTAATTTATGATGCCCTAATAGATAGTAATTTTATTACTTTAAATAACGGTATGCATACACGTATTCGATTAGTGAACAACATCTTACAACAATCTTCCCCTGATATTTCACTTGCGTCTTTAGACATAGCACTTCAATTTAATTGGACGGTTTTGAACGAAAATTTAGGAAGTGATCATTTGATAATTAAAGCTACAACAGTGTGTACCTCCCAGTTACCTCCAATTGTTAAAAGGAACTTTCGCAAGGCCGACTGGACTTCTTATACTAGGTTCTTAGAAAAAAAATTCAAAAATTTTTGTCATTCCATTTACCTTCAAAATACATACAATGAATTCATTAAGACTTTGAACGAAGCAGCTCTAATGTATATACCAGTTTTTAAGTTAAATCAAAATCCGTTTTCAAAATTTACTCCTAAGACATATTGGACAAATTCTCTATCTCTTGCAGTAGCTCGTCGCCGATTGGCTTTGGCAACATTTAGAAAAAATCCAACTCCTCAAAATTTAGATATTCTTAAGCAAAGAATTCACTCCTCTCAAAAACTTATTCGTCAAGCAAGTAGTGGAAGCTGGCATAATTTTTGTTCTTCGGTAGATGAATCAACCACCTCCGGTGACATGTGGTACAAAATGAAATGGATCAAAGGTTATAGCTCTCAAAGATGCTATGTTGACCCACAAAATTCTAAAAACTTATTAAATTCTTTAACCCCTGATTATACATCTCCTCCGTTTCCTACTATTTTTAAAAATAATTCAGCCTTAGAATGTGAGATCTCTATCCAGGAACTTGAAATATGTATTAAACTGAAGGATACATCTCCTGGCTGTGATGATATATCATATTCGATGATAAAGAACATGCCCGATGTAGGTAAACGTGTGCTGCTAAGATTATATAACGATTTTTTTTCACAGAGTTTTGTCCCATCCCAATGGCGTGATATTTGTATTATACCCATACCCAAACCTGGGCGGACCGCTAATGATCCTTCATCTCTTAGACCTATATCACTAATATCCTGTGTCTGTAAAATTTTTCATAACATTTTATGTAGGAGATTAGAATGGTTTTTAGAGAGAAATAAGACATTTTCTTCATACATGGTTGGTTTTCGCAAGGGTAGATCATCTCTTGAAAGCCTGAGCTGTCTAGTTTCAGTGATTCAGACTGGATTTTCAGAGGGTAAATCGACTATGGGTTGCTTTTTGGATATTGATAGTGCTTATAAGAAGGTTAATAATGTTTCATTGATAATGATTTTGGATAATCTTCTCGTTGGGTCCCTCATTTGTAAATATTTATGGAATTTCCTTCATGAAAGAGTACTTAAAATTAAAGTAGGTAACAGTTTTTATTGTCGTTATACAGGCAATGGTTTAGCTCAAGGAGATCCGCTCTCTCCATTGTTATTTAATATTATTACCTCGAAGATATGTATGAAATTACAAAATAGTGTTCATATTTCTCAATATGCAGATGATTTTGTTATATATGTACAATGTAAATCAATTCAGGAAGGACAATGCCAAATCCAGACTGCTCTTAATTCAATTGACATTATGTTAACAAATATAGGCTTAGACATATCTCCATCAAAAAGTAAAATTTGTTTGTTTAATAGAGGATTTCGTCAACAAATTATCAATGTTCAGCTTAAAGGTGTATCGTTAGAAGTAGTAGACAACGTAAGGTATTTAGGCATGTGGTTAGATAGGGGCCTTCGTTGGAAGAAGCACGTTAATGAAATTTGTAATAAAATAGTTAAATTTACAAATATTTTTAGAGTTTTAGTAGGACCTGGATGGGGTATACATCCTTTACAATTAAGACAACTTTTTATATCTCTTGTTCGTAGCCGGATGGATTATGCTAGCTTCTTATTTGATAACAGTGCCGATTCACATTTAATTAAACTAGATCGATTACAAAATATATATCTACGTTTGATTGGTGGTTTTATCAAAAGTACTCCGAGCCATGTAATGGAGTCTGAACTTCAATTATGTCCTTTAGCAGTGCGTCGTCGGTATCTAGCAGGTAAATTTTATTTAAAAATGAAGTCTAATAAATTTCCTATTATGAAAATTATTAAAAAACTAAATAGTCTTACTGAAAGAAGTTACTGGACAAACAAAAAAAAACCTCTCTTAGTTACAATACACAACGCTTTTAATAATATACCTATTAATTGTACTAATAAATTTGATATGTTTTCCCTAGATACTTGGGTTAGCAATATGGACTTATCATCGTTTATTAAACCATGTTTGAGCCCTATGTCTAAACCTAAACGTTGTTATAATGTTCATAACTTAAGGGACATCTGCTCTAAACTAATAAACCATCAATATAGTAATTTATACGGATGGTTCAAAAAATGAAAACATTTATGGAGCAGCATTTTTTGATTCACAAACGGGTACTTATTGTAAATTCAAAGTTTCTTATAAAATTTCTATTATGCATTTGGAATTATTGGCCATTGCAGAAGCTCTTTATTATATACAATCATTAGATTATGACCGATTTGTTATTTTTACGGATTCTAAAACAGCTCTTTTACATTTGATTAAATGTACATCGGCTTTTCGAGGTTTTCCATTGGCTTATTCTATAATTACAACTATTTTTAAAATTATTGCCGCTAACAAAGTTGTTATATTCCAATGGATTCCGTCTCACATTGGACTTCACGGTAATGAGGTAGTGGATCGTTTAGCTTACGAAGCTGGTTCTGATGGGGTTCTTTTAAATAGTTTGCCATGGTATTCTGAGCTCATTCCTTCAGTAAGGAGTTATTGCAAAGAATTTTGGTCAGAATATTTTGATAAGAGATCTTTAACCAAGGGTATATGGTATAAGGTGATCCAACCATCTTTGCCTTGTTACCTCTGGTTCCATGATACAAAGATGAACAGACAGGAGATTGTAATAGCTTTAAGATTGAGATCTGGCCATGTACCTCTCAATAACTTTGGTTTTATGATGGGCAAACTGGAATCACCTAATTGTACTGTGTGCGGAGTCGTAGAAGATGCTTATCATATATTAGCAGAATGTAGTCGTGTGCAGACTCAACGACATAAAACTTTCGGTGATTCTCGTTTTAGTATAGGGTTCTATAATAGCATTCTTGCTTCTCCTCTTTCGATTGAAGCTAGAAGGCTTTATAATTTAATTTCTTTGTGTTTAAGTTTAAGAGTAGACAATAAGTAAAATAAGCTAATTTAACAATTTTGTATATAATTAATTTGTAATCAATCATAGGGGTGACATTTTCAGTACTGAAAAAACCCCTTTCACAATAAAGAGAAAAAAAAAAAAAAAAAAAAACACAAATATGTTCTCTCAAATCTGAATATTAAGTAAAAAAAATATGACATACCGAAAATATACTTTACATGCATTATAGTATTACGACATATTTCACATTTACGTAAAATACAAGAAATGGAATGATGATTCACTCCAAATAAAGCATTACTTTTATGAAATATATATATACACCATTCAATATCATATGTCCGCAATGTGTTGCCGATATCTGAGCCTGTTTGAGTAAGGTAAGATAATGTTAAGCAATTTTTCCTTAGAGTTCAGTAGATTTTACTTATCGTAACATATTTATACAATATTTATTTTTAGAATGGGTAAAAATTTTTAAAAATTAAATTTAAAAATAATTTACTAAAAATAAAATAGGATAGGTAAAATTTTAAATACAAATTGTATTTTTTACTTTTGTTTAATATTGTATCTAGGGAAAACATATCAAATTTATTAGTACAATTAATAGGTATATTATTAAAAGCGTTGTGTATTGTAACTAAGAGAGGTTTTTTTTTGTTTGTCCAGTAACTTCTTTCAGTAAGACTATTTAGTTTTTTAATAATTTTCATAATAGGAAATTTATTAGACTTCATTTTTAAATAAAATTTACCTGCTAGATACCGACGACGCACTGCTAAAGGACATAATTGAAGTTCAGACTCCATTACATGGCTCGGAGTACTTTTGATAAAACCACCAATCAAACGTAGATATATATTTTGTAATCGATCTAGTTTAATTAAATGTGAATCGGCACTGTTATCAAATAAGAAGCTAGCATAATCCATCCGGCTACGAACAAGAGATATAAAAAGTTGTCTTAATTGTAAAGGATGTATACCCCATCCAGGTCCTACTAAAACTCTAAAAATATTTGTAAATTTAACTATTTTATTACAAATTTCATTAACGTGCTTCTTCCAACGAAGGCCCCTATCTAACCACATGCCTAAATACCTTACGTTGTCTACTACTTCTAACGATACACCTTTAAGCTGAACATTGATAATTTGTTGACGAAATCCTCTATTAAACAAACAAATTTTACTTTTTGATGGAGATATGTCTAAGCCTATATTTGTTAACATAATGTCAATTGAATTAAGAGCAGTCTGGATTTGGCATTGTCCTTCCTGAATTGATTTACATTGTACATATATAACAAAATCATCTGCATATTGAGAAATATGAACACTATTTTGTAATTTCATACATATCTTCGAGGTAATAATATTAAATAACAATGGAGAGAGCGGATCTCCTTGAGCTAAACCATTGCCTGTATAACGACAATAAAAACTGTTACCTACTTTAATTTTAAGTACTCTTTCATGAAGGAAATTCCATAAATATTTACAAATGAGGGACCCAACGAGAAGATTATCCAAAATCATTATCAATGAAACATTATTAACCTTCTTATAAGCACTATCAATATCCAAAAAGCAACCCATAGTCGATTTACCCTCTGAAAATCCAGTCTGAATCACAGAAACTAGACAGCTCAGGCTTTCAAGAGATGATCTACCCTTGCGAAAACCAACCATGTATGAAGAAAATGTCTTATTTCTCTCTAAAAACCATTCTAATCTCCTACATAAAATGTTATGAAAAATTTTACAGACACAGGATATTAGTGATATAGGTCTAAGAGATGAAGGATCATTAGCGGTCCGCCCAGGTTTGGGTATGGGTATAATACAAATATCACGCCATTGGGATGGGACAAAACTCTGTGAAAAAAAATCGTTATATAATCTTAGCAGCACACGTTTACCTACATCGGGCATGTTCTTTATCATCGAATATGATATATCATCACAGCCAGGAGATGTATCCTTCAGTTTAATACATATTTCAAGTTCCTGGATAGAGATCTCACATTCTAAGGCTGAATTATTTTTAAAAATAGTAGGAAACGGAGGAGATGTATAATCAGGGGTTAAAGAATTTAATAAGTTTTTAGAATTTTGTGGGTCAACATAGCATCTTTGAGAGCTATAACCTTTGATCCATTTCATTTTGTACCACATGTCACCGGAGGTGGTTGATTCATCTACCGAAGAACAAAAATTATGCCAGCTTCCACTACTTGCTTGACGAATAAGTTTTTGAGAGGAGTGAATTCTTTGCTTAAGAATATCTAAATTTTGAGGAGTTGGATTTTTTCTAAATGTTGCCAAAGCCAATCGGCGACGAGCTACTGCAAGAGATAGAGAATTTGTCCAATATGTCTTAGGAGTAAATTTTGAAAACGGATTTTGATTTAACTTAAAAACTGGTATATACATTAGAGCTGCTTCGTTCAAAGTCTTAATGAATTCATTGTATGTATTTTGAAGGTAAATGGAATGACAAAAATTTTTGAATTTTTTTTCTAAGAACCTAGTATAAGAAGTCCAGTCGGCCTTGCGAAAGTTCCTTTTAACAATTGGAGGTAACTGGGAGGTACACACTGTTGTAGCTTTAATTATCAAATGATCACTTCCTAAATTTTCGTTCAAAACCGTCCAATTAAATTGAAGTGCTATGTCTAAAGACGCAAGTGAAATATCAGGGGAAGATTGTTGTAAGATGTTGTTCACTAATCGAATACGTGTATGCATACCGTTATTTAAAGTAATAAAATTACTATCTATTAGGGCATCATAAATTAAATTGCCTCTGTAGTCAGTTTTGTATGACCAATTGACGTGATGTGCGTTAAAGTCGCCTAAAATTACAGTATTGGATGGGAATAATGAAAAAAGTTCGATCCAATCTTGATATGTTGTAATAATCCTTGATGGACAGTATAAGGAAATTATATATTTAATAGGTTCGCAGTTAAAAAGCTGAACACATACAAACTCGATGTCGTTATTATTTAAGTGCACAATTCTACGTTGTGATTTAATAGATTTATGTACAAGGACAGCTACACCACCGTACGCGTCATCACGGTCAGAACGATAAATATCATAACAACCTACTTTTAATTTACAACCTGGTTCAAGCCAAGTTTCGTTAAGGGCAGCAATATGGACTTTTTCTTGACATAAAATTTCGGAAAAAGCAGCTAACTTCGGTCTAATACTTTGGGTATTCCATTGCAAAAAATTAAGCTTAAGCTTAAGCTTAATTAAAGAGTTAGCCATCAGTACGAGTAACAAAGGTAAACACTTTTTTAATCCATGACCACTCTGAGATATAATTAACCGAAACTAACATTAACCATTCAAGACACAACTGAATCACAGAATTAATTTTCGATGAAACACTGGCATTCCGAGGAAATATAACCTCCTTCAAACGGGAACACAGTTCACTAAAAGGAGGGTGTGAATCCTTTTGATTCCCTTCATCCTCCATTCGACCCGGCTGGACGTTTTCATTTTCAATAAAGCTCCAATTATCCTCAAGTGGGCGACTTTTCTTCTTTGAAGTTTTAGATTCCGCTCTAAAAGACTGATAAGAAGATTCAGTGTGAACAGAATTAGTTTGTACCGCTTCAGCGTAAGATCTGCGAGGAATTTCTGAACTAAGTGTTTTATTTACAGAATTATTCTTAAGCGATGGGAACTGATCTCTGTTGTTAATAGACGGCTGTTGTTGAGGTTGACTAGTGTTTTCTGACGCATTATAATATTCCAAAGCCTTTCTATATGTATAATTCATTTCAGACATTATCTCTCTAATCTTCCTTTCCTTTTTATATATTGGACACGATTTACTTAAAGATAAATGATCACCGCCACAATTCACACAAGAAAATGTCTCAGTATCACAATTTTCATGATGTCCACCACACTTAGGGCAGATGATAGATTTCCCAGGACACATTTTGCGAATATGACCAAATTTCCAACACAGAGAGCATTGTGAGACTTGATGTATATAACCTAGAACTTTGATATTGATGTCACACACGCGAACAAATGACGGTAAATTATTACCACTAAAACAAAGCCTTATTGTTTCGCTGGGACACCAACCTCCTCCATCTCTGTTACGACGATTTAAACGAATTAATGATAACAATTTTGCAGGGGGGGGAAATGATAGATTTTCAAGGATTTCATTATCTGAGAGGTCAAGGTCGACATTTTTAATAATACCATAACAAGCAGATACTTCCTTGGCTTTCTGGAACCTCCATCCTTTCTGTATAAGATTTTCACATTGGAAAAGTTTCTTGGAGTCGGACTCATTCTCGAATTCTAATCGGATTTTAAATGGGCTTATATATTTAATGTGGCAAATATTTAATATACAATTTTCTTTAAGAAGGCGTGCTAAGGCAAATTGTTTAGGAAGACGGTCCTTTGAAGAAATGTAAACCTCATTTTTTTCGGTTTCTGAAGAATTTAAACTACTACATTTAATCTTCTTTTTTAATTTAACCTCTGACCAACCCTCGTCTACTTCACTACTACTACGTTCAAGATGTCTTTTCTCCACTCTTCTCAACTCCTCCTCATTTTCACTACAAATATCTTCGGCATCCATATCAATATTATTCAAAGGGCGACGTACAATCTTTTGAAGCAGATCGTGGTAGAGCGATCAGGATGAGATAGAGTGTATCTAAAAGAATAGTAGGGCAAGCCATAATTGTTTTTATTTTATCGTATTTACATATTTATGTAATTGGCTATAGGAAATTACTTCAAAATGATTGATATATATTTGAAGGAAAATATATATCTCTATATAATTACTTATATATATGAAAATAGTAATTAGGTGACTAATAACCTTAAAGATCGGTCAGTTTGGACAAAAATATGGTACGCAGATTTGGAAATTTTAAATGTATGTAATGTAATTTAAATTTTTTAATCTAATTACGAAATTCAGAGAGTCATATACCTGTATAGATAAACCTGTATAGATACCTGTATTTTTAAATCTATTATATTATGTACCCACACTATTGTGTCATTTGGCAATTAATCGGTACCCTCAAATCTAAAGGAATTATTTTTAATATATTTGACATTTACCTTAAAGAAAAGTCTTTACATTTCCTTACAAACCTTATCTTACCTTACCTTATCCATAGGTAAGACATTTTATCTATTTTCTTTCAACTTAAATTGAAGTAAAAAAAATGAATTATTAGTCAACACTACAGAAATGTCTTAAATTTACGTATACCATATTATTTGACTTTAGGTATTTATTAAACGATATCATGCCATGAATTCGTTCCACAGTTTTATCCCAATTGTTGAGGATCAGCACTTACGCTACGCAATATTAACTACGTTGTCGTAATTGGATAATATCAATTATCAAATTACGATATTACTGTACGGCAAATTATTGTAGATATTTTGTAATGTAAATATTTATATTGGTGAAATATTCAAAATTACGTCAAATAGTATACCATATTATCAAAAGTGCAAATAAATAAATTTGTAAATGTTTTATAAATAGATGTTATTCATATAATACTAAATAGATAAATGAGTGTTACTTATTGATAAATGAGATTCAACAATTGCAATGTAAATGTTATTTTTTTTTCAAATAGACAATAGGAATATTATTATTATACAATATTTTATTGTCAAGTAGACATGGCATTTATAAAACGTAAGATTTATAAACAAGAATCTGAGGCGGCAGAATAATAACAAGTACCTGTAGAACAGCTTATGGATACTTTATTTTTTTATAATTTAAAAAACCTTAAATAGGTTTTAAACAAAATTGTGTTTTACAAATATGAAATTGCAAAATAAAATGTATTTTGCTATTTCGAAAGTTATCAAAAGCAAAATTAAAAGAAGATTTATTATGGAGGTACAGGGGTAGGAACTGATCGGATATAAGTTAATGGAAATTAAAAAGTCTGTCTGTTAATTTTTTTTAATATTTTATAACGGTTATTAATGACGAACAATATATTTTTTAAATATAAGTAGTTGTTTCCAAGTGTATTATCGGAGGTTTAAGGATTAAGGATTTAATACAAAACAAAAAACCCTTTTCGCATTCAGCGTTCTAAAATAAGGTTTTACCTCTTTGTAGGGGTGGTTTATTAAGATTGACTTTTTGAGATAATATAATTAGTACCGTACTATCTCTATCAGACTTATCTTGCTATAAATTTGATTACGCTATTAAATATTGAGGGAGGTCTGAGGCTCATTAACACAGTTATTTTATTTCACTTTGATACCAGAAAGGATTTTTCTTATTATATGTAGCAATTAGGCGACCGACCTTTCTATATAGATTGATTAGAAAACATTTTAAAATAACCGCTTAGTTTGATTATTTTTTTTTTTACGAATTATCCACGACTTCTGTCTTACAAAACAAACAAACATAACGGAGACAAACCAAGCTCTGACTCGGAACAACTATGAGTAGATATCACAAAGAACTTTCCCGTGTGTGAATAAAATCCATTGTTTCAACAGCCAGGGCTACTAACCATTTGACTAGCGAACGTAAATACGTTCTAGCCAGTCAAACTAATACAATTATTAGTTATATATATTTTTAAATAACTTTTTGAATAATCTTTCGTATTTATTATTAACACAATATTATTATAATTGAATTTTTTTTATATTAATAGAGAATTATTCTCTACCTTTAAATTAAAGGTAGAGAATATATTTATAATGATAAGTTGATTAAAACTCATTATCAAAAACATTAAAAACTAACTAACATTGAAAACACCAATGACAATAAATAACGTACTTAAATTTAATTGAATATTGAGAAATGCCTCAGAAACTATAGAAATATTTCTAATAGATTGTGGTTCCTATACGTCACCAAAATATTTTTTTGTGAATCGAAGGACCTAAGATATATATATTTTTTAATACAGATGGAGTAAATTGGCAAAATATAATCTGCTTATATAAGAGGCGCTCGCTTTTCAGAATTATTTATAAAAATAAGGAGCTTTTTCAGTAAACTCTTCCAATTAAAAAATATCGTATCATGAAAATAATAATTATCCAAGAGTATTTGGGAGCTGTGTTATTTTCATTATTACTTACAGCTTAACATAAAATAAATGTAGAATCAGGACTTTAATTCAGCTCACAAAATATTACAAAAATATTTAAGTTCTCATAAAGCCTAAGTTAAACACCATACAATTAATAATTATGAGGTTTTTATCTAGTGACGGAAAAGGATTAGGTCAACATTTTATTCATAAGGGGTCACAGATAATCAGAACAGCAAGGTACAGTCACTGAAAATCAGTAGGTTTTTGACCATCGTATTGTGAAAATAGTCGCCCCGGCGCCTTGCGTCAAATAATTTATTTCTATTTAATACGTTTCGGACGCCTTGTAAGTTTACAAAAATAACATTTAAGACCGCGCTTCGGTGAACTTTTGATTGTAGGTTAATACTACTTATATGTAAAAAGTTTTTTTATCTCGTCATGAGCGAGCCTTATCACTTTTTATTACGTAATAACAAAAAAGAACTTAAGAGCTTATTTATAACATATGTATCAGCTTTCGTATATTGAAATCGAAAATACTTATTTTATTTTATTTTATTTATATCTTTTCCACTTAGAATCATAATCAGTGATCACTTGTGTACGTCAACATGGAAGTGTCAGGAGGGCCTATTACGATACTAGATTTATCGTAATAAGCCCTTCTGAGAAAGCACTTTCCATCTTAATGTTAAAGCTATGAGGGTTCCAAACGCGTCCTGGTCTGAGAAGAACCACACAACAAACTCAGCCGGATATATTTTTTGTTATTGTGATCACTGTTTCACAAACGTCAAACTTAAATGTAAATTTGGAACAACTAGAACCGTCGCAATTAATAGGAAAAGAAGCCTAATGATTTCAGGCAACGAAAATTAAATAATAATAACAGAAAAAATATATATATATATAAATCTTCGGCCTGCCACACAACCAGTCACCGCAAGCAGCACCCGTTCACGAGCATAACACAAGAGCCAGCCATCACCCCCTTCGCACATATTTGAGGGAGGGAGGCAACCCGACTCCCGATGCTACCGCAAGTAGTGACTTCTAAGGAATCGGTGTGATGCAGAAGGTCGATAAAGCAAAATTAATTTACAACAAAAAACAAATTGCGGAGATTACTAGCTATTCGCAATACAATACAGATTCATTCCCAGGCCATACCGTCATCGATGTAATCCTTTACACTATAGTAGGATTTTTTTATTAAATTATTTTTAACATATAATTTAAATTTATTTAATGATAGGCTTAAGGCTTCATTTGGGAGCTTATTATAAAAACGTATACAATTACCCTTAAAGGATTTACCTATTTTATGGAGCCTAGTGCCGGGCATAGCGAGTTTATTTTTTTGTCTTGTATTAATTTTATGTAAATCACAATTTTTCTTGAATTTTGAAATATTTTTATGAACGTAAATTAAATTTTCATAAATATATTGATTGTAAACAGTCATAATTTTAAATTCTTTAAATTTGTTTCTTAAAGAGTCTCTTGGTCTCATATTATATATTGCGCGAACAGCCCTCTTCTGCAATGTAAATATGGTATCAATGTCAGTCGCATTGCCCCATAAGAGTATACCGTATGACATTAAGCTATGAAAGTAACTAAAGTAAACTAATCGAGCAGTTTCCATATTTGTTAATAGACGTATTTTTTTAACCGCGTATGCAGCAGAACTTAGTCTGCTTGACAAATCAAATATATGAGGACCCCATTGCAATTTTTCATCTAAAGTAATGCCCAAGAAAGTAGTAGATTTGACCATGTCCAAATCCTCATTATTTAATTGTACATTGGTTCTAACATTTTTAACATTTGGTAAACTAAATTTGACACATTTCGTCTTTTTTTTATTGAGCAACAAATTATTGGCGTTAAACCATTGTACAACATCTGAGAGAGCATTGTTTACATCGTCAATAACAGATTGCCGTCTATTAACTTTAAAAGTAAGAGAAGTATCATCAGCAAACAATACTATCCCATGTTTTTCCCTCACTAGGTGAGGTAAGTCATTTATGTAAATGAGGAACAAGAAAGGCCCTAAGATAGAGCCCTGTGGCACACCTATTTTTACCAAAGAACCAGGGGAACGTTTTCCGTTTACATCAACTTTTTGTATTCTATCATTAAGATATGAACTAATTAAATCTAGGGACTTATTTTTAACTCCATAATGTTCTAACTTTTTTATAAGGATTTCATGTTGAACGCAGTCAAACGCCTTAGATAGATCACAGAAAATGCCAAGTGCATCCTGTGATCCTTCCCAGGCTTCAAATATGTTTAGTAATAGCTCAACACCAGCATCTGTTGTAGAGCGACCGGCAGTGAAACCAAACTGGTTTTTGTGTAAGAGATTGTTTTTACTGAAATATGCCACAAGTTGATTAAGAATTATTTTCTCAAAAATCTTACTAAAAGTGGGTAAGACTGAAATAGGTCTATAGTTACTAGGATCTAATGAACAGCCGGATTTGAATAATGGAGTTATTTTACTTTGTTTCATTAGATCAGGAAATATACCATATTCTAAACAATTATTAAATATTAATGCTAAGTCTGGCGCTACAATGTCAATTATGGACTTAAGTATGTCAACAGAAAACCCCCAAAGATCACTAGTCTTTTTAACGCAAATTGATCTAAATACTTTGATTACTTCTTGAGCATTAACTTTTTCAAACTTAAAACTACTAACACATTGATCTACATTCTCTCTAAGTAAACCCATAGCTGCAGCGGTAGAAGAATTTAAAGATAACGTTGTAGTCACTGGAATATTAGTAAAAAAGGTTTCAAAAGCAGTAGCAACCTCGAGGTCAGACGTGACATATTTATTATCTATATTTAATTTAAAGTCGATCCTCTGGGATTTAGCTCTTCCAGTTTCCTCATTAATTATTTTCCAAGTTGTTTTTATTTTATTAATGCTATTTCCTATTTTATTTTGAATATGTTGATTTTTTGCTATTTTACATTGTTTTTTAAAAGATTTGGAAAATAATTTTACCTCATCCCTAAACTCATTACTAGTATTAAACATCAATTCCGCATACATATTATATAATTTTTCTCTATTTTTGTGTAACTCAGCAGATGCCCAATCACTAAACACTAATTTATCATTAACAACCACTGTTTTAGGAGTAAATATAAAGTTAAATAATTTAGTGAAAGTACTAAAAAAGTCATTATACATAATATTGGGGTTTGAATTTTTCATCAAAGGCAAATAGCGTACTAACCCATTTTTAATTTGTTCGATACGTTCCACAGTCACTGGTATAAAACTTATTTTCTGTTTTGATTTTTCTCTCTTGCTACAACTGAATTTAATAAATTGGCCATAGTGGTCAGAATCTAATGTATTGAATAAACATTTAAAATTTGGAATAACACTTGTAAAAATGTTATCAATACAAGTGGCACTAGTGGTTGTGACTCTAGTAGGCTCCATAAATATGTGTAAAAGATTATAAGATTTGAACAAATTTAAAAACTTTATACTTATTGAATTTTGTTCAAGAATATTAATATTGAAGTCTCCACAAATGATTACCTTTTTACTAGAATGTGATAGTTTATACAATACCTCATCCATAATCTTTTCAAAATGTTCAAAGTTAGATGACGGTGGCCTATAAACATTTACAATTATGAACTCTTCTAATTCAACTGAAGCAAGTTCAGTTGTCCGCTCAACAGAGTGGCTCACTATATCCTTGCGTTCTTTGAATTTTAGCTGTTTATTTAAAATAATTAAAGAGCCACCATGTATGGAATTAACTCTGTTGAACGAACTACCAACCTGGTGGTTATTGAAATTAAATATTAATTCATCATTCTTAAGCCAATGCTCAGTGACACAAAAAACACTAATATTAAAAGTATTTAAAAACAATTCAATTTCTAATTCCTTATTTCTAATACACTGAATGTTCTGATGCACCAGGTTGATACAGTTTATATTATGTTTTTTATTATTTATTTTAACAATTTTTGTATTTCTATAATGATCATTAATATCATTATTTGATATCTTAATTATTTGGCTAGAGGATATCTCTACTGTCTTAATGACTAGTTTAAACTACTACTAATACTACTATTACTAGTTGGATTTATTTCCAAGCTGTTTTTACTTATACAAGTAACTGAATGTTGTTCAATAGAAACAATTTTAGCCAAATTATTGGCTGTCATAGTAAAATAATATAATAGCGATGAAGCTACCTGTCTTTTAATATATGGAGATAGGTAATACCTACCATTAGTCAAATTATAAAAGTTACTAACATTAGTGTTAGTGTCAATCACATGAAATTTGTCATTATACAAACATAAATTATATATCAGTAAATTTATCTTATATCTAATTTTATTTTCGGCCTGTGGCAAACCTTGATTATAGGGTAATGAAAACCAGACAATTTTATTGACATCTAAGTTACTTATAGTTTCAAAACATTTTTTAAATTCCAAATGATTTACATTATCTCTATTTCCTACAAAAATTATTATATTTGTTGACTTAGTAAATTGTTGACTTGAATTTTTTATTTGTCTAGTAATATTCATTAAATTATTGTCAGGTGAACAGCTGTTGAATACTTTTTGTTTTACAAAATAAGAATTTAGTACAGATCCCATTCCTTTTCCAATATTATCGCTAAACATATAAGTATCATATACAGGAGTTAATTTGAGGGAGCCACTATTATTAGAAACAGGGATATCAACTTTGTCACGCAATATTTTAGCGGGGGAGGACAATGTTGGTTTTACAGAAAATAACTTATTATTACACTCACATGAACAACTGTTAGTCTGTGAGTTCATACATTCCAAACTATTTTGTGATTTTTTTAAAAGTTCATCTACTTTTGACTTTTGTTCGCTTAGCAAGTTTTGTGTGTTTTCATATTTTTTTGTAACACTTCTTAAAGTAGTCTGCAAACGGGCTAAATGTGTTTCTAATAATTGTGTGTCAGATTCATATCTCCTATTTCTATTTTCTAATTCTATATTACAAAAGTTAATTTTTTTTAACAATATATTTTTATTAATAATTGATTTTGTAAAAAACTTGTTCTTTTTAGTTAATTTTTGGATTTTCTTAATATATCTATTAATTCTAATATATTTTTTTAATTTCTTATTGCTACAGCTACCTAGCCTTTCTGAGTTCAATGTGTCATTTGTTAAATCTATAGTGACACAGGGGTTTTTAGTTGCAGTAGTTGGGGAGTTGACCAACTGAGAAGCGCTGCCAATTAACTCTTCATACAAGCTGTGAGTGTGAATGTTAGTTGAGTTTTGAGCGGCCTCCTCCAGTTCCAAGATTTGTTGGTGGGCATCTCTCAGCTCAAGCTCCAGGGTGTCGGTACGCCGAAGGGCCTGCTCATACTCAAGACCACACTCATCAAACCTAGCCACTAATAACTGTAGCCTGTTACGCTCCTCTTCAACATCATTATATTTAACATGTAACTTAGAAAGTTCTATTTTTAATTTGTCATTATTCTTTAAAACATCTAATAGTTCCCTCTCATTAGCATCTCTTTCATTGTTTAGCTGGGCACACAAGTCCTTACTCACTTTTAATTCTTGTAATGCCAGTTGGAGTTTGTTCTCCTCTTGGCGTGAAAGGGCACGTGAACGAGTCATCATTTTAATATTAAATAAGGTACCAATGTGCAAAACCAAACAAAGGGCCTATATTGCTTTGTTTCTGCAATAAATGAGACAAAACAAAGAAACTGAGATTTGCAGAAACAAAACTAATATGAAATTGAATGAGACAGTTGTTATATAATAAAGAAGAACTAAAAACACTTAAAAACTAGAATATATATCTATTTTAGAAAATTTAAAGTTTGTACGTTACCAATCAACTGTCACTTTTCACTTTCTTAGAGATTTACAATACTGAAGAATAACTTAAACACTATAATTCTTATTACACTAGTATCAATACACTTTAATTGAATAATTGATTGGGAATTTAGCTAAAATTATACACTATAAATAATTTTACTTATTAAAACTATTAGGAACAATTCAAATCAGCTGTTGACCTCAGTGTTGCCACAGACCAAAAAAAAAAAAAAAGATAGATTAGATAACGATTAATACAAGTTCAAGGTTTTTTTTAATCTTTTAAATTATCTTGAAAATATTTTTTAGGCCAATGAAGCCAGAAGAGCCCAGTTAAACATCTTCAACCGTCAAATTTACAAAATGCTATTCAAATTGTATCCTCTTCAGATATAAACTTTCAGTACGCTTAGGAAAGTTTTTGAAGATGTTGAATACGTGATTGTCTATTCATGTCTCATTTTGACAGATGTCTGCCAAAGCTATTTGAATTCCGTTTAATATCCCCGTTTTATACAAACACACTAAGGAAAAATATCAAGAATTATTCATATAGAAATTGACGTTTTTTTCAAATGACTGGATATTTTATTTAAACGAAATGAAAATATCATGTGACGTCTGTACTCGTAGGTTTAGCCGTTTATTAAATATATTCAAAGTATTTATAAGGAATATTTATATGTATTTGTATTGTTCTCTAGCACCCTTAACAGAAGCAAATAATTTTCTTAACTAATTAAGGGTTATATGAATATGTGTAGTTTTTCCAGTGATATTATTATTATTTTATCATATTTCCTTGTCATTTTCTAACGCAAATATATTTAAAATAGTTGCAACAATTTTGGGCTGAAAACTAATCAAACAAAACAATAAAAGTCACACTTTCTGTATTTTATTCTAGCTTAAAACAGAACGAACAGGACTCGAAATAGATAAATATTTTCAAAAACCATAAGACAACAAGCCTATTGGAACTTATATATATTATTGTTTTATTCATATATTTGTGTGGGTCTGTAGATCTCAAAATTATAATTTAGTATATACTTATTATTTCATTTACCTCAAAATACAATAAATTTTAAAAATTACACATATTGATCTAACCCCTAAGTAAGCAAATTATTTGCTTGTGTTAAGGGTTTAAGACAACTATACTAATAGATAGAAGTACACATTATAAATACTAAAAATATATTTAATAAACGACCAAACCCAGAAATACAGACATCTATGCTCGTCACATACATGCTTGTCCTCGTCGGGAATCGAACCCGAGCCCCATTGCGTCGCTGTCGTTAGGCGTCTGCGCTAACCACTCGACCAACAATCCCGTACGAGTTACTATACTGACGTGAGAAAGCAAAAGCTGAGTTTAGTAGCAGAAGAAGTAAAAAGTAAGATGAGATCTTTAAAGAACATATGTGAGATAAAACAAATAAAAAGCGAGAGAGTGAAAAATAATGTTGGGACGATTTGGGCATCTAAAGCGGATGGACGAAAGAAGAACAACAAAAGGGATTTATAATGCCAATGTGGATGGAAGAGCCTTATTTTATTTAGAATCATAACAGTAGAGTTAAAACTTCACTTGTAGGATATAGGATAACAGTAACTAACTCCGTAATGGACACTCTAAAAAGCGTTCATTATTTAATAGCGTAACTGATTTTATGTGGACATTAACCTAATCGCCGATAACAATTATATTATGTCACAAATTGGTCGTTGTATTGACAAAATTTGTTTATTTAATTATTAATACTCTTTATTGCACACCACAATACATGAGAAAAAAAAAAACATAAAAAAATAATACATTGTAGAGTACAAAAGGCGGCCTTATCGCCAAACGGCGATTTCTTCCAGGCGACCTTAGGGTAAGGAACTAGAATTCTTACTAGTAGTACATTTCTATCATTATATAAAATATACAAAAAAAATACTGTAATAAATACAAGAATACATAAAAAATAACAAAAATAGCAAGAAATTAAAAAAAAAAGAAAAATAAACCGATACAGGGAGGGATTTGAACCCGCGACTACTGGGAAACCGTCCCGTCACTCTACCGACTGAGCTACCGTAGTCACGGGTTCGAATCCCTGCCCGTATTGGATTATTTTTCATTCTATATTTATATAAATTTAAATAAGCTTAACATGGCTATACATGCTTATAGATATTTTCAAACATTAATTTCGGTAGTGGCATCTTCTGAATGTTTATCTATACTGCAAAGTTAGAAATATTGGTTAAGATTTTCGAAAGAAACCTAATAGTTGTCACCACCATCCCGATAAAGACGATCACATATACTATAGAATACTTAATTCACCGAGATGGACAGCGATACGGTAGCTCCGTTGGTAGAGCGACGAGAATATGAGAGCGCAAGTATTTCGCTACTCCTCCTCCAATTGTATTAATGCGATCGTTACGTATAAGATTAAATCCTGGCAGCGTATAGGAGGATGTGGATAAACATGGTTTAAGCCAAGACTCAGAGAGTAGAATAGCATGAATATTGCGAGATTCAAATGACGCAAGCATGTCGGGGTAATGAGCCGAGACACTTTGGTCATTAATGTGAATGATATTAAACGATTTCATAGAGTCTGAGAAAATGGAATTGAGCGTGATGTTAAGGGGTTGATCTGATGTTCTGTGAAAACTTTCATCACTATACGATTTATCAATAGACGACATTGAATAAAAAGTTAATACACAAGTAAAAAAAAATAAAACAAAATAACAAAAAATAATAATAAAATTTATCCTTAAATAATAATAAATAATATGAAGATAAAAAAAATACACTCTATATATAATATAAATTATATCCGAATTATTAATTATTACTTCAAACCTTATGAATTACCAAGACCTTCTAACCCGCCAGCTGTTTCGAAAAATATTTAAACTTAAAATTAAGAAAAAATTGCAATAGAAGAAAATGTATATATAAAGTTACAATGAACATTAGAACAAGGAATTTAATTAGGATAGGCTGAATAGCCATCATTAAACATTAATGACAGGACAGAAAATTCAGCTGTCAAATTAAATAAAAATAAATACTATGTAGTTGGTTTAGGATTACCCCTTATTACATATTAAAGGAATATTTAAGTAACAATTAGCATTGAATATAAATAATAACTTATCAATGGCCATGAGCACCTAAAACTTAAAATAAAATAAAAAAAGAAACATTTAAATAAGGATTGTCATACATTTGGGGTCTCACTTCTTTACCATGCCTCAGAGACGACAGGGGAGAGGGCATGAAACAGGGACATGAGGGACTGAGCTGGAGTGGATATATCCTTTAACTCAGATGCTTATGATTCGTTGTCTCGTGCCATCGGGTGTTTCGTGCCATCATGTCTTTTCATTAGAACAACATCATCTCTAGTCCAATAGATTGTTACCCCGAAAAAAAGCTTATAAAATTAGCTTATAAAATATTTTGGGCAAGCTAACTTTTTATTACTGTTTACAGTTTTAATTATTATTACAATTTAAATTTATTGATTATTACATATATTTATTCGACTGTATTGACATTAATTTTATCAATTTGACTTATTAGTGTTGAACGCATTCGTGGTTCTTATGCATACACTCGGAGCAAGGCGGATGCTCGGCTTGAACTGTTGCGGTTTATTGATTGCTTCATTCATATTTACACACACAATTTAACCCTAACGTAGTTACCAAAACGAAAAGAAGTTTTATTAAAATATATATATTCCATAAGGTAGGATTTTTTATAGTTTACGGTATTATAATTTAATTTATTCAAATTTTCAAAGTCAATTGGACCTTTGTTAAACTGAACCATACTTTTAATTTAAATACATAATTTACTTACAAAGACGTAATCGTCATCGTAAAAGCGTAAAGAGATGTGATTGGTTCGAAAGCTACAGTTATCAGGGAAACAAGGATATTAACCTTAACGTAACTCTTACATAGAGCATTATAAGAATTTAATTATATTTTACTGGTATCGCACTTTTTTCTAGCTTAAGGTGAAATCCTGATTGACTTAACAAAATCATAAGAAATATGGAAGCTATTATCTCGGTATGGAGGTAGAATAATGGGTGCTATTGGTAAAAGAAAATCAAACTATGTGAATAAGAGCGACAAGATATTCATAGTATTAGTTCCTACTAAACATATGTCATATGAATGGAGCATTTTAAAACGAAGTAAAATATTCATATAATACATTTGTATTAAAAATGTTCTACAACATTTATAAAATAATATCCCGTAACTCTACCGTATCCCGTAGCTCTAACAATGGTACTTCTGTATCGCTAACCGTTTCAGTGAATTAAGCATTTTATATGTGATCGTCTTTTGGGGACGGTGGTGATATCTATTAGGCTTCTTTCAAGAACCTTAACTAACTTGGAATATTGATTAATATAGAAAAGATGCCAAAACCGTAATATTTTTATAACCGTAACCGTTCTGTAACCGTATATATTTTAAGCTTTTTTAAATTAGTTTTGAATATAAAATAAAACGTAACGATCCCGGATAAACATAATACTTATTTGATGACTAGTAGTTTCTTTATTTAAAATTATAATAGAGTCTTTAATCACTGGTAGAATGGTAAGATCGTAATTTAAATACTTGAATAACAAAAAGTGCTTTACCACTATTATGTGTGCAGACATGATACCACAAAAGCACTTTTTTTTTACAAAAAATATGTGATTGGCGAAAGAAAAGGTTTATTGACAGACGCAATACTTTAGGTTAGATTAGATACCAGTTTGGCTTGAATGATAAAATCTGCTTCATTGCTTATAATAATAACTGCTATAATTATGTCAGAACTTTAATTTTATAGAATCCATTTATTTATTGTATACAATGAGCATCGAAGGCTACTATAATAACTAAGTGGATATGAAATCATACATTTATTTTTTGTTCTTTTATTTTTCAAAGCCTATTATGTTGTTTTAATATTTTAATTATTTTCAATAATGAAACATAACATCTTTTTGTGAATTGTAGAATAAATTTGAAAATATTCTTCAAATTACAATCAATCTCTTCTTTTAAATATTGATGACACAATTTAAAATATATTATGGTTCTCAGATGCACTATCTTTTTTTTTTCAAACGCTATAAGACATTATAGTAATGGTAAATAAAACAAGAGTAGAGATCAAGATTTTGTTTCATTAGAATGTCCATTGTTATTTAATTTACATATATAAATTGACGAATATGTTTGAAATATTGTATATTGGGAAACTTTGTACACATTGTTTTTTTTCGTAATTATATAATTGCCAATGTGAAACTAAATAAAATAGTAGTATAATTGTTGATCCTAGTTTAAATAAAGAATTTTATTATTTGTATTTCTCGTATACTAAAATAAAATTTGTCACATAAAAATTATTTGTCACATTGCTATAGATATTTTGCATCTAGATTTAATAGCACTCTGAACGCACTCTGAACGCGATGTATTTCGGGAATAGAAACGAACTCAGGTGTATTTAATATTTATAAAATATGAATATTTTATAACAGTTATTCTTAACTAAAATTTTAAATATTATATTTAATATTTAATTCACGAAGTTGACTAAAAAATTACTTGATTTCCAAAAGACGTATGATTACAGATCTTATTTAACGTATTTGAGAATATCCCTACGATTATCATAAGTTTACTTTGTTTTTTTTTTTTACATTGATTTAACTATTTGACGTTTGTGACTACAACATTTATACACCTTAAGCACGCCACTCGTAAACTCGATTAAAATCTTTTTTCTTTATAATTCAATACATAGAAAATAATTAAAAAAATATATAAATACTTATTGTTTTATTGTTTACATAGATTTAATTTCAGTAGGACTGGAAAAATAAACTTATGTCCACCCAACAATAATAAAAAAATGTAGTATAACAATTAAATAGTTTTATTAATTAATTCATTTTTTTTTTCGTAAATTGATCCATACAAAACTATATATACTAACATACAGAAACTATACATGTATGAATATTTTTTTAAATATGGTTTGACAACCAAAAGGTTTTCTCTAATCAATTTATTTTCCTACGAAAATTATAATACGATGTGTTTATTCAATTTATTAACGTGACTTGAATGAACAATTAAATATTTAACAACTTTACAATTTTACAGTACGTAATAAAAATAATAACTTAATTTAAATCAAATCACGATTTTGAATAAACTTTTTTTTTTAATAAATAAAGGTTAAAAAAAAGTTCTGTCTGTCTATTTTAGAAAAAAGGTCAATACTATTTTACTTACTGTTAATACTCTTTCGAATGTTTACGTTCGTATTTAGTATACTTATATTTTTAATAGAAGATTTTAATAGTAGAATTTAATAGAAGGTTTTAATAGAAACCTTTTTTAAGATGTTGCCGATTCTGTCAGTAACTCCTTTCACATATGGTAGTAGGGGCGGTTGACACTCAACTGTGGGTGGCTTGATGTGGTTTCTGCGACGCTGGCGAGATACGGGCAGGTGGTTGTTGAACAAGGCATGCTTGACATGCTGCAGCTCGTCCTCTAGGTGTTCAGCGTCACAGATGTGTTGTGCTCTCTGAAACAAAGATTTGCCAACGGTAGCTAACTGGCTAGGGTGGTGGTGTGATTTACCATTGTGGTACCTATCTGTATGTGTGGGTTTCCTATAAACAGTGTGTCCTAATATATTGTCAGGATTCTTGATAATAAGAATATCAAGGAAAGCTAAAGTATTATTTGACTGCAATTCCATTGTAAATTTTATTTTGTTGTTAATGGAATTAAGGTGTTTTAGAAACGTCGGGTTAGATTTAAAATGTAAATTTAAAATTTAATTCAATATACGCGAGTTAAATCCGTAAAAATAGTTTTATTTTAATGTGTAGTACTCGTGAAAACCTTAGAAAACACTAAATAGTTTATTTTCTATGTTTGGCATACTATACTTTAAATTTTAAGATATTTGATTGATTTCTTAAAATACTTGAAAGTTTATGGATTTTGTTCCTTTAGTTCAGGGGTGGCCAACTTAATCAGAACTAAGATCGACTTTTTACCGACGAATCTTTTTTTTTTAATAAATAAAGGTTAAAAAAAAGTTCTGTCTGTCTATTTTAGAAAAAAGGTCAATACCTATTTTACTTACTGTTAATACTCTTTCGAATGTTTACGTTCGTATTTAGTATACTTATATTAAATGTGTTATTGTAAAAAAGTGCAAAACGTTATCAATTCTATGAAAATGTTAAAACGAATCATATTGCCATGTCAGTTGATCCGTTACGTAATGCGTAATAAATATAACAGCTATAAAAAGATGATACGTGTGCCAAAAATGAAAATGATTTATGACCTACATAACAGTCAATGTTATGGTACGAACATACAAATTTTAATATCGACTATTTACATATAACTGCATTACGTAAAGGAACATACTACTATAACCTTATAATATCTTTATTTTAATATTTTTATGACAATAGTTTAGGCAATGCTCCAAGTGGATTAGAAATGAAGTAGGCTTGGGATCCGTTTTCCAACTACTTGAGCTTTCATCTCTGTGTTCTTCCGAGCGTAGTTTATTGTTGAAACTTCAAGCACAGTGTGACACGCTGAGTTGAGTAGTATGTTGTTAAAGCATTTGTATTTTGTATCAGAGGTTTAACAACAGATTACACGGAGTTCGCTAGAATTAAGATAGGGTCAGAAGCAACTTATGGATGACATCCAAACATTATTAGATTCAAACGTTCTGGAGAGGAAAAAGTTTAATTAAGCCAGCAAACCTTTTAACCTTTGGAAAAGGTTTTATATAAACAGTTAAAAAAGCATCCCTACTAAACATTGCTTATATTATCCGTGAATAGTACAATCATTTACAAAAATATAATTAATTTTAATTTAGTTTTGAAATATTTCAATATTTTGATTTGTTTTTCAGTATTACTATGATACCCTACATATGCAATCAGTTTTTAATATGAAAAAAAAACGATATTTATTATTATATTTATAAGCAGAATTTACATTTTTGTGTCTACTTTTTAAAAAAATATATTAAAAATTTCGATATTGAATATATTTTCTTGAAAGAAATTGTAGGAATTAATGAAACGGTAATCTATCTCTTGGAACAAGGTTCAGAAAGTATAAGTGTCGGAGAAATTACGGTCTCAGTTTCTTTAATTTAAAGATACTCTGTCATGGAGTGCAGAGTCAAGCGTAGTGCTCAATTAGTGGGCGAAAACAATCGACAAGTCTCAGTTATTTAACAACTAGTTTTTCTATTATGTTGGCAATTACTGACAAAACAGCTTTGCTGCAATGGTTTGTCCAGATCTTATAAAACTGAAGCACACTGAAGCCTATTTCCAACCATGATGTGGTTTGCGAGGGATCCGCTTCCAAGATCACCTTTTTAATCTTCATTGTCAGACGGATATATACCTATAGAGATTATGTAGAGTTTGCGTACATTAATTCCGTACGTTAATATACAATATTGCAATAGAAATACGGTTCTTCCTCGGCGGAGAAGAACTCGAACAGAAATGAGCAATTCTAAAATTAAAACTATTTTGAATTTAGAATATGTAATGAACCAAAAAAACCAAGATGAAAGTGATCAACTGATCACATTTTAGTATGTAGGGACCTAAATAAATATTAACGTTTTGTATTATTTTTTTTTCTAGCCCTTTAATTAAAATATTGAAGATCATTGATATACAAAGTGTTTGTCATTTTATCACTTACATGACATTTGACATTGAGATTTATCGTTTGTATATCTGTAAGAAATATATTGTTTAAATCCAAAATAAATTAATATTCTGCAAATAAATAGCTAAGTATTATATAAGAAAATAAGTAACTCATGATAAACTTTTTCATAGTCATATATTATTTTGAATCAGTACAGTAAAATCCGTTTACGTATACCTTGTATTTTATCTATATTCAATAGTAATGACGAAAGTGTATGAAAACTTTTATATGTAGATAAGAAAAAAATGTAATTTTTCTTATTATTACATTAAAGTTTCAAAAAGTTTTTCATCGACTTTTTTCAATGTAATAAAATATTTGATTTCATCGAAATTCCCACAGTGAGTCACAATTGCCGAATTAATTTGAAACGGTCTGAGTTTTTTCTTTTAATGACTTATTGTGGTAAATTTTAAAGATCAGAAAATTTTAAGTGGAAAATATTTGTGAGGTTTATCAGTTGAAAATATAAAATTTCTTTATAAACGAAAGCTGTTAAACTGTAAAATATAATAAATGCAAATAAATAGGCCAAAATATACAAAACAGTCATGAACCTGTTGTGATATATGGTTCTTAAAGCTGAATGTTTGTATGTATTCAAACCTCGAGACGTCTATTTTGAAAGTCATGTACTGAGTGTTACTATAACTGGCTGATAAAATTCAAACTGAGTAAGGCAATTAAATTTCGGAAAAAATAAAGAAGTCACAAAATAAAGTGAATATTTATAAATATTTTCGTTTGAAGACGTCTGTAAAACCATAATTAATACTTTCATGTCATGTGTGTTTTGTCTTTCAGCAAATGATTTATTGCAGCAAAAGCAGTTTAGCTGATAATTTAAGATTGTAAATTTAAAACAACTTCTTATGAGAACGCAAAGGAAGTCATAGAATAAATAATCACTTGATTATTGAACTTTATTTTTAAATTGCGTTTTAATAGTCGAGTATCTCCTTAAACTCTATGGATGTTTCTTAGTCAGCAGAATACAACGTGGATAATATTCGACATCAGTAATGGTTTGGTGTTAGCTATCAAAGTCACTGGAGCAGATAGTTAAGACTCTTTACAAAATGAGTTCTGATCTTTTCAGTAGGATTTTGAAACGGATCTTGGCTATGATAATTTGGAGTCTTGGAGTCCTTAAATTCTCAGAATTCAAATACAAGAGTACTTAGGCCGATTTTGTTTTTGTTTTATTGGAAAGGTTATTATTATTCCCTAAGGGAAGGACCACCATTTTAATTTAGAAAAATGTCTTACCGCGATGGTACGAAAATAAGATATAATAAACTCTGATACTTAATTTGTTAACCGATTTAAAAAAAAAAAAAATAAAAAAAATAACGCCAAATGTAAAGTGAAACCCATGACTATATATTCCCGAAAATTGTATCCAAACCGGTTAACCAGTTAAACCAGTTCCGTTTCTGAGATTTGAGTGCACAAATATACAGACATAAATATACATATATACAGACGAACAGACAAAATGAAAAACCATTGTTTTGGGTTCTCTTGCTATATAAAGGCCCCCATTATGTTTTTTTTTATATTTTCAATGTACATAAATCGATCAGTGTCAGTTTTATTTTCTATATAGATATAAAATATGAATAAGTCGTAAATACCTTGTCCATTTAGGATAAGTTAATTAGGAATTAATACTATATTTATTTTATCGCTCTTACTAAGGAAGTTTAGTTGCCTTACACCGTTTAAACCTTTTGTTCTTCCACTGTACTGTGATAATACCTTGTTCGATCAATTTGTTTACTCTATCTAAATTCCGCCTGGAGCTAGAACAACAATTCCACTGAAAACTAAACTTTATAGTACTTAATATTAGAGCTACATTTTGTCAAAGTTTTGTTTTTTGAATAACTGTAAATTTCTAATCAAGATATACCATTTTGAAATTGTTGAATTTCATAGTTAAAGTTTAGGTTAAAATATTTCAAACGTAACTTATATATGCAATATTTTCCATATTTGATCATAATTCTATAAAATAAATCACATACAAGTTACTGTTTGTAAATTATCGGAAAGTTGAGAATAAGACGAAAGACTTTTATTTCAGTTATAATTGTATTTTATGATATTTTATGTTTAAAAATATACAGAAGTTTCATTGGTGCCAAACTTAATTATAGCAATGTAGGTTTAACACTTGTAATACATAACTCTTAATGTTTGTTTCATGACGTTCTTTCCGTATTGCAACTTATAGTTAAGAAAGTAGACTTTGAATTCTATAGTAGGGGTATGTCTTTTTAAAATTAAGTTTGGAAGAATGAATTTTCCTTATGAGAATATAAATTTTTGCACTTCTATAATCTTCTTACTCCAATTGTGTTTAATAATACCTAAAAATATGAACTGCGCTAATGAAAATTAACTTTTTTTTAGAATTATTGTATGTTTTTTCTTTGACCAAATAGTTAAACTAATAATATAGACGTAATTCCATATGACATGGAGTTTGAAATTTAACATTGAGTATTGCACTGCAACGTGTCGTTACATATTCAAAACTGGTTTTACTAATAATTAACATATTTTTATAAAAGATATACTAAAAATAAGGTTTTACTAATAATATTTTTATAAACCATGACTCTTCTTCCACTATGTTTTAATTTTATACAAATTATGCAAAAAATATAAATAAAATTTGCGTTGACAATAAAATATGTAAAAAAGTGAATTACCAAAATGAATTAATTAGGATAAAATTCGTTTCACCTGGAACAAATCCTCAGAGAATTAAAATTTGCCATCAAAAGCTTATTACGCTTAAAATGCGAGAGTGCAAATTAAAAATATTTTTAATTACAGATTAACAGTTATGAATTTTGTATATTCGCATTTACATATTATTAATTATTTTCATTTTGTGATAAATGGATTACTTTTTATCCGTGTCCGATAACACAAATCGCTAAACATACAAAGTACCTAAATAGTTGCAAAATATAATCGATTAATGATTTATTTAATGATTATTAAATTAATCATAAAAATATATAAAATCTTAGAAAATTGCATACAGTACTTGACCTTAAAGTCTTATAACTTTCATTTTAAGTTTGTATTAATTTCATATTTTATAAATAGGTTGCTTTTAAACTACGTTATAATACATAACAGTTTTACATAGATAGTTTTACAACTATATTATTATTAACAATTTTATGCTATAAGATCATTAAGTTTCGTCAATAAGTCAGAGGTGCAGCGTACGTGGTTAATATCATGCAAAGAAAACTGTATAATTGAAGTATAATAATTATATTACAAATGAATAAATTAATTAATGTACTTATATAAATTTCCCAAGTGGATATGAGATCAACAAAAAGAGGGAACCAAATATATGTCGTAAATTTAATCTTTAAGGTCATTGATAAATAATATCACTTAATGATAATAATGCCACACCGATACCGTTAGAAACAAAAATATTCTAACTACTCTGATACATATTATTTAAAAGACGTATCGCTACTTCTTAATAAAAGTGCATTGAAAATAACTCTAAAATTGCTCTAAGGGCATTCTTAATGAATCAGGCTGGTGCGAGCGCCTCCCCTTCCAATATGAGTTAACATATTTCTTTCTAACAATGTGGGTTAATATAGTATAGGTGGCCACAATTTTCTTTTGAAACCTTAAGCATAGTGCACGACGCTGTGGTGAGAGGAGAGTTATGTTATGAGACGTATAAGACCGGTTCCACGTATTGTTGTAATTAAGATACCATTAGTAATTTATGGATGCTTACGCCCTTAAGTATTAATGAAACATATAATATTTACTGTTTTAAATAAACCTTGTTAATATGGATTGATTCGTTCTGGTGACAATTAATATTTATAACATATAATCGTAAACTACTTACACTCCTACAAAGTTTATACTTTAAAACCAACTATTATAATGTATATAATGTATACTGTGTCATACTTGTAATTAATTATATGATTCTAGATCTTATTTATAAGCTAATTGAAGTAAAATAAGAACCTTGTATTACTACATTAGTTCTTGATATTATTTGTAAATAATTAAAATAAAAAGAAAATTGCAAAACTTTTAACTGCACACAGCAAGCACAGTAAGTGAGTGTTTTATTTTAAAGTAAAGCAATTTAGTTACCTATAATTGGAAACAGCCCGTCATTGGAAACAGTCTATCAAAAATAAGTTTCAGCAAAATATATAAATGCAATAAATGAGTTTAATTAAAACGTTTGTGATATAATCTCTAAAAAAAATACCAGAATCTAGAAATGGAGTTGGTTAAGTTTTCTTACAATATATTTTCTTCAAGTTTTAAGTATTCGCTTGGGACAGATTTAGTAAAAATTATTACTCTTATGACAAAGAGTATTTTATTGCGTAAAGTGTGTTAACGTTATAATTATGTATAGAGGTCTGTTCAAAAAGTATCGCGAATTTTGAATTTTGGCACGCTACTTATATTTAATTTTAGATTTTTGATTTTGTTGTGTTAGTATTTATGTGCCTTACTTATGCAGACAAGGTCATTTTGAATGTTTATTACATTTTTGACAACTGTTTTGCTAGGATGTGTTTTAACTAGTCTTCGATTTTCGTGAATGGATCAAAGAATCTGTATCAAATTTTGCGTGAAAGACAAAATTCTTCATTCCATTCCAAATATTGACTGTGACATATGTGACGGTCGAACGCCCGAGCAGGTCAATAACGGACGAAAACAGAATAAAGCGAAGAATCTAATATTGGCCAATCTTCGAATTACCGTTAAAAAAGTTTTTGAGGACCTAAACATATCAACTGGCTCTTGTCATTCGATTTTAATCAATAATTTGGGCATGAGTTGGGTCGTGGCGAAATTCGTCCCAAAATTACTCAATTTCGACCAAAAACAGCATCGCGCTAACATTGCTCAGGAGATGTTGATCCGTGAACCAAATGTGCTCCAGAGGTCCATAACTGCTGATAAATCATGGGTTTATGGTTATGACGTCGAGAACCAAACTTCAATCGTCCCAATGGAAGCTGCCGCATGAGCCAAGACTGATAAAAGCACGCCAAGTTCGTTCAAACGTGAAGGTTTTGCTCACAGTTTTCTTCGATTGCAAAGATGCGTGGTGCATCATAAGTTCTTGCCAAAGGGTAGTACGATCGTTAACCTTTAACTATGGACACGCGGTCTCACAGACCGCTCACAGTTTGCAAACTTCGTGTTTAGTTACTTCCACTCCTCCTCACTATTGAGGTGCTCAGTATAAGGAATCAAAACTGACTTTTACAAGAGTTTTGAGACAAGATATGCCTCTAAAACAGACATCTTATCTGAAAATAAGTGTAATAAAACGAAAAACATGCCACCATTGTCCACCAAAGCTAAAACGAAAAACAAACTACATTTGTTCAAGTTGCAAGCAAGTGATTTTTTGCCTACAATGACTGCCATTAATGTTTCATATGTTGGACCCTTGTCAGATTTTTTTCTTATATTTCGAGAAGTAAATAGTTTATTTGAAATAAAACTATTTTTATGGATTTAACTCGCGTATATTGAATTAAATTTTAAATTTACATTTTAAATCTAACCCAACGTTTCGAAACGCTTTGCAGCAATCGTGTTCACGGTAAGACGAGATGAAGGTGTCTGTCAATATATTTCAATATTTATTTATTTTATTTACGTAAACCATACATTAGCAATACTGTCTCAATTGAACCGGTAGTTGGCGGTATACAGATAAGAAATATAAAGAATTCTTTACTTCCCGTGCTAGTCGCAACTGTGTTACGGCAAGGTAGGATGTTTTAAATGTTTTTAAAATTAGGATGTTTTTTAATTTCAATAGCCTCACGAACCATTATTGGAATGTAACGTTGTTCTTTATCTTATATAATGATCTGGCTTGTCTATGGTATGTTCATACACTGCATACTTCGATGTACGCCTATGCTTGATATCCGATATGTGTTCCTTAACTCTTTTACCGATGCCCCTCCTACATGTCATGTCATACATATAAACTTTTATATATTCCAGCACACTGTAAAGGAATATTACTTTTTATAGGTCTCAAGAATTGGCTCACTTTCCTTTGAGGTTTGTAGATAGTTTTAATAGAAACCTTTTTTAAGATGTTGCCGATTCTGTCAGTAACTCCTTTCACATATGGTAGTAGGGCCGGTTGACACTCAACTGTGGGTGGCTTGATGTGGTTTCTGCGACGCTGGCGAGGTACGGGCAGGTGGTTGTTGAACAAGGCATGCTTGACATGCTGCAGCTCGTCCTCTAGGTGTTCAGCGTCACAGATGTGTTGTGCTCTCTGAAACAAAGATTTGCCAACGGTAGCTAACTGGCTAGGGTGGTGGTGTGATTTACCATTGTGGTACCTATCTGTATGTGTGGGTTTCCTATAAACAGTGTGTCCTAATATATTGTCAGGATTCTTGATAATAAGAATATCAAGGAAAGCTAAAGTATTATTTGACTGCAATTCCATTGTAAATTTTATTTTGTTGTTAATGGAATTAAGGTGTTTTAGAAACGTCGGGTTAGATTTAAAATGTAAATTTAAAATTTAATTCAATATACGCGAGTTAAATCCGTAAAAATAGTTTTATTTTAATGTGTAGTACTCGTGAAAACCTTAGAAAACACTAAATAGTTTATTTTCTATGTTTGGCATACTATACTTTAAATTTTAAGATATTTGATTGATTTCTTAAAATACTTGAAAGTTTATGGATTTTGTTCCTTTAGTTCAGGGGTGGCCAACTTAATCAGAACTAAGATCGACTTTTTACCGACGAATCGCTGTTAGATCTACTTTATTTATTTTTAAGAATTACGTACTTCCTGATATTCTAAGGGACCTTTAGGGCAGGTAAATCTTAAATTTAACTTCAAAATTTTAAATAGTTTTTGCCTCGCCGGAATCGATTCGACTAGCGGCCGTGATCGACCGGTCGACCACGATCGACTGGTTCAACACCTGGTGCTTTAGTTGATCTCTAGCAAATTTAAGATTGCAAGTGCCTTAGAATGTTTAATTGCTTAAGTAAATAAATAAGTATATTTTGAAAAAAACACTAATATTTGTTTACTTTGATATCTATAAATAATAAAAAAAAAACAAATACATAAGAAGTATAAAAGTATCTTGTAATAAAATCAAGCCTGAAATATAGCGGTTTGTGAAATCACACGTTCATGGAAGTGTGACAAAAAAAGAACGTCCATAGTTAAAGGTTAAGGAATATTACTTGCAAATTATGCGCAATTTACGCGAAGCAATCTTTCAGAAACGCACGTATTTATGGACAAACAAAAACTGGCTTTTGTACCATGATAATGTAACTGCTCACACATCGTAACTTGTGCGCAAATATTGAGCCATAAATAACACAGTAAAGGTATGACTTGTGAGTTTTTCCTGATCCCAAAACTGAAAAAGCCCATTAAAAGGACGACGCCACGCCACGATTGAAGAGATAAAGACGCCATCGAAGGAGGAGTTGAACAAGATCACAAAAAAGTGTTTTTTTAAGTGCTTCGAGGATTGGAAAAAACGTTGGCACAAGTGCATTGACAAAATGAATCATGAATACTTTTAAAAAAATATACAAATTTCACTACACTTTTTGAATAGATATTGTATGTATGTGTATTTGAAGATCTGTTTGAAACTGTAAAAACTGTTTTATAGTTTTTATCTATAATATAAAAAAAATATGTGATTTTCATGCTGTTACAAATTAAATGTTTACTTAAAAATGTTTATTTTTATGTTGCAAAAAATATTTTTTATGTTTGGTATGTTGAAGATTATACTTAATGGATGTTTTGTTAATTTAAATAAATTTTGACATGATTTAAAGAAAATATTTTCAGTCCTAGAAATAGATATAACATAAACCCTGGTTGCCTATAAAGCGAGGGAAAAATCTAGTTGATCATAAATCTTCTAGAATCTGTAACAAAGATTTATGTAACTAGAATTTATGTACAATATTACCAATTTATGGATAACGCTCTTTGTTTCAAAGATTAATCAAATCTTTTGGGTTATATAAATTTTAGTTATTTATCTTTTGATTTCAATGTATATAAATGAGGTAAACAGCAAAGTGCCTTTTACATTTTATTAAGTGTCTTTAATTGTATCTGCATATAAAATAAAGGGAGGCTTATTCAATAGTTGTTATGCCCAATAAATTTGAAAGTCATGAAATTATTGCAAACTGGTTTGTCATCGGTTTAAAAATGAATAAAATCTTTTTCACTTAGTCAAAATTGAAAGAGCACCAAATTCACTCTTTCAAAGCTAGCGCTTAAGCCTTAAACCATTTAATATAATCCAACACTTCCGCATTATCTGCAGGACCGCTTCTGCTTAGTACACGAAACTAAATCTCAAGGAGATTCCAGCAACATTTCAGCCATTGCAGCAACATTTCAGAACAAATTTTTATGTCACCAAAAATAAATTTTATGCTATATTTACAGCAGTTTAAAGGGAGATTGTAAATCCTTACACCATACAATTCTAAATTGTTTCATATGTCAATGTATATGTTTTATTGTATGATATAAGGTACGAAACTCTAGTATTGCCTATTTTTAGTATAATGGTCAACTTTTAAAAAAATATTTTGAAATAAGCAGTATTTGTATTTTATTTATTTATTTGAAAAAATACAAAATAATCTTAACTATTATTATTCTTCTTAATTAATATTTAACTGTGTGACAAAAATCATTGTTGATTTATCGATACACCGGCATTCGACATCGTATTCAAATTGATATATGAGCTAGAAAGTAGCACATCATTAGTAACAATTCAAACAAAATTTTTACACAACTACCCTACACAATTCCAAAACACTTCCTACAAATACACAACGATAATGCAGTCGCAGTAACTTGTGAGTACACACGGGGTGATTTTTGTTGAAAGATATTATTTAATGTTTGTTTTTTATTATGGAAATATTTTTTTAATTTATATTTTATATTTATTTTTGTAATTTCATTTTTTAGGGAAGATGGAAGGTCGTTTATTAAAATAGGTATTTGATATTGTAGTAGTTGTTTACCGTAAAGATTTTTATAACTCGTTAATTTTAATTCAACGCGAGACGCACACGCTTGATGACATGTTGGTATTCGTTATTATGAAATTGCTACAGCAGTAATATATATTTAACCTGATCGTGTATTGGTAACATTTGACAATAATGAATGTACTCGTGATAATCATATTCGTGGTGGGTTTTGTTTTTTTTAGATACTATCTTTCAAGCTTTCAAAATTCTTATTTGCAGGTTGTATATTGGACCAAGGTTTGATTTACATGTTCTACCATAGCTACTCAGACCGTAAAATATGGTTGTTTCACCCAAAGCTTTATATAAGTTTATATGAAATTTCTTTTAGCCGATCGTCAATTATGAGTCCCAGATATTTTTGTTTATTGACTATTTCAACAGGCTTACATGAACAGTTTTGAAGATCAACATGTAGACATTGGTGACTGTGTGTTAATAGTTTTAAATTATTATGTTGCTTCCTATTCTGGGTAGAACTGATGTGCATTAATTTAGTTTTGTCGGCATTTAGAACAAGTCCTACATCTTGAGACCACTTTAACAAAAGGGTGAAATCTGTTTGAAAGTCTTCCAGAGCTGCATCTAGATCATTATTTGCGGCTACAAGACAGTTTTTTATTTATGTGGTTAAAAAACATTGTTCAATAGTTGAATTAATGAAACGTGCAAGTGGTTCTACAATTTCGGTATTTATTACTTTTAGATCCTGTTCTCTAATTTTATCTGTACCTGTAAAAACTTTTCTTACATAATTTTAAACAATTCTAATAATATATTACTTTAAGAAATCTATAAAGTGAAAATAATTCATTTTACGATTGTATTGAAGAAAATAATAAACAACAACTGTTAGCCACAGTCAATTTACTTTACCGAAAATGCATGAACACGATCACTACCTCTGTTTAGGAATATAACTAAAGTAAAATATTTATTGAAATCTAATTTTTCTAAAATATTATCAACCTCTACATGAATATGACGTATAATTTTTTAGACTTTGATAATATTATTGTTGAAAAAACTATTTGTTGAAGAGATCAATCTAAATGGTAATATATGTCATTTACCTTGATCTCTTTTTAGTTTATACGGAAAGGTAACATCAAATTTAACATGTATATTATATAAAGCAGATACATAATTCACAAAAAAATGTGTTACTTGACATGACGTGACTTGACACATTGTCTTTTATGTAATAAACTGAAAGATTCGTGGCTCACGTATAATAAAAAGAAAAGTTTGGTGTTGTACGTCTATCAAGCCACTCTACATTATATGAGAGTATTAAAAATTTTACGGTGACATAAAAATTATATAACACATTGTGTTACAGGTCAAAGAACATAAAAATGTTGTCTTCAATGTAATGGACATAATATAACATGGTTTTTAGAAAACAATTATATTAAAAATAGCTGTATATACATTTAAAAACAAATATTGAAATCAAACTGTTTCTACGGATTTAACTCGCGTATATTATCGCGTTTAATTTAATGTAAATTTAAAATTTAATTCAATATATGCGAGTTACTAAATGAAATGATAATTTTGTGCTGTTTTAGCTTTATGTAGGTATACCTTTTACATAAATTCGGGTTTGATACTTGTGTTGAGAAAAAAAATATTCAAATGACGATAATATTAAAATGTAATTTCCAATAAATATATATATCATAAGGGTTGTTTTACCTTCACGAATGTAATGCGTATAACGAGTATCTCAACTAAAATAGTAAAAACTCTTCTATTATTTTTTATGTATCTGCGTTTCATGATGTGAGTGAGAGATCAAGATCCTTCAACCATCTTTCTTCCCATTCTTGTATCCTACAGTCTAGCCTCCCTGTTCCTCAAAGGTGGCGTCTGACGCTGCCTATATATGTAGATATCCATTATGAACAACAACAATTTACCATAAACTGCAAAAGGCACCTACGTATTTAACATTCCGGTTTTTTTAAAGAGAAAGACTTTATCTTTTAAAATAGGAAACACTGAATCATTTGAAGTTGCCACAAACTAAATTTCAATTGATATGCCAGTAGATAACGTTACCTAGATGGTAATGGTCTCTAAAAACGCGTTAGCTGTTTAATAGTGTACTCAAGTTTATGCGAACATTACTTGAATCGATCAATAATTCTGTCATGACATTAAGCGGTCGTATAAATTAAACCTCTAAGAATTTGTGATTTTATTACTTATAATGGTCTGATTAATGAATTGGTTTTTATTTTGAAAATGTTAAGTTTAAGAACAATAATACTATCTAGTAAAATGTTAAATGTAGATTTTTAAGCCTTTTTGAGATAATGGATTGTTTTCTAAAAGAGAAAAAACATTTTAAAGTTATTTTTTTTATCATATTATGAGAAAAGTTGTTTTAAGGATACGATAAGAAACACTCAAAACGTTTAAGAAATGGAGATCTTGATCGGAATAGAATTTCCAACTCGGTTGTTAACGATTCTTTAATGATGTAAAGAATACGACGAACATTAAACATAAAAAAATATTTTATCCGAGTCTAAATGTGAAACAAAATTATAGCTAATATCGTAAGAAATATAAACATCCTACGTTAATTATCTATTTTTACCGTTGTAGGTACGTTGACGATGGTGTCTATTTTACGAAGTTAATCATTGAGGACGATTCGATATCGTAATTTCTTTATTAGGCTTGGTAACTTACTTACATTTTAATTTGTTCTTTTATTAAGTGGTCCCAAGACGCAACGACTTCAATAAGTACATAATAATATTATTTTTATTCTTTTTAGAGGTCTGTTTGTATTGGTTTTTTTTATTTTTTTTTCTGCTTTTTAAAGTTATGTTACTGGTTTCTTTATTGTACTAAATGAACCTACGAACACACAAATTTTCAGTTTAAGTATTTCTAATAATCTATCCTAATATTACAAAGAGGAAAGATTTGTTTGAATTGAGTAGGGTAAGACTACTGGACCGATTAAAAAAAATCTTTTACCATTAGAATCTCTGATGAACATAGGCTATATTTTATCATTTACATCATCATCACTAATATTATAAAGAGGAAAGATTTGATTGTGTGTTTGTTTGAATTGAATAGGCTCCGAAACCAATGGACCAATTAAAAAAAAAAACCTTTAGAATTCCACATTATCGCTGTGATGAACAAAGGCTACATTTAATATAAGAAAAAATAAGGGTCCCCGTGAAAATTTCGAAAATGTAATAAATTATAAATGTATTAAGTAACATGATTCAAGACGTTCTCATATAGGAATATTAATAAATATGAACATTTAGAGTTAAAATGATTTACAATCACTAATAGCACTATGATAAATGGATTTATATTATCCCTAGCAGTTACCCCTGACTATTTATAACTACGATCATAAGCCATATAAATATAAGTTAAGGGCAACAGCTATCCTTAATAAAGTACTTTACATGAGTAAATACGTGTAAAGAAGTTTTGGCCTACAAAACAAGGCTCTTCTTCCTATATAGCGCGGGCGAAACCGCTGGGAACTACTAGAATTGCATAAGAACCTTTCACCAATAAAACTTCAATATCTTGGAGACCACTATTTCTATTTCGATCAATTATAGCTAAGAACCATCTCGACGAACAGGCTTTCGATTTCAAATCCGTCCACGCGTTTGACCGCTACATTGCCACAGACAGACACACAGATACACAAATACACAGATTGACAAGTTAAACTTATAACACCCCTCTTTTTAAAAAACATCAAGAGTTATTCATATAGAAGTTCGATGTTTTAATGACTGGATGGTTTTATTTAAATTAAATCGTTGAAACAAAAAGAAATAAGTTTTATATATTTTTTAGTGTATTTTAAATTATTATTTTTTATTCTCTATGAAAAAAGAATCCAGAAAAATCTATTCCAAAACAAATTGATATCATTGATCATCATCATATTTGTCTATAACAACTACTTGACCATAATGTTGACCATAATAGGTGGCTCAAATATCCTGAGTGGCTTATTCCGTCAAGGTTTCCATTATAAAAACTTTAACAAACTTTAAGTAATCGATGCACTTTATCAAACTTTAAGTTATTCGCCTATTTATCGTGCATTACTTAAAGTAAGTTTAAACTTACTTTAAGTAATGCACGATAAATACGAGAATTTACTTTATATTTGATTTTCTCGTGGACACTATTGCCAGAACTGAGCCGAATCTTTGAGACTTCATAACCTGAGACTTTATGACCAGCTTTCAAATAAAAAAGTATCAAAAAAATTGGAACACCTAGTCGAATGTTCTGAGTTAACCAACATAAAAAAATACAGCCGAATTATGAATCTTCTCCTTTTGTAAAGTCGGTTAAAAAATGTAAAACCATATTAATTTTCGTATATAAAATATGAATGTTATGTTTAAATTTTTCTCAAAACGCAAAGATTGTTTAATAATATTCGTGGTACAATAGATAACTGTTAATAAATGTCGATGTTGTGTGTACTTATTAAATGTTTTTGCAAGATAATAATGATGACGTTAGAATTATTTTTTATTGTATGAAATAAAACAACTCTTTTTAATAATTTTTAACCTTCAATGGCGTATTTATTTTACTATTACTTTTTATACTGATTTTTCACTTTGTTAAAATTTTTTTTTTAAAGTAGAGGGATATAAATGCCAACATAAGTAATAATCCTTAATAAAGAGTCGCTTCAGATTCCAAAATTATACCACAAAATAAAATATTCTTACCGAGCAAGTAACCTTTGGTCACTTTGTAAAGCACATTTTGTTATTTATATGTTAATAAATAAAGGTTAGTGTCAATTTTGTACTTTTTAATTAGGTAAGTAAAATTGTAAACGACACGCCTTTCATATCAATTTCGTAAATGGAAATTTTGTAGGATAACATTGGATAATTACTTCAAAACTAATTTCTATAATAAGGCCTTAAAAAGGTTTTATTTACATAAACTATAATGTAATATATGGATTTGTATCCATTTAAAATTGATCCATTAATTCATTCAAATAAACTCTCATATTGAGTATGTTATGTAGAGTATGTTAGAGAAGGATATTATTGGTTGATCGAAATGTATGGAACTTGGATCATTGACTCATCTGTAGGGCTGATGTTATAATTTATAAGTCAAACATTGGTAAATTTCATTTAAAAAGAGCAACTGTTGAGTTTCTGGCCAGCTCTTGCCAGCAGAACAGCATTCCGAGCTGGTGGTAGCTTACTCACAGACTGACTATACTGACCAATTTAATGTAATTGACGATTCAAAAGTGCGTGTAAATGCCTACTTGGATGAAGAAATTTTGAAATTTGAATTTTGAATTTTTCGTTGGTATAGCTTATTGAAATATAATATAATTATATATATGTATATATTTTTTACTTCATTTGATACTATTTCAGGTTTGATTTTATTTTTAAAATATTTACTTTTAGTTTCAATTTTAAAAGCGATCAACATACTTATATACAGAAAAATATATAATTTTTATTGAAACTTATTGTATTTCAACCAACTAAATTTCATTATGTTTTTTAAAAATTGCTGCTGAATGTAGTATACTTCTGTACTTATATTTTAGTAGTCATAGCATTCATTTTTTGGGATCTTTAAGGATATGTTAATTTTTATCCACAAACAGGATTGTAACATTATTTTGAACAAAGAATAATTAAAATATTACGTAACATCAAATCATATCCTTTTTAACTAATTATTTCAATTTCTTATCTAAACATATAATTTTTCAAATCCTGTAAGTTCATAATTTCTTGTCCTTTTCTCAGGCAAAATTGATGACCACACCAAAATAAATTTATTGTTGCAACGATTTAGAAGTAAAAACGAAACAGAAAAACTTTAACGTTATGTCAACACGTATGGGACTCGAAATAGATAAGTGTTTTAAAATAACAAGATCTGAGATCTGAGATCTTTTATATATTATTGCTCATTCATATTAAGGTTTCATTAAGGTTTCAAAATTGATTAAGTAATAATACATACATATTATTTCATTTACTTTACAAAAAGTAAGAACATATGAAATTTATAAACTTTTTGTTTGTTGAGAAATCCCCACACCCACATAAATATACCCATTGAAGTCTTTATAAATTTTATTTCGTTTTTATTTATTTTCATTTAAATTAATGAAAGATATGTAAAATCTACGAATATCGTATAATGTGTCACATTTTCAAAATTTCTTTTGAAAGGTACTGCGCAATTTATTCTTATGACACACTTAAGTATACTTCAAGGACGAGAAAATTTTCTTTTTAGGTTTATTTTTTTTAGACAAAGTTAAATTATAATTTTCTTTCTATTTATACATTAAAGTTATGTCTCACACTATGCTGCTGTGTGTGTGTATGTGTATGTCTCATCGTTATCAGTGTATAATAATTTAATAACCATAAAAATAATAAAATAATATATCATCTTGTTAATATGGTAAAATAATACTCATTTTAATCAATACCAAAAAATTATTCTGGCAAGGTTCGAATCTACGACCTTTCAGAAAACCGTCTCATCACACTGCTCCTTGAATTACGGTTTTCCTGTTGTGGCGCTCTCGTTAAATTTGAAAGACTTAATTATACAAAAAGTAAAAATTCGAAAAGTAAAGTAAAATCAAATACCTATTCTATCACAGATTTCATGACACTGATTACTTAGTTTAAGAGACTATATTAGAATTTGTAACTTAGTATTTACTAAGTACGACAATATCACTTATCGCATAGTTACAGCTATTTTATTTAATATTTTATTGTTTGTTCATGTCACGTTAGTCATTGAAATAAACAAATTATCGTTAACTAAATTCTAATATTAATGCATTACGTTGTGTACGTAAACTTCGTAGAAATCTACTTTTGCATAAAAAAAAAAAACTTGTGTGGTTTTATGAAACCACCGTAAAAGTGAAACTTTTTTTCACATTATAGACATTTAACTAAAAATTTTCGGAATAATATTCCATTAAGGGTATAAAAATTGCTTCATCAATCTTAATTTTATACTTAGAAAATGGGAATGATAATGGGAAATGATAAAAGTAGACTAGGTCTCCAACTAATATTTTTATTGAACTCTGTGTCTTAGAGTACGACATACATAATACTTAACAATTATTTAGATGATATACACATATTAAAACACTGAAAACAATATTTTATAATCGTTGAGTCATTTTGATCCATTTTTCAATTATTTTCAATCATTCTATTATCAATTCCATCTTCATCATGAATTTCACAGTTTATAAATGTAACCAATATTTTATGGTAACTAAAATACGTGAACAGTGACTTACATTCGATTTTTTCAATGTATCTAGTAAAAACCGCATCGATACGAGCGCCTTTCACTTTATCCTATTCCGCGGCCGACCGTCACGCGACATGCAACACACAGACGAAAAAGTTTGAGACGATGTAATAAAAGTTTTACTTTAATATATATGTTAAAACAATATTAAAAAAAATAAACAACATTAACTGGGAAATAGGATAAGTTTCTGTACATTTTTGTGTGGACCTCTTCACGGGTACTAATGAAAGGAAGGGTGGCCTCATTTATCATTGAGTAAAAAGACTCAGTCCTTTATCACCAGATGAATTAATGACACTTGTTAGATGTTTTAATTATTATTTCCGCATAATGGAAAAATATTTTTATGCTAGCTATAATTAAATGTATAACAAATTAATTTATTATTTATATATTTTTTAATAAAAAAGAAATAGCCCTCTTCCTCAATCCTTCTCTACCACTCAACCTTATGATACATTCCTGTACGGAAAGAAATTAGTAAGGGTGTAACCAGTAATAATCAAATAAAAAAAGAGAAACACATCACGTTCAGACTATTAAAATCTATCTGACAATTTTTCACTAAATTACGCAACTAAATGTCATGATGTCTTATTATAGACAACTTTAAAACTTCGTTGTAAAATTAAAAGTAAATTATTATTATTAAATTTCTCATTGGCTAAACGTTTGTAAAACTGGGTGTTCTATATTGCGTGTTAATTTATCAAACTAATAGTGAAAAAAAACACGTTATTTACAAAGTTTTCGAATACATATTCGTCAATACAACATGACAAATAAAAAACAATTGTGATCTTTCTTTGCCATTGCTATAAATATATATTCATAGCCAAACCTTATCTTAATAGCTGAAACTTACTGAGAAGGTCACGAGTGTTAGAAATCTGACTGTAATTGACAGGATTACTTTTCGGCGCCTTTATGTCTTATTGCGTCTGTGAATAAAATAGATAGTGCATCTCAGAAGAATAATACATTTGAAATAGTATTTTTTAAAAGACAGAGTGGTAAGAAAGTATTACATAAAATAATCCTTGCAACTTTACAAAAATGCATTTAGAGTTTAATTATGAAAATATATAAAATCTATACTATTTAAAAAAAAATCTTGAAAACTATTAGAACAATTTAATAATATATTTTGATATATGTTTTTATTAAAAAAACACTTGATAAGGCAGTTCTTTTTCGTTAATAGTTTTAATTACTTTTTTTTTTTTATTTAAAGTTTTAATTCATATTCCAAATAAATAAACGACTATTATTAAAATATCTAATCATGTATTTTTCAGGGGTAGACTAAATAGAAGATATAAATATTATTTTTTACAGTGACATTTATCAAATATTGTAGTTACGTCCAATCACAATGTCTTTATCAGTCTTACAAATACAAAAATCCTAAATAAAATTCAATATATTTAAATATATACAATTAACTGATTTCATTGAATTAAAAGTGAAACTTAATTATAAACCTGTAGAAATAACGTTCCTACAGCGGCAACATATAGCTTCTGCAGCTTGAACTAGAAATATTCGTAGGAGGATTAAATTAATGGAGGTATAGTCCAAGTAAGTATATGTGTGGCCACTGACGCTCTTAAGTGCTTAAGGGTAATGTAATGAATACGAAATACGTATTCTGTAACTTCCAATACAAATATTGATTATAACATTGTTCAAGGTAAGCTCTTTTTTTAAAATGTATAATATGATTAAGTCTGGGATACTTTTTTTGTATAAAATATATTAATAAGGAAATGATACTATAGCTTAGATTAGTTATAGGTTAGGTTCAATCTTCTAACACTAATTGCACTCTTTGTTCTCCCTCTGTGCTAAGATATTATCTTGTCTTAGTTCGATAATTATGTTTACGCGATCAGGATTTCGCCCGAAGCTAGAGCTGCAACACTAGTGAAACTAATATAGGCTCTATAATTCTCTACATTAATGTAACAATCCCATAATTGTCTTAGTTTCTCCAATAACTATACACAAAGCAAGCTTGGTGTTTTTAAAAGATATACTTTATGTTCGTATGAAATACAAAATATCTTGATATATACTAAACAATCGAGGAAGTTAAAAACAACAAACAAATGTTATTTTCTTTCTCTATCCTATTTATGTTAGAAAAATAAAAGAAGTTTGAATAGATTTTGCGAACTTACAGTTGATTGCAAAGCAAAAACTTTTTCATACCTCTTATTATTTTGATAATACATGACGCAGTCTGCTGTTAACTTGAAGCTTTGAATCTCTACTTAGAATAATACAGTGATGATGGTCAAGAAGATAGGTTATGAATTTCATTGCACTGCATAGTTCTTTTGAACATTTAATTTACTTCAACTATAATCCTCTATGAGCCTAACAAACTTCTAAGTTTTTTATAACCTTAACATAAATGTGCAATGTGAAAAATCGTATTCAAAAAAACTACATACAAATAAAGATAAGAAAAAATAAGATATTTAAATCAACTTAATATGTCAAATAAATTCTAATAATAACAATAATTTCCTACTGACATCGTAATAGAACAGTAAATTTAGTAACATAGTATAACTGGTATCACTGTTTATCGTTAGAATATCTGTAGTTTGAAAAATAGCTCAGAATAGAACTATTAGTTTTGTTATTTAGTTTTTTTAGCCTTCTTTTGATATAACTTTATACTTGAAATGTATAAATAATTAAGAGAAATGTCTTAAGAGCTTTATATGTCAGTACATCTAATACTCTAGCGAAAATTTAACAAGAGGCTATAAAAGAGTGCTAAGTTCAGGAGACGGGAGACTTTAATATAGATTTAATTTCACGTCGAAGTTCACGCGCTCGGAATCTATAATTATATTGAAAAAGAATACAACTGTTACAGTATTTTCTAATAGTTTTATATTCACCTAACCAGAACTGTAAACATTTAATAAAATATGAACTAAGCAACCTATACATGTATGTAGCAAAAAATATATAAATAGAGGAAAATCTGAATATGACGATGCCAATTTGCTACTTCAGCAAGAAATAGGAAATGAAACCATATAAATATAATTATTTATTAATCATAACAATACATACTAAATTGTGGCTTCGCCAAACTACTGAGTAGTTTGTATGAATGAGTTTGCAGTCTCGTATTTTTCAGCCAAATTAGATTTCGGTGGCATATTTTATTTGCAGGGGATTCATTTAAACTGCGTGTTTTGTTTTGTTAATTGAACAGAAACGTGTTTACTAAAAACTAAAGTAAATCATAATACTCTTAGAAGATGTGATTGGTTCGAAAGGTACAGTTGTCCGGGAAACATAATCATTGCATTGATGTAAATGGACTCTATAGAATAACTCTTATATGGAGCATTATAAGAGTTTCATTATATTTTACTGATATTGCAGTTTTTATTTCAGACTTAACGTAATTATTGAAAATAACCGACGTACTAATGTGGTATAGAGGCAGAAAAAACGGTGTGGTTAGTGTAAAATAATAAAACATCTATGTAAAAGCGATAAGATGTTTATAGTATTAGTTGCTAATAAATATATGAATGATTTTTTAAAGAGTTTATCATATTTTACATTGGTAATACGAAGTCTAAGACAATATTTGTAATAGCCAACCAATAAATAGAACTGTTACATAAAATATGTATTTTAACTACTGTTACATTACCCTTAGGTACTGACGTCAAAAGGTAAGCAATTAGTTACCCGGACAGTAACACCCTTATTTATATCCTCTTGAGGATATTTCCTTTATGTGTCTATGTTCAAGCAGCATAGGGTGTACGTGACTGTTAGTCACTGTGTCCCAGAATTATCCCAGAATTATTTTTACGAATCATCTGAGATTTATAAAAATCATCAGATTTTAAATCATATACTATAGATATTTAATAATACTTCATATATATATGTTAAACCAAATTCATCAAATTTACTATTTACACAAATTTACTTTAAAATATTTTTAGCTGGAAATATTTTGTCATACAAACTTTTTTATCGGAAAAATATACAGTAAAATTTTATGACGATACAGCTGTAGCGTTCAACTGTTACATGTTTATTAAAACAGAATTCATTATTCAATACGGACTTGATCCGTTACGGCTATGAATCAAAACTTTATTTAACTATTATGACATAATAGATGAGATGGCGCAGAGGCCATCGACATAATACGGAGTTGTCGCTGTATTTGGGTTATAAGATATTGTTTAGAATTTAAATACAATATGCTTTATATTATCCTATGCATAAAAATATTTACTTCTTTCTTACATCTCAACAAAAGTTCTGCATATCTCAGAAACTTATAAAATCGAGAATGTGAGTGTTTGACTCTTAAGTTATTTTTCAATGCTGATATCAAGTTCATTTTGGAAAATGTGGTTCCAGCACTAATATAAAAATATAAATAACAGAAAAAATAAATAGTCTGTACATTTAAAACTATCGCTCACTGATAAATTATGAAATGCCGGCAGCTGTAGGGGCTTTGGGTTCAACTTAGCGTCGGGGTTCATATTAAGGATAAGACGAAGCTTCTTAGCAATCCATGGATTCACCGTGCGGGTGCCGGGCCCATCGCGTTGCAAGGAGAGGAGTGCAAGCAGTGCCTGGGACTTGCGACGCAGGAGTAGGTTTAAGGGGCCCCTTTTTTATGCGCAAAAACGCTCACCTTCACCCTCCACACTCCTCTCCCTACCTAACCAAATTTGGAAAGAACCTACTAATGCCGCCTTTGAAATACGTTCTAGAAATGAACCGATGCTTGTTCTAGAAAGGCCAAAGTCTTTAAGTAGGCTATAGAGAGATTTTGCTGTTATACCTCTCGCTCCCACTTCTACCGCGTACAAACTAACTATAAATTTATTCCTGATCAGTTCGTTGGTCAGTTCGTAATACTTATTGAGCTTGGATGTGTGATCCTTTGGGATGTTTGTTTCCCAAGGAACAGTAAGCTCCACAAGTATCACGCGCCTCAGATGTTTCGAATACAGGAATAAGTCAGGTCTGGATGACGAAACACCAACATCCCCAGGGATTTTGTAATGCTTTTCATACGTGTCCATCATGAGAGTCCAATCAGGAGCCGCGCCTAATATTGAATAAGGCTTCGCTTTTGATTTTTGGAGGAGCCTTCTTTTACGAATTCTATAGATCGTTTGGTGGTTGTTATACCCTTCCGCGCTCTTGCTACTGAAAGACTAACCGCTTCCCGTATGATTTCTAATAACTTGTCGTGGCGACGCGAGTATTGACCTTTATCTAGAAGTACCCTACACCCTACTAATAGGTATTTCGCGGTTCCTATTGCCTCCCCACAGATGTTGCAATACTTTTCGGTGGCTTTGCCCCATCTTACTAAATTACTTTGATCTGGGAGAGTCATTTGGAATGCATTAAGATAGAATTTTAATAATGCTGGGGACCAATCATAAATTAAGGTGCGCCACTTCAAAGCTAGTGGAATACAAAAATCTCCTATGGTCACCCATTCGTTTTGAATTTCTAGGCTCATCGCGTGGAGTCGGTAATTATCGTTTTCGTCTTGTCGAATAAAAGATTTTGTTATGTCTATGTCTTGAACTTTCCTACTTGATCCTAGCCCTACTTTATTTGTTTAAGCACCTATCATATTTTTTTTATGGAATTGAAGTCGTGACTCGAGCTCTGAGGCAACTTTGTCTTTTGGGAGAGAAGTTACAGTATCATCTCTATATTTTGAAAAATTCAACGTAAGGAATTTAATTATTGTTGTACGGAGAAACATTCACGTTTTATTTTAGACAATTAATAAAAAAATATATACAAGCATCAAGTGAACTTCAGAAGAGAAAAGAAACCATTATTTTAATAAACGTAAGCAGTCAGTATATTATATCTGACAAAACAATAGCATACAGTTCATGAATAATAATTTAAGCTTTTAGTTACTATGAACAAGGAAACTCAATTATTTCTTTATTTATCATTACACAATAATCATCTGCCATTTTTGATTTATTATTACGTTACAAAACTGACTTTATTTTATTCGTCCTTATTAGGTCCTTACATATAAAATTGGCGTTTTGTGTGGGAGGAACAAAAAGTCAAATATTTTTTAATATAATGAATTTAATTAATAAAAGTATGAACCATAGTTTTCTATGCACTTTTGTCATCTTAGCACTAAAAAACCAGTCAGACGGGAATCAATGAATAAAATCTTTGAAGGTGATTTGGACTGCCCCATTTTGAATTTTTTCCCTTGCAAGAAGATATCCAAATTTTGCTATCAAAAATAGTGATCTGTTGAAGCAAGCTCCGGGGAGTTCGGTGGACGTCTTTGATATTATAATTAAAGCTCTACTGATTTGGTAGCCGTCTGTTGCGCAGTGTGTGGTCTAGCGTTGTCATAAAGCAGCAAATAGAAAAAAAACAGAAGAACCAAAAAACAATTATTTTATCAATATTTATAAATAATGTTACATTCATTTGATATTTGTGTTACAGAAGAGTGGAGTAGAACAAATAAATTTGTATTAAAATTTTTGGTTAACGTGGCTTAAATTATTATAGAAAAATAATATTTGTAACAAAATTATATTTTTTTTGTAAGAGTTTACACTATCACACTCGTTGTTGTCAGACAACCCAGCTGCTTCCCCTCTCCGCTATCGGATGAATACTTAACATTTATGAAATTCATACATTTCTAGTTTTATTGTTATTTTAATTCAAACCGTTTTTGGGAACACCCGTGAAAAAGATTAAAGTTGGATACAATAAGTTATAAAAACATAAAATTTCATCAAAATCTGTATCATGTAGCTATCCCGTGGTGTAGAAACTGGCACAGACTATACTTAAATTTATAATTGAGACAATACGCATCAACAGATACACATAACAATAATTTTTTATCAAAATAAAAAGAAGACTCTAGTGCCAAAGCTCTTAATTAAGGCGAGTGGAGAATTTGTCGAGTTGAAGATATTACAAGGATTCTAAATTAATTGACTCCTTGTGTGTTTTTTTAATGATCTATTTTTATAACGTCCTGTGTTTTTTGTAGTTACAATACACAAGTATATAATTGTTATTTTTACTTACCGATAAAATATAGAAGTATTTATATTTTTTATTTAGGACACTCAAAAAATAAGCATTAGTCCGTATGATTTGATGCAAGGTTTAAGTAAATATTTTATACCGGAACTCTTTTTTTATAAGCGAATAAAATGTAGTAAATAAAAATAAATCTTTAATAGTTGTTGGGTCAATTCATTATTGAAAATCATTCATTAAAACGACACTCAAGTTGCTAAGCGAATTCACTATATCGTATATTTAATTTTGAGTTAAGGATATAATGAGTAACATTATTAAAATTTAAAAAATTATAAGGTACACACTAAAATAGGATATAATTAAATTTATATAAATAAAGAATGAAAAATAAACCGATACGGGCAGGGATTCGAACCCGCGACTACTGGGAAACCGTCCTGTAGTCGCGGGTTCGAATCCCTGCCCGTATAGGTTTATTTTTCATTCTTTATTTATATAAATTTAAATAAGCTTAACATGGCTATACCTACATGTTTAAAGATATTTTCAAACAGGATATAATTAATAATTTTGTCCATGTCGCTTAAGAGATAAAATTGTAAATAAAATAAGTAGATACTTAAGTCTAATGTAGTTTTATACAGAAAGTTATCTCAGCCGTTGGTTGTAGGCACAGGAATATGGTTTGCTAAAAAATGTCCTTGTATTTTTTTCTTGAAATTTGATATTTTAAGTAATTGTTGACTCAAAAATTTTGTCTCATAGTAAGACTCAAGATTCTTTTATAAACTAAGCAAAAAATTTTTATATTTTCTTTTTCATTTTATTCAATTTAATTCAAAAGTTTTGTTATAAATGAGTATATCTAAGTATAAGTTATCACAGTAAATTGATACATTTGTTCCAAATGTTACAAACATATACAAACATATACTTATACAAAGTTTTTGTATAAGTTGTACATTTTATTTATAAAGATTAAAATAATTAGAAGAAATTAGGATAATGTTATGGAAGTAATATTACAGAACAACGGATAAAGTTATTCGAATTCGGTATGCCTTCATAATAGAGGTCACGTTTCTACTTTATCTCAATTAAAACAATCTTCTAAGAACTATTCTTTACCTCTCTGAAATTCTTTAATAATTTACGTTCATCATATGAATACCAGACTGTTCTTGACATTTTAATAGACAAGTACGTCTTACGGAAAACAAAGGCGAAGAGTCCGTGAAAGCTTCGTAAGCATATCGAGCGTCTTCTAAGGTATTTTCACTACAGAGTAAATGAAGGTGAGGCTTTTTAATTACATAATCTAAAGAATATTTAAAGAAGATGACACTTTTGACATTATTGTATAATATACTTATATAGGAGTTCTTTTCTGTATTAATACGGTAATTAATGAAATATTATATACCTCGATAATGTAGTGAGTGAAGTTCATCTTGAGGCAAACATCTTATCCGAGCAACATATTAGAGTATTACTTACATAAACTGAGTAACACTGAATTAGATCACGGTAATTTACACGTTAAGTTAGTGATGTATCGAATCTTTACAAATTTGTGGATATGTTATTATGTTGACATATAATAATTTTGAAATTAACTATTCGATTTGTCCGAATCCTATTATGCATAAAATTGTTATGAAAATATATATTAAACAAATTGGCTTTTACTTTAATATCATCTGGAATTAAAATGAAATGAATATTCAACGATTATAGCATGGACTTAATTGAATATGGAGTGAATACCACCGTGTGTTTATGAGGTCACTAATGGAATACTTTACTTAATTCCCGTTGATACCAATCAGTCTAATTAATTGACCTCGTATATTACTTTGACAGTATGATTTTTTATTAATACATTATATTTAATTCTCATTGTTGAAATCACAACTCTACCTAACTGGAAAGTTTTTTTTATTCATTCATCATAGAATAATATTTTGTAAATACAAGCTAAACCAATAAGAATCTTTGCATGTTTTCATATTTTTACAAGGATAAATAAATAAAACAATAAAATATATTTACGTGTACATATTATTTAATTTAGCAAATTACTTACGTATGAGGAGTACATATCATATTTTATGCTTGTTTACATACCTTGATAATATTAAACAAAAAATATTAGACTACTACGAAATACTTACATAAATGAAGACACAGTAGCGATGTTCATTTGCAAGGTTCTGAGGTAATTTCTTTTTACGACTCACTTAGCTAAACTTCAAAGAGGAGAAAATTGTACATGTAAAACGTTTCTAGGGTTTTTTTTTTAATAATAATAAACATGAATTTCTTCAAAAATTGTATATTTCAATATTCACATAAAATCTGTATTTAATAATGGTCACTAACGGATAATGTGTTGTGATTAATATATTAAAATTTAATGCTCCTGAATATTTATTTTTAAAGGTTTTATTGAATAAAACTACGTACTTTGGAGGGTATTTTTGTTTTAAGTATAATAAACACCTCCCACAATCTAGTAACATGCTAGTTATGTATCTCCGTCTTCATCTTAAGTTGTTAGGAACTTATTATTAATTTCGCACGTCAGGAAAGCTTAATTAATTGTTTTTAATAAAAACTTATTTTGGGTAACTTGTTTTTGACGACGATAATATTAAGTAAAAGAGCTTTTATCTTTTTTTAACAACATGAAGCTCTACAAGATAATTTTTTTTTGAATTTGTTGTAAATTAGTAATAATAACCAATCAATATATTAAATATTTGATATGGTATTAGGACATTAATAAAATAAATGTATAGGACGATCTAAGACGCGGTCACTGTTTAATAGTGTAATTTAGTGTGATTTTGTTTATGCGGACTTAAACAAAATCCAACGATAACAATTATATTATCCCACAAAACTGTCGTAATATTGAGAAAATTCAGTGGTTTATTAGAACAAGTTACAACAATTATTTGATGGAAACCAATTGGCAAAAGACATTACATACCTGTTAATTATTCGCACAAATATTAAAATTAATTTATTGCTTGCATAAGTTACATTGGCAAATATAATTTTATTCCGACGTATTCATAAAAATAATAAAAAATTCTTTACGAAAATATATTTGAAAGAGGTCTATGCTCAAGGTTTAATTTAATTTATTGAAATTTTCTCAAGGAAAATAATTTTCCTTCAAACATGTTTATATACTCATGCTTTAACGCTTTAATCTGCTATTATATTGAAAATTTCAGGAAGTTAGCGAAAATATTGTAAACGGGACTATAAATAAAATTTACATCCATACTTAACATTTAAAAATAATTTTAGACACCTACAAGTAGAAAATTACCGTTATAACCAACTAATTACATCTAATATAAACTATTAATTTTATAGTCTATGAACTATCTTAGAGAATTTTGTGTGTGTTTTTAGAGTTATTTAAATTAACAAATTGAGATTTTTAATATTTTACTGAAGCGTTACTTATCCTGTCTCGATGAAACAAATGCGTTGTGCTAATATGACATGGGCCCAGATTTTAAGTTTAGCCGATCTAAAGATAAGTAAGACATTGGATTATACATTATTAAATATTAAATAATATTTTTATTTCTTGAAGATAATATTTTATCATTAGGGTATCACTTAATGTATGAGTAAACGCAATCATGAAAGTAAACTTAGAAAACTATCACGAAGTTTGCATTAGGTCATCTTAATAGGATTTCATTACTTGGTATCTGACTTTTTTTTAATAAATATGAGAAAGGTAACCATTAAGCAACAGTGACACAATTGTGTATGTGAAATTTTTTCTTGCGTGAGCTTTAATATAAAAAAAAATTAATATGATACAAAATAAAACAAAAAAAATTTCGTTATATAAATATATATATATATATATATATATATATATATATATATATATATATATATATATATATATATATATATATATATTTATGACTGTGTATTATATACGAATATGGTACCTTGGATATTCTGGTACAATAATTGTATTAGTTATATATATTTTTATACTTATAGTAATAATTTAAAACATGACCGACAGACGTTTAGACTAGTGAACCGAGATTCCAGATTAAGCGAGACAGATTTGGAGATGTGCAACATTTATTAATCAAACTCACTTTTGCTACAGTCTCCCTCTGCTTCCCTACAAACCCACACATTTCCTGTATAATAGATACATCTTGTTTCATTATTGTATTGTAATTCCAGTCATTTAAATTAACAGTGTTTTAAATATTAGATGTATTTTATGATTTGCCATGGGCAATAAATACCACACTAAGGGTTTATGACCCTTTAATTTTTCGTGATTTTCTGGACAAACAGGTAAACAGACAAAAGCTTTAAAAAAATATTGCGCTATTGCTTAAATCTTGACTACTTTTTATACATGTACTAATAGACATAAATATGATATCTATATTATTATAATATGCACAGAGTAGATAGTATATATAAATGCAACAAAACCTCAATATCTTAGGAATTTAAATAAATTAAACATACATAAACGACCTCTTAAACTAATAATATATAAATTATTTATATCAGAAGTCAGAAAAACGACATGTCTAGACAAAGGATTCGATTAAAATGTTAAACTTTTCACACATGACCAGATATTGTATGAGCAGATTATATCAAATATTCATGCACTTTACAATATTGTATATTGGATATAGCACTTGTCTATCGCAACAATTCGTATGTCAATAAAACAATGACCCTAAATGACGGTCTTCGTATATTCTTAGCTGTTTTTTTATTTATATAATCTTGTTTTATGACTTATAAAATATGTTTCTTTGTGGAATATCCACTGTAATTTACCACACAGCTTTATTTTGTACAATTAGTAAATTATGTATTGCTATGAATACAATATACTTAATAATACAGAAAAAAACACAAAACATTGATTAAATAGACTATCATGACCATAATTATTTATATATTAATAATTAGTAACTGAATAGATGTTGTTATAGAAACCATGAAAGCCGTAGAAAGTGTGAAAGCCGTGACGTAACGACTCACGTTATCGGAATTGTTTGAAGGGTTGTTATTTTAAATATTTGATAGCCCACTGCCCTCGAAGGTGGTATTCGTTAGATAGAGCGATACAATGTGGACCCTCCAAAAGGGACCTTGGTAGTAGTAACTAATTTGTGATTGCTAATCACCTACATATAATTGAAGAATTATCATACTGTACAGCAGTGAATACCTCAAAAACATTGATACCCTGTAACGCCTCTATAGTTCAGATAGATGAAGTCGCGGGGAATAGTAGATCTTTTATTAAATTCAATAAATATTAAAATCAGTATCACATTTATTTTCTCAATTGTATCTTAAACGGCTCAATGTCAAATAAATCCTGTAATAATTAAGTTCAAACGACGCTTTGTTGAAGTTCTGAATTTAATAATTACCGAGTTTTGTAACCAATTATTAAAGTAAAAGAGAACGGTTCCTCGGAGAATCACTGCTCAATATAATTAATATTTGGAAGTCTGGTATTAATAATAAATATCGCAAAATACGATTCGTTATAAGTAGTAAAGCCTTTAGTCACAACGTAAAAATGTGTACATCATTTGACGGTAACAGGAACCTTACCGTCCGTACGTACCTACAAAATGTTTATCATTTTTAAAACATTGGCTGGCAAAGAAAAGTAAAATAAATAAATCTACATATCTCAGAAAAATGTTGTAATTTATTATTAAAGAACATACTATATTATAGGATACAAATTTTCTTTTTAAATGTGATAATATTTTTATATAAAAATATTTTATCATAACACCTTTTTTATCGAAAAAAATATACAGTAGAATTTTATGATGAAACAGCTGTATCTTTAACACGTTATGTATTTATTAAAACAGAATTCAATATTCAATTCAGATTTAATCTGTTACGGTTATGAATCAAAACTTTATTTAACTATTATGACATAACAGACAAGTTTCGTCAAATAACTGAGTGTAGTTAACATTCTATATAAAACAGTCATCAATCATACAATCATACCGTAATTAATTTATGTATTCTATTTTGGTTATTGTTTGTGGCAAATTAACGTTAGTTTTAAAAGTTAAAAAAAAAAAAATAAAAGAAAAAGTTTTTATAATAACATTCTTTATTATTAATATTAATAAATATTACTAAAAAAGACAATACAATACAATACAATACTATAAAAGAAATATTCAGATATCATTTATGATAAATTTTCTATGATATAATTTTAGTTCTAAGCTGCAGGGCCATTATCATTTACCCTCTGTAAGCTGTCTGGGACGGAGAAGTAATAAATTATATTTAATAACCTACCTGGGGCGTCGATCTTACTACGAACAAAGGGGTTAAACAGGTCAGAATGTTAAATAAATCTTCACCTAGTTAATAATTCAGATTTAGTTTCAGTACAGGGTAATAAAACCGTATAGGGATTCATATTTTAATTATAATTCTGGTTTCAATCAGGAAATCTTATGTATATTATATATATTTAAAATGAATGTACTTTTTCGTGTGTATTAATTTCACTTCATTCATATTGTATTCAAAAATTATTAATATTATAACAATGTTCCAAAAATCATCGAAAAAAATCAAGAATAAAATTACAATTTACTAAAATTAATTTGTTATGAAATAAACCTTACTTATAATAAAAGGAATTATACTAACTAGGCTTAGCAGTGGATTACTTGAGACGAACATTTCTCAAGATAGACATACTACTAATAAATAGAATTACTATTAATTTTTTTGTTATAAATTCCTCGGTGCCACTTCAAATGGACAAAAGTAGATGCCTCTTGTTTATCAATACAAGAGGATGGCAGTCAAGCACATGTTCTTCGATTATTAATAGTAGTGCTCGAATATATCAAGTTGTATCACCCGAAATCTTCTTTTGTTGGCGCTATAGAAGGTCAGGGAAATACATAATATCAGGATTGACATTCAGGTGACATTCAACCAGGAAACGGAAAACTGGGACAACCAGAACGACGCGAAGCTTCGATGATCCAAGACTACCAAGGATATAAATATATTTTCGCCAAGTCACGAAATAAAATTCTAAATTATACAAAAAAGCTAGCTGTGTTGCTATCCATATAGAATTAATGCCAATGTAGGTACATTTTAAATATCGAACAAAGAAGACAATTAAACGATTTACCGTATAAACAAGTATTACACAATATAAAAATAAAATTACTGAGACTGCATATATACTTCTGAAAAAAATTACAGCTACTTAACAAATAACGTTCAACAGTGCGCTATCAGTATCTATTATATTTTATTAAATAAGTAAAACAATTTTTTTTCACAACACAAGAGTGGATAATTTAATTTCAATTTTTTTGACAACTTAGGGTACCCTCGAGCTGACAACATTCAATTCCTAAATCGTTATGAAATGTCATGGAATAATTATGTCTCGTTAATTAAAAAAATAATAATTATCCTGTGATTTTTTAATTATCGGTAAAAGATAATTAATTAGCCAAACAAAAATAATCTGAAGACGATTATATTAAAGGCAGACAGTAAAAATATTCAGCAAAAAAAATATGATTACTATACTATACTAATATTGAAGGGGATATAATATCATTTATAACAGAGTCATATATCATCAGTCATAATAACATACACCTATCTTACAGAGGGAAATATTAATATATATCCTTATTGCATGTTGTATCATATTTATATTTTTCCTATTACAACTCACGTAAGAAAAATATATAAATAAAAAATTGTTGAGTGCTCATGTTGTACTACAATTTAGTACACATGTTATCACCTAGATTTAATAACATTTCATTGAATGTGATGTAAGTCGGGATATATTAATGTTGTATGAAGGTTAAATATATCAATGTCTCATATTTTATTACAAAAATCATATAGCAAGTAATGGAACATGACATATTAGGAACAAACTTAGGTATTAACTAACATTTATAATATTACAAAAATGTTATGTATACCTATTGATATTGAAACGCACGTTTCAGGTTAGCCTGATCTGGCAGAGTCTAGTTTTAGTCTGTACGAACCGACAAAAGCGTGCGATACGATGACATGATGTTGACAACATTTCGTTGTACTTCCATACAGTTAAGACCACTGTAGCATTCCGCTGACAAAGACTGTCTCGAAACCACTTCTACTTAGTTGTTGTATGTAGTTATAAATAATCACTAATTGGCAATTATCGACCAACCTATACCTGCAATGCATAAAGGCAAATATTCAAGTACGAGGAAACCCGCTTTTCAGATAAATATTGTTAGACTAGTTTAGTTCCACAAATTGTTATACATAGATTATATTGAATGTACCGGTGCTAAGAAGTGAAAAATTTGGCCACTCATCGAATAATAATATATAAACATGTAACATGTCTCATTAATTCTACTAGTGATAAAAATCTGACTCTTTTCGCTCAAGGATAAATGAAGCCTGCTTGTCTTTCATTACTTCGTACTCATAACGGGGTCAATGCTATATGTACCAAATTAATTTTATTTCGCCGTTAATATTGTATACATATATATCAAATCTTATTTTAATTACCGACACGGACAGCGATACGGTAGCTGAAATGGTAGAGTGACGGGACGGTTTTCCACAGGTCACGGGTTCGAATCCTATACATATTTATAGATACATGTTTATAGATATTTTCAAATATTAATTTCGGTTTCGGCAAGGTTAGAAAAATTAAAATTTAAATTAAATAATGTATGTATTAATACACATTCAATTCAAGTTAGAAAGAATGTCAAATAAAATTGAGTGTTCACAATTCAGTACGCGTTTTATCCGCTAGATTTAAAACTCTCTGAACGTAATGTTCATTGGGACGCATTAATATACATAGAGTATAAACTACATATATTTCTTAAAATTATAGTATAAGTCCCGTGGTAATGCAATCCTATTGAGATGCAAACTTACAGAAAGATATTTACATTTATGAAGACACGTCTCATAGAACTTGCAAACTAAGTTATAACATTAAGTCCCAATTCATAATATATTATTTTAAAAATACTATTCAATATTTTATAGTGTAATCAAATGTATTACTTATCTCTTGATCGGTTAGGCTAATACGTTGACCGATTAATTTCATAAACGCACAATATTTTTTTTTCGTCAAGACAGGATGTTGTTAAGGAAGGATAGGTAGCGCTTCAGTCAAAATATTATCAACTCCCGATTTATTAAACCAAATGACTCTAAAGACAAACGAAACACAATCAAAGTCTCTTAGACAGTTCATAAATTGTACAATCAGCATTCTCTATAAGTTATAATTCGATGTTTAACCTGGTAAATTTCTCCTTGTATTTTAAACTGGTATCTATTTATTAAGTATGTATATAAATTTTATTTATAATCCTGCTTACAATATTTTCGCTTATGTCCAGAAAAAATCAATATAAAAGTTGAAGAAACGAGCATATAAAACAAATCATATTAGAAGAAAAAAGTATGATGTTTATAATATTATAATTTTCTTTAAATAACATAAAACTAGGAGCTTGGGCTACTTTGAAATATATTTTCTTAAAGAATATTTAAATATATTTATTTAAGAATACATCTAAATAAAATTGTGTTTGTCAACTTAACTTAATAATATTTGTGAGTATAATTAATAGGTAATGTAATGTATTTTTTCAGTTTGGTTCCTTTGAATAATTGTTGTAATTTGTTTTAATTGACTACTGAATATTCTCAATATTACGACAGTTTCGTGAGATAATATAGTTGTTATCGTTTGAGTCGGTTTATACATACACTCAATTAATTACACTATTAAAAACAGTGACCGCTTCTTAGAACGAACATTAAAAAGTTTATTTTATTGATATACTTGCGAAGTTGTTATTTCATTGTTATATATTTTTGTATTAAACAAAAACGAAAAAACTCGACTTTTATATACTTAAGAAATAAGGAAATGAATACTTTTATTGTTAGCATTAGTCTGCCTGTTTGTTGAAATTTAAAAATTGTTTAATAATGAAATTTAACAATTTAACGCTCTTTTTTATCGTAGTATATTTTCTTTGGTTGGTATTACGTTTTTTTTTGCAGAATTAATTGTAATCTAAACAAATGTGGAATAAATAGAAATGGTAAAATATGTATATGTATATATAATTTTATTGTATAGGTATTATAAAATATATTTCCTACATTTTAAATAAATTACTTATTGGTTTTTTTACAGTTTTTTTAGAACCTAGTGGTTATTAAAACAAAACTTAATATTAATTTCGTCAAACCAGGGTAACTTAAAAGATTTTATTTTTTTAATAATTTATCAAGCTTAGCCTACTTGTAAAATTCGTTTTAAGTTCATAGCTGCTTAAGCTGTAGTGTCATCTTTTATAGTATTATACCGTAGACAGAGAATGCTATCTTTAGTCTATACTCTTGTATAGACGAATAACTTACAGGGTCGCGCATGAAACAGAAGAATTTCGGGACGTGTTATCTTTAAAATGGAAAATGGGTATTCTCAAAGATAGATAGATAATTTAATAACAAACCGTAAAAAAAATACATTCAAAAGAATTTAATTTTATGCTAGTGCTTATGACTACTATGACAATAAAGTACTTCTTGAATGTGAATACAGAAAGATACCGTTATTAAATAAATTCATTATTATCTTATAACTTAAGAAAAACCCCAGAAACGCATATAGGTACAATTTTTCCCCTTTTAAGTTTAGTTAAGTGAGTCATAAAAGTAAATTACCTCAGAACCTTCCAAATTAACTACGCCACTGTGTCTCCAGTTACTTTTTTTTTGGCAGTAAATTTTTTTTTTGGTATAAAAATTAAGAAATGAATAAAATTTTATTTATTTCTTAATTCTTTGACCAAAAAAGAATTATAATTATATAAATTTAAATAAGCTATACATGTTTATAGATATTTTCGAATGAACGAAAATATAATAAAATTTGAATTTATGCAATTTAAATGCTATTGGTAATTAAAGGGTATCGAAATGATTTTGTGATATGATAGTCTCAAACATAATAAAGTAAATGGTTAGATAAAATAGTAGGTACACGTGAATATCTCTTATTTTTTTTTATCTATATAAATATATAAACGTATGCATTTTATTAGCTCAGCTTGTATATAAAAAATCTTAAGCTATCTCGAATCATGATGAATGAATAAACCAAACCTTTTCCTTAAGTTCAGTTCTGAAAGCGACAGTAATCAATAAATAAAATATATTAATAAAAAATCACCTTGTCAAAGTAATATACAGGGTCAATTAATTAGACTGATGGGTATCAACAGGAATTAAGGAAAGTATTCCATTAGTGACCTCATTAACACAGTGGTATTCACTCCATATTCAATTAAGTCCATGCTATAATCGTTGAATATCTATTTGATTACAATTTCAGATGTTAATACAGTAAAAGCTAATTTGTTTAATGCATATTTACATACCAATTTCATGCATAACATGATTTAATGCGTAACAAATGGAATATTTAACTATTTGATACATACCCACAAAATTATAAAGACTCAATACATCAATAACGTGTATATTTCTGTGATCTTAGTCAGCGGCTGAGTGTATTAGTTTATGTAATTAATACTCTAATAATGTTGCTCGGGTAAGAGTTCGCCTCAAGACGAACGTTGCTTACTAAATGTTCGAGGTATATATTATTTAATTAATTACTATATTATTACAGAAAAAAGCTCCATACATAAATATAATACACAATAATGACACTTAATGAATCTTCTTTGAATATTGTTTAGATTATGTAATTAAAAAGCCGCACTTTCATTAGCTCTGCACTAAAAATACCTTTGAAGACGCTCGATATGCTAACGAAGCGACCCGCTTTTCAAGAACAGTCGTGAATTGATAAAGAATTTTAAAGACGTGACGACAGACGAAGCTTCTTAGCAATCCATGGATTCACCGTGCGGGTGCCGGGCCCATCGCGTTGCAAGGAGAGGAGTGCAAGCAGTGCCTGGGACTTGCGACCCAGGAGTAGGTTTAAGGGGCCCCTTTATTATGCGCAAAAACGCTCACCTTCACCCTCCACACTCCTCTCCCTACCTAACCAAATTTGGAAAGAACCTACTAATGCCGCCTTTGAAGTACGTTCTAGAAATGAACCGATGCTTGTTCTAGAAAGGCCAAGATCTTTAAGTAGGCTATAGAGAGATTTTGCTGTTATACCTCTCGCTCCCACTTCTACCGCGTACAAACTAACTATAAATTTATTCCTGATCAGTTCGTTGGTTAGTTCGTAATATTTATTGAGCTTGAATGTGTGATCCCTTGGGATGTTTGTTTCCCAAGGAACAGTAAGCTCCACAAGTATCACGCGCCTCAGATGTTTCGAATACAGGAATAAGTCCGGTCTGGATGACGAAACACCAACATCCCCAGGGATTTTGTAATGCTTTTCATACGTGTCCATCATGAGAATCCAATCAGGAGCCGCGCCTAATATTGAATAAGGCTTCGCTTTTGATTTTTTGGAGGAGCCTTCTTTTACGAATTCTATAGATCGTTCGGTGGTTGTTATACCCTTCCGCGCTCTTGCTACTGAAAGACTAACCGCTTCCCGTATAATTTCTAATACCTTGTCGTGGCGACGCGAGTATTGACCTTTATCTAGAAGTACCCTACACCCTACTAATAGGTGTTTCGCGGTTCCTATTGCCTCCCCACAGATGTTGCAAGACTTTTCGGTGGCTTTGCCCCATCTTACTAAATTACTTTGATCTGGGAGAGTCATTTGGAATGCATTAAGATAGAATTTTAATAATGCTGGGGACCAATCATAAATTAAGGTGCGCCACTTCAAAGCTAGTGGAATACAAAAATCTCCTATGGTCACCCATTCGTTTTGAATTTCTAGGCTCATCGCGTGGAGTCGGTAATTATCGTTTTCGTCTTGTCGAATAAAAGATTTTGTTATGTCTATGTCTTGAACTTTCCTACTTGATCCTAGCCCTACTTTATTTGTTTGAGCACCTATCATAAACTTTTTATGGAATTGAAGTCGTGACTCGAGCTCTGAGGCAACTTTGTCTTTTGGGAGAGAAGTTACAGTATCATCTTTAGATTTTCCGATGATATGTCTTTTGGTAACTCTTAGATGTTTGTAGAGCTCCGATGGTTTCTTTAATTTTAATCCAAAGTTGTTACGGTCTCTAAATAAGGTTGAAGAGTCCGCTGAGTGCGCTAACCCGAGCCATAACTTCAATGTCTTTATGACGCTTGCATCTAACTTTGACAAAAGGGTTTTATTTATATCATACACGAGGAAAGGCCAATTTAGACGTGATGTTAAATAATTATCGTAAATCCAAGCTTTTTTGACGTTACTTATTGGTTGGTTGTCTACCTTTTTTGAGATCGTTTAAAAAGCTATCGACTATTACATCCAACGATGGAGTACGGCCTTGGTGATCGATTTTTTTACCTAAAAATTTAAACGGAGCTGCTTCCGTAACCGTACTAACGCACTGACCGCCTATTATAAGACCCGGATCGTAAGAGGTATATTTGGTATTCCGTCTACCCAGACACAGACTAAAACATTTACTTGGTTTTGTCCTCAATCCGCCCGTCCACGTACAGAAATCCTCAACTACATTTAAAAGTACCTGACATTGTTTCGGATTACGTGTCAGTATCGCGAGATCATCTGCAAAAGCTAGTATGGATTCTGTGTATTTGTTGTTGAACTTAAACCGATAGCCCCACTTTTTTTCATTTCTAATTAATTTGTCTATTAAAATATTAATAACTATATTAAATATAATAGGAGAAATACAACAGCCCTGAAATAAACCAACGTTATAATTAAGTGGTTTTGATATATAGTATAATAGTTCTAAGAAGATTGTCGTAATTGAGATAAGGTAGAAATGTGACCTCTTTTACGAATTCGAATAACTTTTACCGTTGTTCTGTTATAAGATTTTATAACATAATCCTTAATCCTTCTAATTATATTAATCCGTACTAATACATTTAAAAAAAACATATCTACAAGAAAATTATCAATTGCTAGAATTTTTTTTTAATAGAAACCGATCCCCACAAAAACCAAAAAAACATTAATGGAACAACTGTACCTAGATGGTACTAAGAAGATCTGATATCATAAAAGTTTCCTCATGCATTTGGAACAAAGGTAACATGAATTTACTTTTATAACTTATACTTATTTATAATAAAACTTTTGAAGTAGTTTGCATGAAATGAAGAAGAAAATGTAAAAAAACTCTACTTAATTTAAAAACAGAATCTTGACAGTCTTACTCCGTGACAAAATTGTTGAGTCAACAATTACTTAAAATATCAAATTTCAAGAAAAGAAAAAAATGACATGGACGTTTCTTAACAAACCATTTTCTATAGCTACATCTAACGGCCAAGATACATTCCTGTTTAAGCTTCGTTAGACTTAACTTTTTACCTAAATACAATTTAATGTCTTAAGCTTATTTAAAAATTATGGCCAAAATTAGTTACATCCTATTTTAGTATGTACCTTATAATTATTTAAATTTTAATAATTTTACTTATTATGACATTTACTTAAAACTAAATATAAAATATAGTGAAATAGTTTAATTTGTATAGTAGTTTAATTTATATTTATATCAATATTAAGAGTACTGCTGTTTGATGGTTGACAGCAATTTGATTTGTTTAGAGACTTAAGTTGTTTTTGCTAATGGTTTTAAATAATGAATTAGCTCATATTATGTCTCAATATATCTCCAGGTTTTATTTTTATTTACTACATCTTACTCACTTATCCAAAAAGCTCCAAAAAGCATAAAATATTTAATAACTGCATCAAATCATATGGAATAATGCCTATTTTTTTACTGACCTAAGTATAAAATACAATTACATACTCTATCCATACATAAGGTCATACATATTTGTTTATTATACGTTAAATAAAAATTATCAAAATAGACTTGTATATGATCAGTTGTACTTGTACTTGTATATGTAATAAATATACATAGGTACAACCGATTATCAATGTGGACGTAAAAAAATAAGCCATAAAAAACCACGGCACTTCTAGTAACTCAGAATCTTTGTAAAATCTTCAACTCGACAAATTCGCCGCTCGACTTATAATTAAGTACATGGGCACTAGAGTTTCTTTACAAAGTGGTTATTATGTATATTTGTTGATGCGTATTACATTACGTTTTGTTGAAATTTTATGTGTATATACCTTATTGTCTTCAGCTTGAAACAACCAAACTTAAAATGTTTAATATTTATACATTTAAATTAGTAATAGAGGGGTTTTTTATTTGAGGTGGGAAAGAGGAAGGAAGGAAAAACAAATTTAATTGTTCTATTCCACTGTAATATAAAATAAAAAATATAATAAATGCAACAATATTTAAATAATATTGTGAAATTAAATAAATTAAATGAGGTCAATGAGGATAAAAACTAAAGAAACGACATATGACATATAACCTTAATAAGATAAATACAACCTACGAAAAATTAAATTGTATATAGAAGATACAAAAAAATAGCTCTAATTGACTTTTGAAAGTGAGTTTCATTTATGGCGTACGCAATCACTGAAAAAGGATTTTTTTGAAACATTACTCTTAGTGGTTATGATAATACCATCTAAAACTATCGTCAGCATCCAAAGCCTATTTACAAAATTTATTTTATCTACAAATAACAAGCTTGTTATTTTTACCTCACAATAATGGGTGTAAGATGTTATTATCTCTGCAATTAATACAATGAAACTAAACAGTACCTTATGTTTAGTTATTTATAATTAGTAAAAAGGCTTACAACTCGTGATTTAATAACTTAAAAATCGTGTTTAAAATCAGTGAGTTATTTATTATTACTTTATATACAATATTTAGTATTTAGCAGTTATTTATAAATTAATTATTTTGTAATATTCTATATGCGACAGAAAGTAGAAAACTTCGTATAAAAACATTGTGATTTACATAAAATTAATGTATTAATTAGAAATAAAAATAAACTTGCAATGCCCAACACTAGGCTCCATAAAATAGGTAAATCCTGTAAGATTTATTATATAGTGTTAAGACTTGTTTTAGTAATACACAGTACTTGCACTTCAATGTTTAATATTCAACCATTTCTAATAGAATGGGCGAGAGCAGCCCTTACTAACTAACTCGTTTTATAATATTTTAACACTATATTATTTAGGCGAGGGTAATTTACAATTTCATTACCAACTTACAGATGATATTATTTATACCTCATAATAAGTTCTAATAATTAATAAAAGATTAAACATTATGTTAAAATATTCTATGCTTCTAATTCTTAAAACATTTAACAGTAAATACTAAATAATATTCCATAATTAATTATGTAGGTGGCGCTACTGTTGAAACTTATGAACTAAAACATGTAAATTCCAATGTATTTACCATTTAAATTATTATAAATAAATATGACTAACAATACGTTTTTATAAAAAGTTTACAAATGAAGTCTTAAGTTTATTATTAAATAAATTTAAATTAAATACAAAAATAAATTTGGTAAGAATATATTATTATAGTGTACAGGATTACATTTACAGCGTTAGATGGCGTTACGCCTGGGAAAGAATTGTGTTATATTCCGAATAACTAGTAATCTCCGCAATTTGTTTGTCGTAGTAGATTAATTTGGTTTTATCAACCGGCTGTATCACACCGATCCCTTAGAAGTTATTACTCGCGGTAGCGTCGGGAGTCGGGTTGCTTTCCTCCCTTAAATTTGGCGAAGAAGGTGATGTCTGGCTCTTGCGTTATGCTCGTGAACGGGTGCTGCTTGCAGGTCAAGGTTGTTGTGTTCAGTGCAGTTTTAACTACTATTTTTTTTTTAATATTCATGGCTGAAATCATAAGGCTTCATTTCAGATTGTTTGCGATGGTTCAAGTTCTTCGAAAATTTCTCTTAATATTGATGTTTGTGAAAAAGTAATGACAAAAAAAATATTCGGCTGAGTTTGTTGTGTGGTACTTCTCAGATCAAGTCACTTTTGGAATCCTCATGGCTTTAACAAAGTGATAGTGCTTTACAGAAGTATCTAGATTTACAGAAGTATATGAATCTGGTATCGAAATAGGCCCTCCTGACACTTCCATCTGACGTAGACAAGTGACCGCTGATATTGATTCAAAGTTGAAAAGATTTAAATAAATAAATCTAAATTAAAAAAATAAAACTGTTACTGATCGATATTTGTACATGAAAAATAAAAAAAAACATTAAAAAAAGTTAATGGGGGCCTTTATAGGAGCAAGAGAACACAAAACAATAATTTTTCATTTTCTCTGTTTCTCTGTTGGTGTTTGTGTATCTGTATATTTGTATGTCTGTATGTATGTGCACGCTAATCTCAGAAACGGCTTAACCAATTTGGATGCAGTTTTCAGATGTTCAATAAAAACAAACAACACAAAAAAAATGAGAAATAAAAGAAGAAAAAGTATATCCCTCCGGATTTTAGATATATTCATAAATGTTTGAAAATATCTATAAACATATATAGCCATGTTAAGCTTTTGTAAATTTATATAAATATAGAATTAAAAATAAACAGATACGGGCAGGTATCGAACTCGCGACTACTGGGAAGCCGTCCAGTCGCTGTACTAACTGAGCTACCGTATCGCTATCCATCTCGGTATTTTTCATTCTATATTTATATAAATTTAAAAAAATATAAATAAATAAAAAAATAAATATACCCTTACTAAGGTGATTTAATCGTCTAACACCATTTACATCCTTTGTACTAAGATAATACTTTCCATTTGTTCTATAATTATGTTTACTCGATCCCAATTCCGCTTCAAGCTAGAACTACAACATCAGTGTAATATATTTTAAACTTTATAGTACTGTATATAGAAGTTACAATTCTATAAATACTTTTGTTTCCCGTATCACAATACGATTCAAACCAATCACATGTATCAATAGTATTGGTGTTATTAGAAAATGAACTTTAACTTTTTACGAAAAAGTTTAACTATGGCATGCTTTTATACAAATTTTACAATCGAGGCGGATTATGCAAACGTTATTTTTCATCCTCTATCCGTTAGAAATACAAATTGGTATGAATAAATTTTACGAACACTTACAACCGATGTGCTACATATAAATATATATAAGTTTTACAGTGCTTAGTTAATATATGTATTTCACATTTACTTACAATTTATTCTGTAGTTAAATCGTATGTAGGTAGGTATGCCTTTCCACTTTAAATATGCATTTTTCAAATATTAGAGGCTTGCAAATCGTAAATGCTGTCCACTATGCCAAGCCAAAACCCTTGAGTTTGGCTTTTTAATTTTAATTGCATTATCTCTGAAACGTCTTTCGTTTGGAAGCAGCAGCTGCTCTAACACTTGCATATACCTAGAGCGACGATTTGCCACCTATTGACTTCACAGATTGTGGTATATAATATATGAGTATATCTTATCCCTGTAATATTACTCAGACAAGAGAAGCGGACCAGTCTCTAGGATTTCTGAAAGAGAGATAAACCTGCCCTAGAAGGTATGATGCAAAAAAGTTGCCATATTTATAATGAATATGTTGTCAGTTTTCGTTTGAACATGGTCCATGAGTTCCATTTCTGAATTACCACAATTCTCGTCCATCTCTGAACGTAACCTTTATATTTGCCAAAGTGACGACTGCACATCAGAGACACTAATATCTGTACACTATATCGTGAGCTAAGGAGATGTGAAAGTTATACCCGGAGTACGATAAGTATACTTTGTCGCTTGATCAAGGTATTTGTATCTCTGTTAGAAACAATGAAGCCAGTTTTGCTAATTCGAGACTATGGTCTCTGCAAGGTGACTAAGGTCTATGCAAGTGTTAGAGCAGGTGCTACTTTTAAACGAAAGACGTTTCAGAGATAATGCAATTGTTATTAAAAAAGCCAAACTCAAGGGTTTTGAAGACATATTACACCGATGTCTCTAAATTTTTCAAACCGCAAATTGCCAGAGCAATGTCCAAGTATGTCTTTATAATTGGTGAACAGCTGAAAAGCCATCCGTCAGAGTGCTCTCAAAGGCTAACTTCTTGGCAATGGTTTTATTTAAACCTGATTATGGAAGATCATGGAAATGCATTCAATTCTGGATATCTTGTTCCGAAAAAGAACTATGCGTAGAACACTGTTTATATTGGACTTCTTTAGAAGAGCGGGCCGGATATAATTTGACAATCGTGCTTCGAAAATGTGATCCTTAATTGACTCTTATACCATTGATTTATGTATTCTATATGTAATCCCACCAGTTTTATGTATTCTATATGTAATCTTCTATATCAGGACTAAGGCTACCTCTATTAAGTTTCCTTCCAAAATCCTAACCTTTCAAACCTTTAAAAGCGACTGGAATGTAGACCAATCTGTAAATTATTTGAAAAGTAACTTCACATGAAGCAATAATTATTATTATTATTACACTGATTCAAACTCTTGTTTTAGAAGAAACTTTTTTATTGTGTTTCGCACAAGTGTCGTGACATTGAACATTTTTGAATCCTATAAATATTCTTTTTAGATCGAGCAGACACGATGTTTGAGTCAAAATATTAATTCTTGTGAAATTAAATTAAATTAAGATTTAATATGACTGACCGATAATAATTGACATGCTCGTAATAAAATATGGGTTATTAAAATGGCTTTGATGTCATAACTTTTAGCACTGACCTTTGGGCCTTAAAAGTGATGAGTTTAGTTTTGGATGCTTCATCCCAAACTGGAACACAATAGGAGAGAACTGATTTTCAAATGAAGTAATAGACCGATTTAAGTAAATGCATCGGTAGCACATTCCGAAAGTTTTAAAATATCCAGATACATTTTTTAATACGATTGGCTATAAAATTAATATGTTGAATCCATGAAAGCTTTTCAACCTCGGCGTAACTATTTTATAATAATATTAAAAAAAGTATTTTTTGCGTAATATTTTCTGAATACTAATTTCCTAAAATTATGATAGTTCTATATTTTACATTTAAATCAAACAGTGTGTATTAATGAATACAAATATAAAAAATCATGTCTCTTATATTTTTTTGGAGGTCAAATAAACATAAATTACCCTGAAATACCTCGAACGTAGTTGAGTTAGCAACTGTGTCACTTTACTTTGATATTGCGGTATCTTAATTATAGCAACAACTGACAAAGCTTGATCCACTAAAGGTAGACAATAAAGTTATGCAACATATGCAAGTGACGGTTTATTCACTCTTAGGTGATGGTTAATTATTCACACTCAGACATTACTGAAAATATTTTTTAGTTTAGTTATTTGTTTGATTCTTTCCTTTTTTTTAATCAACTTCGTCCCTCAACTCATTATTAAAAAAAATACAAAAAACATACATATATATGCAGAAATATATATATATTTTTTTAATTTGATAAATTTCAATTATTATTTTTGTTTTAATTTAAATCTACTGACCTTCAGATGTATGTGGAAATCAGAATGGATCTTCCAAACGCCATTAATACCATTAATCCCAACCTACGTTAGTTGGGTCTATAGTCGGATCCCCATTGATATTTTCGTTTATTCCGATAAATGCAAGGCTATAGTCATTGAAAGCTCAACACTGCTACTCAGAACTGATTAAGAAAAACTGCCAACAATTACATTTAACAGTAAAATCACTATCGAACAAGCAAGCAAGCAAACAAGCAAACACGCAAATAAACAAACAAAAAACCATACAAACGAACAAACAAGCAAATAAATAAATTAATTATATAAATAAATAAAAAACGGGGCACTTGTAAATAGTCAGCTCTAGTTATGCAACTAACTAATTAAACCATACGGTTTAAATGGATTTTTTCATTTGAGAAGAACTGGCAAGTTTTTTATTTTTGCTCTTTACTTATTTATGTATTTTTTTGTATTTTATAGTTCCTATTTACTGTCGTGCAAAAGTAATAATTATTATGTGAGAATAAAAAATATTCTAAAAAAAGCCTGGCAACAAAAGAAGACTATAAACGAACCGCGCGACTACTAGTACAATGAAGCTCTCACATTTACAATGACTCCATAATTCCTAAATATAAACATTCAAAATAGTATATATATTATGTTACTGATAATAAACTACGGTTCTTTAACTCGTATTCTCTCGTATTAGCAAGCGATAAAGATGATGATCGTATTCATTTGAGATGTTCAATTTATTTAAAACTGTGTAGTTTATAGACGTTAAATACTATTTTAATATTTCAACACTATTTTTTTTTGGTGGGATATTTGACATGGTCATATACCATATATTAAAAGATTATCTATATAATTGGATTGTAGTAATTATATTAACAAATTTATCCAATAAATAAGTTACATATATTAAAATTGTTACTACTTACATGTTTAAAAATGTACATTAATTCAATCGTATAGGTCTCACCGAAGTCAAAGTTATTTAAATAATTAGTTAATTGCTATTAAGTGCTCTGGGTGTTTTCAATTATCATAGAGATAGATGGAATTTCTTAAATAGTCTCTAATTACGTTAGCTATGTCAAGTAAGCATCAACTTTCATTTTAAAACAGCCCTCGAATCTACAACCTCAAGTTTTGTTCCTGTCACTTTAAAAGTTGTCTGTCGAATTACACGGTCGAGTCACTCGCTTAAGTAATCATGACGAGTCCGACAAGCATAAGAATACAAAACAGGGAATATTATTATAATCTGTTAGTATAGTAAGAATTTTCTTTTCATGCCAATGGTGAAACCATATTAATGGTAAGGCTTTAAATAATGATAACGACAGAACTTTATTATAAGTAAGATATATGAAGGATATGACGTCATATTTTATTTCTAGAATTTTAATTACACATTGAAGTATTATTCAATGTACTTGTATCGAATTCGTCGAATTCGATGAAGTAATATTTTCCAAGTCCATATTAAATCAACAAAATTATAGAAACATGTACTTTCATACAATTCATCAATAAGGTGAGAGGTACATAATATTAAAGCTGTGAAGCGCTGGGTTATCTACCAAAAAATGTTAATGACTATGGAAATAACATTTAAATTTATTTCAATGTAAATACAAGTATTCATGTTTTTGTATGATTAAGGGAACACATAATTGTGCTGTGAAATTGAATTTGAAATTGTTAAAGTCTATTAGCATTTTTTGAAAAAGGATATATTAAAAATATTTAACAGTGAATCAATTTGTATTTTACCACAACTTAGAAATTATTTTTGAAATATATTGCAGTAATAAACGAATTCTTGTAGAGTTTCATTTTGCGAGTGAAATTTATCTTGGGAAGAACATCTTACCGGTGCAACGCCATTAGCGCTACAGTCTACACTACTTTACTAAACTAATACACTCTACCAGTGACTAAGATCACAGGAACATTATTGCTTTTCTATCGCTATATATGTAGGTATTCAATATTAGCAGGTATTAATTAAATATTAAGGCGAAGAGGCGATTTTTAGAAATACATTTTATTTATTACCTACTATAGTAATCATAACTGTGCTTAACAGAATAAACTTTTTATTTCTGTATCTAGCACATCTGTCATACCATAATAAATCATAATGTTGAACAAAAACAGAATATTACATAATACGAAATCATTTCTTTTTGAACTAATTCTCTTAATTTATTACCCAAACGAGCGTCTACAGGTAGCTTTATCTTTTCCAATGAAAATGTTTCATTAAACGTTATTGATTACACGTTACTAATTAAAACTGCTGCAACAATTTTGTGCATGAAAACAAAACGGACATACTGTCACACTTTCTTTATTTAATACTAGTTTATGGTAACATGCTGAGACCTCAAAATAGATAAATATTTTGAAATAAAATAGAATGAGAACTTTTAAGGAAAATTAGTTAAGAAATAATATATTATTCATTTATTTATGTATTAAAAATATAAATGATATGTGATAGAAAAATGTTTTTCGTTGATTAGATATTCATTATTATATTTAAACCTCGATAACTTTTATTTCATTGATTACATTTAAATTAAAATAGAATATTGGACAGATAAGAAAATTTTAAACTTAGTCACAGTTACGAAGTTCATTTGAACGGTTCTGAAGGATTTTCTTTTTATTACTGATTTAACTAAACTTCAAAGAGGAGGAAATATTGCTTACGAAATATGTTTGTGGGTTTTCAGATTTTTTTAGAAACAGTGTCTTTCTATATACACATTAAAAATGTACTATTATGTATATTAATAAACATTAATAATAATTTTATAACAAAAATAACAAAATAATATACGATGTTGTTAATATCGTAAAAAATATTAATTTCTTCTCAAAATAAATATAAAAAGAAATATTTATCGGCATGGACAAAAATCGAATTTGCAACCGACCGCAATTTTTTTTTTTTTATGTAAGAGGAGGGCAAACGAGCTGGCGGGTCTCAGATGACTTGTGATCACCGCCGCCCATGAACTCTTGCAACATCCGAGGATTTACAGGAGTGTTGCCGGCCATGTAGGTAGGAGTAAACGCCTTTTTTGAAGGTACCCATGTCGTATAGTTAGTTAGTTTCGCTCTCATTCTTCTCGTCTCGATATTTTTTTTAATCAATTACCCGAAAAGACCTCTTTTCGGGTAATTATGTGGACCTCCACATAATTAAAATATTCATTGACAGATTTCATAACCCTGATTACTCAATATTCAGTAGTGTACTTTTTGTTTAAGAGAATACATTAGAATTTGTTACTTTATATTTTTTTATCACTTACGAAATAGTTTTTCTTTTTTTTTTTTCATTTCATATTATCCAATGAGTTAAACACGTTATTTTTTAATATATTAAAATTAATAATAATTAGAATATATAAGAAAATATGTATGTTCAACAACATTTTAAAAATATGCATCATTAACAGTGAATTAAGATAAGTTTCTGTACGTTTTTGTGTAGACCTCTCGTCTACTTACTAATATGAGGAAGAGTGGCCTCATTTATCATTGATTAAAAAGAGTCAGTTTGTTATCACTTGATAAATTAATGAGACTTGTTAGATGTTTTAATTATTTTCGTTTAATAAGAAAATTTTCTCTTGCTCTGTATGGACACAATATTGATACTATAGTTTTTTGTATTTTATTTAATTTTCTAACTCTAATCTCTAATAAAAAAAAGAACAAATACCTCTTCCCTACCAATCATTCTTATGATGGACAGGAAAGAACATTTGTAATCGTGTAAAAAGTTATAACCAAATAAAAAATAAATAAAAAAAATGTATGTTATGTAAGTAATATATTTATTTTATAGTTAAGTTTTATACCCATATTCTTTATATTTCTTCATCTTAATTCGTTTTTCAACATATTAAATTTTTTACTTAAATATGGGAAAAAAATGTATTATTATAACATTATTTTTATATATAGAGAATATCTTTAAAACGACTTATAAAAGCATAGACATTAGCAAAACCTTACCATTTTCCTGATGACCTTATCTTCTGGTTAGCGCAGCACATCACGATAACTTATATGCATTAGTCGTAAAAGTAATTAGTGGTATTTTCCTTGCATCGACAGAATACGTCTTTAGAGTTAATATTCTGAGTTGATTGCACTGGAGTGTGATTTTACATTTGAAATTTATATATATATTATGTTTTCTTTTATTTATTTGCTAACACGTACTCTAAATTAAACAATTTTCTATTACTATTTAACACTGTTTACTAACACACACTTGAAAACACAAATAATAATCTAGTACCATTTATTTTATCATATTATATTCTTATACTTTATTTTTTTATTATTTATTAATGTTGCTCTACCAGAAAAACTGCGCTCTGGCAGTAAATATTGGCTGCTAAATCATGGCTGAAGCAGAGTTCTGATTGGCCTTTTGCTCTTTTTACTTTAATACTTGTATTTTTACGTTTTCCTTTATTCTCTTATTTCTTGTTTAAATATCTTTTTTTTTCTCATTTGTTGCTTCGTTGCTTCGTTTTAATTTATAATTAGTAACTAACCTAAACAATATATAAGCTTATAGTTTATTTTTTAATTAGCACGAACTTGATATATGACCAATAAAGAGCTTTTCTTTCTTTTTATATTACAATCTCAAATATATAATCTCAATATATATTTTTTTGTTGACCATACGTCTATAGTACTGGGGCTACTTAAAATAGTATATTAGTAGTATACTATAAATTTAAAGTTAAATATTTAAATATAGACGAGCTTAATCTAATGAAAAAAGTTTTATTTGAAAAAAGTTATAACTAGCTAAACAACGTTTCAAAAAGAACATAAAAATCATTGACAATTTTAAAAGTTTGTTTCGATATACTTTGATTATATTTGATGGAATCTATAGAAACATTTATATATATCTTATAATTATCTTTCAAAAAGTTTTTTTCTTGTTATTAAGTAAATACTCCAAAAGAGCTCCAAATGTAGTACTCCAAAATGTAGCTTATAATAATAATACATATATATATATATATATATATATATATATATATAGAAGGATGTTTGTATATATGAAATCGATGAACTCAGAAACTATTGGACCGATGATTATGAAAATTGGTATGTATATGTATTTTTCCACGGAGAAGGTTTATATGGTATGCCCATTGAAGTAACTCGCCACCAGGCGGCGCTGTCAAATATAGACTTCCGCCCCGTTCAACCGATTGTCATAAAAGTTGGTATGACCATGTATGTTTCCTCGAAGAAAACGAATATGCTATGTCCATTGATGTAACTCGCCACCAGGCGGCGCTGTCAAATATCGACTTCCGCCCCGTTCAACCGATTGTCATAAAAATTGGTATGACCATGTATTTTTCCTCGAAGAAAACGAATATGCTATGTCCATTGATGTAACTCGCCACCAGGTAAAGTAAGGGTTAGCCCAGCGAAGCGGGCTGGGTTCGCTAGTAATACATAAATTACACACATTGACCTAACCCCTAAGTAAAAAAACTATTTGCTTGTGTTAGAAAACGATACAAATACATAGAAATACATATTATACATACTGAGAATATATTTAATATAGGACAAAACCCAGAAATACAGACATCTATACTCATCAGATACAGGTCTATCCCTGTCGGGGATTGAACCGTGGCCCATTTCGTCGCGATACGTTAGGCGTCTGCGCTAACCACTCGACCAACGAGGCGGTTAGCTTAATAGTAACACTAAAATAGTTATGAAATTAAAATAATGAAAATCATTTCTTAACGTTCTATGTTTTAGTAATATTTAACTTAAGTAGTAAGTATGCAGCTTGATGCAGATTTCCAAAATTCTTTATTTTGAAATTTATGTGTGCTTTTGAATTTCGAAATTGAAAAAAAAGAAAATTTATTTTTACTAAAACCAAGTCGAAAGTTTTATTAAGAATAAAAGTAAATTAAAGTTTCCTTTCTTCCGAAATGTATGGGGAAACTTTTTACGGTATTAGGTTTTCTTAGCACCTTCTCTAAGCACAGATGTTCCTATAAAGTTTTTTATTCAAGAAAATCGATTATCAAGAAAGTTTTTTATTAAAGTTTTCTTGCTGGTGGGTTTATTTTTAACGATAAATACCTTATACTAGAAAACTGTAGTAAAGGTTTAATTATATATTCTTTGACTAGTCTAATTAAATATAAATGTATATATTATATGTAATTTTGGATATATATATATATATATATATATATATATATATCTCCAAAAGAGTGTTAAATTCATTATATGTCATTGTTGGTCAGTTATAAACCTATTGCAAAATCTAAAGCAGTTATGAACTTCATATAAATTTAAACAAAGCTCGATTTAAGGTTATACTGCTAAAGAGGGTTTATATCATATGATAGTTCAAAATCACATAACAATGAAGTTAAAACTTCTCATGTAGAATATAGGGATAGAGGTAACAAACTTCGTAATGGAAGCTTCAAAACACGTTCACTGTTTGGTAGTGTAACCGAGTTTATGCGGACATTACCTTTACCTAATCGACCGGTAACAATTATATGACGTCACAAAACGTTCAAAATATTGAGAATGGTTTAGTGATGTATTGAAACTTGTCACAAAAATATTTCATAAGATTATTTGAAGTAGTTTTAAAAAAGTTGCAAGTGACATTTTTTTATTACTAATTACACTTTTAATTATTCTTAAACATTTTTTTTTATAATTTCATATATAATTATTCATATATAATTATTTACTCAACAGTACCTATTCACATTTAATTTATACATTTGCCCGATTAGTATCGAACGCATTCGGGGTTCTTATGCATACGCTTGAAGCATGGTAGATGCGCGGCTTGAACTGTTCGGTTTATTGATTGATTCAGTAAAATTTACATACACAATTCAACCTGCTGTACAAATATATTAAGAAGTTTTCAAAAAATATATGGGCCTACCCTATGGATTATAAAAAATATTAATTTATAAATATGAAACACTCTAGTCTTTTATATTTATAAATTTGCTCACGATATTATAATTTAATTCATAAAAATTTTCGTTACAAAGTTTAAACTAAACCTTTGTTGGAAAAAAATTGAAAATTTAACCAAACTTTTATTTTAAATACATACTTTTGATAAAAAAACAAATTTTAAATATAAAGATTTAGTTACCGTAAGCTATAATATTAATATGAATTGAGAAACTATACTGACTTTATAACTCATAAACTAGGAGTAGCTTAGCTTACTGGAATAATGTTTTGAGTTATTTGAGTCAAAATATATACAATACATATTCTATACTAAAAACAAAATAACTTGAATAGGAAATAAATATGTTACCTATTTTATTTATTTCAAGTGGTAGCTTGTAAGTTCCCAAAAAAAATATTCAAACCCATTTTCTATTTCTAACGAGAGTATGACGTTTAAGTTTACGTAAATCGATAAATGTTTAATTTTTGTCAGGTCACGTAGTAATTGAACTTTTTAGCAACAAGATAAAGTTCTTCCTCGAGTACCAATGACATGCTTGAGATGTGTCTTTGGTTCAAAGCATATAGTTATCTGGGAAACAAAGACATTGATTTAAATGTAGCTCTTTTGTACAGCATTATATGGGTTTCATTATATTGAATACTATTGCAGTTTTAGCAAATCGGAATCCTAATCGACTTTACATAATTATCGAAACGATCTATCCAGCTATTATTTCTGTATAAAAGTAGAACAAAAGTTATAATAGGTGTTAGAAAATTAGAATAATTATAAAATCTTATTGAAAGAGATAAGATATTCATAGTCTTAGTTCCTACTAAATGTATGTTATTTGGAAGAAGTCTTTAAGACTTAATTATATAATACATTTTTAATAAAATAAGTTGTCTAGAACATTTATCAACCAATATTTGTAAAAATCAACAAATAAATGGAACTAAAACATGTATATTAACTTTTACATTACAAGTCGTGACGTCAGCGTTACGCTAACTGACATCAGCGGCTAATCAAGTAGTGACTCGGACTGTAACTTCATTATTTACGAGTATATCCTTTTTTCTATATACCTCTATGTTCAAACAGCAAAAGCTGAACGTGGCTATTAATCACTGTGTCACTGAAATATATTTAATTAAATGTTATTTAAGATGATTTACTCTTGCAGGCTGATAACCAACTTGTGCTATTCGTCATGTTTTCATTTAGTGTAATTAACAAAAACTGTTACATTATAAGGAGCCGGATGTTTTTACATTACCTTTAATTTATATATGTTCGTGTATACCATTAATATATGTTCGTTGAAATACATACTGGAAAAGAATTTGAATTACTATTTTTATAATATCATTGAATTCAAATCATAAAATAAAAATGTCATTAACAATACAATAATAGTTTTAGTTTTTAATAATGGTTTTTTTTAACAATGGATATATGTATATTTTTTAGCGGCAGTTGTGGTTTTATCATGTATACATTATATATAATAATTCACGTATAATAATTCACGTTTGAAATGAATCCGCAGAGTATTAAAATATATCATCCAAAGCACATCCTGCTGTAAAATGCGAGAGTGCAAACTAAAACCTACAAACTACTCTCTATTAGTAGTAGGTAGTCGTAGTAATATATATATTTTTATATATTCAAAATTTTATTTCATACATCACTATTCACGTTTTCTTATTCACTATTAGTTATTATTATTATTTGTATTAGTGGATATAACTAAAACAAAGAAATTGTAATTTTAACCATCTATACCTACATAGGTTGTTAATTATATTTATTTGTTGTTTGTATAATATGAGGAACGTTTAAAATTTAATAAATTATTGTTAACATCTAACATCTTATTGTTGAATGTTATATAATATAATTATTATCAGCTATATACAGTAGTGAATACAATAAATTATGATAAGGGATTTCAATTCATTAATTCTGAAGACTATAGACGATATTACATCACTATTTTAAAAATGGATATATCTTATCCTAAACGTTTTCTCAGTACGTCTCAGGGTATCTCATATTTGTTATAAAGGTTTGTCTATCTATTTTACAAAATAAATCAATATCTACTTTATTTACTGTTTATAATTTTATGAATGTTCTGAATGCAAAAGCATTATTCTTTTGCTAATAGTTTAGATTTCAAACAAGGGTAACCATAGTCTTCTTTGTGAAATTTTATCGGTGTATGAAATTTTATTTATAAGGATGATAGCAATGTTTAATATTACTATTCTATAAGTATATATAAAAAACTCGTATTGGTTGCTCGTTCAAGCTTTATTAAATGTTTACACTTCATTTTAATTGAAAATGCAAGGATAAGCAGAAACGATTTACACAATATATTATATAATCAGCTCGTGGACATTAACTTATAATTATATATTTGTTAGTCTCTTCTCGCTAAAACACAGCGCTCTCTCGTAGTTTGCGTTAAGTTTTCGATTAAGCAAAATTGAGCACTAACTTTTTTATATTTTTGTTACTTTATAAATTAAAAGGTCAAGGTATTTGTGTTAAAAGTTGTTCATAATTATATTAAAAAATATAAAATCAATAAGAAATTTTAAACAAATACAGAAATATAATATAAGCTAGGTAAATTTATGCATCCTAAATGCCATTTTATGTAATAAAGTTGATGTATAATCATAATGCGTAATATATCAGTTACGAAATGAAGATATGTATGATAAAAAATAAAATGATTTATTACCTTAATTACAGCCAGAATTTAGGCTACGAATATACAATTTTTAACATTGATTATTTACATATGTAGAGCAGCATAAGGGACAACTTAAAAAAACTTAACATATCTGCATTTCTTACTCATTTAATACTCAAATATAAATTACTTTAGGTAATGCTCCAAGAGGATTTTAAATACAGTAGGCTTGTGACCCGCTTTCCAATTACTTGAGCATTCATCTCTGAGTTCTTCCGGGTGTAGTTTACTGTTGAAGCTTTCAGCTTTCTTTGCTATTGTGGCGATTGAATAAATGATGATTTTGAGTATGTTTCATTTAATTACTTGGATTTTTTTAAATGATTTATTATTGTTTTATCACTGAAGCCTGATTATGGATCCGCTTCCACGATCAATTTCTTTTCCGGATGTATATGCAGTCTCCGGTAGTCGGTGGGGTTTCAATGGTTTGGTCCCGTTGTGAAACTTGTACTTTTAAACAGATATTTTATATTTAATCAAAATCTAATGTTTGGAAAACAAATGAATCATAAAGATTTATATTGCGTGAATCAGAAGATTTTTTCTATGCGCGTTTTGCTTTCAAGTTATGGTCAAAATGAATACAGGATAAAGCAGTTTTATGATATTAAAATATTTAAATTACGCACTTGTGTAAACTTTGACAATACTATAATTATTCTGTGAGCTGATTGTAGTAAAGTGTTATAGGCACATGAAAAATATGTAAAATAAGTAATAAAACATACCAAATTAGTGTTATTAATTGAAAATTAGTAATATAAATAGAATATTTTAATAATAAAAGGTAAAAATTTCCAGATCTCATAAATTAAAGATTCCATTTATAATGGAAGCATTATAAATGGCACCAGGTGATTCTAAGGCTAAGGAAATAAATCTTAAATAACATCATTTAATGAATCGGATTTCTGTGACACAATGATCAAGAGACTTCGTCCTCTGCAGTCTGAAAAAAGATTAATAGAGAATGTACTACTAGGAAAGGTAAAATAATTAAATAACGTTTCGAGTAAGTAACTTTAAGTAACCAGCTTTCGAACCTCATGGTGTTAGGCGAGTATGGAAATACAAGTCAGCAGATTGGGATGAGATGCGACACTTTTTTGCGTCTTATCCTTGGCGGCAGGTCTGCTTCTCTTCTTTGGATCCGTCGAGTTGCGCGGATGCTATAACCGATGTGGTGCATCAGGCAATGGAGTATTTTATTCCTTTTGCTGACGTACCCATCGGTGGCAAAGCTCGCCCATGGTTTAATGCCGAATGTGGTCATGCTCAAGATCGAAAACATTCGGCATACCTCATTTGGGCTGATGCTCGAACCCGCAAAACTCCGGATGTAAGTTCGAAGAAGAGAGTCTTTAACCAAGCTGCCAAGTCCTACAAAAAAGGCATTGCGGAAGGTTCGTCTCGATCGAATCGCTAAGAATGGCGAAAAGCTGTCTGTCAAACCAACTGGCAGTCGAGCTTTCTGGTCTCTTGCGAAAGCGATCGAGTCGAATTTTTGCCAAACTCACTCACTGCCTGCTCTGTTGAAGCCGGATGGATCCCTGGCCCACACAGCAACAGAGAAAGCAAATGTATTTGCTTCTCTGTTTGTTGATATTTTGCATCTAAACACTGGCAATGCTTCTCCAGTACATCTCCCTCACTGCGGTATTTCGATGCCTGAAATCCGCATCACTAACAAAGAGGTATGGAGAACATTGTGTCGTTTAGAATTGAATAAAGCCAGTGGTCCTGATGATATACCAGCCATTCTGCTCAAGACATGCGCAGCTGAGTTATCTCCTGTAGTGACACGTCTGTATCGTCTCTCTTTCATCACTGGAATAGTGCCGAAATTCTGGAAGCTTCCTAATGTGCAACCCGTGCCCAAAAAAGGCAGCCGTGCCGATTACAGACCGATTTCAATCACCTCCATACTCTGCAAGATCATGGAGCGTGTATTGAACTCGCGCCTACTAGCATACCTAGAAGGTAACGATCTCCTCAGTGACCGACAGTACGGGTTTCGCCGTAATAGGTCTACTGGGGACCTCCTAGTGTATGCTACTCACATTTTAGGCGAGGCCATCGAGAAGAACGGAGAAGCGGTCGCCGTCTCTCTGGACGTCTCGAGGGCATTTGACAGGGTCTGGCATGCGAGCCTTATAAGCAAGCTTTCAGCGTACGGTATATCTCCTGGTCTGATCGGCTGGGTAACGGACATTTTGAGCCAGAGGTTTCTCCGAGTAGTTGTTGACGGGTGTTCCTCGGAGCCCTTGACAATAAATGCCGGAGTGCCTCAGGGGTCCGTTCTTTCTGCAACTCTTTTTCTGCTGCACATTAATGATCTGTTGAAGCCCGGTATCTATGGGTATGCAGACGACAGCACAGTTGTAGAAAGATATCTGCCGAGTACTCGGGCTAGTCGAGATCAAGTACAGTCTGAAAGAGAAGCCATGGTGCAACGTTTGAATGACAAACTTCAGGTAGTCTCCGCATGGAGCAATGCCAATCTTGTCAAATTCAACGCCACCAAAACGCAGACGTGTCTGTTCACCGCCAAAAAGAGCCCTTTCACCTTGGCTCCTACTTTCCAGAATGTATCCTTGGAATACAGTGACCGGCTTCAGTTGTTAGGCTTAGAGATTTCCTCGAACCTCAACTTTGGTCGGTTCATTGAGTCCAGAGCAAGAGCAGCAGCAGCAAAGCTTGCCGTTCTTGCGAAGGTTCGGCAGTACTTTACACCAGGACAGCTTCTTGTTCTATACAAAGCACCGATCCGGTCGTGTGTAGAGTACTGTGGTCACATATTTGCTGGTGCCGCAAAGTCTTATCTTGCGGTTCTTGACTCAATTGAGAAGCGAGCAAAGAGGCTTATAGGCGATCCCGAATTGGTCGAAGCCGACCTCCAAAGCCTTGAACACAGGCGTAAAATTGTTAGCCTCTCAGTATTCTATAGGATACATTTTGGTGAGTGTTCGCAGGAATTACACGACATAATTCCCCCATCCCCCTTCCATCACCGGACGTCCCGACGCACGGCAGGTATCCATCCTTTTGTTGTGGACATTCTTGTCCGAACGAAGCGCTTTGCTTCCTCATTTCATTTTTAGTGCGTACAGCGAAGGACTGGATCAATTTGCCTGCGTCGGTATTTCCGGCCAAATATAATGTGGGTGTCTTCAAGAGAAGAGTGAATAGGTTGCTAGGGCAATGCGCCTTACCATCTAAGACTACATTCCACTTACCATCAGGTGGAATGTAGTCAAACATTGCCCTAGATTATATATATAAAAAAAAATAAAAAATAAACTACGTGTGTAGTGCACTGTCGTCAGTAAGTATAATATAATAGAGTATAAATAATATGTTTTATTGGAAGGTGCTGTTACAAATACTATTTTTTATAACTTTTAGATCTGTTTAGGAGAACGCAATTTATTTAAAATGTATAATATGTTTAAGACTTACCTACGTCATCCATTTAATTTTATATTTTGTCGTCGGACATTGATTCAACCCTTTGTTCTTCTACCGTACTGCGGTAATTAATATCTTGCATCTGTTCGATAAGTTTGTTTATTTCCAATTCCGTCTGGAGCTACAACGACAATCTCAGTGAATACCAATTTAGCCGTTATAGTGCTCGTATTCGTTGGTACATTTTTTAATAAAATAATGTTCATAAATAAATAATATATTTGTTTTAAGTCTTACAACATTACCAACAGTATATTAATACTGTTAAAAAAAATATAGATAAAACCCATTAAATATCTCGTATAGTTTCAATTATATCTTCAAATACTGGCACATACTTTTAATATTACTTAATGTTACGCGTTAGTAAAATATTAATTTTAAAGCCTTATAATTAGACAAAGAGTATACTAACGCGTAACATTAAGTAATATTAAAATTATGTGCTAGTATTTGAAGATATGTTTGAAACTGTAAGAGATATTTAATGGGTTTTATCAAAAAAAAATTTAAATTATGATTTTCATGCTGTTACAAAATTATACGTTTATTTTAAGAACATATGTTTTTTTACAATTTGAGAAACTTTTAGCTAATTTAGAGTCTGATTTGCTACATAAATCTTTTAAATGTTTTGTATATTAAAGGTCTTAGTTATGTTGTGGATGTTTTAGTAAATTTATTTAAATTGTATGTAACTTACAGAAAAATGTTTTAAGTTTCAGAAATAGATAAAAGAAACCTTTTTATTTGCTCAGTGAAGTCAAAATATAGTCTATCATCTTCTAGAAATCTTCTAGAATCTATGACAAAGGTTCATGTAATTAGAATGTATATAGTAGTGTATGATAATACCAATTTATGAATTATTGTTTCAAACATAAATCAAACCAAATTGAATATGAGATTTAAATGGGTTATAATATTTTTTAGTTATTTATAAATAGGTTATCAATAAATTTTTAATGAATATTAATGATGAAAGCCGCAAAGTGCCTTTATGTAAAATCTTATCACGTAACTTCATATAAAATAAAGATATCGCTTATTTCCTTTATTTTTTTAAGACCAATAAGAAAATAATGAGACTATTGCTAGCTGGTTTATCTTTAGTTCAAAATTAAATAAAATCTTTTTCTCTTATATTGAAAGAGCACTAAGTTCACTCTTTCAAAGCTAGCGGTTAAGCCTTGCACAATCTTATATAATCCAACACTTCCTCATTACCTGTGCGACCGCATCTGCTTAGTGCACGAAACTAAATCTCAAGAAGATTTCAGAAATTCCAGCAACATTTCAGAACGAATTTTCATGTTATAAAAGTATATTGTATGCTCTATTTTCATCAACCGTGCAAAGAGATTGTAAATCTTTCCACCACAAAATTCTAAACCTGTTTCGTCTGTCAATGAAATAAGGTAAGAGACTTTCCAAAGAAACGTTTTTTTTTTCGATTAAAATTTTGCTCATTTTTATTTTTTTTTCAGAAAAGGTAGTCTGATTTCAGATTTTTTATTGGAAAGGTTATAATTATTTCCTCAGGGGAGAACCACTATTTCAATTTTGAAAAAAATGCCTTACTACAAAGGTACGAAAATTTGTTACCCGATTTAAATAAAAGATAAACGTGAAAAAAACCGATGACAATAATAGCCATCATGACAATAAGAATATTTAAATAGCCAAGGTACAAACCAATATTAAATTTAACTCATATCGTTATAAATTATATATTATAAATTTAAAATTTAAAAAACCCCCGATACAAAAAGGCGTGTAAAACGGATAAAAATAATATTATTATGTACTTATTGATGTCGTTTCGGAGAGGGACCATGGTGTCTATTTTATGAAGTTTTCTGAAGTAATGAATGAGGACTTATAGTATACGATTCGATATTGTTATTTCGTTATTTGCCTTGGTAACTTACTTGCATTTTGATTTCCTCTTTTGCTTAGCGATATTAGTTAAAAGTTAATTACATGTTAGAAAAAAAGTAAATTATCAAAATCTATAATTTTTATACATTAACAATAAACAATACTAAAAATAAATAAGATTTACTCATGGACCAACTCTAGAACAAAAAAAGACAAAAAAAACAATGTTTGACAATGAAGACAATATTATTAATAACTTAAAGAATAAGTATTTAACTCGAGACGTCTTATTTTATTTATTTAGAATATTTTTTTTTATTGTTGGGAAAATGAGTTACGCATCATCCCAACGGGAAGGAAGGCGATGGCCGTGGGGGTATGTGGGACTACCCGGCAGCATAGAAGACGCTGCCATTTTTAAGGCTATTCACTAAAAAACCAACGGATGACCTCATCACCTTAGTGGGACGCCACAGGATCGCTTTCGCACTCACTGTGACGCCCCGGCGGGACCCCCTGCGAGGGACCCCGATCGACTTAGTGCCTGGACGGGAGAGGTCACCCCCCTCTCCCGTCTAGGCACTACAGCTGGGGCTAAAGCGTAATCCCGCCTCCTTCGACCCAGCCCACCCCGACAGAGCGGCTGACTCTCTGTCCCGCTCTGGAGGCTGCGTCCTTTGCGGCAATGACTTGCTCGCAGAAGGAGGCCATAGTGACCCAGGACCTCTCGTCTTCGAGCATCGCGGAGACAACGCTCGGCAACGAGAGGTCGCTGCCAACTACAGCCGCCAGCTCAGAACGCTGGCGGACCCAGGCTGCGCGCTCTGCCATGGTGTGACGAGCCGTATCGACTTATAGTGGTGACTCGTCACAGTGGTGGCAGGAGGGGGCCGCCTCTCTGCGTGCGATCTTGTGCAGGTACTCATCGAAGCACCCATGTCCCGTGAGCACCTGCACAAGACGGAACGTTAGAGTCCCGTGCCGCCGACCGATCCAACGATCGAGATGGGAGGATATGCGTAGTTAAAAAAAAAAACCTATGTGTCAATAAGTATAGTTATTTTATCTATGTAAGCAAAAAATGCGGTATATAACATAATTTGTTTTAAGCTCGTTTCTTCACTGTATATCTCTATCAGACAAAGACAGAAATAAGTATTCTTCACTAAATTATATTTGATCTGTGTTAAATAGTGGCATTTATCAATATAAATACAGCAGCGGCTCAATAAAATGGTTTGTTTATTCTATATTATTTAAAAAAATCTTCAAACAGAAAATCATTTATTACACGAAGGTATTGAAGGAAAACAATAATAAACAAGGCTAACAGTCAAATACAAATCCAAAGATCGAAAGTACATGATCACGTACCACTATTTTAGTTTACGAATATAACTAAATAGATGTTTATTAAAATTCATATAATATTATTTTCTTAAATAGTTTGATAATATTTTTTGGTGAACTAAACTACTTGTTCATGTACTTCATTTACGTAATTCCCTTCTTCGCTTATTCGAAAGATAACATTAACAGCTATATTATAACGCAGATACATAATTCATGAAACAAATCTCTCATTTGACTTAAATTAACTTGACACAGTGTCTTTCATGTAATAAACTAGAAGATTCTTGATCAAGTATAATAAAAGAGAAAAGTTTGGTGTTGTACGTCTATCAAAGCACTCTACATTATATGAGAGCATTAAAAATTTTACGGTGACTAAAAAAAATCTATAACACATTGTGTTACAGGTCAAAGAACATAAAAATGTCGTCTCCCACGTAAGGATATGGATATAATATTTGTATAAAATTGTTTTTATAAAATATTTGTATTCAAAATAACTCTAGACAAAATTAACAATTATTCAAATTAAAAAAAAACCTTTATTTGATTTCAGATACATTTTAATGTCTTACTTAAAATAAATATGTTTGTAAATATTTTTATACGGTGGCTCAGTTGGTAGAGCGACGGGACGGTTTCCCAGTAGTCGCGGGTTCGAATCCCTGCCCGTATCGGTTAATTTTTCATTCCATATTTATATAAATTTAAATAAGCTTAACATAGCTTTATGTTTATAGATATTTTCAAAGATGTTTTAATGTTAAAAACTAACTTTACTATTTACTACTGATAGTATTTGCAATTATTATTAAAGTGTAGGAAAAGCTTAAATTGAGGTATTACTTTTAGAAATAACAATTTCATTTAAATGAAATTATTATCACGTATCAATCTTTTATAGTTTTAGCTTTGTGTTGGTAAGTATAACCTTTTAGATAAAATCAGCTTTGCTTCGTAAGGAAAAAATACGATAAAATTAAAATGTTATTTCCAATAAATTGATTATATAAGGGTAGCTTTACCCAATGGAATGTAACGCGTATACTCGCTATCTAAATTACAAAAACTTTTGACAGATTATCCGCCAAGCTATTTTGGCTGCATTTCATATAGTGAGTGAGAAAGAGCAAGATGCTCCAATCTCCTTTACTGTTTTTCCTCTATCGTACAGTTTTGGCCACCCTGTTCATTAAGCTGTCGCTAACCATATTTGTAGGTATCCATTATGATAGGCAACGGCAACCATTTACCCTAAACTGTAAAAACCACCTGCATATCTTCTAATAAGAAATATTGCATCAATTGAATTTTCCACAAACCATAATTCAATTGATCGGCCATCACAAAGTTATCTAGATTATAATGGTCTCTGAAAAAAGCGTTAGCTGTTTAATAGTGTACTCATGTTTATTTGAACATTACTTAAATCGATTAATAATTTTGTCACAACTTCTAAGAAATAGCGAGATTTTATTACTTACAATTGTCCAATTAATGAATTGGTTCGTTTTTATTTTGTAAATGTCAATTGTAAGAACAATGAGATTAGTTAGTAAAAGATTAAACATAGAGTTTTAAGGCTTTCCAGATAATGGATTGTTTTCTTTTGGAGAAAAAACATTTTTAAGTGTTTTTAACATTTTTAATTTTTTTATTTTTATTTATTGTTTTTTGAGAAAAGTGTTTTAAGGGCACGACAAGAAACACTAAAAACGTTTAAGAAATGGAGATCTAGATATTAGTCCAGGGAACATTGACAAATATGTTTGACGATATATTTGATCGGAAAAGCGAGAATAGAATTTCTAACTCGGTTGATAACGAGTCATAAATGATGTATCAGGAAAAAAATAATTATTTTATAAAAGTTTAAATGTGAAACCAAGTAATCGCTAATACGGTAAGAAATATAAACATTCTATGTTAATTATCTAATTTTATACGTAATAACCTAAATTTATAGGTATAATAATAGAAAATAAGTCTCGCTAAAAGGCATACAAGTTACGAAGTTGAAATGGCTGCGACTTGCTTCTTCTCAACATTTTTGATAAAAATGTTGGCACAAAATTAATATCGGAACAGCTCTGAATCTTACAATTACTCACTAGATATTTATGCCCCCTTGAAGTTCAGTGAGCACACTATACATACAATATTTCACGAGTTTGTATAATCTATACTAATATTATAAAGCTGAAGAGTTTGTTTGTTTGAACGCACTAATCTCTGAAACTACTGGCCTGAATTGAAAAATTCTTTCTGTGTTGAATAGTTCGTTTATTGAGAAAGGCTAAAGAGTATATATCATCTCGCTGTGACTTATAGAAGTTGAGTAATGAAAAATGGTGCAAAAACGGGAAAAGATTTCTTTTTTGAGAGCTTTCCTCGCGTGCGCTGAGGAAACACTAAAAACCGCGCGGACGGAATCGCGGGCGACCCCTAGTATTGTTATATTTCAACATTTTTCTTGTATAACTAAGAATTTAGGCCAATACCTGGATTTAGTCTAGACAAAATTTGTCAAGAAGTTTGGAGAAAGCTTCTATTATCCCAAGAGATACTTCCGTTGGTTAACCCTAAATCAATTACGAGGTGTTAATATACTTAAACTTTTGTTCTATGTTACCACTAGGGAATAAATTATATCAAATTGTTTATTAGTAAATATTTATTACAATTGAATAAATGATTTTATAGGATTTTAAATCCATTTAATTAGTTTTATTTATAACACAACGACGAATTATCAATCAATCAATCAATCGATATTTTTTTAGAAATCTTTCTATATATTATATTAAATATCATCGTTCGTAAATAAATTCAACTACATAATAAAATACTTATATGTTTTGCTTTATAACTTATTTATTTTTTATTTTTAATGTTTTTAGAAGTTATTTATGTTAAAGTTTTATTAAGTCAAATTTTACTATAATTAATCAAAAGTTTGCTAATAATAAGTAAGATTAATTCATAATTTATGCATTTTATGGCGTTTTAGTGCTCTTACAGCAACCTCTACACATACAAAGAAAAAGTGATTAAAAATATGTATTTGAAGTTTTAACTTATTGCAAAAAAACCAGTAACATATTAACAATTCTCTATATCCTAGTATTAAACTGCTTAATTAAAAAAAAAACAAAATTTTATACACTATTATGTGTAAATTTTGTGCCATTCATTTTTTAAAAGGCGGTATAAAGAGTATTCTAAGATAAATATTCTTATACAATCCCGGCACATGTTGACATTTCCTAAAAATATATACATAAAAATCTAGAATCTATAAGCAAACCCAACAATCCGATCCAATTGTAAATTTAAGCTATTTGGGGTTCTACTCAAGCACACATAAAACAAATCACTATAATCGCCATAGCGATTTAAGCGATTTCTTTACTATGTAAATACATATGTGAATTATAATTTTTTGCAAGCATTAAAATAATAATAACTTCTTTATATATTTTATCTCAATAACAAATACTGCGAAACACATTTTTTTATTGGGATTATGTACAAAAACGGGATTATTGCCACGGTCAGTTATATTATTATTATTACCTCGATATTTCAAAGCGGTTACACGCTCCATGGTCACGAGTAGACTGGTATGGCGAGTGTTGACATCTTCTAAGGACAGACATATCTGTCTACCCTCTTTCGGATGCGTCGACTACTCTCATTACGACTGTTCGAACCACTACTATTGTCACTCACTTGTTTCTCACGGCACACAAAACTAACTGTGTCTGGACGCGAAAATGAAGTCGAACCTATTGTCTTTTTATGACTATTAACCACCGTATTCCACGCACTGGATAGTTTAAAACCGTCTTCCCGATTAAAATTTTGGTACTTCTTTATTTCAAGTGCCTCGCGCACTAAACGCGGTATGTAGTGGCGTTCCGTTGCTAGTACTTTGGGGTTATGTAATTCTATCCAGTGATTGGTTTGGGCCTGGTTTAAATGCTGTGCTATAGCCGACTTGTTCACGTCATTGTTTTTTACAGCCCGGATGTGTTCTTTCAGACGGTCGACGATTGCTCGTTTAGTTTGGCCGATGTACGAACTTCCGCAACTGCAATCCACTTTATAGACTCCAGGAGTTTGAAGAGGCAGACGGTCTTTAGGTGAACGTAACAGCTTTCCTATTTTGCTATGGGGCGTAAAAACAGTTTTTATAGAGAACTTCCCTAATAATCTGCCTATTTTATCGGTCACCCCTTTAACATATGGCAAAAATGCTGGTTGTCTTTGTACCTCATCTTTTCTCTTCTTTGGTATGCGCTTTTTACAAGATGTTGTATTGTTGTATCCGTTGTTTCGTAGAACAGTTTTGATATGTATGAGCTCACGCGGTAGATGTTCTTCGTCGCATATGTCATACGCTCTGTTAGTAAGTGACTTTGCAACGGACTGCAGGTGACACGGGTGATGATGTGAGTTTGCATGTAAATATTTGTCCGTGTGAGTTGGCTTTCTGTATACAGAGTGACCTAAACTCCCATTTTCGTGAACTGTCACCATCACATCAAGAAAGGCCAGGCTTCGTTGTCTCTCAGTTTCAGAGGTGAATCTTAGTTTGGTATGAATGTTGTTCAGATATGCTAAATATTCCTTTACACTGTCTTCTTTACCCCTTATAATACAAAAAACGTCATCAACATACCTTTTCCATAATGTTACAGTTGATGGATTCGCAAGAATTGTGGTGTTTTCGACATGTTCCATCCAAATGTTTGCTATTATTGGGGCAACTGGACTGCCCATTGCTACACCATCAATCTGTAGGTAGTATTGACCGTTGTATAAAAAGTAACTGGTATTGAGGCAATGATCGAGACACTTAGCTATCACCATCGGGATGTCGTTCTTCTGAAGCTTCACCTTGATAATCTCGATACACTCTCTTACTGGTACGTTTGTAAATAGTGACTCCACGTCAAAACTCACCATTGTCTCATTGGTACTAACCGTAACCCTTTTCAGGATATCCACAAAATGTTTGGAGTCCTTAACAAAAGAAGAAGTCTTACCTGCTAGAGGTGCCAACACTCGTGAAACATATTTCGCTAGGGCATAGGTTGGTGCGTCTATTTGACACACGATTGGACGTAGCGGTGAACCCTGTTTGTGGATTTTAGGTAATCCGTAAAGTCGTGGTGGTTGTACTATGCATGGACGCAGCAAAAGTTTCAGGTCATCTTCGGGTATGGCATCTTTGCATGAGACAATTAGGGACCTAGTTTTACGTTGGACCCTGGGAGTCGGATTGTAGTTCACAGGTTTGTAAGTAGACCTGTCTTGGAGTAAAAGTTTTATTTTACGGTCATACTCTTCTACATCAATAACCACAGTGGCATTTCCCTTATCGGCTTTGAGTACTAGGATGTCCGTGTCGGCTCGAAGATTTTTAATTGCCAATAATTCCTCAGCACTAATATTAGTTTGTGGTGGTTTAGACTTATATGTGTGGTGGTTTAGACATACCAGTCTACTCGTGACCATGGAGCGTGTAACCGCTTTGAAATATCGAGGTAATAATAATAATATAACTGACCGTGGCAATAATCCCGTTTTTGTACATAATCCCAGTGAAAATAACCACGTTAATCTCAAAACTTACATTTTTTTATCTTCTTATTGTAATTATAATGATGATAGACGAAAAAAAAATAGATTTTCCTTTACATGTTACAAAAATATTCATCCTAAGTATACTCGTATGTTATAAAGATACATACAGACAAAGGCAGCCTACAAAATGCCAGCTGACGCTTAAGGCTGTTCCATGTGTCCGCACCATTACTTCTGTATAGAGTTTATTGTACTACACTGTTTCGGACTTTTACTGTTGGAAATTGTGTTTATTTTCAAGACATATATGGTTTGTATTATTCATTGAATATTTGGTTTTTATTTTATGTTATGTGTGTGCTGTGTATTATTTATGTTATATGGTGCTATTCTTATTTTAGCTGAAGGGAAATATTTGTTAACATTTCATACATTGTACGAAACTACTTTTTTAACCGACTTCTTCAAAAAGGAGGAGGTTCTCAATTCTGCCGGTTTTTTTTTATGTATGTACACCGATTACTCCGAGATTTCTGAACCGATTTACGTAATTCTTTTTTTGTTTGATGCGGAATAGTTTCGAATTGGTTCCATAAAAATTTGATTCAGGTAGGCCCATTAGTTTTTATTTAATAAGCATTTTTGTCCAAGTTTCGAATTAGCTCCTCCGGAAGGAAATCAGAACGTGCTGTGAATAATGACATCTATTGTTTTGGATATGAGAAGTCTTTAATAGTCTCACAAGAACGTTAAATTGTGTTTCGAAGAAATTTTTTACGGAGATGACTACTTTTATCCGTTTCCGTTTCTTGAGATCTGTATTTTTTAAGGCACGCAACACCTTTTGTAGGTCTACCCATGGCTAATTGATAATGTAGCAATAAACTAAAAAGTATTAAATAAAAATAACCACGTTAAAAAAAGCGGCTTTAAAACTAAAAAGTAATAAATAATGAAGATTTAATATTTATTAGGTATATACTTCCTATTATTTATATGTCCTATTTACTAATAAGTTGAAGGTGCCAAGCATTGAACAAATAATTATATATAACCACTTAAAAGAATACGAGCAAATTAATACAATGAAATTCCTACTTTAATGATTAAGATACGTAATTAAACATAATAAATAGCAATTAAATGTTATTATTATAAGCAGCTCAATCATTACGAAGAATAGTGAAAAAACAAACCAAAATTATGAAAATGTATTCAACAGAATTCTTAAACTACATGGACATGTGAATTATGAAATGCCTACTTCAAAAATTACGATACGTAAATAAAGATATAAAAGAACAATTAAATCTTAATATGATTAATAGCTTGAATCGATACGAAGAAAAACAAAAAATAAATAATTACGAAAATGTATTCAACCGAATTCCTATAATAAATGGCTTGGCACCGTCTTCAAACCTATTAGTAAATAGGACATATAAATGATAGGTAGTATATAATAAATATTAAATCTTCATTATTTATTACTTTTTAGTTTTAAAGTCGGTTTTTTTTAAATTTAATATAATATATAAAACAATTTACCATTAAAAAACACTTTTATATGTATTTATTGAAGAGCCAACGCTATGAAATAATACTCATATAAAAGCAAATAATAATAGAAATAAATAGTTATACTTATATATAAATACATATTTCATAGTTCAGCGTGCTTGTCCAATTGAATAGCGGCTAGAAAACAAACCCTTCAAATCTATTTATTTGAATTGTCTACTTACCAACAAAAAAGAAATACTTTTACTTAACTTTTTCCGCAAGTTGATTAACAATATAAACAAAAAATATCTTTTATAATTTTAAACACAAAACATTTTATTTTAAATACATACGAATATGCAGTTTAAATATTATCTAGTACTAGTGATAAATAAAGTGCGTCGTCAATATGTATCAATGCGCTTAACTAGAGCTTAGCATTATTTATTCTTGTCTTCCATTAATTCTTTTTAATTATAAAAAATAATCTAGTTACGCCTTATAAGTATTTAAATAAGCATTATATTTCTTTTATTATCGGTCCCAAGAATGTAAACTACAAAAGTTGAACATTTCAAAACTATATAGATCGTATCGTACAAAATCCACTTGACATATCTAGCAAAAGATTAAGATAGACGTCATAAAACTACAAATTAACACAAGTTACACGAGAGTGACGTCACACACGCACACTTCTATAATAAATGAAAATGTACTTTCTCTCTATAGGAGCACGTATCACTTACAAAATTACTAATTCATAAAATGATTGAAATGTAGATTAAACACTTTGTTTGTATACACTACTTCCAGTCCACAACTTCACGTTGAGTAATTATATATATTATGGTAATTATATCAATACGCTGATTCAACGCTGACAGGGTTGCTCAATTGGTAGAGTGACGATATGTTTTCCCAGAGGTCGGTGGTTCGAATCCCTGCTCGTATCGGTTTATTTTTCATTGTATATCTAATTATTATTTAATATTATTTATATAATTTATTTAAAATTTACCAAAGCTTAACATGTTAAAAGATGTTTTGAAATATTAAGATAGTTTCTACGGTTTACTATGTTCACCTAACTCTTGAGTGACTATTATGCTTCGATAAATAGCGGTTTTGAAAATTTGTATTTTTTTCTAATTTTGGGGCCGACAGCACGTTCTAGCTAAATAGTAAAACTATATACGAATAAATAATACTATAATATATTTTGAAATAGTACACAAAATGAAAAATAATAATTATGCCGTACTTTATTACTTAAAAAAAATCAGATTTGGCCACTATTATATTTGTATAGATTATGTCTAATTAAAAATAGTATTTGATTTCAAATACATTGACATTAAAATTCATCTTTAGCTTTCACAAAATGTTTATTTAATAAATAACCAACCAACACAAATATGTTCGCTCAAATCTGAATACTAAGTAAAAAAAATGTAACATACCGAAAATATACATTACATACATTATAGTATTACTAACATATTTCACATTTACGTAAAATACAAGAAATAGAATGATGATTCACTCCAAATAAACCATTACTTTTATGAAATATATATAAACACCATTCAATATCATATGTCCGTAATGTGTTGCCGATATCTGAGCCTGTTTGAGTAAGGTAAGATAATGTTAGGCAATTTTTCCTTAGAGTTCAGTACATTTTACTTATCGTAACATCATTACATACTGATATATTTTAAATGGTAAATTACAAATTGTATTTTTTACTTTTGTTTAATGTTATACCACTTTATTTTACATTATCGATTGCCAAACAATCCTTCAGATTGATAATCGTCACCATTCATAGTCATCTACCTGCATTATAGAGATATTTGCAGAGATAGTCGTATCGCCACTCTTGTGGTAGAGGGATCAGGATGAGATAGATTGTATCTAATAGAATATTAGGGCACGCCATAATTGTTTTTATTTTATCGTATTTACATATTTATGTAATTGATTGTAGGAAATGACTTCAAAATGATTGATATATATATATTTGAAGGAAAATATATATCTTTATATAATTACTTATATATATGAAAATAGTAATTAGGTGACTAATAACCTTAAAGATCGGTCGGTTTGGACAAAAATATGATACGCAGATTTGGAAATTTTAAGTGTATGTAATGTAATTTTAAATTTTTAATCTAATTAAGGAATTCAGAGAGTCATATACCTGTATAGATATATTGTGGGTATATAATATAATAGATTTAAAAATCCTTTAATTTGGCAATTAATCGGTAAGCTCAAATATAAAGGAATTATTTTTAATGTATTTGACCTGAAAGAAAGTCTTTAGAACTCAACGAGTCTAGAGTCTTACAAACCTTATCTTACCTTACCTTATCCATAAGTAAAAAAAATGAATTATTAGTCAACACTATAGAAATCTCTTAAATTTACATATACCATATTATTTGGCTTTAGGTATTTATTTAAAGGATATCATGCCATGAATTCGTTTCACAGCTTTATCCTAATTGTTGAGAATCAGCACTTACGCTACGCAATATTAACTACGTTGTCGTAAATGGATAATATAAATTATCAAATTACGATATTACTGTACGGCAAATTATTGTAGATATTTTGTAATGTAAATATTTATATTGGTGAAATATTCAAAATTACGTCAAATAGTATACCATATTATTAAAAGCAAATAAATAAATTTGTAAAGGTTTTATACATAGATGTTATTCATATAATACTAAATAGATAAATGAGTGTTACTTATTGATAAATGAGATTCAACAAAAGTTTTATATTGAAATTATAAATATTTAAGATAATGGTCGAATAAATATACTAAATAATTTTAATCTTACTCTATATTTAAAGCATTGCAATGTAAATGTTATTTTTTTTTCAAATAGACAATAGGAATATTATTATTATACAATATTTCATTGTCAATTAGACATGGAATTTATAAAACGTAAGATTTATGAACAAGAATCTAAGGCGGCAGATTAATGGCAAGTACCTGTAGAAAAGCTTATGGATACTTTATTTTTGTATAATTTAAAAACCTTAAATAGGTTTTAAACAAAATTGTGTCCGACAAATATGAAATTGTAAAATAAAATGTATTTTGCTATATCGAAAGTTATCAAAAGCAATATTAAAACAAGATTTATTATGGAGGTACTGATCGGATATAAGTTAATGGAAATTAAAAAGTCTGTCTGTTAATTTTTTTAAATATTTTATAACGGCTATAAATGACGAACAATATATTTTTTAAATATAAGTAGTTGTTTCCAAGTGTATTATCGGAGGTTTAAGGTTTAGGGATTTAATACAAAATAATGTTTTACCTCTTTATGGGGGTGGTTTATTAAGATTGACTTTTTGAGATAATATCATTAGTACCGTACTATCAGACTTATCTTGTTATAAATTTGATTACGCTATTAAATATTGAGGGAGGTCTGAGGCTCATTAATACAGTTATTTTATTTGATACCAGAAAGGATTTTTCTTATTATATTTAGCAATTAGGCGACCGACCTTTCTATATAGATTGATTAGAAAACATTTTAAAATAACCGCTTAGTTTGATTTTTTTTTACGTATTATCCACGATTTCTGTCTTACAAAACAAACAAACACAACGGAGACAAACCAAGCTCTGACTCGGAACAACTATGAGTAGATATCAAAAAGAACTTTCCCGTGTGTGAATAAAATCCATTGTTTCAACAGCCAGGGCTACTAACCATTTGACTAGCGAACGTCAATGCGTTCTAGCCAGTCAAACTAATACAATTATTAGTTATATATATTTTTAAATAACTTTTTGAATAATCTTTCGTATTTATTATTAAAACAATATTACTATAATTGATATTTTTTATAATAATAGAGATTTATTCTCTACCTTTAAATTAAAGGTAGAGAATTTATTTATAATGATAAGTTGATTAAAACTTATTATCAAAAACATTAAAACTAACTAACATTGAAAACATAAATGACAATAAATAACTTACTTAAATTTAATTGAATATTGAGAAATGTCTCAGAAACTATAGAAATATTTCTAATAGATTGTGGTTCCTATACGTAACCAAAATATTTTTTTGTGAATAACCTAAGATATATATATATATTTTTAACAGAGGGAGTAAATTGGCAAAATATAATCTGCTTATATAAGAGGCGCTCGCTTTTCAGAATTATTTATAAAAATAAGGAGCTTTTTCAGTAAACTCTTCCAATTAAAAAATATCGTATCATGAAAATAATAATTATCCAAGAGTATTCGGGAGCTGTGTTATTTTCATTATTATTTACAGCTTAACATAAAATAAATGTAGAATCAGGATTTTAATTCAGCTTACAAAATATTACAAAAAAATTTAAGTTCTCATAAAGTCCAAATTAAACACCATAAAATTAATAATTATGAGGATTTTATCTAGTGACGAAAGTGTTAAGACGTTAAGTGTTTTATTCATAAGTGGTCACATCAGAACAGCAAGATCACTGAAAATCACTAGGTTTTTGACCATTGTATTGTGAAAATAGTCGCCCCGGCGCATTGGGTCAAATAATTTATTTCTATTTAATACGTTTCGGGCGCCTTATAAGTTTACAGAAATAACATTTAAGACGGCGCTTCGGTGAACTTTTGATTGTAGGTTAATACTACTTATATGTAAAAAGTTTTTTTATCTCGTCATGAGCGAGCCTTATCACTTTTTATTACGTAATAACAATAATAAGAGCTTATTTATAATATATGTATAGGCTTTAGTATATTGAATTCGAAAATACTTAGATAACGATTGATACAAGTTCGAGCTTTTATTTATACTTTTAAATTATCTGGAAAATATTTTTTAGGCCAATGAAGCCAGAAGAGCACCGTTAAACATCTTCAACCTTCAAATTTACAAAATGCCATTCTAATTGTATCTTCTTCAGATATAAACTTTCAGTACGCTTAGGAAAGTTTTTGAAGATGTTGAATACGTGATTGTCTATTCATGTCTCATTTTGACAGATGTCTGCCAAAGCTATTTGAATTCCGTTTAATATCCCCGTTTTATACAAACACACTAAGGAAAAATATCAAGAGTTATTCATATAGAAATTTGACGTTTTTTTCAAATGACTGAATACTTTATTTAAACGAAATGAAAATATCATGTGACATCTGTGTTCGTAGGTTTCGCCGTTTATTATATATATTCAAAGTATTTATAAAGAATATTTATATGCATTTGTATTGTTGTCTAGCACCCTTAACAAAAGCAAATAATTTGCTTAGTTAAGGGTTAGATCAATTTGTGTAGTTTTTCCAGTGATATTATTGTTATTTTATCGTATTTCCTTGTCATTTTCTAACGCAAATATATTTAAAATAGTTGCAACAATTTTGGGCTGAAAACTAATCAAACAAAACAATAAAAGTCACACTTTCTGCATTTTATTCTAGCTTAAAACAGAACGAACAGGACTCGAAATAGATAAATATTTTCAAAAACCATAAGACAACAAGCCTATTGGAACTTATATATATTATTGTTTTATTCATATATTTGTGTGGGTCTGTAGATCTCAAAATTATAATTTAGTAGCAATATATACTTATTATTTCATTTACCTCAAAATACAATAAATTTTAAAAATTACACATATTGATCTAACCCCTAAGTATGCAAATTACTTGCTTGTGTTAAGGATTTAAGACAACTATACTAATAGATAGAAATACACATTATAAATACTAAAAATATATTTAAAAAACGACCAAACCCAGAAATACAGACATCTATGCTCGTCACATACATGCTTGTCCTCGTCGGGAATCGAACCCGAGCCCCATTGCGTCGCTGTCGTTAGGCGTCTGCGCTAACCACTCGACCAACAATCCCATACGAGTTACTATACTGACGTGAGAAAACAAAAGCTGGGTTTAGTGGCAGAAGAAGTAAAAAGCAAGATGAGATCTTTAAAGAACATATGTGAGATAAAACAAATAAAAAGCGAGAGAGTGAAAAATAATGTTGGGACGATTTGGGCATCTAAAGCGGATGGACGAGAGAAGAACAACAAAAGGGATTTATAATGCCAATGTGGAGTGCCTTGCCTTAAGAGACAAACAAAATCTGATCAAATCACGATGTCCTTAAAAAAACTTGGGGTTTGAAGAAGCAAGAATAAAAGGAGACGTATGAGAATGATTGTAAAGTTTGGGCGGGAGAGGGGGGTGACCTCTCTCGCTCATTATAGGCCTACGCGGTGAGGGTGTCCCAAATTGAGGGGCGTTACGGTGAGTGCAATCTCGTGGCGTCCCTAAGGCGATGAGGTCAACCGTTATTTTTTTAGTGGGTAGCCTTAAAAATGGCAGCGTCTTCTATGCTGCTGGGTAGCCCCACATACCCCCTCGGACATCACCTTTCTGGTCGACGGAACGATGCGTAACGCATTTTTCCAACGCTAAAAAAAGGACAAAGTAAAGTTGTGCTCCATAGTCTCTGTCTACCCCTCTTGTGGGATAGTAGTGTAAGTTCTCTGTATGTGAGTATGTATATTTGTAAGTTCTCTGTATGTAAGTATGAATATCTGTAAGTTCTCTGTATGTAAGTATGTATATCGAATATTAAATAAAACATAAATTTAAACTAAAAATGTAAATCTAATTATACTCGAGGTAAATTTTTTGAGAAAACAGTTATAAGTAAGTAGCTTTAAAAACATTTCAAAGAGTTTTAATTTTCTAATTCAGAATAAAAAGTTTCTTTCGATATATTTTGATTATCTTGGAATATAAGAAAAAATAAAAAAATATATCATAATAAACTTTAAAAATGCTTTTTTCTTATTCTTAAGTAAATACTCAAAAACCGATATAGCTTTATAGTAACTACACTTCGTTAAATTCGTTCTGTAGTAACTACAGGAAAAATGTAAAGAAGTTATAAAAAACATTTCTTAACGTTCTAAGATTTAGAAATATTTAACTCAAGTAATATGTAGTTTAAGTAAGTCTGTCAACATTTTTAGTTTTTAAATTTACTTTGAAATTTAAATACACTCATTTTATTTTCACTCGATCGAACTCGAAGGTTTTATTAAGAATAAAAGTAATTAAAGTTACCTTTCTTCCAAAAAGTATGGTGATTTTTTTATGATATTAGCTTTTTCTGTAAGTAACCTTCTCTAAGCACAAATGTTACAATAAAGATTTTTATTCAAGAAAATCGATTATCATTAAGAAAATTTTCTATATAAGTTGCTCATTTTCTTGTTGGTATATATTTTAACAATTAAGGTAATTCTGAAAAACAGTTATGAATTTAATACTAATTTGTAACTTCGATAAAGCTTAGTTTAAGGGTTTCCTTTAAAATGGGATTTATTTTTATGATAAATACCTACTATAACTATTGAAAAATATTTTGTTGGTAATACTTATTTCAAGTAACTTCATTAAAGCATAGGGCTGTAATGACAAACTTTTTTTTATTTAATTTATTTTTATTATAACAGAGAAATACAAAAGGTAAGTATTTTTTATTTTATTTAGTCACATAACAATAAAGTTAAAACTTCACTTGTAGGATATAGGATAGCAGTAACTAACTTCGTAACTCTAAAACGCGTTCATTATTTAATAGCGTAACCGATTTTATGTGGACATTAACCTAATCGCCGATAACAATTATATTATGTCACAAATTGCTCGTTGTATTGACATAATTTATTTATTTAATTGTTTATACTCTTTATTGCACTCCACAATACATGAGAAAAAAAAACATAAAAAGATAATACATTGTAAAGTACAAAAGGCGGCCTTACCTCAAAACGGCGATTTCTTCCAGGTGACCTTAGGGTTAGGAACTAGAATACTTACTAGTAGTACATATATATATATATATATAAAATATACAAAAAAAAATACTGTAATAAATACAAGAATACATAAAAAATAACAAAAATAGCAAGAAATTAAAAAAAAATAAAAAAATAAACCGATACGGGGAGTAACTCGAACACGCGACTACTGGGAAACCATCCCGTCACTCTACCAACTGAGCTACCGTAGTCGCGGGTTCGAATCCCTGCCCGTATCGGTTTATTTTTCATTTTATATTTATATAAATTTAAATAAGCTTAACATGGCTATACATGTTTATAAATATTTTCAAACATTAATTTCGGTAGTGGCATCTTCTCAATGTTTATCTATACTGCAAAGTTAGAAACATTGGTTAAGATTTTCGAAAGAAACCTAATAGATGTCTCCACCGTCCCCATAAAGACGATTACATATAGAATGCTTAATTCACCGAGACGGACAGCGATACGGTAGCTCAGTTGGTAGAGCGACGAGAATATGAGAGCGCAAGTATATCGCTACTCCTCCTCCAATTTTATTAATGCGATCATTACGCATGAGATTAAATCCTGGCAGCGTATAGGAGGATGTGGATAAACATGGTTTAAGCCAAGACTCAGAGAGTAGAATAGCATGAATATTGCTAGATTCAAATGACGCAAGCATGTCGGGGTAATGAGCCGAGACACTTTGGTCATTAATGTGAATGATATTAAACGATTTCAGAGAGTCTGAGAAAATGGAATTGAGCGTGATGTTAAGGGGTTGATCTGATGTACTGTGAAAACTTTCATCACTATACGATTTATCAATAGACGACATTGAATAAAAGTTATTACTACTGTAACTATCTTTGAAGACATTTTAAAAGTTAATACACAAGTAAAAAAAATAAAACAAAATAACAAAAAATAATAATAAAATTTATCCTTAAATAATAATAAATAATATGAAGATAAAAAAAATACACTCTATATATAATATAAATTATATCCGAATTATTAATTATTACTTTTAACCTTATGAATTACCAAGACTTTCTAACCCGCCAGCTGTTTCGAAAAATATTTAAACTTAAAATTAAGAAAAAATTGCAATAGAAGAAAATGTATATATAAAGTTACAATGAACTTTAGAACAAGTTATTTAATTAGGATATGCTGAATGGCCATTAACAACATCACAACAGTATTAATTTCTAGACGGTAGCCGTCATTAAACATTAATGACAGGACAGAAAATTCAGCTGTCAAATTAAATAAAAATAAATACTATGTAATTGGTTTAGGATTACCCTTCACTACATATTAAAATAATATTTTTTTTTTTTTTTTTTTTTTTTTATGTTAGAGGAGGGCAAACGAGCTGGCGGGTCACAGATGGCTTGTGATCACCGCCGCCCATGAACTCTTGCAACATCCGAGGATTTACAAGAGTGTTGCCGGCCATGTAGGTAGGAGTAAACGCCTTTTTTGAAGGTACCCATGTCGTATCGATCTGGAAATACCACCGAAGGGAGTTCGTTCCACAAGCGAGTGGAACGTGGGAAAAATGTCCTTGAAAACCGCACAGTAGAGGATCGCCACGCATCCAGGTGGTAAGGATGATATTGGAGGCGATGGCGCGCTGTGCGGTGATGAAATTCGGCGGCAGGCATCAGATCGAATAGTTCTTCGGAACATTCCCCGTTGAAGATGCGGTAGAAGACGCACAAGGAAGCCACGTCTCTACGCAATGCCAAAGAGTCTAGCCGTTCGCAGAGCACCGGGTCCCCGACAATCCGAACGGCTCTCCGTTGTACGCGGTCAAATGGTAGAAGCTGATATTGGGGTGATGCTGACCAGAGATGAGAACAGTACTCCATGTGTGGCCGGACCTGCGCCTTATAGAGCGCAAGTCTTTGGCCAGGTTTGAAATACTGCCTCGCTCTATTAACCACTCCCAATTTCTTCGAGGCCAACTTGGCCTTGCTCTCCAGATGACCGCGAAACTGACAATCGCTCGAAATGTCGAGACCCAGTATTCTGATACTTGGCGAGGCAACGAGGGGAGTGCTCTCGAAGAGCGGTGATACGACGAATGGGGTTTTCTTAGTGGTAAACGCGCAAACTTGTGTCTTCATTGGATTGAACTGTACGTGGTTCAGTTCACCCCACTCAGAGATCAGCCCCAAGGAAGTCTCTATAGAAGACACAAGTTTCTTTCGGCACTCGTCGACGTTTTCCCGAGAGAGACCGGCACGGCCGGAATATACCGCATCCCCAGTGCTGTCATCCGCATAACAATGTATGTTGGAGATATCCAGCATATCATTGATGTGCAGGAGGAACAGAGTTGGGGATAGCACGCAGCCTTGGGGTACACCAGCGTTCACGGGCTTAGGGTCCGAGCAAAAACCATCGATAACGACCTGTATGCTCCGCCCAGTGAGGAAGCTGGTGATCCACTTGCATAAACTCTCGGGAAGCCCATAGGAAGGTAGCTTCGAAAGAAGCCCCCTGTGCCATACACGATCGAAGGCTTTCGCCATATCCAGACTAACTGCCAGACCCTCTCCCTTGCTTTCAATAACAGCTCCCCAACGGTGTGTAAGATACAACAGAAGATCACCAGCCGATCGACCATGGCGAAAGCCATATTGCCGGTCATTGACCAACTGGTGATCCTCGAGGTAGGTTAGGAGCTGTTTATTGATAATGCTCTCCATTACTTTGGAGAGAAGAGAGGTAATGGCGATAGGTCTGTAGTTAGCTGGGTCCGAGCTATCGCCTTTTTTAGGGATCGGATGGACAAGGGCACGCTTCCATGAGACCGGGACTACGCCTTTTAAGTAAGAGTACCGAAATAGACGCGTTAGCACTGGTGTCAACTCAGGGGCACATGTTCGTAGCACAACTGGAGAGATACCATCTGGCCCACTCGACTTATGAATTTCCAAGGAAAGGAGGGTTTTTCGGATGAGTTTTTGCCGAAAAACTATTTCCGGCATAAGGCTCGGACACCGCGGGATGATAGGCGGTGCCCTCCCCTGGTCGTCCAAAGTCGAGTTTGAGGCAAAAAGAGTGCCCAAGAGATCGGCTTTCTCTTTTGCCGTGTGGGCCAAAGAATCGTTCCCAGTGTGCAATGGCGGCAGGGACGGGCGACAGAAGTTTCCCAGACTGGCTTTGGAAAGCGCCCAAAACTTGCGCGTGCCAGGTGGGTACTTTGCCAACTGATCCCCGATTTTGACGACATGCTTGAACTTTGCTCTAGCGATTTTCCGTTTGAAGAATCTGGAGGCTTGATTATATTTCCTCTTCAGAACTTGAGAGTTCGGATCCTTAGTGACTAACGCATTAGCCCAAGCCTGATAAGCCTGCCGTTTGTCAGCTGCTGCAGCCCTGACAGACGCATCAAACCAAGGCCGCGATCTGCCACCAAGTGGTACCACAGAGCTTGGGACAAATAGTTCCATGCCCTGAAGTATCACATCAGCTACAGCCGCAGCGCAGTCACTAGGATCATTGGAAGGGAAACAAATCGGCCCCCATGGGTAGGATGCAAAAAAGGATCGCATTCCATCCCAATCCGCTGACTTGTAGTGCCAAACGCGTCGAGTCGCAGGTCTTGTGCGAGCTGGGCGTTCCATGGGCACTACACTCCGTACCAAGCAATGATCAGAGGACCCTAAGGGAGCCTCGACAGTGATTTGGTACTTTCCGGGATGTGTAGTCAGCAGAAGATCCAACAAAGAGGGTATATGGCTGTCCACGTCCGGTAAACGAGTGTGCGTCTTTACCAATTGGGACAAACCATTTGCCAGAGCAAAGTCAAACACAGATCTCCCAGCGTAGTCGGTGGCACGTGACCCTAGCCAATCGGTATGGTGCGCATTGAAGTCCCCGAGGACTACGACTTCGGCGGAGGGAGTCTGTGAAAGCAGATCGTCAATCTTCGCCTGAACATGGCCTAAGAGTTGATCCGTTTCTGCATTACCACTATGGGACCTGTAGAGGCATGCGTAGACTCTGACATGGTCGTCCATGTCTACGCGCAGCCAGAGTACAGACCGGTCCCGACCTTCAAAAACCTGAAGGCGACGGTAGCAGATATCGTCCCTTACGAACACAGATACCCCGGCGTGTGGTATAAAATGATGTTCTAGTTTATACCCGGGGTATGATAGGTACGCTGTGTCGCTAGGTTGAGATATCTGCGTCTCCGTCAGAAACAACAAGGCCGGCTGCGCCGTCTCTAGATGATGGTGGACGGCGTTCAAGTTGGAATGAAGTCCCCGGATGTTGCAAAAGTCCACAGTTAAAGTGGGTCGGGGTGCCGCTGCGTTGACTCGTCGTTTGCCCTCTAAAAACACAAAAGGCGATACTTTGCCCGCCCCAGATACGACGGGCAATGCTAATAACAATTAGCATTGAATATAAAAAATAACTTATCAATGGCCATGACCACCTAAAACTTGGAATAAAATAAAAATAGAAACATTTAAATAAGGATTGTCATACATTTGGGGTCTCACTTCTTTACCATTCTTTTAGCTCGAGTGGCAATTTTATCTTTTGACGCCTCAGAGACTACAGGGGAGAGGGCATGAAACAAGGACTTAAGGGACTAAGCTGGAGTGGATATAGTCTTTAACTCAGACATGCTTATGATTCGTTGTCTCGGCCATCGGGTGTTTCGTGCCATCGTGTCTTTTCACTAGAACAACATCATCTCAAGTCCAACAGTTTGTTACCCCGAAAAATAGCTTATAAAATTAGCTTATAAAATATTTTGGGCAAGCTAATTTTTTATTACTGTTTACAGTTTTAATTATTATTACAATATAAATTTATTGATTCTTACATATATATTTATTCGACTGTATTGACATTAATTTTATCAATTTGACCTATTAGTGTTGAACGCATTCGTGGTTCTTATGCATACACTCGGAGCATGGCAGTTGCGCGGCTTGAACTATTGCGGTTTATTGATTGCTTCATTCATATTTACACACACAATTGAACCCTAATGTAGTTACCAATACAAAAAGAAGTTTTATGAAAATATATATATTCCATAAGGTAGGATTTTTTATAGTTTACGGTATTATAATTTATTTTTTTCAAATTTTCAGAGTCAATTGGAACTTTGTTAAACTGAACCATCCTTTTAATTTAAAGACTTTACTTACAAAGACTTTAACCTAAATATAATGAAAAATTTTGCGTAATCGTAATCGTCATAGTATAAGCGTAAAGAGATGTGATTGTTTCGAAACGTATAGTTATCTGGGAAACAAGGATATTAACCTAAACGTAACTCTTACATAGAGCATTATAAGAGTTTAATTATATTTTACTGCTCTTTTCCAGCACTTTTTCCAGCTTAAGGTGAAATCCTGATTGACTTAACATAATCATAAGAAATCGAGAACCTATTATCTCGGTATGGAGGCAGAACAATGGGTGCTATTGGTAAAAGAAAATCAAACTATCTGAATAAGAGCGATAAGATATTCATAGTATTAGTTCCTACTAAATATATGTCATATGAATGAAGCATTTAAAAACGAAGTAAAATATTCATATAATACATTTTGAATTAAAAATGTTGTCTACAAAATTTATAAAATAATATCCCGTAACTCTACCGTATCCCGTAGCTCTAACAATGGTACTTCTGTATCGCTAACCGTTTCAGTGAATTAAGCATTCTATATGTGATCGTCTTTTGGGGACGGTGGTGACATCTATTAGGCTTCTTTCAAGAACCTTAACCAACTTTTCTAATTTTGCAATATAGATTAATATTGAAAAAATGCCACAACCGGAATATTTTTTTTAATATGAAGTTAAGCTTTTTTAAACTTTTATATAAGTTTTGAATATAAAATAGAACGTAACGATTCCGGATAAGCATAATAATTATTTGATGACTAGTAGTTTCTTTATTTAAAATTTTAATAGAGTCTTTGATCACTGGAAGAATGTTAAGATCGTAATTTAAATACTTGAATAACAAAAAGTGCTTTACGACTATTATGTGTGAAGACATGATACTCCAAAAGCACTTTTTTTACAAAAAATATGTGATTTGCGGAAGAAAATGTTTATTGACAGACGCAATACAAATCCTATAGGTTAGATTAGATACCAGTTTGGCTTGAATGATAAAATCTGCTTCATAGCTTATAATAATCACTGCAATAATTATGTCAGTATTTTAATTTTATAGAATTCATTTATTTATGAGCATCGAAGGGTACTATAATAATTAAGTGGATATAAAATCATACATTTATTTTTTGTTCTTTCATTTCAAAGCCTATTATGTTGTTTTAATAATTTTATCATTTCCAATAATGAAACATATAACATCTTTTTGTGAATTGTAGAATAAATTTGAAAATATTCTTCAAATTACAATCAATCTCTTCTTTTAAATATTTATTACACAATTTAAAATATATTATGGTTCTCAGATGCACTATTTATTTTTTTTCAAACGCTATAAGACATTATAGTAACGGTAAATAAAACAAGAATAGAGATCAAGATTTTGTTTTATTAGAACGTCCATTGTTATTTAATTTACATATATAAATTGACGAATATGTTTGAAATATTGTATATTGAGAAACTTTGTACACATTGTTTTTTTTTCGTAATTATATAATTGCCAATGTGAAACTAAATAAAATATTAGTATAATTGTTGATCTTATTTCAAATTTTATTATTTGTATTTCTCGTATACTAAAATAAAATTTGTCACATAAAAATTATTTGTCACATTGCTATAGATATTTTGCATCTAGAATTAATAGCACTCTGAACGCGATGTATTTCGGGAATAGAAACGAACTCAGGTGTATTTAATATTTATAAAATATGAATATTTTATAACAGTTATTCTTAACTAACATTTTAAATATTATGTTAATATTTAATTTACGAAGTTGACTAAAAAATAACTTAATTTTCAAAAGACGTATGATTACAGATCTTATTTAACATATTTGAGAATACCCTACGATTATCATAAGTTTACTTTGATTATTTTTTACTTTGACTTAACTATTTGACGTTTGTGACTACAAAAGTCACTTATACACCTTAAGCACGCCACTCGTAAGCTCAATTAAAATCTGTTTTCTTTATAATTCAATACATAAAAAATAATTCAATAAATATATAAATAATTTTTGTTTTATTGTTTACATAGATTTAATTTCAGTAGGACTGGAAAAATAAACTTATGTCCACCCAACAATAATCAAAAAATGTAGTATAACAATTAAATAGTTTTATTAATTAATTCATTTTTTTTCGTAAATTGATCCATACAAAATATACAGAAACTATACATGTATGAATATTATTTAAAATATGCTTTGACAACCAAAAAGTTTAACAACTTTACAATTTTACAGTACATAATAAAAAATAACTTAATTTAAATCAAATCACGATTTTGAATATACTTTCTTTTTTTTTATAAAAAAAGATTAAAAAAAAGTTCTGTCTGTCTATTTTAGAAAAAAGGTCAATACCTACTTTACCTACTTTTTATACTGTTTCGAATGTTTACGTTCGTATTTAGTATACTTGTATTAAATGTGTTATTGTAAAAAAGTGCAAAACGTTATCAATTCTATGAAAATGTTAAAACGAATTATATTGCCATGTCAGTTGATCCGTTACGTAATGCGTATTAAATATAACAGCTATAAAAAGATGATACGTGTGCCAAAAATGAAAATGATTTATGACCTACATAACAGTCAATGTTATGCTACGAACATACAAAATTTTAATATCGACTATTTACATATAACTGCATTACGTAAAGGAACATACTACTATAACCTTATAATATCTTTATTTTAATATTTTAATGACAATAGTTTAGGCAATGCTCCAAGTGGATTAGAAATGAAGTAAGCTTGGGATCCGTTTTCCAACTACTTGAGCTTTCATCTCTGTGTTCTTCCGAGCGTAGTTTTTTGTTGAAACTTCAAGCACAGTGTGACTCGCTGAGTTGAGTAGTATGTTGTTAAAGCATTTGTATTTTGTATCAGAGGTTTAACAACAGATTACACGGAGTTCGCTAGAATTAAGATAGGGTCCGAAGCTATTTATGGATGACATCCAAACATTATTAGAGTAATATAATATTAATGATGTCACTGTACCCCTGCATAGCCGGCACTGCTAACGTATATAACTTTTTGTTTTATGATCGAGTTATGGAGAGGAAAAAGTTTAATTAAGCCAGCAAACCTTTTAACCTTTGGAAAAGGTTTTATATAAACAGTTAAAAAAGCATCCCTACTAAACATTGTTTATATTATCCGTGAATAGTACAATTATTTACAAAAATATAATTAATTTTAATTTAGTTTTGAAATATTTCAATATTTTGATTTGTTTTTCAGTATTACTATGATACCCTACATATGCAATCAGTTTTTAACAATCAAGGTTCAGAAAGTATAAGTGTCGGAGAAATTACGGTCTTAGTTTCTTTAATTTAAAGATACTCTGTCATGGAGTGCAGAGTCAAGCGTAGTGCTCAATTAGTGGGCGAAACCAATTGACAAGTATCAGTTATTTAACAACTAGTTTTTCTATTATGTTGGCAATTACTGACAAAACAGCTTTGCTGCAATGGTTTGTTCAGATCTTATAAAACTGAAGCACACTGAAGCCTATTTCCAACCATGACGTGGTTTGCGAGGGATCCGCTTCCAAGATCACCTTTTTAATCTTCATTATCAGACGGATATATATAGAAATTATGTAGAGTTTGTGTACATTGATTCCGTACGTTAATGTACAATATTGAAATAGAAGTACGGTTCTTCCTCGGCGGAAGAACTCGTACTTCTATTGCAATATTGTATATTAAATCAAAATCTAATGTTTTGAACATAAATAAATCATAAACATTTTAAACAGAAATGAGCAATTCTAAAATTAAAACTATTTTGAATTTAGAATATGTAATGAACCAAAAAAACCAAGATCAAAGTGATCAACTTATCACATTTTAGTATGTAGGGACCTAAATAAATATTACCGTTTTGTATTATTTTTTTTTCTAGCCCTTTTATAAAAAAATTGAAGACCGCTGATATACAAAGTGTTTGTCATTTTATCACTTACATGACATTTGACATTGAGATTTGTCGTTCGTATATCTGTAAGAAATATATTATGTTTAAATCCAAAATAAATTAATATTCTGCAAATAAATACCTAAGTATTATATAAGAAAATAAGTAACTCATGATGAACTTTTACATAGTCATATATTATTTTGAATCTGTACAGTAAAATCCGTTTACGTATACCTTGTATTTTATCTATATTCAATAGTAATGACGAAAGTGTATGAAAACTTTTATATGTAGATAAGAAAAAAATGTAATTTCTCCTATTATTACATTAAAGTTTCAAAAAGTTTTTCATAGACTTATTTAATGTAAAAAAATATTTGATTTCATCGAAATTCCCACAGTGAGTCACAATTGCCGAATTAATTTGAAACGGTCTGAGTTTTTTCTTTTAATGACTTATTGTGGTAAATTTTAAAGATCAGAAAATTTTAAGTGGAAAATATTTGTGAGGTCTATCAGTTGAAAATATAAAATTTCTTTATAAACGAAAGCTGTTAAAGTGTAAAATATAAAAAATGCAAATAAATAGGCCAAAATATACAAAATATTCATACCTGTTGTGACGTATGGTTCTTAAAGCTGAATGTTTGTATGTATTCAAACCTCGAGACGTCTATTTTGAAAGTAAATTACTGAGTGTTACTATAACTGGCTAATAAAATGCAAACGGAGTAATGGCAACTAAATTTCGGAAAAAATAAAGAAGTTACAAAATAAAGTGAATATTTATAAATATTTTCGTTTGAAGATGTCTGTAAAACCATAATTAATACTTTCATGTCATGTGTGTTTTGTCTTTCAGCAAATGATTTATTGCAGCAAAAGCAGTTTAGCTGATAATTTAAGATTGTAAATTTAAAACAACTTCTTATGAGAACGCAAAGGAAGTCATAGAATAAATAATCACTTGATATTTGAATATTATTTTTAAATTGCGTTTTAATAGTCGAGTATCTCCTTAAACTCTATGGATGTTTCTTAGTCAGCAGAATACAACGTGGATAATATTCGACATCAGTAATGGTTTGGTGTTAGCTATCAAAGTCACTGGAGAAGAAGTCTCTTTACAAAATGAGTTCTGATCCTTTCAGTAGGATTTTAAAACGGATCTTGGCTATGATAATTTGGAGTCTTGGAGTCCCTAAATTATCAGAATTCAAATACAAGAGTACTTAGGCCGATTTTGTTTTTGTATTATTGGGAAGGTTATTATTATTCCCTAAGGGAAGGACCACCATTTTAATTTAGAAAAATGTCTTACCGCGATGGTACGAAAATAAGATATAATAAACTCTGAATCTTAATTTGTTAACAGATTAAAAAAAAAAAATAACGCCAAATGTAAAGTGAAGCCCATGACTATATATTCCCGAAAATTGTATCCAAACCGGTTAACCAGTTAAACCAGTTCCGTTTCTGAGATTTGAGTGCACAAATATACAGACATAAATATACATATATACAGACAAACAGACAAAATGAAAAACCATTGTTTTGGGTTCTCTTGCTATATAAAGGCCCCCATTATGTTTTTTTATATTTTCAATGTACATAAATCGATCAGTGACAGTTTTATTTTATATATATATATATATAAAATATTAATAAGTCGTAAAAACCTTGTCCATTTAGGATAAGTTAATTAAGAATTAATACTATATTTATTTTATCGCTCTTACTAAGGCAGTTTAATTGCCTTACACCGTTTAAACCTTTTGTTCTTCCACTGTACTGTGATAATACCTTGTTCGATCAATTTGTTTACTCTATCTCAATTCCGCCTGGAGCTAGAACAACAATTCCACTGAAAACTAAACTTTATAATACTTGATATTAGAGCTACATTTTGTCAAAGTTTTGTTTTTAGAATAACTATAAATTTCTAATCAAGATATACCATTTTGAAATTGTTGAATTTCATAGTTAAAGTTTAGGTTAAAATATTTCAAACGTAACTTATATATGCAATATTTTCCATATTTGATCATAATTCTATAAAATAATACACATACAAGTTACTGTTTGTAAATTATCGGAAAGTTGAGAATAAGACGACAGACTTTTATATCATTTAAGATTGTATTTTATGATATTTTATGTTTAAAAATATACAGAAGTTTCATTGGTGCCAATCTTAATTATAGCAGTATAGGTTTATCACTTGTAATACATAACTCTTAATGTTTTGTTAATTCATGACGTTCTTTCCGTATTGCAACTTATAGTTAAGAAAGTAGACTTTGAAATCTATAGTAGGGGTATGTCTTTTTAAAATTAAGTTTGGAAGAATGAATTTTCCTTATGAGAATATAAATTTTTGCACTTCTATAACCTTCTTACTCTAATTGTGCTTAATAATACCTAGAAATATGAACTGCGCTAATGAGAATCAACTTTTTTTTAGAATTATTGTATGTTTACAATTATTAATTATTATTTACAAAGAGTATACCTACTTAAAATGTACTATAAAAATATATATTTATAAATCCTCATGGTATCTTGATACAGGTATTATTATTTTCCACTTTTGTATCGCGTTTTTTTTTCTTTGACCAAATAGTTAAACTAATAATATCGACGTTATTCCCCATTATATCCCATCAACTCGTTACAATGGAGTTTGTAATTTAACATTGAGTATTGCACTGCAACGTATCGTTACACATTCAAAACTGATTTTACTAATAATGAACATATTTTTAAAAACCATGACTCTTCTTCCACTATGTTTTAATTTTATACAAATTATGCAAAAAATATAAATAAAATTTGCGTTGACAATAAAATATGTAAAAAAGTGAATTACCAAAATGAATTAATAAGGATAAAATTCGTTTCACCTGGAACAAATCCTCAGAGAATTAAAATTTGCCATCAAAAGCTTATTACGCTTAAAATGCGAGAGTGCAAATTAAATATATTTTTCATTACAGATTAACAGTTATGAATTTTGTATATTCGCATTTACATATTATTAATTATTTTCATTTTGTGATAAATGGATTACTTTATCCGTGTCCGATAACACAAATCGCTAAACATACAAAGTACCTAAATAGTTGCAAAATATAATCGATTAAAATATAAAATATAAAATTTTAGATAATTACTGTCAGTACTTGACCTTAAAGTCTTATAACTTTCATTTTCAGTTTGTATTAATTTCATATTTTATAAATAGGCTGCTTTTAAACTACGTTATAATACATAACAGTTTTACATAGATAGTTTTACAACTATATTATTATTAACAATTTTATGCTATAAGATCATTAAGTTTCGTCAATAAGTCAGAGGTGCAGCGTACGTGGTTAATATCATGCAAAGAAAACTGTATAATTGAAGTATGATAATTATATTACAAATGAATAAATTAATTAATGTACCCTATATAAACTTCCCAAGTGGATATCAGATCAACAAAAAGAGGGAACCAAATATATGTCGTAAATTTAATCTTTAAGGTGATTGATAAATAATGTCACTTAATGATAATAACGCCACACCGATACCGTTAGAAACAAAAATATTCTAATTACTCTGTTATATATTATTTAAAAGACGTAGCGCTTCTTCTTAATAATAGTGCATTGAACATAACTTAGAAAGTGCTCTAAGGTAATTCTTATTAAATCAGGCTGGCGCGAGCGCCCCCCCTTCCATTATGAGTTAACATATTTCTTTCTAACAATGTGAGTTAACATAGTGTAGGTGGCCTTAATTTTCTCTTGGAACCTTAAGCATAGTGCACGATGCTGTGGTGAGAGAAGAGTTATGTTATGAGACGTATAAGAACGGTTCCACGTATTGCTGTAATTAAGATACCATTAGTAATTTATGGATGCTTACGGCCTTAAGTATTAATGAAACATATAATATTTATTGTTTTAAATAAACCTCCTTAATATGGATTTATTCGTTATAGTTATCATTAATATTTATAACATATAATAACAACTTACATTCCTACAAAGTTTATACTTTAAAACCAAGTATTATAATGTATACTGTGTCATACTTGTACTTAATTATATGATTCTAGATCTTATTTGTAAGGTAATTGAAGTAAAATGAGAACCTTGTATTCCTACATTAGTTCTTGATATTATTTGTAAATAATTAAAATAAAAAGAAATTGCAAGACTTTAAACTGCACACAGCGAGCACAGTAAGTGAGTGTTTTATTTTAAAGTAAAGCAATTTAGTTACCTTTAATTGGAAACGCCCGTGCTGAAGTGTATCAAAAATAAGTTTCTCCAAAATAAATAAATACAATAAATGAGTTTAATTAAAACGTTTGTGAAATAATCTCAAAAAAAAATACCAGAATCTAGAAATGGAGTTGGTTAAGTTTTCTTACAATTTATTTTCTTCAAGTTTCAAGTATTCGCTTGGGACAGATTTCGTAAAAATTATTACTCGTACCTTATGACAAAGAGTATTTTATTTCGTAAAGTGTATTAACGTTATAATTATGTATAGAGGTCTTTTCAAAAAGTATCGCGAATTTTGAATTTTTGCACGCTACCTTTATTTAATTTAAGATTTTTTGTTTTTGTTGTGTTGGTAGTTCTGTCCCTTACTTATCAGATAGACAAGGTCATTTTGAATGTTTAGTACATTTTTGACAACTGTTTTGCTTGGATGTGACTAGTCTTCGATTTTCGTGAATGGATCAAAGATTTTATATCAAATTTTGCGTGAAAGACAAAATAAAGTGCGCGGACGCATTCTAAATATTGACTGTGACATATGTGACGGTCGAACGCCCGAGCAGGTCAATAACGGACGAATACAGAATAAAGCCAAGAATCTAGTAGTGGCCAATCTTCGAATTACCGTTAAAAAAGTTAGGCCCTAAACATATTAACTGGCTCGTGTCATTCGATTTTGATCAATAATGTGAGCATGAGTCGGGTCGTGGAGAAATTCGTGAAATAATTACTCAATTTCGACCAATACCAGCATCGCGCTAACATTTCTCAGGAGATGTTGATCCGTGACGAACCAAATGTGCTCCAGAGGTCCATAACTGCTGATAAATCATAGGTTTATGGTTATGACATCGAAAACCAAACCTCAATCGTCCCAATGGAAGCTAAGTTCGTTCAAACGTGAAGGTTTTGCTCACAGTTTTTTTCGATTAAAAATGCGTGGTGCATCATAAGTACTTGCCAAAGGGTAGTACGATCATTAACCTTTAACTATGGATACGCGGTCTCACAGACCGCTCGCAGTTTGCAAACTTCGTGTTTACTTACTTCTACTCACTCCTCACTATTGAGGTGCTCAGTAGCTTCGGTTTTGGTATTGAAACGACTGCTGAGGTGGGCGATTGTGTCGTTAGTTGTAAATGCCAGAAGTTATTTTGCATGAAACTTCAATTATGGTCTGTGAGACCTGACGTCCATATATCCAATACAAAAAATCTTCATTTGTTTTTGTATGTTTTCGTTTATTTTGATACAGTATGTTATTAACTATTAGATGATATATCACATTACAAAGGGAAGAGTGGATGAAATAGATAAAATGTATTCAATTTATTCAAGCAGCAGAGGAACAAAAAGTGTCCTCTTGTTGTTTTCTATACAATTCTCAACTTATGGGGTGTCGATGCTCACATTTTACATAACCAACATTAGGTCAAGGAAGTCGAGAGAGGAAATTTTCTTAAGAAATTAACCCGGAGTCTATTCGTTTCTAATATGCAAAGACGAGCTCTAAGTTCTAATCCGCATAAGGAATTAAAAATAACTTTGACAAGAGTTTTGAGACAAGATATGCCTCTAAAACTGTTATAAAACGAAAAACAATCAAAGCTAAAACGAAAGACAAACTACGTTTGTTCAAGTTGCAAGCAAGTGAGTTTTGCCTACTATGTTCCAAACCGTTGTGCAATGACTGGCAATAATGTTTCATATGTTGGACCCACGTCAGAATTTTTTTCTTATATTTCGAGAAGTAAATAGTTTATTTTCTATGTTTGGTATACCTTAAATTTTAATATATTTGAGTTGATTTCTTAAAATACTTGAGAGTTTATGGATTCTGTTTCTTTAATTGATCTCTAGCAAATTTAAGATTAAAAGCGCCTAAGAATGTTTAATTACTTAAGTAAAAAAATAAGTATATTTTGAAAAAAAAAACACTAATATTTGGTTACTTTGATACCTGTTTTTTTATTATCCATATAAAAAACAAAAAACATAAGAAGTATAAAAGTATCTTGTAATAAAATCAAGCCTGAAATATAGCGGTTTGTGAAATCTCACGTCCATGGAAGGGTGACAAAAAAAGAACGTCCATAGTTAAAGGTTAAGGAATATTACTTGCAAATTATGCGCAATTTACGCGAAGCAATCTTTCAGAAACGCACGGATTTATAGACAAACAAAAACTGGCTTTTGTACCATGATAACGTCCCTGCTCACACATCGTAACTTGTGCGCAAATATTGAGCCAAAAATAATACAGTAAAGGTATGACTTGTGACTTTTTTCTGATCCCAAAACTGAAAAAGCCCATTAAAAGGACGACGCCACGCCATGATTGAAGAGATAAAGACGCCATCGAAGGAGGAGTTGAACAAGATCACAAAAATGTTTTTTTTAAGTGCTTCGAGTATTGGAAAAAACGTTGGCACAAGTGCATTGACAAAATGAATCATGAATACTTTTAAAAAAATATACAAAATTCACTACACTTTTTGAATAGATATTGTATGTATGTGTATTTGAAGATCTGTTTGAAACTGTAAAAACTGTTTTATAGTTTTTATCTATAATATAAAAAAAATATGTGATTTTCATGCTGTTACAAATTAAATGTTTACTTAAAAATGTATATTTTTATGTTGCTAAAAAAATATTTTTTATGTTTGGTATGTTGAAGATTAAACATAATAAATAATGGATGTTTTGTAAATTTAAATAAATTTTGACGTGATTTAAAGAAAATATTTTCAGTCCAAGAAATAAATATAACAAAAACCCTGGTTGCCTATACAGCAAGGGCAAAATCTAGTTGATCATAAATCTTCTAGAATCTGTAACAAAGATTTATGTAACTAGAATTTATGTACAATATTACCAATTTATGGATAACGCTCTTTGTTTCAAAGATTAATCAAATCTTTTGGGTTATATTAATTTTAGTTATTTATCTTTTCATTTCAATGTATATAAATGAGGTAAACAGCAAAGTGCCTTTTACATTTTTTTAAGTGTCTTTAATTGTATCTGCATATAAAATAAAGGAAGGCTTATTCAATAATTGTTATGCCCAATAATTTTGAAAGTCATGAAATTATTGCTAACTGGTTTGTCATCGGTTTAAAAATGAATAAAATCTTTTTCATTTAGTCAAAATTGAAAGAGCACCAAATTCACTCTTTCAAAGCTAGCGCTTAAGCCTTAAACCATTTAATATAATCCAACACTTCCACATTATCTGCAGGACCGCTTCTGCTTAGTACACGAAACTAAATCTTAAGAAGATTCCTGCAACATTTCAACCATTACAGCAACATTTCAGAACAATTTTTTATGTCACCAAAAATAAATTTTATGCTATATTTACAGCAGTTTGAAGGGAGAATGTCAATGTAGGTATATGTTTTATTGTATGATATAAGGTACGAAACTCTAGTATTGCCTATATTTAGTATAATGGTCAACTGGTAAAAATTTATTTTGAAATAAGCAGTATTTGTATTTTATTTATTTATTTGAAAAAATACAAAATAATCTTAACTATTATTATTTTTCTTAAATAATATTTAATGGTGTGACAAAAATCATTGTTGATTTATCGAAACACCGGCATTCGACATTGTATTCAAGCTAAATGAGCTAGTAAGTAGCATATAATAAGTCATTAGTAACAATTCAAACAAAATTTTTACACAACTACCCTACACAATTCAATCGTTTATAAGAAAGTTGTTTATTAATTTATGTATTTGATATTGTAGTAGTTGTTTACCGTAAAGATTATTGTAACTTGATACTTTTAATTCAATGCGAGACGCACTGCGTGTTTGGTTGGTACGCCTGATGATATGTTGTTATTCGTTATTATGAAATTGCTCAAGCAGTAATATATATTTAACCTGATCGTGTATTGGTAACATTTGACAATAATGAATGTACTCGTGATAATCATATTCGTGGTGCGTTTTGGTTTTCTTTAGATACTATCTTTCAAGCTTTCAAAATTCTTATTTGCAGGTTGTATATTGGACCAAGGTTTGATTTACATGTTCTACCATAGCTACTCAGACCGTAAAATATGGTTGTTTCACCCAAAGCTTTATATAAGTTTAGTAGAATTTTATTTGAAATTTATTTTAGCCGATCGTCAATTATGAGTCTCAGATATTTTGGTTTATTGATTATTTCAACAGGCTTACATGAACAGTTTTGAAGATCAACATGTAGACATTGGTGACTGTGTGCTAATAGTTTTAAATTATTATGTCGCTTCCTATTCTGGGTAGAACTGATGTGCATTAATTTGTCGGCATTTAGAACAAGTCCTACATCATGAGACCACTTTAACAAAAGGGTGAAATCTGTTTGTAAGTCTTCCAGAGCTGCATCTAGATCATTATTTGCGGCTACAAGACACTTTTTTATTTATGTGATTAAAAACATTGTTCAACAGTTGAATTAATGAAACGTGCAAGTGGTTCTACAATTTCGGTGATTACTACTTTTAGATGCTGTTCTCTAATTTTATCTGTAAAAACTCTTCTTACATAATTTTAAACAATTCTAATAGTATAATACTTTAAGAAATCTATAAAGTGAATATAATCCATTTTACGATTGTATTGAAGAAAATTTTAAACAAGGCTAACAGTCAAATTACTTTACCGAAAATGCATGAACACGATCACTACCTTTGTTTAGGAATATAACTAAAATAAAATATTTATTGAAATTTAATTTTTCTAAAATGTTATCAAACTCTAAACGAATATGACGTATTTTTTTTTAGACTTTGATAATATTATTGTTGAAAAAACTATTTGTTGAAGAGATCAATCTAAATGGTAATATATGTCATTTACCTTGATCTCTTCTTAGTTTATACGGAAAGGTAACATCAAATTTAACATGTATATTATATAAAGCAGATACATAATTCACAAAAAAAATGTGTTACTTGACATGACGTGACTTGACACATTGTCTTTTATGTAATAAATTGAAAGATTCGTGGCTCACGTATAATAAAAAGAAAAGTTTAGTGTTGTACGTCTATCAAGCCACTCTACATTATATGAGAGTATTAAAAATTTTACGGTGACATAAAAATTACATAACACATTGTGTTACAGGTCAAAGAACATAAAAATGTTGTCTTCAATGTAATGGACATAATATAACATGGTTTTTAGAAAACAATTATATTAAAAATAGCTGTATATACAATTAAAAAAAAACAAATATTGAAATCAATCAACGCGCTAGCGTATATTATCGCGTTTAATTTAATGTAAATTTAAAATTTAATTCTATATTTATTTATAGTTACTAAATGAAATGATAATTTTGTGCTGTTTTAGCTTTATGTCAGTATACCTTTTATATAAATTCGGGTTTCATACTTGTGTTGAGAAAAAAAATATTCAAATGACGATAATATTAAAATGTAATTTCCAATAAATATATATATCATAAGGGTTGTTTTACCTTTACGAATGTAATGCGTATAATGAGTATCTCAACTACAATAGTAAAAACTTTTCTATTATCTTTTATATATCTGCGTTTCATGAAGTGAGTGAGAGACCAAGATCCTTCAACCATCTTTCTTCCCATTCTTGTATCCTACAGTCTAGCCTCCCTGTTTCTCAAGGATGGCGTCTAACGCGGCCTATCTTTGTAGATATCCATTATAAACAACAACAATTTACCATAAACTGCAAAAGGCACCTGCGTATTTAACGTTCCGATTTTTTTAAACACTATATCTTTTAATAGGATACACTGAATCATTTCAAATTTCCATAAACTAAAATTCAATTGATTGGCCAGTAGATAAAGTTACCTAGATTGTAATGGTCTCTAAAAACGCGTTAGCTGTTTAATAGTGTACTCAAGTTTATGCGAACATTACTTGAATCGATCAATAATTCTGTCATGACACTAAGCGGTCGTATAAATTAAACTAACTAAGAATTAGCGATTTTATTACTTATAATGGTCTGATTAATGAATTGGTTTTTATTTTGAAAATGTTAAGTTTAAGAACAATGATACTATGTAGTAAAATGTTAAATGTAGATTTTTAAGCCTTTTTGAGATAATGGATTGTTTTCTAAAGGAGAAAAAACATTTTAAAGTTATTTTTATTTATCACATTATGAGAAAAGTTGTTTTAAGGATACGATAAGAAACACTCAAAACGTTTAAGAAATGGAGATCTTGATCGGAAAAGAGGGAATAGAATTTCCAACTCGGTTGTTAACGATTCTTTAATGATGTAAAGAATACGACGAACATGACGAAGTAAAAAAATATTTTATCCGAGTCTAAATGTGAAACAAAATTATAGCTAATATCGTATGAAATATAAACATCCTACGTTAATTATCTATTTTTAAACGTAATTACCTAAATATATATATAATTACCTAAAGAGCATACAAGTTACGAAGTTGAAATGGATACTACTAGTTTCTCAATGTTTTTGATTAAAATTTTAGCAGAAAATAAATATCGGAACCGCATACTCTGCACCTTACAATTATTTACTAGATTTATTTGCCCCTTGGAAGTCAGTGAACACATTATACACACAATATTTCAGGAGTTTAGATAGTAATAGTATTTTATTTCAACATCAATTTATTATAAATTCAAATTACTGATTTACAGAAACTTAGAATTTAGGCCAGAATCTGGATTTAGTCTAGTCTAAATATACACGTTTCCAACGAGGCAGATTGATGGTCGAGAACGTGTAAAAAGCTTATGGATAATTTAAATCTTCTTTATAAGTTACCAAGATAATAATCTTTTAAACGGTTTTCAACAAAAAAAAAACGAATTCGAAAGTAACTTGAAAGAAATAGATTTATTATTAAGGTACATGATTACAAACTTATAGGATATAAATAAATGGAAATTACTGAGTCTGTATGTTCTTTTTTTAAATATTTTATAAAGGTACATTAAGAAAAATATATATATTTTTTAAATATATGTAGATAATGGTTGTTTCGTAGTTTGTTGTCAGAGGTTGGATAATTTGAGCATATAATCCCGTTACGCTTCAAAAATCAAACGTTATTGTTTAATTTAGAAATAAGTTCTTGTAAGTGAGGGCTTATTACAAACATGGTATAGAGTTTACACATTTTCGCTTATACTACCAAAATATTTATATTTTTTTAAATATGGCGTCATGTTGATTATTAAAACCCAGGTTAATCTTGAAGTCACAACGACAGAAGAAGAATAAATTATAAATCATTTTTACATCCCTAGTTCTAAAACAAGAAGGTAAGTTCAAGACATAGACATAACAAATTATTTTATTCAACAAGACAAAAAAATAACCACCGACACGCAATGAGAACTAGAAATTAAAAATGAATGGGTGACCATAGGATATTTTTGTATTCTACTAGCTCTGAAATAGCGCACCTTACTTTATGGTTGGTCCCCAGCATTATTAAAATTCTATCTTACTGCATTCCAAATAACTCTCCCAGATCAAGGTAATTCAGTAAGATGGGGCAAAGCCACTGAAAAGTCTTGCAACATCTGTAGGGAGGCAGTAGGAACCGCGAAACACTTATTAGAAGGGTGTAGGGTACTTTTAGATAAATACTCGTGTCGCCACGATAAGGTATTAGAAATTATACGAGAAGCGGTTAGTCTTTCAGTAGTAAGAGAACGGAAGGGTATAACAACCACCAAACGATCTGTGGAGTTTGTAAAAGAAGGCTGCTCTTAAAAATCAAAACCGAAGCCTTATTCTATTTTAGACGTGACTCCTAATTGTACTCTCATGATAGACACGTATGAGAAACATTACAAAATCCCTGGGGATGTTTCGTCATCCTGACCGGACTTATTCCTATATTTTAAACATCTTATATTACGAACTAAAAAAAGAACTGTCCAGGAATAAATTTAAAGTTAACTTGTACGCGGTAGAAGTGGGAGCGAAAGGTAGAACAGCGAAATCTCTCTAAAAATTACTTAAAGACCTTGGCATTTCTAGAAAGTATTTCAAAGGGGGCATTAGTACTTTCTTTACAAGTTTAGTTAGGTAGGGAGAGGAGTGTAGCCAGTGAACGCGAGCGTGTTTGCGCATCATAAAGGGGCCCCTTAAACCTATCCCTGGGTCGCAAGTCCCGGGCATTGTTTGCACTCCTCTCCTTGCAACGCGATAGGCCCGGCACGCGCACGGTGAATCCATGGAATACTAAGAAGCATCGTCTTCGTCTTACTTTATAATACAAGTTGATTTATTAATTAGATAAGATTGACTTTAATTATATAAGATTGACTTTGTGAGATAATATGATTAGTATCGTATTACTCACTTATCTTGTCACAAATTTGGTTACGCATTTAAATATTGAGGAAGTCCTTAGGCTCGTCTGCAGAGTTATTTTATTGGACCTTGATACAGGAAAGAATTTTTATTATTATATTTAATAATTATTTAACGTATCTTAGTAACTAGAAAGATCGAAAAACATTTTAAAATAAACCCTTAGTTTGGTTACATTTTTTTATAAACAACTTAAAGAATAAAAAAACATACAAATAACGGACGCAAACTACTCTACGACTCGGAAGAACAATTTATACATCACACAAAGAACTCTCCCATGTGGAATCAAGTCCATTTTCCCAACATACAGAACCACTAACCACTTGACTATCGAAGGTATTGTGTTAGTTGTATATATTAATTAAATTGTATTTTTTTTTAATAATACATAATTATTCTCTTTCTTTAATTTAAGCTTGTATCTAAAATATAGGTTGATTAAAAATTATTACCAATAACAAAAATGTAAATAAAATTATAAGCATCAATTATAATAAATAATAATAAATTCATAATGTAGCTAAATTTAATTAAATATTAAGGAGTTCATTTCTAATTATATGTTCCTATACAAAGCAAAAAAAAATTGTAGTAAGTCGAAGGAACTAAAAATTATTATATTTTTTTGATACAGAGAAAGTAATTGATGGAGAAGTATGATCCGGTTATTCGAGGGTCACTCGCTTTACGGAATTACATATATTTATAAGGACCTTTTCAGCTAACTCTTCCAATTAAAAAAAATCGGATAACGAAAATAAGGATTGCCCGAGGGTATTTTGGAGCTATGGTATTTAAATTGTTATTTACAGCTCAAAGGAAATAAATATAGTATCAGGATATTATCCAGCTTACAAAATATTACAAATATAAATTTTCTTTCATAAAACAATTTTTATAGTGTAAAAAGAATTAAAACCGAATTACATTGAAATAAAATCCCCATTGCCAGTAAAGGGATTTCGCTTTTAATTTCCACACCGCTTTGCTAACTTGGTTTTGATTTTCAGGTAACTCTACTTATTAGAATAGTATTTTTTTATCTCGTCGTGAGCGATAAATCTTTTTATTATCTGATATGGAAATAACCAAAAAGACTTAAAATCCTTTTAATAATATATTTATAGGTCTTCTGAATATCGAATTCTGAAAATAGAACGAGCGCCATTAACACAAGTTTCAGCAGTTATTTTGTGCTTTTAAATTATCTTAAAAATACTTTTTTCGGACAATGAAGCCAGGCCAAACGGGCACCCTCTTATCATAACGCAGAACCCGTTATTACTTAATAATTTAAATAGCATACAAAATTTACAAAATGCTATTGAAATTGTATCTCCTGCAGTTATAAACTTTCAGTAATTTTGGGAAAAGTTTTTGAGGATGTTGAATAAATGATTGTGTATTCACGTCTCACTATGACAATTTTTTGCCTAACCCCTGAATTCCGTTTAATATCCTCTTACCTCTCTTATCCGTTTAATTTATACCAAAATTCTATAAAAAAAAAAATTAAAAAAAAACCCCGATACCAAAAGACATCCAAAAAAATAAAAATAATATTATTATGTACTTATTGAAGTAGTTGCGTCGAGGGACCATTGTTGCGTTGACGATGGTGTCTATTTTACGAAGTTAATCATTGAGGACTTAGACTATACGATTCGATATCGTAATTTCTTTATTAGGCTTGGTAACTTACTTGCATTTTAATTTCTTCCTTTGTTAAGTGGTCCCAAGACGCAACGACTTCAATAAGTACATAATAATATTATTTTCATTCTTTTTACAGGTCTGTTTGTATCGGGTTTTTTTTTTTTTTTTTCTGCTTTTTAAAGTTATGTTACTGGTTTCTTTATTGTACTAAATGATCCTACGAACACACAAATTTTCAGTTGTTTAAGTATTTCTATCAATCTATCCTAATATAATAAAGAGGAAAGATTTGTTTGAATTCAGTAAGGACAGACTACTGGACCGATTAAAAAAAATCTTTTACCATTAGAATCCTACATTATCTCTGATGAACATAGGCTATATTTTATCATTATCATCATCATCACTAATATTATAAAGAGGAAGGATTTGATTGTTTGTTTGTTTGAATTGAATAGGCTCCGAAACCAATCTACCGATTGAAAAAAAAAATCCTTTAGAATTTCACATTATCGCTCTGATGAACCAAGGCTTTATTTAATATAAGAAAAAATAAGGATCTTCGTGAAAATTTCGAAAATGTAATAAATTATAAATGTATTAAGTAACTTGATTCAAGACTTTTTCATATGGGTAGGTATTAGTGATTGTAAATCATTTTAGAGGTAAAATGATTTACAATCACTAATATAAGAAAATTAATTTATTTAATATAAGAAAAAATAAGGATCTCCGTGAAAATTTCGGAAATGTAATAAATTATAAATGTATTAAGTAACATGATTCAAGACTTTTTCATATGGGTAGGTATTAGTGATTGTAAATCATTTTACCTCTAAAATGATTTACAATCACTAATAACACTACGATGAAGGGATTTATATTAGCACTAGCTGTTGCCCGTAATTCTTTATGACTACAATCATAACCCATATAAATACAATTTTTACTTTCTACGTGGACGCAGTCACGGGCAACAGCTATCCTTAATAAAGTACTTTACATGAGTAAGTAAGTGTAAAGAAGTTTTGGCCTACATAACAAGACTCTTCTTCTTATATAGCGCGGGCGAAGCCGCTGGGAACTACTAGAATTGCATAAGAACCTTTCACCAATAAAACTTCAATATCTTGGAGACCACTATTTTTATTTCGACCAATTATAGCTAAGAACCATCTCGACGAACATAGCTCTCGATTTAAAAAAAACCGCATTCAAATCTGTCCACGCGTGTGACCGCTACATTGCCACAGACAGACATTCAGATACACAAATATATATAAATGCCAACGTAAGTAATAATCCTAAGGATTATATTTAAAAGTCCTATAAAAATAGATTATAAAGAGTCGTTTCAGATTCCAAAATTATACCACAAAATAAAATATTCTTACCGAGCAAGTAACCTTTTGTCACTTTATAAAGCATATTTTGTTATTTATATGTTAATAAATAAAGGTTAGTGTCAATTTTGTACCTTTTAATTAGGTAAGTAAAATTATAAACGACACGCCTTTCATATCAATTTCGTAATTGGAAATTTTGTAGGATAACATTGGATAATTACTTCAAAACGAATTTCTATAATAAGGTCCTAAAAAGTTTTATTTACATAAACTATATTGTAATATATGGATTTGTATCCATTTAAAATTGATTCGTTAATTCATTCAAATAAACTCTCATATTGAGTATGTTATGTAGAGTATGTTAGAGAAGGATATTATTGGTTGATCGAAATGTATGGAACTTGGATCATTGACTCATCTGTAGGGCTGATGTTTTAATTTATAAGTCAAACATTGGTAAATTTCATTTAAAAAGAGCAACTGTTGAGTTTCTGGCCAGCTCTTCTCAGCAGAACAGCATTCCGAGCTGGTGGTAGCTTACTCACAGACTGACTATACTGACCAATTTAATATAATTCACGATTCAAAAGTGCGTGTAAATGCCTACTTGGATAAAGAAATTTTGGAATTTGAATTTTGAATTTTTCGTTGGTATAGCTTATTGAAATATAATATAATTATATATATGTATATATTTTTGACTTCATTTGATACTATTTCAGGTTTGATTTTATTTTTAAAATATTTAATTTTAGTTTCAATTTTAAAAGCCTGTTGATACTTATATACAGATAAATATGTTATTTTCATTGAAACTTCTTGTATTTTAACCAACTAAATTTTATTATGTTTTTTTAAAAATTGCTGCTGAATGTAGTATACTTCTGTACTTATATTTTAGTAGTCATAGCATTAATTTTTTGGGATCTTTAAGGATATGTTAATTTTTATCCACAAACAGGATTGCAACAGTATTTTGAACAAAGAATAATTAAAATATTACGTAACATGAAATCATATCCTTTTTAACTAATTCTTTCAATTTCTTATCTAAACATATAATTTTTCATATCCTGTAAGTTCATAATTTCTTGTCCTTTTCTCAGGAAAAAATTGATGACCACACCAAAATAAATTTATTGTTGCAACGATTTAGAAGTAAAACCGAAACAGAAAAACTTTAACGTTATGTCAACACGTATGGAACTTGAAATAGATAAGTGTTTTAAAATAACAAGATCTGAGATCTGAGATCTGAGATCTTTTATATATTATTGCTCATTCATATTAAGGTTTCATTAAGGTTTCAAAATTGATTAAGTAATAATACATACGTATTATTTCATTTACTTTACAAAAAGTAAGAACATATGAAATTTATAAACTTTTTGTTTGTTGAGAAATCCCCACACCCACATAAATATACCCATTGAAGTCTCTGTAACTTTTATTTCGTTTTTATTTATTTTCATTTAAATGAATGTAAAATATGTAAAACCTACGTATAATCAGTAACATTTTCAAAAATAATTTGAAAGGTACTGCGCAATTTATTCTTATGACACACTTAAGTATACTTCAAGGAAGAGGAAATTTTCTTTTTAGGTTTATTTTTTTTAAACAAAGTTAAATTATAATTTTCTTTCTATTTATACATTAAAGTTATGTCTCACACTATGCTGCTGTGTGTGTGTATGTGTATGTCTCATCGTTATCAGTGTATAAAAATAAAATAATATATCATCTTGTTAATATGGTAAAATAATACTCATTTTAATCAATACCAAAAATTTATTCTGGCAAGGTTCGAATCTACGACCTTTTAGAAAACCGTCTCATCACACTGCTACTTGAATTACGGTTTTCCTGTTATCGTGGCCCTCTCGTTAAATTTGAAAGACTTAATTATACAAAAAGTAAAAATTCGAAAAGTAAAGTAAAATCAAATACCTATTCTATCACAGATTTCATGACACTGATTACTTAGTTTAAGAGACTATATTAGAATTTGTAACTTAGTATTTACTAAGTACGACAATATCACTTATCGCATAGTTACAGCTATTTTATTTAATATTTTATTGTCTGTTCATGTCACGTTAGTCATTGAAATAAACAAGTTATCGTTAAATAAATTATCGTTTTATAAATTCTGATATTAATGCATTACGTTGTGTACGTAAACTTCGTAGAAATCTACTTTTGCATAAAAAAAATATATATGTTAAAACAATATTTAAAAAAATAAACAACATTAACAGGGAAATAGGATAAGTTTCTGTACATTTTTGTGTGGACCTCTTCACGGGTACTAATGAAAGGAAGAGTGGCCTCATTTATCATTGAGTAAAAAGACTCAGTCCCTTATCACCAGATGAATTAATGACACTTGTTAGATGTTTTAATTATTATTTCCGCATAATGGAAAAATATTTTTATGCTAGCTATAATTAAATGTATAACAAATTAATTTATTATTTATATATTTTTTAATAAAAAAGAAATAGCCCTCTTCCTCAATCCTTCTCTACCACTCAACCTTATGATACATTCCTGTACGGAAAGAAATTAGTAAGGGTGTAACCAGTAATAATCAAATAAAAAAAGAGAAACACATCACGTTCAGACTATTAAAATCTATCTGACAATCTACACTAAATTACGCAACTGAATGTCATGATGTTTCATTATAGACAATTTTAAAACTTCGTTGTAAAATTAAAAGTAAATTATTATTATTAAATTTCTCATTGGCTAAACGTTTGTAAAACTGGGTGTTCTATATTGCGTGTTAATTTATCAAACTAATAGTGAAAAAAAACACGTTATTTACAAAGTTTTTGAATACATATTCGTCAATACAACATGACAAATAAAAAACAATTGTGATGTCTCTTTGCCACTGCTATAAATATATATTCATAGTCAAACCTTATCTTAATAGCTGAAACTTACTGAGAAGGTCACGAGTGTTAGAAATCTGACTGTAATTGACAGGATTACTTTTCGGCGCCGTTATGTCTTATTGCGTCTGTGAATAAAATAGATAGTGCATCTATTTAAAGTATTTTTTAAAAGGCAGTATTTTTTAAAAGGCAGAGTGGTAAGAAAGTATTACATAAAATAATCCTTGCAACTTTACAAAAATGCATTTTGAGTTTAATTATGAAAATATATAAATATATAACTTCTGCAGCTTGAACTAGAAATATTCGTAGGAGGATTAAATTAATGGAGGTATAGTCCAAGTAAGTATGTATATGTGTGGCCACTGACGCTCTTAAGTGCTTAAGGGTAATGTAATGAATACGAAATACGTATTCTGTAACTTCCAATACAAATATTGATTATAACATTGTTCAAGGTAAGCTCTTTTTTTAAATTGTATAATAAGATTAAGTCTGAGATACTTTTTCTGTATAAAATATATTAATAAGGATATGATACTATAGCTTAGAATAGTTATAGGTTAGGTTCAATCTTCTAACACTAATTGCACTCTTTGTTCTCCCTCTGTGCTAAGATATTATCTTGTCTTAGTTCGATAATTATGTTTAAGCGATCAGGATTTCGCCCGAAGCTAGAGCTGCAACACTAGTGAAACTAATATAGGCTCTATAATTCTCTACATTTATGTAACAATCCCATAATTGTCTTAGTTTCTCCAATAACTATACACAAAGCAAGCTTGGTGTTTTTAAAAGATATACTTTATGTTCGTATGAAATACAAAATATCTTGATATATACTAAACAATCGAGGAAGTTAAAAACAACAAACAAACATTATTTTCTTTCTCTATCCTATTTATGTTAGAAAAGTAAAAGAAGTTTGAATAGATTTTGCGAACTTACAGTTGATTGCAAAGCAAAAACTTTTTCATACCTCTTATTATTTTGATAATACATGACGCAGTCTGCTGTTAACTAACTTGAAGCTTTGAATCTCCACTTAGAATAATACAGTGATGATGGTAAAGAAGATAGGTTATGAATTTCATAGCATTGCATAGTTCTTTTGAACATTTAATTTACTTCAACTATAATCCTCTATGAGCCTAACAAACTTTTAAGTTTTTTATAACCTTAACATAAATGTGCAATGTGAAAAATCGTATTTAAAAAAACTACATACAAATAAAGATAAGAAAAAATAAGATATTTAAATCAACTTAATATGCCAAATAAATTCTAATAATAACAATAATTTACTACTAATATCGTAATAGAACAGTAAATTTAGTAACATAGTATATCTGGTATCACTGTTTATTGTTAGAATTTCTGAAGTTTGAAAAATAGCTCAGAATAGAACTATTAGTTTTGTTATTTAGTTTTTTAGCCTTCTTTTGATATCGCTTTATACTTGAAACGTATAAATAATTAAGAGAAATATCTTAAGAGCTTTATATGTCAGTACATCTAATACTCTAGCGAAAATTTAACAAGAGGCTATAAAAGAGTGCTAAGTTCAGGAGACTTTAATATAGATTTAATTTCACGTCGAAGTTCACGCGCTCGGAATCTATAATTATTTTGAAAAGAATACAAATGTTACAGTATTTTCTTATAGTTTTATATTCACCTAACCAGTACATACATACACATACATATAGTAAACATTTAATAATATATGAACTAAGCAACCTATACATGTATGTAGCAAAAAATATATAAATATAGGAAAATCTGAATATGACGATGCCAATTTGCTACTTCAGCAAATGTTTGCTACTTCAGCAAGAAATAGGAAATGAAACCCATATAAATATATTTATTTATTTATCATAACAATACATACTAAATTGTGGCTTCGCCAAACTACTGAGTAGTTTGTATGAATGAGTTTGCAGTCTCGTATTTTTCAGCCAAATTAGATTTCGGTGGCATATTTTATTAGCTGGGGATTCATTTAAACTGCGTGTATTGTTTTGTTAATTGAACATAAATGTGTTTACTAAAAACCTTGATTGTTATATCTATACTTCTATACTAATATTATAAAGAGGAAATGTTTGATTATTTTTTTGTATGTTTGAAATGAATAGGCTCCGAAACTACTGGACCGATTTCAAAAATTCTTTCACCGTTGGCAAGCTAGACTATCCCCGAGTGACATAGGCTATGTTTCATTTTCAAAAAATTAGGGATGATTACTAAAACTTGAATATTCTAACGCAAGGTGTAAAAAAATAAACAAAAAACTGCGTGTGCTGCGAAAACGGTGACAGTTACGCAAAAATGATGTTCTATGAAATAGTTTCTATGAATTTGTAGTTTCCACAAATTACGTGAAAAGCGACCACGCGGGCGGAGCCGCGGGCAAAAGCTAGTACTTCATAATTTTACGATAACAATTGGTTCTTGAATTTATCAGTATAAACCAAAAGTAAAATCTTAAATTCATTTATGCTTAGTGCCTCAAGTAAATGATAACACTCTTAGAAGATGTGATTGGTTCGAAAGGTACAGTTGTCCGGGAAACATAAACATTGGTGTAAATGGGCTCTATAGAATAACTCTTATTTAGCATTATAAGAGTTTCATTATATTTTACTGATATTGCAGTTCTTATTTCAGACGGAATCCTGATTGACTTAACGTAATTATTGAAAATAACCGACGTACTAACGTGGTATAGAGGCAGAAAAAACGGTGTGGTTAGTGTAAAATAATAAAACATCTGTGTAAAAGCGTTAAGATGTTCATAGTATTAGTTGCTAATAAATATATGAATGATTTTTTAAAGTCTTTATCATATTTTACATTGGTAATACGTAGTCTAAAACAATATTTGTAATTGCCAACCAATAAATAGAACTGTTACAAAAAAATGTATTTTAACTTCTGTTACATTACATAAATGTAATACATAGGTACTGACGTCACCAGCTAAGCAATTAGTAACCCGGACAGTAACACCCTTATTTATATCCTCTTTGGGATATTTCCTTTATGTGTTACGTTCAAGCAGCAGAGGGTGTACGTGACTGTTAGTCACTGTGTGTGCAGAAATATAGGTAAATAAGTGACACTAAACGATGATTTATTACTGCATATATTTCTAATATGTGTTGTATATTTTTGTATAAATATTTACTATAATGACTTTGTCAATAGTAATTACTAATTTAACACCTTACTAAGTAAGTACCTTACCTACAAGTAAGTAAGTACCTTGAAAGTTATTGCAGAAAAATAATATGTGTAGGATGTATATTCCTTAGTATTGTAGTAGGCTTATTATATATAAGTATTCGTTTAATGTGAGCGTTTCATTTCTTATCCTATAGGTCGATGACAAATTTTGACACTTTTTTGTAAAAACGAATGCCATTGTTCAAAAATGATTTTTTATAATATTTTCGAGGGTCTACATTTAACAACTGCTATTTTATTAACGTATACATTATTAATATTATGCAAGTCGCTTTTACTATTATATATTAAAAAAAATCGGAACACACATTATACTTTCTTAGATTTAGCGTGATGTAAGCGTTAGTATCGCAGATTCTTGAAAAATAGACTTAACTTTTTCTTGAAAACCCATGTTGTATATAGCTTGAGTGGCTCTCTTTTGTAAAATAAAAAATGATTTAACATCTGCACACCACTGCAGTAAGGTAATTTTTTTAACCATATATATTGCTGAAATTTAACGATACTAGTGAGTAGAATGTGCATTGTAATTTTGAATTCTAAGATGTACAAAAATATGGATTCATTAACAGTTACCTTGCTGTCAATTATTTAATTTAGGCTTAATTGATAAACATTAAACTTTGTCATTTTGTTTTTAATATATATACAAAATATTCAATTTTATTTCTTATTCTAATGTTTGAAATTGAAAAAAAAAATGTTTTTCAAAACATTACTTTAATCCCCCTAAACTGTATTGTCCCACTGCTGGTGAAAGGTCTCCCCCAAACTTTTCTAGGCACCCCTGTCCCTCGTGGCCACCCACCATCCGCTGTCAAAGGAGACTAGGTCGTCCCGCCAGCGTTTCCGTGGGCTGCCACGATGTCGCGCTCCTTCCGGAACCCACTGCGTAGTGATGTAGGCCCAGCGCTCTGGGTTAAGCATCAAGGCTAACATTCTTAAATTTTTAAAAGGTAAATTGAATAATTTAATTTAAACTTATTACATTTTAGATCACAACGTGTACGTTGTGACACGTGTTGTGTTTAAGTTATCTCAAAAATTAAAAAGGCTCTACATTTAAGTATCAAACAGTTTTGACAAAATTGTAAAGGGCAATTCTGATATTTACAATTATCATCATCGTAAATAGTCACATTATGTTAACAACTAAGCATCGTAGAAATAAAAAATACTTGAAATATATTTTTGAAGAAATATTTATCAAACAAATAAAATCTTAATGAAACCAATGTAGAATTAATGGCACTAAGATCTGTCCTTTCGCTTGAAAGTTGCTATATAAAAACAAACCATTAAATAGTCAGTAAATGAATATTATATGCTACAATATTAAATCACTTCGACATTTAACTAATTAATTATAAAGACCGTTTAGTAACAAGAAAAAATGATCGACCAATTCGGTTAATGTTCGCATTAACTTGATTATACTATTAAACAGATAACGCGTTTTAAGAGACCATTACAAAGTTTATATTATCCGCACACCAAAAACAGGTTAACGTCTTTATATTATAATTTAAAAAAACAATCTAGTTGACTTTATCGATTGGCCAATCAATTGAACCTTTATTTATGGAAATTATAAGTGATGCAATGTTTCTTATTAGAATAGATAGTTTTTTTTTAATAAGAACTGTGTCAAATATGCAGAAGTTATAGTTTATGGGAAATGATAGGCGTTGATAATGGATATCTACAAAAATGGGCAGTTGCAGATAAGTTGCCATTGTTGAGAAACAGGAAGCCCAGAAGTGTAAGATGCAGGAAAGGGAGGGCAGGAGATTGGAGCATCTTGATAAGTGGCTATTCTATTAAAACGTAGTGTCAAAAAATCAATATATTTTTTTTTTATCTTATCGTCATTATTTTCTTATATTTAAAGCAAACAAGAATTTATGTAAAATTTATACAAACAAAAGCTAAAATTATAACCCATTGATACAAAATAATAATTTTGTTTAGTAGTTTCCTTAATACATTTCACTATATTTAAAAATTGCTGTCAACCCTGTTAATACCCACTGAAAAGTAAAATTAGTTTCGAACATTACAGTTTGCCGTCGGTTAGGAAAATTTAAATTATTAAACAAAAATAAACACTCAAACATAACTCAACTAATTTCAATCATAAGGTTTATAAGTATCTGAATATTGCTATTTTTATTACAATTATTTTTTAAAATCAATGTTATAACTACATCCACACTTTTACATAGAAGATGGAATTTTTTATGTTTTTTTTTCACACAATATGTTATAGAATTTTTACGTCACGGTAAAATTTTTAATGCTCTCATATAATGTAGAGTGACTTGATAGACGTACAACAGCTACTTTTATTTTTTATTATACGTGATTCGAGAATATTGTAGGTTATTAAATCATAGACAAGCGCTTTAGGAACATGTGTAAAGTGACACACTTGGTTAGTAAATTAAGTAGTATCTGTGTTATTTAAGGAATTCTAATTTGTTGTTATTTTTCGTATAAAAAAGAAATCATTATAGATATTCATGGAGATGATACATAAACTAATAGTTCTTAAATTTATACATTTTTATTTTAATTATATGTTTACCCGGTTATAATCGTGTAACATGAACAGTTCACGCAGGTCGCCATGCTTCGAGCTCATGAATAGCAACTCCGAGTGGGTTCGAAACTAGTCGGGCAAATTCGATTAAAATTACATGATTATAACCAGGTAAATATATATTTAATAATCGTTTAATAATCGTCATGGTTCACGAAAGTTTAAATATAATCATTTTAATTATACTCGTAAAAAAAAGATGTGGAACGCGTTCATGCATATTATGCATATGGATATATTATAAGATCATTGTATTGTAATATAATTTAACTTTGGAATTTAACTTCAAAACAATTGTCAAACAAATGATGTTTTAGTTGAAAACATATTTTAATAATTTTAAACAAATGAACCGATCGTATGAAAGCACGGTTCAAGTACTAGATCAAAATGTTAAAAGATCTACAAATATGTAATTTATATAATAATGGTTAAGTGTTTAAATATACTAATAATTACACATTTCAGAATATAAACGATTACAAAGAACTGTAATAGTACATATAAAGGATGTAATATTTCAGTGTAATTGTACAGAAGAGGGATGTTATTGGTGTAATTAATGGGTATGGTAAAAACAATGGGTTCTCTCAAAACGAATAAATTATGATTCTCGTCATCGCTAACTTATGTTATATTAAATTGTTTAGTACACTATAATATAAGCATTAAAAATTTTATTAATTAGAATATTATTCGAATATAATTTAATTATGAACATATTTCATGTTTGTAATTACACATAATATAATTACTTTGAAACTCAATTCTAAAACTTGACTTCGGGAATATTTGATGAACACAATTAATAGAGATACGAAAATTCACTTTACGACTTTACTTTAGGTTTGAGAAGCCTACCGATAATATTAATTATTTAGACATATTTTATCCTACATTTTAGATCACTCACAGAATTTTCTATTCGATTTTGTATCAAGTTAAATCGAAATAAAAAAATCCTGTCCCCGAAACTTTTGTCTTGACTTTCTTTGGTAGTGTTACGTTAAGATATTGATCCAATAAATGTACATGCTTGTGTGTTTTCAATTCAAACCTTATATATTTCATACTATACTAATAAAATATCATTTTAGTATTTCAGAATTTTTTTCTTAATAGGGTTATCTACGTCATGTATTTTAATTTTAAAAGTATTATGTTATAATTATATAATCGAATATATTATTTAAAATTGACAATGGAGTTATAGAAATAAATAAAATAATAAGTTACAAATAACTAACACTTTACAAGTTTTATTGTCTTTAATTTAATATATTTTTAGTCATCAACGTGTAATGCTTGGATCTGATTTTATTAATCACACTTAATTAAGCTTTGCCTACGTGAGGAATTAATATAAAGTTCATAACTGTTTTAGGTGTAAGTATCATTTACAACTGACAAACAATTTGAAGAGAGTTATAATTAGTTTTATACCGTTTTGTTGATTTTGTTGATTGATGTTAATTTAGATTTTTTTTTATTTCACCAACATGCATAAAAAATATAAATCAACTGTAATAGTTTGTATTAAACAACTTTATTGAAAATAATTGAATGAAATAGTTTTTATGCTGTTATAAAGGCACGCATAAATTACTAACCACCCTGTCTTAATTACAACAGTCTACGTGCAACTATTATTATGCCTCTCGTAAAATACCTCAATAACTTACTACTCAGCTCAACATATCACGCTATGCCTGAAGTTTTAATACAACACTACGAAGAACGTTGAGATAAAAACTCAAGTAAACAGAAGACGCATGACAAGTCTGTTTCATTAAAAATGCGCCTGAAGCATTTTCATTATAAGGTATTTTAGCGGGAGTATTAAAGTACAGATTTGATATTTCTTTAAATTATATATTCTTTAAAAAGAGCAGTTATGTAACAATTCATACTTGTACTAGGATCCGCCACAATGTGCTGCGGGATTTGAGCTGAGCGCCCTCCCCCTTTTTTATGCTACTAAAGTCCGTCCATACCGTGCACAAGGACTTCCAATGAAGTTTTGATTCCCACTCAGCGACATATATATGTCCGTGCATACATCCATATGCAGTTACTAAAAAGTGGGTATTTCAATATTACAAACAGACACTTCCTCAATTTTATTTATTTGTATAATATTTATTTGCATATGGATATGGATATGACATGGATGACAAACGAATATTCCATTTAGTCAATATAAATCTTAATCCTAAAGCTATATTCCAATCATATGATCTGAGAATTATGGCCATTATTCATAATAATCGAGCTTGATAATACTCTTAATTATATATGAAATTATATATTAATCATGTATAACATGTTATTATGTAAGAAATAGGATAAAATATTTCTTCAAATGCGACTCGTCTTAAAAACGTATGAATAACTTATCAGCTTGTATATATCATAGAATTCTTTTGTATTGCGTATATTTAACAATTCAGACTTTATATTGCACTACATAACAAATGCCTTAGTGACATATCGTTTTTTAGGTTCGACTACATAAGACAACTAGTTAGTCCCGGCAACTCTGTCTGTGTAACTAATTCGAAATAACTCGAAAGGCTTTTTTTTTAATTAATGAAAATTTTTAATTATTTTAATATTTATATCCATTAAAAAAAAACAAAGGATTTGTGTATTTTCGATCATTGAGCGAATGTTACGAGCGATATACAATATTCCTAACAGCAATTACAGTTTTCCTAGCCAGGATACTAACGATGCACGGTTTTGACATATTGACGAAAATTAATGATCTTATAGAATAATATTCTTAATAATGATGTGGTCCAGCTTACGTTACCAAAATAACAGGTTTGATATTGTTATTTTAAAGAAGTTACATTATATTTATTTCAAATAACTGAATCCACAAATAGATTGAAAACCACCTATGTATAAAATATGGGATTTATGTAATTTACAAGTCTTTAAGGTTGAGTATTTAAATGGTGAAAAAAATCTTAAAGTTATGATTTATGCAATGAACATTTTTCTATAAGAAAATTTTCCTAAGTATTGTATACTAGTTCAAGGTAAAAATGTAATAAATGGATAGTACCATATAATTCAATTATAATTTTGCCCCGTTGGTCGAGTGGTTAGCGCAGAAGCCTAACGTGTCACGGCGCAATGGGACTCGGGTTCGATTCCCGGCAGAGACAGGCAGTGATGAGCATAGATGTCTGTGTTTCTGGGTTTGGTCGTTTATTAAATATATTCTCAGTATTTATATGTGTATTTCTATGTATTTTTATCATTGCCTAACACCCTTAACACAAGCAAATAATTTGCTTACTCAGGGGTTAGATCAATGTGTGTAATTTGTCCTTATATTATTATATTATTACACTTTGTACGTTTAGCGATTTGTGTTGTTGGAACCATGTAATCCTTTTTTACAAAATGCAAACTCTGAATATACACAATCGCTTACTGTCAATCTGTAATGAAAAAGATATTTAATTTGCACTCTCGCATTTTGATGGCGAATTTTAATTTGTTTAAGTTGAATCGAATTGTAGGGATTAATCCATTTTGGTAATTTACTTTTCTACTTATTTCATTATCAGCGCTCAAACTTATTCAGAATTTATTATATAATTGTATATAATATGAGGAAATGTTTATTAATTTGTGGTTTATATGCACTTCATAATTTAGATATAAATTATTTTACTTAAGCAATAACATGTGAAATTAAACTCTTGTTACGCTGGTAACAAAATAAGGCTGAGAGTAAGCAAACAATAAAAAACTGTTACAATAATTAATAAAAATCTAAACAACGTTATTATATTTACAAATGAAATACATACACTCAATTAAAAAAAATACCACTAGTAACCAAGAGTGTTGGTTCGTAAAACGTATTAATTTTTATTAAAACCAGTTATAAATGTGTAACGCCACGCAGTGATCCAATACTGAGTGTTGAATTTCAAACCTCAGTGATATGAATTGATCGGATATAATATGGAAATACGTCATTATTGTGTTAAAGTCTGCAACCTACTTTACGTATTTTATTGAAGAAAATAAGAAAATGAGATACAAAAGTGAAAAATAATATTCTCTATGTCAATATACTTTATACGAGGAATTATAAATAAATTGTTTTGTGGTAGATATTTACATTTAAGGTGCATGATGCATGTATGATAGATGGTATAATGCTCTATAATTTAAAAAAATGGATTCTCATTGCCGCAGTGTTTAGTTTCTGAGCGTATTTTCATATATGAAATGTTAATCATTACATTAAAATAACATATTTTTCGTGGTTTTGTTGTTCACAATTTAAGTAAAACACAATTTGCGATAGACAATTATAACAAATCAACAGTGTGTTAGGCTGATTGGGAAATTATGATTTTTATCAACGCAATATTATAAATACAGATCATTACAATGGAATCTACGGCTTATACCCTGGACTTTCAAGTTTTATTGTACATTCATGTAAAGCTTAAGTAAAATGCAACACCTCAGGCTGAGTCTTGAACTCTACAAAATACTAAGAAGTATGACAACGGTTCCCCTACATAGTAGTAATTAAGACTAGGTTAAGGCAAAAAATATCTTTTATGTGAGCTTAGTCGCTATTTCAATCACATGAAATATTTTTTAAAACATCATGAACAAAAATAAAGTCAGTCATTATTTTGCATTCATTTCGAATTAATTACGAGTGAAAGTTTATTTTTTTGTGAGTGATCAATGCTATTTCAGGATTGAATAACGGCCCTTACAAACCACCTAACAGTCTTCATGCAAAATATATATTTTAATTAAGGGTTGTGAAACTTTTTTTTTTCTGATACATAGCTCACATAGCGAAATTTATTTATATCTGCACTGTATTTCTTTATTCCCGAACCTTATTTTTTTATCGTCTATCTATAGAAAGAGGATAAGAAAAACGTTTTGCAAGCCCTGTCGAATGTTCAGTTCTTAACTAAGCGTTATTGAGTGTTATTTTAACAATATACTAATAACATCAAAGACCGTTGAGACATGTGATTGGTTCGAAATGTATAGTTATTCGAGAAACAAAGCTTTGATGGAAATTTAACTCTTATTTCAAGCTAGTTAAAGGCTAAATTTGTTTTCATTGGATTTGTTGTTAGAGCTCCAGGCGGAATTGGGATCGAGTAAACAAATTTATCGAACAGATGCAAGGTATTATCACAGTACAATGGAAGAACAGAGGGTTTAGTAGATGTTAGACAATTAATTTACCTTTGTAAGGCGTTAAGATAAACATTCTATTAATTCGTAGTTAATTTATTTTGTATAGATGAAGTACTTAAGACTTAATCATATTATACATTTTAAATAAAGAGTTATCTTAATCAGGTATAAAACAATACTAGTAATGATAGAAGAATTTATAATTTATATTCTGTTACATTACACATAATGACGTCAGTACACTACACTACACACGTAGACACTCAAAAAGTTACGTCATTAATTTATAAATAAATGAAAAATAAACCGTTTGCGAAACGGGACCGTTTCCCAGAGGTTGCGAGTTCGAATCCCTGCCCGTATCGGTTTATTTTACATTCTACATTTATTTAAAAGTTTTAATACTTTGGCTATACATGTTTATAGATATGGTCAAACGTTACTTCCTTATTTTATTCTTCCTATTAATATATTTTCAGAGTGCCGAGAATATATGGGACTATTAAACATCGTGTGACCAAAATCTAGCTACTTAAATGATATTTAGTATGATATATTCCTACAGCGTTAATACTTGGCCCCATTGGTCATACTTTCATGAAGTTAAATTAACAGTATCCATTTAAATTTATTATGTAGGTATATATATTTTCTAATAACATAACTTCATGTTATGTTATTAAAAAATCTTCAATTTAAATCTGCACTGACCTATATTTTCGCATTTTAATATTAGCTGATTACATTATTTTTATTTAATAACAATAATATGACATTTCTTATAACTTTTTTTATATTAAATTTCCACTAAGAATAAGCATTGTATCGTCAATCTGATATAGTTGATATCAACTCAATGCTTAAATTTACCTGATGTGTAGTTATCAGAAGAAATAAGGTCTCTATTAAATGATATAGTTGGTTGAGTATATATTTAATTTTAAAGCAGATGTAGGTTCGTAATTTCAAATATTTAAAATTAATAAAATGTCTTTATTATATTGTACATTCATTTCGACCGTTATCAAAGGCTAAACGCGTGCAGAAAATATATTTTTATTCCAAAAAGAAAATCTGCTCCTTTGCTTACCAAAATATATATTTCAAATTGGAACTGATTGAGTAGGTATCATAGATGATGTTCAAAATTTTGAAGGTATTGTAGGTATACTTATTGTAGGTTTATACTATTTTTTATGTTTAAAGTTTTTTGAGTTATTACAACATTTTTTATTATTGTCTATCTACTTACTCTATTAATTTTAAACTAACGAATGCATTTTTTCTCAGATGCTTTATCTATCTCAAATCTGAAAAGTAACCCTTTCAATTACAGATAGACCGTTAAATCTCGCGAACTTGTTAATAAGGCGTAGAATTCATTCCATATCATTGGTCTGTTTCGTACAGACTTTAATTGTTATTTGATTCACACACCTATACTCAATCTTACTTACCATATATACTGTTACAACTTTTTTTTTATATTTCATAAAATATTTAATTCATTGAATACAAATTTTAAATTTAATTATTCCTATTATAAAATTATAAAAAAATGTACAATGATATTATTATGTAGTGCGTTAGTTTAGTGATTAGCAATTTACAATGTTTTATGTAAGATTTATGATGTTATATTTATGTTACTGCTTTAGTATTGTAGTTATTGTTCATTAATGTGTTATGCTAACTATTATAAGCTTTTAACACAAGTAACATAAAGCTTAAACATTAAAACAACATATGACGAATAATACTTAATACATTAAATGTAGTAGATTAATATTTTTAGCAGGTTACATAACATAACTACTATGATTTTGAGTGTTTCTAGTAAACAATTGTAAAGCTTCAAATATAGCTCTGAATGGATCAAGTAGTGGCGTTAGTTACTTATTGCAGTCTTGTTTTATTATGGCGCTTTACTTGAAATCATGTATGTCACATATTAATTAGAATTCTAATTAAATAGTTAATATATAATAAGAAATAAGTTTATAAATAACTATGAAGACTATCCTTGGAGTTCCATAAAAATAACAAAAAAGTTCAAAAGTCAGTACACACTTTTACTAAATCGAATACTACAATACAATTATTAAACCAAAAACTGAATGCGAGATACAAGACAGTGCTATTCTCTGGCGATAAGAGACTTTAATATAAATTTAATTAAGCGCGTGAACATTGCTATGAATATATAAATTACATTGTAAATAGAATACAAAATATACTGTTGTAGCTTATCGTTGTATTTGTACTTAAACAGAATTGTAAACTGATGAAGTCACAATTTGGTATTCTCAAAATGTTAGGAGTTTTTGTTATTTATTTATAACTTCACTTTCATATTTCATATTCATAATTCATATTCATAGTTCAATATCTAAATACATAATAACAGCAAGCACAACTAACTAAGCCTACAAAAAGGTGTATAGGGTATTTAACTATCAAACTTACAAGAGTGCGTTTGGTGCAAAGTGAAGTAATAATAAGTTAGGTCTAATACTAGGTTTCAATATATTATAATTTCTGTATAACTTCACTCTACGCAGGTAGTGTAATGTTATACGGGCTTATTACATTTAAACAAAACCGTTTAATAATATTATATATATATATATATATATATATATGTATATATATATATATATATATATATATATATCAGTACATGAGAAATAAAATATTTAAATAACAAATATTTTAAGTATATATATATATATATATATATATATATATATATATATATATATATATACTTAAAATATTTGTTATTTAACCTACATGTACATGAGAAATAAAATATTTAAATAACAAATATTTTAAGTTAAATAATGTGACTTTTCGACTTTCGTTTTTTTTTTTGGTCTGTGGCAACACTAAGGTCAACAGCTGATTTGAATTGTTCCTTATAGTTTTATTAAGTAAAATTATTTATAGTGTATAATTTTAGCTAAATTCCCAATCAATTATTCAATTAAAGTGTATTGATTCTAGTGTAATAAGAATTATAGTGTTTAAGTTATTCTTCAATATTGTAAATCTCTAAGAAAGTGAAAAGTGACAGTTGATTGGTAACGTACAAACTTTAAATTTTCTAAAATAGATATATATTCTAGTTTTTAAGTGTTTTTAGTTCTTCTTTATTATATAACAACTGTCTCATTCAATTTCATATTAGTTTTGTTTCTGCAAATCTCAGTTTCTTTGTTTTGTCTCATTTATTGCGGAAACAAAGCAACATAGGCCCTTTGTTTGGTTTTGCACATTAGTACCTTATTTAATATTAAAATGATGACTCGTTCACGTGCCCTTTCACGCCAAGAGGAGAACAAACTCCAACTGGCATTACAAGAATTAAAAGTGAGTAAGGACTTGTGTGCCCAACTAAACAATGAAAGAGATGCTAATGAGAGGGAATTATTAGATGTTTTAAAGAATAATGACAAATTAAAAATAGAACTTTCTAAGTTACATGTTAAATATAATAATGTTGAAGAGGAGCGTAACAGGCTACAGTTATTAGTGGCTAGGTTTGATGAGTGTGGTCTTGAGTATGAGCAGGCCCTTCGGCGAACCGACACCCTGGAGCTGGAGCTGAGAGATGCCCACCAACAAATCTTGGAACTGGAGGAGGCCGCTCAAAACTCAACTAACATTCACACTCACAGCTTGTATGAAGAGTTAATTGGCAGCGCTTCTCAGTTGGTCAACTCCCCGACTACTGCAACTAAAAACTCCTGTGTCACTATAGATTTAACAAATGACACATTGAACTCACAAAGGCTGGGTAGCTGCAGCAATAAGAAATTAAAAAAATATATTAGAATTAATAGATATATTAAGAAAATCCAAAAATTAACTAAAAAGAACAAGTTTTTTACAAAATCAATTATTAATAAAAATATATTGTTAAAAAAAATTAACTTTTGTAAAATAGAATTAGAAAATAGAAATAGGAGATATGAATCTGACACACAATTACTAGAAACACATTTAACCCGTTTGCAGACTACTTTAAGAAGTGTTACAAAAAAATATGAAAACACACAAAACATGCTAAGCGAACAAAAGTCAAAAGTAGATGAACTATTAAAAAAATCACAAAATAGTTTGGAATGTATGAACTCACAGACTAACAGTTGTTCATGTGAGTGTAATAATAAGTTATTTTCTGTAAAACCAACATTGTCCTCCCCCGCTAAAATATTGTGTGATAAGGTTTTATATCCCTGTTTCTAATAATAGTGGCTCCCTCAAATTAACTCCTGTATATGACACCTATATGTTTAGCGATAATATTGGAACAGGAATGGGATCTGTACTAAATTCTTATTTTGAAAAACAAAATGTATTCAACAGCTGTTCACCTGACAATAATTTAATAAATATTACTAGACAAATAAAGAATTCAAGTAAACAATTTACTAAGTCAACAAATGTAATAATTTTTGTAGGAAATAGAGATAATGTAAATTATTTGGAATTTAAAAAATGTTTTGAAACTATAAGTAACTTAGATGTCAATAAAATTGTCTGGTTTTCATTACCCTATAATCAAGGTTTGCCACAGGCCGAAAATAAAATTAGATATAAGATAAACTTACTGATACATAATTTATGTTTGTATAATGACAAATTTCATGTAATTGACACTAACACTAATGTTAGTAACTTTTATAATTTGACTAATGGTAGGTATTACCTATCTCCATATATTAAAAGACAGGTAGCTTCATCGCTATTATATTATTTTACTATGACAGCCAATAATTTGGCTAAAATTGTTTCTATTGAACAGAATTCAGTTACTTGTATAAGTAAAAACAGCTTGGAAATAAATCCAACTAGTAATAGTAGTATTAGTAGTAGTTTAAACTAGACATTAAGACAGTAGAGATATCCTCTAGCCAAATAATTAAGATATCAAATAATGATGATTATAGAAATACAAAAATTGTTAAAATAAATAATAAAAAACATAACATAAACTGTATCAACCTGGTGCATCAGAACATTCAGTGTATTAGAAATAAGGAATTAGAAATTGAATTGTTTTTAAATACTTTTAATATTAATATTTTTTGTGTCACTGAGCATTGGCTTAAGAATGATGAATTAATATTTAATTTCAATAACCACCAGGTTGGTAGTTCGTTCAACAGAGTTAATTCCATACATGGTGGCTCTTTAATTATTTTAAATAAACAAATAAAATTCAAAGAACGCAAGGACATAGTGAGCCACTCTGTTGAGCGGACAACTGAACTTGCTTCAGTTGAATTAGAAGAGTTCATAATTGTAAATGTTTATAGGCCACCGTCATCTAACTTTGAACATTTTGAAAAGATTATGGATGAGGTATTGTATAAACTATCACATTCTAGTAAAAAGGTAATCATTTGTGGAGACTTCAATATTAATATTCTTGAACAAAATTCAATAAGTATAAAGTTTTTAAATTTGTTCAAATCTTATAATCTTTTACACATGTTTATGGAGCCTACTAGAGTCACAACCACTAGTGCCACTTGTATTGATAACATTTTTACAAGTGTTATTCCAAATTTTAAATCTTTTAAAAAACAATGTAAAATAGCAAAAAATCAATATATTCAAAATAAAATAGGAAATAGCAATAATAAAATAAAAACAACTTGGAAAATAATTAATGAGGAAACTGGAAGAGCTAAATTCCAGAGGATCGACTTTAAATTAAATATAGATAATAAATATGTTACGTCTGACCTCGAGGTTGCTACTGCTTTTGAAACCTTTTTTACTAATATTCCAGTGACTACAACGTTATCTTTAAATTCTTCTACCGCTGCAGCTATGGGTTTACTTAGAGAGAATGTAGATCAATGTGTTAGCACTTTTAAGTTTGAAAAAGTTAATGCTCAAGAAGTAATCAAAGTATTTAGATCAATTAGCGTTAAAAAGACTAGTGATCTTTGGGGGTTTTCTGTTGACATACTTAAGTCCATAATTGACATTGTAGCGCCAGACTTAGCATTAATATTTAATAATTGTTTAGAATATGGTATATTTCCTGATCTAATGAAACAAAGTAAAATAACTCCATTATTCAAATCCGGCTGTTCATTAGATCCTAGTAACTATAGACCTATTTCAGTCTTACCCACTTTTAGTAAGATTTTTGAGAAAATAATACTTAATCAACTTGTGGCATATTTTAGTAAAAACAATCTCTTACACAAAAACCAGTTCGGTTTCACTGCCGGTCGCTTTTCAACAGATGCTGGTGTTGAGCTATTACTAAACATATTTGAAGCCTGGGAAGGATCACAGGATGCACTTGGCATTTTCTGTGATCTATCTAAGGCGTTTGACTGCGTTCAACATGAAATCCTTATAAAAAAGTTAGAACATTATGGAGTTAAAAATAAGTCCCTAGATTTAATTAGTTCATATCTTAATGATAGAATCCAAAAAGTTGATGTAAATGGAAAACGTTCCCCTGGTTCTTTGGTAAAAATAGGTGTGCCACAGGGCTCTATCTTAGGGCCTTTATTGTTCCTCATTTACATAAATGACTTACCTCACCTAGTGAGGGAAAAACATGGGATAGTATTGTTTGCTGATGATACTTCTCTTACTTTTAAAGTTAATAGACGGCAATCTGTTATTGACGATGTAAACAATGCTCTCTCAGATGTTGTACAATGGTTTAATGCCAATAATTTGTTGCTCAATAAAAAAAAGACGAAATGTGTCAAATTTAGTTTACCAAATGTTAAAAATGTTAGAACCAATGTACAATTAAATAATGAGGATTTGGATTTGGTCAAATCTACTACTTTCTTGGGCATTACTCTAGATGAAAAATTGCAATGGGGTCCTCATATATTTGATTTGTCAAGCAGACTAAGTTCTGCTGCATACGCGGTTAAAAAAATACGTCTATTTACAAATATGGAAACTGCTCGATTAGTTTACTTTAGTTACTTTCATAGCTTAATGTCATACGGTATACTCTTATGGGGCAATGCGGCTGACATTGATACCATATTTACATTGCAGAAGAGAGCTGTTCGCGCAATATATAATATGAGACCAAGAGACTCTTTAAGAAACAAATTTAAAGAATTTAAAATTATGACTGTTTATAATCAATATATTTATGAAAACTTAATCTACGTTCATAAAAATATTTCAAAGTTCAAGAAAAATTGTGATTTACATAAAATTAATACAAGAAATAAAAATAAACTCGCTATGCCCGGCACTAGGCTCCATAAAATAGGTAAATCCTTTAAGGGTAATTGTATACGTTTTTATAATAAGCTCCCAAATGAAGCCTTAAGCCTCTCATTAAATAAATTTAAATTATATGTTAAAAATAATTTAATAAAAAAATCCTACTATAGTGTAAAGGATTACATCGACGACGGTATGGCCTGGGAATGAATCTGTATTGTATTGCGAATAGCTAGTAATCTCCGCAATTGTTTTTTGCTGTAAATTAATTTTGCTTTATCGACCTTCTGCATCACACCGATTCCTTAGAAGTCACTACTTGCGGTAGCATCGGGAGTCGGGTTGCCTCCCTCCCTCAAATATGTGCGAAGGGGGTGATGGCTGGCTCTTGTGTTATGCTCGTGAACGGGTGCTGCTTGCGGTGACTGGTTGTGTGGCAGGCCGAAGATTTATATATATTTATTTTTTCTGTTATTATTATTTAATTTTCGTTGCCTGAAATCATTAGGCTTCTTTTCCGATTGATTGCGACGGTTCTAGTTGTTCCAAAATTGCATTTAAGTTTGACGTTTGTGAAACAGTGATCACAATAACAAAAAATATATCCGGCTGAGTTTGTTGTGTGGTTCTTCTCAGACCAGAACGCGTTTGGAACCCTCATAGCTTTAACATTAAGATGGAAAGTGCTTTTTCAGAAGGGCTTATTACGATAAATCTAGTATCGTAATAGGCCCTCCTGACATTTCCAATTTGACGTACACAAGTGATCACTGATTATGATTCTAAGTGGAAAAGATATAAATAAATAAATAAATAAAACATGGAACGAAGTTCCATTCGATTATTATTGAAGGAATAGGGAATATGCATAAAATTAAAAATGGTCTCAAATACTTTTTTTTCGGATACTTATTATCATGTTATTATAATAAAAACATTTTTTTTTATTTAATAATCATTTATGGCCACAAAATAATTTGGGAAAAGTGTAAATTAAGGGAGCGAAATTCAAACTTCCAAAACGCGCCACCATTGGTCGAAAGGAAATGTGACGTCATTTGACACGCCATTCAAATTATCGGCATGAAAGTTCATACTGTGGTATTAGTGTTACTGAGAAAAATAAATAATTTGAACCTATATTTTAGTGCCCAAAGGTTTTATTAAATGATACAATTGTTTAGGTAATCATTTTCCACTTCACTTGACTCGGATAAATAACTTTGTTGATAATCAGCAGATATAGAAGATATAAGATGCTATAGAAATATTATCAGCTGTGTTTTCTGTAAACAATTTTCTTTTTAAAACATAGTTTTACTGGTAAAGTAAAACTATGTAAAATAGTTAGTTTTACTGGCAAAGTAAAAGTATTGTGTGTTAAATGAGGAAATGGTAACAATGCTACATTTTTTTTTTCAGCAGGTAAATTTACATTGACACCTTTACTACTGTACTTCGGTTTAATATTAACTTGCAAAGCTTAGTCACTTGGTAATTTGTTTTTAATATGCGAAAAACAAGGCTCTGCCTTGTGATCACATTTAATATTGTCTTGGCTGATTAATATCACAGACATTTGTATGGGCAATACCAGGACTTATTTACTATATGACTTCTTTGTAAAAGTCACCATTTTTTTTAAACACTACTTTTGATAGATAACTCTGAAAAGGCTTCATTAACCGATGTCAATCTTTGCCTTTTGACTACGCACATTTTCATTCTATCAGCTGGTGTTTTTGCAAAAAAAATATATGAGGAACAACTCTTTTTTTCAAACTTAGATTAATTTTTTCTCCTCGCTGTTTCGTTATACATACTATATTCAATATTATTAGCTGTATCTTCCTTAACTTGAAATAAATCGACAACCATAAAGATTTCGTAAAACCAAAAAAAGACTACGGTTTTTATAGAAAGTTATAATGAACTTTTGTAAACTAGGTTAGGTTAATTTTAAACTCAAATTTTCTAATGTTCGATAGCTAATGCAACGTACTATAAATTTAGACTATTAAATTAAACTTATTATAAATAAAGTATACTTACGTTAAATTGATCTTTACAACATTATAAACACAATTTGAGACATATATAATCCCTTTTAATTATCACAGACCATTGTTTTTGTATTTTCGCATCTCTTGGAATTTAAAAAACACTTTGTCGGGTGTTTTTCTAATAATATTTTTGCACTCCGGTACTATACAATACTTGTAAGATGGTTTTTATCTTCTTTCGTGACTTGTAAAGCACTTAAAACTTAAAATAAGGATTAAGTAAATAAAAAGTTCATAGTAAACATTGACTGGACGTGTAATTTGACGTCACGCAGGGCGCGCGCAAAATGCCGGCGTTTGAACGGCTTAAATCTACTCAATGTTTTAATTTCATAGAGTTAGTAATATCTCTTTATTTAATTTTCACTTTGAAAAAAAACTAGAATTTTTTCAAGCCTATTTATATTTTTTTCTACGATATAGAGAGGTAAATGATTAATTTACGTCAAAAAAAAACATGACTGTTACCTATTGTAATAAAAAAATATTAAATTATTAATATAAGCTAAAATGCTAATGAATAATATTTGTATACTATTTTTGTATGATATTTCGCTGAAAATTTATAATAAATAAAATGAATAACTAAATTAAAAAGTGGTTAATCAATAAACCCATGACTTATTTGTTGTCCCGTCACCCAGCGGTGTCACTTTGTACAGATATGTTTATATAACAGATGTAGTAATGTTTCCCTAAGGTATAAATAGATGGCGTTGTTATAAAACATTACGAGTAAATTTGGTCACAAAATTGTATTATTATTTTCATTTAAACTGTCTTAATTGCAAATTGATTCTAAAAGATTAAACTCGAATATCAAATAAATAATAAATAACTACTAAGCAATTTAATATAGAGATAGCAAAATATGTCGTGCCAACTTTTGGTAAGAATTTTTACCCCCTTTCACAACGCGCGATAAGGAACTACGTTCATATAACTACTAAATAGTTATCGGGTAATTGAAATATCATTTTTTTTAATTGCAGGTTTTTTTTACCATTAGGTTTTAGTAACAGAATGTTTGATAGGTAAATAAAAATCAACAGTGGGTTAAGTTCTTAGAAGAATTATGATAATTCTAAATAAAATATTAAAATTAATATCCCTACAATGGAATCCAAGGTCTATCTCCTTGGCTTTCATCTCTGTATTATTCCAAGTGTAGTAGATTAATTAAAAGCTTCAAACAAATTGCAACACGGCAGACTGCGTCATGAATTGTCAAAACATTGAGGGGTCTGACAATGGTTCAACCTACATTGTTGAAATAATTAGTCAGGTTGAGTCGTTATGTTGATGAACTCCTCGTTGCGAAACGCCACTTAATTTTTTTAAAATCATCTACGTCTACGATTACGTAATTTTGGGGCCACCGTACTTGAAAACTGACACTTATGTTTTCTGAAAAAAACATTTTCATATGGGTAGTTAGTTAATTTCATAAAAAAACGTTTTTTTTTAACAAAATGTATGATTGTTTATATTTCTCAAGCCTTCACTAAGATTAAAACACATAAAAAAATGGAAGCGACAGATGATTTTTTTGCAGAATTTTGATAAAATATAAATTTAGTACTGCAGATAAGAGATATTTTAGATTGTAAACAGCCCACACTAAAAAACTAATCAGTCTAAATGCGAAATTAATATTTTATTTAATGATTATAAAACTTTATATCAAAGTGGTACATAGCTTATTATTTTCTAACGAGAATATAAGAAAAGTAAATAATGTTATCTAGGGAACATAAGCATTGATAGCTCTTGAATTAGAGGTGAAACAAAGGGTGTAATCAGTGTTAGAAGATTAAACCATCTTGGTAAAATATATAAGGTAACCATAATATCAGTTTCTACTAAATATTTTTTATTGGATGAAGTATTTAAAACTTTATCATATATACCTTTTCAATAAAATAAGTGGTCTAGAACGTTTATAAAAATAATATTTATAAAGGTTAACAAATAAATGGAAAGGTTTTTGTCTTCTTGTGACTTGTTACTCGTGATTCGGATCGTATTTATATCCTTCTAGAAATTTTTCCTCTGTTTCTTTGTGCAAGCTTAAGAGGCTGTACTGTGACTGTTAATCACTATGTCACAGAAATATAGTTAATGAAATGATATTTAGGATGATTTATATCTGCAGTCTTATAAGCAGCTTGTGCACTTCATATGCTTTTATTTAGTATTATTAAAAAATACATGTTAATTGATATAATTATGTCACCCCACATTTTTACCTTCAATGTTTTTTTTTAATATTTGATAACTTATACTAATAAGGTGTTTGAAATTACTTCTGTTAAATTAATGATATTTTTATTATCTTTAATAAATTCAGTTTTCTCTCTATTAAAATATAAAATAATCCAAGACTGTAGAAATATGTACATAAAGATTCAAGAAATAACTAGATACGAACTAATCTATTTCTAATCATCAAAGATTAATTAGAAATATATTAATTAGTAATTTATATATTCGCATAACAAAACCTGGTTTATCATGTGTTTGTTTTGTATTTGCGGAAAGAAAAATACAAATCCTTCTCAAACCCAGTTCAAATTACATGAAAAGAATTGCTACATTGTTTTCAAGAAAATGTAAAGATATCAGTATTTTGATTTTATAGAAAAAATTCAGTCATTCTTTATTATGAGTATCGGAAGATACTTATAATAATCAAATAAATATGAAAACAAAAAAAATATAATTTCTATTTTCTCAATCTAAAAATATAATAAGATTCTGTTTCAATAATATAATAATTTTCAATAATTAAGCTTATAATTTCTATTTATAAATTTCTGCCTCTATTTGAAAATGTTCTTCAAGTTGAGAGCACTCCACTTTTAAAATAAAAAATGTTATAACTTTAAATGTGTTGTTATTCTCAGATGTACTATTTATCTTTTTAAGTGCTCTAAGACATAAAAGGCGCCGCAAAGTAATCCTTTCATTTACTGACAGCTCGTTAACCCTTACGACCTTTTTAATAAGTTTTAGCATTCATGCAACAGCTATAAATGTATATTAATATTAATGGCAGATAGAGGTCAGGATTTTTTTCATTCAGACATTAATTTTAAAGAAACATTCCACACATTTTTTATTCTCTCAATTATGTGTTTAGTAATTACCTTAATTATTTGTTTAGCACTAACTAAAATCTGATTAATTTATTGATATTTTTTATATAACGATCTTTGTAAAATATATATATTATAAGTACTAACGCTTACAGAAATGCGGCACAAATCACGTGACCTGTCAATTTAGTAACTTTGTGCTATTACAGAGTCTAGAACATGGATCGGGGCTGAAACTACAGACACTTATCTTGTGTAAGTCGTACAGTGAGGTCTCTCAACTAGAAACTTTAATACATTTCGTTAAAGTTTAGTAGTGTACTTAGTGTTGCTTTTGTGGTACAATGTCTTACACACTGTATCCTTCCCTTCTGCTCAACTACTCTATCTAGCCTACAATATATCTGATAATAATGCTGATCATTCTACCCACATCTGACATATATATTTGGTGAAAGAAAAATGGTTTTAGACACTTACTTGCCATATTGCAGTACACATTTTGTTAAATATATTTAATAACACTCTAACGTGATGTATTAGATATGAAACAATATATCTATTTCGATTAGAGTGTGAAAACAAAGCAAGCTGAATAGCTTTCGTTGTTTTAAAATTATGAGTCACTCTATATTTATAAATTGTAAACTCAAAACTCTATCCAAATAAACTAGTCTCTTCGGAGACAACACTAGTTTATTTAATAAGATAGTATTTTTCAATTATGGATATTATGGATAATTTCTTTTCATATTATTGAATAAAGTAACTCGTTCCTATATTTGAAAATTGTTTTATATTTAAAGTATGTATTTAAATGATTTAAATTAAATGTATGGTTCAGGATAGAAAAAAAGTTCCATTAGTTTACGAAAATTTGAATAAATTAAATTATAATACCATGCCTAAATTATAGTAGTCTAACTTTGGAAAATATATTTTCAAAATATGTCTCAATATATTTTCAACAACAACAGAATTGTGTATGTAGCTGATATTAAAGCAAACAATAAACCGCAACAGTTCAATCCGTTAACCGGCCATACTTGGAGCTCATGACTAAGAGCCACGATCTTTCAAAACTAATTGGGCAAATTTCGATACAATTAACATGAATACAGTAAATATAAATATAATAATCAATAAATGTAGTTTTACTGTTTGTAAGAATTATTGAAACTATTATAAGTTCTAATATGTTGATACAATAGCTACTAAAAACTATTTTTCCGAACTAATATTATCGTTTGTAATATTATTGTAACTTGTTTCAATAAATCACTAAATATTCTCAATACTATCACCATTTTGTGACGTAATATAATTGTTATCGGTCGATTAGGTTAATGTCCACATAAACTCGATTACGCTATTAAACAGTCAACGCGTTTTAGAGTGTCCATTACGAAGTTTGGTACTGCTATCCTATATCCCACATGTGTAGTTGTAACTTCATTGTTATATGTTTCTAAACAAAAAAAAAATACTTCACTTTTATATATATTTATATATCTCGGTCATAATTAAAAGAAAAAATAAACTTTCACATTACATTAATATGCTTGTATGTTGAAATTAGAACTTCATTTACACAAATAAATATCACTTTCTAAAATTATATTCTCCAAAAAATATAGAACATGTAGATAATTAAATACAAATCTAAGATAATAGCATTTCGTCAAAAAAATAAATCTCGTAAAAAAACGCTAAAATTACTATTTTCGGCAGTTAGAAAATAATGGAATTAAATTTTATTAAAAATACATAACTACATAAGCTTTTTCGACGTTAGAAATGAATTCAAAGTTCATAGCTTTAGAAGTTGGTAAGATCTAAAACAGGGTCATAACCGATAAACAATGATATATAATTATTTTACTCCCTTTTGTAAATACACATTTAATTTGAATAATCAAAGAAATTTGGAGTTAACTGACTAATCTTAACAGTTGTCCTGCCGGAAAAGTTTTTGATTCTTGAACCTCTGGAAAATGAGTAATTTACGCTGAAAACTTTTTTGCTGACTTACGATTATTTCAAAATCAAAAAACTTTTTTGGAACATCTGTGCTTAGAGCAGCTTCTAAGTAAACCTGATGTCGTGAAAAGTTTCCCCATACATTTTAGAAGAAACGAAACTTCAATTAACCTTTAAATTTAATAAAACTTTCAAATTAGTTGGAGTAAAGTAAAAAAGATTACATTTAAATTCCAGAAGCATACATAACATTTTTTCTTTAAATAAAAATGTTCACACTGTAATAAGTTGCGCACTTGATAAAAAAAATACTAAAATTTATACTGTTGAAAGGCGTTTTTCAATTCATTTCTTTTCAATTTTCCTGTAGCTACTATAAAGCTGAATTTATAATAAAACATTTACTCAAAAAGGATAAAGGGTTTATTTTTACAGCAAAGATTAATAAGTATTTAAATTATTTTTAAGAATCCCAAAAATACAAAGAAAATATATTGAAACAATTTCATAATATTGTTTATGATTTTTACTATTTACTGAATAAGAACATTAAAATTTTTAAAAGTTTTGTAGCTTGCAAACATTTTTATTGAATTAAACTACGTTTATGATATTAAGCTCCCGTATAATCTGATTTATATTTTTAAAATTAAATTTAATCCTACATTTCGGTTTGCATTGTCGCTTGTTCAATAAGATTATCGAAAATTTCGTATTTTCATCGGTTCCTATAAATTCCATACGAATTCAAGATGTCACCTCACCTCACGTAAAGACCTCACGTAAAGTATCTTGAGTTTTGAAACTGCCGTCAAAGAAATTCGATTTTAAACTATTCACAAGTGGTTCCCAGGTGTTTGACAGTCTTTAACCATCGTCTCTATTAACATGAGAATATTTTATTTGATAATCTATATGTAATATAAACTATAAAATAATTTTACTTAAATGTATACCATATGACCTCCACCACTAGGCATATGATATGCAAAAGTTATTCTTCATATTAATTCAAGTAGAATTAAAGAATATTTTTCCTAAACAAATATATTTTTTTAAAACATTTATTATTTCCAAAATTGTGGCAACATTTATATGTATGTATATTAATGATTAATATTAAAGTAGGTATTAAGGACACCTTCATAATAGATAATATTTTGATTGGTTACGAAATTTTGTTTAACTTATATATATTTATGATTTTGAAATTATTAAGTTCTTAGGAAATGTATTAAGCAAAATGTAAACTACATTTTGCTTATAACATTGCGTAGACTCGCTTTTGCTTTGCTTGCTAACTCGTATTATATAATAAACTACTAGTATAAGATATTCCTAAGTAAAGTTTAATCACATAATATCTGAACCACAGCGGTACTGGCTCAATTGGAGCCAGAGAATCCGTATTCGAGCTATCTTGCTCGGGCCGCTCTTCGTATTCGGTGCACAATTTGCACAACAGCAATTCACTCAACAATTCGTTCTTCGTATGCAACAATGTGGGTTGGACAGTTGTCATTCCTTTTAATGTTTTTAATTTATGACGCAGTCTGATGCTTACAGCTTTTAATGAATTTATTACACTCTGAATAATACACAGCTAAAAGTCAAGAAGATAAAACTAGGTTTCCATTGCAGTGATATATCGTTTTAATAATAGGTTTAGAACCATCATAATTCCTCTATGAGCCTAGTAAACTTTTGTTTTTTTTTTAATATTTTATCATTAATGCTGTTTAACAATACCGAATGCTAAAAAAATCTTTAAAAAAACGATTCTATACAGTGATTTTACTATTAATAGTACTATATAGTATTTATTCAGTTCAGTGATGACTACTTAGTTTTTTGTTAATTTTTGATCAAACGTCTAAATAATGCGTTAATGAAAATTCACAATAATTTAATTACAATTATTATACCTTTAACCTATCACGTAAAATGTACTACAAAAAACTTATGTTAATTACTGCCAATATAAACAGGTTATCTGTTATTGTAATATTATATTATTTTCCATATTTTGTACCACATGTAAAATATAATATGATTATAATGTTATTTATTCAACAAACATATAAGTATTATTTATACAAATTGAGTGTTTATTTCACTAATGCCTGTTATTTCAATATTGACGCATCCTTTATATATTTGATAAATTCGTACTACTGGAATTCAATTCTGATTATTCTGCGACATTACGTAGAGCTAAAAAGTGAAACCTTTAAAAGCATATTATCTTGGTTTTCAATGGAAAGGTTAGAATTTTGAAAATTTTGACTCCTTTTTAATAATAAATGCACCAATGAAGCCTTTCTACATAATAAAAGAGAATAAAATAGGTAAGAAACAAAACTCTTTTCTGGTTTATTTCATCTGGTACTACTATTTAACTATATTTTAAGTTGTAATATAGTTCATAGCCCACATCATTCTTTACAGCTACCAAATGATATGGAAAATTACTCAAATACAAAATTGTAATAACTTATAACGTAGAAGACTATTCAACTTGTGTCTGTTTATTGTGTCGTGACGTCACGCCAGGATTTCTCATGGCGGCTTGCTTTTAATTTAACTTAAATCGCGCAAAATAATATTCAAATTTACTTTACCTAATAAAAATTTTAAAAAAAGGAAAAGTAATTACACAGTTATTGTTTATCTTTAAGCAATCAATTCCAATACTTTTTATAGTTTATTTTGATAAAGGTCTAGAGGCCAATTATTATATATTTAAAGCGCATGAATATTGACTTGGAATTAAATATTAAATTCTCATGTCTTCGGAACATAGCAGTTTCTAATAGTCTTGGATTAGATTTTTGGTAAAGTTATTGCTACATACTATTTGTATGTACTTATAAATTTTTAGTTACTTTATTAAATTTTAAGAATATTTTTCTTAGTCATGTATAAATTCAAATACTCCAGTACTAATACTATTCAGAGTTTTGTTTCAGGCTACTGAAATTTTAACTATAAACGGTTACATTATGTTACTACAATTAAATATTCTATTTTTAATATTAGTAACAAATTATAATAATCATTTGATATATTTAATTTATTTGATACCTTATTATTAGGTTCTTACATATGATTTGGAGTTTTTCGTACTGGCCAGTTTAATCACAAATTTCTCTTTTGGTAAGGAATTCTAAATTCAAATGTTTACATCTATTTACACATGTATTTTTGTTTCCTTGACCGTTATTAATTTGTTTTTTCTGTTTGCGTTACTCAGTTTACAATATGGAAAACATAAAATATCGCATTATTTACGAGTACGAGTTCCGTGGTACTAGTGCTACGGAAACGACTCGAAAGGTTAATGATGTGTATGGCGGTCGTGTTGCAAAAGAAAACACAGTTCACAACAACAACGCTAGACCACACAATGCACAATAGACGGCTACCAAATTAGAAGAGCTTCAATTAGAAGGTCTAAGATATCTACCGTAGTCCCCAGACCTTGCTCCAACAGATTACCATTTTTTTTAAACTTTGATAGTTTCTTGCAAGGGAAAAACTTCAACTCCGATGGGGCAGTCCAAATTGCCACAATAACATAAGTAATATTATTTTTGTCTGTTACTATGGTAAGTATATTTTTTAACTAAGATAACGATGTTATGTTAGAGAACTTTAAAACCTCATAGTAATTTTATAGTAACTTTAAAACTATAAATTTTAAAGTTCTATATATGTATATATATGCAAACTTATTTTTAGAGTTTTAATGATAATTTGGAATTTATACTTAATATACCTGTGTTAATTGTGTTATTAGAAATAAAATGTAAAAAGTATTGCCCAAAACTATATACAATCTGTGCAAAGAATATGTTATGTCACAAAGCTGATCTATTACGTAATGCGTGATATAAGAGCTATAAAAGGGAGATATGCGAGCCAAAAATAAAAATGATTTATGATCTAAATTACAGTCAACGTTATAGTTATGACATAAAAGTTTTCATCTTTATTATTTACGTACCTACAACTGTTCGATGTACAGGAACTCATAAAAAAAAACTTATCGTAACTCATATTCAATTCTGCAATGAAAATACCTCAGGCAATACTCCAAGTAATTTCCAATGAAGCAGGCTTGTGACTCGCTTACCAACTACGTAAGCTTTCATCTCTGTGTTCTTCCGCGCGTAGTTTACTGTTGGATTTTCAAACTCAGTGTGACAACGCTGAGTTGAGTAATATGTTGTTGAAGCATTTTATGAGAGTTATACGTAGATCGCTGGAACTAAGACAGGGCCAATAGCTATGGATGATATGATAATATATGTTTGACATCTGAACAGTATTAGAATAGTATCGGATTAATGGTGTCACTGTGATTATTCTGATACAATGTGTTTGTGTAACATACCCATACGTACCCTTGAATAGCCATCAATGCTATGCTGGGGTACGGGTATGGATATATGACACGGCTTGTTTTACATTCGTGTTCTCGGGAGAAAAAGTTTACATTGATAAACTCTTAAAACTATACAAATCTTTTCTAAAAAATATTGTAATTACAAAAAAAGGCGCCCTAAACAGTTTTTGATATTATTAAACATTTTTAAATAATTTATTATTTTTAAACATTTTATTTCAACCTATAAGCAAATAAAATAATACGATTACATTTAATTTTAAATAATATATTTATTCAATAGAAAAGTCGTTGTGCTCCAATAGCAAAGGACCAGTTCTTCTCTTATTGTTTCAATGGAAAATTCCTAATAAAACAACTTTTCTGCAATAGTTGTCATATTTTAGAAAGCTGTAGTGTATGACACCAATACTAAACCGCTTAACACTTGGGCAACTCTCCTGGGTTACATAGTCGTGATAAGAGTAAAGCATCTATATTTCGGCGATTCATTATTTTTTGAAATGGTAGAAAATTTCATCGCTATAGTGACAGTTGGATAATGTAATGCAGCACTCAATACGTGTTTTGTTGGTGGGTTTCAGTTAATTGATGCAATACTTTTTGACTTTTCCAATTTGTTTCAAGGCAATTAATATTATTTTATAACTTACATTAAAAGTCTGTAATAGTCTTCTGTAAGTGCTATATGTTTAAATCCTTAATAGATTATTATTCTGAAAATACTAAAAAAAACTTTTTTAAGCAATCATATATTATTGTTTACCTTAAAATAATAAATAAACAAAAAAAAAACATATTTTACGTAAACCGTCTTTTTTAATTTAGTTTCAATATAAAATTTTAAAAACTGTTATATTTAGGTTACAAACAAAACAGTAATTGCTCTTAAAAGTTTCAAATACATTTTATTTTCATTGAAACATTCTTAATTTTTTTTAATATGATAAAATATTTGACAATGAATTTCCTACATTGCGAAGTTCATTTTAAATGGTAATTTACTTACTCTTACACTTAAGTAAAATCTAAATAAGAGAAAATTTCGCCAAAAAAATACTTATGAGGAGTATCTAAGAAGAAATTATTAAATTTCTTTACAAAACTGTATTTTCTATATGTTTATGAAATTTGTAATTTTATATCAAATAATGATTACTGATTGATACTTGTTTAGAAAATTACCAAATAATTAAAGAACATTTAGGAAAATTATATAAACAATCTATTTACTTTATATCTCGTAATAAATATAAGAACAAAGTTTGGACCTTAATAATTGGTAGAAAATATATGATGATGCTTTATGAAGTATTTCAGATAAATTTAACTGCACCGTGTCTAGACTTATTCGGGCTAAAAGACTTGTCAATATTTTGACTACAACGCTAAATGTCAGCTCTCTACACAGCAAACATTTTGTGGGGATATAAAGTCAATAGTTTGTTTTAATAAAGTTTTCTGATGCTATATATACATGGTTATTTTTAATTCGTTGACCACCTCTTGCAGGCAGCCTCTCTACGTCAATTCCAACAACATGTGTTCTACGATTTTCTAAAATTAATAGTTTTTTAAATTATATATGTATATATACATATGATAAAGATATTAAGTGAAACTTTTAATGTAACTATACAATATTAAATATTATATTTATAAGTTTAGATTTTAGGAATTGTGATTTATTTTTAAATAAGTTTAAAAATTCTATCTCGTACTACTTACTGTAAGTATTTTTAATAAGATTTATTGACCTTGTCGAGATATAAAATATAATTTATTTTATATAATACATTTTATTATAATTTTCCGAATAATAAAGATATCTAAATAAAATAATTAAATAACAGTGAACCAAATTTTGTTTCTGTATATTTTGGATGGGCCACGTCAGGAGTAAAATGTGGAGAATGTTGACTTTATTTATCCAAGACCGAAAAGAGACAGTTTGTAATCACCAGATAAATTAATAATATGTTTTACTTATAAAAAAATAACAAGAAAACGTTGAATTTCCAAAGTTTGTAGTATTAATATATAATATTTTTTTAAATGTTATACAAGTGGTACGTTAAGTTCACCATTTATCTGCTTTAACGCTTACAAATATTCTTTATCAACCAATCTTAAGACTCAAGAATAAGTGGGAATTGGAGTCGCGCACGAAGGCTGCAGTACCATGCATATCAAAATCAACAGAAAGACACATGTTTGTTGTATGTGAGCCCCCCTTAAATATATTTTATTCTACCCTAAACTTTTTTGAAATTAGTAGTATGTGAACAAAAATATATTTCTAAATGTGATATAGTGCTTAACATAGTAGTGCTTAAAGTAGTAGAGCTTATAGTTATTATTAATGTTTTAAAAATATTAGTTTATAACGTTAGTTCATATCAATCACAAAAATGTAGAGAAATGCATTATGTACTGCGTGTTTTGTACGTGGATACCACGTTAAATTTGGAAAAACGTAATGCGCAAAATACTATAAAAATTAACCATGCCAGAAACAAGTTCTATTATGCTCCTCATTTAAATGTTTTAAGAGGTTTTAAGAGGTATATTTTTTTTGTTTGCGATAATTTAGTATATGGATACATTCCACCTATTAGTAAATGGTAAAGAACCCTAAACTTAATAGCTTATTTAACTTAATTATAACTAAATGCTATTCAGATAGAAAGACTGACGCAGTCAAGCTGTTTTGCTATAGACGCTCTCTCTTGCTGTCCGATTAAAAAAGAAGAGGCAAAGCTCTTCATTCGGACAGGAGGGAGAGTCGACGGCGTAAGCATGGATGATCACCGTTTTTAGGAACATGACATTTTTGTTCTTGTAGCTACTTCATAAACATAAAAAGTAATAATGATACTATAATCACGAGGACTACAACAGTGACGGCAGCACTGCTGAAGTTTTACTTTTGATACTTAATAGTATTCTACTTTCAATACTTCATTTAAAATACCCAAGGAAATGCTTTAAGCGCATTATTAATGAAACAGAGTTGTAACGCGCCTTCCACTTATTTGAGTTTTCATCTCTGTGTTCCTTCAGGCGTAGCGTTGTATTAGAAGTTCAAGCAGAGTTTGACACGCTGAGTTGAGTAGTGAGTTATAAAGGCGTTTTATGAGAGCTATAAGAATGATTCCAAGTAGACTGCTATAATTAAGGCAGTGTCGTTAATGATTTATGGATGCCTTCCTAACAGCATTCAAAAATGTTTTATTCAATTATCTTTTGCTAGCTGTTGCCCGCGGCACTGCCCACAATCCGCATAATCTGTGGAAAATACAATTATCCAGACCTATAATAGACTTTTAGTTAATTCTGTAGCATCCTCTTCCCGTGCATATAGCCATTACATTGCTACGATATTAAACTGAAAATAATAACATACATACACATCACATACACACACACACACACAAACACACATAGCCAGGGCATTAATCCATTATAGGTAATAAAACATATGAATACGAAATAATTTATACCGTCTATAACAAATATTATGTTTTTGAGTAAGAAGAATTTTTTTCTTGACAGCATTAGTAGTTCTTCTCTCAGAGGTTAATAGAAATAGATTTTCGGCTCTACTGAACCGCGAGCAAGCCACATACAGTTGCCTGTACGAGAAACAGCTTGATCTTAGGTCGCAGCCAGCTGCTTTTAGGGTTTGACCCTGCGACTTTTGATTGCCATAGCAAAGCATACAGCTTAAAGTGGTAATTGTTTTTGATGAGTGGTAATCGAGGTATGTATACCGTTTCGCCTGTACCACACATTGAGAGAAATTCGGCCTGTATTAAGTTTCGCTGCAAAACCGTTACTTTTAGTCGGCTCCCGTTGCATAATTTAGGTTGCATATTAGATTCCTGATATCTAGCTAGTCTTCTGCTTTTAGCTATTCTGGAATGATGCGACAGATAAGACCGTTTTATCCTAGGCTTTATTTTAATTTAAATGACGTAAAGACGTATGTTCTGTAGAAGAGCAACTGAAATGACTGGCTGATTTTATTTTTCAACAAACTGACAAGAAAATAACCAATCAATTCAAATACTAAGGTATTTGAATTGATTAGTTATTTTCTGTTCTGTTCTGTTCTGTGGTAAGCCACACAACTAACGACCAATAACAAAAGCAACCAATTGAAACGAAACCAATAGAACCACATTAACAACCAACGATTTTATTTAATTATTGGGATAATTATCGTAAGGTAAAATTTCAATCTGCTATACCATATGCGTAAACAAATCATAACGAGTTAAAAAAAAAGTCAAAGCTATCTATTGAGATTTTATGTAACTGAATTTTAAACATGTAATTGTTTTTAATATCTTCAATATTTTTCATTTTTATAACATTAACATTCACCAATGGGTTGTTAGTTAAAAAATATAATCTAAGCTCTCTGTTTTTCGATACATTACTCTCCCCCTTAACCCTTCTAGAGAAATACATATCCTAAAATATTGAAATTGTACTATTAGATATACCGTCTGCCTGTTTTGAAACTTTTAATATATTTAAGATTAAAAAAAATACACTCTAATACCTACTATTTATACAAATGCTTGATTTGATAAAATTGTAACCATTATTCTAAATTAAATCCCACTGGATGATTTAGTTCAAGATTAGCTTGAACCTATAGGAGCAAACAGAATTATTGAAGAGATTTAAGAAGTGGACTGAAGACTCTTGTATGATATTTGTATTAAAGCCTTATATACTAAATCTAAATCATTGTAATGTGGTTAAGGTACAAAACATTAAACAGCATACATTTTTTTATATATATGTCGCAGATCACGATAATTTAACGATATTTAGTAACTCAATTGATATCATTGTAACAGTGGAGTGTGAACGCCGTGACGTATTGTGTCATGTGATCGGAATCGTTTGGAGGGGCACTGGCGACATTTTAAATAACCGAGAGCATCGAGACGAGATGGATTTTGATTAGTATGAGCCTTACAGTCCGGACCCCCAAACGGGACCGGTGGTTCACGCAACTCTGATAATTGTATACCTGCTAAGTAATTTGTGATAATTGATTACCTACATTTAATACAAGAATTGTCATATTGTGATTGTGTGATTTAATTGCCTGAGACCTACGCCTCGGATCCTAAACCAGAATACTCCATCAAGAACGAGCAAGCCACTAATATGCCTCCATCTCCGATATATATAAGTGAATTATTGACTCATCACTTTTTAAACAAATATGCTTCCTTACATTCTCTAGCAGTAATTGTTACTCCATTCTAACTAGCCGTTCTCATTCTTACTTCCCTACAGATTTGCATCTTAAGTTCACTCACTTGTTCCTGATGTGACAACCCTCGTATGTATCGTCCTTGCCTCGGGGTCTGCGGCAGGCTGCTTCAACCCTTCTTAGAAATGTTACTGGCTTAATTTGAAGTAAGGACAACGGTGGACGTAAAGATATCTTGGTGTGATATCATCTAAATTAATTAAATCGCTATTTACGAAACCTTCCAAAATAAAAAAAAAAATCAAAATATCTTCATTCAAGTAGTCATTTAAACGCACTTTTGAATCTTTGAGAAAAGAGATGAGAGTAGTTCATGCTACTCAGATGGATACTACACGACAGAAATAGCAGAATTTTAAATTAAATATATTTCTGATTTATTAAGCGTTATAGTTTTAATTAATTGATTGTCAATTGCAAAATGTGTTTTATATTCTTAAAAAATATATATATAATTACTACGACAAAATATTGAAGTATTTTATATTTTCTTATTTAAAAAAGGGGTAAGGTAAGTTTTCGAAAGTTTTTTATATAATTCGAAATAAAAAAATTAAGTTCAATTAAATATAGAATGAAAAATAAACCGATACGGGCAGGGATTCGAACCCGCGACTACTGTAGCTCAGTTGGTAGAGCGACGGGACGGTTTCCCAGTATTTTCAGATATTTTCAAACTTTAATTAAATAGTTAAGACATCTTTTTATGGACCTTACAAAAATAAATGAACTTTCTAGAAATGTATGTATGTAATGTAAATGTGAATGTAATGTATCATAAGGTCTGCACCAAAATAGTTTTGTCATAAATTGGTGTATACAAATTTAAAGATAAGAAAATACATGACCAAAACGTATAGTTAAAATTGAGTTACATTTTCAAAGTTAATTTAAAATATTTTGAGGTAATTAATTTTAAACTCACTTAAGTAATTTTTAACCAGGAGGAAAGGTTGCCCCCGAATATTTCATTTGGAAATGCCAAAATAAAAATAGTTCATTTATTGAAAAAAAGTAATAAAAGCTGAAACTTTATTTAATAATATTCACTAATTAATGTTTTTAATAACATTAAGGATAAAAACAAAACAATATACACAACATTAAAAACCAAATAAAACACTCAATTCTACGTTAACATACTCAATGTATATAATTCTAAAGCTGTATAAAACTAATTAAAACTCTATCTCCGTTGTTTGTCAGTTATAACTCTACACACTATAAATGGTACTTACACCTAAAACAGTTATGAACTTTATATTAATTCCTCACGTCGGCAAAGCTTAATTAAGGGATATTAACAAAATCTTCTTCGTTACTTTGATATGCTACAAAAATTAAGAGCACTAGTACAAAATTATCAGAGAACTTATTTTAATTTATTATAAATTCTAAAATAACATGACATATTTTATTAAAATAAACAAGAAAAATATTCAAACCGATTAAATTTTTCTACATGTATAAAGCAGATTATTGTAAGAAATGTAAGTTTTATTTTCCTTTGTACCGAGGTATAAAAAAGTAAAAATTTTAGTTTTTTTTTTTCTTTAGACATTTATAACAATTAAATTAAGAAAAACTTGATATGAGTAAAATTTACATATTTCATTTAGAAATGTTTAATTATAAACATATTTCATATTAGCAACAGATAATAATATAATTATTTGGGAAATCAACTCTAAAACTTGATTTCGGCAATATTAGATACGAAAATTTACTTCATCCTGAAGAGTTGATGCTCGAGAAGATTATCGATGATATTAATTAGCTAATATTTAATTATGTATAAGATTTATTACATTTAAGATTAATTACATCATTTTCTATTTCATATCTCGTAAATTTGCGTCAATATTTTATATAAACAAATACTATGTTTATTTACACAGTGTTTTATACATTTAAAGCAGTTCAATATTGACTTGAAATCAAATCTAAACGTGTCTCTCGATATAGTCATAAAGGTGAATCCAACAAGTAAGAAAACAAAAAATATATTATTATAGTTTATAATAACTTTATATAAATACACTACATACTACATACCTATAGTATGTATACTGAACATTATATACGTCAATGTTTATTTCTAGATCCTTACTTAATTAATGTTCCTGAACGAATGTATAAATAAATATTTTGGGTGATTGGTATATAATATAAAGCTATATCAAAGAATGTATACCTATACAAAAAGACATATATTTTCATCATTACCAATAATATTTTTTGTATGTATACTAGAAGACTATTGAGTAATACTTATTTTAAATGGTAGAACAATAGATGTTATTTGTAAGGTGATTGAAGAAAAAAAAGAAATCAACAAAAATAAAAGTATATGAACGTATATCAGTATTTAAATTTAATTTTAAATTATTAAAATAAACAGAATATTGTAAGGCTCTTCTTAATAGACAACATCGAAAAATTTCACTCACCGCATTAATTGGAAACAGTCTGTGCTGAAGTTAATCAATTTCAAATTTCAGCAGAATATATAAATACAATAAAGTCAGTACAATTAAATCCTTTTTTTAATCATCTTTAAGGTAAACGAAACATAAAACACGGGGCTCATTAAGTTTTCTTATAATTTATTTTCTTCAAGTTCTTGAATACTCGCTTGGGACAGATTTTATGTAAAATTTTTAATGAAACCTTTAGACAAAGAGTATCTTAATGTGAGTGAGGTAACATTTCCAACTATAACTACTTGGAGATTTTTGTGAAAAGGTAAGACATGCTTCATAAAGTTGCATAGTTGCATGATGCTGTTACATAGTTATAAAACATACACTATAATCTTTTAAATATTTTATGGTAAGTGTTTTTGTAAATGTAATTGACTTGTAATTAAAATGAAACATTGATTAAAATTTTATTTCATAAAGTACACGTCATTTATTTTAGAGTCTGGTAATAAAATCGGTGAATAATTTATTTCTCCATGTACCTACTACATTTACGATAATCTCTTCAAAGATATCATAATCAAATTCAAATTTAACATCTATGTTTACTGTAGATACATAAGTCATTAAACTAATGTGTCACTTTACATGACATGTTCCGTAATTGCTTATCTTTCATTTAATAACTTGCAAGATTTTTAAATCACGTATTATAAAAAAAATATAGAGGCTTACGTCTATTAAGTTACTGTACATTATATGAGATTATTAAAATGTTTACGGTGACATAAAAATTATATAATACATTGTGTGAAGGAACATAAAAAATGTCTCCGATGTCCCTTACACCATATATATTATTATTATTATATTACATATATATTATTATTATATTACATATATATTATTATTATATTACAAATATAATATTAAATTAGTTTTTAGAAAAAAAAAAAGTTGGTATTATTAATTTTAGTTTTTTTTTTCAAATTTTTAAATTTGCAAACCGACGGTAATCGCTGATGATGAAATTATGGCGGTGACGGCTCGACGCGGATGGCGGTGACGGCGCTGATGGTGTTGATGGCGGTCGTGGCAATGGCTGATATAGCAGCGGTGCTGGCATAGCACGTTGCGAGCAACACGTTACAGCGAAAAGGTGATTCGTTTCAATTTACTTACTTTTCAAGTGCTAAATGCTCTCATAAAAGAAAATCATTTAATTTAGACAGAAATCGTATGTAAAGTTTAAGTGTTTCAGTGTATCCGATCTTAAAATTCTTATGTGAGATACGGTAATAAAAAAAAAGTCAGTTATAATTTGAGAATTTTGGACGTCAATGTTTAAGATGAAAAAAAAATATATATCTTAACTTGACGTCAATGCGGGTTGTCTATCTTGACTTGACGCCAATGCAAGTTGTCTATCTTGACCTAAAATCCTAGGATGCCTATCTTAACTCCGAAGTTTTGAATCTTGATCTTGACTCTTGTTTGGGATGTCTATCTTGACTCCAATTAGTCGAATCCTATGGAATGACTTTGATTGAGTTATGTTCTATGTAACAGCTTCAGTTATCATAACTATCGAGTTTAGAATGATTCATATTTTTTTTTTGTGGTCGGGAAGGCCGAGCAAAGTGTCATCTACAGTTATATATTGTTTGGATTTCAGATACAAATTCAAAGAATGTGTGACTTGTCAGTATGGCCGTGTCGCAGATCACGATAATTTAATGATAATTAGTAACTCAATTGATATCATTGTAACAGTGGGGTGTAAACGCCGTGACGTAACGAGTCACGTAATCGGAATCGTTTGGACCTGAGACATTTTAACCTTTGACTGGTGACATGGTTTTTGTGTAACATAACTGGTGACGCGCGGATTGAGAAGCCGCTGCTGTTAAATGGTCTATAGCATCGAAAGTATTTATGCTAGCTTACCTCAGTTTTTAAAAACAGTTGATTAATATATAAAAGGATAAAATAAAACCATCCAATAGACTCTGAATGTAATTTTTAATTATTAGCATGCTATTATAATGTAAGTAGGAACAAAAATCCAAAATCTAAAGATGAGATCAATAATCACACAAAAAAAAAATCAAGATAATTATAACAAAAATATTTTTTTTAAAGTGAAACTTTTATTACATCGTCTCAAACTTTTTCGTCTGTGTGTTGCATGTCGCGTGACGGTCGGCCGCGGAGTAGGGATAAAGTGAAAGGCGCTCGTATCGATGCGGTTTTTACTAGATACATTGAAAAAATCGAATGTAAGTCACTGTTCACGTATTTTAGTTACCATAAAATATTGGTTACATTTATAAACTGTGAAATTCATGATGAAGATGGAATTGATAATAGAATGATTGAAAATAATTGAAAATATTGTTTTCAGTGTTTTAATATGTGTATATCATCTAAATAATTGTTAAGTATTATGTATGTCGTACTCTAAGACACAGAGTTCAATAAAAATATTAGTTGGAGACCTAGTCTACTTTTATCATTTCCCATTATCATTCCCATTTTCTAAGTATAAAATTAAGATTGATGAAGCAATTTTTATACCCTTAATGGAATATTATTCCGAAAATTTTTAGTTAAATGTCTATAATGTGAAAAAAAGTTTCACTTTTACGGTGGTTTCATAAAACCACACAAGTTTTTTTCCTTATAGTTACGATACTCTTATCAACAAAAAAAAATATTCTTTTAATCACAGGTATCATTTAAAAAAACTAGCATTGGTCAAACTTTGGTTATTTTTATTGACAGTCGGGGCATAATTGTTTGGCACATTGCAAGCACACATGTTTTATACATGTATTACATTGGTAATTTGATTTGCGATTTAATTTAGGAGGACAACTGGCACAGGTTTTCCTTGTTTTCGGCTTATCCTCTAAGTTTTGTGGTTCAGGTGGCAAATCAGAACCCAAAATACGTGCTAATTTGACGCGTATATAGCGTGGAATGTGAGTATTATAAACTTTGCGCTGCATGTGTGATAATACCGCGGTTTTAGCCAAAATTTTAATGAATTGTCCTCGATCAATAGCATTAACACCATCAGCTTGATATAAAACATGTGCATTCACCGTACTTATGTCCAACATTCCATAAAATATCACCATGGGCCACCTTCGCGATCGGCGACTGCAGGTGTAGATGGAGCATTTTTTATCTATCTCGTTAACCCCTCCTTTTGTTGAATTTTAATAGGCGATAATTTCAGGTTGTTTGGTTTCTGATTCCTGAATTTCTTGAATTGGTTCTTCATCTTCAGAAGCTTTAGTTATAATTAATAACTCTAATCCAACGGCAACCATTACCATTAAGTGGGCCGATTGCATTTTTAACTCCCCAATTTTATTAAAAATAAATATTTTATCATCTAACACAAAACATTGCATCGCTTACAGTAAAGTAAAATTTATTTGATTGTTCCATCGATAAAGTTATATAGATTGTTTTTATACTCCAATAATATACAGGCGTTAATCCGTTTTTGGGTGTCAGGAATTCGTAGTATAAACTTTTAAAGGGTCCTTTATAACGCTTTAGCTGTTTAATAGTATAATCAAGTTAATATTAACATTACTTCAATCTTTCGATAATTTTATCATGTCGCTCGTTCCTTAAAATTTAAAATCTTAAGATATGAAAAAATTTTATAACTTATAATAATCCATTTACTTTTTTCTTTTTGATTCGTTACACTCAAGCCAAGGGCCAATTTTCCTTTTTTTCAGTCATTTGTTTTACAGTAAGTTTCCTTTGTTTTTTTTGTTTGTTTTTTTCCTTTCATAAAGCTTTCATCGGACAGCATGCACCATTTTTAATTTCTAAAATATTTTGCAGTAATCATAAGAGTAAGAGATTCTACTTCCAATAATAAGAACCGTAAATATCTTAATTGTTCATTAAAACTTTGATAAAACTATTGTTAGTTAAATGTAGAACTTTCATGCTTTTTGATGAAAAGGATTGTCTTCTAAAGAAGGATTATATGTTTATATTAAAAAGAAAAGGAGGAACTAATTATAAAAAAATGTTTAAAAAAAAAAACATAATAATAATAATGACCATGTGTGTATGATTTAACAATAATTGTAAAAATTTGTTTGCTTATGCATAATAGAATATCCTAGGAGTCGAAACAACAATAAACAAATAATAATAATATCAGGACAAATTACACACATTCATCTAACCCGTAAGTAAGCAAATTATTTGCTTGTGTTAATTATGAGCCCAATTGCGCCGTGACACGTTAGGCGTCTGCGCTAACCACTCGACCAACGGGGCGTGTGTTTAAATTTAAACGTATATCCAAGACAATTTTAAATTAACATGGACATTTTTCATATGAGGTCACATATAAAATTTGAACTTCAATAGCTAATATCAAGTATTATAAGAAAAGTGGTAGGTAATATTTAAGTCAAGACTAAAGTTTATTTTTCAATATGTTCTCAGGAGAACATATTGAAAAACGATATATTTGATCGTTAGAAAACAGGGAATGGAATTTCCAATTCGATGGAAAACGACTCATTCATAAGATGTAAATAATTATTTTATTTATGTTTAAATCGGAAATGAAGTTATGGATAACTAATTAACTCTAACTAGTTAACGCTATAATGTGATGATAATTGAAGTGTAAAGAACTATGAGAATTTTCGTTATATGTTACAAAATTATTCATCTCAAGTTTATATTATGAAGATACATACAGATAAAACCAGACTACAAAATGGCTGCTGACGCTTGGGGCTGTTCCATGTCTTAACCATTACTTCTGTGTGGAGTTTATTATACTACACTGTTTCGGACTGTTACTGTGTGTTTAGTTTCAAAACATATATAGCATTATTCCTTTAATATTTGGATTATGGTTTTTGTGTTAAATTATGTGTGTTGTGTTTTATAATGTTAATAATATGATTTTATATCTGTTATACTTAGGTTTAGGTGTAATTCTAAAAGTGGATGAGGGAATATTTTTGAAAAAAAACTCATACATTCTATATTTATAAATCGCATATTGTGATCCTGTGATAAATTCAAAAATAAAAAACGATATAAATATGTATTTATTATTTATTTATTAAAAATATTCCTCAATGTTATATATTTTATTTTTTGATATTCGGCAATTGGTACGTTTCTTTAAGAATGTAACACTTTTGAATACTTATATAAAAGAAAATAGTAAAATTATATTTATTAATAAGTACAAATATATAAGTATAGGTGAGAAAATTTCTGCAATTTACATTCGAAATGAACAGTTCCACTACTTGTAACTTTCGTTCTGAGTCGCACTTATCCAATAGAATATTGTCTAGAAAACAGAAAACTTCGGAAACTATTTACTTGTATTGTTTTCTTATTATTAAGTTGTTACAAAAAAGTTATTTATTTATGTCTTACTTCAAGCCGAGTAAAAGTTTAAAAAGAGGATTTCGCTCTTACAACTTTAATACTCAAGCATTTAATATTAACTCTAAATAAAAATTAACATAAAGTTCAAATATTCTCTAGCAATGGTAAGAAATATACTGTGCCGTCAATTTATCTCAATGCGCTTAACTAGAGCTTAACATCATTCATTCTTGTCCTCCATTAATTCTGTGTGATTATAGAGATTAATCTAGTTACGCCTTAATACTTATAAATATTCGGTCACGGCAATATGAACTACAAAAATAGATGAACATATCATGTCACTATAAGCAACATACAAAAATCACTTAACATAATATCTTACAAATATTGAAAACGAAGTCATAAAATGATAAAATATTAAAGGTCTCACAAAAATAATTAGTAAGAAATAGTAAGTAAAAAATCACTTCGATTAACGTATGGTTAACCTCTTAAAAATAATTCTTACATAAATGTTACCATATTTGTGAGGAGTAAGTGTAAAGTGAACATTTATTTAACTAATTATGGTTACTCATTTTACAATTCATTTTTTTAAATTATTTTTCTTATCATTGTGATTTTATCACGACTAAGAATAAATCTTGATATACAAAATATTCTTAAAATAATGTTTTTTACATAACGCTAAATACACTCTATAAATCTCTATACATTCACATATGCCTATCACCCATCACTTACAAAATGTTCAATTTTCATTAATACGTTGATGAAGCAGTTCAAGTCCAACTAATTAACGTTGAGTAAGTATATATGTTTATATATATGTTTATATAAATATTGTATTTAATACATTTTTAAAGCGTTCTTGTAGATTTTCGATCCGATGTTTCGTTTCGTTTTGCGTTTCTATTTATAGATTTAATTATTTGTTTCTTTGTAATTTAATGTGTCAGACATTTTTTATGTTTAAATTAAAAATGTATTTAAAGTTGCCGATGTTGACTTAAGGATAATTTTCGTATGAAGGACCATTTTTAAGTGTGGTGATGGTTTATCAAAGTAAATTTCAGGTGGTTAACCATTTTTTTTTCTTGTGCGTGTTTTTCCTAAAAAAAACTATCATATCTCATTTCAAAATATGAACTATAAAAGAAGAGTATTTAAAGTTTGAAATATTTTGTAAACACGTCACTCACTCCATTGAGTTCATATTGCTATCCACTTTGCATTCTATATATGTATTATCAAGAATCCTAATAAATTTGAAACTTTCATTAAGGTTAATCTTTAACATTGAAAATATACCAGAACCAAATATATCTGTTAAGTTAATTTTAAAATCTATTAAAAATAATAGTAGGCTATACTTAAGTGTTCCAATATCTTTATCTGGTGTAAATGGTAAAGGTAGTTTTGATTTTTTTTAAAAACTACCTAAAAGTAGTTTTCATTTTTTTTCAAATAGTTCTTGCTGTAGACATGTGATGTGACTTTGTATATAACGGTATAAAGTATTTTTAGAAATTCAGATTATGTCTACCACTTTTAGGGACGGCTGAACATTCTAGCGTTAGCCTTATAGTCAAACTATATATAAATAATACTATAAAATATATAAGAACCATACACACATCATAACAATATTTTATGCAGTAGCGGTTGCCAATAATTTTTTTACTTATGAAATATACAGGTTACTATTATAATATATGTTAAGAGTGTATTTAATTAATTAATGTTTTTTATATTTATCTTTACTCCAAATACCACCCTTAATTTTTTACCAACCTGTATATTTAATAAATAACCAACTAATATATTTCCTCTATTTTTTTACAAAGTAAAAACACAAATTGTTGTGAATGTCATTGATGTCTTTTAAATTTATGTAAAATAGGAAATAATGAAATCATAACATAATTCCATTATTTCGTATGCTACTATACTTTGCATTTATGACATATATATCTCCACCACAGGTCCATAATGTGTTGCCGATATTCATACCCTATGAGTACATACATAACGTACATTACAGATCAGTACTAACACTTTACTTATGGTAATATTATTATCAGATTTTTTATACGTCGTACGTTAAGATTACAGAGAATACTGAGCTTCAACAACGTTTGTGAGATTATTTTGAAATAAAATGGCTTCCGCTTTATTAGTTAGTTCACACGTGACACTATCAACCGAAATATCCTTTATTTAGTATATATTTTTTTTTTGTAGTCAAAACCACTGACGAAATATATCCATTAATATGAACCAATAAATAAAAACCAATAAAATAAATAACTATTTATTAATTTATAGACTAGAGTTCTATTATTATATTAGTAATAAAACGATTATATAGAAGGAATTTTCTAGACACCTTTATCCATATTGTTACTTGTGCAATTAACTTTGAATAAATAAATTCAAATATAATTTATTGGATTATTCATAAGGGATTTATAGTGATAGTTTAAATGATAATATTACTAATTGATGAATGAGATTCAATATTTATATTGGATTATGTTAAATTAATCGGAATGTTAAAGATAATAAATTGATAATGTAGCATTTATAGACCTTATTATCTAGAAAATCAATGCAAGAAATTGAAGTGTCAAAGAATTTTAATATTTTTAAAGAGACATGGTACTTATAAAGCATATGGTTTTATTAACACGGTCCTAAAGAGGCAAATTAATGGCCTGTATGCTCATGGGTACTTTAAATCTTTTGGTAAATTACAATTAAAAAAAATTTCGCCGAATTTTAACGAAATTGCGTAAGAGTTTGTAAACTGAAATATACTATGCTACTATATCGACATTTATATCAAATAAGTTAAAAATAAAATGTTTGTTGAGATATATGAGTACGAATCACGTATATACGTTAATGGATATTACGGAGGCTGTCTGTTCTAATTTTAAAATCGTATTAAAAATTAAGAGAAATATATTTTAAAAATAAAATTATGCATTTATTAATACAAGTTCATTAAAAAATCCATGTTTAACTTGAACTCTATCAAAAGAAAAATAAATCAAGAGCCATTGGTTGTTAATAAGAAATAGAATAGTGTACCAAAACAAACATAAATTGAAAATCATGTTTTTTGCACTGGGAGTTTTTTTAATAATTAATAAAATAATCTGTTAATTCCTTATGTTATAATATTACCGAGATTACCTTTGTGAATTAATTTAATTACTACCGGACTACAAGACTAATCTCGTCGTAAATTTAATTACGTTATTAAATATTGATAGAGTTCGGAGCTCGTTTCCATAGTTATTTTATTCGTCCCTGATCTGGAAAAAAAAATATTAATAACCAACGACTCTTGTATTACAAAATGAACAAACATACTAATAACAGACAATGTACACCCAAACTCGGAACAAGAATTAGTGCATCACATAAAGAATGTTAGTGGTTAGCGCAGACGCCTAACGCAAAAGAGCTCCGGTTCGATTCCCGGCAGGGACAGGCATGTATGTGATGAGCATAGATGTCTGTATTTCTGGGTTTGGTCTTTTATAAAATATATTCGAAATATTTATGTATATGTATTTGTATCCTTGTCTAACACTCATAATACAATCAAATAAGTTGCTTATTTAGGGGTTAAATCAATTTATGTAATTTGTCCAATAAAAAAAGTTCTGTAAGTTGTAAATTGAATCCGTTTTCCAAACTGCTAGTGCCCAATCTAACCTAATCACTTGGCCAGCGAACTTACTAAATTATTAGCTATATGTATTTCAAATATTTTTTTTCAGAATCTTTCATACTTATATTTAGCACAATATGATTTAAATTATAATTTTTTTAAATCATAATAAAGAACAATTCTAAACCCTTAAATAAAGCTTACATTCCAAATTATATGTTTATTAATACTCATTTCCAAGAATATTAAAATGTAAATTAATTTATAAACAGAAACAAAATTTTTAATTTTAGATTTTAGGAATTTCATATTTTTATTTTTTTATACAAAAGAAAATAATTGATGGAAATTGAAAAATATGATCCGGTTATTCGAGGGTCCTAACTTTACAGATTTATTTATATTTATAGGACCTCTTCCAACCTCTTCCAATTAAAAAGTTATCATATAATGAAAATAACAACTGCCAAATGATATAAGAGCTGTGTTATTTTCATTATTATATACAGATTAAAATGAAATAATTAACTAAAAATGATATTAATAAAGTATAAAAGATATTTTGATCGTATTTTTAAAAAATATAACTTCAATGACAAGAAAATAACGATCAAGGCATTTCACCCCTGTAATCAGTATGAGGATTTCACTTTCAATTTCCACATCGATTTTTTAAACGTAAAACACTTAATGTCGTTAATGACAAATGAACCGGAAAATCACAACCGAGCTATATTAAAATGAAACCCCTGTAGTCAGTATACGGATTTCACTTTTAATTTCTACATTGATTTTTTTAACGTAAAACACTTAGTGTCGTAATCACATTAAATGTGTTTTTAAAATGTCGGGAAAATTTATATTTACCAAAAAATATTATATACAAAGCAAGATTTCATTGACAAAGGAATGGGAATATCAGAACAGCAAGGCAACATTGATAATCAGCAGGATTTTAGGGCTTCATAGCGTGGAAATTACCACCCCGGCGTACTGTCGTCAAACGATCTAGACATACGGTAGCGTGTAAATCCAAGTTCAAGTTAACAAAACTGCCGAGCAGTACAATATATAATATTACAGGAACTATTCGAAGCTACTTTCTAATTCCTCATAACTCAAAAACTATTTCATATAAACATGTTAGATTTGGTTCATATATTGAAACTTGCTCAAAATGTATGTGTTTCAAATTCAGAAACACACCTAGAAGGGTTATTTGAATATTTCCATTCAAAAATCATTTTTATCAATGACTTAACTACAAAATTTATAGCCAAGTTCCAGATGACCTAAATAATTCAAAATTCTAATTTAGCATCCAAATAGAAATTTGAGTAGGTGAATACAAAGTAAAAATATTTTTTTTAAGTATTTAAATATATTGATTCTATTAGGAATACTTAATTTTAGTGTCTGTAATGTAAGAATCATTTCCATTCAAAAATCATTTTTATCAATGACTTAACTACAAAATTTATAGCCAAGTTCCAGATGACCTAAATAATTCAAAATTCTAATTTAGCATCCAAATAGAAATTTGAGTAGGTGAATACAAAGTAAAAATATTTTTTTTAAGTATTTAAATATATTGATTCTATTAGGAATACTTAATTTTAGTGTCTGTAATGTAAGAATCAGCAATCAAAACTTATGACATCCGGTTTTTATGTAGATTGAAAGGTCTTCACATGAATAAATAACGTGTAGAATACCCAGCTTTCATTTTTCTTTAATCAAACCATAAACAAACCAAAAAAATATTCGTTTTAGTCCTTATAACTTATAAGTAAAAATATAGTAACCTTTCTTATTTTTTACATTATTAATCAGAATTTATTTTAAATTATTATTTCAACATTTAGTGTACATCAATGGTATGAGACGCTTACTTATAGATAATTAAATAATAGATGTTTTGAACCACGCCGCAAGGTTCTCTATAAATTATATTTTTATCCCACGAACGTAGGAAAATACAGTATTGTAACAAAAACCATCTGATATTAATTGTATTAAAATTTTGTATCCATAATAACTTATATCTAATCGGTAAAAATGTCCCATCAAAAACATAAATGTGAAATGAGAGCCAAAACAATTTTATAATGCTTTCATGTTGATTTCAACAACCAAAGAAGTGAGTGAGATCTAAATAGATATCTAGTCAATGGTCAGTCAATTTATTTTTAATTACTTGAAATATGTCATAACAACTTAAACACCATTTATCTAAAATTAAGGATAATATTTGAGATAATGAGAGCCAAAACAATTTTATAATGCTTTCATGTTGATTTCAACAACCAAAGAAGTGAGTGAGATCTAAATAGATATCTAGTCAATGGTCAGTCAATTTATTTTTAATTACTTGAAATATGTCATAACAACTTAAACACCATTTATCTAAAATTAAGGATAATATTTTGAAACCTAACGTCTCACTTGGTTAGTTTCCATATAAATAAGTAGTATTAATAGTATTCGCAATTTCTAAAGCTGTAAGTTCCAATTTTATTCTTACAAATAAATTTAGCTTGCTAGCCATAAACTAGCCATAAACTAGCCATCGAATATAATCTCTTCCATGACTTTTTAATAGGTACTTAATAATAATATTCAAGACGGTGCTTCGCTAACCTGGTTTTCTTTGTAAGGTACTACTTATATGAAAAAGGTTATTTGGTATCGTCATGAGCGATAAATCTTTATAACATTTTATAAAGTTATAATAAATAAAATATAAGAGCTTTTTGAAAATATATAATATCCGAATATTAAATTGAATCCAGAGAAGCACCGTGAAATAGTACCATAAAATCCGCTAGTAGGTACTTAATGTTATTATGTCTTTGGTAACATACAAAATGTACAAAATGCTATTCAGATTCTGCAGTAATAAACTTTCAGTAAATTTAGAATAGCTTTAAAAGATGTGATACGATATGTGACTGTCTATTTATGTTTTATTTTTTTACCAAAGTCCTTTGAATTCTGATGAATAGCCTCTCTTTATTCCACACACACTAAAGAAAAACAATCAAGAGTTATACGTATAAAAACTTGACGTTTTTTTCAAATGACTGGCTATTTTATTTAAACTAAATAAAAATATAATGTTATATTGTTCCGGTGGATTTTACTTTGACAGCCATATAAATAGAGAAAGCAAAATATTATTTATTTTTAAATTGTATCAATTAATGTTTCAACTTTATTCTATAAACAATAAAAAAATATGAATTTTAGTTGCCCAATAATTTAATTACCGTTAATAAATAGTCGCTTCAGATTGTAAGATAATAGCACGAGGTTGCTAATGTTCTTACACAGCAAGTAACTTTTTATCAATTTATAAAGCACATACTTTTATATGTTGGTAGATTATGGTTAGTATTAATTTTGTACTTTTTAATTAAGTAAGTAAAATTGTAAACGACACACCTTGCATGTCAATTTCATAATTGGACACTATATAGTCGTTAAATGTTCTAGCAATTATTGTTGTTATATTAGTATTTTTTACCTATATTAAGATTCCACCTGATGAAAAGTGGGAATGTAGTCACATAGGCGGTAGGGCGCATTGATTAAGTAACCTATTCACTGTTCTCTTGAAAACACCCACATTATATTCGAATGGAAATACCGAGGCAGGCAAGCTGTTCCAGTTCTTCGCTGTACGAACTATGAAAGACGAAGCAAAGCAATTCGTTCGGACAGATGGAATGTCCACAATATACGGATAGACACCTGCCGTGTGTCGAAATGTCCCGTGGTGGAAAGGAATGGGAGAATTAACTCATGTAATTCCTGCGCACACTCTCCAAAATGTATCCTATAGAATACTGAGAGGCTAGCAATTCTACGCCTATGTTTAAAGCTGTGGCCTGGAATACCGAGCTTCAACAGATCGTTAATGTGCTGCAGAAAAAGAATTGCAGAAAGAACGGACCCTGAGGCACTCTAGCATTTATTGTCAAGGGAGATCTCTGGCTCAGAAAGTCCGTTACCCAGCCGATCAGACCAGGAGGCATACCAAATGCTGAAAGCTTGCTTATAAGGCTCGCATGCCAGACCCTGCCAAATGCCCTCGAGAGGTCCAGAGTGACGGCGATCGATTCTCCATTCTTCTCGATGGCCTCGCCTAAAGTATATGTAGCATACACTAGGAGGTCCCCAGTAGACCTATTACGGCGAAACCCGTACTGACGGTTACTGAGGAGATCGTTACCTTCTAGGTATGCTAGAAGGCGCGAGTTCAATACACGCTCCATAATCTTGCAGAGTATGGAGGTGATTGAAATCGGTCTGTAATTGGTAGGATCGGCACGGATCGGCACGGCAAAAAAGGTTTTGGGCACGGTTTGCACGTTGGCAAGCTTGCAGAATCTTGGCACTATTCCAGTCTTGAAAAAGAGGCGATACAGCCGTGTCATTACCGGAGATAACTCAGCTGCGCATGTCTTGAGCAGAATGGCTGGTAAACCATGAGGACCACTGGCTTTATTCACATCTAAACAACACAATGTTTTTCAATCTCTTTGTTTGTGATGCGGAGTTCAGGCATTGAAATACCGCAATTAGGAAGATATGCTGGAGAAGCATTGCCAGTGTCTAGATGCAAAGATTAGCAAACCGAGAAGCAAATACATTCGCTTTCTCTATTGCTGTGTGGGCTAGGGATCCATCTGGCTTCCGCAGAGCTGGCATTGAGGGTTGGCAGAAGTTCGACTCGATCGCTTTGGCAAGAGACAAGAAAGCTCGACCGCCACTTGGTCAAACGGAAAGTTAAGCATGACCACATTCGGCATTAAACCATAGGCGAGCTTTGCTATGGACAGTCAAGACAACCAGTCCTGATGACAGGCATTAAAGTCCCCCAGAAAGATGAGCTGCGCTGAAGGGAACTGATGCAGAGCCATATCAGCAGCCTTACCGAGATACTCAAATGACTTAGTTGTCTCTTGGTCACCGCTGTGCGAACGGTAGACACAGAAATCAGGATTTTTTCGTTTCCTGTGTCTATTAAAACCCATAGAGAAGAAAAAGTGAGTGAGTGAAGAAGAAGGTGACGGATACGCTAGATAGGTCGCAGAGGTCGTTCCGCGCATACACAGAGATTCCGCGCACGTGAGCAAAAGTTGTACTCTAACGTGTAACCGGGATAATATGCGCGTGCGTGTATGTGCGTCTCCGTCAAAAAGAAGAGGTGCGGCTGCTCTGTTTCCAGGTGGTGACGGACAGGTAAGATATTAAAATGCAGGCCCCTTATAATACTGAGGTGCACTTTAAATAAGGAGGAATACAAAGGCTGATGAAACTAGTTCCTTTTATGTACCTTATCAAAGAAAAAATATTAATGTGTATAGAATGGAAAATGGCAGTTAAACCAGGCGGTACGTATTGAACCTGACGTCGAAATCGGTGACATCATGCCACTAGGAGGCTAGTCTAGAGACTACGGGGATGCCCGAACCACTCCAGGGATCGCCAGCGGGTCTTCTCATCTGACGTATATCCCATATACGGCTTCATCGAGCAACGTGCCGGTACACGATTGAAACGTTTTGTGGCACGATTTTGCACAAAGGGCGGTTATCTTGCCGGCCACCTGATGTTATGGTCTACCACCTAGAATTTTTATTGCAAAATGCCAAAAATTTCTTATCAATATTAATTATTGAAATTATTACTAATTATTACTTATGGAAATACGTAATTTCCGATTCTTCTTCTTTTACGAGCGAAGTTTACAAAACTATACAACATCTCATAAATAAATATAAAAAAGATGAAAATTAAGAAGTGTTTTCTTTGACAAACTTTACTGTCATTTTGGAAAACTTTTATGACTGTAAATTTATATTCGATTCGAATTATTATCAAAAATATTAAGAATATGGGATATATTCTTTTGTATGCTGTAATAATGTAAAAAATATATGATCTGTTTGTGGATTTATGGTTATGGCATTCTAGTAACTTTATTTATATTATTATTTTTTATCTTGCAAAAGTTTTTTTAAAGTTCCTAAAACAGTAAAATTGATTTTTATAATTCTGTAGCGTATGTTTATCTGTTTAAAGTAATAAAGAATATTGCTATTATAATAATAAATAAATGAAAACACATTTACTTTACATCATTGTATTTAATGTAAAATTTTAGTTAGATACATTAAAACATGATGTCGCCAATTGTACGTATACAATAATGTATATAATGTGTATATGAAAAACTCTTAGATTATTGAGTGACTAGTAGACTGACTGCAAGACAACTCACAGCCGATGCGATACATTTAGCAGTTCCTGAACGAATGAAGATGAAATTGGGCATGTGTGTTTTTGGGGAGTGTAGGATAACGTTAAGAAAGGATTTCTGGAAATTCTCTTTCTAGGGGGAGAAAAGGGAAAACTATATTGAAACTTATTATTTATTTAATGGATATGAACTTGTATTAGAACTCTTTTACTGCAAAGAATTACCAATGACAGTCGTGCTATTTATTAAAACACTTTGTAGGCACAGCTCACAATCACACTAAACTGTTTACTATTTAAACTTTTTCCTATCACTATTACACTTTATTATACCAGTTCTGTTACATAACTTGGTCTCTCGATCACACACACTGCCTTCTCCTGGCTGGGAGACGATTTATATATTCACTACTCTTAATCAAATCACTATCCAATCAAATCATACAAATATTAGATGTTTTAGTCAAACCAACAACTGATATCTTCATTTTTTTATCAAAATCTACTCTACTATTATATAAAAGCTAGCACTTAAAACTTTGCATGAAGGTGAAACAGAGAAGATATAAATGTTTTACTTTGCGACGAGAAACATTTGAACTTATTTTGATGTAAATTATATTTAATGTTTTTTGTAATACAAAAAGGTAAAACAATCGAGCATATAGATCATCTGATGGTAAGTGATCACTGCCGACCTCGGTCTCTTGTAACATCAGAGGATGCACAAGAATGTTCGCGGCCTTTTATTTTTATTTATTAATTTATTTAGTAACTTGAACACGAAATATTTTTTTAACTACTTTTGGTGAGTACTATTTTTATTTATTAGTTTAAAAAGTTTGACTTTTTCAAAACAATTTGTTATCATTCATTTTGCTTACATTTTAAACATAAAAAAAAAGTTTTGTTCTCACATTTCCTTGTAGATGAATAAATCAATATAAACTTATTCAATTTAACGTGAACTGAAGCTATATTATATTTTCACTGAATAATTTTGCAAGCTTTTGTCTGTACATAAAACAATTTTGCCGCTTCTACTTTATTAAAAAGCATTTTTTTATTTTGATACAAAAGCTATTAGTCATTTGGTAACAATTTCCATGGGGGCAGACGCGATTCACCTTATGAGCTTTTGCCACTTCTCCATACTATCCGTTATTCTTGTGAACTCGTGTCAAGGACCACAAGATTTACTTTGATTAGTCTATCAAACTTGGCATTTTTCATTTCATAGTTTCCTTTTTTACCCTGTAGGATAAGACATCTGATAGAGTTGCCTTCGCCTGCCTGCCTAGCATTCGCCTTCAGCACCACATCGCAATAATTCTTAAGAAACTTTTAAGTATGTCTTGATACTACACTTTTAGTAAAAAATCTAGTCCAGTCCTTTCTAATTAATTACGTTTAAGTAACCATAATCTCAGTAATTTCAGTAAAAATATTTTGAATACTTTCATTACTATGCAATCCTATTTCCAACTTATTATTTTATTATTCTTATTTTTATGTAGCCATACACATAGTGATAACTTTTTTCGAAATAACTTATTTATAATGGTAGAAAATTAGAAATATATATTTAATATAAAAAATTGTCACTACTTATTTTACTTCATAATATGTAATGTTCAAGATACAGTATGTGTTTTTTTCATAATATTATAAATGTATAGTAATTAAGTATAAGAACTATTATTATTTAAATATTATTAGCATTATTATTAGAAGTATTGATTTCAAAGGATTTTATAATAAGGATATTGAATACGAAAACGAATATTACCGGCTGAGTTGTACTGGCATACAAATTACAAGAGCTTACTGATTACCTAAGTACTTCGAGCTATGACAAACTCCAATACCTACTCTCAATGTCAAATTCTGTCAAGTTACAGATACTCAAATGTGATTTGCTAATTAGCTAATTAATAATGAGGGAGATGTCTGATATTTAATTACCTCAGATGAGTTGTGATGATGGGTTAGGATTATTGTTCTAAATATATAATATATTACATAAGACATGTAATGTTAAATGATTATAATGTTTAATGCATACCAGTTAAAATATAGTGTAAAACTGACCTTTCAATGTTCAGCCAAACCGATCTATAAATGAAAGTACCTTCATGTTTTCACAATTTTTACTTTATTATTCAATATTTTTTTATGGAAGAAAATAGTAAAATCCATTAAAAAATTATGATACATGAATAAGCGTATTTGGGACTGTAGTGAAAATACCTAGAGAAGCGATCGAAGTGCATTTCTAATTAGGTGGAGACAAGCTCGCTACCTAATTAAGTTTTCATCTCTGTGCTCTGTGGAAGATTGTTTCCTACTTGAACGTTCAGAACACTGTAATTAATAATCTATGTAGTGATATAACAAAAAACAAAATATAATATTATCTCAAAAATGATTTTTGTTAGGAATATAAATATATGTAAAATGTTATTTAAAATTGTTATATATTTAAAATCACTTTTAACGATTTATTGTAAAAATATATTTTTTTAGGAATTGAGTTTAATTTTGAAAGCACATTTCAATCCACATATAACACAAACGACGTTTTTGTAAGTCAAGTAAAGAGTACACTCTTTTTCGTTATAGATAAATGCTAAAATGCACAAAACATATACATATTGCATTTAACTACGGAACAACATGAAAGTAGTTTATAAATTTTACAAATGTATAATATTTTAAACAATTTTAAAATATTGTATCCACTCTAGTTAAATTAAGTTATAGCCATTATAGCCATTTGTAATATATATATTTGTAGGTTATGATTTCAGCCACTATGTATAACTTTAAACTGATAATCATAATTCGACATGTATGATATTGATAAAAAATTACCCTATGGACATATTGTATATTGAATCATTAAGCTGCCCTGGGTTTCTTACAAAGAATATTTATTATTTAATTACATCATGTTAAAAAAGCATATTAAGTAATAATTTAAGTATTAGGGGCGAATTTTTCACAGAATGAATTTATTACAAGTTATTATTTTAGTTCAGTGGCGCCTTATGCTGTGTATACAACAATTGTATTAAATCTTTCTTAGTTGATGTAACTTGTCTTAACTTTTTATTATAATTGTTGATATTTCTTATTAGAGTGTTGCTAATAATGAAATATTTATATCAATATGTAGTATCTTGGTAAATACATTTTTAATATATATATTCATATCAATATGTAGTTATCTATAATCTGATTTATGATCTTTAGTACTTGTAGGGTTGAAGCGTGTTACAATATTATTTCGATTCAAGTATTCTGCAGTAGTGGGAAATTTCTTCGTAACGATGGACATACTAGCGCTGGAAACAGTCATAGAAAGTATTTTATTAAAAAATATAGTTTGACTGAAAAACCTTAGATAAATAAACTGAAAAATAGATACTATTTATACTTGTATTATTTCAGTTTTCATATTTTTTATTAAGTTTTGAAAAAAGTAAAAAACAGAAGTATTAGTAAGTTTAGTATACACTAAACGAAATATATATTCAGCAGTGAACATAGTTGTGAATGGTGCAACACCTCAGCAAAACCCAAACTCGCGCTAATTGTGTTAATTGGAGATATGTTTTGCCGATAATTAATAGGGTTCAATAGCAATAGGTACAGCTTATGGGTATGTTTAAAATAAACAAACAAAATTATACTAAAGTTTCGCTTGTGTCTCCTATTAGCTTTACGGTTGATCAATTCGTAGAGCGACGGGACGGTTGCCCAGAAGTTACGGCTTCGAATCCCTGCCCGTAGCGGTTTATTTTTCTTTATATATTAATATTATTTTAAATAAGCTATAAATATATTATACGATATTTTCAAAATATTTTAAATTTATTTTTAATTAAAACTTATTGGAAACCTATAAAACCATACACCTCTTTAAATTCAAACTCTCGATAGAGAACACATAAATTAAGAAATATATAACCAAACTCAAAAATATGTATAAAGTTAGCAAAGAAACTTTAGTTTCCTTTTTGGACAAAAAGTTATAGTCAAGATTTAGTTATTTTATTCATTCTTCCAGTTATATTAGATCTTTGAAATATCTTCTACTGGATACCCAAAGGGATTATTGGAACGTGAGGAATTATTACGGATTCTAAGTTTCCAAGCTTAATTTTTAATTACGGTTTATTCTAGAATTTAATTTTTAGAAAAAAGTGTATTGGTTTGACTTTTTAAATGTTTTATTATAGTTTTATTATATGTATATTCTTCGGTATAATTCAGTTTATTCCCTATTTGGAATTAAATCTGAAATAAACATATCATATTTTTAAAAATATATAAAAATGCTAACAATATTTAAAAACTTCTTGAAGTATATTTAATACAATTTCCATCAAATAAATGAAGAGTGTTTCAACCACAAAGTATCGGGATACTTAAAGGATAATAATTGATACAGCTGATAATTGGACAGCTATATGGATTTCGCCATGTACGATCAACCCAGCACATGAAGGCTCGTGTTACGCAAAATTACATTCTATGCCCAACACTTTTACTTCTGTAAACATAATATATTATATTAATGATAAGTTAGAGAAATCCAAAATTTATTGTTATGCGAATGACAGCACTAGGGATGCTGTATATCCCGGTCGAACAGGACGCTCTCACCACAATGAGTGCCGAAAGAAAATTGTGTCTCCTATTAAATTTTCCTAGGGCATGTTTTGGAACGGAGTGAACTAAATATTTTTCACTTTAATCTCCAGAAGACTTTTTATGTGAGTGTAGCATCGAAAAACTAACTAGTATATATATTACCACTCTTCGAAAATCCCTTTAAGTATCTTTTTTGGTTTGAATGGCTCTAATATCATTTGACGATATGCAACGAGGAGCAGCTTGAGCTGTCAGAGTTGACGGAGAGTTTGGTGTAAGGGTTGATCCTTAAGCATAGCGGGGGCATATTTTATCTTTATGTGTCGTTTATTGTATTGATCACAGATTTTTTTATCTGTTTGATGCTGTTTACTTTCACTATCGCAAAAGTACCATATTTTCCGATATATGGAATTAAACACAGGTTGCTGTGTTTCCAGGGCGATACAGCATGGAACTTTAGTTCGCTTTTGTTTTGTAATTTTCAAACCATAATCATTTAATATTAAATATATATTTATTTACTATTTATAAATGTTATCAAATACAATTTACAAAACTACAAATAATAATAATAAAACTCTACTCAAATAAAATAAGTAAAATTTTTACAACGCTTGTTTTAAAATTCAAACGTACCAAATAAATGTCCTCAAAAAACCTCAATTTTCCTGCGGAAATTAAAGCAAGCGGTATCTTTGCCGTTATATTTTAGTTTTTAACGGTATATTATATTTTACATTGTAGGTCTTTTATAAGCTCTTAGTATGTTACAAATTTTTCGTTATACACACTTTTACTTTAATTTAATTAATAAAAAAGTTACGCCCTAAGAAATACTATTATATATACTAATATATTATTTTATAAGCATTTCAAATGTAAATCTTCATTATGTCATGATCTTACGTAAATGTTTATAGAAACAGTTACTGATCTAAGTGAAAAATGGCGTATACGGAAAAATAAATAAAAAACACGCTTTTATAGTATATAAATTAAATTGTAAAATTAGTGATAATTATATATTTGATAATTTTATTATTTATTGTTACAAACTTCGAGATTATATTTTTTAATATGTTATATCCCCATAGACCGTGGGATCGCTAAGTAGACATTTGTTATATTCCCATGCATCGCGGGAACCGCTTAGCAAGCGATGGTGCAATATGTACATTCCATTGTATCAGAATCCAGGAATTATAACAATCAAAAAGCTAAATCTGCACTTCATACAAATGTATTATTTAATTATAATTTTATAACAATCCTTTAGCTGAATCTGCACTTCACATAAATGTATTTCATTATAATTAATTTTAAATATAATTGTCACTCTTGTTTTCTAATATCGGGCAAGCAGTCGTCATTTTAGTTATAACATAATTTGTAATTTTAAATAAAGTATTTTTATAATTTTGGTTTTTTTTGGATCCTCGGCTGCCACCGTACTTAATTAATAGATAGAGTTCGATGTTTCTACTCCAGAAATTTCATTTTATTTAAACACGGTAACTTAATTAAGGAATTTTGAATTCACATTTCTTAGCTCTTCCCGTAATACATTTGCTCAAAAGACACTATCGGGTAAAGCCGAGTCGATACACTGCTTTACATACAATTAACATGGATACAAAATAATCAATAATATTAATAAATCCTGAATATTCTAGTAAAAATAACGGGACTAATATTTAAATTATTTTGTTATCATTGGTCCTTTATAACTATGCAAAGTTTTGAATGAATCCGACGTTTAAAAGTAGGTCAATATCATATTCAAAAGTTTCCGTAACATATGCACAGACTACTATACTAATATAAGATACATAAATACCTAGCTAATAAAAGCGTGTTAAATTAAAATATGTATAAACATTATTTAGTAAGTTTTTAATAGTTGAACTAAAATATTTTAGATGTCTGAATTAAAATTATTCCTTAAGGAACAAAATTAGTTGAAAGTAAGTAGTTCCACATAAAATTGGTTGAAAGACTCTTGTGAATTAAGAAGAGGTTTTAATTAATTTTAGAAGGTTGCAGGGAGGGAACGTGGCAGAATACCACATCAAAATAAAATTATTAAACTACTTGCTATGCTATTTTACAGATTGTGTTAAGTAATTTATAGACATACTATAAAAGCCGGTCTTTGTAAATATTTGAAATAAGTCGATCGTTAATTTGGTTTCATTGAAAAATACAATAAAATTTAGTTATTACCTGTATATTTATTTATTGTTTTGATTTAAATTGTTAAAAATTGCCTCAATAGGCACGGGGTATAATTTTCGATTAAACTATTTAATTTTAATTATTATTATGTTATATTATAATTGTATTTATATTTCTCCAACGTCCAAAAGAAAATAAGATAGAGAAAATCGTTACCCTATTTAACACAAAATTTATAAAATCAACAATAATTCGTTCCATCATTTTGGACATTTGGTTAATAATATGATGTCGATACAAATTTACAGCAAGGCATGTAGACCTAAAACAAGCCTAATATTTACAGTTTAATTTAATCGTAGTGTATTTAAAAAAGTATTTAAAGTACAATCTATTTTGTTATCCTAAAATAAAATGTAAATATGTTTGAAAATATCAGCTTCTATCTAACCTTAGTTTATTTTATACCTTCTCACCATAAACCAGTATGGGTCTTTCTAACTCTTTCACAGTACACGCTATTAAACTCTGGAACAGCCTGCCCTTTCCTTCGACGTGCCCCGAATAAACAGGTCTTTAAAAAGCATGTTCGTATCTATCTTTACGAAAAATTAATGTAATAATCTATTTCTATTATTATTATTTTTTTAACCTTGCGTAGTGATATTTATATTATATTTAAAATTTATTTATTATCTCATATTCAAGTAATCGTCATATTTTTTCTCTCTGTATATATCTAATAGTTTATACATATTTATGGTTATATATTTATGTATTTTGAATGTATTTTGTGTATGTGGGACATATAATATTTATAAATATATTTTGTTTTCTATTGTTATAATTTTAGATCGTGTTTAATCGCTTTTGATTTGATCGATTGTGTTTGTTCGCTTTTTATTTTTATTTTTTTTTATTCTCTATTGTAAACCTTGTAAACCTTGTAAACATTGTAAACCTTGTAAATCATTTGTGTCTTTTCTATTCATTTAATCGGTTGACTGGTAGAGAGTGCTATAGCATTAAATCCGCCAATCGTATACATTTCTTTGTAAAATAAAGATTTATAAATAAGTAAATAAATAAAATATCTATAAACATGTAAAACCATGTTAAGCTTATTTCAATTCATATAAATATAAAATGAAAAATAAACCGATACGGGCAGGGATTCGAACCCGCGACTACTGGGAAACCGTCCCGTCGCTCTACCAACTGAGCTACTGTATCGCTGTCCGCTTCGGTAAATCAGGAATTCAACAATAACAATTGTTAAGGATAACAATTGTTAAGTTGGTGCCGACATTATAACTTTACTATGCTATGAAAATATGAACTATACTATGCTATGCTATGACGCGCAGACGGCAACACTTGACAGTTGTTATAGTATCCTACTAATATTATAAATGCGAATGTAAGTACGTTTATTAGGCTTACACGCGAAAACTATTCAACCGATCATTAGGTCGGTCGAAGGTCGAAAGTAGGTCACTTTAACCCCACTAACTGTCGCTGTCAAAATAAAATAAAAAAACTTGATTCTAAATTCTAAGCACAGGAAGTCGCGGGGAACAGCTGGTATTTTATATAATATACGAAGTTACTTCTTACATGTTTTCGAACGTTTTTTTATTATTTATATCTTCAAAAGCATACTATAGAAACAAGAAAGTTATTGTGTTCAAGACAAAAATGTTGTATTTAAAATTTGTTGTAGTTTAATAAATAAAAGCACATTTGATAAAACAGTTTTTGTGTTGTACCTAATATAATAGGACTGTTTCATAATTTATAAGTAATGTTTGAATTTCCAACGGTCTGACAACAAACGCTACAATCGATAGACATCTATACAACTCAATGATACAACCATAACATAATTTGTACATTAATAAAATATTTATTTATAGATTTTAAATATAAACATAATTTTAGTTTTTTATCAAAGAAGAACTCATTTATTATAGAAAAGAATCAAAATTTGAGATGTTTATTATAAACATATATAGAAGCGACTAGTTTAGAATCGATTATTGACAAACATGTTAGTTTGTTCGATCTTGTGTTCGTATTATATTTTCTGAGCCTTAAAAGAGTAGAAGTAGATATACATATTGACATCATGTATTTGGTTATAAATATGTGATGTGAATATGTGTAGCTTCTTCATAACCGTAGTATTCACGTAAACTCAAGGATTTCCGTTTTATATCCGATCGACTCAAAAATTGGTTTTCGTATTTCTCGGCAAAGCATTTTACATTTTAAACTAGTTTTCCATAAATTTTGCAAACTGATACAGGTAGACCAAAATATTTAGATATTATATACTTATATATATTTTCCGTCAGTATTTTATGATATAAACCTATTTTATATACAAACGGTGAACTTGCATGAAATACAGATATTCACACACTAATTTGCCTTTTTAACATAACAAGATAATTTACTAAAAATATTAAAATGGGGACACGAAATTATTGAAATAAATATTTTTAAGGGGACAATATCAGATTTCTCATTATTACGCAAACTGAGCACTGAGTGAAAATATTGCCAAATAAATGATTCATTGTGTTCAATTATGTTCATTGGACAATAAAGTATCTATTGTAAAGATTTGAAAAACGGTAAATTTTTCTATATAAGTATTAATATATTTTTTCTATATAAATAATTGAGAGATTTGTTTTTTATTTTATGAATAATTTTCCCAATATTTAATGTAAGACCTAGGTCTTTTTAATTATTTAATGATAATCTTCATTTGAATACTATTAGAATAATATTTAATAGTATTTAATGCAGTCGTATAATCATTAAGCTAATTAATGGATAATTAAAAATGTATTATTATATTGTTGTAAATATATATATCTTTATTTGCTATATTGTCTTATGGGCCAATTAGCCACAAGTAGTTCGCCCCGTATGTCGAGTAGTTATCGCAGACGCCTAATGTATATCGGCACAATGGGGCTCAAGTTCGGTTCTCGACAAATACAGTCATGTATGTGATGAGCATAGATGTCTGTGTTTCTGGGTATGGCCGTTTATGGAATACATTTAATATTCGAAATATTTATAATGTGTATTTCTATATATTTGTATCGTTGTCATACACCCTTAACTCAAGCAAATAATTTTATTTACTTACTTATCAATTTGTGTATTTGTCTAGTGATATTATTATAATTATTATTTAAAATTGCTATAATCTATATGTAACCTTGATGTAACCTAGATAACATTGATGTTTACAATGAAAATTTAATACAATTATAGCCCATTAATTATTTTGTAATTAGAAATAAATCAAGATTTTTTTATAATACTATCTATAAAATATTATATAGGCACGAAAGCAGAGCTCTTGCTATTAGTAAATTTTATTTTCTCCAGATAAGATGACTTACGAAGCTATACTTGGCTTTTAAAGTTATATTTTACTAATACGTAACTTTAATAATTAGCAATGAAAAAAAGCTGTGAAAATATTCTATAATAGTGTAAATACACCGTGATGTGGCACCAGTCGATTTCTATCTATCTACACTTGTTTTATAATTCAGTAGTCATATTTAATCAATAAAGACATAAAATTAGTTCAGTAATTATATTCAATCAATATAAATTACGCACTGTAAAATATTTCAAAACTTAACACTCAGCTCAGCGTTTCATACTATACTCGAAAACTACACTTGGAAATAAACAGATAGGAATACTCTCGTAGATGGAAAATCGAGTACGAAAGCCTGTTTCATTAGAACTGTGCTTTGAGTATTTCCTTAGGTATTTTCAGTGCAGTATTAATTATGCAAATGATATACGTCTTTTAATTATGTTCTTTAAGGCAGTGTAACAAAATACTAATGCTTTACGTTGAAAATATCTTTGTTGTCCGTCTCTTCTTTTAAATATACATAAGATATACTGTTATATATCAGAGACTACTCGTATAAGTAAGTCTGGGTATGTTTGAATAGACAGGAATATTTTGCGTTTAATTATAAGGTATCTTATTCAATTATAAAGGTTGCTCAATTTATGTTTAACTAAAGCTTAATTCAAATTTACTTACAACAAGTATTAGGTTCGAGGATTTGGTTACAAAACATTTTTAAAATTACTCGTTCTAACTACAATTAATAAGTGTTTTGACGGACGGCGTCTGACCGACGATTGACTTACAATTACTGATTGGTTTCATTTTACTATTAAAAAACAAAACAATGGTCTCAAAAATTTCTTATTTGTCATGTTTTTGAATATCTGATTTAAAAATTGGATATCCACTATTGATCTCATTGATTTCCTAAAACTAAGTATATTTGTACATTAAGAAACTGTTAATGATAATAAACTTACTTACTTAACTTTATGCATATTTTCGTTTAAATGTATGTTACGAGCAACATAATATAGTTAGCTCTGCCAGGATACTAACAATACACGCTACGCTTTTGACAAATTGACGTAAATTAATGATATTATAGAATAATATTGTAAATAATAAAGTAAGCTGAGGCCTGAGCGCTTACGTTATTTATCAAAGTAATGATATTCGATATTGCTATTTAAAAAATATATAATTTCGTCTAAAAATATGTACTTTAATTTTTTGTTACTCAAATCAATTATAAGAGTTTTAAATTAAGTAGGTAGGTGTGATATTGTAGCAAAAATTTTAAAGTTATTGTGTTGTAAATTACGTTAGTAAATTTTTTATATAATGAGATATTTTTTAATAAATTGTTTATTTTTAAAACGTACTTATCTATAATCATAGGTTAAGAATATAACAAATTCAAATTATTATTCAATAAAGCAAATTAAATTAGTAGCAATTTCTTTTATTTTTTTAATAAAGAAAATAAAATTCAATAAAGAAATTAAACCATTGGAGTCGTAATAAGTTATTGTGTAATTATTGTTAAGATTTTTTATAATCTCATTTTATAATGCATACAAAAACGTTAATAGTGAATAAATAATATCAAAATCTGCGAATATTTATTAAAAAAAATAATTTAATTAGCGCTGTCGCATTTTCTGGCTTAATTCGCTCTAGATGGCCAATTTTAATTCCCTGTCGAATCGTTTCAATTCTGTTCTACTAATTATTCCATTTCTGATATTCACTTTTCCACATACTTCGTTGACGTCACTGAAATTTATTCCGACAAATTTTGCATAATTGTACTATTACATGAATATAATGCCTGGATATTTGGATGAAGTAGCATATTTGCATTAAATTTTAATATCTTAACAGTTTAAGGAAAAACTATAAATATTTAATTAATTTAATATAAAAAAACTATCTATTTTCTTTTATTTGTTTCATTAGCTCTACGTACATGGCTCAGCCGGCATCAATCTAAATCAATCAATCTTCTCTTATTATGTTGGTGTTTATCAAAAATACTGAAATGTTTGAAAAAATTATTTTGTGAAATGCTGGTAGCTATGTTTATATAAGAAGTTTTTATTCACTTTTATTCAATTTAGAAATCTACATCAGATAAAAACTAACTTTAAAATGGATTTATTGGAGTTGAAACATTTTTAAAATGTATAGAGTGATTGTTAATACGTGGCAGCTTCTTAAGAGTTTGAAACCTTTAATATTTTTTATGTTAAAAATATAAATATAGCCCTACAATTAAATGAAATATAAATTTATAAAATGTTATTGTTCATACCAAACTAATATAATAATAAAGTCCATATATTAAAGAATTCTAAAACATCGAAGTGGACTACATACACTTTGGACTGGATACACTTTGTACTAAGTTTTGGTGTGATTGAAGATTGTAAATTTAAATTAAGATATGCTAAGTATTTTTTTAAGAATGTGAAATTTTAGCTGTTGACACTTAAGAAGTAATTAATACCGTTAGATAAAGACTTCCTGGCGTACTTCGTAACCTTCAATACTTACTTTTAAAGTTTCTAGTATATTAAAACACGCAAAGTTTCGCCTGCATTGCTATAGTTAAGACTGTTAGAAACGAATGTCGATTGTGTAATATAAGCTTATTTTTAGAACATTTCGTCACATTTTACTATCACACTTTGTCAATCCAAAATGTATATACAAAAATTTTCTTATTAATAGATATACGTTACGTTACAACTTTGTATTATTTTTTTATAAAACTCAATAATCTCCCATGAAATTAGTGTTGAGACATATGGTCTGTTCGAAGGGTACAGTTATCAGGAAAATAAAAATATTTATGAAATTGCAAGTTTATGTACAGCGAGATAAAAGCCAAATTATATTTCTCTGTTATCTCAGTTCTAGCTTGGGGCGGAATTGGGGTCGAGTATAGCTAAAATTATCGAACAGTTGCGACTTATCCTAGCACAGAAGCAGAACAAAGAGTGCAATTAGAGCCTCACAAAAGATACTTAAGTAGAGTATACTTAGTTGTCATATTTTTTATTTCATGATATGTTTTTTAATAAATATTTAAATTATCGTATCCAATATCGTTCTACCAATTAAGCAACCGTATCTGATCCGATGATACGGTAGCTCAATTGGTGGAACGTTGGGACGATTTCCCAGAGCTCGCGGGTTCGAATCCCTGCCCGTATCCGTTTATTTTTAATTCCATATTTATATAGATTTAAATAAGCTTAACATGGCTATACATGTTTATAGATATTTTCAAATATTGAAACCTTTTTTATATAATATTATTTGATTTTATTAAGGTATGTTGTCCTGCACATTAAAAAAATAAATACTTTAATTATTATTTTTTTTACTATTATACTTGTACTACTAATACTATTATAAGTTATACTCGTCTGTCTTTTCTGTTGTAACAGCACTTTCGTAATATTTACATACTTAGAGGGTAACTCCATCATTTTAATCTTCCTAGGAGTGGATCCTCTACGTGTTTATGTGTTCATGTTCAAGCTGCAGAGGCTAAACGAGGCTATTAATCAGTGTGTCACTGAAATATAATTAATTAAATGATACTTAGTATGATTTATTTTGACAGGCTTATAAGCAAGCACCTGGCACTATTCGTCATGCTTTCATTTAGTTTAATTATAGATAACTGTTTAAGTATATATCTTTAATTTCATTATAGAATCTTTAATGTACAAGATTTGAATGGCCCTACTTTTATCTTTTACATATTTATTTATTATTGTTATTTCAACTCTTTTTTTTATAAAATTAATATTATCTAGTAATATAGTATATTATCTAGTAATGTAATTATTAAAAGAATATCAGTAACCTAAATTTAAAGGTCTTAGAATATCTAGACATAGTCTTTAATCATCAGGAGTTTATAGCAATAAATAAAGTATTATATTTAACATAAGAGGAATAATACTATCATATTACTGAATATCTTTTAAATTTTATAAAATATAAATTTACATAATTAATAACATAATTTCTAACTATTTTTCGGTTTCATTACCTTAAAAGGAAAAAACGGAAACTTTTAAAAGATCACATTGTTGTCCGTCCGTCCGTCCGTATGTCCCTTTTTGTCAGGAATACGTGAAGGTATCAAACTGAAATTTATTTAAAATACTCAAGTCTACTTTTCTTTAGAGCTGCGAAAAAATCAAACTTCTAAACCAATCAAAAGATACAACCGTTTATGCCGCAAATTTCCGCATTTTTTCGAAACTCAGAATCAGAATCAGAATCAAAATGTACAGTAAGTACCGTACACACGCTACTTCCGTTTGTATATATCATAAATAAAGGAAAAATTGCAAACCCCGTAAATGTTTTAGTAACATAATAAATATAAAAATATTTTGAATAGTCTTAAAGCTACTCCCCTTTTCCTTACGAACACGCAGAGGTATTAAAATGAAATTCATATCAAATACGCCTGAGTATATCTCTCTGATAATCTATAATATATATCTCTCTATAATACTTTTAAGCTGTCATAAAATCAAACTTCTATGTCTACGCAAATAAAAGAACCATTAATTTAAGCCGCATATTTTTAACTTGCATATTCGCAACTATTTGCAAAAGAAATCAAAACTTAAAGGGTACTTCTAGCCTTCTAGACTTCGAATCTTTAAATTGGGCATCAAGCAATCTGTAGTACATATAAATGAAAGATCCTAAAAGTCTAAAGTTTTTACTTGCATCAAATATTTTTTACGTATGGTATTAATATTTTTATAATGGAACGGACCTTCTTCTTGACCTTTTTCACTTGGCCATTTTTTTTGTTTACAATCCATTATAACTTTTCACTCGCTTGTTTACACATTCAACAACAAAACTTTTACAATCACACAATGAACAAAAGAAATTTACATTTTTTATTTGTAAAAATCATATAGTTTTCTATTGTCAGGTCTTAAATTACTCGTATCATGCTCACAAAGAATATTCGAATAATAAAAACTGTTTGACCTTCTGTTCATTTTTGACAAAAAGGAAGACTATATCCGATCCGCGGGGAGGAACAGTTTTATTGACTCGAGAAATACAAAGACGACAGGATTGTGAACGAGAAAATTTGCCCCTTTGTTTAAAAGGAAATATCGTGGAAAAGACAATGATTGTGTCGATATTTTGATTTATGTTTATATATTGCTACTGGAATAACAAGTACCTAAATCCTCATAAAATGCTTCCTACTGTTTGCTAATTAAATGCTTCATGGAATAATATTATAAAATGTACATTATTCAAATATTCATTGTGATAAATATATTATGCTAATATACATGTAACGGTGATTTAAAAAATTAACTGTGCATAAAAGCCGTGGTTTAAGGCGGGAGATAGCCACGAATAAAAGCTTGTTATTAACAATTAAAAAAGAACACAAATACAATTGACGGTTAAACATATTCACGGTTTTTTTTCACAAATGCACAATCTGTCTCTTTCACAAGCGCTGAAAGACATAAAAGGCACCGCAAACTAATCCTTCTAATTACAGACAGATCGTTAACTCTCGCAACCTTAACAAGTTCCAGCATTCATTTAGCGTCGGTAAATGTATGTAACGATTGTGTTTCATTTAATCTTTATATATAACATAATGTTTAATTTAAATAAATTATTAAGTTATATAATATAAAATGTTTAGTTTGATTTCATTTTTTTATTAAAAAAAAACAATATATATATATATATATATATATATATATATATATATATATATTGTTTTTTTTTTAACAAAGTAGGTAAGTTTTTGAATTTTACAATTTATGTATGTATGTAAATTTTGATTTTCTACTTTTTTATTATTTTTATTACCATATTAGTATTTTATATTTTTCCCTATATCAGAAGCATTTTTACAACATAAGTTCATAAATATTCTAGCTTATTCATCCAGATTATGCATGTATATCATTATGCATTATGCAAGTAGTATACAGAAGCTGTGTCGAAGGCTTTTTAAACATTAATAAAACAGCTAAGCATAATCTACCACGATCATGTAAGTTAATACTAATTAGTGACTTTATATAACCGTTGGTAATGTTTGTGTTTTAAGACATTTTATTCTCAAAAAGACATAAGTCGCTTATATGAGAATACACATAAATAGTAATAAATATTATACATTCATAATCGTCGTTAAAGTAAGTGGGGTTTGACTAGAGTGTTATATATACTATAGCGCAGTTCACGCGGAATACACCGCGCTAAGGTACGAATATAGCTAGTAATTGAAGCTAATTTATTATTTATATGTTCTATTTAATGATTCGAAGTTAAATTATTATCAATCTTTAATACGAGGTACTTTTCACAGAGTTTTTGATTCAATTGAATATTGTTTATTGTTAGGGGTGCGTGTGGTAGTATCACTTTATTTTTAGCATTAAAAATGAAGTAGCAAGTTTTTAAAGTGTTAAGTGTCAGGAGATTGCATTGAAATCAGGTATATAAGGCATTTAAGACTTCTTGAGTTTGAGGGATAAGAGTTTGAATATAATTTGTCCAAAATAGAAAAGACAGGTATCATCAGCATATAGGGTTATGTGCCCATGTTATCAAAGTTACTGAATATTATTAATGTAAATCAGAAAAAGTAATGGTCTTAAAATAGATCCTTGCGGAACGCCACATTTTACAGGCAACGCTTTGCATTGACAATCGCTAATTTTACCTACTTGATATCTTTTAGTCAAAAACAAAAAGTTTAAGACAAAAACAATTTTAAGGTATTTTCATTAACGCCTATGGTTTTTTGTTTTTTCAGAAGTAATTCATGACTTACCGTATCAAATGCCTTTTTTAAATCTATAAATATTCCTAACAGGATATTCTTGTTATCGACTCTATGTTTAATTTTAGTGATAAGGTTCAATGTTGCGGTAAGTGTACTACTTGTTGGCCTAAAACCATATTGCCGTTCGGAGATAAAATTAATTGTGTTAGTGTATTTAAATAATCTAAAACTGGCAGCACAGAAATAGGTCGGTAATTACCTGGGCCCCATTTAGCTCCGGATTTGGAATGGGTGTTACATTTGCAGTTTTTTGTGTATCTGGGACTGTTCCTTCTAGTAATAATTTGTTAAAGCAAAGTGTTAGAGAACTAACTATTTCATTAATTACACATTTTATGACTTTAGTACTTATACCATCTATTCCTATACTGCAATTATTATCGAGGTTTGTTATAATTTTAGTTATCTTGCTAACTGTATCAAGGGTAGACAATTCAGAGCCAGTTCGGGAATAAATTTTAGGTAAGACGTTTTATGGTAACATTTTGCGAATTATTTGTGATAGTAGCTATTTTTGTGCTTTGAATCAATTTTGATACATACGAACGCTTTGTCTGAAATTTCATTATTAATATTTAAGATTAATTTACCTTTTTAAAATAGTATTATGAATTTGAAAGATTGTCGTTTGTGATGGAAACATAATGGACTTATTGTTTAAAATAAATGTGTTATCGAAGTTTTTTTAACACAATCTTCATCTCTCTTTTATGCATATTTTTTGAGCCATATTGATCTGCTGATAAGCCATACGGACACATAAATAATATAACTTAGTTGTTCTTACGGGACGTCCCAATTTTTTATTCGGCACATTGGAAAAGTCAGTATTTGACACAATATTTAAATAATAAATATTTATAACTCATAACTAATTTACAGTATTCTTTTTAAATTGAAACATAAAAATATCATGATTTTATTATGTTATTTAAATTTAACGAAGTTGGCATAAAATTATAAAGCTTGCGGGCTTAAATAGATTTAAAGCGATTAGTTATTCGATCAAGCCAAAATGTAACTATTTCTCAATTGGAAACGTGCACGAAAGATAATTATTAGCCAAATAAGCATCGTAACTTATTGTATTATAATATTATATATTCAATAAATATTCTCAGTACTACGTCTGCTTTGTGACATAACATAATTGTTATCGGTCGATTAAAATTATGTCCACACAAACTCGATTAAACTATTAAACAGTGAACGTGTTTATAACAAAGTTTATTTTACTAAAATTCTATTCATGCGAAGTTTAACCTTAATCGATATAAGTTGTAAAACTATACAAACTTCCTAAAGGTATATTCTGACATGATTTGACCATAAGAACAAAGATTTTTTTTAGTATGCCCTTGTTTTAAATGTATGTGTAGCAAAACTTCTCATAAGATTTGTCTAAGAAAAGTATAACTAATTCAATTGTCAAAGCAGGGTGGACGGTTCCCTAAGGTCGCGAGTTAGTGTATTTTCTAAGGTCATCAAACGTTTATCATTCTTTTAATTTAACTTGTTCATAATTTAATAACAGTAGGTGATTACATCATGACGCACGAAGCAGACAGTTAATACTGTACAATACAACATTCTAATTTTTATTTTTAATACAAAAATAAAGTTAAATCTAAAAGTTATTACAATTGGACTTAAAATCTATACTCACAAAAAACATTTAAAATTTAAATAAATAAAGAACAATCATTTTTACTTTACTAAATCGTAAACAACATCTTTAAGTTTATCTTTATGGTTACTCTATTTCTATCAGTATTTTCCAGTCCATTATGACAGCTACAGATTAAGGTATATACATGAACATACATGATGTGCTCTCAGAGAGAATTCTTTAACTGAGACTCTCGAGAGAGGTTCTCGACAAGTAGGTATGTATGACTGGTGGCATAACAGACGTTTATCTTTTATGGAAAAACCATACCTTTTGTTTCTTTTATAAGTACGTTTGTGTCAGGTTCAAGCAAGCCTTTATTTTTTTACTTCATCAACCAAATTTTGAAATATAAACTAGAATGAGGATCTAGATTATATCGAGGACAACGATTAGTTGTCCTCGATACAATTGGTAAAATTAAAATATTACTACAATTTAAATATTATACCCATATTATGTACATATACAGGATTTGTAATTATTGGCCAGCTCTTGCAGGCAATCTTTCTACATCAATCCCAACAACATTTGTTCTACGACTTACATTTATTGCTAGACATACTTTTTATTAAAATAAGGTAATAACTAAAAAAAATAGTTTTGTTTTTATGGTCAAATAATGTCAGGATATACCTTTAGGAAATTTGTATATTTCTAAAATTTATATGGATTAAGTTAAAACTTTGAATATAAAATTTTAGTAAAATAAACCCTCTTATGAACTCTGTAGAACACGTTCACTGTTTAATAGTTTAATCGAGTTTGTGTGGACATAATTTTAATCGACCGATAACAATTATGTTTTCACAAAACAGAAGTTTTTTTTTTTATTTTATTATTATTTTTTTTTATTTTTTTTTATACCACGATGGTGGCAAGACAGCGCACGGCCCACCTGATGGTAAGTGGTCACCGTGGCCTATGGACGCCTGCAACACCGGGGGTATCACATGCGCCTCGCCGACCCTTTAAAAACCTATTGACTCCTGTCTTGAAAAACTCCATATTGTTAAAGTAGTTCTGAAAATATTCATTGAATATATATTATAATTATTATTATAATAGGACAAGTTACGATGCTTTTTTGGCTAACATTACTCTTACGTGGTACTTATCAATTAAGGAATAGTTAGTCACATTTTGTCTTCATCGAATAACTAATCGCTTTACATATATTTACTTCCAAGCTTTGCAATTTCATGTCAAGTTTGTTAAATTTAAATTACTTATTGAAATCATTATTTTTTTAATAAGAAGTCTATTTAAAGAATACAATTTATATTTATATTTACTATTCTCTTTAAATTGAGACTTTTTTATTTAATATAATATAATAATATCAGGACAAATTACACAAATTGATTACCCTTTACCCTTACCCTTTAGTAAGCAAATTATTGGAACGTAGTTCCTTATCGCGCGTTGTGAAAGGGGGCTAGACGGTAAAAATTCTTACCAAAAGTTGGCACGACATGTTTTTCTATCTCTCTCTCTCTCTCTTATAGAAAGCAAGCGAGATATTTTCATTTCTATCATTTAATTTTTTGTATTATATTAAATTGCTTTGTAGTTCTTTATTATTTATTTGATATTGGAGTTTGTTCTTTTAGAATCAATTTACAAATAAGACAGTTTAAATGAAAATGATAATACAAATTTGTGATCATATATGCTTGTAATGTTTTGTAACAACGCCATCTATTTATACCTTAGGGAAACATAACTACATCTGTTATATAAACATATCAGTACAAAGTGAAACCGCTAGGTGGCGGGACAATAATTCATGGGTTTATTGATTAAAACTTTTTAATTTGGTTATTCATTTTATTTTCATTTATTAAAATTTTTCGGCGAAATATCATACAAAATTAGTATACAAATATTATTCATCAGCATGTTAGCTTATATTAATAATTTAATATTTTTTATTACAATTAGTAATATTCATATTTTTTTTGTACGTAAATTGATCATTTACCTCTCTATATCGTAGAAAAAAATATAAATAGGCTTGAAAAGATTCTAGTTTTTTTTCAAAGTGAAAATTAAAACATTGAGTAAATTTGAGAAGTTCAAACGCCGTCATTTTGCGCACGCCCTGCGTGACGTCAAATGACACGTCCAGTCAATGTTTACTATGAACTTTTTATTTACTTCATACATATTTTAAGTTTTAAGTGCTTCATAAGTCATGGAAAAAGATAAAAACCATCTTACTAGTATTGTATAGTACCGGAGTGCAAAAATAGTATTAGAAAAACACCCGACAAAGTGTTTTTTATATTCCAAGAGATGCGAAAATATAAAAACAATGGTCTATGGTAATTAAAAAGGATAATATATGTCTTAAATTGTATTTATATTGTTGTGAAGATCAATTTAACGTAAGTATACTTTATTTATAATAAGTTTAATTTAATAGCTTAAATTTATAGTAAGTTGAATTAGCTATTGAACATTAGAAAATTCGAGTTTAAAATTAACCTAACCTAGTTTACAAATGTTCATTATAACTTTCAATAAAAACCGTATTCTTTTTTGATTTTACGAAATCTTTATAGTTAAGGAAGATACAGCTAATAATATTGAATATAATATGTATAACGAAACAACTAGGAGAAAAATTTAATCTAAGTTTGAAGAAAGGAGTTGTTCCTCATATATTTTTGAGGCAAAATCACCAGCTGATAGAATGAGAATGTGCGTAATCAAAAGGCAAAGATTGACATCGGTTAATGAAGCCTTTTCAGAGTTAGCTATCAAAAGTAGTGTTTAAAAAATTGGTGACTTTTACAAAGGAGTTATATAATAAGTAAGTCTATGATATTAATCAGCCAATACAATATTAAATGTGATCACAAGGCAGAGCCTTGTTTTTCGCATATTAAAGATAAATTACCAAGTGACCAAGTTGTGCAAGTTAATATTAAACTGAAGTACAGAAGTAAAGGTGTCAATGTAAATATACCTGCTGAAAAACAAAATGTAGTATTGTTACCATTTCCTCAATTAACACACAATACTTTTACTTTACCAGTAAAACTAACTATTTTACATAGTTTTACTTTACCAGTAAAACTAACTATTTTACATAGTTTTACTTTACCAGTAAAACTAACTATTTTACATAGTTTTACTTTACCAGTAAAACTATGTTTTTAAAAAAAAAATGTTTACTGAAAACACAATAAATCTCGTAGTAAGTAGAAAAAAAGTTGTCAGGCGTTTGTTTTGACTAGTTTTGTATTTGAAAAGCCGAAATGTATTGTCCGAACTGTCAAAATCTATCTCTATGCTTAACTACCACTCTTGTGGGATTAAAGATATCAATACATTGACATATTTGCCGCCCCGTTGGTGGAGTGGTTAGCGCAGACGCCTAACGTGTCACGGCGCAATGGGGCTCGGGTTCGATTCCCGGCAGAGACACTCATTTATCCGATGACCATAGATGTCTGTGTTTCTGGGTTTGGTCGTGTACTAAATATATTCTCAGTATTTATATGTGTATTTCTATGTATTTGTATCGTTGTCTAACACCCTTAACACAAGCAAATAATTTGCTTACTTAGGGGTTAGATCAATGTGTGTAATTTGTCCCGATATTATTATTATTATCATTATATAACATAAATGGTTACATTGTTTATTTGTAATTGCATTAAAAACTATCTACTTCAAAATATAGAGAACGTGAATATATTTAATATATAACGGACTTAAATCACTGCCTATATTTTTATAAAGATCAGAGCCATCGACACCATTAGTGTCGTTGACTCTGATGTCTGAATATTTATCCTTAACTTAGTTGCTTTAAGTTAAAGATTCGACACACTATAAAATGAAACGAGGGAAAGACAATCTATAGCTATTTTAAATGTACTTGATGAAACATCCAACAAAGAATCAACTACAAAGAAAAATAGAATTAAAATAAAAGTAAAAATAATTATAAGAACAAAAATGACAATAAATATCAGTAAAAATAGTGAATAATTGCTTACAACCTTTTCAAACGGCTGCTCTACCAAAAGTGAGCTAGGTCTCGCGCCGAGCGTCCCCATCAACCCTTACTGTCGGACGATATCACAATACCGGGCAACGCTCGTCGCCTGAACAACTTTTTAACATATTTCTAATTAAATAAATTGATTTCTCTTACAATTGATATTGCATAATTCATTGCCATAATAATGACGATTTACGAAAATCTTAGATTAATTAATTTATAGCTAAAACTAACAAAGTAATATTACCTTACATTATAATAAAGTAAAGTTTGTAAACAAACCAACTTCCGAATCAAAATGTCATCCATTTACAATCATTGTAAAACTATTTACATGTAATAAAATGCAATACTAAGCGGAGGCCTTTTTAACAGAACATAATTAATTTAGACTATAGTAAAATCTCACAACGGTAATTATTTAACTTCTTCCGTAAAAGAACATAGCAAAATACAACAATTAAGTCACGTCGATATTTAATTATCAAGATTTAAAGTAATATTGTTTTGAAAATACTGATGAAGTGATTACAATTATTTTAAATAATTAACCTACATACTAGATTAAGTTATATTTGTCCCTTAATTTATTTTAATAAATCATCGCGGCTACATATATATTGTCATTTATTCAAGATATATTTTATTTGAACCTATGTATGTTATTATTTAATATGCAACCTCATAAACCTTCTACTACAAATGTAATAAAACTGAATAAATTTATTTTTTCTCGTTTCAATGCGCTGCATTCTAAAACTACAAAACAGATGCATTTTAAAAAATGCATTTAATAATTACTTGAGGACATTTGTATGTTATACAACAAATAAGTATGATTTTTAGGACATCAATGAGTTGTGCCTATTATAATACTAGCTGACCCGGCAAACTTTGTTCCGCCTTAATGGCAATAAATAAGCAGATTTATTTTTTAATTGGAAAAAATACAAAAAAATGAAATACCTACATTAATCATTCATAATTATTTCTTTATTTTAGTACATAGGTAGCTCTTCATTTAAGTACCTTGTGATACACGACATTTTTTGTTTTATTATCAGGCGCAAAAACAAACAACGCAGATGGTCTTCCGACCCGTGAACATGCCACGTATAATTGACCATGGGAAAAACATGAATGATTTAAACATAACATGAGATTTAAACCACAAACTTTTAAGGATTGGCCTTGTGATTTGTTGATGGTCATGGCAAATGCAAGACGTATCGGAAATTGAAGTCTAGTAAGTTTAGGTCATCTACATCTTTATTCTTAGCCGCTAAAATTGCTCGCTCACTCAACCATTCATTATTTTTGTAGTTAGAAAAAAAATCTGGAAACACATTGTTGATAAGTTCGACTTTTGATGAGACAAAATTACAGAAATGATATTAATCCGCTCTATTCATCGACAGGTACTTGACCATTACCGATAGTCAGCAATTGCTCCGAGAAATCTTCTGCAGTTATATCATTAACCAATGTAACTCTCATGTTTGTTGTCAGTTGTAGTTTCTTCACATAGCGCCATAGATTTGACGATTTGAGGCAAGCGTTTATTTCGTCGGCAGCCGTAGATCTTGGAATTACTGGCAGTATTTGGCGGAAATCGCCAGAGAGTAAAATCATTGCTCCTCCAAAACATCTCGAGTCATTGCGTAAATCTTTTAATGTTCGGTTAAGTGCTTCTAATGCACGTTTATGCGCCATTGTGCATTCGTCCCAGATGATGATTTTCGATACCGCTAAAACTTTGGCCATTGCTGAGTGCTTTGCAATATTACACGTTGGTTCTTCAATAGTTTGAAGATTTAACGGTAATTTGAATGCTGAATGAGCCGTACGGCATCCTTCTAACAATGTGGCTGCTATTCCAGAAGAAGCAACTGCAACCGCTATGTTAGATCTTGCCCGAACAGTTGCTAAAACTAATGACATGAGGAATGTCTTGCCAGTTCCACCAGGGGCATCTAGGAAATATAAACCACCATTTTCATCATCGATTGCCTTCATTAAAGTATCATAAACTTCCTTTTGTTGGTAATTCAATAGGGGTACATTCGTTTGAATAACTAAATCTAATTCCTGGTGATCATATTCACGTTCCCGTTCCAATTCTCGATTAAATGCGTCATTCATTTCACGATATGGTGCTGGCATTCCTAACCTGATTAATAAATTACCGCACATGAGGTAACAGATATCTTCGATCAAGAGTAAAGCACGATTATGTATCTCCCCATTCATCTCAATATCTTGATTTCTGGAACTGACACGAATTTGATGTAAAATATCTTCTGACATATTATCCTTGTATTTGTGCCACAGGTTACATGGGTTTGATGGAAAACATGTCGAAATTATGATAGCGAATAATGTGCGTATCTGACTTGGTGATGCAGAGATAATGGCTTCAGCGATTTTCGTATCCCAATGACTATCGTTTTCTAATAACTTCAATTCTTCACATGCAGCACGATATGTTGGGAATATTACACCATTAACAGTTCGTAGTGACTCAAATGACGTTGGCCCACGCACATTTACCAGCAACAACCGCAAATAGAAACATTCATTATTCTTTGGATGAACTGTATACATACGACCAAGAGCATCAGTAGAACGCACATCTGGATACCCAGGAACCGCATCGCCTTGCTTCCGTTTTTGAAAATTCTTCGATGAAGCATTCCAAGTATAATAACGTGGCATCTCCGAGTAAAGCAAAGTTCGTGCAAACTGATCGCTTTGGCAGATTGCAAAAAAACTGGTCAATGTAGTTGCTGGAGGTGTTTCAGCACGTTGCGTAGCATTCGAAGCCGTGAAATATACTCGTTGACCAATCTCCAGGTGCACCGCCAAATGCATAACAGTAGGATGACGTTCGTGAATGGGAAATGCGAATATACGCCAAATCGCTTCATTACAGTTCGCATAACGACCTACTTGATAGCGTGAAATTTCATCGTTTGTATTCGAGGATTGCAATCCAAAAACCGCCATATCACTGCCTTTCGTGACATATTTGCATATATATTTTATGGACTTAACTGAATTGCAGTATTCAACGTTGCAATGTGTCTTGAACGATTTAGAAATAAGTGGCGAATATGGAACAATCCAACTGTTGTCGACAACGAAATCCATTCTTTTCACTTTCGTTGTGACAGTTCGACCGTTGTCATCTGGTGATCGACGCCGATACAGCGGATAACCGTCATTGCCAGTGACAGTCTCCTCCGTTAATTTTCGTGGATATCGTTTAGAGCACTTTCCATCGACCATGCAAGGTGATTGGGGATTGATGGCACCACACGGTCCATGAATCATATTAGTAGTAACAACATCATGTAGGTCTGGATCGACTTCATAATCAGGAATCTCGGCACATATGATATTATCTATTTGGTCAGGCTGAATTCTTTCCACTAACCAAATAAGAATGTGTGCGTGCGGCAGGCCTCGCTTTTGCCATTCGATTGAATACATCCAGCATCGAGTATCTCCAAAGACGCGTTGTTTAACAATAAAGTTCATCAGGGACCGAATTTTTTGCCTGAATATACGTGCTGTGATGTCGTGTCTATCACTTGATGTTTGTCCGGGAAGCAGCAATTGAGTAATTTCTATCCATTTTGGATTGCAGGTAAAAGTAATAAAGATTTCGGGCCGACCGTAATGACGAACATATGTCATTGTATCTTGTGCATATTCATGCATATGACGTGGACTACCAATGTATGTCGCCGGCAGAATAGTTAATCGACCAATATTAGCTGCATTTCCTTCAGTACTAACTGCATCACGTAAATGGATGTACTCCTCAGAACGCAGTTTGGCTTGGTTCAACCGAATGAATGTTAAACGTTCCGTTTCTATTTTTACATACATATCAACGCAATACTGTTGAAACAATCGACGAAACCGCAGCAAATAGTTGTCAGCATTTTGACGAATCATCAAGCGATATGCGTAATAATTCATTGAGCTAACTTTCTTTGTAGTTTCTTCACCTGAAATGAAAAATTTGATAATTAACCATTTGAAAGGCAAATTTTAAAGGCAAACAATACAGACATTAACCATTTTTTTAATAAGCATTATTTTAAATCAGCGTCTTTCACAAATAAATGAAATAAATTATGATACTGATACTCACCATTCAATGGATTTTTCATTTTAATATTAAAATAATATCCATCTTCTCCTTGCCAAAACATCAGAGGGTATTGCAATGTATCATATGATCGATGAGTTTCAGATATTCGTTGCAGTTGCCCAGTATCGCGACGTGTAAGCACAATATCGCGTTTTTCTAATTGTTCATCAACAATCAGGATGGCAACTTCGTCTACTGTTGGAGCATTAAATGTCCTTTCGTGTGTTCCAGATGGTCGTTTATCTGCTTTAATGACAACTTTAAAGTCATCACTTGGCAGGCGCTCTAAAGCACTCTTAAACAACCTGACCAACGCATGATGTTCATGAAGCAGACACTGCAAGTCTTGAAGAATTGCTCGCTTCATTCCTGCATTGATCTCTAGGCGTCGATCAAGTTGTTCTTCCATGTTGCCCATGAAATATATTTGTAAAAATTTTTTCTGTGTATCTTCGAAAGGTAGTAATGATCCAATTTTATGATAAATCTGTCCTTGTATCTACAAAATAAAAACCAGACAGTATTAACTGGGTTATAAACACTTTTTTCAGTGAGAGAGTAGAGTTCAGGATTAGCAATATACTACATAGGTACCAATAGATAAAGTAAGATATTCTTTAACTACATTGTATATAAGTACAAAAATAAATACCTTAAATGTCGGATTAAATCCTCGTTCTTCGATAATATGTGCCCCAAATGACGTCATTTGGAAACAACCATTGTATTTTTGAGTATTTGCAAGAAAGTGGCGTGATTCTTGTGTTTCGCCACAAAGCAATGAATACAATGGCTCAGGTGGCGGAGTCAACAATGGCAATTTCAATTTACCATTAAGGCAGCATAATCCAGGCGTTTCTCCGGAAAACTTTAATGCACCACAATATTCGCAAACTACGTCCATTTGCCCAATGCAAACGCTAGGATGCAAGCTGTAATCAATGCTGTAATCGTATTGAAACGCTGCTCGATTTAAATCAGCACTTGATAAATGTCTTGTTCTGCGTCGCAAATTATCTATTTGTTGACCTCTGTTGTTCGCTCGACGATTCTGCATTGCTAACCGAGCTGTTTCACGGGCTGCTTCACTTTGCTCTCGTGTTTGAGAAGCACGAAGTCGAGCCATACTATCGCGGCACTGTTCACGTGCAATTTCTTGTTCTTCTTCAGTCCTTTCATTTGCAGTATTTCGTATTCTTCTTGCATTACGGCTTTGTCGGGAAAGATTCGATCGTCTTGGTCGCGGAATTATTAATTAAACTTCACTTCACCTAAAACTCAAATTTTCAACCATACAGAGTTTTATAGTTCACTTCACTTCACTTCACTGTTTATATACTATACTGGCACTCTCATTACATTATAATTGTTAATAATTCATTTAATAGAAATAGTTTTATTATTGATTTCTTACAAATATCTAATTGTCATCCATACTTCATTACATAGCTGTCATTATACGTCAATTACATAGCTGTGATTTGATTTTTGTTATTCCAAGTCTGATTCTTTTTTGTTTTTATACCACGTTTTATAGTGACTGACGTTTCATGTCAAGTCAGACGGGAATGCTGTGGAACGGGATAAAAAGTATCCTATGTCCTTCTCCTGGCTCTAAACTACCTCCCTGCCAATTTTCAGCTAAATCGGTTCAGCCGTTCTTGAGTTATAAGTGGTCTAACTAACACGACTTTCATAATAGCATAAAATATTTGCATATAGTACTATTTGTTGATCGAATGCGCTTGATACAAACCTCCTCATAGATAAAGCTATTTTCATTATTATTTTTGTTCCATTTTACATGTAATTATGGAAAATAATTATAATTATAATAATTTATTATACTAAAATAATAATATAATACCTTATTTTTAGCAGACTTATTATTCACAAAAGTACGAAATAAAATATTCATATTTTTAATCACACATGTTTGTAAATTCATTATGTATATTAATATTATTAAAAATAAGTAGGATAATTTTTTTTCAGAATATATTATTTTTATTTTATTAGTACAGTTATTTAGATATTTATTTAATTCTTATTCTAAAAGTCGTCATAGCGTAACTACCTACTAAATACTAAATATATATTTTTTCCATAAAAAAAAAAAATTAAATCTTTTCTATAATTTATGAAAAAAATTCTAGAAGAATTATATAAAACAAGCTTAGTAAATATATTTATATATTTTACGAATAGTTTTATAAAGAATACATACTACTACTACTACTATAAATTGAAGTACAATTACAAACGTATTCATTTATTAGCTGACGCTACAACCAGACGTCATAGCCTATGTAGGTAGTTCAATTTTTTTATAGTTTTACAGATGTTTTTTTCAGAATTTACTTAAATATTTAAATAAATAATTAAATATTCTTTTTTTATTTATGTCACTAATCCCTATGAGAAAGAAAAGTGCCTGTAAACCTTAATGTTGTAACTTATTACGATACTCTTGCAAATACATAAAATATTAAACAAAGAATTTACTTTTAATTATGATTGGGTCAATTATAATATTCTGGTTTATAGATAAAATCGACAATATAAAAGCTTTTGCCAAAATTAAAATACGATTCACTTTTATACTTTGGATTTCAATAACGAGAACAATTTTCAACTTCTCTTGCGAAATTCGCGATTGGAGTTTTTGGAGATCCTAATTTTAATTTACAAAAATGTGCTAATATTTGCTTAAAAACTTCTGTTACAATGTTTGCGAGCTACCTAAATTTTACCTAAATATTTAATTTCATCAGAACCTATTTTAATAATGTGACTACAAATACTATTTATTAATACAATCTCAAAAATGCTATCTATCGTAGTTTACTTAATTCTCACTATATCTTTTAACTTCCATACTATTTCTATACATTATAAAATTAGTAAAAGTATGATACCTCTAGGTATCAATTGAAATCCATAATTCGTTTTCTGAACATTTTTTTTGTATTGTTATGGTTAATTTATATATTTTTTGTCATATATTTTTGTGGTTTACTTAGTCATCCTAAAAACGTATTAATATCAACAGTACCTGTAAATTAAGAAAAAAAATAAATCTGTGGTTCAATGCTCGGTCGAATTTAAAATATTTAATTTATTAAAGCTTAGTACCATTTAGCTTTATATCATTTTAGTTTCTTGGCCAACTCTGAATGTCTTACATACTTAATGTAGATATTGCAGTCCCTCGCAAGTAATATGTCCAATCGTATTTGAGAATTATATCAGGGAATACGTCGATACGAATATTACCCTACACACACAATGATACAACTTCGAACATTCAGAAGTAAGTATTGAGCTGAATGTCTCCTTTATGCCTTTTACTACTGATTGGATGCTCTTGATCTCTTTAGCGATAAGACTGCCGAAAGTGTACTGTTTTTTTGATGTTATCTTATAAAAACAATTAAATACATGCTACTTGCGAACTTTAGGTAGCTAGTAATTATTCTTAATTACTTATTAGTAACTATTGCGTACTAATAATTTTATCCATTATATTTTTAGCACTTGCTTTGAAGTATTCTTATAACATTTAATTAATAATGTCTAGTATTTATATTAATATAGAATGTAAAATAAACCGACACGGGCAGGGATTCGAACCCGCGAATACTGGGAAACCGTCCCGTCGCTCTACCAACTGAGCTACCGTATCGCTGTCCATCTCGAATTAAGTATTAAGCATTCTATATGTGATCGTCTTTATCGGGAAGGTGGTGACATCTATTAGGTTTCTTTCGAAAATCTTCTTTCTACTAGACATTTCGAAAAAAATGTCTAGTATTAATAATATATTTACTCCTGTAATTATAATTATTACAAAAACTTTGAAATGGTAATAAGCACAAAACTCGACCCAGGATTGCATGAAAATTTTAAATTCTATACCTCATTGTTAATTATTTTAAGTCTATTTTTATGGTTGTATATGTTAGACTATTTTTTGGTCTAAAACATAATAAAATAAGTAATAACATAACATATAAGTCGACAGTAATTTGATATGCAATAATAGCAAAAAGCAGAAGCTTTTTATTTATTATGTTATTGACCTTTAAAAAATAATATTTTATTGTACTAAGAAATGAAAACAAACGACATGATTTAATTTTTTTATTGTAGTGTCTATATTGTAAGTCTAATTAACACGATAATAATTACGGATGAATAAAATTTTATGTAACCACTAATTACCGGTATGTAACTGGATTTACCGGTATTATGAAAATTAATTTAAATACAATATTAAACATTATTATAAATACAATATTGCCTATGGACTCACAGAGCGCTGTTCATATTAAAATTTGTTTATGCGGCATAGATAATTCTGGTTTAAAACGATTAAATTTACGGATGATCTGAACATTAAATAAATATTAATACTATGCAATACTTGTTGAAATGATGCTTCCAATCAGGATCATATATTACAAGTTACAGAAAAGGGATTGTACCTTATGAAGTAGTAGAAATTAGTTTTGAATAATATTAAGTTAGATGTAAAGATGTAATAACTGCATTGAAATTGGATGAAATCTTATAATTTTATATTTATGTAGCCCTTCGGTGTCGTACAAGGGGACTAAGTGCATTGTGGTACTACTCACAATCTAGCCCCTTAGCTCAATATTTTGACAGTCTCCTTGAGAGACCTGAGTGGACCCGAGTAACAGAATCGTCACACATAAAATTGCAAAATGGAGAGAGATAGAAACAATATCAATTTAGAGTCGAACCGGGGAAGACCCGGCAACTCGAGGGTACTATATAGAAAATAATGGTAATGCTGATGATATTTTGCGAGGCAGTTTAATTCCCACTAGTCTTGGCGGTACATCAGCCTACGCTATGACATTATAAATAAGACGATAGAAGAGAATGACCCCAAATTAAAAAAAAAAACAACTGATGTTCTGCTACTACAGAGCCAAACCGATGAACATCTGCTACATCAAAAGACTACTCCTGTAATAATGAACTTTCTTATGCAAGTTATACACAAATTAAATGTAGTTATGAAAGCTAGCGGTGTGAATATTTATGTAACCACCGACCCTATATCCATCAACCACAGTATGTTTCAAGGAGATTCCTTATCACGTCTCCTATTTTATGTTTAGATCAACCCTTTAACCTAAATCTTAATTAATTATCAGCCTAAAAGATTTAAATTACAGGGCAGTACTATTTTCAACCATTTACTTTACATGGACGATTTAAAACTATACGCTAATAATATAAATAACCTTTCAAAATCGATAATATATATTTTTTTACCAGAAATAGAGAATTCAGTTTATGTAATTCAGAATGGGTAGAAGGACGGTAGAAGATCTGGTCAAATGTGTGAAAGTGATTTTCCACTGACAGAAGAAGAATTTCAGGATATAAAATCTGACAAGTAATACAAAAAATAGACCATAGTTTATCAGAGAACAAGCACAAAAATAATATTTACGTAGGTTAAAAATAATACCAAGATCACAACTTAACGTTCTAAATCTAAAGGATCTTTATATTTATGATGTTTTAACTCTTGTTTACACACTCGGAATAAACTTTCTAAAATTGACTTATAACCAGAGAATTACTTACTAGCCGTGACCAAAGCACAAACACTAATAGCAGAAGAAGGGCGATAATTCATATCTACCGGTAAGCAAAGGAGAATGGGTTTTCTTAACGTAATTCTGTTTTTCCCTAATTGTTTTAGGTCGGTAGAAAATGATTACCGAGACATTACGGTAGATATTACCGAGCTCAACTCGAGAAGAAGAGAAACTTTGACAAATAAATGTTATATTATGATATTACATACCAACAAATTCGATATTGTCTTGACGAGAAGCTTTAAATTTAATTAATTATTTAATGTTGTTGTAGTTATATAATATCACTGGTACTTATTATCGTTACTTCTACTACGAAGTGAAATATTTATTAGCAATACTATTAACAACTTCAATAATGTTGTAATACGATAAGAGTATAATTCAAAGTGACACAATTAATGGGAACTAATTTGATGCAACGTAATCTATTTTTCTTTTACACAAACACAAACATTTCATTAAAAAGTTACTGTTTATTTAGGTTTAATATAAAATATAAAACTTTGAACCAAGAATTGCAGAGTGAACCATTAAATTTTGTAAGATCTGAAGTTACCATTCTGTATGTTCAAAAGTTTGATTATATACATGTCATAATCAGATATTTCAAAGTATTTGCCTATTATTTTATGATTTCTTACAAATTTGTTTACATGTTGTTTTGACATTTGACATTTTGCTTTGTTATTATACTGTCAGTATTTTTAATAAAGCTAAAAAATATGCTATGAGTATAACATAGCATATTTTTATAATATCCGTGTCATCACGTGCTCCTTCTTTATAGAAAACGAAAAAGCAAACTATAAAATCGTATAAATTCATTGATTTTTAGTTTTGTTATATTTACAGAAAATAATACTCTTATATTTTCTATTTTCTTATAAAGATAAGAGAACTCTCAAATAAAAGCATAAATAATTATAATAAGCATGATAATTACTGTATTATTTAAATCTAGTTTCTGGTTTTCAGTAGATATAAAAGAACTCTCATTTCAGTTTGACTGGGAGACAAAAAACCTGTCTAATACTTTTTATGTGATGCGCAAACCTACAAAAGATGAAAATTTCAATTACTTCTTATTGTATTGAAGTCAAAGTATATGTACTTAGCAATTACTAACTGTTTGTAAGTAGGTATTTGTAAAATGTAATCCCAAGCATTTTTGTAAGACCATCTCTTGTGACCATGTCAGAAATTCTGAGCAAAATTAATATGATCAATCGGACGAGAAAGAAGACACTCGCACTGCAAAATTTATAACAATTCGTTTTACCTCGAAAAAGATAAATGAACACAGTGGAATAAACCTAACCTCTCAAAATTAGGCCCTGGAATGCCAATATTGTAACTGAGCCTACAGGACTCAAGGGGCTTACTAAAGAGGCACGATCAATCAGCCTTCCTTGTATATACTTCTTTGTATATTCCTTTGAGAGGTTATTAAACTTGTACCTAAATGTACTAACAAATTTATCTGCTCTTTTCAAAACTGTAAGATTCTCATCTATGAAGACTTACTTGCGTGGTTGGATTCCTCGATATATCAGGAGTTCTTAGAGCATCTCATGTGGACTTAAAAGATGAAGAAAGAAAAAACTAGCAATGGGATTGAGCTTTTCAATTAAATGTGTGCCAATTTAAATGTAGAACGATGTTTTAAACTACTACTCACAATGAGACTTTGGCACCAATTCAATGTTTCAACTCCTATGTAACTAACAAGGCCAGGGTCAAATCAAATATCTATCAGCTATCGTAAGCAGGGTCAAATCAGCTATCGTAAGTACCACGATGGCTGCAAAAACGATTTATGAAGGCGATGCCATTGATTCTTCTTCTAGGCTATTTAATCGTTAAAATACAAAAGAAGCCACACATGACCAAAACTCAGAGAAAGATAAGTCAAGATTGTTTGCTCTAAATGCAAAGAAAATGTCAATAAAATCAACATGTTTGTCATTTGCCAAAATTGTTATGCCAGAAACTAATATTACTTGTTATAGTTATTAGAGATTTTATTGTTAGTTTATTTAACTTTGCTCAGTATGTAAGTTCACAGATACTTTATAATGAAAGTGTAACTTTGCTTGTAGGTATATATTGTTTTATTTCTATAAACCTGAGCGGAGTGTTGAAGGCCCTACGCAACTACTTACGTAACTTTTTAGGCGCAAGTAACTAAGGATTAAGTAATAGCATGTAAGGTAGTGAGATAAAGAAGATAGAATAAATGAGTAAAAGAAGGCTGCATTTTGTCAGTATAAATTATTCAGTAAAATGTGTATCATATTTGAATTTTTTTTTAAAGTAGAAATTTTTGAATATTATTTTATTAAACTTAATTTTAGCAATACATAATCCTACTAATGATAATAGAATCGTATTTCTTCCATATTTTTTTATATCAAATATATGTGAAATCAAACATCACCAGATGTGATTTTTTTATATGTTTTGCATTAAAAACATATATTAATATGTATTATAGCCTAGAACGAGGCATTTCTTAACACATCCAAATGTAATGTTACAAAAAAAAAAAATAATTGCAAGAATATACATAGATAAATAAATAAAATTTATTTAGTAAAAAAGTAAAATTTATTTAGTAAAAACATGTAATTTACACTTTCAGTAAAAATGTTTTTAGAAAATACAATATTAATGGTAAAATGGAAATAACATTTATGTACCATCTCGATTCTTTAAGTTAAATACAAGTAGGCACATTAGCTCCTCTTCGCAAGACATGAATAAATTGGTTCCCGGCATCTTATCGAGCATAAAACAAGATTGCGGTTGAAGGTAAGCCCGTAAACACGTCATGCGGTGATATATTTTATCTTTTTTTTTTACAAATGCAAAGAAAGAGCCTCTTTTCTTAAGAAATACAAATAAAATCCATTTATGGTCTTTCGAGTAGTCATGATCAGTTTTGACAAGCTTTTCGGGTAACTGTTTATTTATTTACAGGTCTGTACTGTGTAAGACTTTTCGTGTAATATTATATGCTGCATGTTTCCCATAATTATATAAATAAAAGAAGAATAATATAGGAACAGTATAAGCTCTAGAACTTAGAATTAACTATTATTGAAAACAAAAGAAACTCATACTTTTGTATAAGAGGCTTCAAAGAATAGTACGAAATGGTAATTGAAAAAATAATTTTTAAACGACATTTACACATATTACGTTCATAGCCTATTTGAGATTTATTTCTTTGATTAACCCTAACAATCTTCTCTTTTAAAATTAGGATGTTTTTTAATTTCAACAGCCTCATGAACCATTCTTGGAATGTAACGTTGTTCTTTAGCCAGGATTTTGGGTTTATCAAATCTTATATAATGATAGAGCTTGTCTATGGTATGTTCACACACTGCTGACTTCGATTCGATGGTTTCCTAACTCTTTTACCGATGCTCCTCTTTGTTTGACCTACAATCGGATACTGACACCTCTCCTGGGACATACACAAGCTTATGTCAAGGATTCTTACCAGTTTGTTAATGATATTCAACAAGTAAAATTAAATAACAACGACATTATGGTTAGTTTCAATGTACAGTCACTATTTACCAGCCTTCCAGTGAGTGACTGCATTGAAATTGTCACGAGAAAGCTGGAGGATAACAACATGCCTGTAGAATATGCAGAATTACTGAAGCATTCCTTAACATCTGGCTACTTAATGTGGAAGGATGAATTCTATGTACAAGTTGATGGAGTGGCAATGGGCTCCCCGGTCTCCCCCGTTGTTGTCCATATATACATGGAGTATTTCGAGGCGAGGGCCCTGTCCTCTGCACCGGCTATACCGAAGATCTTTAAACGGTACGTAGATGACCCCTTCACAATACTACCATCAATACTATCATCATGGATCAATCATCTGCTTTTCTAGTACACCTTAATTACATTAACAACAAAATATAATTTACAATGGAATTGAAGTCAAATAATACTTTAGCTTTCCTTGGTATTCTTATTATCGAGAATCCTATTCTTATTATCAAGGTTCAAGCACATCACTTTTTACTATGTTTATTTAAAAATATTAAAATATAATAACTGGTTAAAAATAAGAAATATAAATGTTTAAGCATATGAAGCCTATTATTTTTTTTAAAAAATATGGACTGAAAAATGAATCAGGCGGGTTTCAAACGCGTGGCCTCTGGGAAATCGAGCCGACGCTCTTTAAATTTATCGACGTATAGCTACAAGATTCGATGAATTTCGTATTTTATAAATTACCTAGGTAATGTATTTGTAGGTTATGTACAGGTCTAAAATTTCTGTCTATTTGAAAATATGTATTTAACACCACTCAATGTCATATGATTGTAATGAAATGTAATGTGCTAGCGATATCTCAGACTGTTTTTTTGTACATAATATTACCTACGTATTCTTTATCGTTCAATATATTTCATTTATCATAAGATTATTTAGTAACGGGCTTTATATTCATGTATTAATATTTTATTAGAAAGGTATGTTCGAACTTTTAATAAAAATATCACTATTATATATTTTTTAAATTTGCTCCATGTTTCTATCTCTTCATTGTTTACACCATCTTATGGAGTGTCGTCCTTATCGGAATAATAAAAGAAATTTTAGAGACATTGCCTCTCTTGATATAAAGGATAGGGAGGAAATAAATGTAGAGAAAGAGTAAACATCGTACGCCCCTAGTATCGCAGCAGCCGTGTTTCATATGGCCAATGTCTGCAATATCTTACACATTTGGGAAATAGCCCAGTGGCACACCGGATGGGGACATTTCCCATCTGCCTTCCTCTTCCCCAATTCCAGAGCTAATACCTTGGTCGCTGATCACCTACACTGGGACTTCCCTCATGGGGTCTCACCTGGCTGGTCTGAATGCCCAGGTAGCAATCGGCTCATCTTCAAACACCCGGGACCTAATCCTAAATCCTCAGCATTTATTCCTGATACTTCTTATAACTACTGAACTGATTGTTATCGTATTTTTTATTATATAGCGGTATTATCATTGTCGTCTTAGCAACAAAAAATCAGTTATCGGTCATGTGGTTGAGAATAAATCACCTAAAAACTAAATTTCGCAATATACGAATAAAATCATTGAATTTGCGCTCAACCAACAGTCAGAATTGTAACCTAGTAATTTGTATTGTTGAATCTCAAAGGGATGTAATGAAATTGGATATAGTTTTAGTATAAATCAATGTAGTTTAAAATTCGTAAACTCGAAAACAGAAAATACTAGGCATTGAACATGTTCTTTTAATTGACTTATATTGTTAACATAATGAGGGTGGACAATTTTGTTTTTAACTTATTATTTTATGACGAACGTTTTACCTTTTTTTAAAGAGTAAGGTTCTTATAATTGTAGGCCAATAATTTGTGAAATAATTGAAAGCCGATAATTTGTGACATTTTTTATTTGAACTAGCTGCTATAGCAAGAAATTTCAATGCCTTTGCAAAAGAAACCGATATAGATTTGTTTTGTATGTCATCTGCAAAGCTAAAGGGATTAATAAATAGTATGTATTTTGGAAGTGAATAAGTTTATCGAACATTAAGTTTTTAAATGTAAATGTGAATGCTTAAATTTATAAATTTGTTAGTATTTATTTGATTATTAATCAGTGGAAACTTGTAATTGGCTATAAGTAACCATATTATCTAATATAACTATAACTTACTATCTAATAATAATCACTAGCTGTAAGTTTTCCCAAAATTGTAAAAATAAAATAAATATAAATAGGTATTGTATATTAATAATTGAAGCCACTCTTAACCAATTGAATGCTGTATTTGTTTGGTTTTCAATTTAGGTATCAAAATGTATGACTTTAATTTAATTACAAAATATACCCCCAATAAATATTTTATTAGTATCTAAATAACATTATGTTAATGAAAATTTTTATATTTAAAGCATATTATTCCAATCAATAATGACTTCAGTTTTTGACACATTCCATTGCACGCGAGGTAACAATATTAGTAACTTCTTTTTTTATTTTAAATAGACATTCTTCTTAAAGCAATTAGCATTTCAGTAGTAACGGAATTCTCAGTGCCTAATCTTCAGTATTTAAACATCCTCGTATATGGTATTAAATAATAAGGGTTAAATCTAAATGAGTAACGATCTGTACATATAATAAAATTGTCACTGATCCATTTCTGTACATGGAAAATATAAAAAAAAATCATAGGGGGCCTTTATAAGAGCAAGAGAACCCAAAACAATGGTTTTTCAGTTTGTCTGTTTGTCTGTATGTCTCTATGTTGGTGCATGCTAATCTCAGAAACGGTTTAACTAATTTGAATTCGGTTTTCAGGAATATATAATCACATTATTAATTATCACATTTTCACATTATTATTATATATTATCACATTATTCATTATTATATTATCACATTATTATTATCTTCGCTTAACATTAAGTATTCATTTCATCTAAATCATTTAAGAAATAAAAAAAAAATATGTCAATTTATGTCAATAACGTAATAGTTACAATGCAAATCTTATTCTATACATGTAATAAATCTGTAGGTAGTCTTTATACATTGAAAGTATAAAAAATATACCAGGATGTGAAGTGATAACTAACAGAATCCTTTTTCAGCATTTTTAAAATCTCTGTCGGTTTATCTGTTTGCCTTTTAGTAGTGCATACAATACGAAAAATCAATATTTTCAAAAATTCATACAGGGGGACCTTTATATAAGCAAGAGAACCCAAAAATAATGTTTATTCATTTTGTCTGTTCGTCTGTATGTCTGTTTGTTTGTGCACGTTAATCTCAGAAACGGATTTTTGGATTTGTATGGAGTTTTCGGGAATATTTTTTAGAATTGGTTAACAAATAAAGAAGTTAATAATCTCCTATTGTCGTACCATTGCTGCTTACCAGTTTGAAGGTTTATAGTTTTTACATACATTGGGTATGTTTTATCAAAATCGAAATCTACGCGTACGAAGTCGCAGACACAGCTAGTTTTTTATATTATTACCTTACGGACAAGTCGTTACGTTACCTTCCCGTGTCTATAACACAAGTAAAACATAAAAGAATAAATGAAATAGCTAATTATTAGTCGACATAACAAAGATTATTTAATTTTGCGTACACCACATTTTTAGTAATAGGTAAAACAATAATATGGGATTAATTTCACAGCCTTATCTGAATTGGAATGCCACCTACGCGGTATAAAACCGCGTTGCCGAAGGTAATTTGATAATATTGTAAATGTTAGCTTTTAATATATATGTTTAAAAATATTTTAAGTAACTTCAAATGTAAGTACCATATTATATAACCTTAATCTTACAATGAACACAATCTTAATAATTATCTATAGTAAGAATAAATAAAGTCAATTATTATGTTATCAAATAGATTTTTACTTGTTGTTGTAATGTTATTAATGAATAAATAATCTTAATTAAATATTTTCTTTCATAAATATAAATAAACATAATATAAAAACACACGATCTCATTTATGAATTTTAATTTATTTCCTTTCCTTTGCTTTTGTTTTATTCATATGTTGTATTAAAATAGTTAATTATTGTCTACGAGTTTACAAAAAGTTAACACTAAAGTTGTTGTGTCTTAATCGAAAAGATTAAAAAAAATGTATTTGTCGTAGTTTGTAAACAATTCCAATGCAGTTGTACTACCAACTACTCTCTTATTATTTTTTATTTGATTTGTATATATTTATATACCTTAGACAGAGTAGGTACCAATAGACCACTTCTGTTCGCAAGTATACAAGTAGGAGAAAAATGTATGTAATAATGTATGTAATGTGTGGAAGAAAAGATTATGTCGTTATGACTTATTTCTATAAATAGTTTAAAGTACGGCAAGAGCACCTGCTCCCTCCTCGAAAAAGCTGGGCCGCTAAAGCTGTTTTGAATCCTCTGATATCGAAAGAGTCCTTTGTCCGTGTGTTACGACTTTTTAAATATAAAAAAAAATACCAAAGTCATTGCAATACCAATTATAGTATTTTCTATTACAATGTAACTTTAGGTTTAATGAAAACATCGGAACATTGGATTAATTACAGTAATTCGAATATTCATTATGGAAATATAATCGAATACGTTGCAACATGCATGCTAGAAAATATTTAGAATATATTACATTTATGAATATAACGAATATGTGGGAAATTTTTCTGCTTCTTACGTATTGAGAAATCACACTAACCATTAAAGTGAATTAACTACTGCATCTAGATTTTAGGCTGAAAAGTGTCTCGAAAGTCTTAGATTCGTGTTCAAGTGAATGGTCTTAGCTACAAGACGAAATAAAACTAGTTTTTTGGGAAAAATATAGTCACAGATTTAAAAAAAAAACATTTATTTTATGGAACGTCCATGAAATGTGTAGTTGAATTCAAATATCTGAGCTGTTTAGTTATTTTATTTATTTATTTTTATTTTCAAGGAATAATGCAACTCTTCAATTGATATTGTACTTAAATCAAATAATATATATGACCCTAGATAATTGTATGTTACTTTTTAATTCAATTTTTATTTCTTTAATACAAAAATAGACGGAAACTAAAATCGGATACCAATTAATTACCATTACTTTTAATTAATTACATATTCGGTTAACCGAGGGTCGCTATATAAAATAATTTATATACATGACTACTATAGCAAATTTCCATGTTAAAAAAAAAACAAAATTAAATACTAAATTCTTTTTACTATCATTTACATCAATTTAAAATCAGAATATGAATCAAGTCTACGTAGTTTAATTTTCTTAGCAGATAGATTAAACACTGTAACAGAAACTGCTACTAAAATAAATAGGAACTTAAATATGATCAAACTATATTTAAAGGAAATCTGCCTTTATGACTCTTTATAACATTTTTAAAAGTAAGAAATGTTAGAGTAACTTTGCCTCATATAACCTTAAAACTGTCTTATAAAATCTTACTTATAGATAAAGAAGTGGCTACATGCAACCGTGAAAATAGCCGGCATGTCTTTGTACTGTCAGTTGATGTATTTCAATTTAATTATACGTTGACCGCTGGCTTTCGTTTGAAGTCGATATAATTTACATGAAAAGAATTATTTTAAGACCACGAAAGAAAATCCTTCTTTACATTTTATTTAAATCTAATTGAAAAACTTAAGAATATATATTCGATATTTTTATAGACGTTATTAAATATGAAATTCGTTTCTAGCGGGAATATATACTAAATTCCGCAGATATTAATAGGACTCGGTGTTGGGTAAAGCTTTTATTTATACTAATTAATGTATTTCACAAAGTATTTTTTTTGGGTACGAAAGCGCCCGATCATACTTCTTATTAGAGATGATAGTTTGGGATACAAAAGACACAATATAGGTATATAGAATGAAATATAATCTAATGTATGGACAAACGATACGTCATACATACATACGGAACTGAGAGAAGGGGATAGTGGTCTTTAATTAACCACTTGACGGTGGTCATATTTTTATTCTTTCATTAAAACACACACACATCTTATATTGTAATTAAATATTTATTGTTAAAATTGAATATTATTGAAATCAGATTAATTTAAATGCAATTATACTATGTAAACTAATTTGTCTCATTCAAATTATCATCAATATAATGAATGAAAAAAAATCGAAAATTGCTTTGTCTGTAATTGCTAGACAATTGCTTGTTATGAACTTAATTCAGAATTAAATTTTGTCTCAAAAATAATTGTTGCTTTTTTCGTTAATAATATAATTTCTTATAACCATAAAAACTGGTTAAAATATTATTTTTCTGTTTAGTTTGTTTTACTAGATATATACAAAAGAATACGACACCTTAGGAACAATTATTTCTATTTTCTCCAAAACTTTAAAGATAAAGTAAATCTTAAGGAAAGTGTTCTCTTTGACAAACTTAACTGACGTCTTGAAAGACGTGAATTATAGATTTTTTTATTCTTGCAAGAATATCGGAAATAGATTATAGAAAGAGGGAAAATAGACAGGAATATTTACGCTTAAAAAATATAAAGAAAAAAGTTTCTACGAAACTAATTTCCGACAACCCATCTTTTGTATAAACAAGCCTCTCTGGAAAACCTTCCCATCGTAATTTCTGTAGTGAATCGCGACCTCGAGTTAATATCTGAATGGAATAAATGTTATGGACTAACGGTTAACCCGATCAAAAGCCAATCAATTATTATTGGTAGCACACATTTTATTTCAAAAACTGATTGGCCAAACTTTATCCTGGACTCACCAGGTTAAAGTACTAGGTAAGAGAACCTTTGCCGCTATTAGTTCTTTAAGACGCCTTAGCTCATTTCTACCCATTCCCGCCAAAATTATGCTAGCGGAAACTCTTCTTCTTCCTATACTTGATTACGCCGACGCAAGTTACCTCATCATATCAGAAGAATAATTAAATAAACTTGAGAGGATCCATAATTTTGGCATCCGCTTCATATTTGGACTACGAAAATATAACCGTGTTTCTTTATTTTGCAAACGACTCAAGTATCCATCGCATAAGTATCGACCTATCCGACTTCGCCGGAATCAATACACTCCTTCACTTTTGTACTGTTTGTTATTTAATCCTTCTAGCACTTCCTTTAAGAGACTATTTTCTTTTAATGAAATCTGATATAAGAGCTGTAAGGCCATCTCGTAGTCTTACACTCAAAATTCGTTCACATAATTCCAAATTTTACAATAAATCATTTGTCGCTAGAGCTATCCTTCTGTGGATCGACTTACCACTGAACATCAGACAATCAACATCTATTTTTATCTTTAAAAAATCTTTAAAATTGTATTTTCTTAATCAATTAGTTAGTTTAATATTTTATGTAGGTATATAATGTTTTATTTATTACTTATATAGTATATATACAGTTTAAATTATGTATTAATGTGTGTTTATTATAAAATAATATATATTGAAAATCATATGTACTTCGCACCACCCCTGTCTTTTCACGATTTTTTATTTCTTTACTCGAATAGGGTTGTCTGAAAAAAATCGCTACTTAGCGATAAGGCCGCCTTGTTGTACTTTTATAAATCGTTGTCGATGTATTATTTTATTTTATAATAACAGTATTATTATTAATATAAATCGTTGCAAAAAAGAAACAAGCGATTAAAATAATTAATTAATTAATCCGCAAATTGTTTGTGCTTACTCAATCATTGTATTGAATTTGATTTTTTTGGCTAGCGATAATAAGTAAGTTGTCATCTATTCTCCGTATATCTTAAAACAATTAACAGTTGTAGTTTTCCAAAATGTAAAATATTATATATTTTTGCGGCTACTTAGGACGTGACGTGTTAAAGATTTAATATCTTTCTCAATATCTGATTATAGAATTAGCAAACAAACAAATGAAAATTGGAAAGGCAGATGAAGACGCAACAGCTGATACGTACTGAGTCAAGATTGTACTTCAAAAAGTCAGGTATAGATGAAGCAAGTTATATTTTTTGGAACGTAGTTCCTTATCACGCGTTGTGAAAGGGGGCTAGACGGTAAAAATTCTTACGAAAAGTTGGCACGACAGGTTTTGCTAGCTCTCTCTCTCTCTTATAGAAAACAAGCGAGATATTTTCATTTCTATCATCTTTATTATTTGTATTATATTAAATTGCTTAGTAGTTCTTTATTATTTATTTGATATTGGAGTTTGTTCTTTTAGAATCAATTTGCAAATACGACAGTTTCAATTAAAATAATAATACAAATTTGTGATCAAATATACTCGTAATGTTTTGTAACAACGCCATCTATTTATACCTTAGGGAAACATAACTACATCTGTTATATAAACATATCAGTACAAAGTGAAACCGCTAGGTGGCGGGACAATAACTCATGGGTTTATTGATTAACAATTTTTAATTTAGTTATTCATTTTATTTACATTTATTATAAATTATCGGCGAAATACCAAACAAAATAGTATACAAATATTCATTTCATTCATTCATTCATTCAACTCATTAGCATATTAGCTTATATTAATAATTTAATACCATAAAAATTAGAAATGTATTGTTCCCTACATGAAAATATAAGACTTTACTTACCTACATTACAAATAATAAATATTTTAGGTTTTAATTAATTATTCTCATTAGTATTTTTTGTATTATATTAAATTGCTTAGTAGTTCTTTATTATTTATTTGATAATGGAGTTTGTTGCAATTTTTAACAATTATTACTAAAATTGAGCCTACCGATTAAGTTTTTGAGTTTATATTTAATAATAAGAAATTTAATAATAAAAAAAATATATTATTATTATAACTTAAAAAAAATATTAGAATTCCTTCAATAATTAATCGAAAGGAACTTCGTTCCATCCGGGTTTCCCTTGACACCTCTTAGTTTTTGTAACTAATTAAACTAACCAAAATTCAAATATTTTATACTATAGGCCATAAACTGTCAACATAAATTAGGAAAAGATTTATCGCCTTAATACTTACAATATATATCTATATACGATGGGCCCAGGTGACAAAGTTAGAAGAACATTATATTGAGAAAGAAAAAAGACAGTGAAAACATCAGTCCTTTACTTCGCTAAAGTAAACTTTTTAACTTAGATTGACGTACATTGTGTTATAGATTTTTTATTTCATAAAAAGGAGTATCATCTGGCATGTGGGTCATCAGATGGTTAGTGATAACTACCGCCCACGGTTTTGTAACACTAAAGGATGCTCAAGACCTTCACCTGCCTTGTAGTGGTTTTTAACATTACGCACCTACATTTAGAAAATTACTTTATTTTGTTTTTTTTTTATGTTAATATAAATATTTTTTAAATCTTTTTTAAAACTTTTGCTTATGTTCCGCTTACATTTTAAAAATAAAAAATACTTTTCGTTCCAAGAATTTCTTGTAGATGAATAATTTAATTTAATCTTGTTTAATTAAACGTTTTGAACTAAAATGAAATTGTATTTAGATAGTATAATTTTGCAAGCTCTTGCTCGTACATAAAACAATTTAAACGCTTCTACTTTATTAAAATGCAGTTTTTAATTAAGATACGAAAGCTATTTATATAAATATTAAATTGTAAGGTTATTATTTAAATATAAAGAAGTATATACTTTTACATCAAAATTGCCCTAAATATTAATAATTAAAATTTAGGGCAATTAAATATAAATTAAATATATATATATATATATATAAATGGGCTGAACCCTTCTCCTTCCCAACCTCCCGCGCTGTATACACACCCCCCATACAGCGACGGGACCACTCCACAGTCAACTCTGCTATCAGAGAAGTACCAGAAGCGATCCCGCGACCCCGGCAAAGAGGGCCTGCACCCTCCCACCCCCAACGCCCAGGCCTACTTTCCAACGTGAACACACGATGGAAAGAGGCCCGAACCCCCCGAACACCACACGTGTTCCCACGCACTCCTCCCACGACAGCCACGGAATTCCTCCCGGCGATGCTGGATATCTGAGGAGGAATCCATCACTGTTCCCGAACCCCCCGCAACCAAGTACGCCCCAGCACCGCACCTGGAGTAAGAAGTTCGGCCCACTCTACCCCACACGCCCCCCATCAGACAGCCACCGGATACCTCCCGGCGATGCTGGATACCTGAGGAGGCACCCGCGACTGCCACCGAAACCGCCGCCACCGAATGCGCCCCAGCACCGCAACGGCAACCGAAATCCCAGGCACCGCAAGTTGCCCAGACCATCTCACCGTCGAGCAGCGATTAACTGCTCGGCGGAAAGAGGTCCAAGCCTCCCCCCCGCAGACAAGCCACCCCGAAGGACCACCCGCCCTTGTCAGCCATGGACTGGGCACAAACCCCTCATGGCCGACCCTCACCGCGCCGGGTATTAGCCAACGGGAGAACCCGAAGGTTCTCAGTAACCGTTGTTGCACGAGGAGGTTCCCGGCGTTCGCCCCCCGTGTTGAACTTTACCTAGTTTAAGTTTCCCTAAGTTCAAATCTGTAGCTAATAGAAAATGTATTTGCTTCAACTATTATGAGATCTAAGAGTCTGCGTAAGTATAATAGTAAGACATGTAGTTAACAATAACGCGATGCCATGACAGTTTCAGAGGAGGGCATGTAGATTTAAAATATATCTATATAGACATGAACTCATAGTTGTTTCGCAAATAAACATTAATTATTATAAACCCATTGAAGTATTCCAAACTAAACGACAAATAATAGGCTATATCTTGTCATTTGTAGTTAAATGTCAACATGTTAACTATAGTATCTTGCTGTTTTTAAAATACAATATGTTACTATGTCTTATTGTTTCTACAATAAGGTACGCATCGAATGAAAATGTAAAAAAAATTACGGGCCGTGACAAAAGCGCATATGTGGCCATATTAAAACGTATAGTTTTAATATATTATATACACAGTGATAACATACAAGTACATATAGATTCGATTGTGATATCATAAATTGATCAAACATAATTTAGATCTGAAGAACAATTAAAATATAAATAAGTATATTAACGGTCACTTCCGGATGATAATGATTTAACGATATTTTATAACTTATACTTTTTTAATTCTAATGTAAAATCTAATTATTATATTAACATAAATGTCAAAAGCGTTGCATGCATCATCTGTGTGCCGTTTTTTTTTAAATTTCGTTACCGTAATTAATTGATATAACAATTTACAGAGCCTTCTAGAGTTATACAAAAAAACTATTAATGTCATCGACTAAGCTCTCGTAGAAGGGACCTGTCCCTGGTCTATCTTTGTTAAAAATACCTTACAATCTTCTAAAGTTTTAGGTTAGAAGGACACAATATGCAAACTTACAAACTTGAGTATTTATAATATTAGTCGAATTGATAAGTATTTAAAGTTGTGACCTTAATTTTATTAAGAATTACAATATATTGCTACGTTTATTAATATCAAAATATAGTACAAACATACTCATACTCTAAAGATATATTAATCTATGATTATTTATCTAGATTGAAATTCAGCGTGAATACTAAATTATGTGATTATACTTTTTTGAATGAAATTGTGTATGAATAAAAATATGGCTTCTAACAGCAATTGATAATGATAACATTTGCAATACGGAGATATTAACTATTTATAAAATTTCCAAATTGCCGTCAACAACTTGGTCATGTGTTTCAGTTTTTGTGCTTTTGCTTTTCACGAACAAAGTGGAAGGAACTTTAAGGAGTTAGATAATAATGATGATAATGACATGTTTTTTTTAAACTTCTAACGATCAAGCACGTCTTTCTTGTAAAGGAAGATTATTTCAAATAATATAGATATAATGGACAGTAATAATAGTTTTTTACGAAATTCCGGTATTTGGCCATATTTTCGTAGCCCAAATATGTTAATATTTACATTAACAAAGATTTTGGAGACTGGACTTTTATAAGTAAGAATATATCAGTCCGTTCATTCGTCAGAAATAAATCTTTTCGCTTTTCTTTTAGTCTTTGCTCCTTGTTCCAGCAAATTCACTAGTCTTTAGGGAGACATTCATCCATTCCTATATTATGTAACTTAACTTTTAGGGGCATTATACTGTGAAATACCACGGTACGTCAAAATTAATACTTAAACTATTCATTATGAATAAAAACCAACAGTGCCGCACTGAATTCATTTATTCACTTCCCGGTTTAAATTTGTATGCGTTTGTATGCCGTAATAACTCTCTTTTCATTTATATTTGTATATACGATGTTAATTGCATTTTAATACCCATTTTCTCTTCAGTCTCATAACTCGAATACAATGAGTCCTATAATAATTATCGAATTATTAACAATGACATTAGTACTAGCTATTTCATATTATTTATAATATCAAATTCAGCTCCATATAAATAGAAGTGGAAATAATAATATTTAAAGTATGCTTAAAAACATTATTAGTAATATTGCAATAAATTTAATATTTTCATATACGAGAATAAAAAAAAAATGTACCCTAATTAATATGGGGTACACAAAGTTACAGCTAGGTTATTAAAACATCATGACTACCAATATAACATCAAAATGTATTAAGCTCTTATTTATCTCAATCATGAGCTCAACCATCAACCACATCACCATACGTGAAACATGAACTTTAAAGTATATAGTAAACGGTCACATAGTAGTTTTGTAATTTTTTTTTAAACTAAAATCAGTTACGTAAATATGACTCAGTGTATTTTTATTTTATAATATATAATATCACAAATAGGCACAAATATTTATTATGCTATAATAAAATAAATATAATAATAACAATAAATAAAAATGGTAAATACGAATACAGATAATAATGGAAAAAAAATGTGTCATAATTCCTTTAATAATGTAAATTAGTTTCTAATTGAGGATTATGAAACAGACGATTATCCTAAGCCTAGTACTATAACTGGCATACCCACATAAAAAAATAATTATAGATATTATAAAACAATTATATCAAATTGTATGTTTGTTGTCAATGGACTTTTAGTAATTCTTGAGAGTTTCTTTTAGAAATCATTTTTTTTTATATGTTTATAAAAAACTTTGAATATAATAAATTAATGGAATCATTTCATAAAAGTTTTCTAAAGTTATTATCAAATCTTTACCAATTTTCAGTAGAATAAAAAACTATTATTATAACTAAAAGTTGCCATGAGGTCATATTTATGAGTAGAGTTGCGTAGTGAATTAATTATTTATTTAAAAATTATGGCAAAATAATTTTGGTTTTGTTGAGTTTATTTATAATCCTAGATAAACCAAAGACCCTTATCTCTCAACTGCTTGAGCATCCTACATCTTTATGTATACTAATTGCGTCTGCATGTTCCTTATTTATAAACTTGATTGTTAATTTGGATAACTTATACCATTCTTCGTAAGCCAATGTAAACTAAACGATAGTAATATATATGTAAATTGAGTCAATGGTCCAATTATAAACGCAGAACCGGACATGTACATACTGAGGTACGTTGTGTGTTATAATGTAGCATACGAAAAATGTTAATACAGTGGCACTTCAATATAAAAAAATAAAACTGTGCACATTATAAATAAAAATAAATAAACGACAGTATTAGTTATTTATTATTAGTTACAATAAAAATAAAGTTTATAAAATTGTACTTATTAACAATTTATACCCTTACCAATAAAAAACTCATTTGTATTATTGATGTCATAAAGCAAAATAATGAAGTAGAGTATGCAATGTTTTTATCATATTAATTTAATATTATTATAAATACAATCAATACTACTGATCTCTTATGTATGTCAAATGGAAATGACTGGAGGGCCTATTGTGGTAACATACTTAATGAGCTTTAATAGATAAGTCCTTCTGCAAAGACACTCCCCAACTTTAAATTAAAGCTAAGAGAGTTCAAAGAGCGCGCCCTGATCTGAGAAGAACTACACAAACTCAGGGTATATTTTATAGTGATTACTGTTTCATAAACATCAATATTTAGTAAGCAAATTAAAAACAACTAGAACCATCGCAATCAATTCGATGGCTAGGCTTAGTGGTTAGTGAATGATAAGTATAGATAGTTAAAAATTGTAATAAAAAATATATAAGTTAAATAAAATATATAATCTCTACCTAGCCAGCAAGACGTCTTGTCACTGCAAGCAGCGACCATTAAACACGCATAATACTAGGGTCAGCCATGATATCCTTTCCCATATTTGACTGAGGAGACAACCCAGTCATAGCGTTGTTAATGTTATGCTTTAGACTTTAGCAGGATTTTTTTCATTACTCTTAATGCCACCTCTTTGTAAAACTCGGACCGATAGCAATTTTTTTTTAATTATGAAAATAATATTTATTCTACCCAAGTAAAACAACATGTATACAAGACTAGCACAGGAAGATCCCTTCTATCCATTAGTTTTTAATATTACTATACAAATAGTTTGTTAACAAAAATATCTACTACAAAATTTCCTGCGCTTAGCGTAATTTGTTTATTTTGGTCTTATATCCTTATTATAGTATAAAAAATATAAATGATTTATTTTGAAAATGTCTTGTATTATTAGTTTTACTAATACATGCTTTTATATTTTTTTGTACAAGTACATTTCTACTCCTTTCCCAAGCCGTTGTAAGTCATAAAAGGCGCCGCGAAACAATCCTTTTAATCACCTACAGATCGTTAACTCCCACGACCTTCTTACTAAGTTTTAGCAGTCAGGCTATGAATATAAAATGAATGTAGGTCAAGCTTTTATTCCTTTTGCATTATTATATATTGTTGTAAGTTATTTAATAACATGCAAGGTTATATGTGCTATTATAAGTTTTTAAATGTTTATCTTTCAAGCCTATATTTTTTTTATATTATCATTATTTTAACCAATTAATAAAGAGTTCCTTAGGTTATGTGACTTTTTACTTCACAATAATGACATCAGATTATAACGTTACGTTATTATATACAATTTATGTAATGACGTCATTATAGTATTACTATCGACATAGTTACCTCACGTATCTTAAGAATCACGGTAAAAGATTTATATTTATATTCCTTATATATTTTAGATGAATAGAACTTTTATTTTATACGTATACGTAGAAGATATACATTTTTCGTTGGTTTGATTTAATTTTTACATAATATTAGCAACAAGTAACTTTTATTTTGATTTGATTTAAATTAAAATTTCAAAAGTTTGCCTTATTTTTAATAAACTAGATTACCAGTTTATTAAATCTATGTTTATTTTTTAAACATACATATTAAAAAAAAACAACTCCAGCTTTAAAGAAGTTACATACCTGTGTTGTGGAAGGTTTTACAATCATAGAAAATACATACAAAATAGTCTTTATTTCTTTTATACTGTTAACCTTTTCCAATATATTGAAGAGATTGCTGGGTTTAACCTTACAGTTGATATGGCTTGACGTTGATCAAGCCCGCACCTTTATTGAATGTATGTGTGGATGCGAACTGAATTCTAAAAATTCTATAGGAGTACCGTAAATACTATGAGGAATCGTGAGTAGGTGACACAGCTGTTCTGAAATGTCTGTCGATTGTTTGACAAATCTATATTCTTCACACGCGTACACAGATCAAAATATATAACACATGTTTTAGGAATCATTTTGATTTGAGGTATTTTTTCTAACAGAAAACATTTCACTTCTCATAAATTTAAATGTTGTTTACATTATGGGCGCTATTTTGATAAAGACTTTTCGAAGGATCAGAAAATATACTGGTTCTGATATAAAAAAAATAATAAAAAACATGAAGTTATAGAATAACAGTTCAAAAATCCACGGAGGCGGAAACGCTTGAAAGCATTTTTTATTCATTTTGGTTTCGAAAATAATGTTTTTAAATATGATATGTATGTTCCTAATTATATTTCCATTGTTATAACTCTTCATAGAATATCGCTTAACTTTAAATCAATAAACGATGTATTATTAAAGAGACAAATTTAAAAAGAACCTCAGGTTAGATATATTTCATCTAAATAGATATTATTAACCACAAAACCTGTCTAAATAATGTAAACACTAATCGTAATAAAAAAGTAGATTTAAACAAAACTTACACTAAACTATATTAGTAGAAGTAGTTATTATTATATTCTTTTTATTTATTTAAAATTTAATAAAAAAAAATATTATACATTCTAACATTCTAAAATAAAACGATACGGGATGGGATTCAAACCCGCGACCTCTGGGAAATCGTCTCGCCGCGCCGCTTTATAATGTTTTTTTAATGTTTCACGGCGCGTCGTAGCTCTGAATATTTACCGTCTGTGCTGAGAATATTTACTTTTCTCATCATAAGCGTATGAGTTTTGGATAAAAGCACTCAATTATTTGTAAAATAATTTACTGTTCATTTTTGGTTATCTTTTTAAATACTTTATTTTTTTGTTTGTACTTATATAAATTATCCAAATAAAAAGTTTTAATTTGATTTTATATTATTATTACCACTGTGTAATATCATTTTATAATACGATAAATAATTATTTCACAAACTAAAGGGTTTCACAACATATATTATTTCTTTATTTCTATTAGCAAAAGATTTATATATATATATATTTATGATGAGAAAGAGAATTTATAAGAAAAATAAATATAAATCTTTTACCGTGATTCTTAAGATACGTGAGGTAACTATGTAAATAGTAATGTTATAAGGACGTCATTACATAAATTGTATATAATACCGTAACGTTATAATCTGATGTCATTATTGTGACGTAATAAGTCACATAACTTAAGGATCTCTTTATTAATTGGTTACAATAATGATAATATAAAAAAATATAGGCTTATAATAGCACATATAACCTTGCATATTATTAAATAACTTACAGCAGTATATAATAATGCAAAAGGAATAAAAGCTTGACCTACATTCATTTTATATTCATAGCCTGACTGCTAAAACTTAGTAAGAAGGTCGTGGGAGTTAACGATCTGTAGGTGATTAGAAGGATTGTTTCGCGGCGCTTTTTATGACTTATAACGGCTTGGGGAAGGAGTAGAAATGTACTTGTACAAAAAAATATAAAAGCATGTATTACTAAAACTAATACAAGTCATTTTCAAAATAAATCATTTATATTTTTTATAAGGAAATAGGACCAAAAGAAGCAAATTTTATATAAGGAAATAGATTTATTTATATAAGGAAATAGTACCAAAAGAAACAAATTACACTAAGCGCAAAAAATCTTGTAATAGCTATTTTTGTTGACAAACTATTTGTATAGTAATAATAAAAAGTAATGAAGAGAAGGGATCCTCCTGCACTAGTTTTTTACACATGTTATTTTCCTTGAGTAGAATACATATTATTTTCATATTAAAAAAAAAATGCTATCGGTCCGAGTTTTCCATAAGAGGTAGTACGTTAGCTTTTACTTTTTTCTGGTATCTTAATGGTAAGAGTAATAAAAAAAATATATATTAAAGGATAAAGCATAAGATTAACAACGCTATAACTGGGTTGTCCCCTCCTTCAAATATGTATTATGCTTGTTAAACGGTCGCTGCTTGCAGTGACTGGATGTCTTGCAGGCTAGGTAGAGATTATATATTTTATTTAACATATATTTTTTTTTTATTCCAATTTTTAACTATCTATACCTATCATTCACTAATTACTAAGCGTGGCCTTCGAATTGATTGCGATGGTTCTAGTTGTTTTTAATTTGCTTACTAAATATTGATGTTTATGAAACAGTAATCACTATAAAATATACCCTGAGGTTGTGTAGTTCTTCTCAGATCAGGGCGCGCTCTTTGAACTCTCTTAGCTTTAATTTAAAGTTGGGGAGTGTCTCTGCAGAAGGACTTATCTATTAAAGCTCATTAAGTATGTTACCACAATAGGCCCTCCAGTCATTTCCATTTGACATACATAAGAGATCAGTAGTATTTATTGTATTTATAATAAAATTAAATTAATATGATAAAAACATTGCATACTCTACTTCATTGTTTTGCTTTATTGCATCGATAATACAAATGAGTTTTAATTGTTGATAAGTACAATTTTATAAATTTTATTTTTATTGTAACTAATAATAAATAGCTAATACTGTCGCTTATATATTTTTATTGTAATGTGCACAGTTTTATTTTTTTATATTGAAGTGCCACTGTATTAACATTTTTCGTATGCTACATTATAACACACAACGTACCTCAGTATGTACATGTCCGGTTCTGCGTATTTAATTGGACCATTGACTCAATTTACATATATATTACTATCGTTTAGTTTACATTGGCTTATGAAGAATGGTATAGGTCAAATTAACAATTAAGTTTAAAAATAAGAAACATCCAGACGCAGTTAGTATACATAAAGATGTAGGATGCTCAAGCAGGTGAGAGATAAGGGTCTTTGGTTTAATAAAAATTTTAAATAAACTCAACAAAACCAAAATTATTTTGCCATAATTTTTAAATAAATAATTAATTCACTACGCAACTCTACTCATAAATATGACCTCATGGCAACTTTTAGTTATAATAATAGTTTTTCTTCAACTGAAATTTGGTAAAGATATGATAACAATTTTAGAAATATTTTATGAAATGATTCCATTAATTTATTATATTCAAAGTTTTTTATACATATAAAAAAAAATGATTTCTAAAAGAAACTCTCAAGAATTACTAAAAGTACATTGACAACAAACATACAATTTGATATAATTGTTTTATAATATAATTATTTTTGTATGTGGGTATGCCATTTATAGTGCTAGGCTTAGGATAATCGTCTGTTTCACAATCCTCAATTAGAAACTAATTTACATTAAACCGTGAAAAAAGGAATTATTATGCAAATTATGACACATTTTTTTTCCATTATTATCTGTATCCGTATTTACCATTGTTATTTATTATTATTATTATATTTATTTTATTATAGCACAATAAATATTTGTGCCTATTTGTGATATTATATATTATAAAATAAAAATACACTAAGCAATATTTACGTAACTGATTTTGGTATAAAAAAAATATTACAAAACTACTATGTGACCGTTTACTATATACTTTAAAGTTCATGTTTCACGTATGGTGATGTGGTTGATGGTTGAGCTCATGATTGAGATAAATAAGAGCTTAATACATTTTGATGTTATATTATTAGCCATGATGTTTTAATAACCTAGCTGTAACTTTGTGTACCCCATATTAATTAAGGTAGATTTTTTTTTATTCTCGTATATGAAAATATTAAATTTATTGCAATATTACTAATAATATTTCTAAGCATACTTTAAATATTTTTATTTCCACTTTATTTATATGGAGCTGAATTTGTTATTATAAATAATTTGAAATAGCTAGTACTAATGGTCATTGTTAATAACTCGATAATTATTATAGGACTCATTGTATTCGAGTTATGAGACTGAAGAGAAAATGGGTATTAAAATGCAATTAACATCGTATATACAAATATAAATGAAAAGAGAGTTATTACGGCATACAAACGCATACAAATTTAAACCGGGAAGTGAATAAATGAATTCAGTGCGGCACTGCTGGTTTTTATTCATAATGAAAAGGTTAAATATTAATTTTGACGTACTGTGGTATTTCACAGTATAATGCCCCTAAAAGTTAAGTTACATAATATAGGAATGGATGAATGTGTCCCTAAAGACTAGTGAATTTGTTGGAACAAGGAGCAAAGACTAAAAGAACAAGCGAAAAGAATTATTTTTGACGAACGAACGAACTGATATATTCTTACTTAAAAAGGTCCAGCCTCCAAAATCTTTGTTAATGTATATATTAACATATTTAAACTACGAAAATATGGCCAAATACCTGAATTTCGTAAAAAAAACTATTATTACTGTCCAATATAATATATATTATTTGAAATAGTCTTTCTTTACAAGAAAGACCTGCTTGATCGTCAAAAGTTTTAAAAAAACATACCATTATAAATATATAGATAATAATCTAGCTCCTTAAAATCCCTCCCACTTTATTCGTGGAAAGCAAAAAAATATCAATTGTAATTCTTAATAAAATTAAGGTCACAAATTTAAATACTTATCAATTCAACTAATATTATAAATACTCAAGTTTGTAAGTTTGCATGTGTCCTTCTAACCTAAAACTTTAAAAGACTGTAAAGTATTTTTAACAAATATAGACCAGGGACAGGTCCCTTCTACAAGAGCTAAGTCGATGACATTAATAGTTTTTTTTTTAACTCTAGATGGCTCTGTAAATTAAAATATCAATTAGTTATGGGAACGAAATTAAAAAAATACGGCACACAGATGATGCATGCAACGCTTTTGACATTTATGTTAATATAATAGTTAGATTTTACGTTAGAATTAAAAAAAGTAGAAGTTATAAAATATCGTTAAATCACTATTATCATCCGGAAGTGACTGTTAATATATATATGTTTAATTGTTCTTCAGATCTAAATTATATTTGATCAATTTATGACATCACAATCGAATCTATATGTACTTGTATGTTACCACTGTGTATATAATATATTAAAACTATACGTTTTATATGGCCAGATGTGCGCTTTCGTTACGGCCCTTATTTTTTTACATTTTCATTCGATGCGTACCTTTTTGTGGAAACAATAAAACATAGTAACATACTGTATATTAAATAAAGCAAGATACTATAGTTAACATGTTGACATTTAGCCTACAAATGACAAGATATACCTATTATTTGTCGTTTATTTTGGGATACTTCAATGGGTTTATAATAATAAATGTTTATTCGTGAAACAACTATGAGTTCATGTGTATATAGGTATATTTTAAATCTACATGCCCTCCTCTGAAACTGTCATGGCATCGCGTTATTGTTAACCACATGTCCATGGGAATTAACTTTTATGAATGTTTATAATTTTCTGTGCAATAGTTTCATAAATTTCTCGTTATGGTAGTTTTTTTGCAGGCTAAAAAAATAATAAATATAAAAACGCTTACATATATACATACATATTATCCAGTCTTATGATACATATATATTATTATTTTAAAAAATGAATCTTGTCTGTGCAAGATATACCTATCGTGTTATAGAAATCATATCACTATATGAAAATTTAATTTGAAAATATATATCTATTCATAAGACCACTTCTTGAACCTACAACACTTAATAATTCATAATTTTTAAACATCTATAATTAATTTAAGCGTTGACACCCAAATTTGTAGAAAAAAAAACAAATTACATACGTTTATAAAAAAAATACTTATATAAATACAATGTCGGTTGGTAATTAATTAATTATGGAGATCGATTTGAAGTATTGAATGATGAATCATTGAGTAATTAAAAACAAAGACCGCTGTCAAAAACGCGAAATCTACTTACAAAAATTATTGTGGTAATTAAGCTTTTGTTTTTTCATGTAAAATCAGAATTAGAAATCATCACTTGGTTTTTATTACAATATTCGGTAGCGAGTGCATGTTACATAATACGATCAGTATAATAAAAATGATTTTTTTATATACATAACCTAGTAAATTTACAAATAGCTGCCATTTTTCACTTATATAGGTAAATATTTTGGTAGGTGCTAAGTGAAATTTATACCTTTGACATGCTCATAAAATAATATAAATTTTATACTTTTAAATGTTAAATCGTTTAGTGGGTACACCCACCCGAAAAAAGTATAATAACTTTTTTCTTTAATTACTTGTAAGGATTTGTTTATAAATCAAACTATTTAATTAAATACTAAACCATATTTTGTGTAACAAACGACTTATATCTTGTAAAAGCTTAGGAAAGGTTTAAAATGTATTTTATTTATTTTTACAGAGAGGTAAAAAATATATAATGGCTAAGGTACCCTTGCCTTAATTTCCGCAGGAAAATTGAGGTTTTTCGGGGAAATACGTTTTGTACCTTTGAATTTTAAAACATGTGTTTATGGAGTTTTTTTCCGTGTTTTAGTATATTGCGTTTATTTTAAAATGTGTATATTTTATGGAGTTTTTTTCCGTGTTTTAGTATGTTGCGTTTATTTTAAAATGTGTATATTTACATTAATAGAATTTAATAACAATTTTTAATCTGGAACAATACTCATTTAATATTAAACGGCAACTGTTTTAGCAGCTCAAACAATATAACTAACTATATTTAATTAACGTAGTAGGTAATTATAATTAAGTGATCTTTCCTAATTTATCATACGTGAAGTAAACGAAGCTTACAAAATAAACAACAACGGGTGAGTGTTAAATTTGGCACAGTTAACTTTATACCATAAAGGGTCAGTAGTATAAAAGAATGACGTCATTAGCATAAAAAACTAGCTGTCTAGCTATGACGGTTCATGAGATACAACCTGGTAACAGACAGACCGGTATGTGTCGCCGAGGATGCTGTGTATTACTATAATCAGCATAACAATGAGTTGAGTGTATCTAACATAGAAGATGTAGTATTTAGAAGTAACATTGTTGATGACAGCACAAAGCTAGGGATCTAGGGAACTCCAGTATTCACTGGCTTGTAGACGGAGCAAAAGCCGTCAATAATGGCCTGTATGCTTCGAACAATTATAAAGTAGTTGATAAAATAGCTAAAGTCGAAGAAGCATAAGCCAAAATATCCCAAGAAAATAGCTTCTTAAGAAGCGTCTTGAGCTTTACAACACGCTTGCTTGCCTTGTCTTTATTTCAATGACCGCCGCCCATCGGTGTGTTGGGTACATCAGATCTCCCGCTGATTGACTATGGCGAATACCGGTCATCGATTAGTAAGATAAGTCACTAACTGATGGCTAATAATTATGAAAATTATATGTATAATTTGGTCAAATAAAGGCTTCCATTTTGGTTTATATTTGAATATAACATATTTTTGGAATATAATGATGACAAACAAAAATAATTGTACGTACTTATTACAAAAAAGATATGTTTGTTTTTATTTTGTTATGGTAAACAAATGGTCTAATAATTATGTGTCAAAGGACCTTGTTGTATAATAAAATATTCTAATCGCATAATTTAACCGATTTAATATTCCAAAACATCAGGAATGTTTTTGTTTAATGTATTCTGACGACCAATAAAGTTTTCTATTATTATAATTGAGCGATAGAGTCTGCCTTAACCATGTACTATAGCCTGGTATAATTTAATTTTATATTCTTTATTAATTATAATTATAATATTTTAAATAATATCAGAAGCTTACAACTTAATTTACCTAGCGTGAATACAATATATCAACCGTTATAATTACTGTTGGAGTAGTGGTTTGTGAATTTGAAAGATTTTTGAAAAAAGTGTATCCTATGTTTAACTGTAGATCATCAACTATATTTGTGCCAATACTCATTATAATCGATGAAGTGGTTTACATTTTTCATACAAAATTTCACCCCCTATTTCTATCCATTAGGAGTTCATTTTTTTAAGTAGCTTATGTATGACTCAATTATTTTCATTCTGAATTCCATTAAAATCGGGCCAGTGGATACGTGGAGAAAGAGTAACAAACAGGCATACTCACTTTCGCATTTATAATATTAGTTTGGATTGTGTAGATATTACTGTATTTATTATATTCATGTACAGTAATACAAAATACACGGGGTATTTTGTCATATTATATATATTATTTAATTGCTTATTTTTTTTCTTTTATCTAGTCCAGATATTTTTAATTATTATCTTATAATTGTGTAGTGTAAAAAGCTTGATTAAATACAATATACTGTAGTATTTTAGTTATCTTTATTAGTAGTCTTTTTTATTATTATTATTGTCCCGTTAAGGCTGCAAATGCAACTACATATTAGCGTAGGTATCACTTACCACAATTCAAACGTATGTCGGCAAATTTTGTCAGTTTATTAGCATTTGGATGTAAGGGGTAGGCCAATATGCTATTTACCATTCTCGTATGTGTACATTTATTTCATTAATATTCCGTTCACATTCCATCAAAACATGTTGTACATCATCCAATACACCGCAGACACTACAATTAGGTGATGGTACTTTTTTCATTAAGTATGCGAACTTATTTGATGGGATATGTCCGGAACCCAATCTGAGCATAGTATTGAGACTACCTCTATTCAAGCCGACTTGGTCTATCCATGGGCTACTACGAATCTGTGGTTGGATAGTCCTGTACCATATCCCTTTCTCTACTGAAATACATTAAGCTCTAGATAAAACGTTACGTGGCTTATATAAAACATTAAGATTAGTTTTTCGAAACCATCATCTCATCTCATCTTTTAATTTAATTATATGAAACAACATATAATCATAATGAAATCATCATAAATTAATTCTAATTAAGAAATCACATTTGCTTATCTGTAATCTCGCTGATTTTAATTAATTTCAATATTTGACTATGCCATCGCTTCGAGAGTTAAGTAATCTGTATGTTGCGTTAATATGAATTATCTATAGATGTCAGAGTAACTGAATGAACTCGTTTTCTCATCTATATATTTTTTATTAATATATTTCTTATTCTTAATACCAATGTCAAATCCAGTACCAAAATCTTAGTTATTAATTTTATTATAAAAAATATTGTGTTTTATAAAAATTTTGGCACATTATTATTATAAAGTAAATGTTGTGAAGAATATTACATGCAGAATCCAATCGCCAGAATCAATTGACGATACTATTAACATGTTTTTCACCTATATATAAAATGCGAGGTCGATATTTTCATAGCTACCAACAATCAAGATAATTTCATGTTTCTGAATATGAATATTTAAAAAAAAAACATAATAAATATCAAACTTTTTGTTTATGTAACAAAAATGAAGTTTAAAAAAAAGAAGCGTAAATGAAATGTACTTCAGCTATCCTTTTTATACACAACTTACGAGTGTTCGAAATTTATTGATTTACTAAAAACGTACCATTTTAGGAGCCAAATACCATTTCAGGAGTAACGGTTTTTTTTACAATCTAATCTTACAAAGAAATAATCTTAATAACTTAAAAACTCATTCCTAATGAGGTAAAGTTCCGAAATGTTATATAGTGAGATCAAAAATAGGTATTTATCTTTTCCATTTTATAACATGCAAGTTATAAATTTAATACATAGATTGTTACGTTATGGTGTAATAGAAAGCAGAACTGTGCTTTAGAAGATACAAAAAGCTATAATAAATATAATTTACCTGTAACTGAAAGTTGGTAATAATTTTATTCAAACTTCAGACCTCCTTGTTGTACCTTAAGCTAGATTCTAAAGTAGCCTAATTATAATATTCATTTATCATTGTGTGACGTGGATTCCTTCAGGTAATGTTGTTATTACAACTTTTATCTCACATTTATGTAAATTATATTTACAAATAATTTTTAAGAAAATGTTGGTTTCATTAATTGTTATTCACAATACACAATAACATATTTGTATCGCTTATACTGTCAAAGCTCCGTAAATGAAATATAATTTTATACATTTTTTCTAGCACCAACGTACAAAATAATTACTGTGGTTCGAATATGTAGTCCCGTTGATAGGATTATTAAACCATACTGGTAGTATTACTAAGCACGCTTGAACTATTCTTTTCATATTATTATGTAATAAAAAATCTTAAAATATATACAAAGATTTAATATTATCTGCACATTAATTAAAAAGAGAGCTACCTAATGCAAAAGGTTTAAGCGTACTTAATTACCTTTCTCTAGTTAATAGTTGGTACCTACATTATTTTTTTTTTGTACACAAAGCTACTCAAAAATATTTTGTTTTATGATAAAATGAAAAGTGTCTTTGTGTTCTAAAAAGCTATAAGATGTAAATAAGCTTGGTCCGCTAACGCTTTTAGGTAGAAGAGATACTTTTATTTGGGGGTAGGTTTTCCTACAGCTAACCTTTAGGCTACAGTTTAGCCTTTAAGTTTTGTAAACTACTAATTATCCATATTTAGGTCCTGACAGTATAGCATGTAGATTCTGTACTAATTAACACACTTTTGCTATATTACACACTTTTGCTATATTAAAAACATGCAATATTAAAGACAAATTAAAATCATTTTATTGAAACTCGATTATGGTTAGTTAACTAGAATTAGTTAGTTTTTAATACTTAATGTGACGGTAGATCTGAAAACCTTATTAATTATTCAGTAAGGGATTACGGTATTGTCTGATTATATATCTAAGCTGCTTATATCACAATAATATACGACCATGTGATTACAAGGTAATTGATATATGGTTGACTGACTTTTAGTAATTCTAATAATAGTAATTACTAACAATTTTCCATTCGAAGTGAATTACTTAAGTGATTTCTATTTATTATAAAATTGTTTACATGTTATAATTAAACGGAATAGTTGCAAGGAGTCCTAAAGTTAAAATTAAATTATTACTATCTTTCACTTAAAGATAAATTATTTTTATAACCCAAGAGTTCCCTTGAGTTATAACTAATAAAATAAAGTTTTATGACTACAAAGTCATTTTGTATTTATCTCACAACTTAACAAGTATAACTAATTCCAAATAAAAGGTGGATCAGGTTTGTCGTCAAAAAATCTTGTTTCTCTTCCGGTTGTGCTTCCTACATGTTGCGCCACGTTATTTATTCTTTATTGAACAATTTAGTATAAATAAAAAGTATACAAAAAGTTGTCATTGCTACGTTCGTAAAGCTGCAAGTCATCGGCATAAAGACAAAACTGACAATTGAGACTAGAGATAAGAATTGAAGACAGTGTTTTCTAAGACTTTCACGAGTACTACACATTGAAATAAAACTATTTTTATGGACTTATGAATGAATGAATTAAATTTTAAATCTAAACCGACGTTTCGAATGTTTTACAGCAATCGTGTTCATGGTAAGACGAGATGTAAGATATAAGAATTACTGAAATCGATCAGAATAAGAACGGTAATGTTTTAGTTGTCCATACCTTGTCTTGTTTTCTTTAATTTTGAAAAGCGCTGGAGTAATGCTATGACGTCCAGTACGGAAACAGCATTTCTTAAACACAGGCGAAAATTGTGAATGTTAATAAAAAATATTATCTTTCGTAACCAATAGACTTACCTAAAAAATATACGTACAAGTAAATTCAGTTAATCGTCCTTAAATTATTCAATTATAATTGCATATTCAGACACACACACAGAGCGAGGAACGTTATGTTATATAACATAGTGTAGTATTATAATAAAGTAAAATGTAAACATACAGTAGTAGCAAATTTAAAGAAAAAAATAATATCATTGGGTAGCATTTAAAAAAATATATATATTATAATGAAATAAAAAGATAAGAAATACTATTATCTAACGTAAAAATGTTTTATTTTTATTTTTTCACTTGGATGCTTCGGACGAAAACTTCATACTGATTTTGGTATGTTAATGATATGTTTGAGATAAATAGTTTCAATACTTATATTATATTTCTTAATAATAATTTAGTTGTTTGATAATTATATGAGATAAATTATATCAATGTTATGGTGTATATATAAACTTATATATTCTAATATGGGTTTGTCTGAAAATCGACTAGACTGCTCATCTTATGGCAAGAGGTGCCGTCGCCCAAAAACGGGGCTAAATGATTTTCTAAATGACATCCATGAAAAACTAAGAAAGGTAGATGAAACTATGGCATAAAGAAAAGAAAGAGAGTTTGTGCGTAAGACCCTCTTAAATTATTTAAAATATTTGAACATAAAATAATAATATTTTATAATAAATTATTTAAACTTAGAGCTTAATATGTATTAATATTCTACTTGTGTTTAAGCTAAGTTAATATATTTAACTCTCCAACTAAGTATGGTCTTTGCATCTTAAAGTATATTAGTAATTAGACGCCTTACGTTGCAGCGCCTTTTGGGCTAAAAACGCCTGCAAAATATTGATAATAGTCCTTTCTATTTAAACCATCAAGACCATTCATACTATTAAGACCATTCTCTGAAATATTTTAAAAACCATTACGTTGATAAAATAATATTTTACTATAGAAGTTAATTTAAATTGTTAAAGCTTACCCAATTTATGTAATGATATTTGGTGAATTAAAATAAATATGTAATATTCAAAAATAAATATAGTGTAATAATAATTTTGATTTTTTGTTAATAAAATAATTTAATGATTAGGTTATACTAACAAATTATTTTCCGTAAACAAAGAAACTACAGTTTAGATTTTTTTTAATGTTAATTCCTTAAACTGTTAGTATCTTATGTTAAATCTAATTATTAAAAGAATAATATTTATTTAAAGATAAAGGTAAACCTTTTTTGCAAGTTACTAGAACCAAAAATGCTTTTCCAAAAAATAATTTTCGTGGTAGATAATCTTCAGAACAACAGAATTAATTTTTACGGGAGTCAGATTTAGGAATTGCGAAACTAGGCTTTGAATTACATTTTATCTCCTACAAATTAAGGATTTAACTCAGAGTATTTCAGTAGTAGCTAAAAATATATATAATAATTCAAACAAAAAAATAAAATGATAGTTTTTGAAAAAAAAATATAATACTTGATCTGTGCAAAAGATGTTCTTTGTTTAAATGAACAAAGAGGAATGTTTTCCACTTGACAAAAACAGACAATCAAAAGTCTTGTAAGACGCTTCGCTAACCAATAACATTTTAATAATTTATATATTTTTATTTCATATAACATCATGGATATATTTGGTAAGATATGACACGCTGAGGAAACTAACACGCTTAAAAATATTTCCATATTATTGGAAAACCAATTTAACATCTAAGTTTGAAATTCATTTTGATTTCGTGGATATATAGAAAAATATTGTCATTCTAGTCTACATAATAGGCTATAATCAGAATTTATTAATTATAATTTACGAATAGTAGAGTTATAATAAGGTTTAATAAAGTGAGCGCAAAAGATTAGAAGAGTGTTCAAAAATATATATGTGGTTTCGTTTCATTATCATAGCATAAATAAATATTATTTTACATTTTGAAAATAGTTTAATTGTTAAATGTAACATTATGAACGCAATATTATGAACAATATTGAATATTGAATGCAATATTATGAACGCTTATATATTCTTAAAAGAATTATTTTATACAAGTACATTTCTACTCCTTCCCCAAGGCGTTGTAAAATATAAAAGGCGTCGCGAAACAATCCTTCTAATCACCTACAGATCGTTAACTCCCACGACCTTCTTACTAAGTTTTAGCAGTCAGGCTATGAATATAAAATGAATGTAGGTCAAGCTTCTATTCCTTTTACTTTATTACGTATACTGTCGTAAGTTATTTACAAACATGTTATAAGTTTCCAGATGTTGATGTTTCGAGATGTTTGCCAAAGAGTGACTTACGCAGTCTCGAGAGACTTAGTGTCATATGAGACTTATTATTAATTTAGAGATATGAACATTTTTTAATGTTTAATTGTTACTAACGAACACTTTGCCTTTGGATTTTTCCTAACATGTTTTTGTTATGTTTTTAATATTTACAATTTGAGATATTAAGACATATTAGTGAGTCTTTTTGCACAGTTAATATTATAGTTATTATGATATATTTGTAATATATAATAATGTACATGTCTTGATTTATTATTAAATAATTATAATAAATAGAGAACATACACATACACAATTATTTTAACACGTCGTGAATAATTAACATCCACGGATATAGTTTCCTATTATTTATTTTGACCTTTTCCTAACCTAGCTCTAATCATTTTTTCATTCAGTTCGAGCATGGTTGTCCATGACTGTCTAGTACCTGTCTAGTATTTTAATGCCATCTTGGTTTTATACTCTACAATTTTGTAAGGTGTCATAATTCGCCTGATGAATTTTCCCGTCACTTCATCCTCGTTGTCACTAAAATACACATCACTACTACACTCTATATTACGCAATACTACGATCTTGTGGAAAACGCTGTAGTGCAGTTTCGTCTTAATCCTGGTGGTAATAAGAATAACTGAGCCTAAAATGAGTCCCAGTACTTCTTGTATGATTAGAATTTCACAAACCTTCACCTGTTTAACCCACGTTAGACAATGTTGTCTATACTTCTAGAAAGTGTACTAAACATAAGATATAGGTAAGGTATTGTATAGGTTCGGGGTAAGTTTGATCGTATGTAACTTGGCATCATTAAGCACTGCCACTCGTTTCTTAGTTTAGCAAATGTCAAAGTAAACCTCTTCTAAGGCATACACCACATCTAAGGGATTCCGATGTGTACACAGTAGTTTTAGGCTGTGCTGGAAGATCTTTTCTTCTTCTTCTTCTTATTCTTAAATCTTTAGCTGCCTCGGTGGTGGAAGTAACGATGATGTCCTTCTTCACGTCCAATCGTATTATTTATTAGTAGTTTTATCACACTCTTTAACCCAACGTTCCAGCTTACTATTGGCGTGGACCAAGCGTCGAAGTTTTTTATTCAAATCAAATCAAAAAACTTTATTGGGACAGCACACAAACCAAACAAATAAAAATATATATTTTTTTCTGTAACAATTATAAAAATATTTTTAAAAAGTAACTAAGGTAGGTAAAGTAGAACACAGATAAATAAATAATGATAATAAATAATAAAAAATTGAAACTAAAATAATGTCGTTCAAATTGATTGGCTGTTCAACATAATATGTTGAATACAATGTTTTCAAAGCTGGTATTCTATGGATGCGAGAGTTAGGTGATAGGTGACGCATTGCAATAGATAAAAGAAAGGATAAGGAAAATACATGTAATCAAATGAAATAAAATATAGATAATTTATTTTATGTATAAACATTTTTTATCTAAATAGATATGTATCCAAACATTTCACTTGACGTAGCATAAAGTGTCAGGTAAGTTAATTACATAATGAACTAGTTAAGTTTAAATGAGATTGATTATCACCATTGTCTAATATGTAAATCTGGTAAAAACAATTTGCATTTCAATTTAAAAGCATTTATTGTTTTAGATGACGTAAGGGTGGCGGAAGGTATTCCAGCACTTAGTTGCAACTTATTTAAAAGTGCCTTGAAAGACAACCTAGGCATACTAAGCATGTATGACAAAGCTCTTGGCTGATGAGTAAAACGTGCTTCACCGTCCTGGTGGTGGCCTATTATATTTAATGCTACCGAATAATAAAGAAACAAAGTGAAGCCATCTAAGATAGTCCATTTTCAACACCAGTGACTTATTTAAACACGGTTTAATGTGTGATCGCGGCAGGATCTTAAAATGGTAGATATCTTGCTTATGCCAACGACATGGGGCTGATTGGTTTTCGTTACGTGTAGGTGTTGAAGTTTTTTCCTGGTCTTTGTAAGCCATTTCCTCCCCTTATTTAGTTCTTGATTGTCTTATTATAGACCTTGAGGTTGGGATTTGACGTGGAGGTTGCGTCTTGTTGTTTCTCACTTTACTTTCTTCAATAATCAAACCACTAATTGTTGGTTCTGTGTGTCTCCGATTTCTTTTACGGTTGGTTGATTTTATAGTGTGATAATCTAAGGTATTGAAGGTTTTCCGGTCTTCGTACATTACTATTTCGTTGTGATTAGTGGTTTTTAAACTTCAGCTTTGTTTTATCCGAGCACCATAGCAACGCTGGGTGTGGTTCCATAGCTACGGTAGTAATGGTTACTTCTTGTGACGGTTCTCCAAGTTTCGAGAGGTCATTGAGCTGTTTTTGTAACATTTGTAAGTTCTACTATGGTAACGCAGATAGTTCTGGTAATTTCACTGTTCAATCTCCAGATCACCTTTGCGGCGCCTGCTAGTTGTTTTAATATTTCCGCAGCAATTCAAGGTGAAGATGATGTTTCTATATATCACGAATCCCAGAAGTTATATTTCGTTTAAAGATTTTTATGGTTAAATAAAAATTTATTCCTTTCCATGCTATACAATATGAAAAAAAAATGTTTTCATGATTTTTTTTTATTTAAATGTCTTGTAATTTGTGTATGATCTATGTAAATGTCAAATTAGGATATTTTAATAGATATTCATTTATTATATTTCGATATTTTGAATAAAACATAATTGATTTTATTTATGAGACCAGTATTTTAAATAAATGGAAATCTTACGTCTTAATCTTCTTATCCTATTACGTCTACGTCTTATTGTTTAGTAATAAAATTTATTTGTCTTTACGGAGCTGTCGTTTATACTGTCTCAAATACAAGTATATAATATATATTTATACGAATGGCTTTATTTAGATTAAATCTAGATAAATATTTATTTTTATATAACAAAATCGTAATATTTTATATGCTTATCATTCTACCCGTATTAAATAAATAATCTTTGTGTCATCCTTGTGTTGTGCCCTTGGATCGTGGGCTTACACACAAACACATAACAAAATTTTTATTTTTTTTATGTACTATATAAATTTTCAAATATATATTTAAGAGTTTCGTAAGTTTAACGTTACAAGTCGTATGGTTTGACGCTCATCACGCCCGCGCCTTATTGAATCTTGGTGAGGATGTGAACTGAATTCAATAGGAATACGAAAAATAATATGAAAGATTGTGAAAAGGTAACATACCTGCTTGAAATATTTGTTTGTTTATTATAAAAAAAAACACATAAATGGATACACATTTCCATTTTCTCTTTAATTAAGTTTAAGATTAATATTACTTTTTTTCTTCCATAAAACATATTAGTCCCCACACAGTTTAAGTATTGTATACATAATTATTATTATTTTTTTATAACAGACCGTTAGAGCGATCCCAAAAAAACCTGTTTCTGTTATAAGGAAAAACATGCATTCAGTGCCATATACAATCCTAGACTGATTATTTTTTTAAACAAGCCAGCGAAACAATTACGTCATCTAGGAGATATTTTAGTAGACTAATGTGTTCGAACTACACAATTCCAGACGTCAGTTTCGTTCAAACTATTTTTATTTTAAATAAATTTTAAGAAATAAATGACTAGCGCAAAACTAAAACTAATAGAATATTTATCTTCAATAAGTCCACAAACCACCTACATATTTTTATATCAATATTATTGGATATTTTCTTTTAGTTTTTTGGTAAAAATTCTATATCCGTTATAGTCGCGAGAATAGAAATTTAAATGATTCACGTCATTCAAGACGTCAGTTTAGTTTGTCAAAGAAAATTATTTTTCTTATTGATCATTATTTTGAAAGTTTTGGTCGAAACAAAAATAATATTTATTTAGAATAGGTTATATATTTCTTAAAACATTTAAAAAAATATTCTTTATAAAGTGGCAAAAGGTTAATTGCTCAGTAAAAACATTTAGCACCTCGTGCAAACTGAAGAGGCTTTGTTCATTGTTACGTTCATTAAATATTAGAGACAGACGAAGCTTCTTAGCAATCCATGGATTCACCGTGCGGGTGCCGGGCCCATCGCGTTGCAAGGAGAGGAGTGCAAGCAGTGCCTGGGACTTGCGACCCAGGAGTAGGTTTAAGGGGCCCCTTTATTATGCGCAAAAACGCTCACCTTCACCCTCCACACTCCTCTCCCTACCTAACCAAATTTGGAAAGAACCTACTAATGCCGCCTTTGAAGTACGTTCTAGAAATGAACCGATGCTTGTTCTAGAAAGGCCAAGATCTTTAAGTAGGCTATAGAGAGATTTTGCTGTTATACCTCTCGCTCCCACTTCTACCGCGTACAAACTAACTATAAATTTATTCCTGATCAGTTCGTTGGTTAGTTCGTAATACTTATTGAGCTTGAATGTGTGATCCCTTGGGATGTTTGTTTCCCAAGGAACAGTAAGCTCCACAAGTATCACGCGCCTCAGATGTTTCGAATACAGGAATAAGTCCGGTCTGGATGACGAAACACCAACATCCCCAGGGATTTTGTAATGCTTTTCATACGTGTCCATCATGAGAATCCAATCAGGAGCCGCGCCTAATATTGAATAAGGCTTCGCTTTTGATTTTTTGGAGGAGCCTTCTTTTACGAATTCTATAGATCGTTCGGTGGTTGTTATACCCTTCCGCGCTCTTGCTACTGAAAGACTAACCGCTTCCCGTATGATTTCTAATACCTTGTCGTGGCGACGCGAGTATTGACCTTTATCTAGAAGTACCCTACACCCCACTAATAGGTGTTTCGCGGTTCCTATTGCCTCCCCACAGATGTTGCAAGACTTTTCGGTGGCTTTGCCCCATCTTACTAAAAACAAAAATATGATATATCCTAAAGATTTATTTAGTTCAATTATAATCAAATTTATAAAAATAATTCGACGACAGAACATCGATGTCTTATCGGTTATCCAAATTTTTTTTTTTGCTTAACAAATAGTAACTTGACGCAAATATCTATATATATATATATAGAAGGATGTTTGTATATATGAAATCGATGAACTCAGAAACTATTGGACCGATGATTATGAAAATTGGTATGTATATGTATTTTTCCACGGAGAAGGTTTATATGGTATGCCCATTGATGTAACTCGCCACCAGGCGGCGCTGTCAAATATAGACTTCCGCCCCATTCAACCGATTGTCATAAAAGTTGGTATGACCATGTATGTTTCCTCGAAGAAAACGAATATGCTATGTCCATTGATGTAACTCGCTACCAGGCGGCGCTGTCAAATATCGACTTCCGCCCCGTTCAACCAATTGTCATAAAAATTGGTATGACCATGTATTTTTCCTCGAAGAAAACGAATATGCAATGCCCATTGATGTAACTCGCCACCAGGTAAAGTAAGGGTTAGCCCAGCGAAGCGGGCTGGGTTCGCTAGTATATTATATTAGTAAACTTAATAATTAAAGGAAGGGTTTTCTATCTTTCCACGAATAATCAGTATTGATTGAAAATATGATTTAGAAAATTAAGTCATCATAAATAATATTTGTTTCTGTGTCTTAATCAACAAAAAAAATGTTACGCAAATTATTTGGTTTAGGAACTTTTTTTAACATATTATAATACTACTATTAATTAATACCGAAAGTATTCCCATTCAAAGTTAAAAATAGGTGCATGCTCAAAAATATATATTTTTAATATGCATACAATAAAATATCAATTAGTGTATTGTTTTACTAGTACCTTTAGTGTTAAACATTCATTTTCTAAAAGATAAATACTTTTCTGACTTTGGAATATAATTAGGCTAGTTTAATTCAGGCTAGCTTTGCTGGATTTGAATTTAATTATAAAGAAAATTTCTTATGTATCGAACAATCTATTTTTAACAAAGGACAATTATAATAGCAGTTTCTGATATAAGCCCGACAATACAGGTATACATACTATGCATATCAACCCGTATATAGTTACTCATGTAGCTAAAATTATCGAGTTTAGAGAATTATAACTAAAAAAAAATGTTAATGTCGTTGCTTTTTATTACGCTTTTATTAGTTTCACGTGTATATTTACTTGTAACCGACTTTTTCAAATGTGATTTTATCTCATTTCCCACATACCGATTTTGTTTAAACTTTGTAAACATATCAAGGACCGATAGTCAATTAATAATCATTATATAATATATCTAAGACAAAGTTCTTATAATTAATTTATTTTGACTACACTTGATATTAATTTCAAACAAAGTAAATTAATATAATTTTATATTAATATGATATTTCATATTAAATAAGTCAGTAATTAAATTACTGGTTTGATGTTATATATAACATCTATTTTAATTGTACGGGTTTATACATTTTAATACTTAGAAATAGGATACAATAATGGTACTAAAAAGGCACTCTTTATTCTTAAGCAAAAGTGAAAAATGAACAAAGTTTGAAGGGAAGAAATGAACAATGAATGGTTAGTGGTACCGTCAGCATAGGACATTTATAAACATACATTTGCATTATCGTTGAGGAATTACGAGAAAGGAATGAGGACTAGGATAGGGAAAGAAAGGGTGGGTGTTAAGGATTCCGAGTTTATCACTCACCGTATGGAACGTATCTATTATAGCTTTGCTCTTATTTACAGTGACATTTTTAAAGTAAAACTTTTATTACATCGTCTCAAACTTTTTCGTCTGCGTGTTGCATGTCGCGTGACGGTCGGCCGCGGAGTAGGAATAAAGTGAAAGGCGCTCGTATCGATGCGGTTTTTACTAGATACATTGAAAAAATCGAATGTAAGTCACTGTTCACGTATTTTAGTTACCATAAAATATTGGTTACATTTATAAACTGTGAAATTCATGATGAAGATGGAATTGATAATAGAATGATTGAAAATAATTGAAAAACGGATCAAAATGACTCAACGATTATAAAATATTGTTTTCAGTGTTTTAATATGTGTATATCATCTAAATAATTGTTAAGTATTATGTATGTCGTACTCTAAGACACAGAGTTCAATAAAAATATTAGTTGGAGACCTAGTCTACTTTTATCATTTCCCATTATCATTCCCATTTTCTAAGTATAAAATTAAGATTGATGAAGCAATTTTCATACCCTTAATGGAATATTATTCCGAAAATTTTTAGTTAAATGTCTATAATGTGAAAAAAAGTTTCACTTTTACGGTGGTTTCATAAAACCACACAAGTTTTTTTTTCAACATGATTATTTAAACTCTCGGTACATTAGGAAAAAGTGGACAAAAAAATATTCATTATTAAAATAAACTATTTTTGTTATTTACAAAAAAATATTTAATTTACACTCAATGAATCTGTCTGGCTTGAAAGTCCAAAACTATACACATTTAATAAAAAGTGAAAGTGTGCAGTCTTTGTATTAGGCGTGCATATAAAACTTACCACTTTTGGCTTGAACCAATTTTATCAAAATTTCGATAATATTATAATAGATACTTATCGATTTCAAAGAAGTTTAATTACACTACATTAAAATGTAGCTAAGAATACAAAAACTAGCCAAATGCGAGCCGGACTCATTAGTGTAGGGTTCCGTACCATTTTTTTACATGAAAAACGTCATATCAATATATTTTTTTCTGTGAACCTTAAATATATTTTTTATTTTTATTTAATTATTTATTTTTAAAGTAAAAATATATCTTAATATTCAGTGTATATTTCAAGTATTTACCTGTTGCCACTATTAAAATAAGGCGGAAGAACAAGCAAGTGCTTGTTGTAAGAAAGCCAACCTGAAATAATTATTTTATTTTGTTTTTAGTATTTTATGTTATAGCAGCAACAGAAATACATGATCAATGAACATTTTAACTGTGTTATAGTCCGGAGACATACCGATGGACAGACAGACAGCCAGTATTAGTAATACTCATCCATTTTTACCCTTTGCGTACGTTTCTAAGGTAAGGTGCATTTTTTAATGTTATCATAAATAAATAACAAGTCGATTATCTAGAGTCCATCCTCATTTAACATTTTATTATGTCTTATAGATGTTTTGTGTTGAACGTAATTTCCATTAATTTTTATTTCAAAAGAGATCTGAAAAATGTAGCAGTCTTAGTCAACTTTAATATTTATTTCGTTAGGTTTTTTCACACAATCAAATTCAAAATTTAAAAAAAAATGTGGTTTATATTTTTGATATAAGTAATTTAAAAGATTTTGGATTTCCTACGTCATTTAATTAGCACCAATGAAATATTATATAATTTAAAAAACACGTTTATTAATAAACAATATACTTCACATGTTACAACAAATATGTTGTGGCAATTATTAATAGGTGAATACAAAGATATTTCGGCGCTATATTACACAGAATATATTTCATTGTCAATTCATCCTCATACTGCGGAGGTGCGGTTTAAAACGTAATGGCGTGACAAATTCAGAGCAAGGCGTGTTGACTCCTAATTAAACAGAAACCTAGTCGTTTGTTAAATATTTTAGTTTGACATAGACATAATATACATATACTATTTCTAATAATAACTAAAAACTATAAATAAAGAATATTAATGAGTTGTTTATAAATTATTACAATTATTTTGTGCATGTCTTTTTTTTACTACTCTCGCTTTAGAGACTGGTTGCTGTTGGTGATTGCACAAACATTTAAATTACGTACACAAAGAACACCGAGACTTTGAATAATAATCAGAAGATAACACAAAAAACTATCCCGTGTGGGAAGCGAAACCACGACATTTGGCTGAATGCCGACATATGAACGGAAATATTTTTGTGTAACCATGAGGGCATACTATATATGGCTGTTATAATAAACTTTACCATACTTCAAGGTCTTTTCATAAATACTCAAGGTATACAATTTAAAAGCAATTTATGTTAGTATTTAAAGAATTTTTTAAGGACAAACATTTTTTGTTGTCCTTTGCTTCTGAACTTTTAAATAAATGATATTGATTTCCCGCATTGATCAAAATTCAACCATTCTATTATTATCTTATTCTTTGGTATAAAATCTGTGAAAATATTATCTGTATTAATAATATTAGTACAAGTAGAGTCAGCTATTCTAGTGGGCTCTAATACGAAATTAATCTGGATCTAATAGTAGTAAATGAATTATATAATAAGTTTAATAATATTAAAATCACCACAAATAATAGTATTTTTAACCGGCGACCCAAAGACCCAAGAGAGGTGGTATAAGTTTCTGTCTGTGGCAACGTAGTCACCAAACGCGTTGACGGATTTGAATGTGGTTTTTTAATCGAAAACTTGGTTCATCGAAATGGTTCTTAGCCATGTTTCGTCGAAATAAAAGCAGTCGTCTCTAAGATATGGATCTTTCATTTCTTCTTTTATTGAACTGCAATGTACATAAAAATATTATTTTTATCCTTTTTAGAAGTCGGTTAGTATCGGGGGTATTTTAAACGTTATTTTTTTTCAGATGCAGACTGTTGATGACTAACGGTACAGGTCTGGGCTATTTCAAAAGTCCGAGAGACTCTACAGGCGAATAATATCTTTAATTTCTTTAAATTAAAAAAAATGTTGATAAGGTACTAAAAAGGCACCGTGTACTGCATTTACTCTGCGGAGCGATCTAATCGATCATCTCAAAATTAAACAACATTTCATGGTCCTTAAACCAATGCTCTGTGACAGACATTATATTAATTGCAAGAGTTTTCATAATATTTTATTACTTTTAATTCGATTTCTATAGTCACTATTCTTTGAATATAATCAGGTGTATTAGTTATTAACATTATTATTGGCACTACAGTGATCAGTTGACGGAATTTTTTCAAATAAAAAATTAAAATATTGCCAGAAAATGTCTCTTTAATTTTTTTTGATAATTTAAATCAACGTATTTATTTATTATTATTAAAGTACAAATTTTAATTACGTGTTTCAAGTCTATCTATATCTAACCTTTTTTTTTTTTTTTTTCTTTGGAAAAATGGGGTTCCGCATCGTCACCCAGGCCAGGAAGGCGATGGCCGGGCGGTATGTGCGGCACCCGGCGACTGCCAAGGCACCACACTAAAAAACCAACGGCTGCCCTCATCGCTACAATGGGACACCACGGGATCGCTTTCGCACTCACCGTGACGCCCCGGCATCTATATCGAACCTTGCCGAACATATATAAAGTAAATTGTTAAGTAAGGCAATAACCTTATTTAACACTTTACTTTATATGATAAACATATCTGACTTGGTACTAAGCGGCTCTGAATACTATGAATAACCCTCTTTTACAAACTCTTTAACAGTCAACAAAAAAAATTAAGAATTAAATATTAAATTCTTAAAAAAACACATTTTCAATATTTTTTCTAATTATTATATAAATAAGTTATTTTTTCTTTCATAAACTTTATTGACATTCACAATATTTATTTTTATAAAAACTTCATTTTTATTAAAAAAGTAAATATTGGCAATATATAAAATATTTGTCGGTTAAATTAAGTGCACTCAAAACAGCCATTGAGATTTTCGCAAGTGCAGTTCTAAAATTTCTAGTTATTTAAATCAAAGGATTAAAAGTGGAATTGTATTTGGATTTTGGTATTGCCAAAGTGGAAAATTTATGTCCTAATTTTATTTATGTCACGTTATTATAGGATGTCAAAAAGTAAAAAAAAAAAGTTGATGAAAAGGCCTATTAAATTACAAAAGATTTTTTAGTTTCTTGTGTTTTATAATAACATCATTAAAATTTAAATTACTACATTACAATTTACAAGCTATAAATATATATTGCCGTATGGTGGTACCAATATTGATTAGTCAAGTTATAAAATTAAGCATTTTAATTATTAAAATGATTAACATTAGAAACTCTTAACGAAACAGAAAAATATTTATCAGATATTTCGGAACTTAAACATTACCAACAAATTATTTTTAATTAATTACTTGAATGTGTATTTTAATTTTGTCTGGAAGAAATTATATTACTTTGAAGCGATAAAGTCCTTTTTATGTCACCACCAGAACCAGGTTCACAGAAGTTTGTTATTATTTCTCTTTATCTCCTTATCTGTTTGTTCGTATATATAAATACTTATTAATATTAAATATTTCCTAGAAGCAACGAATACCCAGTCGTGAAAGTTTTTTTTACATATTGATTACTTACATCTTTGTTGTGGACAAAGGAATATATTACAGCAAATCTTTCTTCTTTTCTTCCTTTTATCATAGTTACATTTTTAGTTACTTTAGCTTTAGGAAAAATGGTCTAGCGGTAGGTAAAATGTTAAATTGTCGATTTATGGATGAAGTAAAGTTCATACAATCAATAACGTTTTAAAATAATTATTGACACAAAAGGATGGCTGCTGCGTTGTCCCTCGATGTAATATCAAATTGGCTTAGCCGAGATAAAAAGTATTAGAGTAGTACCTATATTATACTATTCTGTTGATTTCTTTTCTTCTTTCAAAAAATAATATTGTTTTCATTGTAATATTAAAAATTGCCACAAGTGAAATTCATGTTTGAAAATTGAAACTGTATACCTATTTATTTTTATAACTACTCCATTCGCTGTCTTTTAAGCAGAAATCGCAAACCTGATGCCCGTGATGATAATTATTTTATTTGATAATTATTTAAAATTTAGAAAAGGGTTTGAACGAAATAATACCTAACCTTTAGTCTGGTCACCGAAACCTCGGGCTAAAGCTACCTATATACTGATATTGAAAAGGATATTACTAGACAGTTTTTATAAATATAACCCCTAAGGATAACGGGTAATTCATATATGTATTTATTTTATTTATTTATTTTATTTATATGGCAAATGGTTATATCAATTATGGTTATATGGAAAAAAATACGAACGGGCTCAATTAATTTCTTATGTAAAGGATCAAGAAATCAACAAGGTGATTTCCGTTCAATGAGAATTCCGGGCTCGGAAAGTAACATTTTAAGATTAAACTAATAGTATTTAACGTCTGAAAAAGCAGTATTAAATAGAGTAAAATTAGCTAGTTTGGTTAGTTAATTAGTAATTTTGAATTAGTTTACGTTAATCTCAACAAAACCAGATTCCTATAAGTTCTGTATTATTTTTTTATAAATTATCTTATAAGATCTTCTAAAGCTGATTTTTGAAATCTGAAAAAAAATAAATTCTTTTAGATTTCTGAAAATCTTGTAACTATTATTAGATTATTCTAGTAGATACATATGTTTTTTGTGGTACATAACCTGCCATGGATCTTAATTCTTGTATATATAAAACTTATCATATAGGTACGTAGTTAATAAATTCTTATAGCGAAAATGTCATTTTGCTTACTTTTGTCATTACAATAGATCTGAGTTATTAATTTTGGGGGTACTATTCCACAACAAGTACATCTCTAAAAATTTCAAAGATTTCATAATCATAATTGTGATTTTATAGATTACTTACACCATAATATAATATGTTAGACTTTAGAAAATTATATATAATACCTAATAGATATTAGGTAGGTAGGAACCTATTCTGGAAATTAGGGTTTTGAAACACTTTATTGATTTACTCAAAACTAAATTATCTTCGACGTCCATAATAAACAAATTTTCATAGTTTAGTTAGTTAGGTATTGTAATTTAGGTTTAGTTAGTAAGGATGCGTTTCCTAACTCTTTTACCAATACTCCTCTTTATCTGACCTATGTAAGACAAACGACAGTCAAGTTTATAAACTCCGGCACACTGTAAAAGAACAATAATTATAATTGGTCTTTCTCTGTGTTCGGAATCTTAAGAACTCTTGGAAGTAGATGACTAGTTAACTGACTTAGTTACAGACACCTACATCACGTCTTCCAGTGAACACGACTACTGCGAAGTATTCGAAACGTCGTGTCGGTTTAAATTTAAAGTAGAAAATGTAAATTTAATTAGACGCTAGTTCAATCTGTTAAAGATAGTATTATTTCAATGATTAATACTCGTGACAATCTGTTCAAATACCATGTTATTGTATGTTCTAATGAACGTGTATTAGTATTGTTTTCACATTATTATCATGTTAGTAAACTCAATTCTAGATTGAAATGTTTAAATAATTAATGTTTAAAAAAAATATATTTATAGTCTTACAATGACCGCAATCTTTAAAAATGTTCATTATTGATCAAAGTTTTTTGTAAATCATTTTACCCCTTGTTATCATTTCTACTACTTCCTTATTAAAATATTACTTTATAATAGTAGGTATTAAAACGTTATAGTTACTTACAGTATTGATTGAACGTTTGAAAATTGAGGTTAAGATATTAGTTGAGAATATTAATTGAGGTATAACAATTAGTTAGTACATTTCTATATATATAGAAATATAATATTTAGTGTAGAGATAAAACCAGACAATGTATTTTGCTGACAATCCTTTCAAATACTAAACTAGAATGCTTTTAGCGATTCGCTTGACAATCCTGCTTTGTATTTTTTCACAAATTACGAGATTAAAATTCTGCCTCGAGCTTCAACTTCAAAAAGCAGTGAAACGTTTTCTAGTTTTTACCAAACAAAATATTTTTTTTTTAGCTTTTGCTAAGCCGATCGGGTATTCAGTAAATCCGATGTCCAGAAGCAGCGTCAGTTGCTTAGCAAAATGTTTTTAAACATGAGTTAAAAGTTAATTATGCATTTCTTTGATTATTTCAACCAAGTTTTATTTAATCTAAGCCTACAATGTAGTGCAGACTTATGCAAATTTCTACTCCTGGAATCTTAATTATGTAAAAGAAAAATAATATTATCTGAATTGGATTATAAACATGACTATTACCACAGGTTTGAATGTAGTAGGCAACTCATATATTCTGCTAAATAATTATATATGCATAAATAAAAAAAATTACGATTAAACACAATTTTTATTTTCTTGTACAAATATTTATATATGATGATGATGTACGAAACCGGTCGCATGTAAAATTGTATCACATATTTAAATAAAGTAAAACTTTATACAAGAAAGTAAAAATTGTGTTTAATCGTAATTAAAAATGCAGTTCCATCAAGAATTAACAACATATTCTATAAAAAAATAAAAAGAATGTTACTGTTACCAACCGAGTCTTAATTTCAACCACTTATGTGAACTTATTCTTTATTATTCATTCTTAAAATTTTAATGACTCACGACTCCGCTCATTATGTCAGACTGTTCTAAAGTTCGAAGACATAACAACGCCCGGAAGAAAACAGAGATGAAAACTGACGTAGGTGGGTCGCATTCTGTTTCATTAGAAATGCGCATCGAGCTTCTCCTTAGGTATTTTCACTATAGTATTAATAAAGAAGGAGCGGTCTTTGAATTACGTGCCCTAAATAATTAAGTATTAAAATGATTTAGTGTTCATATAATTAAAATAAAATTTAAGCGATCGCATCTTTTTCCGTAATGCAGTTTCTTTAAAGTAAAATGAAAATATTTTTCACTTTTTAAATCGTTACTGTAAATGAAGTAATAATTTTAAATTTAACATTAGCAATGTTTACGCCTATCTGTAAGTAGGGAATTGTGAATATTAGGAGATCAAATCGAAGAAATGAGAGCAGAATACAGAAAAGAAAAAGTAAAAAGTTTGGGCATCCGCCTCTTTCACTTAACATTCAAAACTTAGTCAGTAAAGACAGTTCACATTTGTCATTTTGAAGAAGGTGGAACTCACGCAGGCAAACCAGTTTGTTTATGTATGTAGCTAGGTTATACCTGAGAAGTAAGAATTTAGATGCTTTATGTTTGCATAAATATGCATTTGATTGTAATTTTGAAATTAATTTATGGAAAATGTATTACATATTATATTATTGTGTATTCTATTTATTTGTAATAATATTTTAATAGTAATAAAAGACAATTAACGACACTGCATCCAAAAAAATAACTAATTATTTAGAGACAAAAGATATACACATTGAGACAGACATTGATACAAAGGCAGCGATATCATGACTGCGATGTGATTAGTCAAGTTCCAGCCACCAGAATTTCTCAAATCCAATATTTATGTAAATAGTAATGAGTTGCGACAAAGCGGAAAATGAACGGTTTTATTATTCGATCACTTTGCAAGTGAAATTTTCTTGAGGCGAAAGTCTTGCCGGAAGTCAAGGCTGTTAGCGCGACACTACTTATATAAACTAATACACTCACCCTAAGATTGTAATATACTGGTTTCATTATTGCTTTTCCATTACAACATTATATTTGTGTACGATATTTTGATATATGGAAAAAATAAAATTAAGAATTTAATGTGTTCAAATATATAGTATAGAACAGTTAAAAAAAATGAACAAATTACTAAACTATCCATCGATCAATCAATCAATCAATCAATAAAATGAATATTGTACGTATATACCATAAAATTAGTTCACCATAAAAATGTGGAATCAATAGGAATTAAGTAAAAAGTAATTAACACTATTTTTACCAACAGGGGTCAATTGACCCCATTTCATATGGAAAATGTAGGCTTTTAAAAATTGTCGGTATAAATAGTGTTAATGATATGTTAATATAAATATATAATATAAAAGTGCGTGGAAACGATTATTAGTAAATCAGATTTAACAAGGTAACAATTATAAAATCTCATCTCATCTCTACTGACATAATGAAGTAATGTAATTTTTATAGAAGATATAAATATATAAAAAATATATTTAAGAGGTATCAGTCTTGTTACTTGTTGAGAACATATCCCGAGAGGCTTGGGCGAAAAAATCTCAGTGAAAACACATCATGTTTCGTATGTAATTATCTTATGCATTTGTTTATTTGTAGAGAGCTACTTCAATCATGGTAGATAGCTTTCTATTTACTATATGAACCATAATGGAACATGCTGAGTTTACTGTCTGCTTTGTAACAATAAAAGAGATAAAGCAAACATAATCAATAATAAATAAACTAATTCAAGTAACGATCTTATTACCTTAAATGAGCTATTTACTATTTGGTGATGTTAAAATGAATGTGAACAATGAGTATGAAACAGACTCTGGTTATTGTAGAAGGTTGTCTCGTAAATGTAAATTTATAATTTTTGGAGTTTTAGAATAAGTTTCTGCTTTATGTTTCATTAGAGTATTACCTATACTTATTTACTTTAACTATTTTTCACAATGTTTCTTTAAAAAAAATAAACTCTTTATTGTATTTGTAAAATTTATAAACAAGAAAACGAACACGCGGCCTCTGAAAGTCTGTGGACATCGCTTTGACAACTATTCTTAAGAAATTATATTGTGGTTGTAATTTAAGTAGTTCCAAAAAATAACAATGGAAACATAACTCCGCAAGTATAGAATATGAATACACAAAATGTTATAATGGACGCTCTAATATTAGCACACAGTGTTGTGTTAATATTGTAATTAACACAACATTTACGGATTTTATACGGACATTAACCTTATCGACCTACAACAATTGTGTTATATATTATTTATCACAAAACGATGGCACGACTAAAAATATTCAGTAGCTCATTGAAACATGTTGAAATAAGAATGCAAATTACTCACCACTTACATTACTTAAAACGCATTTTTGGTTATTTATTGAGCTGAGCGTAAGCGAAGCTCTTAACCCTTTGGGAATAAATTTTTTGAGGCATCATCACAGGAAAACCACTTGACCGATTTTAACCAAAATTGGCACGCATGTCAAGGACGTGACTAGGCTTGTTTTCCAAAAAACAGAATTTAAAAAATATTGTTTCGTTATAAAGATAAGGTCAAAAAATTGAATCTCCCATAGACTTAAGCTAACAGTTTCTAGATCTCAACAGAGGTCGCTGTGCATGTCTATCGTATTTCTGAATCGCGGTATCACATACAAAAATGTTGTTATCATACTAAATTGACTTGTTAAAATACATCTTCTAAATATTTAGCACAGTTCTGCCCTGAAAATCATCTGACGCCATTTTGTTCATGTTCATTTGGTTGTTTTAATATCAATATTTACTGTTTATAATAAATAACTGTTTCGAATAGTCTTGGGCGTTATAGTTCGCGACTGAGATCGAACTGTTTAGTTCGCCGATCCTTAAGGAACTAGTTCGCTCTTTTAGTTCGTTAGTTCGCGTTTCGTTCGGAGCTGGTCGTCCTTCGCGGTAGGAAAGCAATTTTTAATTGAGAGATTTCAAAAGGCAGTTCGTTCGCTCGTTACGATGTTGCTCCTGCTCTGACACATTTACATTCACTTAAAATTTTTGGGCACTAAAAATAGCATAAACCTATGAATAAGTGTTCATAAAATATATATTTCTAATGAACACAAATAAATTTAGGTAGGAATTAAAATACACTTGAATTTATAATTTTATCAAGTTTTGAAAATTATCAACTAACTTATATAAGACAAACATATTAAAAAAGTGTAAAAAAGGTTATAACATTTTAATAATAAGAATTATGAAAGTTCGGTATAGATATTCGATATTATACAAATTCTATGTTATTCGCTGTAGCTACGGAAAGCAATTCAATGAGCGAGTGAGAGATAGCATTCCTTGCAACTGTAAGCGAGACGACAACAGTTCGGTTGACGGTTGATGTCACTTATTTCATTCTGTGATCTGTCACGAACTAAGGAACTAAGGAGCGGGAAATGTGGGATTTAGTTCGCGTAGTTCATCTGTGGGAGCGCTCTTTCGAACTAGTTCGTTCGCGAACTACACAAGACTAGTTTCGAATTAATTGAGCTGAGCGTAAGCTTAGGAATTTTTCGGCAACATCACAGGAAAACCACTTGACCAATTTTAACCAAAATTGGCACGCATATCAAGGATGGGACTGGGTTTCTACTCCAAAACAGAATAGAAAAATATTGTTTCGTTTTAAAGATATGGTCAAAAAAATGAATCTCCTATAGGCTTAAGCTTAACTTAACTTGCGCGCGCTCGCCAATCGTTACTCTAAGCCTTTACGGTGCCAGCAACTATATTGGAAATCCTTGGCCGCGGTATGGACCGACTTTAGTAGCATAAAAAAAGGGAAGGAAGCTCAGCTCAACTCCTGCATTGTGGCGGATCCTAAAAAGGTTCCTATTTGTAAACTAACTGTTTCCAGATAATTAACCACCGCGAACCTTGTAATATTATAACTTGTAAAATTTTAATTAAAACAACATTAGATTGAATACCAGCTAGAACACCATAAAAGCCTTATACTGAATGCTAGGTCTTTGACAACTCGAGTGAATCGTCGTCGTCCATAGCCGAGTTTGAGACGAAAAAGAGAAATTAAAGTTTAAGACTACTTAAGAAACACACCGAAAAGTAAAGAAAAGAAATATGCTTAAATACATTATAACATCCTTACCTTATACTAGAGATACATGCAATGTATATAGATTTTACTATTTATATTTTTTCCATTTTGGCTTAACACGTTCCTTTTTTTTTCTAAGATCGATGGTAAAAAAACGTTGTTACGATTTCTTCTATCGATCGATCTTTAATACAACCTCTTTTAATTATTTTTTTACAAAATATTTTTTATCTATATTTTTGTTTGAATAATGTTTGGTAAGAAACAGCTTTGAGCTTATTAGCTTCTATCGATCAATCTCTTTTTTTATGGTTGGAAAAATGCATTAAGCGTCGTCCCATCGACTGGGAAGGTAATGGTCGAGGGGGAATGTGAGACTACCCGGCAGCATAGAAAACACTGCCATCTTTAAGGGTGCCCACTAAAAAACCAACGGTTGACTGCATCATCTTAGTGGGATGCCACGGGATTGCTTTCGCACTCACGGTACGCCCCGGCGGAAATCGATTGATCTCTCATACAACCTCTTTTCATATTTTTTTTTACAAAATATGTTTTATCTATATTTGTTTGACCTACGTTTGGTAAGCAACAATCACAGCTTCGAGCTTATGTGTATAAGAGTGGGATTCCTTTGTAATGTGTGTACATTGCAAAGGAATCCCAATTAAAAATTGAGCCCCTTTTTTATGAGTTTATAAGTTGCCTTTTAATAAGTCACTGATACATACGCAGACATATGCATTCTCTTTCATAGAACTCTATTACTTATTGTGTGTCATTTCAAATATGTGAAAATAAAGATTGTAATTGAGCCCGGCGAGGAACGAAGCAGTAGTTAGTTACATATAATGTACACTATATAAAATATATTTATAAAAATAAAGTCCTTATATTTGTTTGGACTCGCTCAGTTCGGGAAATGCAACTTGGGTTTGAAATCAATTATTTTATATTAAAAGTGTACTAAGTTTACGATACTTAAGATAAGTTACTTAAAACTGTAATAAAAAGTTCTTTAAAACTGTCGTCAATATGTGTACCTAAATATCCGTAATCCATGTGAACAAAGACGCGGTAAAAGATATTTTTATATAATATTTTTAATATATTATTTCATAAAATACGATCAGAAAAGATACATAACCACTATACATATTTTGATATACGTGTATCAGTTTGAAAAATGTATGGAAAACGAGTTTAAAATGTAAAATGCTTCGCCGGGGATTACCAGTGCCCATTTTCGAGTCGATAGGATATAAAATGAAAATCCTCGAGTTTACATGAATAACAAGGTAATAAAAGAATATTTTAAATATAAATGTGATAGTTTGTTAGATTTCGTTAGATAGTTATATAATTTTAGGCATTGTGCTCTCATGTGATCTAATTAATATATTGTCAGTGATGAAAATATTGATCTTTAATTGTATAAACATAAAAACATAAAATTTTATTTCTGTATTTTGTGTTAAAACCTTATTAAAACTCATTGAAATTTAAAATGGATTTTATTTTAAAATAAAACAAATATTTATTAACGTATAAATGATGTAAAGGATGTAGGTATCACAGTTTGTTGTCAGAGGGTTCAGTGTTTGAACAATTCACATCCCATTACGCTTGGAAACTCAAACATTACTGTAGAGATTTGAAACATGGTCATAAAAGTGATTTTATAAACGCGTCTTTTATTGATGACTTGACTGACAATACAGAGGAAAATACCACAATTATGTGAACTAATTTTACACATTAAATACTCTTTGAGTTATACACTATATTCAAGAAGACACAATAAAGAAATACTAGTATAAATAAATAATAACTAAAAAACATTTTATAAAAGATATTGTTGCAAATAGCAATTTAATACGGAAATGTCGTTATGCAATTAAATTTTTCACTGAGTGCCAGAAAGGTGTTTACGGGCTTTGATATTGTTTTAAATTATTTTACTGCGTTGTTTCTAAATGGTAGGTTATAATTTATCTTGCTATATAATAATCATTCTTACAAAGTCGTTACAATACAAATTTAGAAGGAATTACTAATTTCAGTAAAATAATTTGATTAAATGGAAATTTTGTTCTAGACTCAAGATTTTGACACTGGCGGATCATAATTTTCTTTCCAATTAATTTAAGTTTTATTTGTAATTTAAAAAAAAAAAAAATTAAATGCATGATATATAATATTACGACAACTTTATTTTTGATGCTTGCTTACTGTACCAAAAGAAAAGTTTATAAGTTTAAAAGATATTTATTTACTGGAAGGCTCGTTGACGTTTGTCTTTCCCCTAACGTTGTAATATATTCCATTACTAGCTTTTGCCAGCGGCTTCGCACGCCTTAAATTCGTAGTAAAACAATTCCCACTTCCCTTTTTTTTGTATTGGTTTCTATGTGACTTATTTTAAGTGATCCAATCAAAATTACTACATCGGCAGACATCGCTCATTGGCAAAAGTATATTTAAAGTTTTTAATAAGGATACAATATTAGGTGCTGTAATTATTTTTTACCTCTCTTGTTTTTACTTAAATGTCCATTTAAATACTTCTTAAATAGAGTAATAACCATTATAACCGTATATCACACTTACAGATTTTCATTGAACATAATCAAAATATTACCATGTAAACTTGAGGAATTCTGAGTATGTAGCTCAGAATTCCTCAGTAATCGACGTTATTTTAACCATCAACTTGCAGGTCTAGTTTTCTTTCAAAAAAATCTATTTTAAATGATAAACATTGAATTAGCTATATGCATTAACAAAATTTTCAATACTGAACATTCACAAAAGCCATTTTTGAGACGGCTTGCACGGTTCCATTCCAGAGTGCGCCGGTAGACCGTACCGCCGCAAACAGGAAGACTCTATATTTTAAATCTGTAATATCTTCGAAAATATTTATTTAATTTAAATGCTGTACAGGGCTACATTGTTCCATATTAAATGCAAAATGTATTTAAGTTACTTAATTAGATAAGGATTAAAGCTGTATTTCTTTAAATCGCTTCGTAAATAACCTATTATTTTTCGTGAAAAGAAAAGAAAAATTTGCTATTGTGGGTTATCCCTAAGAGATAAACATATACCGTCACTGATTTTCTTGTAGAAATTTTTAAGGTACACAAAACTTAGTACATTATTTTGATCTATCTCGTAGAGTTCAGCCAGCGTTTGCATTGTAAGCGCAAAACAATGTGTTTGTTTACGACTTCGCATTAGAAATCTTGAAATTATCAGTGGTTCTCTAATATATTAAGCATGTTATTATACATATAAACCTTCCTCTTTGCATCACTCTATCTATTAAAAAAAAACTGCATATAAATCCGTTGCGTAGTTTTAAAAATCGAAGCATTCATACATACAGACATAGGGACAGACGCGAAAAGCGACTTTGCTTTATAGTATGTAACTTGCTGTGCCTGCGACATCGTATGCGTAGTTTTCGATTTAGATAAAAAGTACCCTTTGTACTTACTATTGTATGTAAAAACTTTAAACCTTCAAACTGGTAAGAAGCAATGGTATGACAATAAGAGATTATTAACTTCTTTATTTGTTAACTGATTGTTAAAAAAAAAAAACAAAATGTAAAGTGAATCCCATGACTATATATTCCCGAAAAATGCATCCAATTCTATTAATCCGTTTCTGAGATTAGCTTGCACAAACATACAGACATTCAGATGAATAGACAAAATGAAAAAACATTGTTATTGGTTCTCTTGCTTATATAAAGGTCCCCCTGTATGAATTTTTGAAAATATATTTTTTTCGTGTTGTGTGCACAACTAAAAGACGAACAGATAAACAGACAAAGATTAAAAAAATGCTGAAAATGGATTCTATTAGTTAGTACTTCACATCCTGGCATATTTTTTTTTTATATTTTCAATGTACAAAGACTACTCCTCTACAGATTTATTACAATATGTATAGAATAAGATTCTCATGGTGCCTATTACGTCATTTACATAAATTGTCATAACTTTTTTATTTCTCAACCGATTTAGATAAAATAAACACTAAATGTTAAGTGAAGACTGTGTTAATATATATTTCTGAAAACCGCATTCAAGTTGGTTAAGCCGTTTCAGAGATTAGCGTGCACAAACATACAGGCATACAGACATACAGACAAACTGAAAAACCAATATTTTGGGTTCTCTTGCTGGTATGAAGCCCCCCTATGATGTTTTTTTTTAATTCCTTGTACATGAATGGATCAGTGACAATTTTATTATATGTATAAATTGATTATATAATGGTAGATATTAGGAATTGATTGCTAGGAATTTCAATAACAAATGTTGCTTATCTTGAAGGAATATAATTTCAAAAATGTTTTGAAAATTTTCTATGATTAATTTTTCTCAAAAGATTCTTCACAAAACATAAAAAATATTTATTTTCTTATGCAATTCGCTTAAATTACAGTTATATTTTAGGGGGGGAAATTAAATTCCACAAACTTTAGTACAGACCGAGTCCAAGATATGCGGTAACTAGAATGTTTCAATGTAGAAGATATTAAGTAAATACAATTCAGTTTAGGAACACAGTTAACAATTTCGGTAAGATTACTTTGATTTTTATAATTTAGATATAACTAGCTGTTGATATCGGTTTTGCCCTAGCTGTATCTATTATGTACGATTCTTTTACCTAAAGAGACTTGTCAAAATAAATACGGAAGTGGAGCTTTTATTAGTTGTAATTTAATTCTGTTCATAATTATTTATAATTATATAATCAGAAATATCCTCAACTTTTTCCTTAATTTTACTATTTTCAAATTTACACCTAAAACATACAAGCAACTTATTTTTTATAATATTTTATAACAGTAATCAATAACTATATTTTACCAATTATATATTGTTATCAATGCAATGTGAAATTTACGGTACTATTCAATACAAGAATAATTTATAAAGGCTGCAAGTCGATTTAAATACTTTAGAAAACTTACAAGTCAGTTTACAAAGTTTAGTTTCAACAAAAAAATAGAGAAATAAGGTTAAAGAGTTATGGCCCTGTTTCATTAGAACTGCCTTTGAACATTTGCTAAGACATTGCCACTGTAGTATTACTTTTACTAATGCACACGTCTTTTAATTAATTGTGGTTTAAATCAGGAAAGAAAAATAGTAATGTTCATATCTTGTAAAATATCTCGGTATATATTTATATATTTTTAACATACGAGTGGTTAACTAACGTTTATAATTGTCTAAGCACGACAATAATGTTCTTTTGTTCAATTAAAGGGATTCATGTGTTGTTACGTAAATGAAATGATGTGGGAATCATTTAAATATTTCTAGTCACATTTTTTTATTTTTTATGCTTTTAATAACAGCTGTCGTTCTGTAAGGTTTGCTCGACAATTATTAATTATTAGGTTACTAGCTTTACGCCCACGCAATGAATTGTGTTCACATTTATTTTATTAAATATTGTATTTATTATTATTAGAATGATTTATCTTTTATATTGAGGTAAATATATAATTTAAAATAATATCAGCGAATAATGTTATTTTCTTTATTTAAAAAAAAGAATGGTACATTCCAAAAATGAAAATTTTTCAAATGTACCTATTATTCTTTTTTTTTATATCTTTATAGGTGTTAACTTGTTGCGTTTTTGAAGTTACTTTAAGATTACCATAAACTTTATAACATGGACTACACACTTAAATGGAATAATTTTTTTTTAATTTATAGACGTTTAACATAACAACAAATTTCATGTACTGAGGTATTCAAAATATTGAATTGGTTAATATTAATTGAAGCATTTTCAAGCATTTTAGTCCTTATAGATATTTTATTACAATTGTTATAATATTTATAAAATTTTGTAAACAGTTTATGTCATCATTGTGTATGGTAATATATATAAATTATTTCCACACATCTTAGATATTATTTCAACATTTAAAAATAATTTGTTATATAAGTAATAAATGAGTTCTGTTTTATAAATTTCAGATATTTAGGCGTTAAACACAATCTTATATTTTTTACCTAAATTATTATTATTTTTTGTTTTTGAATATTATTGGTATTTTAGAATGTATCTTTATTCTTTGTTCTGTATATAAATATATTTTCCCTTAGTGTAGAAAGACAACGTAGGAAGCTTGATTCAATATACAATAATATTCAAGGGTAAAATATACCCGGCCACAATGACGCAGGTCTAAACGTTTGCTCGTGAAATATTGAATCATACAAATACCATTCCTTATTTATAAATAATATCATATTTCTCCATTGTCACGTCTTAAATTACTGCTAAAATATTTTCACAAAAATATTCTAATAATAAACATTGTCTGACCTTCTGTTCATTTTTATCAAAAACGAATGGTATATCGGATGTGGGGCGAAGAACAATTTTATTTACATATACAATACAAAGCTGCCACTTTGGCATGTGAAAGAGAATACGTATTTACTCCTTTTTTCAAAGCCAAATATCGTAGGATAGACAATTACAGATTTGATATTTTGATTATATGATTATATATTGATACTAGGTTATATAAAACTAAGTTTAGCCTCTTAAAAAGCTAGCTACTGTTTTCAAAATATTTTTATCGTGGAATTTCATTTTAGATTCCTATTAACCTTTTAATAAAACTATTTTTTGAGAAAAAATTATATATGTTTCTCACCATTACTTTTATTTTTATAATTAATGTAGTAAATAGTTATGAAAATTTACAGCAATTAATTTATTATAATATGTCACAATTTATATTTTAAGTGTATTTGAAATAATAGTTCTTGTACTTTTTGTAAGCTAGGAGAGAGCTACAAGCTAAAACTAGATATTTATACTTAAAAATAGAGAATAAATATAATTAAAAATATATTATTATTATCAGAAGCACTAATCATCCCTATAACAAGCGTCGTAAAATCTTAAAGTCGCGTAAAACTAATCTTTCCAATTACAAAGAGATCGTTAACTCTCGCAACCTTCTTGATTGTAATTATTTTTTACCAAAAAACCACAAACCGTTCAGCAAAATATGAACTATCTAATATCCTATTAATGTACAACAATAATAAATGTTTTTTAGGATAAAAAATCTTAAACTTAACTTACTAAATAATAAACCAACGATATTCAAAACAGTAAAATTTGCTAAATAGTATTCATAGTACAATATAATGACTCCAGAAGAAACATACTCTACATTTTTTTTGCAATTCTAGATTAATACGAATAAAATAATTATTTATTAGCCTAGCATAGACTAAAAATATATTTTCTTTCTTATTTCTTAAAATATTGTACACACTTATATATAAAATATATTATTTTTTAACTGTAAAAGACTTTTTTTATATATTTACATTTTCATATTGTAGTACTGCTGACAGTCTCAATTTGCGACTTTTTGGTAGACACAAATTGATTGATACGTTCGGTCTTTTATGTTACCCAAAAATGTGAATTTCTTACTTTTTTACCGAAGTCAACATACACAAAAATTTCAAATAAAGATACAGATCAGAGATAATAAACCAATTTTTGATTGTACAAGGTAAACCACAAATAGTTGTTTGACCATTAAAGGTAAGTTTAATCGCCCTGTGCAGCTCTAACGTCTACATTATCTAATTCAATCATAAGGACCGTAATAGAAGTTGCGTTATAGAAGAAGCTTTTTAAAATATAATAAAATCGCTAATAATCTAACAAGATCAGGTAAAGATATACAAATTAATGAGGAAATAAAACCGTTGTAATATTTCTTATTGTCATACTTATAATCAAATTATTATTATTTTCCATATGAACGAAATGTATTTTGTGTATAGAATAAATAGTATTAAGCCGCAAAATTTTCTAAGAAACTTACTTTTTGTGTTCAAACTTTTTAAATTACATTGATTAAATAATTGATTTACAGATCATGACTTAAAATCTTAAAGTTAATAGTTTTAACGTCGTAACTTCTTGTCTGATAACAAGAGAGGTCAACTTCTGCTTAAATAATTAGCTTAGCTAAAATGCAAACGTTTTGTGACTACTCATAATGTACCTCATCAATAATAAAAACTGATTTACTTGTATTATCGTCACGTAACAAAAGTCTGAGTTTTAGTCCTGTGACGTCATATATTGAGATTAAATATAATAAGATCTACATAATATTTAGTTACTAATAAATATAGAATAAGTACGATTATCAGTGAGTCCCAGATTTTATTATAATTGCTTAAACTCTGTAGAAGCTAATATGCGAGTTCAATCAATTAATTACTAGACCCTAAAAGTCTACATTTAACAAAATATATATAATATGTATTCTTTTTTAAGCATTCTATTAAAAGATAACTTTTAACATTACAATACTTTATGAGTAAGTTATAAGTAACACGTAATAAAAAAGCGCCTCGAAATAGTATTATATCGAGCCATTTAATTAGACTGATTGGTATCAACGGGAATTAAGTAAACTGTTCCATTAGTGACCGCATTAACACACGGTGGTATTCACCGTATTTAATTATTCCATGGAATACTCGTTGAATATTTATTTTATTAACATTTCAGGCCACTTTCGTAAAGCTAATTTATTTAATGGAATTATTATTTTTAACCATAACTTAGATAAGATTTGGTAAAAAATATATATATTTTATTGCCTAACTGTAAGCTTATTATGTATCAGTATATTATATATTTATATATATATATTTTCGTAATCTTCGTCTCGTCAAAATAAAGTTCACTTGCAAATTAATCGAATAATGTAACAATATATTAAAAGTGAGATAAATTTGAATATAGTCAAAAACCAAAAAGCGAAATGAAAGCCAAGTTTAAATTTATAACATAGGCCTCGATTATTGACTTCAACGATAAGGGAAGTGGGATCTAAATGAGTGTATTGTTTAATGATCAGCTCTGAACCTATTTTTAAAAACATAATAATAATTAAAACAACTTGATATAAAATTTCATCCAACTTTTATAACAACTTAAAATATAATTTCTTTCTGTAACTGGCTCTATAGAGTTTGTATAATTGTACATACGGCAGTTTGTAATGTTCACCAGTTTTTTAGTTTGAACATGGCTGAACACGCTACCGCGTGTCTAGAATATGGAAAGTTCTAGTAACTCAAATTTCACATTACATTACAGTCACTAGAAAATCGTCTTTGTATCAACAAAGATGCATGAAGGCATTGTTTAAAAAACAGATTAATAATGATAAATTTAAAAGAGGATTATTTGAATTTATAGTAGACCATTCTTAATAAAATAATATCAAATAATTCATATACATAGTTGTAAGAACTCGTTTTATTAAATGAATCTACACAGGAAAATGATGCGGTTGCTAAAATTATATTTTTATTATTTGAATTCTCATTGCTGTTAAATATAACTTAGATCGCAATTAAAAGAATGCACCCTCATTATTAGGTAATACTGCAGTGAAAATACCTTAAGAGAAGCTCGATGCGCATTACTAATGAAGCAGCATGAGACCCCGACCTGTTTTCCACCTACTTTATCTGTATGTTCTTCCGCTAGGTTTTTTCTCTTAAAACTTTAAGAACGGTGTTACATTCACTTGATGATCGGATTAGGGAATTGCTAAAGCATTTCAGAGAGAAAAAGAATAGTTCTACGGCGGTTTTTTTTTAAAGAAAAGATAGTTGAAACGTTATTATCCTTGTCTTTAGAGACATTATGGTTTAGGTATTTATTGACATTTAAACTTAACATTCTTTTCGATAACAGTAAATTTATTTTATTAATTTTAACTTTTTTTCATTATTATTAGTCAGTGAAATGGACATTATTATTATTACATTTTGACTACATTTTCATCTCTTTATGACGTTACTCTTTACAATTCACTAAATATAATAGTAGTTGCCTAGTATATTCAAAATGTTAATACAGTGGCTTCACGTATTAATTTCAAAAAATCTTGGTTATCACAGTCAAAAAAATGTTTCTGCCTTTGTTTTCTCTTCTTCTGGTTTACTTTTTTTTTTGACCGCACTGCTTTTTATGATTAAAGAAAACTCTCCACCCAAATTAATACAAATCGGGAGAGGTATATTCCAGTCAAACCATGTGACGATTTGACATGGAATGACCCAAAAACAAGATACAAAAATCAATAAAATTAGAAATAAGATGCAGTAGTTGCAGTAGTGAAATAAATCATCATAATAAAATACAAATATCCCAAAAACAAAATATAAATATCAATAAAATTAGAAATAAGATGCAGTAGTTGCAGTAGTGAAATAAATCATCATAATAAAATGGAATTATTAGGATTATAAGTTTTTTTTATCCATGGACACCAAAGAAAAAAATTACAACAAAAATAACTCGACATAAATAAGGTCTCCGATCTCCGCATCTGGAGAGGTAGAGCTTTGTTTATACAAATACAAAATATAAATATATAATTTGTATGGTTTTGCTAAAACTAAATTATTTAGAAGGTGAATATAATGGTGTGAAAATAATGTGAAGGTGAAAATTATTTTGCTCCACCTTTCAGAAACAAGATACCAACGTCCTCGGTTGGATTTATTAAATATAATTTATTGCTTTCTTTGACCTCGACCGCTTTTATTAAATGGTAATCACTTTGTTGATTTTTAATTTCTCTTAATGAGAGAATCTTAGTCGTCTCTCTTATTTATTCTTTCCATAAATTAATAAATCTGTTGAGGTTCTTAATTTTAACTTTTAGTCATCTCTCACTTTTTTTTACTAGGGACACCCTCGATACAAATAAAATAAAGATTGCTTTCGCAAACTAAAATTATGATCAAAAAATATGTTCCCCGTTCAACTTAGGGTTTGAATTTTTGAAACTGTTCTTAGTTCCAGTAGCTTACTGCAGGATAACATGCCCGTTAGACCATAAACTTTTAAATGTTAATACTTATATAAATGTTGAAAAATATTAATATTTCAAAGCAGAGTTTTTCTTGAATTTAAATAAAACGCATAAAGGTATAATTGGATTTATATATTACATGTAAAATGAGAGTAAAACTTTAAAATCTCATAACGTCAAAAAACAGATCGGCTGAAAAAAAAAATCCTAAACTTTTTTATATCTTCTAGTGTTATAAGTAAATATAAACAATCCAGTAGATCACTCATTTATTATATAATTTAAATAATTAAACAGACGAAAGCATAAACATTATTAAATTATAATCCAAAATTGAATAAGTCTATTCGTCAGCTACAAAGCTATAATGGTTTCACGATTCACATCTGGGTCCGACTTCACAATTGAAAAGTTCGTAAAAAATAGGTGACATTATTTCTTTCTGTGTTCTAGTATTTGCGCATTATTTTAAATTCACGAAACAAATTTTCTATACATGTGTGTAGACAATTTGTTTCGTGAATTTAATATATGTTTATCCATATTAAAATTGTATTTAAGCCATGGTAAACATGTTAATTCATGTTTAAATTGTTTTAATTATAAATAAATAAAGGATTACAAATTCATTAAAACAGGCAAGCTGCAAGCGCGCGACTTTTGCTCCATTCGCAAAGCGAGAGGTCGTTATACATCTTCAAACACGAATCGAATGGGCCATTTTTTTGTCATTTGTCCTAATGAAAGCGTTAAAATGTTGGACGCAATATTTTTTTTCACATTTCTTTAAATTTTATTGATGCATAGCAATCGAAGGAATCCTCGGAATTATAACATCTTTATCTATGTACTTCCGTCTCAAAAACGTGGTATCAATGACGTTATTCTATAATTTCTTCACCACAAGTCAAGTGATAACAATGTCATGGCTGGTTTATTTTCTGCGCAATAATTATTACGATTACCGAAGATTCGTGCGATTTCAGCGAACTTAAGAATTTCGTTGGATATTTTACAGCATATTTTACAGTATTTTGGTAAGGGACAGAATTAGTCTATATGTATGTCATCATACCCATCTCAATCTCACTCCTTTTCTTTTCTTTCTTGCAGATAAAAATTGCAATATTTTAAAGGGTATATTTACAGTGTTCATTTTGTTATGAATAGCCAAATTATTAACTTGTACCTACCAGTGTAAGTAGTGTTTATGTCGTAAAATGAAATATTATATACAAATGAGTTTAAGTAAAGTGTTATTACCATATTTCTTATATAACCTTTTTCATGATGGACGGCAAAATATCTAGAACAACTAAACGAATAAAACACCTTGATGAAAGCTGTTAAAGGCGTAATTTAGGGCACTATTGAGAAATAGGAAACCATTTTTGTATTATACAATTTAAGTAATGACTAGTGGTCATTGTTGTTATTACTTATTCAAGGGATTATATATCGATTAATTGAATAAAGCTATAAAAAACAAGTTTACTAAAGAATAAATTATTACACATGTCATAACAAACATGTCATTGTAATTGTTCATAAGTCAGTAAAAAGGAGCTTACTACTACTTATTAGACTACGAGTATGTTACGCAAGATTAACAACATCAATGTCATTTCATCCTCATACTGCGAAGGTGTGGTTAATAACGTAATGGCGTGACAAATCCAGAGCAAGGCGTGTTGACTTAACACAAGCTTCATAATTACACGAAAACTGAAAGTTTTTGATTAAATTTCATAAAACTTTGTTATGTACCGCACAAAAAAACAAAATAATAATAATAGTTGATATATGCCTTACAATTGAGCATAAGCATATAATATATCCAACTAGTTTTTTCTTTAAAAAATCTTAAAAACTGTACTTTCTCATTCAGGTTACAAAGTTTAATATCTTATGTTGGCAAATTTCATGTTTTATTTATTATTTATATGTGCTATAGTATTAAGATTAATGTCTACTAAGCACCACCTCCTTCATATCACAATATCTCGTTTTCTTTACTCGAATAAGGTTGCCTGGAAGAAATATCTACGTAGCAATAAGGCTCCCTTGTTGTACTTGTATAATTTCTTTTGTAAGTATTTTTTCTTCTTTATTTTACTGCAATATATTGTATGCAATTTTACTGTAAACTATCTACAATAACTGTAGTATATTTTTAATTTTTTAAAATATCAACTAAACCTTATTAAACTCAACTACACAGTGCTACAAAACTTTCTCTAATATTCAAGGTCTTATTCTAGTTTTATTTACTGATGTAAATAAATATAAATAATAGGTCAACTTTTGCAGTATTTTCTAAAATTTTTTTTTTCTTTTATTGTTAATACAATTAAGTTAAGTTGAAATATACTATTATATTTAACTAATGTATATTTCTCTGGCTATTTGTTTCTTTTATAAACTATTTCTACAATTCTTATATAGTTTTTTAAAATATAATACTTTGTTTTCATTTTCTAGTTTCAGTTCCAAGCCAAAGCCACCGTGACCTGTCAGAATCTGAATCAAGATGCCAGTCGGTTTTATCTTAGGCGTGACCCTATATGCATTCGTAGCGTTCGGAAGGAAGACCTTCGTGACTCCGGCCGTATGGCCCTGTGTGTATCGGTCATTCCATTCCTGGATGGATTGTCTCTTACGATCTTGCTTACATATGAGATCGGGCACTTGTCGTACCTGGGTCGTATTTTTTGTAGCAGCCTCTTTACCCAATTGGTCAGCTCGTTCATTACAATCAAAGCCAGCATGCACCTTTATACAGAATACAATTTTCGTATTAAATCCACAAAGTCCTATAAGAAAATCGAAAATTTCAATAGTCTCAGGTTAAACGATTTGTTAGTTAAGAAGGGGGAGGTGAACATTAAAATCTATCTACAGTTTACAACTGCTACTTACAACCTTTTATTATTAACATTTTCTGTTTAAAGTGATGACCATCGAAGTTGAAATAATTTTTAAATATTAATCCCATCCAATTTTACATACACTCTTATTGCACTTTTTTTTCATTAATCGTAAATTACTATGAAATCCCATAGTATACTTTTCTCCATTTTATTTTTAGTTGAGATTTGTAGTAAATTTTTATCTTACAATACTGAAAAAAATATGTTTAGCATTTTTAAAATGTTAACTTCTTTTATACAACTACTACAAAAACTTGTAACTAAAAAAACGCCCTCCTCGTTTTCACGAATAATTTAAATCACATATCTTATTGTTTATAGTTTTATGACATTTCTACTCACAAAAAAGAAATACTGCAGTGTTTGACGGACAAAATAAATTAAATCAGAGATAAGAGTCTGAAAAGCGTGAATTTTTGTAAAAAGAACTTCTTATTAAGGACATATTAAAGAAAATAGCTAAAACCCGATTGAGAAAATATAAAGTAATTCAGGAAATTTCAATTCCATTTAATCTGAAAGATATTATATACCTTTATATCTTATTTACGTCCTTACAATTATCCAAATCTTTGGAAAAAATGATAATTTTTTATTTATAATATGGTATTAATGATGTGAACAAAATGAACAGCGATTTGTTGAAATGTAAAATTATTTGAAATGTTTAAAAATAAACAGGTCACTATCTTCAGTCCTTTTCAGAACCTTTTATACTATTTGTGACAACGTTAAGTTATAATGCAATATTCTCTATTCTTTCTTAAGGACCAATCAGAAAAAAATATTCTGTAATTTACGCATTCAGGACTCAAAATAAATGTAAAGCCACATACAGCATAATGGAAAAATAATTATTTGCTACAGTTTGAATTCGCAAAATAAAAATTTTGCCAACTCAAACTATATTTGTTTAGTTGCAAGTTTGCTATTGTAACGGATCATGATCCTTTAAAGTGGGTTCTTAACCACAGCGACCCGAGTAGTAAATTATAACGTTGGCGTCTTCAACTCCAAGAATTTGAATACGAAAATGAACCTATATATCTCTCTGTTGCTATCCTGTCAATTCTTCCCTAAAATTATCGATACTAAGATAATAATAAGATAGTAGTAGCAGTAGATCTGTGAGCATTATATTTATTTTCAATTGGGAAGTTCCTAATTTTGGTACAGAAGATGTATCTCATTATCACATGCTAATCCTATTTTGCTCCAGCGTTTATACCTCAAACTCTTTATCTAAATCCCGAATCAATTACAAACCTCAACCTTCTGTTACTAGTCAAGTTCCTCACTAGTTTAGTAGTTTATAATTACAACAAAGCTAACAATTATGTCAAAAAAAGTAAAGGACATAATAACATTTAAATGAATTAATAAAAAGGTTTTGAATCAAATTAAGAAGCATGAAAAGACTTTAAAAATATTTATGTCTTCAGTTATTTCGACATATTTCTAAATTACTATCTACTAAGTTCATTTCTAACAAAGTGTGTTGTTTGAAAGTAATATATTAATCCTAGGAAAGTTGGAAAGTAATATAAAAACCAGAAACGAGGTCAAAAATCTTAATTAAAAAGTCTTTTTCGTCAAAGGTTAATTCTTATCGAGGAAACTTCCTAAGCATTCCTTTTATAACAAACAAGTCTTCATTATTATTATTACATGAATCTTAAAATAATTTTTATTAAGTATCATTATACCCTCAATGCACAATTAAAATAAATAGGTGAATAGGCATAAAATTATTTTTACATTAAGAAAACAGAGGAAGATACACTAAGTAAGACAAAGAGAAATTTAGTAAACTAATTAAAGTAACAAAAAAAATAAGTAAAGTAATTCTATCTGATGAATATGGAGTAAGGTCCATACCGGTCCCGTTTGATATCATAGATTCGCAGAGATCACAGGTTGGAATCCTGCTCGTATATACGTTAATTTTATATTATGTCTTTCTAAATTAAAAAAAATATTATCATGGCATGCATGTTTATGGTAAATTTAAAAAATATATCTGTTTTATGATGATAAAATTTATTAGCGGAAATAACCGCAAAAAATATTTACGTGATCATAATGATGAGACCACAAGTTTTATGTCCATTTAACTGTAATTAAAACTGTTTATTTAATCAAAACATTATATTATTTAATGGATTTTACTATTATTTTATGTAGCTACTTATACCTATAAAATATTCTGCTTATTTTTTAATATGTTTAGATTTGAGACGAGTGAATTAATTATTTATTTAATACAGTTCTTATGCATACAATTTAAATTATATACCAGATATTTTATTATAGAATTTATTTATATTTACTTATTTTATGTTACTTGAATAAGTTTAAATTCAAAAATCTTTTTATTACGAGAATCTCCTGCTTGAGAGGCGCCTCCGGTAACAGTATAACATCACCCTGAGAAGCCACTTCTCTGATTTTATTTACGTAAATATTTACATATTTAACTACTTCATAACTCCCAAATGGCGCATTGGACCATAAATTTAATCGAGTAAGTGCTTAAATTTATGGTTCTACGTTACATGCCATTTTTATCGGTAATTCAGTTAAATTCAATATACGACCTGTTTATTGCCATAATTAAGTATTAAAAACCTAAACCATCGTTTAGAAGTTTCACACAAACGAAGTTGTAATAATTTTAAATTGAGGTATGAAATAATTATTTTTTTATTCATTTTGAATTTAGATGATTTATTTTTGATTCTTGACTTGATTTAATAGCCCTTTCTCGCGAATCTTTTACTTAACTCTCAACATTTAAACCGGCTTACATTCATCGCAAAATTAATTCAAGAACAACCTCTAAGTCGTCTAATAAAATAAATCTTTTCTCTCCTACAAGTCATCTAATTTAGTAAAGTGTCTCTCTTATCACTTAAGCCTAATTTATTTCATGCAAAATAATTCCTTTTTCTTTTGTTCGTCGAAAGTGACTTCATTAATATTTTACTATACCGTTCTATTTAAATTTATGTCTTAAAATGTTGTCACTGAATGCTGATTTAATATCTAAAAAATATTTAGGTTATTCCAAAATAGTGAAAGTTGAAATAGATTATTATGAAATCGTTTAATCATTATTGGCTATTCTAAATCAATATTCAAATAAATAGGATCCTTCTAACCGTTTTAAATTGGCATAAATAAGAGCAGTGTGTTTTTATACTTAACACGTTTTATAATTTTATGAATATATACAGTCATATATATGTTGAATTCTTGGTAGACACGATGTAGCAAAGTTCTGAATAGCAAAACTTGCATAACAATTATTTAAAATTTTAGTTTATATTGTTGAAGCGATCTCATTAATGATGCTTCTTAGCATTCCATGAATTCACCGTGCGGGTGCCGGGCCCATAGCGTTGCAAGGAGATGAGTGCAAACAATGCCTGGACTTGTGACCCAAGGGTAGGTTTAAGGGAGCCCTTTTACGATGCGCAAACATGCTCGCCTTCACTGTCTACATTCCTCACCTGACCTAACCAAATTAGAAAAGAACGTACTAATGCCGCCTTTAAAATACGTTCTAGAAATGAACCGATGCTAGTTCTAGAAAGGCCAATATCTTTAAGTAAGTTTTAGAGAGATTTTGCTGTTATAACTCTCGCTACCACTTCTACCGCGTACAATTTAACTATGAATTTATTCCCGGGCAGTTCTTTTGTCAGTTCGTAAAGCTTATTAGGTTATATTTATTTCTTGGTGGTAGACAATAACATCGGGTCGCCGGCAAAGTTACCACCCATCGGGCAAAGTCGTGCCGCAAAGCGAACTAGTCGTGTTCCGGCACGTTGCTCGATGAAGCCGTATATGGGAAATGGGTCTGAACAGCTGCGGTACGTTGGCGAACCGGTTGACGTCGAGTTGGTGTTTGTTTTGTCGGGTGTCTAGTCGAGGAGGGTAGCGGAATCCGAAGCGACGGCTTTCCGCTGGCCGCCCGCAGATAGTTGGGGGCCCAATTAGTGGGTTAGCCACCCACGAAAGGCTGCCCCGCCAGCTGCGAAAAATCCCAGGGTGGCTCCATCGTGCTGGTTGGCGACCAGACGAGGAGGCCCGATGGCGATCCCTGGGGGGGTTCGGGCGTCCCCGCAGTCTCCAGGCTAGCCTCCCAGCGGCAAGACATCACCAATTTCGAAGTCGGGTTTGATACGTACCGCCTCGTTCAACTGCCATTTCCCATCCCTATTCACTTTTATTTATTTTTACCATGAAGAAAAACCAAAAAAAGTTTGTACAGCGGTTGCACTCCTCCTCATTTAAAGTGCACCTCAGTAATATTAGGGGTTTGCACTCTAATATCTTACCTGTCCATCACCACCTGGAGACAGAACAACCGCACCTGTTCTTTTTGACGGAGACGCAGATACAATGTCCCTTAAGCGCTGCGCACCTGGATTATCCCGTATACACGTTAGAGCACAACTTTCGCTCACGTGCCGGAGTCTGCGTGTATGCGCGGAACGACCTCTGTATCCAGCGTCTCCGTCACCTTGAAGACCCCACTTTTTCTTCTTTATGGGTTTTAGTAGACACAGGAAACGAAAAAATCCTGTATTCCTGTGTTTACCGTTCGCACAGCGGTGACCAGGAGACAACTAGATTATTCGAGTATCTCGGTGAGGCTGCTGATATGGCTCTGCATCAGTTCCCTTCAGCGCAGCTCGTCTTTCTGGGGGATTTTAATGCCTGTCATCAGGACTGGCTGTTCCCGTACCAGAAGACCGACCATGCTGGAAGAGAAGCGCGGAACTTTGCGTTGTCCTTGGACCTCTTTCAGCTGGTGAAGCAAGCGACAAGGGTACCAGATGTGGTAGGCCATACAGCCAATTGCCTGGACCTTCTGCTGACAACTGATCCGGACAGGTATCGTGTAGAGGTCACGTCCCCCTTGGGAACCTCCGATCACTGTCTGGTGAAATCTGTATTTACATATTCCCCTCCAGCTTTCGAACCACATGGTGTTAGGCGAGTATGGAAATACAAGTCAGCAGATTGGGATGAGATGCGGCACTTTTTTGCGTCTTATCCTTGGCGGCAGGTCTGCTTCTCTTCTTTGGATCCGTCGAGTTGCGCGGATGCTATAACCGATGTGGTGCATCAGGCAATGGAGTATTTTATTCCTTTTGCGGACGTACCCATCGGTGGCAAAGCTCGCCCATGGTTTAATGCCGAATGTGGTCATGCTCAAGACCGAAAACATTCGGCATATCTCATTTGGGCTGATGCTCGAAGCCGCAAAACTCCGGATGTAAGTTCGAAGAAGAGAGCCTTTAACCAAGCTGCCAAGTCCTACAAGAAGGCATTGCGGAAGGCTCGTCTCGATCGAATCGCTAAGAATGGCGAAAAGCTCTCTGTCAGACCAACTGGCAGTCGAGCTTTCTGGTCTCTTGCGAAAGCGATCGAGTCGAATTTCTGCCAACCCTCACTGCCTGCTCTGCTGAAGCCGGATGGATCCCTGGCCCACACAGCAACAGAGAAAGCGAACGTACTTGCTTCTCTGTTTGCTGATAATTCGCATCTAGACACTGGCAATGCTTCTCCAGCACATCTTCCTCACTGCGGTGTTTCGATGCCTGAAATCCGCATCACTAACAAAGAGGTATGGAGAACATTGTGTCGTTTAGATGTGAATAAAGCCAGTGGTCCTGATGGTATACCAGCCATTCTGCTCAAGACATGCGCAGCTGAGTTGTCTCCTGTACTGACACGTCTGTATCGTCTCTCTTTCATGACTGGAATAGTGCCGAAATCCTGGAAGCTTGCTAATGTGCAACCCGTGCCCAAAAAAGGCAGCCGTGCCGACCCAGTCAGTTACAGACCGATTTCAATCACCTCCATACTCTGCAAGATTATGGAGCGTGTATTGAACTCGCGCCTACTAGCATACCTAGAAGGTAACGATCTCCTCAGTGACCGACAGTACGGGTTTCGCCGTAATAGGTCTACTGGGGACCTCCTAGTGTATGCTACTCACATTTTAGGCGAGGCCATCGAGAAGAACGGAGAAGCGGTCGCCGTCTCTTTGGACGTCTCGAGGGCATTTGACAGGGTCTGGCATGCAAGCCTTATATGCAAGCTTTCAGCGTACGGTATATCTCCTGGTCTGATCGGCTGGGTAACGGACTTTCTGAGCCACAGATCTCTCCGAGTAGTAGTCGACGGGTGTTCCTCGGAACCCTTGACAATAAATGCCGGAGTGCCTCAGGGGTCCGTTCTTTCTGCAACTCTGTTTCTGCTGCACATTAATGATATGTTGAAGCCCGGTATCTATGGGTATGCAGACGACAGCACAGTTTTAGAAAGATATCTGCCGAGTACTCGGGCTAGTCGAGATCAAGTACAGTCTGAAAGAGAAGCCATGGTGCAACGTTTGAATGACAAACTTCAGGCAGTCTCCGCATGGAGCAATGCCAATCTTGTCAAGTTCAACGCCACCAAAACGCAGACGTGTCTATTCACCGCCAAAAGGAGCCCTTTCACCTTGGCTCCTACTTTCCAGAATGTATCCTTGGAATACAGTGACCGGCTTCAGTTGTTAGGCTTAGAGATTTCCTCGAACCTCAACTTTGGTCGGTTCATTGAGTCCAGAGCAAGAGCAGCAGCAGCAAAGCTTGCCGTTCTGGCGAAGGTTCGGCAGTACTTTACACCGGGACAGCTTCTTGTTTTATACAAAGCACAGATCCGGTCGTGTGTAGAGTACTGTGGTCACATATTTGCTGGTGCCGCAAAGTCTCATCTTGCGGTTCTGGACTCAATTGAGAGGCGAGCAAAGAGGCTTATAGGCGATCCCGAATTGGTCGGAGCCGACCTCCAAAGCCTTGAGCACAGGCGTAGAATTGCTAGCCTCTCAGTATTCTATAGGATACATTTTGGTGAGTGTGCGCTGGAATTACACAATTTAATTCCCCCGTCCCCCTTCCATCACCGGACGTCCCGACGCACGGCAGGTTTTCATCCTTTTGTTGTGGATATTCCACCTGTCCGAACGAAGCGCTTTGCTTCCTCATTTTTACTGCGTACAGCAAAGGATTGGAACAGCTTGCCTGCGTCGGTATTTCCGACCGAATACAATGTAGGTGTCTTCAAGCGAAGAGTGAATAGGTTGCTAGGGTAATGCGCCTTACCACCTAAGACTACATTCCACTTACCATCAGGTTTAATGTAGTCAAGCATTGCCCTAGATCATATAAAAAAAAAAATAAAAAAAATATGTATGATCCCTGGCGATGTATGTTTCCCAGGGCACAGTGAGCTCCATAAGTATTACGATATTTAGAATACAGGAATAAGTCCGGTCTGGATGACGAGACACCAACATCCCCTGGGATTATGAAATGTTTTAATCGCTTTTTATTCATGAAAATATTTATTTTCTAATTAATGTGTATTCTCATACTCAGCAAAATATTACCCATTAAATTTAAAAAAAGAGAAGTCACATTCAAATGAAATAAAAAAACTGAAATCAGTATTTTCACTACCTAAAATAACTGTTTAATAATTCATCTTTCCCAATTTATATATACATGCTACGTAACAGCGACGGAATATTAAAATGAATGTTTTATGACTCCCTTGTCGGTTAAAATAATGGTGTTTATGAAATTGCAAAATTTTACTCATATTGTATTATTAAAAACTTTGGTTTTGACCTTCCAAATCTTTTATAACAAAAAAGTAATGAGTTCTTTTACTTCATTGGATTATTTAAGTTCAAACGATATCGTTAACATTTTACAACTTATATAACTTTCTTACTAACAAATTGTCACTTAACAAAAGTAGTTTTTTTTGTATAAATTTAAATATTTTAAGGTTGTAAAGATAATGTCTTTTATATTATAGATTCTTCTTATTTTCTTCAAGGAATAAATAATAAAATGTTAGATAAATTCATAAAAATTACAATACAATATAAATATATTTTTTTAATGACTAATAAGTATATTTTGTAAGTTGATCAAAATAAAACGATGTATATGAAAGAAACGTTTTATTTCAGTTTTCCTAACAGTGCATTTACACTTTTGACGGCAAGATCTTTAAAACCGCATTCACAGCGTAGAATTTCATTTACAATAAATAGTGTTTAGTCTAATAGTAATACATCTAATCTAAGAAGGCCGATACATAAATAAATTCACATTAATTTTTATTCTAAGACATTCACCAAATAAGATATCTATACAGCTATACATCCATACAGAAGTTTACTATTGTCCCTATAACGATGATTTGCTATATTATTTATAATTTTAATAACCAAATATGATTTAAAAATAAATTACATTTAGAACGAATTTCTATAGAAAAGTTAAAGCTTAGGTATTTTTTACCGTGTAGAGGTAATATGAATTATAAACAACCATCTACCTATTTACAGCATGCTAGAAATATTATGTATTTAAATGGATTAATCGAGATTGAAAATGGATAATCGATTAAAATAAGCCCGAATTCCTACATACAACAATTGGAATTAGGGGCAGTTTTTTGTCGTATAATTTTTACGAACGTAATATTTTAATACAATATCCACAATCGTTAATATAAATGAAGTATCTATTGAACATTTTGACCAATAATAAATCAAATAACTTGTGCCTCAATTGATATATAAGCGACAAATAACAAGAATATTGACATGAAACTACACTCGAAATCCGTTATTTGTTTTGTGTATATGATAAATACTTATATAATAATTCACAAAATAATTATTATATGGTATTTTGACACTTATAAATTTACAGAAGAATATTGTGAAGCCGTCTTTTATAATACTATTGTCTACTAATAAGTACATTATTTACTACGTGACTACAACAATTTATTGTGACTAGATGTTAACAATTCTAAGCGATATGTAATGATAATATCAAAGCGATTTTTATAACATTGGTTTAAATATAAACTATTATTAAGTGAAATATTTTATTTACAATGGCAGATTATAACTAGAGATTAGATAAGTGATTTTTTTAATATCGATAAAATTTCGAAGCACAGTAGATCTGCGATACATATTTGAGTTTATAGATAATATATGTTAAACGTTATCGCAGTAAGCTTTAACTACTTTAGAACGTACGCTTTTTCTTTCATATATCAGAATCCTTAGTTGCTATTTACTTTATAAGTATAATAATAACAAAACACCAATGTAGCAATTATGAAAAAATATCATTATTATATTAATGGGGCAGTCAGCCCGAAATCATAAAAATGTGAAATCTGTTGAGATAATGTTTATTGGTCCAATACCTGTGAATAATAAAGAAGGACTTTATAAAATAACTCGAACTCAATGAAATGACGTCACGAAGTCACGAATATTTATTCTTTAACGATTATATAATATTCATTAAAGTATTTTATAAATTCGTCTTTAGTATGTCCTGCACTTAGTACGTGGTTAGTTCTTAGCTCAGCTTCTCGATCCGTTTCAAGATAAAACATGGATCAGATTTTAAATTACACCTCCAGCAATTTGCTAATAACAATTACATTTAGTACCTTATAGTATTTTTTATTTGATGTATATGTATATGATAAGCACACAGTCAGACAGACAACCAACAAAGCTGAAACTAACTGTTTTGGTTATTATTTCGTTTTAAAATATTAGTATATTTACAACAACGATTTACACTTTTGTTGTATGTATTGTTTATTTATATATATTAATAAAAAAATCCAGAACATAGAGTTATATTCTAATTCCATAAGAATAAGCCGAGTACATACTTACTATTATGTAGTGCTAACAGTGCCAAAAGTGTTATCTAAACCTTATTCTACATATGACTACAGCAAATGCGTTATATCATTAAATAAGTCGTAATTATCCCAGATTCAAATATATTTACAAATCCTTATAGTCTTTATGATAAAGCTTCCTAGTATTACAACTATTTAAGACTGACAGCATAAATAAGACTAGTTCATTATAATTTACTACAATGTAAAGATTTTAAAGAAGAAACATACAACATAAAATAATTTAAAAACAATCAACATAATATTGGGAATTGTAAAATGATATTCATAGAAATACAATAGATTTAAACCCAAAGCTATAGTTTTCATTTAAAAAAGAAGAATCCATTAAAGTAAATCTCTACATAAAAAAAATATATATTATATCGTTTATATAAATATAGAATGAAAAATAAACCGACATGGGCAGGGATTCGAACCCGCGACTACTGGGAAACCGTCCCGTCGCTCTACCAATTGAGCTACCGTATTGCTGGTATCGCTCTCAGTTGGTTTATTTTTCATTCTATATTTATATAAATTTAAATAAGCTTAACATGGCTATACATATTTATAGATATTTTCAAAACATATTATATCGTGTAAAAGTATCTTAATTTTTCTGTGGATTTCTTAATATACTGAAAATAATGCCCTTAAAATAAGAAACTTTCTTTCCTTGTGGATATCATTAATATTTTTTTATAAACTTCTAATAAATAAAATGTTAACATATATTTTAAGTAACTCATTATTTTATACTTTATTATTCTATCCTATATTATTCAAATATATTATTAAGATCAAATATTAAAATTATTGTTACGTCTAAACTACAGGCAGAAAGACAAGGATTTCTACGTTTTAGTTGTTTCAAAATTAAAAAAATATAAATTATGATTTCTTTTGGTAATGACATATATAAACGATTAATTTTTATACAAATAAACTGAGATATACAGGACGTATTATGTCATAACAGTCTAGGTGTGTTATTTTAGTGACTAAATACACTCGTTGTAGGCCAGTGGATTAAATTTGACTGTATTTAACGTTTAAAAGTTTATGAGGATTTGGACCTACACTATGTATATTTACTGCTTATATTGACATTCAACATTTTACGACAATTTGTTATCAGACTAATATTTATTTGACACTGACAGTGTCAACGTAAAAAGTTAAGTACATGGTGTAATATATCACATTTAAATATGTGTGACGGTTTTATATATTATGTTAATATATCGAAAAAACATTATTATATAATAATAGTAGCTTCCTGCACTCTAAATAAAGTTTATCATTTTTAAATTTCATACTTCTCCGTCTTCGTTTATTTTGTAAAGAAGAGTGCAAAGTTTTGCTTGTTAATATAATTATATTCAAATTCTTAGTGTGAGTGAGAAGACTAAAGTTTTTGTTTTATATTTATTATAGAAAAAAATCAAACACGTTAAACGATCTATTTCACAATAAAGCAATGTCCTGACAAAACTTGTTTAATAAAATTGTAACAATACAACGTTTAAAACGATTGAAACCAGAGTAATTGTTTACAAATTGAAGACTTTATTTTGATAAAGAAAGTTTTAAATCATGTCGGTCGGAACTTCCCACCTGCGAGTTCTATAGGCCTTTGATGTTCGGGTTTCAATATATTTCTAATGCTTAATTTTATGTATGTTTGTTTACTTTGATATTTCTATACAACTATTTGTAATTTTGTCTTGAAATTAAATTCAAACATATCTTTATATCTACATGTTTATGTTATAAGCGTGTGATAACTTTAAGCACTATAATACGTCTAGATTAAGTTTTATACAAATTAAATTCTAATATTATATCTATTTACATATCTCTCTTTTTATTGGAATGTTTGTATAAATATAATTTCAACTAAGTCGGTTCATCGCAATCCACTTCGGTTGTCTTTCCTTGTCCTATTCCGAAATCCTTTAATGCGTCTTCTATATGTTTTTCCTGTTAGAGAAAAACATAGAACATTATTCTATAACGTCAAGGTTTTTTGTGAAGATTTTACAAATTGTCGAATAACTGAAGCGAAGGAAAACTGATTTATCTTACTTAGAAAAACAACTTATAATTCATATAATAACTATTCTGTATAGGAATCGAACCCACAGCCTTTATCATAGTTTTGTGTGTCCAACCACTAGACTAACAGCATTTTTTAATATTTTTCATTGTAAATTAGATATATCTGTTTATCATCAGTATGTTATATTAGGTTTAATATTTAATGAATAATCGGTTTTAACAGTTGGTATCCACATGTGTATTAATTATTAAAATACCTCTAATTACTTGGAGCAAAATATATATGTACTAGCGAACCCAGCCCGCTTCGCTGGGCTAACCCTTACTTTACCTGGTGGCGAGTTACATCAATGGGCATAGCATATTCGTTTTCTTCGAGGAAAAATACATGGTCATACCAATTTTTATGACAATCGGTTGAACGGGGCGGAAGTCGATATTTGACAGCGCCGCCTGGTGGCGAGTTACATCAATGGACATAGCATATTCGTTTTCTTCGAGGAAACATACATGGTCATACCAACTTTTATGGCAATCGGTTGAACGGGGAGGAAGTCTATATTTGACAGCGCCGCCTGGTGGCGAGTTACATCAATGGGCATACCATATAAACCTTCTCCGTGGAAAAATACATATACATACCAATTTTCATAATCATCGGTCTAATAGTTTCTGAGTTCATCGATTTCATATATACAAACATCCTTAAGAAAGAGGTAGAATATTCTAATAGATTATAATATATATTAGCTTATACTTACCTCAAGTTTAATCAAAATTAAATATGAAGGGAGTATATCTATGGAACTATCATATCTTGTTAATGAAGGTTCGCAGTATCAGATTAACCCAGGTCAAATATGCGCAAGGGTCGGTGCGAATTAATATACCACAGATATTTAATAGTTATATATTATATTGATTTATGAGGGTTAAATAATTACTATGTGTTATTAAAAAATGCAGATAATATAAAAATAATGAAGGATAAAAATTTAAGTACCCTTTACCGCCCCATTGGTCGAGTGGTTAGTGCAGACGCCTAACGTGTCACGGCGGAACGGGGCTCGGGTTCGATTCCCGGCAGAGACAGGCATTTATGTGATGAGCATAGATGTCTGTGTTTCTGGGTTTGGTCGTTTATTAAATATATTCACAGTATTTATATGTGTATTACTATGTATTAGTATCGTTGTCTAACACCCTTAACACAAGCAAATAATTTGCTTACTTAGGGGTTAGATCAATGTGTGTAATTTGTCTCGATATTATTATTATATTATTATTATTATTATTATTATTCATTATGTTTACATTACTCGCATTTTTTTAATATAATTTAAGTATGGGTATATTCAATAACTTTTCATGTTAGTGTGGCTGTGATAATTAAAAATAAATGAAAAAATACGAATTCAATTCGACTCGTAAATGATTTTTATTTCATGAAAGACTATTTAATGAAATTTATTGTATATAATATTATAATACCTTGTAGTAACAGCTTTGTAATTTCGATGAACTAAATATCAAACATCCTATATCGTATTATATACCTGGGGCGAGTCCGTTTCGGTCCCCGGATGGCTGTACTTATGTAGAAAGTAACACGTCCCTGGGATGTCCTTGGGAAAGGAATTCGGCAAGCACGAGCGGTCACGAGCCTCCATTTCAAATCCCGGAAACTTTATTAGCCACCTGCGTGAGTTATCAATTGTATAAGGGTAATTGTATAACACATTTATGGTTTTATTAAATTCTACAATGAAAAAAGTACGTTTAGGTTTTAGCCTGCAGCTTGATAATTTTTTATCATTGCTAAAATATTGCCAATTATTAAATAGGTTAAGCAAACGGACGGACACCAGGTGAGAAATAAATTATTTCGAGAATCCTTAGACCATTACCGTTAATACGTAATTGCCATTAATTACCTACAGATAATAAACTTTGCAGGTGTGTTTCAATATGTTTACTCGAAAATAAATAAAACAATCCTACGGTTTGAACCTGTGTACTGAGTGTGTGTGTAAATCTTTAATGAATTACTTCTAAATAATAAATAATAAAATATGTATTACATTTTATTCAATTATAAATATAAGACTCTTAATTTTTACATAAGTATTAAAACAGCACAAAGATAAGAATCAATAATGCTTAACGAATCTCAAAAACACAAAATAAATACAAAAGTAGGTTACTGTATATATTAATCAAATAAAAAAAATAATAGCTAACAAAAGTAGCGGGCGAATAAAAAACGTTTTAAAACTAGTAGTGTTAATACTGTAAATTGTCACCCATGTTTTCTAAATATAGAAATTTATTGCGTGTCATACGTAATATACTTTCTCTAGTCATTTCCATTACAAGTAATGTCATAAATAAAACAGACATAGTTCGTATCACATTATATTATTACAAAACAGGGTAAAATGTCGTTCGTGTGCCATTTTTGTTCGTCATCATATTGCTAAAGCGACTTATTACTTAAAGTAATATCAAACACAATTTGTGAGAATGATTATTATTTCTATGCACGGCTTTGTTAAACTTAAAAAGTTTATTTAAGATTCACTTACTCATATGTAGTAGGGCTGACGTTGATTTTCAAAGGTTCGGAGCCAGATTCGAATTTGTTAGCCAGAGTCACGTTATGACCGAAGAGACAATACTTCAACATTGTCTTTCCGACTACACCAGCCAAAACAGTACCAGTGTGAAGGCCGATTCGCATCTGATAACGAATCATAAATAACATACATGAATATAATATACGTGTATGTTTAAATGGGATCGTATTTTTATTGCTTAAAACAAATAAGATTACCTTAATAGGATTTCCTTCATGGGTGAGATGTTGAGCACAAGTTTCTACCATTCGTAGCGCCATCCAGGCTATTTGAGGAGCGTGGGTATCAATCTTACGATGTAATCCGCTCGCTACGCAATATGCGTCCCCGATGGTTTCAACCTTAATGATATAAATGATTTGAATTACAAATTCTCCGACTGGTAGATAGTATTATCTTGGAACAAATTAAAATATAAAAGATTTCGTTTTCGATGCGTTGTAGAATTTCGTAACAAACGACGCTTCTTTCTGAATACGCTCAACAAATCTTGTGCAAAGCCAGAACAGACAAAAGCAATCTCGATAAGAACACAAAAGGTTGAAAAGATTCATGGACCTCAGCTCAAAATCATTACGCATATATTTTAAGATTTGGCATAGATTGCATTGAGACTTTGCCAGCATCAATAATGTTATCTTACACGTAATTGTTGGTAATATTATATTACACATTATAATGGAGGTAGATAATATTAGTTATATTTCGTTAAAAAAATGAAAATAATGGTTATTTTTACGGCTACAAAAACGGTTGCGGAGGGGATTATAACAAACGTATAAATAGCGTTCCCAAACTTCAACCACGTTCAAAATAATAAATATTGTATCACAAAGAATCACTTATCATTAGCTTAATAGTACTTAGATTGTTTTTTATCTTTGCACTTAACATATTATGAAAAGAAGTAAAAATCATATCTCAACAAATATACAACTTGATTGTGATGAAAGTTCTTACCTTATAAACATCCAGAATCTCACAGAAAATATCAAAAACGCTATACAAGTCCTCGAGCATAGCAATCACCATCATTGGAGTAGCCGTTGCGCATATCGATGTAAATCCCACTATGTCACTAAACAACATCGTGACGTCATCATGGCTCTTGGCTTCTATGGCTTCTCCTATAGAAATATTTTTATTACTTAGTGTATTTTTAAAAAATCATATAATTGAATAAAAACGATTAGTTAAAATCGTTCATTCAGTTAAGCAAATTTTTGCAAAGCGAGCCAATATTCAATATTTAAATAACGGATTTATGGTAAAACTAAATAAAAGTCATATTCAATCTCTTTTGAATGTTATTTCTATAATAAAACGGTCTTCTGGACGTAATAACTATTCGCTTTTAACAATACGGTTTTAATAGTGTTGAAGAAATTGGTTTACGTAGTTTCATAGCCCCGTAAATTCTTATTACGACATAAAAGCAAATTTATAAACGATTGCATCACGCTTCATTTAGTAAAGGATGAAAAAGAAGAGTAAAAAAAATATAGAGGCAATTAATTTATTAAATATTAATTGAAAGCAAATAATAAGTAATTACACTAAACGGTATTCCTTTATGTGATAAATCAACGAAACAGATATACACCTATAGTCAAATACATACATACATATTATACGAATTGGTTTTTACGGGGAATATATCAATACAATAGCGGAGCAAAAAAACGTTGGTGGGTTGGATGAAACAACAAGAATTTAAAAATAGTTAATGTTTAACCCACCTAGCCATAGTCGCTTAGCAATATGCGGGGGGAAAATTAAATGCAGTAGGCTGACATTTTTTTCTCTCTCCTTGTCAACAGAATTGCTCGTTTCAACTATTGAATTTTTCAGTTTGTCCATCCTCTTGCGTAGGCCGTCCTACAACAGAACAATTGCGTTGGCCTATTTTATACATGCATTCATCTAATATGTAAAATGTATCAATATAAGTTTTAAGTAACATATCAATATTTTTGCCATTATTATCGCTCTAATAAATTTTATAACAAGCAATAATAATAGATCGTATCTTTAAGAAACTTCTATGTGAATTATAATATCAATAAATATTTTAACGTACCATTTTTATAACCTTACGAAAGTTTAAGATTTAACTTTTAGTGTTCGTTTTTTAGAGACCGGTTTAATTACAGTCTAATGATTGAACGCCAACATTGGAACGCCATCTCTTTGGGAAATATTGAAATAAAAACAACATTGCTGAACGCGTCGGTATAAAAAATAACGTTAGGGTATATAAATGATAATAAAAATGATCTTCATCGGTATTCATTTAATCTTTTACAAAAATATTTCTAAATATTATTAAATGTTTTAATAATTTGGTTATTGTTTAAGCCTTATAAAAAAATGTTAATTAACCCATAAATAGCCATATAAAATATAACTCTTTACTCGTACCAAAAATCGTCCTGAATATAGATTATCTCCCGCTGCAGCGTTATGTTAAAATAGAACGCTCTTATTGATTACTAGTTAAATAACATATATTTGTTTTATCAAACATTTAAAACAATATTCCATTAAATTAATACTGACGGATAATAATAACAGAAATGATGTTTTTAATCAAACATTCATTTCATCAAATATCGTGTAATCGGATATTTTAATAATTGAATTTGGTTATAATAACCGTTATAGTTAAGGTATTTTATTTATTACTTTCACAAAATTTATGTACAGTTATAATACGCTTATATGATGTACTCTGAAGCTGAATATTAAACTTACTTGAAATGTCATGATATTTATTACATAATTTTATTTTAAAATAGGAATGTTTTAATATATTTCGAAATGTTGCGCGAAATATTTACATGGAGCATGTCAACTTTTGTTGTGTTATTTTGTTAAATAGTTCAAATATTTTAAAATAAAATTTCTGTATATTTTAAATACACAAACATTTAATAATCAAAGTCTGTCCAAATATAGCATTTCAATTTAATGATTAATGTACCATAAACATTTACAGAAATATTAAAAAGAATAGACTCTTTTTATTATGACTCGTTTTGAAAGAAAATCTTAATAACAAAAATAACACATTTCAAGATTGAACAGTCCCCTTACAAAAATGACGTCTTGTTCCCAAAATATCTATAATAACAATTTGCAAATGGAGTGAAGATAAAGATAAGAGAAAAAAATACTAACCTGGGCCCTTGTCTGTTCACTGACTAAGATGACATCTCTAGTCGCATCATGTAATGGAATGTCTGATATAAATAAGCCTCTCCCAGTTAGCCCTTCGAGGCCATCAAGAAACGGCGAGCCGACAAAAAGTAGAGAATCCGACTCAGAACAGAAAACCATCTGTCCCTTTATTTCAAGGCCCTGGGGAAAAATGAACAATTGTATTGTCTGAAATATTTTGAACAGCTTGTCGACTTCAATTAGGTTCCCGATAAGATAACATTTATACTTTCATTGCGGGCTCAATAGTATCTCTAGGTTGTAGGTTGTTTAATAAAAAAATACATTATAACATTTTAAAAAAATATTTTCTCTTGTAAAGGAATTTTAAAAGTTTACTTAAGCAAAGGCTTATTTAAAAATTGTTCGCTAAACTTGTTGGCTCGTAAAAATGTTGGTAATTTATCTAAAGTTTATAAAATATAAATAAGTAAGTTATTTTCCAACACAGCGCTTTGCTTATATTTTATGCGCATATTCTTTACTACGTTCTGAATTTGAATTACATACAATTTATTTACATTTTAAATTTATATAAATATAGAATGAAAAATAAACCGATACGATAGCTCAGTTGGTAGAGCGACGGGACGGTTTCCCAGTAGTCGCGGGTTCGAATCCCTGCCCGTATCGGTTTATTTTTCATTCTATATTTATATAAATTTAAGTAAGCTTAACATGGCTGTACATGTTTAGATATTTTAAAATTTATTTACAATTAAACCGAAAATGCTAATTTTCTTTTTGTAACAATAAGTTTGTGAAAAAGAATAATGAAACAAATATTATAATAATATTTCAAAACCCGGCTTCAAATCCATTGTCGATCAGTCGAGAGTAAATAATGTGAACAGGAATCTTTCGCACGACGTGTGTCGACTTAAGGTTTATTGGATTTATTATTTTTGGCAATATCGAGATTATATTAGATGGGGAAATATGGATATATTTTATCGTGCGTGAAATTTTTCGTAAAAGCTACCATGATTATACTGAGTCTCATGGTGGTTTAGCATATCAATTTATCTAAACAAATATTACGAAATTCCATTATTCACAATAAATATATGTTATATTTTTATTAAATAATCTGGTAAACCCAATAAAACTTAAATGCTGCGCTTAACAATTTCATTTGACAGTGGCGAGACAGAAGCTCGCCTGTCGCTTATTTATTCATTTATGTCGCTTTAGTATTTGAACAGCGGTGATATTAGATTTTTCTATAAATAAATATATGACAAATATAATTTATAAAATATACAATCATTTATCACATTTTTCCAATTAATCCCCGTTTGTTTCAAGTCAATATAAGAAATTAAATGTTTCATAAATTTATAAAAAATATATATTGAAATCGAAAACAAGATTTTTGTCTTAGAACAAATCCAGTACTTATTATATTGTCTTTTTAAGTTTTTAGATTATTTTAGTGATGGCATAGTAGATGTAAGTAAAGGGAATTCCTTTGTTAATGAAATTACTTAAGGCATGGTAAGCTTATTTAAATTTATATTAATAAAGAATGAAAAATCCCTATCAATATTGTTGTTATGTGGGTATAAATAATAATTTTTCTATGAAATAGATTTTTAAACTAAGATATAACACTTATCTACCCCAGAAGCTTCTTAGGACTAATTTATTCTATTCTTAAGACATAATCTCTACTATGTCTTAAGAATAAGGCGTGCAATTTAAATGAAAAGAGTAACCGATTTTTTTAATAAAAGTTTTCTCGATTTACTATTTAAATAATATTATTACAGCTGAGCAAATATACATTTAAATATTTAATTAACCAAAAGTAAGATTCTCATTAGGAACAAAAAATATTTCTTCATACTATAATTGAAATCAATATTGAAAGTTAATAAAAACACAAACAAAAAGTATCAATTTCAATCCATTAGTTGCCACGACTACTGCGAAAGGCTGTCCAAAAAAAAATATCCAATAAAGTCTGTTTGTTTTAATTGTTTTGATATTGATACTTATCAAACAATTAAGTAATATTATTATTTATACGAAAAGACTGAAAATTAGATTAGTGAAGCCGTTACAGTGTAGATCAAACTGACTAAAATCAAATATATACCTCTAAGTTTCATAACCTAGCGTGCTCTAAGTAACACGAAAATTTTTGCAAGTTTAAGGAAACACTGGCAATAAATACCCTCATTACATACTGCATTACAATTTACTACATTTTCTTTTTTTTACCTTTACCTACCTACGTATTTACCTACGTATAAGATGAATACGAATTCAACTATCATTTTTATTGTCATAAATTTCAGAGTTAATATAAGTATAAACGATACAATCAAATAAATTATAATGGCCTGTATAAATTATAATCCACAATAAAATATATCCTACGTTCAATTTGTTCTCTTCCCAGAGAATCGAGTTGATCAAACATAGTTAAGGGCCTTGCAAACAATGAATCTGTTTGCAATCCCTTACAGATCAATAGTAAACATTCATTCTATCCCAGATTTTATTTTCGTCATGTTTATTTTATAATCAATATATTACAATATTTACATACATTTTAACTATGACGTGGTTATAATTTTTTATTATATAGGTGACATTAAATATATTTTTGGCGTACAATGCAATATAATTTTAGTTTCTATACGATTTTTGATAGCGGAAGATAAATCGTTGAGTTTCACAAGACCGGTTAAACACTAGATTCTGAACCAGAATTCCGATTGTTAATTCAAAGAAAGTATTTGCTGATGTATTCACAAGTAATTCATTCAAGATCCCTCTATTGTGAAATGGTCCCCTCCATTGTCTGAGTGGACTTCAAACTCGCTAGCAATCTGTGCCACTTTACTTAACTTAAGTTGGATTTGTTTTAATCAAATTAAAACTTATATGTGAAGATTTTAATAATATAATAATATTTAAAACAATATTGTATTAAAGCACAACAATTTTAAAGTTTGTGAAATGCCAATGTAAATAATTAATTAAATACAAATTAATGAACGTAAAGTTTTTCCATTAATTACGTCCATAATTCATAAGGTGCCATAAGCTATTAGCGAAAAGGGCGTTAAAGATAAGCCCCCTCTCACTTTTCACTCCTACAAACCAAAATATATTTACTTGATTATTATAATGAAAAAAAAAGTAACGTCTCCCTTAAATTTTATTTAATTTGACATAGAAAAAAATTCAACTGTTAGTTTATTCAGATATTATGTAAAGATAAAACTAAATATGTATAACATTTCAAGTACCATTAAGCGGTCTTGAGGTATTTGTGTGAAAGTAGATAATAACATTTTTATTCAAGATAAGACAAGCTTGCCAGTAACTTTTGGTTTGAGATGATTGTTTTATTTTTAAATTTACTAGTATTTCAATGATAATATTCCGAAAATACTTAAAACGATTTTGAATATATTATAAATAAACGAGTACAAATTGTTATAGTTTACAGTTCAAGAACGTCATCACACAACACAATGTTTTATTACGTAATGATTACCTGAAATTTGGCTTGGATCATTCAAATTTCATTACGTATATATATAATATGAGCACAATCTAACCTTGCGTGCTCCATGTTACATAACAAATATACCTTACTGTTTCGTACGTATTAGGTTAAATATACATTTATTTTTTTATTAATTATATTCCGCGTATAATGATAGTTTATAATTTAGATTCAAAGCTGGTTTGACCCGTAGAATTATGCCGCATCATTTAGCCTCCTAATCGCTTTGAATAATATAGGTTAATTGGACTCTATTTTGAGGTGAAAACCCTCTAATGAGGTTTTGAAGCGTGAACCATTATGATTGCTTTTGGAAACCGTTATTACTTTTACGCTGGCAATTTTACCAAGTGGATTTTTTAATAATGGAATTTTTCTTTCTCCGATTTTTTATTACTTTGAGGCACACTTTGATCGTAGTCTCTGATATATATTAATTCAAATATTTAGTCTTTAAATATTGAAATAAAAAAACCGTGAATATTAAGGTTTAGGTTTAGAAGAATAGGTATTAACCATAAACACCTTTATATTATTTTTATTTCTTTAAATTTAAGTCTTAAATAAAAATTACCTCAGCTGAAGAAGCAGAGCCCGGTATCTTCAAACAGAACATAAATGGTGTGTTAAGTCGCTTGAGGATTTCACGGAAGTCCAAAGGGACTCCTCTCGGTCTTAACAACCTGAAGTAAGTCCCGAGTGATGACCCTTGTGAAGACAGATGCGTTCCAAAAAGACGCATGAAGCCACCACCTAAAATAGGAGTATAAAGTTACACATCTAGAAAACAATAGCTGTATTTCGAATATTTAAATATTTATCTTTTTGGATTGAGATATTACCATAATAATATTATATATGTTAAGCTGTAATCGGTGTTTATTGAAAACGACAATTATGTAAATTTTAATCGGTGTATACTAAAACTGAGAGTTGTAATTAATGTCCGTATTTAAGTATTGAAGCTATTTTATCAATCCTACTGTATATGGATAAATTATTTCATAAAGGTTGTTTTTTTTTAAATTTAGTTTTCAACAAAAGTCTAATTATTAAAAATCAATTTTTACTTTGTAAATAACAAAACTACATCCCTTATATCAATCAACTTTTACAATTTTTGTGGTGGAATTTTCAAAATCTTTAAAAGTAATTACGACTTAATATGAACACTCATGGAAAGTTTTAAATTTGTCATCCTTATAGATTTTAACATTCCACAATTAGATAATAAGTATTATTTCCCATCCTCTACATATATAGTTTTCAGATTTATTTACCTTTTAATATATCAAAAATATATAACTAATGCACTTCTCTTCAGCGGTAAGTAAATTAGTAAAATTAGTTATTTTCAAAGTACCCGTTTAATGGAAAACATTCAACGATTTTTTACTAAAGGAAACGTCAAACAACCTCGCTGATGTAATTAATCACTGGGGCTTATGGCCACTATAACAAAGAAAGAATCTCGTTTCTATTCCTCCATTGGTCTCTGGGCTGAAATTTCTCATAAATTTTCTATTTCATTACACAATTTATTACACACAAGTTATCGAGAAATGCTTTTAATTTAATATAAATTTCAATGTGCTATTAATGTGTATAATGAGTTATATATCCAAATAATTAAAGGTTAACTAATTCGAGTCGAAAGCAAAAGCAATGCCCATTCAAACGTCGTTATTAAATCAATTAACAGAAAATATCTACAATAATTCGTTAATATTATCGTTAACTAAGTTAAGTAATCTATTATGTTATTAATATATACGTTCTTTGTGTTTTGACTTGTCGTTTTCATTTTATAATATTTTTTTTATAAATTGTCCAAAATAATTCTTTTGTTACAAAATATAAAAAGTAATTTTATCAAAATGACTACACATGCAAAATTTAAAGGCTTTGTGGTTAACCTGACGCGATATATATCATGGGTAAAAACGTTTGACATGCGTTGCAGTTTTAAAAACCAATTTAATCTATTGTCATAATTATATTAAAATGAGAACTAACCGCAAAATACTTTATCGAGACAAAATAGCTAGATCTCCATTTTTAATATTATACTTTCAATAAAAGACGATGCTTCATAGCATTCCATGGATTCACCGTGCGAGTGCCGAGTCCATCGCGTTGCAAGGAGAGGAGTGCAAACAATACCTAGGAATTGCGATCCAGGGGTAGGTATAAGCGGCCCCCTTATGATGCACAAACACCCTCGCCTTCACTGTCTACACTCCTCTCCCTACCTTACCAAATTTGGGAAGAACCTACTAATACTAATTCTAGAAAGGTCAAGTCATTAAGTAAGTTATAGAGAGATTTTGCCTTTATACCTCTCGCTCAAACTTCTACCGCGTACCAAACTAACTATAAATTTATTCCTAGACAGTTCGTTTGTCAGTTCGTAATACTTATTATACTTAAATGTGATTCCTGGGGATGTTTGTTTCCCAAGGCACAGTGAGCTCCACAAGTATCACGCGCTTTAGATGTTTAGAATACAGAAATAAGTCCGGTCTGGATGTCGAAAGACCAACATCTACAATTAGAAAAGACATAATTCAATTATGTCTTTTCTAGTTGTTTCTATTTCATTTCAGCTACACGGGTGAAAATAGAAATGAAAGGGTGATTCTTTCATTAGGGAGATTTCTTCATTGGGGTGAGTGGTTATTTTTCCGAGGTCTAAATGAAGCTTGCGCCTAATGTTTGAGTAATATATTATGTAATCTTATATAACTAGATCATAAAGAGTTGTTATATTGGTGAAGTTATAGCCCTTTCTTTGTTTTATTATATTAATGACGTCATAGATAGTTTTAAAAATGTTTATTCTGCAAGTCCAATATCAAATATCAAATAATAAATGTCAGTATTTTTGGTATTTCTTCTTTTTTTGGTTGTCATTTTCTTTTTTTGGTTGATTGGTTGTCATTGTTGCAATAAAATTATCAGTCGATCTAAAATCACAGTGCGCGCTAGCACTTACAATGAATGTAACGAGATTATTAACTGTGACGTAGGTACTACGTAGGTACCGGCTGTTTTAATAAAATATCATGGTTTCTATATAATGATAGAATTAATTTCTAGCTTTTTAAATATTCTTAATGCAGCTTTGAAATTAAACATCTCAATTTACAGAGGTTTTTTTTTTCTCTGCTTTAAAATATAGGTGGTATATTTTATTCTATGAATATAAAATGTATGTTATGTTCTACATTTTTTCTAATCGTAATATTTTATTTATGTAAGAAAAAATATAACAATATTAATTCATGTATTCTTGGAGCACGTGAAATTGATAGGATATATAGACGTAACATAATGATATAGTAACTAGGTTACATATTTTTTTATAAATCCTTACTAATATTATAAATGTGAAAGTAACTCTGTCTGTGTGTCTGTCTGTTACGCTTTCATGCCTAAACCACTGAATCGATTTTGATAAAATTCAGTATGAATATAGAACTGAACTTGAGAAAGGACATAGGATACTTTTTATTGCGAAAAAATGGTAGAGGGGGTTAAGATAGGGGATGAAATTTTGGATGGAAGTTTCTTATGGTCAAACATAAAATTATGTTAGATTATTTTTTTGAATTTTGACAAATAGTCTAGACTTATAACTGATATAACCAAATTCCACGAGTTCGAAGCCGCGGTTGGAAAGCTAGTAATAAATAAAATGTTACGTGTTCAGTTTAAGGCTCAGAACTCACAACAATCGTTATAAAAAATTGTGTACAACTTACCACTGAATAATTTCTCATTTCCACGTCAGAACACAAAAATTGTTTTTGGCTATAATTTTAATATACTTAAACTACTAAGGGGATTTTTATATTTGCCATAGTTTTATCAAATTATCTAAGTTGACATATTAGACAGTTTTCACGCCGTAATAAATAGTTGCTAAATTTCCTAGGTAAACTTAAAAATTTATTTGGGCTAAAATTATTAATATAAAAATATGCATTTTTTTCTAAATTTTGGGTAGTAGATGTCGTACGTTTGAAGAAACAGAGTAGACAAAGTCAGTGTCCCCACATAGGTTTACTAGGTATAAAAATATCACATTGTACAATAATGTACATATTTTCTTTATTATCAAAGTGAATTCAAAGTTCATCTCTCAAAAGACTATTCTGAATAAAGCAATTTATTATGCTTACATTATGCTGTTATGAATTTTATTCAAATTAAATAAAAAGCAATCAGACTGAGTAATGCTCAAAGGAGCAATAAAAATGTTGTTGCATTTAAAATTAAAAAATCAAGTTATTAAAATTTAATGTAATTCTTATTGTTTTATATAAAACAAAAGATAATAGGTAGTAATAAATCATAACTACTTTATAAACCAAATTTATAAAACTATGAATAAAAAGTGTCTCCAATTCTAAGATAAAAGTACGTTTCCGTAAAGAATAATCTTGGTATTTAAAATATAAATATTTTTTTAAATAAATAAAATATTTTTTTTCTTTAACGTTAAATTTGTTATTATGTCCGAACATAAAGTAAAATATACGTGAAGTATTTTTCTTTAATAATTAATTTTCTTAGAATAATAAAGTTGTTCTCAAGATTTTAAGATTAGGTACAACAATTCTTCTTAATTTATTTTCTCATTTTTGTATAACATATTGTTATCGAGTGACATTCCTCATTCAGGTATTTTTTTTTATGTTGTTTTCGTTTTTCAAAGTGAATTACCTACAAATTAACTACAAAGCAAGTATTATATAACAAAACGGAGAAATTGTAGGTCAAACGAGTCGCTAAAATAGAACTTCCCGTTTTATACTGTCTGAATTGATTTTAAACTTTAACCGATACCATAGGAATTTAGAAGTCATGAAATATGGTAACATATTATTGATCATAAATAACATATTTTGCTTTTAACTGATGTAATATTTTCTTCTAAACATGATTATTACTCCATTATAGAACTATATTATATTAGAGGAAATATAAGTGCATTAATAATGTGTTATGTGTGAGTAGATTCTCCAATGTTGATTTAGGGAATTAAAGTGTAGGAATAACATTTTCTTTTTAGTTTTATTTATCTATCTTAGTAATATCGGCTGGGATCCGAAGTTTTATATCAGGATGGTCGGTGAAAAATTAGGCATATTTTCAACACGTCAATCTTCTAAAATTAAACCTAGTCTAGATATAAAAACTCTGAACGAGATTTTCACATATGCTGGGCAACTGGACAGTATGTAAAAGCAAACCTCTTTCAATTGTTTTTGCTCTATACCCACCCCCATCCCATCTAATAATGAGATATCACGTGCAAGTGTGATGCCTTTGGTTAAACTGGCAAAAATAATTTTCATATTTTCTTATACCTAGTAAGATTAACTAAATTATATTATTATCATCCATAAAGACACCATAAAAATAATCATGCAGACTTACCAAGTTGCACAAGTTCTAATCGCTTATCAGTAATGAAGTGCCAAGGGAACGCTTTACAGAAACTTGCGACGCCGATCCTGAGATCATTCACTTTGTTAGATGACGCAAGTATTACAGCATCGCTCGTTGCTTGACAACTATCTTCTTTCAACCTTTGATGTAATGGGATCGCACTTATGTCATACCTTAAAGATAATCAAATCATTAAAACAAATTCCAAAGCAGATGTACTAGTGATTTGGTTGCCCACAGCCGTCTCTTTGTTTTAATATAGAATTATTAAGTTCTATTGCTTAGTTAGGCAGTCATTTTTAGTGAAATGGTTTATTCTTAAACGATTTGACAAGAATGACAAGAATTTTTAGAGACGATAACGCAATGAAATAATTCGAATGATTATTACGGAATTTGAATAACTAGTTAATTTAAATATTAAAAAGCTTCCAAGAAATTTAGTTTAAATATCGATGAGCAATAAATACTTATGTATGAAATACTAAACACTAACTAATATTAAGTTTAAAATTTTTGATAGTAACACTTTGACAATCGAAGTCTTACTAAAACACTAAACAAGAAAACATACAAAATAAACGGCTTACCTAAATCTTCTTGGGTCATTTGAATAACTCATCAGTCTTATATCTGTCTGCGTATCATACAATTTCATAGCGATTGCTGTAAGACTTCCAACAAGTAAGTATGCGACTGGTTCACTTTCGGTAGTCAGGTGCAATTGTATTCTACCAGCAAGGGATGTTGTACATACAAAAGCTGCCTCGTTCTCTGGTGATTCATCTTTTAGAGCATCATCCTAATAAATATTTTAGTATTATTTATAAATAATAGCTTATAAGGTAAATGAATGATTTCTTTCCAAATGTTGTTTTTAATTGTTTACCTGATCATGTAAAACATCATGAACACTATCCAATGTAGTTAAAAATTCTGGTAAATTAGACCCTAAGCATTTAAAAGCTCTTTCGTGTCGACAATTATGTGAGAATGCTGTTAAAATTAAATATTCGCCTAATTTTGCCATAAAATCCGTAGTGGAAACACCTGAAAAAAAAATGAAAATATGAATTAGAAACAATAATATATTTTACGTAGGGAGAATTTTAAATGTTTCTTGTGTGTTTAAAGACAATTTCAAATATTCATTTCAGTTGCCACAATTGAAATTAATATTTGAAATATTATTCTATAATGCAAAGTTATTAGTATCGGTTAGGATTTTTAGGAGAAATGTAGTCAATGTTGCCTCCGTTTCAATAATGATAGATATCTATTAACACGGTAGCTCAATTGCTAGAGCGGCGGGAAGTTATTCCAGGGTCCAAAGATGATTGCTAATTAGTATTGTTACTATATTTATCTAAGAACATCCCATTTATCCCCTTTGGTTATTATTGTCTATGTTGTTAGCTCTATTAGTTGAGAAATTATCACGAGCGGGGGATAATGACAATTAGTTAAATTTTATATTTAATTTGTCAGTGGTGTCATTCAAAGTAAGAATATTGTGGAATCATCTGTATCATCAATCATATAAAACCAAAGCGCAAATAAATCAAAACAATAGCTTGATAAATCCTAACAATAATATTTTGTTCTTAAAATATCAAATACTCTGCTCCATTTGTATTATTTAAACCAAAACAATTCACAATTTCTTAAAATAATATTAATCGTCATAAAACGTAACATTTATTTAACAAAACGGGTTAAAAGTTACTTAACAAAGTCAACAAATAAAATCAAACCCTAATATTCCGGTTTGTTTTTTTTCTATTAGGAACAAGGGCAAGATTTTTTTATACAAACAAAAGGGTAAAAAAAAACTTGAATTGTTTACTCATCCCGTTATTAGTGTGAAAGAGGTTGAGCTCGAAATGTGGGTCACAGATGAGAGATAAGATAATTGTGTTTGAGAGTAACTTCTACTGATACGATTCTTTGAAGAAAATTAAACAAAGTTAAAATATTTTCTTTTCGTAAACATATTTTTAGTAAGCAAAGAACCAGACAGCAAGTTTAAGTTCATATTTGAAACAATATCTTTTAACTAACTACAATTTTATTTAAGGATCAGATGTTATCATTTTCTATCATCCCAGTGTCATAAGTAAACAAGATATTTAAAATCGAACGAGAAATTAGAACGAATATATTTAAGTTTAATTAAATCATTTATCAATTAAACAGATGGCAGTATTTATTATGCAACAATTAAATTGTTTATATAATTCAAAATTTGAGATTTCTTAATCAGAAAGAAAGAACAATAACCGCCCTGTTTGTCCAGTGGTTAACGCAGACATCTAACGTATAGCTCAATGGGACTCGGGTTCATAGTTCATAGCATATTTGTTCTGTATCTCTGGGTTTGGTTTTTTATTAAATATATTTTCAGTATATCTAATGTGTATTTCTATGTATTTGTATCGTTGTCTAACACCCTTAACACAAGCAAATAATTTGCTTACTTCGGGGTTAGATCAATGTGTGTAATTTGTTCTGTGATATTATTATCATTATTAAAAGTACAATTCTATTTATTAACTTAGTAATAAAATATAAATTGAAAATAATTATTTGTAATGATAATAATTATGAAATCTTTGTTTCCAAATATACTGAAGTCTAAAAGGTAATTTGGTCTATTGCAGAATAATTAATTTCACTTGATACGTAAAGTAGAGTTCAGACATTTAAAAGTAAACGAGCTACTAACATCCTAAATACATTAACAAACAAGTTCTAACAATAATAACGAGGAATCACATTAGGGTTAAAGGTAAATAAAATCTCAATTAAACACTTACTGTCAGTTGCTCGGACTGCATCATATATTTCTTGTAGGTAAGCATAATTTCTACAAGACCGGACATCATCTGGTAATCTCCGTCTATAGAAAAAAAATCAATTATTATTATAAAAGTAGTTTAAAGAGTCATTCACACCCTTGGGTACAGTAGCTATTCTAAATATATATATATATATATAAACTTAATAATTTTAATCATAAAAAATGGGTTATGGTACATAGACATCCACTATAAGTTTCAAAGTTATAATATCACCTCTCATAATATACTAGATAATAATAGTATATAGATAAGACTTTTTCAGATATCTGGTTTTAGTTATTTTATTATTACTAGGTAGATAGAGTATTATATCGTCAGGTTAAAACGTTATCATAGTTTCCCAAAATTGGAGTTATTGGCTTTGCTAAATTAAAACTATGTAAGATACTTTATGTCCTAGGATAAGGTTTTTCTTTTGTTTTAATAAAGTCCAATTAATAAAAAAATATTACATTAACGAATCCTCATTAAAAAAGAAATTGTTTGAAAGTGAAACGCATGAATCTTGTCAAGAACCTTATTCTAATTTGAAGACCCTGTAGATAGAATCAATATGTATGGATTTTAATAAGAGCTTTTATCTACCATTTCTTTTGATTTCCTTTCGTAGCGGAGACACTTGAATGATTGATATAGATTATGTCTGCGATGATTAATGTTTATTTTCATTGGATCAATGCAACGATTCAAAAGAGGGGAAGAAAATTTGCTTCAAATTTGATTTAAAAAAAATAATCAGTGGATGTGTGTGTTAACTCGCTATAAAATAATTTAAACTATTACTTTTTTATTCATCAGATTTGGTTTTGTAAATTTAATTGTAAACCATCCAACAGAAGCCATTACCAGTTTTATTGCCAGACGGCTAAATTATTCTGTTAATTGAATATAATCTGGGCGTTAAGACAATAACGACTTAATGGTGCAAAAGAAATTAGAATTTTATTGTACTCACAGACAATTGTATTTATCGTAATGCTCAGCTTGGTTCTTCGTTAATGACGTCACCGCGGCGTGAAGGCAATCATTCTGCAAGGAAAATAACACTTAGAAATGTTGCTTTATTGCAAATAACAAAAGAAGAATATTCACGTTAAAAAGCAGGTACAATGTTGTTATTGTTACAAAAAGCTTTTTCGTTTCCACATTACATTTCTTGTAGAAGATATATATTTATCTCATATTATACAAACCATAAATTTATGTTCTCTTTTATAGCTTGGGGGTAACATGCCAACGATTTCTATTACATAATTCAATTTCATATGTGAGAATGATTTATATAAGAATCTTTTGTTTCTCATTGTTGACAAAGGCTTATCAACATTTTGAAACTAACTACGACCAATACTCAAACAAATGAAGGATAATTAAATAATTAGATAAGTTTTATGCATTCCTTCAAAATATTATACACAGAATTTAATTCTTTACCTAATCTGTACGAAAGTGTGAGACCTTATTAATTTTAGGTTATTTTAATTTTAATGATAATTTTAGGAAGCATTGAAATAAGATTTAAAAATGTAATATTATTCCGAAAATAAAATTTATCACTCTAAAAGTTAAAAAGAAAAATTTTATATTAATTTAACAACATTCAAAGCACCCACATCAAACACCTTGAGTTCTAGAAGTTAGTATACAAAGTTTGTTTGAAAAGTTGAAAAATGAATTACCGTGATTAAGCATTGTCTTGTTACATCAATATTCTATTTTGTTTACTTAAAATGAATCATTTGTCAGTAATCGGCCATATTTTAATAAGTATCATATCATACAATATATTGTAAAATATATACTATACATGTTTAAAGATATTTTCAAACATCGTTTTCGGTTTATTTGTTTCAATGTTTATCTGTACTGCAAAGTTAGAAACATTGGTTAGGATTTTCAAAAGAAACCTAATACATGTCACCACCGTCCCGATAAAGACGATCACATATAGAATGCTTAATTCACTGAGGCAGACAGCTACACGGTAGCTCAGTTGGTAGAGCGAGGGGACGGTTTCCCAGTAGTCGCTGGTTCGAATCCCTGCCCGTATCGATTTATTTTTCATTCTTTATTTATATAAATTTAAATAAGTTCAACATAGCTATACATGTTTAAAGATATTTTCAAAGATTAACTTATGTAAAATATAATTGAGAGCACTAATTGGTTTAACAGAAAAATCTCTGATTGTCAGTTGTAGGTAGGCTATGAAAGACATGCCTCTGAATATGAATGACGTCGGAGAGAAGCCGTACTAGTCGACCTATTTTACCTTGTGAATAGTTGAAACTGAATTAAGGAACTCGGCTTCTTCCAATTTTATACGTCGAGCAAATATGTAGAAAATATAAAAGAATTTGTGATGGAACTATAAAAATATTTTTTGTTATGCCTAGAGTATTTTTTTAGGTTAAAAAGGTTCTTTAGGCTATACTTTATAACCCCTATTTTTCAGTTACTATTGAATACTTATAAGTTACATAAGTGCCTTAATTTGTTTTTTTACTAACTCTACTTTTTCTTTGAGTTCAAAATCCTCTATCTCCTGTGCGTAATAGGATACCTTAAGTGATGAAGCAGATCGGGTGGCATCCATAGCGTACAATATCCTATATCCAGTGACTAATGGACAAGATAACGAACAATATTTTTGAGCGATGAACAAAAAGGATAATTTATGATGTTTGGTTAAGATTTTCAGATATCCAAGAGCTTTTTCGAGTTACATAATCATTTATGTAAAAGGAATTGGCTTCACTTTATTACTTATAATAAAGAAATCATCAAAATTATTTTTATTTTTTATTTAACAGCCGTTAAATGAATCAATTCAATTACTTTTAATATATCCATAACGTTCAAAAAACGTAAAACTGATACATATTAATCATATTATGTAGAATCGTTTCCTATTTTATGTTACAAGTTGGGCTCTCAAAATGTTAAAAAATATATTGAAAAACTGTATTGTTTTAAGAACACTTGGAGGGAATTACCAGTGTTTTTTTCTAAATTTGAAATAATTAAGGTGTAATTCTTAAATAAAGTTTTTGTGTTATTCTAGTTAGATGTTTTAGAAATAAAAATGCCCCGATTATTTGTATCCTTTTGAGAGCTCTTTTTGTATAACGGGTTAATTTTTTCTGCTTTTTAAAGTTATGTTACGGGTTTCTATAATCTGGTAAACGAACCTAAGAACATTTTTACTTGTATAGGTTTTTACTATTAATATTGCATAATAACTTTACAGCAGCTCCAATAAATGCTTAATTTCTTGAAAACGACATTTCGTCCAAACAAAGTTAAGAACCATCTCTACAAATCAGGCTTTCGATGAAAAAAAACAAAATAAAATTCGTGCACTCGTTTGGCAGCTACGGGGCCACAGATAGACACACAGATACACTTGTCAAACTTATAACCAGCAACCCAACTTTTTGGGTTGCCGGTTTGGAATTGGTTTCCCACATATCAATAAAAATATATATATTCATGTAAAATTCCTGGTTTTTATTACTACTGTTAGTATAATTCCTTTTGACACGGATATTGAAATACATTTTTATTTTAGGTAGGGCATCCCTCAAACAAACAGGATATATTACGGGTATATAAAAGATAAAAATATTAACTATTCAAGATTAATAGGCCATAGCCCTTAAAGTCCAAACGTTACTATGTTCAAGATTACAATAAAAGTATTAAAACTAAGAATTATTTATAAAACCATTTTACCTAGTTTCGTAATTTACTTCGTCATCGTTAGGAGAGATATTCCATTTATCACATATTTTAAAAACAGAATCATGTTTATATTTTAGATACATAATAGATTTAATGTCAATCAATCAAAATTCAAAACCCTTTTTTCCCCTTCGTTAATTATTATTCAAAATTGAAAATTTGACTCTTAAACAATTTAACGCGATTACAAACGTTCAATCATGTATTTTTTGTTACAATTCTCGTAATTCTAAAAAGAATTAAACAATAAAAAAAATTAAAAAGAGTTTCATTGCATGTATAAGTATATATAATTATTTATTCAGGAAATAAATAAAGTTAGTCAAAAGCAATTAAAATATTAATCAACCTTTTGCTTCGACCCGATTCGTAAAAATATCACTTAAAGTTAGAATACTCTTTGAATATTATTTCGTGGCTTTAAATTGAATTCCAGGGAATACATAAATTCTTTAACTAAATAAATCTTGCCACCTGGCTTGCTATAAGATTATTTTAATTGTACTGTTCAGATTTTATAACTTCCAAATTCAAATTTAACAGGTTTGTATAAAATGCTTACATTGCTATTTTGAAACGTTCCATTTATCCAAATCCATGGTTAATGGGGAAAACCTACACGACTCCCTATTAAAACCTTTTAAAATCTTTTAATTATAAAAAAAATATTTCATTTTATTTGGCTAACTTTAATTGGTCTTGAGAACCAATTAGATTTCTTATAAGAGAATGAATGCGGTCAGCTACATGTTACAGTCCACAAACGACGTAAAGGAAGTAAGAATTTATCTCCGTATACAAATGAATTAATATCTAGGCTCTTAAGCTATCATAAAAAAAATCGTAGTTCAAAAAGATATATGATATTTGCGTATAAAAACATTATGTGATGGATATGGGAAACCAAAACAATATGCAGACTCATCTTTCAACGAAGGGGTTAGAATAGTATTATAATTGTGCAGTATACTAGCTGGTAAAATATTTTATCACCAAAGCTAAATACATATAAATGAAAATATAGAACTAGGATAAATAAGACGAAACTGATTTATTTTACAGTTTTAGAATTGAATATCTTATATAACTCAAGTCATTTATTATGAAGATAATATATATTCTATTATTGAAATCAATAATATAAACCATTAATCATAGTAATGGCATATTGGACCATTAGAAAGCCATTATTGCTTGAGGATACGTCTCGTAAGGGGTCTCGCAGAGCTATTCATTTTTTTTGCTTATATTTTTTATTCCTAAGAAAAAGAATAGTGTTTTTCTTCTATATAAAAGATTAAACCTATATTATAAATACGTAAGCATGTTTTCCTGCCATTTAAAATTTCCCATGAAACAGTAGGCAACATATTGATTTCAATCTAATATTCTAAAAGTATGTAATATATTACTGTATATGTATTATATATTGCTGTATATGTATAATATATTACTTAATAATATTGGCTTTATATTTACCTGAAAATATGAATACATAATATTACAATTAACTAAAGAAACTTAATGTTACGCTAAATATAATTATAATTGTCAATATATACAATATTATTTGTAATTTACGTAGGGGAACCGGGGATGGTAGGTTATAGGGACAGGTAGATTAATCAACAACAACTCACCACTATGAAGTGATTATCATTAAGTAATCTTAAACGTTGATGAGTCTCCGCGACCCGCAAACTTGTGCGAAATGAGCCGTGACTGTCGCGAGGCATTTGCGAGTAAGATCAGATGTTATGTTTTTGATCTTAGTAACTAATTTTTATAATTCGTACTTTTTGTGATTTTGCCTATAAATCTGTTAGAAATAATATTGTTCTTATGCCAAAATAAAATATAATTCTTTCTAATATATTTATATAAAATAGACGAAATATTGTGTTATCACAATATTGCTTCTATGTTAATGTCAGAGTTTACACGTGAATAGCAAGTAAAATTCAAAATAGCATCAGGGGGTGGTTACAAATTTTGTTCGGGGTAGGTAGACTAATTAGTCAACAAACCAGCTGGTATAGAATAAGTTTAAAAAGATGAAAAATAAAAAACTCCTCTAAAACCAAAAGAAAAAAATCAAGGCAACAATCACTGGAAAATATGAAGGAAAGGGGAAGGATAAGAAAATTAAGAATGACGATGTTCTTTCAGCTATAAGCGACGACGATGATGCAATTTGTCTGGAATGCACCGAATCCTATTCAGCCAGTAAACCTGGTGATTGTGTAACAGGCTTTTTTACCAATGCAAGAATTGTGATTCTGATTCAGAAGAGTAATATGAGAGTCAATTTAAATAAGTCTTAAATAAAAGTAGATAACATGAGACAGGTTGTACTCAAAGATAAGTTTGTTTTTATATTTTTTATATATATTTATAATTATTATTAAGAAATATTCTTGAAAACTGTAATATGAGACTGATTTTATATTTTCCTAAATAAGTTGAAGAAACGAATTTTTAAGTTTTAATAGTTTATAATACTCACAAGTTTATGTATGTATTGTACTTTTTAAGTTTTTTTTTAATCTTTAATATAAGACAATTATAAATTGTTACATTTATCAAAAACCTTTGTGAATGGAGATTGGATCATTTAGTAAATTTTGGGGTTTTATTTTATATTAATCCTCTTTATCAAGCTACCCCATGCGTTACCGTTACGTTAGCTTACCCCGCTCATGGGGTAGGTTGGCCAAGCGTCAGGGGTTTATCAAATTGGCTAAATAAGCATAATAGTGAAGGTTATATAAGTTATACTATAGTATTTTAGGTACTTGAATAGTTTTTCTATCTGCAGCAATTGTTGTTTTGGTCATATTAAGATAAAAATCAGAGATATACGAGTTTAAGTCAAAAGTTAGTCAATCATCCCCGTTAGTGTCCCCTACTGTTATGAAGTTGGACAAACAAATATTACTGTTTAATATTAAATACAATTCAGATATTGTTATTATTATAATAAAAATGTCATGAATTATTAATGTCATGTATAAATTGAACCATTGAATATAATTAATGTTTGAATTTCTAGAGCCTTCCTTAATAAGTCTCTACACCGTGAAAGGAAGCGGTATTTAAGCTGTATAAATGATTTTTGCGACTAAATCTCTTTATACGTATATTTAATTGTAGAAGTAAGATACAGTCTATTTTTAAACAAATTTCAAGAGAATTTACTATCTATCCAATATATTTTTTAATTATAATAGCACCTAATTTAAAAATATATTAATATCATCCTAAGCATTATATATCAAGCAGGATCCAAATGCTGGTATTCAATTATTTTATTCAATGAAAAATAAACTATATATAGTCAATATTATTTTTCTAAGAGTATATATATATTTCTCATACATATCATATCACGTCACTGTTAATGCAAACAAATAAAAAAGCGTTTAAACATCAGCTTAATTCTATCAGAATTTCCAATGAACAAGTAAATTACAAATATTATCCGCTCTTAGGTGTGAAATTCTTCATTCCTAACGTCTAATAAATCTTAAGATGTTAGTTATTTAAGTCGTCTTATACTTTGTACAGATATTTGTTATGAAAACGACTCAGTATGTTGGTATGAGTCACTCATCAAAATGGTCATCAATAGAAATGTCAACAATTGATCATTTATTACAGTGACAATGGCGCCATTAAAATTAAATCACAGCGTCAACGGAAGCCATCTGTTAAATACTGTCATTAACAATGATTTATAACTTTAGGATCGAATTAGACCTATATAAAGAGCAATGTAACTTGGCTAAAGATTTAAAGGTATTATTGAAAGAAGTAGTCATTTGGTATTATTGAAACAAGTAGTCATATTGTTTCGAAGCAATATACAAGTCAAAGTTTTTTTTATTAATAATTATTTTAAAAGTACCAAAAGAAATCTATGATTTATTTATGCCTGCCTGTAGTTTTACTCGTGATGTAGGAAACAGAAAATTACTATAAAAACTTTGAACTAAACTCTAAAATAAGAAAAATATATAGCACAAACAGGACAAACGTACAAACTACGTACGACCTATGTAAATACTGCGAATAAAATAGTCTGTTTTTCATGTTTGACTGAAAAACATTTAAATTTATTCCTTTTGTATATATAATATTATTAGAATTGTTATTTTATAGTAAGTTTCCATTGAGACGTGAATTCTTAAAATTCAGAGAACTGCTGTTGTGGTATTCGACAGTTCAATAATATTCATAGCACTCGGCTTACATGAATATAAAATTTTAAAAGAAATAAACTTAACTTACTTTGCTAATTACTTCAAACTGTTGCTCAATTATTCTTTTGTTTAACATAAGATTATAATATTTTTTTTATATTTTTTTAAAAGTTATAACGGATCTCCTTAGATAACTTTTTTATCATATATAATTTTTCCTAAATTATACCTATTATTTTAATTATGTTTTGACCAACAAAGCATTACACAATAAAAGCGTTTTTATTTTAATAAAATAAATAGTCTAAGACAATACATTAAAGATTTTTCAAAATATTTAAATTTTAAAACAAGCAGAACAAAACAGTTGGCTTACACAACAATTTAAAAAACTATAATAAACAAGCATAAACCAAACGGCTATTTGTTATTTCAATATATTCGAAAAGCAATAACTTCATGTGACCCAGATCGTAACATTGAGACCGGGTATTGAATTTTGTAATACAGTACTTTAGAAGCGAGAAAACTGCACTCGTATATCCGTTGGGTGTAAATATTAAAGCCTTGCTTCCACAGAGCTAAACATTTTATTTTAACCCGTATTGTATGAACTTTTACCTTTGAATTTTCAGAGAGAATTTCTGAGTGGATTCAGTGTTGAAAGCATTTAGGGTGTTTTTCATATCTGGATATCGAGAAGGCAACAATAAGGTTTTGTTTGAAAATTCAAGTGAAAGAAAAAATTTCGTAAAAGAAAAAATATTCTGTAGTTAAATTTAAAAACACACATAAAAATATTTGTTTAAATTTATAATTTGTGCAAATATACATTTATATTTAATTAAAAAAAACTCAATTTATTTTTTAAAACGTCTGTAAATCAAAACTCCGTTGTTAGAGTTGTAGAGCACGTTCGAAAACTAATTAACTTATTGCAATTTGTTTATCACGCTACGATTACAAATTCGCTTAATTTGTTTTACTAATGCAAGAGATAAGTCAAATTTATATATATGTTTAAAACATATATATTTAAGGTGAAGGCATACATATCTATTTTTATGTAAACTATGGACAAACGAACATGAGTCATGTATTATTAGGGATCACTAACGCCCACAATCTCTTGCAACATTCAAATAGAATTAAAAAAAGTTTCCGATTCTTGTTGAAGTCGTAAATTCCCTTTTGATATTCTATCGACCTGAAGACATAGCTAAGATAAGTTGTGTTCTAATATTTTGGTAACAGACATTTTAATACTTTGATATACTAATACTTTGATAAATACATACAACACTATGCTAAATAGAAACATATAAATATTTTTACGAATTTTCCCGTTTCAAAGATACAAAAAGACACAAATCTTAAGAATCATAAAATTCTGACAAAGCTTTTAACTTTCATCTTTCTTGTAAACAAGGCCCTTACACCCCGTTAATAGGAACATGTTTTAACAAGAAATCCAAGGTATTTATAAAACGCTGGTTCAAATATAAGCTTGTAAGTAAACTTCTTTGTGTAAAGTGCTCGGGTTAGAATGATGGATTAATAGGTACACAAAGAGTCCCATTAGCGGTATAAGAGAATTATGTGTTACACGAAATGTTTAACTAAGATGTTTGACGTCTTTACAATCACTGTAATATTTTTAAACTAGATTGTTATTTATAAATGGAGTTAATGGATACGTTATTTACTGTCTAATTGAATGTAATATTAGGAAACAAAAATATTAAAATTATATTTTTTTTCGATTATCGAAATAAATAATTTTGTATTTTATTTTTTGTTTTTGTTTTAGTCTTTATAATATTATATCAATCAAAATTCTTATTTTAAATAAACCTTATATAAATTAAAAAAGTCAAGAAGGTTACCGACACAGATGGTCTATTAAAAGTTTAGAAACAATCAAAAGTTGGCAAGTACAATGTTCTCACATTCTAATCTTATTAACGAAACTGCGAGTTTCGAAATTACACAAAATTTATTCGTTAGTAATAAATTAATATGGTTTTAATGTTTAAATTCAGGTACTCAACATGAAAGGTTGCTTATTTTTTTGTTTTTTACGAAAATGTAATAAAAAATACTTATGTGTTTCGATTCTTCCAAATCTTTCTTAATTCTTTTATTTTCCCCCCTCTTAAGCTTTTCTTTCACGATTTTTAGCACTTCAAAAATGTTTTATATATAAAAGAAAGGTCTTATGGGGACTTATAATTTAATAGCGTCATAAAGTTGTGGGCATGTACGCTTTACAGCTATTCCATGACAAATCAAATTTCCTGCACACGCTTTTGTTATCAGCATGCAAACTTAAGTTTTATGTGATGCTACAACATAAATAAAGGATGTGTAAATTTGTTTTAAATTCGTAAAAATTATTATTACAATTTCTTTTAAAGAATTTAAATTAATCTAAACAATGAATTGGATGAAATAGCCATGGAGTTTTTTACCGGTTCTTTCTATGTTAGATTATTAGTGTTGTGTATATATACTTGTTAATAAACCTAACTCGCCTTGCCTTTGTTGAATTTTGCTTTAGGTATAAATTGTACTTAGTATTTAAAGTAGTAGCATAAGTAGTAGTAGTAGTAGCATAAGTAGATATTTACAGTAGTCACCATAAAACAGACTATTAGCATTTTAGTCCTTATTATTAAATATAATATTTAACGTGACTTCAAATAACGTTACTGGATTTTAATTTGGACATTGGAAATTGTGTCAAAATCTAGTTACAAGAGTTAACTTCGACTAACACTGAAGTACACTCACAAAGTAAAGAAAAAAGATTTTACCTTCTTATAACAATGATACAGAGAGAAAATGTAAAGTTAATTCAATATAATAGAATAAAAGTTATTTAAAGCGACAGCTGGTGCCGGAATCATTATCGTTTCGATATCTTATCTTTTAAATTTCCTTTACTGCACCTGGGTCGATGTACCGACATAAATTCTATTGTATAGTAAATCTGTATGGAGATATGTCCTCTTATTAGTTTAGATTTAATTTTGCATGTTATCCGATCTGTTTTCATTTGTGAAGCTACATTAATAAAGTAGAAAGCACAGTACCCACTTATTTTCATTCTATTTATAGTGATATTTATACTGATAAAGTCATATTTATATTCTTAACATTATAATAAGAAATTTTTAAAATTACATACATAGGTGAACACAGATGAACTTTTATATGTATCAATAGAGTGTTTAAAATATTTGATTTTATCTAAAAATGTGTTTAGCTGTGTTAAGGCCTGGGATAGAGAAAGTATATACAAGCTCGAATCCTGTCCGTTTCAATACATTTTTCGATCTTTATTTTATTGAAAATGTAATAGTTTATAAAATGTTATAGATACGTTATACGTTAAATGTTATGTACAATACAATACGAATGCATAAGATTTTGAATGTTACTTCTTAAGTGATAAAGTTACACTAGCACGGATTGCCATTATTTTGGCATATCAACAAATAAAAAGATAGTTCAAAAGAAAGTTCAAAAGAAGTTGTACATGACAATCAAAATACAGGATCACGTGGCTTTCAAGTTTAATAACAAGTTGAAGAATGGATTTAGTCACAATCCGTTGCCTCTTATACATACAAAAAGTTCAAATTTGATTTTAGAATCCTTTTATGACATAAACATTACAGTGGCTCTAAAATTTCAAGTTAGATTTATACGCCTAATTTTAGGCCTGTTTCTTCGTGTTTTTGTCACTTCACATGTGATTTTAAGACTATTATGGATATATTGTTTATAGCATAAAGATGTTAGAGAAATTTCTGAGTGATGAGCAAAATATTTTCCTTTTCCGAATGTCCATCCATCAAATTATCATCATATCGACAAGTTCTCACTGTTTTATTTTACAATATTCGCGAAGTTAGGCTAACTCCTAACTACTGCTAACACAAGCAAACAATTTGCTTACTTACGGGTTAGATCAATTTATATATTTTTTCCAGTGAAAGTGCAAATCTTGTGATTAGGGAGTGCTTTATGTGTAGGGCGAATGAAAGAGTTCCCACTTATTAAATTTAAAAGTGAATTTGACAAATTATTATTTTTTACACATTCGGAAACTAAAATAAAATTAAAATTCTATAAATAAAACTTAACAACTAGAACAATTACATCACATTAAAAAAACAAATGAAAACATTATTGTTATATTCAATTAAATTAATTATTGTATAAATATGTTCGTGAATAATATATTATTTTTGTTAACGGTTTAAGAATACGAATCATTAACATTGTTTATATTTTACGTAATTGTTACATATTACAGATAAGTAATATGGCTTATCAATGAACACTGAAACCTCAAACCTCAAAACGTCTTTATACTAATTTAATCATTTGTAAGATTTGGGCTATTCGATTATTATCTGTGAGCCTAATTGGCCATTACAATCGAAATCACCATCTAAATTAGTTGTCAAAGACGAATGGAAGTTAATAGTAACATTAAAGATATAATCATAATATAAATAAACTATTGTTAACGGATTTAAGTCACGTATTGGTTCACATTTTTACTTTAACCTAATCGTAATACCTAATTTTCTTTCAAAAAAGGTTAAGGTGCCTAAATAGGAAATGGGAAAAATATTGATTTCTATTTGTACTTTTTTTTTAATCTTGAAAAATTACAATATATTATGTTTACTAGTTTCTTATTAAAATGATGAACAATTTATCATGAAAATAATAAATTAATATGAAAATAATAAAAGTAAAAAAATTGTATTGATAGTTTCCTAAAAGTGTTATTGCAACAATTTTCCTTTTTTTTTGTCTATGAATCCTTTAAAATGTGTATTCCCACAAACACTTACTGTCGGAGCTGTAAGGAGTTTTAACGCCTCACTCAGATGTTTTAATGTAAGGGTGTTCTTCTCCCCCTCCTCCTCTTCCGGACCCGGAAGGTGAACTGACGACTGCCTAGGCCGAAACTCCGGCTTTTTACCGGAACTACCTCCATTTGCAAATTGATGCTGGGAAGAGGCGCGACGGAAGGGGCACGTCATGTTCACTACAATTTATGTTCTGATTGTCAAGTCATAGTAGTTTGTTGACACTGTTTGCACTGCACTGTTATCTGAAAATAAAGATTTTTTTTGGATATAAGATAAAATATAAAGATATTACAGTATATTAGATATTACAAGTTACAATCATTAAAAAAACTTTATTATAATTAAATAATGCCCCTGTGTCACATGATGTGATTACAGTAATCAGTATGGTGGTGATATTTAGATATAAAATGCACCAAATATTTTTGAAATTTCGATTGAAACATATAAAAGCCAAGTGTTAGTGCCATGAGACAAAAGAGACACATTAATAAAAATCTTGATTTTAAAACGTTAATTACTATCCAACTTTATTTTTGCAGTGGATATTGGAACCCGTTAAATTTCAAAGGTATTAAAGTTAAACGGTGACTATTTTGAAATTGCGTTTAAATCACAAGTAAGAAAGTTCCTTTTAGTGGCTTGAAATTATTAATCTGTGCTATATCTAAAGGTAATAATTAATAAATGATTGTCGAAGACAATTTGAATCTAAAATATTTAGTTTTAGCTCATATTGATCAAAAGAGTCTTTTGAAACGTTTGGTTTAGTAATTTTCTTTCCTATCATTGGTTATTATAAAATTTGTAAGTTTATTTTATAAGCCTGCATAAAAGTTTATTATATCTTCAGTAATAATATATATAAATAGTTGTAAAAGGCATCATTATAAAAGATGTTGATGAATTTTAATTCAGACTTTCTTCAGAATTTGAAGAATACTCTACACTTTCTACTGTGTTTACGGGTTGATTGGTAGAGAATTCTTTTAAAGCATTAAGTCCGCCTATTGTACTATTTTTTGGCAATATAGACTAAATATATAAATAAATAATAGTTAAGGATAATTATCTTCTTATAAATTATTTATATATATAACACATCAAGCATCTCGAAAAACACAGTTGAATGTGGTTGAGATTTCTTGATCTGTTTTTGCATATTTAAATAGTAAGTGATCATTATTATATAGCGACTGCTTTAGGCAAAATTGGTGAATAAAAAAATATTTTCATAGTACTCTGATTTAGAAAAAAAATGTTACACGAACGATCGCCAAGTCCAGCAAATGTAATTGTAGTTTTATCAAAAGGAATCAAAGGATATCTCTTTACAAAGATATACTTTTAAACATGTTTCAAATGTGTACTTGGGTGGCTTAAATAAAATGCGAATTGAGAAACGTAACCTTGTCGATTTATACTTGTTTTTTTTTTTAAGACAAATTAATAACTAATCCTTTAAAACTCTTTAAATAATATGATAATACATTTGGTATGTGTGTTGTGCTTTTAAAAACTGACTTTAATATGCACGATACCAATTTGAATCCAATTTACTTTGATAAGAGGTCTCACTCTGAATCGGGAGTCAAGTGTAAATTGTAAATTTTAATCGGTGAATCCTCTTTAAAGCTAGCAGGTTTTTAATTAATATAATTCTGATCAGAAGATTGTAAATAAATGTTGTTGGAGCCGTACAATCACAAAACTGTGGGTGTGTAAAAAGTGAGCGATGATAATTTAATTAAACTAAATGGATATTATAATTTAATTAAATAATCTCTTGCTGAATGAATATAAATGCTCTTGCTTATGTAGTAGTGTAATAATTTTTACGTAAGTGAAGAATATTCTATTATTCTCTAAAATTATAGAAGAAATGAACCCCTACATTTGCTCTGCTAGAATGGTCGGTATCATATCTTCTTATAGTTTAACTGACATCTTCATAAATTATTTTCTTAGATATACAACTTTTTAAACGATATTTTTCTAAACAGACGGATTGAAGATAGTGTAGATTATATATAAATGACAGAAATATTTCGTTAATACGTGTGAATACTACATCATCAATCATTCATTAATTCTAATAAATCATTATCATTAATTCTATAAAACTCCTATATTTAGTCCTATTATTCTTAACAAAATGAAAGATGTTATATATAACTATATAACAACGCACTAACCATATCAACTCAATATGAACGGCGTAAGTAGACGATGAGTAACAAGTAAATAAAATTATGTATTTCTAAAAAATATATAGGATATGTTTGACTAAGAAATTAATCCTCATATCATATATTGTATTTAAATAACTAGGTTATTGTGTCACGAAATAATGTAAAGCGTCTTACGAGAAGAGTATAAAGAATGAATGTTAGTTTTTTTATTATAAGAAACGAGGGTAACCGAAGAAGATATGGATGAATTGAGTGAAAATAATACAGCGAGGAGTCAAGTCTCCACTGAAATGACATATTATAGAAGAGCGTAGAAGAGATTGACGTATTGTGTAGATCCTAATTAATTGATGTAAGGGATACTTGACGGTGATATAACAGAAAATTTCATTTTATTATCCTTAGTAACTTGAATAACACTAAATAATGTTAACTCCCGCGAGAGTTTAAATGATGCACTGTATTACTGCATGCAACCACTTTTATTAATTTCATTAAATTTATTGGGTTAAACATGTCGCCATTCTCCGTACAATTCATGCCTTGGTTCGTTATTTTTATGAAATGTAAAAACACACATAGACTCACATTATCATGCATGAATATGTTTCCAAGTTAATATATAAATAGAAATATAAATAAATTATTGATATATATCTAGAACCACAAACTTCGCTCTGCAAAGTGTTGATATTGCACTAAATCCGCACTGCAATATTAATTAATATATTATTATTCTAATAGCTTGAGAGATATCAAAATACAAGATCCCATATAATAAGGAATTATTAATGTTATTAGAAATCATTGACTATATATACTATAGTAACTTTACTATGGAATTAAATTAATATTTTGTTTAGCTTATTTTTTTTATCCTTGGGACATCCAACATATAAGATGTTGAAGTTGCTTTCCTTTTACTTAATTTAATAATGAAAAACCTCGTCAATAACACTAATTTTACTAACTTGTAATCTTGTAATTTTACTCCTTTCACGCGTAAACCATTTTATTACTTTTATTAACAGATTAACATGACTACGAAGTTGTAGATGTACAACAAAACCTAAGCTTAAACACGTTCATTAGGAGAAGTAACACAAAATGATCAAAGAGATACTTGTAGAGACTAAATCAGAGTTAATACTCTGTTTAATTTAACTGAAAGCGTAACATAACTGATTCGAATTACATTTAACTAAATCTACTCCTAATAAGTCATTTGCAAGCGATGTTGTGTATCTTCTTAGTAAATACGTTATTTATTTTGTTATTTTTAAAGATTTTCTGCTAAACAATTTGTTAATCGTTATTAAAATTGTAAAAAAAACAATTGTTGTAATTTTTATTCTTTTTTTTCTGACTGTACTAAAAACGTGATTAAAAACTACATAATAACATTTTTAAAGATGAGCTGTGGAGATTTGTTTAGGATAATGCAGAAATAACCACAGATGTAAGTCTTAATATTTCAGAGCCAAACTTAGACACGAGTGACCTCGTTTTAAATGTGATAAACTCAATTCACGAGCCAAGAGTCTCTGTTTTATCTGCAGAGTTATATCTGATTGTACGGAAAACTGCGTACTATTTTTTACGCTGGATGGCAAAAATGTCAGTAAATAATTTAATTATCTACAACACCCAACTAAGTACGAACTAATCTATACTAGAATACGAGTTATAAAACTTTGAGCAGTTTGATATTTTATTAACTTATAGTTATAATAATATCATTATTGTGATAAATTATTATATATGTAACGCTTAATTTATCGATTAAATTACCAACATCTAAAATTCTTCAACATCTTACATTACGTAGGTATATAATAATATATTGAAGCTATTGGAATAATAATAATCACTCTATGAAATTTGTGTTCAAAACACCTTAAGGATATGTTTTCATTGTGATACTGTTCACAAGCGTGTCTAAGGCTGTTAACATTGCGAGTCTAAGTCGTAGTCAAAGGAAATTAGATTCATTGGTTGCTAATAATCTATATATATTGTTGTTAATTTTAAAACGATTATGTGGCAATAATTACAATATAATACAATTATAATATCACGTTATTCTTAATTAACACTTTATCATTTATATAATGAAAGTGATGAATAATAAATAGTATAACAATTTTTTATACAAATAAAAACACGCTATTATTTTTATATAATTTAATGATATAAAAAGATGTAATGTTTTGTTATTAAATATATAGTGAATATTAGTTATAAAAGTCAGATTTATAAATAGATAACCATAACAAATTTAAAACTATTTGTTATTGTAACCCATATTGCTCTCGTAATCGACTTAGCGATGCTGTTTCCAATGCATAGCTAACACTACTTTACTTGTTAACAGTTAGTCAATATAGGTCTGGTATTTGGAACAGGGCTACATGATATGTAAATCATCTTCCACGCACTTCAAAAATATGTTATATTTGAATTAAATAATGGGAAGACTTTTCTTTTTAATATTACATTTACTTTTATTTACATTTATATATATTTTTTAACTCTTTAAATATTTATCTTAAGCATGAAATTATTATTTTTAAACATAGGATATACGATCACGGAATAGAGTAATGAATTTTTTTTATAATAGTTACAGGCTTGATCATGTTCCAATCGGTATGTTCAAAAAATATTGCCAAAATATGTAATAATAATGTATGTTTATAAGTTTTTAATAAAAATGTGTACTAGTTTATATGGACATATATATAAATATTTTCGTTTTACTGAATTAATAGTCTACGTTTATATTTATAGCTAAATATGAAACTACGGTAAGGTATATGTGTTAAATTTATCGAGTAATTTCTCTGCAAATTTAAGATATAAATACGTTAGATGTGAAATTAAAATCGTGCTCGGAACGGTGACGTCTGAAGTGATTTAATCAAAATAATTCCCATGGGTTCATATAATGTAGATGAGTTTCTGTAGTCAAACATTTATGCGTATTTAATATTAATACAAATTATTATTAATAAATTCTTAACGCAGTTTATTAATAAATAAACATATTATATATTTACTCGTTATCAAGATCAAATATATTTAGAATTAGTTTTGAATATCCACGAATAGAACAAGTTTCCGCAGAAATAGATTTAAACCGGCAAAGATAAACAAATAATCATATAATTTTCGCTTGGTAAACATAAACTGTGAAAATTAGTAAGAAATATTCAGTTGCTTCGTTTTGATTTAACCCATACGGTGAAGATATTATCATTATAATCATATGTATCTAATATTATATAATACTTTAAACGTTAAAATAATGAACATGATGGAAACATAACACATATTATACCATATTTTGGATAAATTTCTGACCTATAGATATCATATACGCTGACTCTCTATCCTTAGAAGTGCTAATAACTTTAATTTGCCGCAATGCCCTCATTGTGTCTTTATGGAATATTATTATAAGTTTTTAATGATCAAGTAAATACGTTATTTTAAAAGTTTTGCAGAAGATGACTATTGTCTAATAAAAAGGACAGCTTAAAAAATATGGCAATGTAATACTTAGGTTTTCGTCTAATTTAGCTACTCAATAACTAAACTAACCTAATTTACTTATTATTGTCACTAATTGTTATACCAACTACACTACAGTCTCTTTGCATTTAAGTTTTCGCATAGGAAAATGTATGCTGTTATTCAAAAATCATTTAGATGTGCATGTATTATGAAAATAACAATTAGGAATTTATTCTCATATTCTATTAGAACAAAATTACTAATAGGTATTTATTACCAATTGTGTTGGAACGGTCCTAAAGAAGCCGATAAATAATAGGTCTAATAAAAACCGTTTAAATTTCATATGATGTGATTTTACACCTTAAGTTATTCTGACTTAATAATGGGGATAAAAATGTATTCGAGTAAATAAATAACATTAACGTTACCAATGCATTCGATAAAATGTCGCTGTTATGTTAATTACTTTGTTCTAATTTAACGAATGTATGTCTCTTATTTTGATATAGTAATTAAATTGGGTGGACTGAACCGATGAGTGTTTAGCATGCTTATACATATAACGAAACATAATCCTTTATGATCCTTCTAAATCTTCTATTTTTCTGGTCTTCTATGAGAAGGTGGCGCTACCTCGTGCAGTAAAATTTTTTTAGTCAGTCTGGTTCGTGGTAAACATAGTAACCTACATATGACAAATTCATACATATATATTAATATGTCTTTGAACTAACACCGGTAACATGTTACTTACTATAAAATAAGTTTATCAAAGTTGAAAACATCTATCTTACCTATCCGAGCACCGAGGAAATCAAGTATTAAAACCAATGAACTAAAAAACAAAATCCCAGGAACTTCTTTGTCAATGATTTGTCGATTTTATATTTATGAAGACAGTTTCTATACTAAAATGAATTTATTTATAAAAAGTAATATCCGTTACATTATAGCCGTTTTATATAAGGTATTGTTGAATATCGTTTGGAGAAAAAATATGGAAAGAAAATATAATTGTAAACACTTGAAATTAAATTTTAAAAAAATCTTGTTAAGAAATTTTATAAAAACGTTGGCTTCTCTTGAACTACTTTCAGATATAAAACGTCGAACATCGCACATTAAATCAATAACACATATTGGAATTTTACGTGACTATGCGAAAGATCACGTTTTTAATTCACCAAGCGACCATTCTTAGTAGGGTTCATTTTATTTATCTTTATGCTATAGATAGAGACGTTGTCTAGAGATGCATCTATAGATTTGCCATAATTTAAAGTTATTCTTATAATCACTTACATATTACTCTCCTGCTTATTGTCAATTCTAAGGTAGTCATCTACGGCTTACAAATGAATCATATATTGGTAAAATATAAATATACAATTTAAACTTAAGAGGCAGAATATTTGTTAAAAATTCAACAAATTTATTTCATTTGTTGAATAAACTAATTATAAGTATTGGCAATGAGTCGATTCGTTTCTCTTTTATCACAAATCAGTAGTGAATTTTTATTTGGTTAAATAATTTTTGACGCAAATTTTCAGTCTTCTGTTACAACCCTTCAAATTCTTACATAAATATTTTATTATGATATTCTTTTCACCCCTCCGCATTAAGTAACTGTCTGATATAATCACCACATCTTTGATAAATAAATGAGTTTGTTTTTATTTTCTTGTATCAATGAATTCGCCGATATTATAAATCTATTAGTCATCCATTGTTTTAGTAGGTCGTTGTATACCGACTGTATTTGTCATAGCGGATATAACTATATTATGCTGCTTTAGGATTAAAATCATTTTTTGTGAACGTGTCAATTGTATTTTTAGCTTTTAAAGATAACGATTTTAAGATAAGTAAGTATACCTACATAATTTTATTAAGAACATAATTTCTATTTTGATTATATTATATTAGATTTTATTCGATTTTAATTATATATTGACTATAATTGCCCAGCTATGAAATCTCCCTGTAATGTGAAACGGTAAAATATTTTCTTTACCATTTGAGCTCCTTAGGACATTTATCGTTTTTTCAAAGAGTTAGTATTTATTTGTTACTTATTCTTATAACATCGCGTGTTACATTTATTTGTAACATTGTAAATGTATACAAATATTAATAAATAATTTATATTTAATTTTTTCATCAACCAAAAACCTTAAATACTTGATGGCCATACAAAATTTTAACAAATAATATTTCAAAAACATTTATAAAATATGCATTACATAAGCGGGATTATTTACGACAGGGCAATCAAATTTATATCGTCCAAGTACGTGAAATTGATTGGGGAAAATGCTTTGGCCGGACAAATATTGTCTCATTGGGTATAAAAAAAATGGAGGTAATAAAATTCGTTCGGCTCGATAGCCATCGCTTATTGCAGTAATAGAGAAATGGCCGTGTGAAATATATAATAAAACTTACAACACAAAAATACTTTTCCTTATTCGAATAATATCTACTAAAATGATACTTGTTGTTAACTAATTGATAATTAAATACATTTAAATTTTTAACGATCATTACATTACAAATACTTATTTTATATACTGCAAAATATGATATTTTTTTCTGCATTAAATGGGTTTTATTTCCGATTCTGTAAAATACCTTATTATTCATCGATCTGGTAACATTCGTCGCGCTAAAGAAAAAGAAAAAAACGTTTTCAACTTTTAGATATTACTAGCAACTCTACATTTGGCCTAGTAATAGCCAGCCTTTTTTGACTTTCTTATTAATAATTATCATATTTCAGTCATATTACACATCGTCTATTAAGCTTTCCGAATATGATTTACATTTTCGGTTATTGATACTATTTATTATTGCCAACCGAATGATAAGATTTCTATCATTTTGGAATATTCTTCTTATAAGAATTGGTTGACATTATTCTAAGCCATATCATATTATACTAGAAATTTGCAAAAGCCAGAGAATTTTCAAATGTACAATTTAACCTCAGGTGATAAATTGCTTGTAATTAAAAACGGACAAACTGTAGTTAACTTGCGACAGAGATAATGCAATGAACTTTATGAAACTTGAGGCTCAAGAACGAACAATTTGTTTCAACCTAGAATTTTAATACTTCAAAATTTAATTTCAATTTAATTAATAACTTTGAATCTGTCTGTTATAATAACATGCACATTAAGCCCGGAAAAGCTTAACGTGAGTTCTTCTATAAGTAATATTCACTCTTGGGAAATATAATACATTAGTAAATGAAATGTAACTATCAGAATATTATATTTATTATCAAAGCATACTTCCATGATAGCTTGAGTCTGAATAAGTAATTATTTATTAATTAGTTATCATATATTAATATGAGTGTAAGGTACTTAAAAATTATTAAATATTGATATCATTAAATGTCAGAACAGGGGTCCACCTGATTGTAATTGACGCCATCGCTCATGAAAAGAAAGTATATTGCAAAAGTGCCACCGTTTAGGAATGGTAAGGTGATGCAGGAGACCATAGTACACGAAGTCTACGAAGAGATTTTGGGCATCTGGCTCTCTTATTCATCTTTATAATACGTGATTCACGAATTTTTTTAATGGGTCGTGCGAAACTTAAAAACTCAGCCCTCAAACGATGTAAAACGAACAAACGATACAAATAGGTTCTCTTTTCCTTCGAAAATTTACAAAATTTGTAATATTTTCAATTATTATATTATATTGGAATGCCTTTTAAACTTCACTTTTTTAACCACAAAAATATTTTCACTAAAAGAACATATTATGTAAGAATAGCTCGAGACGACAGCACATGCATCTAATCGTCCAAAATAAAAATAACCTAATTGGTTTGTAATTGATACTTTCTACATTTCCAACTCTGTAGATTTATCTTGAAATATGTTTATCTAATTACTAGAGATGGTTTATTACTAGAAATAAGGAAAAAGTTCTGCATTTTCCCTAAAACGACAAAAACTATTTGGAAGACACACTTAATTAGGGAACACTGATCCTCCTTGAAACTTAACTAATCAATTGTAACAAATGAACCCCTTTTTTCGATACTTTTCGACATTTTTGCAACATGTATGTTGCGAACATTTCTTTGTTCAAAGTATGTCAAAATATCATTCGTCTAGCATTATAATGTTAGTCGATTTTTTTTTCTCTGTTTGGCGAAAAAAAATATTCATTTTGTAATAACAATGTGCAATGTTATGTACAATATTAAAAAAAGAAAGGAAATAAAAATGACGCTTTTTAATATTACAGCGTGAATCTCCGACATATTTTATAAGTTCCTTATCTTAAAGACATTGTTTAATGTTTTCTCCACGCGTTTGTTTTATCCCTTTGTTATCTTACACCGCATCGTTGTCATACCTTTTAGCTATCACACGGAACTTTTTCAGGAAAATTTGTCAAACCCTTGGAACCTATGTAGACATTTCATTTCCAAATTATTTTTTCAACAAAATGTATTTGACGGGCGCTTATACAACATTCTTTTTAATTTAAATAAATTAGTATAGTTTAAATTTGTTGTTTATGCAATATTAATATATAATATTAGCATTATTTCAACGAAAGAAGAATAATGTAACAAATGAGTCAATATTTATTTGTCATACTTAATTCAGTTCTTGTGATGGCTTAGTAAGTTTTTTTTATTGTTTATTTAATATATATAATTTTAAGTTTTTTTAATTTATTCAGGCATTAAATAAAATAAACATTGAAGTAAGTTTAATACTATAGTTACGATAGATTAGTGAGTTTTAATGAGGTATGAAACATCTATAAAATTATTATACACTTAATCGGAAAAAATATAGGATGACGTCATTAAATGTAAATAAAATAAAATTCTACGCTCCTTTAAGTTTGGTGAATAAGTTTATGTTTATGAAAACTTAACATGTATTTATTACTTTTTTTATTATTACTTTATTTCCTTATAATTTCCTAATTCTAGTTAATAATAATAAGAGTACCATAGCTTTATTTATTAGAGATTCGAATAAAAACATGTGAGGAAATATTAGTAAACTTTTACGCCATTTTCACTATTTCGGTGTAACGTATCATACTATAACAGGGAAAGAAACTTTTATTTAAAATTTACTATTATTGGAATAAAACATCTTAATTTCAAATAAAATTACCAAAATCTACATTAACAATCATTCTATAGAAGAACTAGAATTCATTTATTATTGTTTATTGTTTTTTAGCCAAAAGTAAGTACATTTTAGTCCACAAAACTTTTTGAAACCACTGAATACATTGTAGTTTGTATTATAAAAATAGCCGCAATGCGGTAGTTGATTATTATAATTATTTAACTAAAGAAACCTTGTTAAAATGTTTCGCGTTTTATACAACATGACATGTAATATTTAACTACATTTGGTAATAATAAAGCTCAATGATAAATCCTTGCTTCAAATAATAAAATCATATACATCCGTTTAATAGTATTTAAATTCATATTTACAGTTAAAAGATCATTTACAAGAAATCCATGGGATATCTATCTCAATTTTCATGACGTTCTGGAGTATCGAGAAAATCGATATATTGATTAAACTTAGTATTATTATTAAAAAATCAATACGGATCTAACATCAGTGACTTAAATGAATTACCTAATATATTTCATTCAATATAATTAATGATCTATGATGCCTTGTCCCTCATGTATTTCTAACCTATTTACGAAAATTTTGCGAGGTCATGTTGGCACAAGACCAAAATTTTTGCGAAACTACAACCCAAACAAAAATTATTAAAGGCAAATAACAAAACAAATAGTAATAAAATCGAAAACCAGTTTGGTGGTTTTCGAGCAGTTATTACCTTGGCAATTAAATATAATTAGTAACCATTGCAATTGCATAATATATGAAGTAAGTGCACAAACTATAACTGAGAATTAGGGAATGAATACGCCTAATAAAATAAAATAAAAAAAGTATCTGACTTTGATACTGGCTGCTTTAAAAATGAATCTTCGTATCAGAAATGTATTATACCTGTTTTAACCTTTCCAGATACAGTCACTCTAAATATAATACAAAAACCTTTAAATAAAATCAATGAATTTTATTTAAAGTATCTTCTAACTCTCGAGTGCCATTTATCATATGAATATCTTATACGTAGTACATATTTTAAATTTTTGTAAACCTTTTTACTTAAAAACGATCATAAAATAAATTTGAATTGGAGATGTCTCAAAAGTTTACAATATGTGATATCTTAAAACAGAATATATTCCTAAATTATAAGTAGTTGGGATGTAAGTGGGGTAGTGTCTAGTAAATTGTCTAGTGAATTGTCTATTTTTTTGGACCAAAAGGCATAATAAACAAAACACAAAAATAGGAAAACTAGTGGAACATTAAAATATGATTATGTTACATTAACAACGTAAGTGGCAATTAGTTATTTTTTAATATTCATAAAGAGTTCTAGGAAAGAAACTCCGCAGTGGCACAATAGCTACATAGCTGTGTCCTACGCCTCACATTACAATGATACGAACAATGGTACGTAATTAAAAACGCCATAATGGCAGTTCATGCTTGAATAAACTATACTTTAACAGTGGTCATGCGATGACTGAGTCACGCATTGTTTCGGGTCACAAGGTTTTAAATATTGTTTATATTATCATTATAATATTAAACAAGTTCATTTGCTATTCAATCGTGTTCCTATTTTTGGTTTATGAAGTCTTTAAACAAAAGTATTTCGTGTGGGTTTTACTAGTTAATAAGCGTTTGGTAATTTATCCCAGCAATTATTTTGTTAAGATGTAATAAAAATAATACGAGAACCTAAACAAATTTTATTTTAATTGACCACTGGTTTAAATCTTGACTTACCAATAAGATATTTCTTATTATATTTCAATGTTAATCTTAAATCTGAAAATGTATATTTATCAGTGTAAAAGAAATAATATGTGAAAATCTGGAGATAGCTTAATTTTAAATCTCGCAGTAGTCAGTATTGTTAGACAGTTCAATCTAAAACTAAGAATGAACAACGAAGATTTTGTGGTAATCTATCTCTGTAAATAGAAATAGTGTATGAGAGTGCTTCTGTTTGGGGATCATTTACATTAATTTATTTTCAAGTCACCTGTACCATACAATTCTTATTTGAAATAGAAATATATACAAACTAATTTCAAACAAATGACCTATAAGAATTTGAACACTGCACGATTAATATTTAGAGAAATAACCAATTTCAAATAAAAAGAGGTTTCGGTTACGATACGATAATTCTTTGATGAAGCCATTCCTAAAAAGGTTTTAGGTTTTCATCTTTTTTATTTTATTTTCAGAGATCAATCTTACTTAGAAGGTTTTGTAAAGATAAGTGTTATTTGATAAATCAGTTGTTAGATAAGTATTTTTGGTAAAGACATTAGAATAATATTTTATTGCGGTCCAAAATTTCCTAAAATATGTAAATCGCAGAATAGTCTTTAAAAAAAGGTTGTTTTTTAAATAAAAACATCTATTTTTACGAGGTAAGTCTGTGCAAGAGTCTTGGTGTACTTATTATAATTGTTTATTTCTTTTAAATGACCGTCATGTTAAAAAAATAATTGCTATTTTTTTTCATAAAAAACGTTAAAAAAGTTAAGTCTTTTTCTTCTAAAAATCTTTCAAGATCATATTGCACTATTAACTTTAGATAGATTTAAAAGACAGTGAGATTTTTAAAGTATTCCTTATAGTATCAAAAACCTGTTGTTATTTTTAAAATTATATTCATTCTTACATTTATGACACTTTATCTACGAATTGTTAAGTAACCGATAAAATATTGATGGCATAAAATTGATTCCGAACGGGCCATAGCAGATAATATTTTTGTTACCTCTTTCAATAAAATAAATGATATATTAAGTATAATATTTTTATTAACTTTATTACATTATAGTTTATATTTTCTTGCTATTATTTAATTTTCTTTATTTGTAGAAATTTTATTGAAATCCTGTAACCCTATAAAACAAGGAGATAAAAATATTTTGAACAAAAATTGGAAGTATTAAAATGCTTTTGGATTACGTTCTCTAAATCTTACCGATCGTGATTAAGGTGTCCCTTGGGTCAGTTCAAAATTTAAATACAAATCACTTATTAGCTTTCACTAAACAAATTTTTAAATATAATCATTGATCTTTAAAATTACATATATATCCTAATACCAAAAAATACCAAAAAAAAAAAATACATATTTTATGTCTGTTAATTATAAATAGGTAAATATTACATTTATTTCACAATATATTTACTTTTATACTGCATAAAAGTCGTTTACAAACCTATGAAAATCACTCCACCGATAAATTTAAGTAGTTTCAATAATAATATTTTATAACGGTACTCTTTATTGAAATATTGTTTTGATACAATTTAAAAATTACAATGTAAATAAAAATCATACCTTAACAAATATAAGTAAATATTATTTCAAATATTGGTTATAATCACAAACCTGTTAACTTAGTCTTCTATAAAATAAGAACAGCACTAACACTTCACGACAAAATTACGAAACGGATTTATTACACGATATGCTCGTAGCGACACGTAGCGATCGTAGGGTGGTCTACGCGGTACTGCTACGTTTCTGGAACTATATGCGCACGCTTAACACAGCGCGGCGCAATGGACTGCTCTTATTCTCAATTAGTTACGGACGAAAATCGTCCATTTTTGATGTAAACATTATTTATGTTACGAATGTAAAGATTGCTTTAATTGTGTTATTCTACATTTGAACCAATTATTTATCAATCTCTTACAAAGGGACAAAACGTTTTCAATATTAATAATACTAAAAAGTTTATATTTAAATTTTTCCATTTATTCTCTGATTTGTATTGAGATTTCAATCAGCCTCAATGTAAAGCCTCTTAAAGTATTAGGAAAATGTTTTTTCTTTTGCAAATGTAGTCTTTGTATTGAATTATAACAAGCAGTCTTGTTTATTTAATGTCAATTCTATGTAATCCGATTATCTTAACAGGTATATTCTTAATTCGTATCGTATATATACATTTAAAAAATATTGTAATGCATTGTTTTACAATTCGCAAAGATGTAAAAAATAGAATGCATATTGAAAAGCAAATTCTTCACAACGAATTCCGTTTCACTTGGCACATCTTGGCCATTTTATTCATGAGCATACAATATATTAAAACCTTGACTTTCAGTGGAATGTGGAGCTAGGAACATGCGACCTATTTCTTTTATAAAGTATGATAATTATTATTTAATAAAAATTTAACTGTAAAACTTCAAATATCAATATAACATATTCAAATTTTGTTCTATATCACCAAAACAATATTCTGAAAAATAAAGTCTAATTACATGAATCTTTCAAAACTAAAACTTGTGGAGCTTACTGTTCCTTGGGAAACAAACATCCCAAGGGATCACACATTCAAGCTCAATAAGTATTACGAACTAACCAACGAACTGATCAGGAATAAATTTATAGTTAGTTTGTACGCGGTAGAAGTGGGAGCGAGAGGTATAACAGCAAAATCTCTCTATAGCCTACTTAAAGATCTTGGCCTTTCTAGAACAAGCATCGGTTCATTTCTAGAACGTACTTCAAAGGCGGCATTAGTAGGTTCTTTCCAAATTTGGTTAGGTAGGGAGAGGAGTGTGGAGGGTGAAGGTGAGCGTTTTTGCGCATAATAAAGGGGCCCCTTAAACCTACTCCTGGGTCGCAAGTCCCAGGCACTGCTTGCACTCCTCTCCTTGCAACGTGATGGGCCCGGCACCCGCACGGTGAATCCATGGATTGCTAAGAAGCTTCGTCTCTCTGGATTTAGTTTTATCATAAAGGTTAAGGTCACCTGATAAAAGATTTTCATAATTTTATGTAACATTTAATAATTTTAACAAACAGATTATATAAGAATGAGTTATATTATAGAGAACTTGGTATTTTGATATTGTTGACGTGAAAGTAATAATTAACATTTAGCAGTTGTTTGAAACTTTTATCACAATTAATAGGAAGAAATATATATATTTGACAAGTTGCCAATTTATGCTTATAGAAATGTTATATAAATTGTAGAAGAATACCTTTTTTAAAATTTCTACAATATGTACACTAACGCCATCTTTTGACAACTTTTTGATTTTGTTTTATATTCTTTTTCCTATTTACAAGCTAATTGTTTTTATGATTAAAGTATGCTTTATAATACTAAAAATTGAAGAATTGTGTTATATTATTTTCCTTTGTTCCTATAATTACAGAATTTATCACACAATATTGAGTCCGACGGATTGGTGAGGATTATTTAAATAAACCTCTTATCTTAAATATGACTGAAGACTCTACCTTTCCTGGTTTACTCTAAGGATATGTATTACAGTTATATAGAATAACTACTGAAAGGGGCAATGATTTATTCAGTCGTGATAATAAATTCCCGTCTCGTAATATGATTCATGTTATCTGAATACTAGGAAAGATTTCTTTATACATAGATAAAATATAAAAAAATATATTCTCTTTCTTTTAATATCTTAAAACTATATCAAAAGTTAAAAAAAAATCTGGATACAAAAATACCTCTAAAAACGATAAAAATAATATGAGTATGTACTTGAAGTCCTTGCGTCAGTCGGAATGATGTCTTCTTCCTTTGATTAGCGCTCAATATATTGGAGAGAACTCCTTCTATTTTGATCAAACTTAGACATAAATCCGTCCACCCGTTTGGCAGCTACGATACCACAGACAGACGCACAAATACACTGGTCAAACTTATAACACCCCTCTTTTTGAGTTGGGAGTTCAAAACAAACAGAAGCGGGTGTACTTCAAAATCATATTACTATTCTAATATAGACCCTGACAGCTCGTTCCTGGGATTGACCTCATTAATCTCGTTTATCTGACTTGAATAAAATGCTTACGAAATACATAAACTATTTATAATTATAATATCTGGACAAATAATATTAACTACAATATAATATCTAGAAATAGTAACTAAAATATTCATAGATATCACAAAACCATCATCAAGTTGAGTATAACCCAAACAATCATTACACAAACATATTAATATATGGTTTAATGCTATACTTATATTTTTCTTTATTCGAAATACTTGCTTTTGAATAAAGTACTTGTTTCAAGCAAGGTAAACCCTTGAGGGTAATTATTTAAGGGGATATATAATAGCACTCATATGACTTTGATGTTCATTGTTCTGGATGGGAATTCATGTAATCCCTAACTAACATAAAGGTCAATGGTTAACATACTATTATACGAGTATATTTATTATTTCATATAAACACAGAAAACCATATGCTGCGAATTATAATTACTTTGTAAGCTAACAGTAACTATATTTTAGACTTACATTAATAAGTTATGGCTGTCGTTACGATAATTGAGTAAGTAAGTAACTAAGTTCTACTTATAAATTATTTTGCGGTTTGCTCCCGTCACTGATACATATATATTTTTTTTATTTTATTATATTAAAGTTTAATACGATGTTTTTAATTTTTTTTTCACTTTAGTTGTTATAAACAACATTAAACAACAAAAATTAGTTAAATAAAAATATTAAAAAAAAACTTACTACTATTACCTTAAAGATCCAAGTCTAAAAGTTCAGAGAATCTAAGTGAGAGTCGATTGAAATAGTAGTAATGTAAGAAGTTCCAAACAACTTAAATTTTATTATTGGAAAGTTTGTAACTAGAAAAAATATATACAAAAAAAAAACAGAAATTATCTTAAAAAATGAAAATGATGCCATAATAAATATATCTAATTATAATGCAAAAGTATAAGGTTTACTTTATAATGACGTAACAATTACTTATTCTGTTTTGTAATACAATACGCTTTAAGAAAAACAATTTGTATTGTCACACCAAAGAATCTCCAGACAAAATTTTAAGAAGTATCTTGGAACATAAAGAAATAAAGACTTCTTGTAAATCTTACTTCTTTATTCTTTTAATAAACATATCCAATGAAACCTGCATTCCCTATAATTAAAATATTTACTGTTTTAAAGATCTATTTTTTTGTAGCTTAAAATAATCTACATTTATAGTTTACTACTATGATTATTAAAATAAGCTGTATCAAAATAATATGAATATTTCTAAAAAAAAGGCTTGATATAAAATTATACAAATTACAATAAACATAAACGAAATGACAGATGAAATTAAAAATCTCCAAAAGAAGAATTAAGAGTTATAATAATAAAAGTAATTATATCCCTTAATCTGTCTATAAAATCTCAAAGATGCGTTGATCAAGAAGTTCCAAACTAAGTTTATATTAGTTTCGTAAGTGATTATATTGTTGATATCGAGTTCTACCCTTCTTATGAGATTTACAAGATCATAAAACCCACCTACCTATTGTTGATGATACTTACTAATACATGTTTTTTTATGTGTCATAAATTAACTTATTAATTTATGAAATAAACTTGTTTCATACCTTGGCAAAGAAAACTTGTGAAACTAGAAACGGAAAATGGTTACTTCTACTAACTTGAAGGTTTATAAAAAACCGGTTTCTAAAGCTATTGGTAATATTAAATACAATATGTTTAGTGATCATATCGATAAAATTATATGTATTATTTAATTTAATAAGTACCGCCATCTATTGACGTTGAGATAGAACTTGTAATTATTAAACATCTAAAGAAACCAACATGGAAGAATTATAAATGTTTGTAATAATGCAACTTCTATGTATGTAATGTAATACAATGATGTTATAAATAGATATGTAAAAGTTTTTTTAAGGTTGTAGAATTATCATAGCGATTAACAATGCTTCTTGTTATGCTTACACAATTGAAACATACATACGTAAAATTATTAAAAACTTTTTAATGGTTTTTTGTTTACTCTATTATAATCTTTGTTAGATAAATTTGGTAATAAAATGATTTATTTCCCTATCCTTACATGTTTTAATTTTGTTAAGTATTATATCAATCTGGAAAAATTCTTGTTAAATAACATTAACTCAGAAACATAATATTTTTTTTAATAAAAAAAAAAATTACATAATACATACATAGTAAAATTAATATATACATTTATATAAAATACATATATATATTATGTATTTTATCACATATATATTACATATTATATAATAAAATAAATATTATATACGTATACACATATGCTATATATGAAATATATTTTGATTATTATACAACTAAAAATTAATAAAAAGGGGCAATACTCGAACTTGTGACCTCAGCATTACCTTTACTAGCTTCACCAATTAAGTTACCTTGTACTAGCTGAAGCTAAAATGAATAAAAACTTTAATACATAATGGGTTTCTACATTATGAGACGTTTACAAAGTATCAAATTAACCGACGCCTGTTAGCAGTATTAATAATGTGTTCTCAACTGAGGCTATGGAGAATGTGAGTTAAGGCAAGAATGCAATTACTCCAGTTTTATTAACACTTTTACAAACACCTACATGACATTGTTATAAAGTTGAAGGAGTCTTGCAGTTACAAGCGGAAGCGGTGTTATACTCGTGCATAAACTATTAATTAATACATTCATTATAACAGTTCGTAACGAATAATTTTTCATTGTGTATTTATTAAATAAATAAATGAGCGTAAAATTACAAAATAAACAGATAAATTCAAAAAACTAAACATATTCCGCTAAAAATTCTTTACTGCTTAGTTTATTATAAAACATTTTATATATTTAAATATCTTGGCTTATGTTTGAATGGAAACAAAGAAGCTGGTCGTATTTTAACAAATAAAATTTCCTCGTGTTTCATTCGGTATTTTCATCACGAATCGGCACAGATAAAAGGAGCAGCAAGGTCCTTATATAAAGGTAGGGTTACAGCTTACTGAAATAGTGATATATTCGGCTAGCATTTAGTTATAATGTCGTACCTTAGAACTGATCTTGATATGAAAACAAAATTTCTTATTTTAATTTTATTGAAAACCAAAGATGTAGAGCAAAAAACATTTTATTGGAAATATTTTAAATGGCTTACTGTAGTGTGATTGAATCTTTATTTTTTATTGCGTTAACCTTCACCTAAAATTAATCTTCTTGATCTATTGAGAGTTTAAGCTTACGTGATATATTTAGGGCAATTTATTGGCCTTGAACCTTACATAGTATTATATTATAATACTGTATTATTTGAGTAATGGAAGAACTGATACTTAGTACCTTACATTGACATTGCTGTCTGACTTTTACAGATGTCTTCTATTTACCAATTGAAAGATTAAACAGCGTTTTTTTATACCAGATAATATTTATTTAGTTCATTTTAAGATGTTAGATATTTTGTTATTTTCGTTGTGTAGGTATTCCATTGGACAAACAAAGTCGAACGAGAAATACATTAAACATCACAACTCTAGTTTACAACATGTGCTTTCAAGATTTATCTTCATAAATAAAACATAAGGTTGTAAGCTTCGATCAAATTAAAATATACTTTATACACAACTTGGTATTGTTTCGAAAATTTCCTTGGTAACATTTTGATATTTTTGATAATTTTTGATCACGTTATTATTTAAATAAAAGAAAAAATACGAACCTATTGTATGTTGGTAATATATGTAATTGTCTTAATCTGTGCTCTTTTCTGAATATATAGATAATGCTATCTTTTAAAAAAATAAACTGTCTTCTTTCTACCTGACTTTTTAATTTTATGTTTGATATTTTTTTTTCATGAAAGTCTAATAAATATACAAACTGAAAAAAATATTTATAATATAGGTGAAGATAGTATTGTTTAAGGGATACGTTAGATACATTTTAGTTTTTTTAATGTTATTTTTAAATGTATATCCAGACATTACAGATAGCGACAACTTTATTATTACTATGTAATAGATAAATTATATCTTAAGCACCGTAATTTGAAATATGTATAAATTATTTTATTTTTCCATCCAGTCGGTAAAATAAATAGGTAAATTAAATATCCCTACCCTAACCAAGGTCTTTAATAAGTAACTTACGATATAATTTTAATGTAATACTATTAGATCTTAACTTTTTTGTAATTATAAGTACAAGAGAATTACAATTTAGTAAAGCAGTTCTAGCTACTATTTCGTAATTAGGCACAATTGCGCAGTACTTAATGAAACTAAACATGTTAGAAAAAGCGTACATTTGATAAATAATTAGAAAAATATATAAATTCAATTTACAACAATATACTTATGTTATCAATTCAAAAACTTTGTACTGAAAGATAAGGCAACAACAATGAAAATACATTACTACATACATTCATACATATAGCAAAGCTAATGTTGCCATCCGTCCGGTATTCCCCGAATTTGTCCCAGTTTGAAGGGCGTCCGGGGCCGTCCGCGACCACAAAAGTGTCGGGTTTATCCCGGACACTTGTGTGACTATTACTTAAAGAAATATGAAAACGTATTTACACTCATTATGTCTTTCAAACATAAAAAGACATAAAACTGTAATAACTCCACGGGGAAGAAAAATAATTTGTCATTAAAGTACACATGTGCTAGTATAAGCAGAACAATTAGGGTTTTACTACATTTATTATAGAGAAGCGGAAAAAATATTATTTGTTTTAAGTAATGTATTGTAATAGTTATTTAATACATAATAATAAAAAAACAAAGCCAGGGTTTGCTAGTGTAACCACCGAAAAAGCATGTAAGTTTTAACACTAAAATTTTTATGTTATGTGAAGTGTTATGTATTAACTATATAACAAAAAAAATATGTTAATGTCATAAAACATTACTACTTTTATACGTCGGGAAAACAGATAATAGTACAGGAACTTTATATTACTCGATAAGTATAAAAGTAATTAGTTCGACTGTTTTTTTTTATTTTGCATTCACTGATAAATATTAAAAGAGCCTAATAAAAGGCTCAATTTCCACATTCCCACATTTGAATATTACCGTTTACCTGGCTTTGTTTTTTTTAATATTATGTATTAAATAACTATTACAATATATTACTTAAAACAAATAATATTTTTTCCGCTTCTCTATAATAAATGTAGTAAAACCCTAGTTGTTCTGTTTATCCTAGCACATGTGTAGTTTAATGACAAATAATTTTTGTTCGTCGTGGAGTTATTACACTTTTATGTCTTTTGATGTTTGAAAGACATAATGAGTGTAAATACGTTTTCATGTTTCTTTAAGTAATAGTCTTTGTTACAACTATGTTACAAATATATTATGTGTATATACATAAGATATTATTGTTTACATATTAAACTATTAAATATAAATTCGATAAAATACAGTACTAAAATATTTATGTAGAAAATAATAATACTTTTTTTTTTTCATTACCACTTATAGCTTTAACTTATATCTAGGTAATACTTAATACCAGTTAGGGTATTATGTAATACCTTTCGAATATTTTTTTAATAAAACTATTTTTTTTTTCATCCATGAATAGTTTTATTTAACTTTTACCTATCAGATAGTATAGTATACCTACTATTGAATTACTTTAAAAATATTTTCAGCGTTTATAACCTTTCATATTTTTTAAACAGCTCAAAACTAACATAAACTTTTAAATTCTACGAATATTATAAATGTGAAAGCCTTAGGGTAAAAAAAAATCTCCGCCAATCATCTAAAATTAGTGGTTTTATATAGAGTATTACTCACATATACACACAACTTGAATAACAACTTATATATTATCCCTGAAAAGAATTACAATTTGCTGTTATTATATATGCAGTTTAAAAACTTAAAAACAGAAATAATTATAGTAAGTAAATTAAATAAATTGAAAGTAACAACTCAATTTACAACCTTACTTCAACTAACTTCAATATTTATTAAATGTATTATTTTCTTTATAAAAATAACATAGTACTTCAAACGCGCTGAACTGAAATTTATATGTACAACTGAGTATGCAACATCCTGTAGAATGAAGATAAATACGACCATTTGTAGTATTCCACTGTTACATGCCTGTAGGCTGTCAAATGTGTTTCGACATTACTCCTAGGTACAAATGAATCTAGTGCACAAATGTTTGTTGGACGCGCTAGAGGTAGATAACGTAAACTAAATTTAAATATATCTCTCTATTTAAATCTATTGGGGCTAAAAATAATAAATATATATTTATATACGATAAAACCTTAAGGTAATATATAAAAGATTAATGTATTCTAGTTAAACTGTAGTTTATCTAAAATTCAGACCTCTAAGAAGAAATTTAAAGAGTATGTAAACGTGCCCATGATCTTCTTTTTCTGATTTAATTAGACTAAATAATGATATATCATAGTGTATTATTTTTTAAAATAATTTAAGTACATTTAACAAATAAGTTCTAAGTAGACAGTTTTAATATACATTTTAAAACTATTAGTTGACTGGGAATAAATGGTGTAACATCATCAAGATTTATGTAAAGAAACGTAAAATGTCTAATATTGGACTCCCCAAAGAATAGTAATATATCCTATTGGGTATTGTTTTTACGATACATTCGAAAATGATTTCTTTTTAAGAAATTTCTATGAAAAAAGTTTACTTAAAGAAGATTTCTCGTAAAACCAATGTTTTTTACGATATTATTATTTATTTTGACCGAACTGTTAATGAAAATTTTTACGGAAGACATCCCCAAACCTTAATATTTTTGAGGCATAATAATAAAACTATAAAAATCATAGTTATAGCATATCATGTAATAATAACTATAATAATAATACTTTTTAAAAATTTCTTATTTAACATTATGTTTTATCCTATTATTTCTTAGAAAATTTTGTTATTAGATTAGTAGTATTTTTTTTTCTTTTTCATTTATTTCTGATTTTTTATTTTTATTTTTATATATAATTACTATTTTATTTTGGGATGTATTTACTGTTTATTTGAGGGCTTGCAGGAAGAGAATGCTTGCCTTTGCAGGATATGTGCAAATTTTTTTTTAAATAAATAAATAACCCTAACCATCCTATCTTTTTGTACAGCGTCTACAAATATTTAGATACTAGCTATACCCGGCGCGCTTTGCTACGCCAACAACTAAAATAAATTTAAGTAAAATCAGTACAGAAATATTCAATTCATTCTAAGCCATTTTATTGATTTTTGTTATTTCGAAAAAATTGTGAAATTACATAGTTTAGTTTCAATTCGATGTTTATTGAAGTGCTGTGGGATACACAATATTTGTTGTTTTTCCATCTGGTGCGTTGACGAATTAATCTGAAGGTTTTTCGACACGTGGGCAAGCCACATAGAACTGTCCATGTGAGAAGCATGGATTCTCCAAATTTAATCCACACACTTGTAATGATTGTCTTTGTGCTTTATTAATATTAAAATTGTGCTTCATTGCGAAAGCTAGTCGTACTGGGAACTGTAAATGTCTGAATGCGAATGGCATATCTCTCGGGATCATTGGGATACGTGGCAACAGTACATCTTCACCTTTGAATTTTCCAGTTAAAATTGTTGCCTCGATAACAATATTCATCATTTTCTTGACTGAGGGTCTGGATCCATTGCAAAGTCGCTGTGGATTTATGTTTCGAAGAAGAATGATGGGTGCGCCAATTTTCAATGTAAGAACGTGCGGTGGCATGAATGGCAAATCAAGAAAATTCAAGAATTCCGTTGGATAGTTCACAACCTCGTCTTGATTCTCCACAGTATCGATAGACTTATATGTTACCGTTTCACTGTGTATTCCATGCTGAATAGTGAAGTTGATGGTATTGACATCGATGTTTTTGGCTTATAATATAGCACTCGTACTGATGGTTTTTATAGTGATTCCAAATTCAAAAGTAATATTTTTTATTTTTAATTGTAACAGTATTTATGGTCAGACTAAGTAAAATAGAATACGAATTTCAAGTTTATAACCAGAAACCACAATAGTTATTGTAGAAATATGAATATGTACACATGTTATGTAAACACTTTAAAGTTACAAATATATTTGTTTATTTCAAACAAATATTTTTTTTAACATGACATATATTACTTTAACTTCAGTAACTAAAAGTCATACAGCTTAGTAACAAAAATAAGTCTACAGCATTTTTAATTTCTGACATTTTTGGCAACATTCCAACATGAAAAAAAACATTAAGTTACGTAAAATACTGTCAAACTGATGCTAGTAAGTAATACTTTTTCTGCTATTTTTTAAATATATTTATATTTTTTTTCCAACATTGAGCTATAATTAGTTCTATATGTTTTACTTTTTATGATGTTTTACAAATTGAGATTTAAAACAGATTAAAAAATAGTGTAATAAAAATACCGATATCATAATGTAGCACCTTATGGACGATAGAAAACCAGCTGTTGCTTTATTGCATAAAATACTTGCAATTACCCGTAAATTGAAACTCTTAAATCGTCATGATGTAATCGGTCAAATGAATGCAAAAAATATATTAGACCTATATTCAAAGACTACTTTGATGTTTAAAAAAAATAAAATAAAAGTATTTTATATTTTTTCTAGGAAGTTTCATGTTTAAACTAATATTAACAGATCCCTAGATATTAACTATTCTTCTCAAAGCCCCGACCTGTATTAATAAACCGTGTTTTAATTAACCTCACAGTACAATTTAATTAAAAGCAGAACTTTATTAAAAGCAAGCCGTTTTAGAAATGCTAGATTAACAGCTTCGGTATTTTAATAAATACTTCGTTATTTTTTTAATATTTACTAATAAAACAATTAATACAATATAGAAATTATATCACTATACTTAATTGTTTAAAAAGTATGTTTAATTTTTTTATGATATTTTAATTGAAATAATTTTATTAAGCCACAATAATTAATAGACTAAACAGACTGTCGACATCACTTTCTTATCGACGTGACGGTTTATTACAGTGCAACGCGTATTGAACCGTCACAAATGGAGGAAAGAAAATTTTATTTTATGAGGAATCAATTGAGCTAAAATAAAATATATCAGATTTTATTTAAAAACTGAAAATATTTATTGTTTGTTTTTTTTTGTTTGTATTAAATTTTAATTGAATTACATTATTTTGTATTTGTCTTGAGGTTAATATTTTGTTTTAATTTCAATATTAATCTACGTACGAGTAGATTTATTAAAAAAATATATAAATGTACTTAGGTACATTATACCAACATGCACAAAAATATATATATTAATTTAAAATTAAATATTAAGAACCGAATAGGGCAAAAACATTAGGAATAGGAAAATATATCTGTGTATTACTTATTATATATACAATAATAATACAGAGATGTTTTTTTAGATTATTAAAATGTCACAAAGCCAGTAATGCTTAATTTATTAAATTGAAATGTGCTTAGCCATTACGTTTTACTTTACATAAAAATCCGTCAAAATATTTTTTATTTTATTCGTATCAAAATTTTGTTATTTTGTACCACCCCAAAAATACTTATAAAATAGGTAGTTAGCCAAATCACCTATATTATTAAATATAGACTTATTAAATAGACTTATTAAAGTCAAAAATAACAAAATGTAAGGAACAAAAACATTTAGGCACTTCATAACTTTACTCCACAGGTGTGCTTGTCCGTTTAAATTAAAAAAATTGCCAATATTATACTTAAAAAAATATGTGCACATTTAAGAAATCCTTATAAGTATCACGGATAATATCATAGAACCCGTATTTTATGAGGGTACCTTTATGAGGTGTTGTTGGGATAAAAAACATAATTTTTATGTAAAAAAATAAAATAAAAAATTTAAAAGCCGCCGAAATTAAAAAGACCTCGGAAGAGGATAATAATAATATTATTACGTACTTATTGAAGTTGTCGCGATGGGGGAAAGAAGAAATCGAAATTGAAGTAAGTTACCAAGGCAAATAAAGAAATATCAATATGGAGTCGTATAGTCTAAGTGAAAAAGACATCTTTTTGTAAAAAGCCCCCCTTTTTATTTTTTTTATTTATTTTGTTTTCTGCTTTATAAAGTAATTTAACTGGTTTATTTATTGTACTAAATGAACCTAAGAATACACAAATTATCACTTGTTTAGGTTTTTTACTATCTACTGTTGCACAAAAATCTACCATCAATAAAAAATCAATAACTTGGAGACGACCGCTTTTATTTCGATAAAACATAGTTAAGAACCATCTCGACAAACGAAGTATAGTCTTTCCATTAAAAACACCACGATTTAATCCGTCCACACTATTGACTGATACGAAGCCATAGATTGACACACATATACACAGATAAATACATAGAGTCACAGGTCAAACTTATAACACCACTCGTTCTTGGCCGGGGGTTAAAAAGGACCAATGAAATTGTTATTTTGATGGTTTTTACATATTCAAATTGCGTTTAAATGGAAGATGGTTTTCCAATATTCGTTTTATATAGGGAATACCTTCAAAGATACTGGTATATTTGTCCAAAACACTTATAGTCTTAACCCTCTAGTGCCACTTAAGTGCCGTACACACTTCTGTAATGCAAATGCAAACAAAGTAAAGCGAGTAAGTATATGAAACGCACGTACAGAATTTGAATTGGTAATTTGTTGGCAATATGCAATGCCCTTAATGTGACATTAATGTCGACCCCATTTGGAATGTTGAACGAATTTATCTGAAATATGTTGTAAATGTGTGGTAATTCTAGTTTAATTCATTTTTTGATTGAAATGTTATAATTAAGCTTACAAATATTTGGAAAAAAGTTAACAATTGCCTATTTGTTCATTCCTCATTTAAGAGTTATGTACGTAAGTAATTTTAGTATTTCTACCATGTAGAAATTTAAGTATATCATTGAATAAGTGAATTAATTTATTTGATTTAAATTGTCTACAAACATGGTAACTGATCAATTGATACTTTTTTAACATTATTAATAAATATAGAATGAAAAATTAATAAATTTTTGAATAAGACCTCTGAGACATCGTCCAGTAATTACTACCATAAGCAAATTTGTATTTATTACATATTTTTTAATATATTTCGTAGAGTAAAAATCGAAATTATAATAACATTTGACAATATTTTTGAAATCTAATCTTTAGATATAAACTTTCGGTGAACATGAAACTACAATAAAGACACCTGATGCCAGAATTTGTTACAAGACTTTGTTATAAGACTTTATTATTTTGTTTTCTGCTAATTCTTTCAATCAAGTATGATAAATCTTCACTGTCTAGACTGAACAAAAGACTCGTTTGTGATGTATATCAAATAAATAAATAATTTATAACCTAAAAATATTCGTGTTGTAATTCTACATGAATTACTATACGAAAATGTTTGTGTTATATACATATATATTCTCGTTTATTTTTAAATACTTAATAGGTAGTAAAGTCAAATAGTTTATTTATTTTAATTTTTTTTGAAACGTGCTAATAGGGGTCGGGGTACGAAAATCTTCTCGAATTTGATATTTGTAGGGAAATTATATGTGATATATTTCATGTAATTCTTATGTAACATCTATTGCAAATAGTTAAATGTCAACTTTACCATAATATGTTATTAAATATTAATAAAGAATTTAATATATATTTTTTCTTTCAGATAGACGCGACGATGTGATGAAATATTCCCCACCGTATTTGTAATAAAATATTTAAATGTAAATATATCATACCTTTATATAAAAAGTACACTATTTGACTTTTTATATAATCACATTGCTTTCGTTAATCTTGCAATTATCTCCGATTTTTAGAAGTACTTAGTTATATTTAGTCCATCAAAATAATATTAACGAAAGTTTGTTCTTTAATTTAATTCGAAAGTACATGTCTTAAGTTGATCTTTTTTATTGTAGGTATTTAAATTAATTATAATTATATTGAATAAAATATTGTTAATATCACCTTGAAAAGAATACTTTTTCAGGTATATACGGAGCACACAGAAGGATAAAGTCTACATTGATAAGGGTTTTATAAAGTGCCTCTCACATTCTTCGATAGTCCCGATAGTCATCCCGTCCTCCATTCTGGCCACGCGTTTTATAATGTAATTTCTTGGTATCGTTTTATTATTCATATAAATAACGAAGAAATAAAATCAGGGTTTGTTTAGTATATGTATCTGTCTGTAGATATTCAAATAAAAAAGTATGTGAAATCTTTTTTTTGTTCAAAGGAACAGTGTTGGTGCTTATACCGTGAAAATGTGATATTTCCAAATAAGGATACTTACACGAGATATTTTTATTAGAGTAATAACATTCGATTGAAATAAGAGGTTTTTAAAAAAATACCAATTTACAATAGTTATAATTTACGTCAATTTGTATATTACGATGATTATCCTGGTTGGAACCTACTTAAACTATATAAGTAAAATTAAACTAGTATGATATTAGATAAACTCTTATGATTTCAATTACCAAGTTTTATATCTTTAAAAGTAAACACTTAAAGTACTTTACTTAACTTGCTTTATCGACAGTTAGGTATAATTAACATTTTTATCATAAACAACAAGATGAAATTCTAAAAGATTTTATTCTCAGTCTTCATATTTATTGTTTCTCTAGTGACTCGTTTCCGAGAAAAGTAATGAAAGTTAATCTTTGCTTCTATCTTTTGTTATTTTCAAGCAAACTACTGGAAAATATAATTAGTTTAGCTGTCACATAAAAATGTTATTTAGTTATCAAAATAATACTGTTATTTGTCTTTATTTGATCGACCACATTTTATATTTAAATTTTATTTAAATGGTCATTTAATAACTTACACTGATATTATTTAAATATACTCAACAATATAATGTACTCTGTTGTTCAAAATAAAACTACAGGGAACAGTTGGTTAAAAAAATGTATTAATATTTTTTAATTTTTGTAAATTATGTGTTTGAAAATCTGTTTAAATTTAGCTAAATTAAACTAATTATAAATTAAAATAAATGTAGAATAAAAATATAATATCAAATCGTTAAGCGACGCGACGGTTTCCCAGAGGTCGCAGATTCGTTTCCCTGACTGTCACTTATAATAATTAAAAAAAATAAATAGGCTTAAACTAGCGATACATGTTTGCATAAATTTTAATTAAAAATAAACATCATAATTATCAGCATTAAGGATCAAAGATTAAAAAAATATCATTTAATGTTTTATTTTTTCTTAAATGTTAAAGAATTTATCAATTACCATCAACGAAGGGCCAAAGTGAAATTGCCCGAACAATTTTAATTAAAATGTAACAACATTTCAGGGACTTTAATTTAGATGTACCATTTTCTTTATTACATTAAGTTTAGTCTTTTAATTTTTAATCTCAGGCAATCGTTTGATCACTGTTTATTTTTATTTTGTTCTCAGTTTTGTCAGTCCAGGTTTGGACCGAAAATGACAAAATCTTATTCGATTATAGTGTGTAACTCGAAAATGATCAAATATCGTATTACTTATTAATAAATTATTGCGTTATATTTTAAACTTAAATCACCATTTCATCCACTTAAAACATCTGTGAGACTTTTTTTAAATGGTTCATGATCTATTCATTTCTTATCATATATTCAATATTAGTTAGTCAAGAAGGGTGAAGGCAGCCGGTTTTCTACGTTTTCTTTGAAATTGTAAACCACCATTTGTTCAAGATAATTTTGGATGTTGATTTTGGATTAAAGGAAGATAAGTAGCTACTTGAGTTTCACTCTTTTTTTAGACATCTGTATGCTTTTGAAGCTTTGTTGTTTTTTGAAACAACCAATTTGAAAACAGTGACGATAATAGACATTAACCTGACAAAAAGCAGCGATATGGAGGTTCTTGAAATGTCGCGCTATCAAGTAAATAATAATAAAAAAATCTTCATTGGTAGCAAGAGCATGAAGTTCCTAGTTATCCAAGTATGCATCCTACTGATAATCTTGAATGTATTAATACAGTTCATCCAGAGAATGATGAAAGTTTCTATTTGTAATCATTGCTTTAAAATATTGGTTTAGCAGTGTGTGGTTCTCTTCGAACTGTTAATTGCGTAATATACCTGACATTTCATGTATACTGCCTGGATCCTAGGATAAATTTTCTTAAAAATGAAATCAGTTTTAAGAATATTAATGATAATTCATTAAGACACGACGATTTCTGAAGCAATTGTTTCTTCATATCCTAGTCCGTTCTGCACATTATTTGCTATCTACTTTTGATTTTGGCCACTGATCTTGCAAAATACAAAATTTGAATAACATTCGCACATCCCTAGATGTTTTATTATTTAGTATTTTTATTTTAGATGGCGATGCAGACATTATCAAACTACTGGTAAGTCTGTCCATTTCGTAAACATGTGATGTTGATTTAAGCTTTTGACTTAATATATGCGCTATATGTAAGTATATAACGCTTATGGAATTGTTATTCGCTATAGCTTCCGCAATATCAAACTTTGTAAGTATATGACTCTTCGTTGCGTTAGATGCTTGGAGACTGGGGACACATCAGATGTCGACACAAATATTTTTGCCACAGATGTTTCAAAACTAAGGTGGGAGGAAGGCTTAAGGTTTCAATATTTCACCACTTATATTTTTCGCTAGCTGTCATTGTAACATTTACCGATCAACCTTTTGATATCCTTTCCACGTGACAAAATAGAAAAGTATCGGTTTTTACAACGACTTCCTTATCTAAATTAAAACTGAACTTCTGTAATATCAGGTGTTTCAAATGAGTTTTAATACAGTATAACCCATTTGAAAACTGTGCATCAGCATTGCAGCATCTCGTCCTAACATATAATGAGAGAAATCTTGTTTACGGAAACGAAAATATTCCGTCCTTCTTACATAATTTACGTTCCGTAATACGTTAGTTTTATGCCAGAAAAGTCTGTTACACGGAAAGAGGTGCAACGGGAGCTAATATCATTAACAACTTGAGCAGATCAAATTGCAAAGGATCGGTGGTACTTAAACAATGTGTTTTTGAGTTTCGTACTGTTTATCTTACCTTCATGCGCTTTTTTACGTTATCCATCTATAAAGGATTTCCAAATCTAAGAAAAAAAACAGAAAATAAACCTTCTAGATGTTATTCAAACATATTTTAATATAATATGGTCTACGCTATATTTTTAAAATATAAAGACTTAAGCAGATAGCATTCATATTATATAAATTAGAACATTTTTAGTATTCTGTATACTTTGATCATTGTAGAAATAATATCCACTTCTACCATTTCGTATCTGATAGTCCATCATGATCACAATGACAGTATACGTTGTGAATGAATGATCGATGTGGCGTCGCAATGCAGCAGGTACAATGAATAAAAAAAAACTATCATGAAAGCAATTTTTTTCTTTCTCTGGTCAAACCTGAAAGTGCTAAGTTTTCTTTCATCAATAGAGTTTTTTCGATTTTTCTTCCTGAACCTATTCGTTGGAAGCGTGCAACTGCGGACTGATTTTTGATAAATGCAATGTATACCATCTTTAAATAGTAAAAATATGTATTTTACTTGGAGATTATTAGTGCTAAGGTCGGATTTTTTCACTAGTTTAAAAATATTAAAAGTAAACCAGAGTTCTATCCTATTACTTATCTACATGTTATCTAAATATTAGGTCCAGGTACATATTTCATGATGTAAAAAATATTAAATTATTGTAGCGTCTTCAAACAGCATCATAATTTATTAAGAAGTATATATATCAATGATTTATTAATTCATAGTTTCAACCAAAAACAGTATTTTAGGCTCTCCAACTTGCAATACGAAAGCCACCTTCTATATTTGAAGAAGTTATATTACTTATTATAAAACAAAATCATAACAATATTAAGTTATATTCTTTTAAAATAGTAAAAAATAATCACAATATGCCAAATATGGCATACTGTAAAATTTGTTCTTACATTTGTCTTTTCACCACATACTTAAATATTTCAATGCTAGAAACCTAACTTCTATATAACAACGGGATCACGTTCAAATAAAATACTCATACCGTATATAAGCGACTAATTCGTCCATGACAATGCTTTATAAAGCAATATGCCTTTGTTGTGAACTGACTCTCTGAATAATAAATAAAGGAACCTACATTAGATGAGAAGGGATGAATCCTCAAATTTAATGCTCGGACTCATCAAATAAACAATATATAAATAACATGTATTTAATATTTTTTAAATTGGTTACTTTATGCATCTTTTTTTTATAATTATTACGTATGTCTTATAGTGAATAAATGATCATAATTTATTGATACATAATTTCATAATAATTATAAGGTCATAAAAACTCTTCAAATGAAATACAATCACCTTCAGATTTACTTGAATATAAAATGTTTATTGTTAATAATAATTTTATTTTACATCTACATTTATGTGTATAAATTATTAGATTACTTTATATTGGGGTACTATTGTGACATGTTACTCTTTATAAGATTTCTGTTTATAATTACAATAATTTCCATTAACCTTATTTATACCTTCCGAAAACGTTTCCTAACTCAATGATATTATCATAAATATTCAGTGAATTAAAATTTTTGTTTCAGTAGTTATACAATATTCAAAAAAATAATTGTTTATCATCTATCTTATTTATTTGATATCTTATATTATCTATCTGTGTCATATCATATAAAATTAAGATATTATATAAATAATTTACTTGTGTTTACCTTTTAGGCATACTAAAATTAAAAAAATGTTTTGAACAACCCCCAATATAAAGAAGCAACCATGATGAAGCTGAACTATAAATCTGAGATATTTTTTTTATAAAACTAATATTTTGGGCTTAAACCCAAAAAAACAATTTAGTTATTAGCTTAAGCTAATTATCAGCACTATTACATGTCATCAAAATCCAATCCATTAAAAGAACTTTCTAAACATATCCTGGCCATGAATGATTTGTAAAGATAATTCATAAATCTTTCACATATTTACTATCTTTAGACCTATCTATAGCCTAAGAGCCGGTGTATAATCCTCAGTTACGATTTAACCAACGAGTATCATTTGTTGTAACTTTTCTGCTAGAATCTTACCCAACTATTATCGATTTGAACATTATCTGTCTATTTAAAATGTTTAAAAATATTTAAAGATAATATTTTCCAACCTACAACCGAACAACTTGACGGTCCAGGATAATTTTAAGTGCCAACATTAAGAACATAATAAAAAAAAATCATAAAAAACTTCTGAATAGGCTTTGAAGGCGACAACAATGATGTTCAGTAAATTTCTAAAAGAACCGGTTAAACCGAATAAAAAGATATTACAGGATAAGGTGATACATGTGAAATATTTAATGAAGAGGTGTATAATATTAACGAGAAAATAGGTTTACAAAATATTAAATAGACAACTGAAATGTTTTTATTAGATTCAGATTTTTAGGAATCATTTAGAAATTTAATTAAAATTACTAAGAATTCAAAGTAAGTACGACATTAACATATTTTACATAATTTAATAACGAGGACAAATCTATTATTAAGCTAGATTTAGTACTCCAAGATACGTTAGTCAAAAACCGAACTAACAATCACTATTTACACCTACAGAGCTTCTGTTCCCAAATGAATATGACACAACAATTCATAAATTTAATTTTTTGCCAATTTATAGCAAAAGATTCACCAGTCCAATTGCTTACCCTCATCTCCTAACGCTTTAATATATTTGTCAAAATAAACAAAACTTTTAAAACAATAAGTAAACAATATATGGGGAAGTACTATAACTCACGAAACAAAACCTTTCATATTATTGTGCTGGGTAAGTTTAATAATATAGCTTTTGACACATTTCCTCTCTGGCGTGCCTTCAGGCAATCAAATATACTGTATGGAGTCTGACAAAGGAATATAGTATGATTGTCTTTATGAGAGGTCTTCATAAAAATGTTATATCATAGACACTAAGATTGTGTGCTAATGCACTAATTATAGTTCGTTTTATATTCTATTCATTAAAAACTAATTATACCTTTTCAATACTATTAGATAAATGAAAATCTACTTTTAATTTTGTTAATGATAATGACTTATATTTTTTTTATTTTTATTTGGAAAAGTAAAAAGTTGTTTTTATAATAATTCAAACCCGGTGATATGCCTTGGCGAAATTTGTCGATACCAAAACAGTTGACAATATTAAGTCAAAAAGATAAAGTATAAGAGCAAAAATGGAAAAAACAAGCAAATTATTGATAAAACACCTTAATTTTATATGATATAATACAAGCATTGATTGAAGAGTTCATCTAAAATAATAATGTGCTTTTAATTCTAATTGTTTAATTGGCTGGGGTAATAAATTAAATCTGTATTTTTAATAATTGACATCCCTTTCTTTTAAGAGTTGATTATATTTTTGCTTTGTTGTCTTAAGTACCCGTGGTACTTAAGACAACGAGTGCCAATTGGCTTTTGTAGTAATAAATCCTAAAACTATTATTAGTTCTAGTAGCAATATAATAATAAACATATTTTTAATTTAAATGGTTGTTTTGTAAAAGATGAAGCAAGGTCGAGGCTGATCATATGAATGTCTTGTTCATACATGGAGTGTTTGCAAAAAAGAATACATCATCCTAGTATCCGAAGACTTTATTATTAATTAAGATTTACTTAAACAACTTTGCACGAAATCTTAATAAATTATTAATACAAACATAAATAATATTAAAATTTTATTAGCAATAAACTTAATGTAAAAAATATGTTTGAAAACAAAAGTCAGATTATATTTTTATAGAATACTAACTTATGTTTTGTTTGTCAGTGTTTTTCTCTTTTATAAATTACTTTACTTTTTCTTAAACGATACATAAGAAAGATTAGAGAATAGCCTATTTAATACATAAACTAAGTAAACTCGTAACATTGTCTTTGAATATCAGTGCTCTTGATCTCAAAGATTTAACGACTTCGAAACTTTGCTTTCAACTATACACTCAGTTCAGACAGAAGTTTGTGTGTTTGTCTATAGTTTTGAAGCATTTTAGTGTGCATTTAAGTTCTGAAACTCTAAAGAACTACTTAGCATAAGCAGTAGTTTTATGATAGTATTATAATTTGTTTTTCGGTAATAAAAATACAATAGGGATAAAGTAAATTAAAATAAATAAAAATTGCAAGAGATTAATGAAGAATATTTTTAATATGAACTTAGTCATTTCGCAAATAATATTTGAAGGTCTTAACCAAAGTGTCGTATAAGGAAATAAAAACAAATTTGTTAACTTCAAAACCAAGGCACGAGACGTAAACTAAAACATAGAAATAGTATTCGTATATGTGTATTTTTTCAAGTCTATAAGTTCTGCAAAACTGCAGATTTGTTATCACAAGTCCGATTTTCATAAGATATTTTTGAGCTTTGAAATAGTATTACTTTATTTCAGAAATTTAATATATGGTAAATTATTTGTGCTACACCTTTCATGTATAATCTCTGGAAATGGTAAGGTACATATACATTTTTTTGAAATTACTCAACGAATTCGTCTTGGTTAGTAATGTAATATATATTTTCATGTTTGGTTTATTATTGTCATAGAAATTTTGATAGTGACTAGGGTGCAATAATAGTATGTGTAATGTTTTAGGTTCGGAATTTACTTTCCAAATCAACTTATGTTTTTATTTGTCGATTTTGTGATTTTATAGGTAGGACAGTTGTTATGTTCACATTTATACCATACAAAAACATACATTAGGGAGAGTAATCTAAGAGTTATGGGTCAACAAGTCTTTTTCGATTGAAGATTGGTTTTGATTAAATTGAGGTCTGTATACATATTAGATATAATTATTTGGATAAAAAAATCGAAACGGGCCTTTTTAAAAAAAACTACAGATTAATCAGAGTGAACTTTTAAAAAAAACTACAGATTAATCAGAGTGAACTATCAAGTCTCGTCCTGTGCTCTAGATCTAGATCTTATGGAGTTGAAAGCTTTTACAGGGGAACCCTATTTTATACTGGGATTTTCAAAGAAAACAATAGAAATTATATATCGTGGTAGAGCACAAATAGCACCGAGAGCTATATCGCTGTAAGCAAGATCTGGTTTGAAGTTTTGATAAAAACCTTATTTGGAAGACTCTATGACAAGACAAGCACGTCGAGAAGTTGATTTTTTTTTTATGTTTAATCACACATATTTTTACAGAGTAGGTAGTCTGATTGCGTTTTTTTTATTGGGAAGTTTATTATTATTTCGCTGAAGGGAGGACCACTATTTCAATTTTGACGGACCTTTCGCAATGATACGAAAATAAGAGGTTATTGACTTCTTTATTTGTTAACCTATTTAAATAAAAAGATAAAATAAACGCTAAATGTAAAGTGAAGCCCATGACAATATATTCACGAAAACTGCATCCAAACCGCTGTTAATTCTAAGATTAGTATTTTGAATGTACAGAGACTATTCCTCTACAGTTTTATATGAAACATAAATAAAAGAAGATTTTACTTGGTACCTATTCCGTGATTGACATAAACTTTTTTATTTCTTAACTGGTTTAAATGAAAATGACACTAAATGTTAAGTGAAGACTGTTACAATATATTGTCAATATTCAGTCCACAATATTATATAAATTGTGGAGAATTACGCGCTCGGAGGAATTAATGATGAGTAGTATTGAAAAAGCTTGAAAATAAAATGTTATTGAATGAACAACTAAACCTAGCAATTACAAGTGTTAAACGTCCAGCGTACCAATAACCATTATTACTGTGTTGCCTTTATACACCGGCCCAGTTGGAATTACTCATTAAATCTACATTGGATATACTTTTCGGTTCTGGTACAGGTTATTCTTTAAAGGTTACAACGTTACATTAATCGCAGTACTTTTGGTTTAAGCTTAACTTTTTTATTCAGAACATTAATATAATTTTATGTAAAATCTGACCCTGTAACACAACACTTATCCCTACAAACACACACATGTTACAAACCTTGATGGTAATTAAGCAATGTGGAGCAGATGTTGTCAACTTAAGTAAACTTGCTGTAACCTCATTATATTAATATTCATTAATGGGACTTTGTACACACATAACGCAGTTGATGTACAAGAACGACTCATTTTATCTTTTATTTTATTGGATTAAAAGCTTAAACGCGAATGAAGAATAAACATTATTTTCCTTTATTATAAATTTAAATCATATATTACTCGTATCTTCGTTACACAAAATATTACAGTTTTGTTTATATAATATAATTGCTCTCTTGTATGACAGAAAGTTGTCATAGGATGGTTAAATTTAAAAGCCTGTTGCAATTGACTATTCTGATACTACGGTTTTCTAATAGTTCTGCTTCAACTTTTGTTTAAAGTTAAGTAATAATAGCAATAACAAGAACAAATAATGATAATATCACAGGACAAATTACACACGTTGATCTAACTACTAAGTAAGCAAATGATTTGCTTGTGTTAAGGATGTTAGACAACGATACAATTACATAGAAATATATTTTTTAAATACTGAGAATATATTTAATAAACGACCAAACCCAGAAATACATATATCTACGCTCATTACATACAAGCCAGTCCCTGTCGGGAATCGAACTCTTGCCCCATTGTGCCGCTATACGTTAAGCGTCTAACCATTCGACCAATGGAGACCAATAGTAATAGTAGTTCAGTAATTCTAGCCAAACTTATGAGAGTCCAGAAAATACAAGATCCATATTATCTGTAAAGATATGCTGATATTCCGATATTCGTTTATTGATTATTAGGAGTTATTAGTAGTCTTAAAGGAGTTAGTAGTTAGTAATATATCTAAGTAGAAGATGGTACTGATCTGTTGTTGCCAAGAGGAACACAAATCTGAAGTTTATAAATTGTGTGGAACTCGTAATTGACAGTATCTTATTTGTGTTTGATTTACCCTTTTGTGACATTCATTTATTACTGAATTACTTTTAATGGTGTGATTTAGATTGGAGGCAAATTTTATTTAATTACTTTTAATTCTAATTTTTTTTTTCACATACGCTTTTAAAGTATATGAAAACCAACGTAAAGCCTAAATACCCATAGGAAGTTTTTTCTATTTCTTGGCGCTACGTGGCGGAATTTTCACTAAGAATTACACTAGCGAAATATTTAGCAGTATTTCTAGTAAAAAATATAAACCTGTATTTTTGTAACATATCTTGTTATATGTACTTGTTATGTACACGTCAAATATTTCGTATAATAATCAAATAAACCAGCAGTATTCTCTAATGAGCGTTGCAAATTTAGCACCAACATGAAGTCATGATGCAAATGCACTTCATTTGCATTATTCCTTCTTGGATGTAATCATCCAACTATATGGAAGTTTAGGAGGGATTCCAAAAGGCACAGATATTTGTTGATTATGATTCGACTCAGAACGCAGCAGAAACGCAGCAGAAACGCAGCCTCTCAAAAAGCGTCTTCGATATATAAAGCCGATGAGCATCTTCTTATTGAAGTTAAAGCACCAAAAAACCAATGGAACACTTTCTCTCTTCACAAATCATCAACTATCTTCTTAATGCATCATCTAACACTCACTATTAATATTATGTTCCTTTTAACCCTTTTTATTTTCAGATTGCTTTTTCACTTTTTTTATCGTCAAATTTCGTGAGGTATAATCCTATGAATCGTACAAACAATTGAACGTCACAACTCCAAAAATATAATAAAATAGTAATAAAATAAAAAACAATTAATAACAATTAAAAAAAATGGGGACTGACAGCGCCTTACCTCCTCTGAGTAACGCCAAAAAGATGTTAATATTTAATAAAGTAAAAAAGTAATGTCTAAAAACTTCATAGAGATGAGTCTCCACACTGAAAATCGTATAAATAATTTGTGTCGGTATAATAACTTTCTGGTAAAACGTACCAAATCCTATAAATAATTCATAGTTCTTATATGTAGTTTTTTTTTATATTTCTCATTAATTAAGTCGAGATTTTTCAGTGGGATATGTTTTATCGAGATATTTTTTGTTGAGATTTTTGACTGGAACCCAAGACAAACCGTCATACCCTGTTAAGAACGCCAAGTTTTCTATAGGCAGTCCGAATGAAGCTCTCGTTGTAATAACTGAGAAACTTGTCCAAACCTTAAGAATACTCTTATTGCCTAAATAGTATATTTAAAAAAAAAAAAATGTTTTTATATAAAATATTGCAGTATTTTACATTAGATACAGTGCCTCTAGTTAATTAATTTTTCAACAATATAAATAAAATTGTTATAAACTATTATTAATATCATATATTTTAAATCTAGCTGTATTTACAGTATTTACAATGTTTATATAAAAATGTTCTTACAAAACATTATAAACATTTGACTTTGGCATTTTTCATTCATAAATGAATATTCATTATGTTATATGTATTCTCACATATGAGCAAACATAATGAATATTTATTTTGCAAATCGGTTTTAAATGTTTTAATGATATTGAAATGTTGAAATTTATCATCATAAAGAATACCAATAGTAAAAAATAAAACTATGTTAATATATTATATAAATATTTTAACAATTTGTTATGCACTGTCCTTAAAACAGTTCATAGGATTGGCATAAGAAAAAACCAGGCTAATTAGCATCAACGTTTATTAAATTTTGCATGCATTTCAAATAAGCTTCAAAATTTTTTAATGTTGTAATCTAGAATCTAGATGTACTAGCTAACCTTACAGGTATAAATATTTTATGCAATAAAAAAAAATGTTGTAAAAGTTCTTACGGCAAGATTAGAACTTAGATATAAACACTAGAAATACAAATAGATCTACATTTATTTTTTTCTTTTAGTTTTGTCACGAACTTAAAATTGATACCTCTAAAAGTAAAAGGATTGTTATTTGATCGCCTAATCATCCGTATATACTAGAAATACTAGTAATTATACTATAAATAATTTGAAATGTGTATAAGTTGAACAAATAAATAGGTAATGCTGTTTTTGTTTCCTCTTGAAATTTTCCAGAATCAAATGGGAATGTGTAAATATTAAAATATTTAAAGCACAAGCCCATCGAAAATTTTACAAAAAAAATTTTACACCTAAATTACAAAAGGCCCAACACATTTTAATTAAGTTTTGTCCCCGCCTATTCCTCTTATAAATTAAAGTAATAAAAAAATATCGTTTCGTTTTTCTTTGATCAAGGAAGATCATCGTAATTCCTGTATAATATTTCATACTTTTAATATAATATAGGTATATTTTTATATCTCGTCAAAAAATCATACCTGTTTCACAAGAAATTGTAGTGACATTCATCAATTAATTCTTATATGATTGAATTATATAATTATACAAACTAGTTAAAAATTATCTATTAACGGTATATATAAACCTAAAACTGCTAATTTATGTGAGTATTGTGTTTGTGTGTGAAGGATTGAATTGAGTACTCGGGAGCTGTATTTCAATAAAATTAATATTTTTTATTTCGTTAATTTATTATCAAACTACAAGTTACAACTACAATCGTTATAATTGTTTGACTAGATTTTTGAATGGTTCGTAGTAAGTCCTTTTTTATTGATTGTGGAAGTAATTTCAATCAAAAATCTCGACAAGAATATCTCTATAAAACATTTATCACTGATTTATGGAATTAATAATTTAGTTCTATTTATAAAATTAAATTGAACTGGTGATCAAGATATGAGTGTCTTAAATTTTTAAAGCTAGAGGCTTTTTTGCGTAAGACCAATACAATCATAATATTGACGGATGGCTCGACAGGCTTTTGTCGTTCTCCTGATTTTTTGAAATGCACTCCATGCTTACCATCAGGCGGGGTGCAATCATTATGACTGGCCTGAACAATTTTGCACCATTGTTGTGCAAAAAATGTTGGGCTGTACCGGGGTAATGTACTGTACTATACTGTACTGGGGTATGTATGGGGTAGTGTGTCTCCTAATGGATTCCAGATGTTAAATAAAACAGAAAAAAAAAACATTGAAAAAAACTTTATATTATAGAGAACACAAACTAAACAAGGTAGAAATTAATTTGAATTAACAATTATGTATTTTTTATACATTTCAATAAGAAATAGAAAATGTATATATTTTATTTTAAAAAAAGCTTCGTGTCCCATGGTATCAATAGTTATATGTATCCTAAAAATTCTCGTAAAGATATCAGGACTAAGTATTTTAATTATCTCATTGTCAACCGTCATTCATAATTAATAAACAAAGCTTTAAATTAATCCTAAGTTTTAGAGTAGGCTAAAATTATGTTTAATGTAACATAGGCAGATATACCACGCACAACTAAATGCAGGTTGGTATTTCCATAACTCTAAAGAAAGTCAAAAAATGGAACCTACATTTTAAAAAAACGATGCATGTCGTAATATTTTATAAATAAAATTGTGATTTTCGAAGCTGATGAACTCGCGGACGATAAATAAGTCATTCAAACAGATTTTTTATAATAACCTATATTTTTTTGTGAATATTCTCAAATATGAATGTCGATCATGCGTCTGTAAATCACTTGGATCCCCAGAGTAAGCTTTAATTTTTACGACTTGGCAGATTGCGTAGATTGCTTCATTTTATGTATGTAATAAAAGTTAACTAGCTGGCATGTTGTAGATAGTTACTATGAAAAACAAGTTCTGATTCCAATTTAGTATTAGGAATAAATTGCTGTTAGTTGTGAGTGTGTACACTTTGATCACATAAAACTGGCCAGCGTCTCTGACCTCTGATATATTAAACAATTATTTTGCGATACGTACGAGTTAGTTATTTTTACTATTCATAAATTTTTATTTTGCAACTTAAAATCTTATAAGTTATATCTAAGTAACCAGAGATGGGCAATAGCGATTCTTTAATAAGTTCAAGCATTTAATAAATAATAAATAAGTTTAAGCAAATTACTGTGGTACGTATGGTCGCCTGCCAGTATATTTTTCATAGTTTTAACATAGGAATACTGATAACTTTCATAGCGACAGTCATATACACAGTATCAATAGGTGGAATAAAGAAAAGTTTGATTTAACTGTTAATTGACTTAAGAAAAAGAAAATCTTTTATGAACAATGTATCCAATTTTACAACAAGCTGCCAGCAATCGCTCAAATATTACGATATTATAAAGCTTTTCTTACATATTCATTTCCTAATCAACCTTAGTTATATGTGTCAATTTAATTATAGATTCCTTTTAAAAATTAAAAAGGTTCTTAAAGATTTCTTTGACGTTTGTTTTAGGTGTTCTTTTTTATAATATAAAGTAAATAAATGATATTGAAGTGAAATAAATATATGAATCATATCTAAATTATATTCATAGCTATAATTTAATATACTTAATTAAATAAAAGTATTACTTTAAGAGAAAGTAAAATCACAATATACGATAATTTAGCTGTGCATGTATTTTGATACATTAGCCTAAAGATAAATTAAAAATAGTACGTTTAAAATCATCCAATTCACTTGAAAAAGCGTTAAGCATGGTATAAGAAGAAATTAATTTCATGCCTCAATATAACTCAAGAAATAAAATGATGAAACACCCTCAATCTGATTCGGTATCATGCTTAGCCTATACCTAGAGAACAATGTAATGAAACCATTTTTCAGTAATTGTAAATAAAATAACTTTTCTTCACATCATAAAAATCAGTACAAACCTTTCCTTTAAGCCAATGCTTATGATTATGATTATGCTTATGCTTATTCTTATGCTTATCTTTTATGAACAATGTATCCAATTTTACAACAAGCTGCCAGCAATCGTTCAACTATTACCATATTATAAAGCTTTTCCTACCTTTTCATTTCCTAATCAACCTAAGTTATATGTGTCAATTTAATTAAAGATTCCTTTTGAAAATTAAAAAGCTTTTTAGAGATTTCTTTGACGTTTGTTTTATGTGTTTTTTTTATAATATAAAGTTAATTAATTATATTGAAATGAATTAAACTTATGATTCATATCTGAATTATATTCATAATAATAATTTAAAATACTTAATTTAACAAAAGTATTACTTTACAAGCAATTGAAATCACAATATACAATAATTTAACTATGAATGTATTTTTATACAATAAGCCTGAAGATAAATTAAAATTAGTACGTTTAAAATCATCCAATTCACTTGAAAAAGCTTTAAGCATGGTATAAGAAGAAATTTAAAAGCTTATTTTTAACGCTTATGCTTAATGCTTATGCTTATGCTTAATGCTTATGCTTATTTAAAAAGCTTATTTTAAATGCTTTTGCTTAATGCTTATTTTAAAAGCTTATTTTTAATGATTATGCTTTATGCTTATGCTTAGTGCTTATTTTTAACGCTTATGCTTATTTAAAAAGCTTATTTTAAATGCTTTTGCTTAATGCTTATTTTAAAAGCTTATTTTTAATGCTTATGCTTAATGCTTATGCTTAATGCTTATGCTTAATGCTTATGCTTAATGCTTAATGCTTAATGCTTAATGCTTAATGCTTAATGCTTATGCTTAATGCTTGTGCTTAATGCTTGTGCTTAATGCTTTTTCTTAATGCTTATTTTAAAAGCTTATTTTTAATGCTTATGCATCATGTTTAAAGCTTATTTAAAAAAAAAGGAAATTTACCCTTTGTACTAAAAATAATTTATTGATTTAATATAAACAACATTGCCCTTTATTATGAATAAAGTAAAATGAAATTAGGTGAATGCCTAAAATTATGCCAGCTAGATTCAGCGGAGGGTTACTTGAGATGATACATTAAATTTGAAATTTTATATAAATAATATAAAACAAGAAATCCGAGGTGCCACTGACAAATTAAAAGCGAATACACATGCATGATCCTCGATGATATGGTCGATGTTTGGTACTATGCTCGATGTTGGATGCTTTGCTTGATGTTCGACGCTCGATACTCAATTCTTGATTCTTGAGACATAAGGCTTAATGCTTATGCTTATGCTTAATGCCTATGCTTAATGCTTATGCTTAATGCTTATGCTTAACGCTTATGCTTAACGCTTATGCTAAACGCTTATGCTTAATGCTTATGCTTTACGCTTTATGCTTTATGCCTATGCTTAATGCTTATGCTTAATGCTTATGCTTAACGCTTATGCTTAACGCTTATGCTAAACGCTTATGCTTAATGCTTATGCTTTACGCTTTATGCTTTATGCTTTATGCTTTATGCTTTATGCTTTATGCTTAATGCTTTATGCTTTATGCTTTATGCTTTATGCTTTATGCTTTATGCTTTATGCTTTATGCTTTATGCTTTATGCTTTATGCTTTATGCTTTATGCTTTATGCTTTATGCTTTATGCTTTATGCTTTATGCTTTATGCTTTATGCTTTATGCTTTATGCTTTATGCTTTATGCTTTATGCTTTATGCTTTATGCTTTATGCTTTATGCTTTATGCTTTATGCTTTATGCTTTATGCTTTATGCTTTATGCTTTATGCTTTATGCTTTATGCTTTATGCTTTATGCTTTATGCTTTATGCTTTATGCTTTATGCTTTATGCTTTATGCTTTATGCTTTATGCTTTATGCTTTATGCTTTATGCTTTATGCTTTATGCTTTATGCTTTATGCTTTATGCTTTATGCTTTATGCTTTATGCTTTATGCTTTATGCTTATGCTTAATGCTACATGTTTCATGTTTAAAGATTATTTAAAAAAAAGGAAATTTAGCTTTTTGCTGAAAATAATTTATTGATTTAATATAAACAACATTGACCTTTATTATAAATAATGTAAAATAAAATTAGCTTTTGCTTTTGCTTAATGCTAAATGCTTCATGTTTAAAGCTTATTTTAAATGCTTATGCTTAATTCTTATTTTAAAAGCTTATTTTTAAAGTTTTTTTTTAAAAGCTTATTTTAAATGCTTATGCTTAATGCTTATTTAAAAAGCTTATTTAAAATGCTTATGCCTAATGCTTATTTTAAAAGCTTATTTTTAAAGCTTATTTTAGAAGCTTTTTTTTAATGCTTACGCTTAATGCTTATTTTAAAAGCTTATTTTAAATGCTTATGCTTAATGCTTATTTTTAAAGCTTATTTTATAAGCTTATTTTAACCCGGCGTCAGCACAGTTAAAATATGTTACAACGATAGTAGGGTTGGGTCCAGGAGACCCGTGAAGAAAATCGTCATAATTTCAATAATTACAAGACATTTACTAATATATGGCTGTAATTGGATAAAACGACTATAGTTTAAGTGGTTATGTATGAGTAAAAAGAACTTGAAGTAAAACTTTCTTTTTAATATTTTTTTTATGATAGTGGAGCAAAATGTTAACAAAAATAACAACCTTTGTTTTAAAGTCACAAAACTTGAACCACATATAAACTTTTATTCTAAAATATTAATAATTAGGATACATGTAAATCACATTTAATAAGACTATAAATAAAATTACAAATTAGTTTTAGGAATCAGTCATATCATTGCTTACATATGCGCAGTTTCTACAGTACAATATTGCAAACTCAGTGCAGATATATTTATTTCAGTTCCGTCAAGTTCAATTACTTTTTCAGTCTTTTTTGGCAGGACAGTGTTGCAAGCTTTTTCTGACCTTCAGTATCTTTGCAGACGGGTCCCTAACAGGGTTTCCTAAAAAAATCGCGTATTGTTTGGCACATTAGTCTTAGCAACTGCAGGATGCCTTTACGGTCGCGCAAATGCTCACGAACAAGAGTAATGCGTAAATTGAGAATTTGCAACACTTTGTAACAATGTTATTATTTATCTTAAGAAATATATGTGCATTTATTGAAGCCATATTTTTATATATATTATAAAATTTTCAACCCTAAATCGAATGTTTAGGCCTAAAGGCATCTAGGCCACTTTATTGTATCTCTTCCAATAAAATTAATAGATTGTACCTGGCTGTCGTAAGTGCTGACAAAATTCTACTGTGATTCTGTTCTGTAATTCAATCAGGGGCTCATTATCACTATTCATTTCACATGCGTTTTCGTCGGTATGACTAGTTTGGCTGCAATGCTCAAATGGACTTCTACATCTTCAGTTTCTGAATTTTCATGATCGGAGTCTGATTTCTCCAAGATACTCAATATTCGCTGTCATTCGCGTTCTTCGAGAACTGTTATTTCAAAAGTCATGCGAATAAAATAAATAAATATACTTTTTTATAATGGCGCGAAATTACTACACGAAGTGTATGGTTGGGTCAAATTTACCCTTTGTCATGTTTAGAAGCGCTGCGATTGCAATACGACTAAATATCGATATTCCGTGGAAAGATACGACCCTTAGCTCCAGCTATTGAGAATTATGGCAGTGTGGCACCAAAAACATTAGAAATACGCGCATTTGAAGCACAGCCCGGGTCAAATAGACCCAACTGTGCGAACGCCGGGTTAAAAGCTTATTTTAAATGCTTATGCTAAATGCTTATTTTATAAGCTTATTTTTAATGCTTATGCTTAATGCCTATGCTTAATGCCTATGCTTAATGCTTATGCTTAACGCTTATGCTTAATGCTTATGCTTTATGCCTTATGCTTTATGCTTTATGCTTTGTGCTTTATGCTTATGCTTAATGCTACATGTTTCATGTTTAAAGATTTAAAAAAAAAAAAAGGAAATTTAGCTTTTTGCTGAAAATAATTTATTGATTTAATATAAACAACATTGACCTTTATTATAAATAATGTAAAATAAAATAAGCTTATGCTTTTGCTTAATGCTAAATGCTCCATGTTTAAGGCTTATTTTAAATGCTTATGCTTAATTCTTATTTTAAAAGCTTATTTTATAAGCTTATTTTTATTGATTATGCTTAATGCCTATGCTTAAAGCTTATGCTAAATGCTTATTTTAAAAGCTTATTTTTAATGCTTATGCATCATGTTTAAAGCTTATTTAAAAAAAAAGGAAATTTACCCTTTGTACTAAAAATAATTTATTGATTTAATATAAACAACATTGCCCTTTATTATGAATAAAGTAAAATAAAATTAGGTGAATGCCTAAAATTATGCCAGCTAGATTCAGCGGAGGGTTACTTGAGATGATATATTAAATTTGAAATTTTATATAAATATTATAAAACAAGAAATCCGAGGCGCCACTGACAAATTAAAAGCGAATACACATGCATGATCCTCGATGATATGGTCGATGTTTGGTACTATGCTCGATGTTGGATGCTTTGCTTGATGTTCGACGCTCGATACTCAATTCTTGATTCTTGAGACATAAGGCTTAATGCTTATGCTTAATGCCTATGCTTAATGCTTATGCTTTATGCTTTATGCTTTATGCTTTAGGCTTTATGCTTTATGCTTTATGCTTTATGCTTATGCTTAATGCTACATGTTTCATGTTTAAAGATTATTTAAAAAAAAAGGAAATTTAGCTTTTTGCTGAAAATAATTTATTGATTTAATATAAACAACATTGACCTTTATTATGAATAATGTAAAATAACATTAGCTTATGCTTTTGCTTAATGCTGAATGCTTCATGTTTAAAGCTTATTTTAAATGCTTATGCTTAATTCTTATTTTAAAAGCTTATTTGAAATGCTTATGCTTAATGATTATTTTAAAAGCTTATTTTTAAATCTTATTTTAAAAGCTTATTTTAAATGCTTATGCTTAATGCTTATTTTAAAAGCTTATTTTAAATGCTTATGCTTTATGCTTATTTTAAAAGCTTATTTTTAATGATTATGCTTAATGCCTATGCTTAATGCTTATGCTTAATGCTTATGCAAAATGCTTATTTTAAATCTTATATGCTCATGCTTAATGCTTATTTTTAATGCTTATGCTTAATGCTTTTGCTTAATGCCTATGCTTAATGCTTATGCTAAATGCTTATTTTAAAAGCTTATTTTTAATGCTCATGCATAATGTTTAAAGCTTATTTAAAAAAAAAGGAAATTTACCCTTTGTACTAAAAATAATTTATTGATTTAATATAAACAACATTGCCCTTTATTATGAAAAAAGTAAAATAAAATTAGGTGAATGCCTAAAATTATGCCAGCTAGATTCAGCGGAGGATTACTTGAGATGATACATTAAATTTGAAATTTTATATAAATATTATAACACAAGAAATCCGAGGCGCCACTGACAAATTAAAAGCGAATACACATGCATGATCCTCGATGATATGGTCAATGTTTGGTACTATGCTCGATGTTGGATGCTTTGCTTGATGTTCGACGCTCGATACTCAATTCTTGATTCTTGAGACATAAGGCTTAATGCTTATGCTTAATGCTTATGCTTAATGCTTATGCTTAATGCTTATGCTTAATGCTTATGCTTAATGCCTATGCTTAATGCTTATGCTTAATGCTTATGCTCAACGCTTATGCTTAACGCTTATGCTAAACGCTTATGCTTAATGCTTATGCTTTATGCTTTATGCTTTATGCTTTATGCTTTATGCTTTATGCTTTATGCTTTATGCTTTATGCTTTATGCTTTTTGCTTTATGCTTTATGCTTTATTCTTTATGCTTTATGCCTTATGCTTTATGCTTATGCTTAATGCTACATGTTTCATGTTTAAAGATTATTAAAAAAAAAAAGGAAATTTAGCTTTTTGCTGAAAATATTTTATTGATTTAATATAAACAACATTGACCTTTATTATGAATAATGTAAAATAAAATTAGCTTATGCTTTTGCTTAATGCTAAATGCTTCATGTTTAAAGCTTATTTTAAATGCTTATGCCTTATTCTCATTTTAAAAGCTTATTTTAAATGCTTATGCTTAATGCTTATTTAAAAAGCTTATTTTAAATGCTTATGCTTAATGCTTATTTTAAAAGCTTATTTTTTAAGCTTATTTTAAATGCCTATGCTTAATGCTTATGCTTAACGTTTATGCTTAATGTTTATGCTTTATTCTTTATGCTTTATGCTCTATGCTCTATGCTTTATGCTCTATGCTCTATGCTCTATGCTCTATGCTCTATGCTCTATGCTCTATGCTCTATGCTCTATGCTCTATGCTCTATGCTCTATGCTCTATGCTCTATGCTCTATGCTCTATGCTCTATGCTCTATGCTCTATGCTCTATGCTCTATGCTCTATGCTCTATGCTCTATGCTCTATGCTCTATGCTCTATGCTCTATGCTCTATGCTCTATGCTCTATGCTCTATGCTCTATGCTCTATGCTCTATGCTCTATGCTCTATGCTCTATGCTCTATGCTCTATGCTCTATGCTCTATGCTCTATGCTCTATGCTCTATGCTCTATGCTCTATGCTCTATGCTCTATGCTCTATGCTCTATGCTCTATGCTCTATGCTCTATGCTCTATGCTCTATGCTCTATGCTCTATGCTCTATGCTCTATGCTCTATGCTCTATGCTCTATGCTCTATGCTCTATGCTCTATGCTCTATGCTCTATGCTCTATGCTCTATGCTCTATGCTCTATGCTCTATGCTCTATGCTCTATGCTCTATGCTCTATGCTCTATGCTCTATGCTCTATGCTCTATGCTCTATGCTCTATGCTCTATGCTCTATGCTCTATGCTCTATGCTCTATGCTCTATGCTCTATGCTCTATGCTCTATGCTCTATGCTCTATGCTCTATGCTCTATGCTCTATGCTCTATGCTCTATGCTCTATGCTCTATGCTCTATGCTCTATGCTCTATGCTCTATGCTCTATGCTCTATGCTCTATGCTCTATGCTCTATGCTCTATGCTCTATGCTCTATGCTCTATGCTCTATGCTCTATGCTCTATGCTCTATGCTCTATGCTCTATGCTTTATGCTTTATGCTTTATGCTTTATGCTTTATGCTTATGCTTAATGCTACATGTTTAAAGATTATTTAAAAAAAAAGGAAATTTAGCTTTTTGCTGAAAATAATTTATTGCGTTTATATTTTATGTTGTTTATATTAAACAACATAATAAAGGTCAATGTTGTTTATATTAAATGTAAAATAAAATTAGCTTATGCTTTTGCTTAATGCTAAATGCTTAAAGCATAAAGCATAAGCATTTAAAATAAGCTTTTAAAATAAGCATTAGGCATAAGCATTTAAAATAAGCTTTTAAAATAAGCATTTAGCATAAGCATTAAGCATAAGCATTAAGCATAGGCATTAAGCATAATCATTGAAAATAAGTTTATAAAATAAGCTTTTAAAATAAGCATTAAGCATAAGCATTTAAAATAAGGTTTAAAAAATAAGCTTTAAAAATAAGCTTTTAAAATAAGCTTTTAAAATAAGCATTAAGCATAAGCATTTAAAATAAGCTTTTAAAATAAGCATTTAGCATAAGCAATTTGTCAGTGGCGCCTCTGATTTCTTGTTTTATAATTTATATAAAATTTCAAATTTAATGTATCATCTTAAATAATCCGCCGCTTAATCTAGCTGGCATAATTTTAGGCATTCACCTAATTTTATTGTACTTTATTCATAATAAAGGGCAATGTTGTTTATTATAAATCAATAAATTATTTTTAAAGTTAAACTTTTATTACATCGTCTCAAACTTTTTCGTCTGTGTGTTGCATGTCGCGTGACGGTCGGCCGCGGAGTATTGATAAAGTGAAAGGCGCTCGTATCGATACGGTTTTTTACTAGATACATTGAAAAAATCGAATGTAAGTCACTGTTCACGTATTTTAGTTACCATAAAATATTGGTTACATTTATAAACTGTGAAATTCATGATGAAAATGGAATTGATAATAGAATGATTGAAAATAATTGAAAAACGGATCAAAATGACTCAACGATTATAAAATATTGTTTTCAGTGTTTTAATATGTGTATATCATCTAAATAATTGTTAAGTATTATGTATGTCGTACTCTAAGACACATAGTTCAATAAAAATATTAGTTGGAGACCTAGTCTACTTTTATCATTTCCCATTATCATTCCCATTTTCTAAGTATAAAATTAAGATTGATGAAGCAATTTTTATACCCTTAATGGAATATTATTCCGAAAATTTTTAGTTAAATGTCTATAATGTGAAAAAAAGTTTCACTTTTACGGTGGTTTCAAAAAACCACACAAGTTTTTTAGTATAAAGGGTTAATTTCCTTTTTTTTTAAATAAGCTTTAAACATGATGCATAAGCATTAAAAATAAGCTTTTAAAATAAGCATTAAGAAAAAGCATTAAGCATATGCATTAAAAATAAGCATTAGGCATGAGCATTTAAAATAAGCTTTTAAAATAAGCATTAAGCATAAGCATTTAAAATAAGCTTTAAAAAATAAGCTTTAAAAATAAGCTTTTTAAATAAGCATTAAGCATAAGCATTTAAAATAAGCTTTTAAAAAAAGAATTTAGCATAAGCATTTAAAATAAGCTTTTAAAATAAGCATTAAGCATAAGCCTTTAAAATAAGCTTTTAAAATAAGATTTAAAAATAAGCTTTTAAAATAAGCATTAAGCATAAGCATTTCAAATAAGCTTTAAAAAATAAGCTTTAAAAATAAGCTTTTAAAATAAACTTTTTAAATAAGCATTAAACATAAGCATTTAAAATAAGCTTTTAAAAAAATAATTTAGCATAAGCATTTAAAATAAGCTTTTAAAATAAGCATTAAGCATAAGCCTTTAAAATAAGCTTTTAAAATAAGATTTAAAAATAAGCTTTTAAAATAAGCATTAAGCATAAGCATTTCAAAAAAGCTTTTAAAATAAGAATTAAGCATAAGCATTTAAAATAAGCTTTTAAAATAAGCATTTAGCATAAGCATTAAGCATAGGCATTGGGCATAAGCATTTAAAAAAAGCTTTTAAAATAAGCATTTAGCCTAAGCATAAGCATTTAAAATAAGCTTATAAAATAGGCTTTTAAAATAAGCATTGGGCATAAGCATTTAAAATAAGCTTTAAACATGAAACATGTAGCATTAGGCATAAGCATAAGCATTAAGCATAAAGCATAAAGCATAAAGCATAAAGCATAAAGCATAAAGCATTAAGCATAAAGCATAAAGCATAAAGCATAAAGCATAAAGCATAAAGCATAAAGAATAAGCATTAAGCATAAGCATTAAGCATAAGCATTAAGCAGCAAGCCTCATGTCCAAAACATCAAGAATTAATAATTGAGCATTGAGCATTGAACATCAAGCATAGCATCCAACATGGAGCATAGCATCGGACATCGAGCATATCATAGAGGATCATGCATATGTATTCGCTATTAATTTGTCAGTGGCGCCTCTGATTTCTTGTTTCATAATTTACATAAAATTTCAAATTTAATGTATCATCTTAAATAATCCACCGCTTAATCTAGCTGGCATAATTTTAGGCATTTACCTAATTTTATTTTACTTTATTCATAATAAAGGTCATTGTTAATTATATTAAATCAATAAATTATTTTTAGCACGAAATAATTTTTACCACAAAAGCTAAATTTCCTTTTTTTTTAAACTAACCATTAAACATGAAACATTTAGCATTAAGCAAAAGCATTAAGGATAAGCATAAGTAGAAAGCATAAGCATTTAAAATAAGCTTTTAAAATAAGCATTAAGAAAAAGCATTAAGAATAAGCATTTAAAAAAAGGTTTTAAAATAAGCATTAAGCATAAGCATTTAAAATAAGCTTATAAAATAGGCTTTAAAAATAAGCATTGGGCATAAGCATTTAAAATAAGCTTTAAACATGAAACATGTAGCATTAAGCATAAGCATAAGCATTAAGCATAAAGCATAAAGCATAAAGCCTAAGGCATAAAGCATAAAGCATAAAGCATAAAGCATAAAGCATAAAGCATTAAGCATTAAGCATAAAGCATAAAGCATAAAGCATAAAAGATAAGCATAAGCATTAAGCATAAGCATTAAGCATAAGCATTAAGCATAAGCATTAAGCATAAGCATTAAGCATAAGCATTAAGCATAAGCATTAAGCATAAGCATTAAGCATACGCATTAAGCATAAGCATTAAGCATAAGCATTAAGCATTAAGCATAAGCATTAAGCATAAGCATTAAGCATAAGCATTAAGCATAAGCATTAAGCATAAGCATTAAGCATAAGCATTAAGCATAAGCATTAAGCATAAGCATTAAGCATAAGCATTAAGCAGCAAGCCTCATGTCTAAAACATCAAGAATTAATAATTGAGCATTGAGCATTGAACATCAAGCATAGCATCCAACATGGAGCATAGCATCGGACATCGAGCATATCATAGAGGATCATGCATATGTATTCGCTATTAATTTGTCAGTGGCGCCTCTGATTTCTTGTTTTATAATTTATATAAAATTTCAAATTTAATGTATCATCTTAAATAATCCACTGCTTAATCTAGCTGGCATAATTTTAGGCATTGACCTAATTTTATTTTACTTTATTCATAATAAAGGGCAATGTTGTTTATATTAAATCAATAAATTATTTTTAGTACAAAGGGTAAATTTCCTTTTTTTTAAATGAGCTTTAAACATGATGCATAAGCATTAAAAATTAACTTTTAAAATAAGCATTTAGCATAAGCATTAAGCATAAGCATTAAGCATAGGCATTAAGCATAAGCATTAAGCATAAGCATTTTCAATAAGCATTAAGCATGAGCATTTAAAATAAGCTTTTAAAATAAGCATTTAGCCTAAGCATAAGCATTTAAATTAAGCTTATAAAATAAGCTTTTAAAATAAGCTTTTAAAATAAGCTTTTAAAATAAGCTTTTAAAATAAGCTTTTAAAATAAGCATTAAGCATAAGCATTTTAAATAGGCTTTTAAAATAAGCATTGGGCATAAGCATTTAAAATAAGCTTTTAAAATACGCATTTAGCATAAGCATTTAAAATAAGCTTTTAAAATAAGCATTTAGCATAAGCTTTTAAAATAAGCATTAAGCATAAACCTTTAAACTAAGCTTTTAAAATAAGATTTAAAAATAAGCTTTTAAAATAAGCATTAAGCATAAGCATTTCAAAAAAGCTTTTAAAATAAGAATTAAGCATAAGCATTTAAAATAAGCTTTTAAAATAAGCATTTAGCATAAGCATTAAGCATAGGCATTGGGCATAAGCATTTAAAATAAGCTTTTAAAATAAGCATTTAGCCTAAGCTTATAAAATAGGCTTTTAAAATAAGCATTGGGCATAAGCATTTAAAATAAGCTTTAAACATGAAACATGTAGCATTAAGCATAAGCATAAGCATTAAGCATAAAGCATAAAGCATAAAGCATAAAGCATAAAGCATAAAGCATAAAGCATAAAGCATAAAGCATAAAGCATAAAGCATAAAGCATAAAGCATAAAGCATAAAGCATAAAGCATAAAGCATAAAGCATAAAGCATAAAGCATAAAGCATAAAGCATAAAGCATAAAGCATAAAGCATAAAGCATAAAGCATAAAGCATAAAGCATAAAGCATAAAGCATAAAGCATAAAGCATAAAGCATAAAGAATAAGCATAAGCATTAAGCATAGGCATTAAGCATAAGCATTAAGCGTAAGCATTTACAATAAGCATTAAGCATGAGCATTTCAAATAAGCTTTTAAAATAAGCATTTAGCCTAAGCATAAGCATTTAAAATAAGCTTATAAAATAAGCTTTTAAAATAAGCTTTTAAAATAAGCATTAAGCATAAGCCATTAAAATAAGCTTTTAAAATAAGATTTAAAAATAAGCTTTTAAAATAAGCATTAAGCATAAGCATTTCAAAAAAGCTTTTAAAATAAGAATTAAGCATAAGCATTTAAAATAAGCTTTTAAAATAAGCATTTAGCATAAGCATTAAGCATAGGCATTGGGCATAAGCATTTAAAAAAAGCTTTTAAAATAAGCATTTAGCCTAAGCATAAGCATTTAAAATAAGCTTATAAAATAGGCTTTTAAAATAAGCATTGGGCATAAGCATTTAAAATAAGCTTTAAACATGAAACATGTAGCATTAGGCATAAGCAAAAGCATTAAGCATAAAGCATAAAGCATAAAGCATAAAGCATAAAGCATAAAGCATTAAGCATAAAGCATAAAGCATAAAGCATAAAGCATAAAGCATAAAGAATAAGCATTAAGCATAAGCATTAAGCAGCAAGCCTCATGTCCAAAACATCAAGAATTAATAATTGAGCATTGAGCATTGAACATCAAGCATAGCATCCAACATGGAGCATAGCATCGGACATCGAGCATATCATAGAGGATCATGCATATGTATTCGCTATTAATTTGTCAGTGGCGCCTCTGATTTCTTGTTTCATAATTTATATAAAATTTCAAATTTAATGTATCATCTTAAATAATCCACCGCTTAATCTAGCTGGCATAATTTTAGGCATTTACCTAATTTTATTTTACTTTATTCATAATAAAGGTCATTGTTAATTATATTAAATCAATAAATTATTTTTAGTACGAAATAATTTTTACCACAAAAGCTAAATTTCCTTTTTTTTTTAAACTAACCATTAAACATGAAACATTTAGCATTAAGCAAAAGCATTAAGGATAAGCATAAGTAGAAAGCATAAGCATTTAAAATAAGCTTTTAAAATAAGCATTAAGAAAAAGCATTAAGCATAAGCATTTAAAATAAGCTTTTAAAATAAGCATTAAGCATAAGCATTTTAAATAGGCTTTTAAAATAAGCATTAAGCATAAGCATAAGCATTAAGCATAAAGCATAAAGCATAAAGCATAAAGCATAAAGCATAAAGCATAAAGCATAAAGCATAAAGCATAAAGCATAAAGCAAAAAGCATAAAGCATAAAGCATAAAGCATAAAGAATAAGCACAAGCATTAAGCATAGGCATTAAGCATAAGCATTAAGCGTAAGCATTTACAATAAGCATTAAGCATGAGCATTTCAAATAAGCTTTTAAAATAAGCATTTAGCCTAAGCATAAGCATTTAAAATAAGCTTATAAAATAAGCTTTTAAAATAAGCTTTTAAAATAAGCATTAAGCATAAGCATTTTAAATAGGCTTTAAAAATAAGCATTAAGAAAAAGCATTAAGCATAAGCATTTAAAAAAAGGTTTTAAAATAAGCATTAAGCATAAGCATTTAAAATAAGCTTAAAACATGAAACATGTAGCATTAAGCATAAGCATAAGCATTAAGCATAAAGCATAAAGCATAAAGCCTAAGGCATAAAGCATAAAGCATAAAGCATAAAGCATTAAGCATTAAGCATAAAGCATAAAGCATAAAGCATAAAAGATAAGCATAAGCATTAAGCATAAGCATTAAGCATAAGCATTAAGCATAAGCATTAAGCATAAGCATTAAGCATAAGCATTAAGCATAAGCATTAAGCATAAGCATTAAGCATAAGCATTAAGCATAAGCATTAAGCATAAGCATTAAGCATAAGCATTAAGCATAAGCATTAAGCATAAGCATTAAGCATAAGCATTAAGCATTAAGCATAAGCATTAAGCATACGCATTAAGCATAAGCATTAAGCATAAGCATTAAGCATAAGCATTAAGCATAAGCATTAAGCATAAGCATTAAGCATAAGCATTAAGCATAAGCATTAAGCATAAGCATTAAGCATAAGCATTAAGCATAAGCATTAAGCATAAGCATTAAGCATAAGCATTAAGCATAAGCATTAAGCATAAGCATTAAGCATAAGCATTAAGCATAAGCATTAAGCATAAGCATTAAGCATAAGCATTAAGCATAAGCATTAAGCAGCAAGCCTCATGTCTAAAACATCAAGAATTAATAATTGAGCATTGAGCATTGAACATCAAGCATAGCATCGGACATCGAGCATATCATAGAGGATCATGCATATGTATTCGCTATTAATTTGTCAGTGGCGCCTCTGATTTCTTGTTTTATAATTTATATAAAATTTCAAATTTAATGTATCATCTTAAATAATCCACTGCTTAATCTAGCTGGCATAATTTTAGGCATTGACCTAATTTTATTTTACTTTATTCATAATAAAGGGCAATGTTGTTTATATTAAATCAATAAATTATTTTTAGTACAAAGGGTAAATTTCCTTTTTTTTAAATGAGCTTTAAACATGATGCATAAGCATTAAAAATTAACTTTTAAAATAAGCATTTAGCATAAGCATTAAGCATAAGCATTAAGCATAGGCATTAAGCATAAGCATTAAGCATAAGCATTTTCAATAAGCATTAAGCATGAGCATTTAAAATAAGCTTTTAAAATAAGCTTTTAAAATAAGCATTTAGCCTAAGCATAAGCATTTAAAATAAGCTTATAAAATAAGCTTTTAAAATAAGCTTTTAAAATAAGCTTTTAAAATAAGCTTTTAAAATAAGCATTAAGCATAAGCATTTTAAATAGGCTTTTAAAATAAGCATTGGGCATAAGCATTTAAAATAAGCTTTTAAAATACGCATTTAGCATAAGCATTTAAAATAAGCTTTTAAAATAAGCATTTAGCATAAGCTTTTAAAATAAGCATTAAGCATAAGCCTTTAAACTAAGCTTTTAAAATAAGATTTAAAAATAAGCTTTTAAAATAAGCATTAAGCATAAGCATTTCAAAAAAGCTTTTAAAATAAGAATTAAGCATAAGCATTTAAAATAAGCTTTTAAAATAAGCATTTAGCATAAGCATTAAGCATAGGCATTGGGCATAAGCATTTAAAATAAGCTTTTAAAATAAGCATTTAGCCTAAGCTTATAAAATAGGCTTTTAAAATAAGCATTGGGCATAAGCATTTAAAATAAGCTTTAAACATGAAACATGTAGCATTAAGCATAAGCATAAGCATTAAGCATAAAGCATAAAGCATAAAGCATAAAGCATAAAGCATAAAGCATAAAGCATAAAGCATAAAGCATAAAGCATAAAGCATAAAGCATAAAGCATTAAGCATAAAGCATAAAGCATAAAGCATAAAGCATAAAGCATAAAGCATAAAGCATAAAGCATAAAGCATAAAGCATAAAGCATAAAGCATAAAGCATAAAGCATAAAGCATAAAGCATAAAGCATAAAGCATAAAGCATAAAGCATAAAGCATAAAGCATAAAGCATAAAGCATAAAGCATAAAGCATAAAGCATAAAGCATAAAGAATAAGCATAAGCATAAAGCATAGGCATTAAGCATAAGCATTAAGCGTAAGCATTTACAATAAGCATTAAGCATGAGCATTTCAAATAAGCTTTTAAAATAAGCATTTAGCCTAAGCATAAGCATTTAAAATAAGCTTATAAAATAAGCTTTTAAAATAAGCTTTTAAAATAAGCATTAAGCATAAGCATTTTAAATAGGCTTTAAAAATAAGCATTAAGAAAAAGCATTAAGCATAAGCATTTAAAAAAAGGTTTTAAAATAAGCATTAAGCATAAGCATTTAAAATAAGCTTAAAACATGTAGCATTAAGCATAAGCATAAGCATTAAGCATAAAGCATTAAAAATAAGCTTATAAAATAAGCATTTAGCATAAGCATTTAAAATAAGCTTTTAACCCGGCGTTCGCACAGTTGGGTCTATTTGACCCGGGCTGTGCTTCAAATGCGCGTATTTCTAATGTTTTTGGTGCCACACTGCCATAATTCTCAATAGCTGGAGCTAAGGGTCGTATCTTTCCACGGAATATCGATATTTAGTCGTATTGCAATCGCAGCGCTTCTAAACATGACAAAGGGTAAATTTGACCCAACCATACACTTCGTGTAGTAATTTCGCGCCATTATAAAAAAGTATATTTATTTATTTTATTCGCATGACTTTTGAAATAACAGTTCTCGAAGAACGCGAATGACAGCGAATATTGAGTATCTTGGAGAAATCAGACTCCGATCATGAAAATTCAGAAACTGAAGATGTAGAAGTCCATTTGAGCATTGCAGCCAAACTAGTCATACCGACGAAAACGCATGTGAAATGAATAGTGATAATGAGCCCCTGATTGAATTACAGAACAGAATCACAGTAGAATTTTGTCAGCACTTACGACAGCCAGGTACAATCTATTAATTTTATTGGAAGAGATACAATAAAGTGGCCTAGATGCCTTTAGGCCTAAACATTCGATTTAGGGTTGAAAATTTTATAATATATATAAAAATATGGCTTCAATAAATGCACATATATTTCTTAAGATAAATAATAACATTGTTACAAAGTGTTGCAAATTCTCAATTTACGCATTACTCTTGTTCGTGAGCATTTGCGCGACCGTAAAGGCATCCTGCAGTTGCTAAGACTAATGTGCCAAACAATACGCGATTTTTTTAGGAAACCCTGTTAGGGACCCGTCTGCAAAGATACTGAAGGTCAGAAAAAGCTTGCAACACTGTCCTGCCAAAAAAGACTGAAAAAGTAATTGAACTTGACGGAACTGAAATAAATATATCTGCACTGAGTTTGCAATATTGTACTGTAGAAACTGCGCATATGTAAGCAATGATATGACTGATTCCTAAAACTAATTTGTAATTTTATTTATAGTCTTATTAAATGTGATTTACATGTATCCTAATTATTAATATTTTAGAATAAAAGTTTATATGTGGTTCAAGTTTTGTGACTTTAAAACAAAGGTTGTTATTTTTGTTAACATTTTGCTCCACTATCATAAAAAAAATATTAAAAAGAAAGTTTTACTTCAAGTTCTTTTTACTCATACATAACCACTTAAACTATAGTCGTTTTATCCAATTACAGCCATATATTAGTAAATGTCTTGTAATTATTGAAATTATGACGATTTTCTTCACGGGTCTCCTGGACCCAACCCTACTATCGTTGTAACATATTTTAACTGTGCTGACGCCGGGTTAAAATAAGCTTATAAAATAAGCTTTAAAAATAAGCATTAAGCATAAGCATTTAAAATAAGCTTTTAAAATAAGCATTAAGCGTAAGCATTAAAAAAAAGCTTCTAAAATAAGCTTTAAAAATAAGCTTTTAAAATAAGCATTAGGCATAAGCATTTTAAATAAGCTTTTTAAATAAGCATTAAGCATAAGCATTTAAAATAAGCTTTTAAAAAAAAACTTTAAAAATAAGCTTTTAAAATAAGAATTAAGCATAATCATTTAAAATAAGCTTTAAACATGAAGCATTTAGCATTAAGCAAAAGCAAAAGCTAATTTTATTTTACATTATTTATAATAAAGGTCAATGTTGTTTATATTAAATCAATAAATTATTTTCAGCAAAAAGCTAAATTTCCTTTTTTTTAAATAATCTTTAAACATGAAACATGTAGCATTAAGCATAAGCATAAAGCATAAAGCATAAAGCATAAAGCATAAAGCATAAAGCATAAAGCATAAAGCATAAAGCATAAAGCATAAAGCATAAAGCATAAAGCATAAAGCATAAAGCATAAAGCATAAAGCATAAAGCATAAAGCATAAAGCATAAAGCATAAAGCATAAAGCATAAAGCATAAAGCATAAAGCATAAAGCATAAAGCATAAAGCATAAAGCATAAAGCATAAAGCATAAAGCATAAAGCATAAAGCATAAAGCATAAAGCATAAAGCATAAAGCATAAAGCATAAAGCATAAGCATTAAGCATAGGCATTAAGCATAAGCATTAAGCATAAGCATTTTCAATAAGCATTAAGCATGAGCATTTAAAATAAGCTTTTAAAATAAGCTTTTAAAATAAGCATTTGGCCTAAGCATAAGCATTTAAAATAAGCTTATAAAATAAGCTTTTAAAATAAGCTTTTAAAATAAGCTTTTAAAATAAGCATTAAGCATAAGCATTTTAAATAGGCTTTTAAAATAAGCATTGGGCATAAGCATTTAAAATAAGCTTTTAAAATACGCATTTAGCATAAGCATTTAAAATAAGCTTTTAAAATAAGCATTTAGCATAAGCATAAAGCATAAAGCATAAAGCATAAAGCATAAAGCATAAAGCATAAAGCATAAAGCATAAAGCATAAAGCATAAAGCATAAAGCATAAAGCATAAAGCATAAAGCATAAAGCATAAAGCATAAAGCATAAAGCATAAAGAATAAGCATAAGCATTAAGCATAGGCATTAAGCATAAGCATTAAGCGTAAGCATTTACAATAAGCATTAAGCATGAGCATTTCAAATAAGCTTTTAAAATAAGCATTTAGCCTAAGCATAAGCATTTAAAATAAGCTTATAAAATAAGCTTTTAAAATAAGCATTAAGCATAAGCATTTTAAATAGGCTTTAAAAATAAGCATTAAGAAAAAGCATTAAGCATAAGCATTTAAAAAAAGGTTTTAAAATAAGCATTAAGCATAAGCATTTAAAATAAGCTTAAAACATGAAACATGTAGCATTAAGCATAAGCATAAGCATTAAGCATAAAGCATAAAGCATAAAGCATAAAGCATAAAGCATAAAGCATAAAGCATAAAGCATAAAGCATAAAGCATTAAGCATAAAGCATAAAGCATAAAGCATAAAGCATAAAGCATAAAGCATAAAGCATAAAGCATAAAGCATAAAGCATAAAGCATAAAGCATAAAGCATAAAGCATAAAGCATAAAGCATAAAGCATAAAGCATAAAGCATAAAGCATAAAGCATAAAGCATAAAGCATAAAGCATAAAGCATAAAGCATAAAGCATAAAGAATAAGCATTAAGCATAAAGCATAAAGAATAAGCATTAAGCATAAGCATTAAGCATAAGCATTAAGCATAAGCATTAAGCATAAGCATTAAGCATAAGCATTAAGCATAAGCATTAAGCATAAGCATTAAGCATAAGCATTAAGCATAAGCATTAAGCATAAGCATTAAGCATAAGCATTAAGCAGCAAGCCTCATGTCTAAAACATCAAGAATTAATAATTGAGCATTGAGCATTGAACATCAAGCATAGCATCCAACATGGAGCATAGCATCGGACATCGAGCATATCATAGAGGATCATGCATATGTATTCGCTGTTAATTTGTCAGTGGCGCCTCTGATTTCTTGTTTTATAATTTATATAAAATTTCAAATTTAATGTATCATCTTAAATAATCCGCCGCTTAATCTAGCTGGCATAATTTTAGGCATTCACCTAATTTTATTTTACTTTATTCATAATAAAGGGCAATGTTGTTTATATTAAATCAATAAATTATTTTTAGTATAAAGGGTTAATTTCCTTTTTTTTAAATAAGCTTTAAACATGATGCATAAGCATTAAAAATAAGCTTTTAAAATAAGCATTAAGAAAAAGCATTAAGCATAAGCATTTAAAATAGGCATTTAGCATAAGCATTAAGCATAGGCATTAAGCAAAAGCATTAAGCATATGCATTAAAAATAAGCATTAGGCATGAGCATTTAAAATAAGCTTTTAAAATAAGCATTTAGCATAAGCATTAAAAATAAGCATTAAGCATAGGCATTAAGCATAATCATTGAAAATAAGCTTATAAAATAAGCTTTTAAAAAAAGCATTAAGCATAAGCATTTAAAATAAGCTTTAAAAAATAAGCTTTTAAAATAAGCATTAAGCATAAGCATTTAAAATAAGCTTTTAAATAAGCATTAAGCATAAGCCTTTAAAATAAGCTTTTAAAATAAGATTTAAAAATAAGCTTTTAAAATAAGCATTTCAAATAAGCTTTTAAAATAAGAATTAAGCATAAGCATTTAAAATAAGCTTTTAAAATAAGCATTTAACCTAAGCATAATCATTTAAAATAAGCATTTAAAATAAGCTTTTAAAATAAGCATTTAGCATAAGCATTAAGCATAAGCATTAAGCATAGGCATTGGGCAAAAGCATTTAAAATAAGCTATTAAAATAAGCATTTAGCAAAAGCATTAAGCAAAGGCATTAAGCATAGGCATTAAGCATAAGCATTAAGCATAAGCATTAAGCATAAGCATTTACAATAAGCATTAAGCATAAGCATTTTAAATAGGCTTTTAAAATAAGCATTAAGCATAAGCATAAGCATTAAGCATAAAGCATAAAGCATAAAGCATAAAGCATAAAGCATAAAGCTTAAAGCATAAAGCATAAAGCATAAAGCGTAAAGCATTAAGCATTAAGCATAAAGCATAAAGCATAAAGCATAAAGCATAAAGCATAAAGCTTAAAGCGTTAAGCATTAAGCATTAAGCATAAAGCATAAAGCATAAAGCATAGAGCATAAAGCATAAAGCATAAAGCATAAAGCATAAAGCATAAAGCATAAAGCATAAAGCATAAAGCATAAAGAATAAGCATTAAGCATAAAGCATAAAGAATAAGCATTAAGCATAAGCATTAAGCATAAGCATTAAGCATAAGCATTAAGCATAAGCATTAAGCATAAGCATTAAGCATAAGCATTAAGCATAAGCATTAAGCATAAGCATTAAGCAGCAAGCCTCATGTCTAAAACATCAAGAATTAATAATTGAGCATTGAGCATTGAACATCAAGCATAGCATCCAACATGGAGCATAGCATCGGACATCGAGCATATCATAGAGGATCATGCATATGTATTCGCTATTAATTTGTCAGTGGCGCCTCTGATTTCTTGTTTTATAATTTATATAAAATTTCAAATTTAATGTATCATCTTAAATAATCCGCCGCTTAATCTAGCTGGCATAATTTTAGGCATTCACCTAATTTTATTTTACTTTATTCATAATAAAGGGCAATGTTGTTTATATTAAATCAATAAATTATTTTTAAAGTTAAACTTTTATTACATCGTCTCAAACTTTTTCGTCTGTGTGTTGCATGTCGCGTGACGGTCGGCCGCGGAGTATTGATAAAGTGAAAGGCGCTCGTATCGATACGGTTTTTTACTAGATACATTGAAAAAATCGAATGTAAGTCACTGTTCACGTATTTTAGTTACCATAAAATATTGGTTACATTTATAAACTGTGAAATTCATGATGAAGATGGAATTGATAATAGAATGATTGAAAATAATTGAAAAACGGATCAAAATGACTCAACGATTATAAAATATTGTTTTCAGTGTTTTAATATGTGTATATCATCTAAATAATTGTTAAGTATTATGTATGTCGTACTCTAAGACACATAGTTCAATAAAAATATTAGTTGGAGACCTAGTCTACTTTTATCATTTCCCATTATCATTCCCATTTTCTAAGTATAAAACTAAGATTGATGAAGCAATTTTTATACCCTTAATGGAATATTATTCCGAAAATTTTTAGTGAAATGTCTATAATGTGAAAAAAAGTTTCACTTTTACGGTGGTTTCATAAAACCACACAAGTTTTTTAGTATAAAGGGTTAATTTCCCTTTTTTTTAAAATAAGCTTTTAACATGATGCATAAGCATTAAAAATAAGCTTTTAAAATAAGCATTAAGAAAAAGCATTAAGCATAAGCATTTAAAATAGGCATTTAGCATAAGCATTAAGCATAGGCATTAAGCAAAAGCATTAAGCATATGCATTAAAAATAAGCATTAGGCATGAGCATTTAAATTAAGCTTTTAAAATAAGCATTAAGCATAAGCATTTAAAATAAGCTTTAAAAAATAAGCTTTAAAAATAAGCTTTTAAAATAAGCTTTTTAAATAAGCATTAAGCATAAGCATTTAAAATAAGCTTTTAAAAAAAGAATTTAGCATAAGCATTTAAAATAAGCTTTTAAAATAAGCATTAAGCATTTAAAATAAGCTTTTAAAATAAGATTTAAAAATAAGCTTTTAAAATAAGCATTAAGCATAAGCATTTCAAATAAGCTTTAAAAAATAAGCTTTAAAAATAAGCTTTTAAAATAAGCTTTTTAAATAAGCATTAAGCATAAGCATTTAAAATAAGCTTTTAAAAAAAGAATTTAGCATAAGCATTTAAAATAAGCTTTTAAAATAAGCATTAAGCATAAGCCATTTAAATAAGCTTTTAAAATAAGATTTAAAAATAAGCTTTTAAAATAAGCATTAAGCATAAGCATTTCAAAAAAGCTTTTAAAATAAGAATTAAGCATAAGCATTTAAAATAAGCTTTTAAAATAAGCATTTAGCATAAGCATTAAGCATAGGCATTGGGCATAAGCATTTAAAAAAAGCTTTTAAAATAAGCATTTAGCCTAAGCATAAGCATTTAAAATAAGCTTATAAAATAGGCTTTTAAAATAAGCATTGGGCATAAGCATTTAAAATAAGCTTTAAACATGAAACATGTAGCATTAGGCATAAGCATAAGCATTAAGCATAAAGCATAAAGCATAAAGCATTAAGCATAAAGCATAAAGCATAAAGCATAAAGCATAAAGCATAAAGCATAAAGAATAAGCATTAAGCATAAGCATTAAGCAGCGAGCCTCATGTCCAAAACATCAAGAATTAATAATTGAGCATTGAGCATTGAACATCAAGCATAGCATCCAACATGGAGCATAGCATCGGACATCGAGCATATCATAGAGGATCATGCATATGTATTCGCTATTAATTTGTCAGTGGCGCCTCTGATTTCTTGTTTCATAATTTATATAAAATTTCAAATTTAATGTATCATCTTAAATAATCCACCGCTTAATCTAGCTGGCATAATTTTAGGCATTTACCTAATTTTATTTTACTTTATTCACAATAAAGGTCATTGTTAATTATATTAAATCAATAAATTATTTTTAGTACGAAATAATTTTTACCACAAAAGCTAAATTTCCTTTTTTTTTTAAACTAACCATTAAACATGAAACATTTAGCATTAAGCAAAAGCATTAAGGATAAGCATAAGTAGAAAGCATAAGCATTTAAAATAAGCTTTTAAAATAAGCATTAAGAAAAAGCATTAAGCATAAGCATTTAAAATAAGCTTTTAAAATAAGCATTAAGCATAAGCATTTTGAATAGGCTTTTAAAATAAGCATTAAGATTAAGCATAAGCATAAGCATTAAGCATAAAGCATAAAGCATAAAGCATAAAGCATAAAGCATAAAGCATAAAGCATAAAGCATAAAGCATAAAGCATAAAGCATAAAGCATAAAGCATAAAGAATAAGCATAAGCATTAAGCATAGGCATTAAGCATAAGCATTAAGCGTAAGCATTTACAATAAGCATTAAGCATGAGCATTTCAAATAAGCTTTTAAAATAAGCATTTAGCCTAAGCATAAGCATTTAAAATAAGCTTATAAAATAAGCTTTTAAAATAAGCTTTTAAAATAAGCATTAAGCATAAGCATTTTAAATAGGCTTTAAAAATAAGCATTAAGAAAAAGCATTAAGCATAAGCATTTAAAAAAAGGTTTTAAAATAAGCATTAAGCATAAGCATTTAAAATAAGCTTAAAACATGAAACATGTAGCATTAAGCATAAGCATAAGCATTAAGCATAAAGCATAAAGCATAAAGCCTAAGGCATAAAGCATAAAGCATAAAGCATAAAGCATAAAGCATAAAGCATAAAGCATAAAGCATTAAGCATTAAGCATAAAGCATAAAGCATAAAGCATAAAAGATAAGCATAAGCATTAAGCATAAGCATTAAGCATAAGCATTAAGCATAAGCATTAAGCATAAGCATTAAGCATAAGCATTAAGCATAAGCATTAAGCATAAGCATTAAGCATAAGCATTAAGCATAAGCATTAAGCATAAGCATTAAGCATTAAGCATAAGCATTAAGCATAAGCATTAAGCATAAGCATTAAGCATAAGCATTAAGCATAGGCATTAAGCATAAGCATTAAGCATAAGCATTTTCAATAAGCATTAAGCATGAGCATTTAAAATAAGCTTTTAAAATAAGCATTTAGCCTAAGCATAAGCATTTAAAATAAGCTTATAAAATAAGCTTTTAAAATAAGCTTTTAAAATAAGCTTTTAAAATAAGCTTTTAAAATAAGCATTAAGCATAAGCATTTTAAATAGGCTTTTAAAATAAGCATTGGGCATAAGCATTTAAAATAAGCTTTTAAAATACGCATTTAGCATAAGCATTTAAAATAAGCTTTTAAAATAAGCTTTTAAAATAAGCATTAAGCATAAGCATTTTAAATAGGCTTTTAAAATAAGCATTGGGCATAAGCATTTAAAATAAGCTTTTAAAATACGCATTTAGCATAAGCATTTAAAATAAGCTTTTAAAATAAGCATTTAGCATAAGCTTTTAAAATAAGCATTAAGCATAAGCCTTTAAACTAAGCTTTTAAAATAAGATTTAAAAATAAGCATTTAAAATAAGCATTAAGCATAAGCATTTCAAAAAAGCTTTTAAAATAAGAATTAAGCATAAGCATTTAAAATAAGCTTTTAAAATAAGCATTTAGCATAAGCATTAAGCATAGGCATTGGGCATAAGCATTTAAAATAAGCTTTTAAAATAAGCATTTAGCCTAAGCTTATAAAATAGGCTTTTAAAATAAGCATTGGGCATAAGCATTTAAAATAAGCTTTAAACATGAAACATGTAGCATTAAGCATAAGCATAAGCATTAAGCATAAAGCATAAAGCATAAAGCATAAAGCATAAAGCATAAAGCATAAAGCATAAAGCATAAAGCATAAAGCATAAAGAATAAGCATAAGCATTAAGCATAGGCATTAAGCATAAGCATTAAGCGTAAGCATTTACAATAAGCATTAAGCATGAGCATTTCAAATAAGCTTTTAAAATAAGCATTTAGCCTAAGCATAAGCATTTAAAATAAGCTTATAAAATAAGCTTTTAAAATAAGCTTTTAAAATAAGCATTAAGCAAAAGCATTTTAAATAGGCTTTAAAAATAAGCATTAAGAAAAAGCATTAAGCATAAGCATTTAAAAAAAGGTTTTAAAATAAGCATTAAGCATAAGCATTTAAAATAAGCTTAAAACATGAAACATGTAGCATTAAGCATAAGCATAAGCATAAAGCATAAAGCATAAAGCATAAAGCATAAAGCATAAAGCATAAAGCATAAAGCATAAAGCATAAAGCATAAAGCATAAAGCATAAAGCATAAAGCATAAAGCATAAAGCATAAAGCATAAAGCATAAAGCATAAAGCATAAAGCATAAAGCATAAAGCATAAAGCATAAAGCATAAAGCATAAAGCATAAAGCATAAAGCATAAGCATTAAGCATAGGCATTAAGCATAAGCATTAAGCATAAGCATTTTCAATAAGCATTAAGCATGAGCATTTAAAATAAGCTTTTAAAATAAGCTTTTAAAATAAGCATTAAGCCTAAGCATAAGCATTTAAAATAAGCTTATAAAATAGGCTTTTAAAATAAGCTTTTAAAATAAGCTTTTAAAATAAGCTTTTAAAATAAGCTTTTAAAATAAGCTTTTAAAATAAGCATTAAGCATAAGCATTTTAAATAGGCTTTTAAAATAAGCATTGGGCATAAGCATTTAAAATAAGCTTTTAAAATACGCATTTAGCATAAGCATTTAAAATAAGCTTTTAAAATAAGCATTTAGCATAAGCATAAAGCATAAAGCATAAAGCATAAAGCATAAAGCATAAAGCATAAAGCATAAAGCATAAAGCATAAAGCATAAAGCATAAAGCATAAAGCATAAAGCATAAAGCATAAAGCATAAAGCATAAAGCATAAAGAATAAGCATAAGCATTAAGCATAGGCATTAAGCATAAGCATTAAGCGTAAGCATTTACAATAAGCATTAAGCATGAGCATTTCAAATAAGCTTTTAAAATAAGCATTTAGCCTAAGCATAAGCATTTAAAATAAGCTTATAAAATAAGCTTTTAAAATAAGCTTTTAAAATAAGCATTAAGCATAAGCATTTTAAATAGGCTTTAAAAATAAGCATTAAGAAAAAGCATTAAGCATAAGCATTTAAAAAAAGGTTTTAAAATAAGCATTAAGCATAAGCATTTAAAATAAGCTTAAAACATTAAACATGTAGCATTAAGCATAAGCATAAGCATTAAGCATAAAGCATAAAGCATAAAGCCTAAGGCATAAAGCATAAAGCATAAAGCATAAAGCATAAAGCATAAAGCATAAAGCATAAAGCATAAAGCATAAAGCATAAAGCATAAAGCATAAAGCATAAAGCATAAAGCATAAAGCATAAAGCATAAAGCATTAAGCATTAAGCATAAAGCATAAAGCATAAAGCATAAAAGATAAGCATAAGCATTAAGCATAAGCATTAAGCATAAGCATTAAGCATAAGCATTAAGCATAAGCATTAAGCATAAGCATTAAGCATAAGCATTAAGCATAAGCATTAAGCATAAGCATTAAGCATAAGCATTAAGCATAAGCATTAAGCATAAGCATTAAGCATAAGCATTAAGCATAAGCATTAAGCATAAGCATTAAGCATAAGCATTAAGCATAAGCATTAAGCATAAGCAATTAGCATAAGCATTAAGCATAAGCATTAAGCATAAGCATTAAGCATAAGCATTAAGCATAAGCATTAAGCATAAGCATTAAGCATAAGCATTAAGCATAAGCATTAAGCATAAGCATTAAGCATAAGCATTAAGCATAAGCATTAAGCATAAGCATTAAGCATAAGCATTAAGCATAAGCATTAAGCAGCAAGCCTCATGTCTAAAACATCAAGAATTAATAATTGAGCATTGAGCATTGAACATCAAGCATAGCATCGGACATCGAGCATATCATAGAGGATCATGCATATGTATTCGCTATTAATTTGTCAGTGGCGCCTCTGATTTCTTGTTTTATAATTTATATAAAATTTCAAATTTAATGTATCATCTTAAATAATCCACTGCTTAATCTAGCTGGCATAATTTTAGGCATTGACCTAATTTTATTTTACTTTATTCATAATAAAGGGCAATGTTGTTTATATTAAATCAATAAATTATTTTTAGTACAAAGGGTAAATTTCCTTTTTTTTAAATGAGCTTTAAACATGATGCATAAGCATTAAAAATTAACTTTTAAAATAAGCATTTAGCATAAGCATTAAGCATAAGCATTAAGCATAGGCATTAAGCATAAGCATTAAGCATAAGCATTTTCAATAAGCATTAAGCATGAGCATTTAAAATAAGCTTTTAAAATAAGCTTTTAAAATAAGCATTTAGCCTAAGCATAAGCATTTAAAATAAGCTTATAAAATAAGCTTTTAAAATAAGCTTTTAAAATAAGCTTTTAAAATAAGCTTTTAAAATAAGCTTTTAAAATACGCATTTAGCATAAGCATTTAAAATAAGCTTTTAAAATAAGCATTTAGCATAAGCTTTTAAAATAAGCATTAAGCATAAGCCTTTAAACTAAGCTTTTAAAATAAGATTTAAAAATAAGCTTTTAAAATAAGCATTAAGCATAAGCATTTCAAAAAAGCTTTTAAAATAAGATTTAAGCATAAGCATTTAAAATAAGCTTTTAAAATAAGCATTTAGCATAAGCATTAAGCATAGGCATTGGGCATAAGCATTTAAAATAAGCTTTTAAAATAAGCATTTAGCCTAAGCTTATAAAATAGGCTTTTAAAATAAGCATTGGGCATAAGCATTTAAAATAAGCTTTAAACATGAAACATGTAGCATTAAGCATAAGCATAAGCATTAAGCATAAAGCATAAAGCATAAAGCATAAAGCATAAAGCATAAAGCATAAAGCATAAAGCATAAAGCATTAAGCATAAAGCATTAAGCATAAAGCATAAAGCATAAAGCATAAAGCATAAAGCATAAAGCATAAAGCATAAAGCATAAAGCATAAAGCATAAAGCATAAAGCATAAAGCATAAAGCATAAAGCATAAAGCATAAAGCATAAAGCATAAAGAATAAGCATAAGCATTAAGCATAGGCATTAAGCATAAGCATTAAGCGTAAGCATTTACAATAAGCATTAAGCATGAGCATTTCAAATAAGCTTTTAAAATAAGCATTTAGCATAAGCATTAAGCATAGGCATTGGGCATAAGCATTTAAAAAAAGCTTTTAAAATAAGCATTTAGCCTAAGCATAAGCATTTAAAATAAGCTTATAAAATAGGCTTTTAAAATAAGCATTGGGCATAAGCATTTAAAATAAGCTTTAAACATGAAACATGTAGCATTAGGCATAAGCATAAGCATTAAGCATAAAGCATAAAGCATAAAGCATTAAGCATAAAGCATAAAGCATAAAGCATAAAGCATAAAGCATAAAGCATAAAGAATAAGCATTAAGCATAAGCATTAAGCAGCGAGCCTCATGTCCAAAACATCAAGAATTAATAATTGAGCATTGAGCATTGAACATCAAGCATAGCATCCAACATGGAGCATAGCATCGGACATCGAGCATATCATAGAGGATCATGCATATGTATTCGCTATTAATTTGTCAGTGGCGCCTCTGATTTCTTGTTTCATAATTTATATAAAATTTCAAATTTAATGTATCATCTTAAATAATCCACCGCTTAATCTAGCTGGCATAATTTTAGGCATTTACCTAATTTTATTTTACTTTATTCACAATAAAGGTCATTGTTAATTATATTAAATCAATAAATTATTTTTAGTACGAAATAATTTTTACCACAAAAGCTAAATTTCCTTTTTTTTTTAAACTAACCATTAAACATGAAACATTTAGCATTAAGCAAAAGCATTAAGGATAAGCATAAGTAGAAAGCATAAGCATTTAAAATAAGCTTTTAAAATAAGCATTAAGAAAAAGCATTAAGCATAAGCATTTAAAATAAGCTTTTAAAATAAGCATTAAGCATAAGCATTTTGAATAGGCTTTTAAAATAAGCATTAAGATTAAGCATAAGCATAAGCATTAAGCATAAAGCATAAAGCATAAAGCATAAAGCATAAAGCATAAAGCATAAAGCATAAAGCATAAAGCATAAAGCATAAAGCATAAAGCATAAAGCATAAAGCATAAAGAATAAGCATAAGCATTAAGCATAGGCATTAAGCATAAGCATTAAGCGTAAGCATTTACAATAAGCATTAAGCATGAGCATTTCAAATAAGCTTTTAAAATAAGCATTTAGCCTAAGCATAAGCATTTAAAATAAGCTTATAAAATAAGCTTTTAAAATAAGCTTTTAAAATAAGCATTAAGCATAAGCATTTTAAATAGGCTTTAAAAATAAGCATTAAGAAAAAGCATTAAGCATAAGCATTTAAAAAAAGGTTTTAAAATAAGCATTAAGCATAAGCATTTAAAATAAGCTTAAAACATGAAACATGTAGCATTAAGCATAAGCATAAGCATTAAGCATAAAGCATAAAGCATAAAGCCTAAGGCATAAAGCATAAAGCATAAAGCATAAAGCATAAAGCATAAAGCATAAAGCATAAAGCATTAAGCATTAAGCATAAAGCATAAAGCATAAAGCATAAAAGATAAGCATAAGCATTAAGCATAAGCATTAAGCATAAGCATTAAGCATAAGCATTAAGCATAAGCATTAAGCATAAGCATTAAGCATAAGCATTAAGCATAAGCATTAAGCATAAGCATTAAGCATAAGCATTAAGCATAAGCATTAAGCATAAGCATTAAGCATAAGCATTAAGCATTAAGCATAAGCATTAAGCATAAGCATTAAGCATAAGCATTAAGCATAAGCATTAAGCATAGGCATTAAGCATAAGCATTAAGCATAAGCATTTTCAATAAGCATTAAGCATGAGCATTTAAAATAAGCTTTTAAAATAAGCATTTAGCCTAAGCATAAGCATTTAAAATAAGCTTATAAAATAAGCTTTTAAAATAAGCTTTTAAAATAAGCTTTTAAAATAAGCTTTTAAAATAAGCATTAAGCATAAGCATTTTAAATAGGCTTTTAAAATAAGCATTGGGCATAAGCATTTAAAATAAGCTTTTAAAATACGCATTTAGCATAAGCATTTAAAATAAGCTTTTAAAATAAGCTTTTAAAATAAGCATTAAGCATAAGCATTTTAAATAGGCTTTTAAAATAAGCATTGGGCATAAGCATTTAAAATAAGCTTTTAAAATACGCATTTAGCATAAGCATTTAAAATAAGCTTTTAAAATAAGCATTTAGCATAAGCTTTTAAAATAAGCATTAAGCATAAGCCTTTAAACTAAGCTTTTAAAATAAGATTTAAAAATAAGCATTTAAAATAAGCATTAAGCATAAGCATTTCAAAAAAGCTTTTAAAATAAGAATTAAGCATAAGCATTTAAAATAAGCTTTTAAAATAAGCATTTAGCATAAGCATTAAGCATAGGCATTGGGCATAAGCATTTAAAATAAGCTTTTAAAATAAGCATTTAGCCTAAGCTTATAAAATAGGCTTTTAAAATAAGCATTGGGCATAAGCATTTAAAATAAGCTTTAAACATGAAACATGTAGCATTAAGCATAAGCATAAGCATTAAGCATAAAGCATAAAGCATAAAGCATAAAGCATAAAGCATAAAGCATAAAGCATAAAGCATAAAGCATAAAGCATAAAGAATAAGCATAAGCATTAAGCATAGGCATTAAGCATAAGCATTAAGCGTAAGCATTTACAATAAGCATTAAGCATGAGCATTTCAAATAAGCTTTTAAAATAAGCATTTAGCCTAAGCATAAGCATTTAAAATAAGCTTATAAAATAAGCTTTTAAAATAAGCTTTTAAAATAAGCATTAAGCAAAAGCATTTTAAATAGGCTTTAAAAATAAGCATTAAGAAAAAGCATTAAGCATAAGCATTTAAAAAAAGGTTTTAAAATAAGCATTAAGCATAAGCATTTAAAATAAGCTTAAAACATGAAACATGTAGCATTAAGCATAAGCATAAGCATAAAGCATAAAGCATAAAGCATAAAGCATAAAGCATAAAGCATAAAGCATAAAGCATAAAGCATAAAGCATAAAGCATAAAGCATAAAGCATAAAGCATAAAGCATAAAGCATAAAGCATAAAGCATAAAGCATAAAGCATAAAGCATAAAGCATAAAGCATAAAGCATAAAGCATAAAGCATAAAGCATAAAGCATAAAGCATAAAGCATAAAGCATAAGCATTAAGCATAGGCATTAAGCATAAGCATTAAGCATAAGCATTTTCAATAAGCATTAAGCATGAGCATTTAAAATAAGCTTTTAAAATAAGCTTTTAAAATAAGCATTAAGCCTAAGCATAAGCATTTAAAATAAGCTTATAAAATAGGCTTTTAAAATAAGCTTTTAAAATAAGCTTTTAAAATAAGCTTTTAAAATAAGCTTTTAAAATAAGCTTTTAAAATAAGCATTAAGCATAAGCATTTTAAATAGGCTTTTAAAATAAGCATTGGGCATAAGCATTTAAAATAAGCTTTTAAAATACGCATTTAGCATAAGCATTTAAAATAAGCTTTTAAAATAAGCATTTAGCATAAGCATAAAGCATAAAGCATAAAGCATAAAGCATAAAGCATAAAGCATAAAGCATAAAGCATAAAGCATAAAGCATAAAGCATAAAGCATAAAGCATAAAGCATAAAGCATAAAGCATAAAGCATAAAGCATAAAGAATAAGCATAAGCATTAAGCATAGGCATTAAGCATAAGCATTAAGCGTAAGCATTTACAATAAGCATTAAGCATGAGCATTTCAAATAAGCTTTTAAAATAAGCATTTAGCCTAAGCATAAGCATTTAAAATAAGCTTATAAAATAAGCTTTTAAAATAAGCTTTTAAAATAAGCATTAAGCATAAGCATTTTAAATAGGCTTTAAAAATAAGCATTAAGAAAAAGCATTAAGCATAAGCATTTAAAAAAAGGTTTTAAAATAAGCATTAAGCATAAGCATTTAAAATAAGCTTAAAACATTAAACATGTAGCATTAAGCATAAGCATAAGCATTAAGCATAAAGCATAAAGCATAAAGCCTAAGGCATAAAGCATAAAGCATAAAGCATAAAGCATAAAGCATAAAGCATAAAGCATAAAGCATAAAGCATAAAGCATAAAGCATAAAGCATAAAGCATAAAGCATAAAGCATAAAGCATAAAGCATAAAGCATTAAGCATTAAGCATAAAGCATAAAGCATAAAGCATAAAAGATAAGCATAAGCATTAAGCATAAGCATTAAGCATAAGCATTAAGCATAAGCATTAAGCATAAGCATTAAGCATAAGCATTAAGCATAAGCATTAAGCATAAGCATTAAGCATAAGCATTAAGCATAAGCATTAAGCATAAGCATTAAGCATAAGCATTAAGCATAAGCATTAAGCATAAGCATTAAGCATAAGCATTAAGCATAAGCATTAAGCATAAGCATTAAGCATAAGCATTAAGCATAAGCAATTAGCATAAGCATTAAGCATAAGCATTAAGCATAAGCATTAAGCATAAGCATTAAGCATAAGCATTAAGCATAAGCATTAAGCATAAGCATTAAGCATAAGCATTAAGCATAAGCATTAAGCATAAGCATTAAGCATAAGCATTAAGCATAAGCATTAAGCATAAGCATTAAGCAGCAAGCCTCATGTCTAAAACATCAAGAATTAATAATTGAGCATTGAGCATTGAACATCAAGCATAGCATCGGACATCGAGCATATCATAGAGGATCATGCATATGTATTCGCTATTAATTTGTCAGTGGCGCCTCTGATTTCTTGTTTTATAATTTATATAAAATTTCAAATTTAATGTATCATCTTAAATAATCCACTGCTTAATCTAGCTGGCATAATTTTAGGCATTGACCTAATTTTATTTTACTTTATTCATAATAAAGGGCAATGTTGTTTATATTAAATCAATAAATTATTTTTAGTACAAAGGGTAAATTTCCTTTTTTTTAAATGAGCTTTAAACATGATGCATAAGCATTAAAAATTAACTTTTAAAATAAGCATTTAGCATAAGCATTAAGCATAAGCATTAAGCATAGGCATTAAGCATAAGCATTAAGCATAAGCATTTTCAATAAGCATTAAGCATGAGCATTTAAAATAAGCTTTTAAAATAAGCTTTTAAAATAAGCATTTAGCCTAAGCATAAGCATTTAAAATAAGCTTATAAAATAAGCTTTTAAAATAAGCTTTTAAAATAAGCTTTTAAAATAAGCTTTTAAAATAAGCTTTTAAAATACGCATTTAGCATAAGCATTTAAAATAAGCTTTTAAAATAAGCATTTAGCATAAGCTTTTAAAATAAGCATTAAGCATAAGCCTTTAAACTAAGCTTTTAAAATAAGATTTAAAAATAAGCTTTTAAAATAAGCATTAAGCATAAGCATTTCAAAAAAGCTTTTAAAATAAGATTTAAGCATAAGCATTTAAAATAAGCTTTTAAAATAAGCATTTAGCATAAGCATTAAGCATAGGCATTGGGCATAAGCATTTAAAATAAGCTTTTAAAATAAGCATTTAGCCTAAGCTTATAAAATAGGCTTTTAAAATAAGCATTGGGCATAAGCATTTAAAATAAGCTTTAAACATGAAACATGTAGCATTAAGCATAAGCATAAGCATTAAGCATAAAGCATAAAGCATAAAGCATAAAGCATAAAGCATAAAGCATAAAGCATAAAGCATAAAGCATTAAGCATAAAGCATTAAGCATAAAGCATAAAGCATAAAGCATAAAGCATAAAGCATAAAGCATAAAGCATAAAGCATAAAGCATAAAGCATAAAGCATAAAGCATAAAGCATAAAGCATAAAGCATAAAGCATAAAGCATAAAGCATAAAGCATAAAGAATAAGCATAAGCATTAAGCATAGGCATTAAGCATAAGCATTAAGCGTAAGCATTTACAATAAGCATTAAGCATGAGCATTTCAAATAAGCTTTTAAAATAAGCATTTAGCCTAAGCATAAGCATTTAAAATAAGCTTATAAAATAAGCTTTTAAAATAAGCTTTTAAAATAAGCATTAAGCATAAGCATTTTAAATAGGCTTTAAAAATAAGCATTAAGAAAAAGCATTAAGCATAAGCATTTAAAAAAAGGTTTTAAAATAAGCATTAAGCATAAGCATTTAAAATAAGCTTAAAACATGAAACATGTAGCATTAAGCATAAGCATAAGCATTAAGCATAAAGCATAAAGCATAAAGCATAAAGCATTAAGCATAAAGCATAAAGCATAAAGCATAAAGCATAAAGCATAAAGCATAAAGCATAAAGCATAAAGCATAAAGCATAAAGCATAAAGCATAAAGCATAAAGCATAAAGCATAAAGCATAAAGCATAAAGCATAAAGCATAAAGCATAAAGCATAAAGCATAAAGCATAAGCATTAAGCATAGGCATTAAGCATAAGCATTAAGCATAGGCATTAAGCAAAAGCATTAAGCATATGCATTAAAAATAAGCATTAGGCATGAGCATTTAAAATAAGCTTTTAAAATAAGCATTTAGCATAAGCATTAAAAATAAGCATTAAGCATAGGCATTAAGCATAATCATTGAAAATAAGCTTATAAAATAAGCTTTTAAAAAAAGCATTAAGCATAAGCATTTAAAATAAGCTTTAAAAAATAAGCTTTTAAAATAAGCATTAAGCATAAGCATTTAAAATAAGCTTTTAAATAAGCATTAAGCATAAGCCTTTAAAATAAGCTTTTAAAATAAGATTTAAAAATAAGCTTTTAAAATAAGCATTTCAAATAAGCTTTTAAAATAAGAATTAAGCATAAGCATTTAAAATAAGCTTTTAAAATAAGCATTTAACCTAAGCATAATCATTTAAAATAAGCATTTAAAATAAGCTTTTAAAATAAGCATTTAGCATAAGCATTAAGCATAAGCATTAAGCATAGGCATTGGGCAAAAGCATTTAAAATAAGCTATTAAAATAAGCATTTAGCAAAAGCATTAAGCAAAGGCATTAAGCATAGGCATTAAGCATAAGCATTAAGCATAAGCATTAAGCATAAGCATTTACAATAAGCATTAAGCATGAGCATTTAAAATAAGCTTTTAAAATAAGCATTTAGCCTAAGCATAAGCATTTAAAATAAGCTTATAAAATAAGCTTTTGAAATAAGCTTTTAAAATAAGCATTAAGCATAAGCATTTTAAATAGGCTTTTAAAATAAGCATTAAGCATAAGCATAAGCATTAAGCATAAAGCATAAAGCATAAAGCATAAAGCATAAAGCATAAAGCATAAAGCTTAAAGCATAAAGCATAAAGCATAAAGCGTAAAGCATTAAGCATTAAGCATAAAGCATAAAGCATAAAGCATAAAGCTTAAAGCATAAAGCATAAAGCATAAAGCGTTAAGCATTAAGCATTAAGCATTAAGCATAAAGCATAAAGCATAAAGCATAAAGCATAAAGCATAAAGCATAAAGCATAAAGCATAAAGAATAAGCATTAAGCATAAAGCATAAAGAATAAGCATTAAGCATAAGCATTAAGCATAAGCATTAAGCATAAGCATTAAGCATAAGCATTAAGCATAAGCATTAAGCATAAGCATTAAGCATAAGCATTAAGCATAAGCATTAAGCATAAGCATTAAGCAGCAAGCCTCATGTCTAAAACATCAAGAATTAATAATTGAGCATTGAGCATTGAACATCAAGCATAGCATCCAACATGGAGCATAGCATCGGACATCGAGCATATCATAGAGGATCATGCATATGTATTCGCTATTAATTTGTCAGTGGCGCCTCTGATTTCTTGTTTTATAATTTATATAAAATTTCAAATTTAATGTATCATCTTAAATAATCCGCCGCTTAATCTAGCTGGCATAATTTTAGGCATTCACCTAATTTTATTTTACTTTATTCATAATAAAGGGCAATGTTGTTTATATTAAATCAATAAATTATTTTTAAAGTTAAACTTTTATTACATCGTCTCAAACTTTTTCGTCTGTGTGTTGCATGTCGCGTGACGGTCGGCCGCGGAGTATTGATAAAGTGAAAGGCGCTCGTATCGATACGGTTTTTTACTAGATACATTGAAAAAATCGAATGTAAGTCACTGTTCACGTATTTTAGTTACCATAAAATATTGGTTACATTTATAAACTGTGAAATTCATGATGAAGATGGAATTGATAATAGAATGATTGAAAATAATTGAAAAACGGATCAAAATGACTCAACGATTATAAAATATTGTTTTCAGTGTTTTAATATGTGTATATCATCTAAATAATTGTTAAGTATTATGTATGTCGTACTCTAAGACACATAGTTCAATAAAAATATTAGTTGGAGACCTAGTCTACTTTTATCATTTCCCATTATCATTCCCATTTTCTAAGTATAAAATTAAGATTGATGAAGCAATTTTTATACCCTTAATGGAATATTATTCCGAAAATTTTTAGTGAAATGTCTATAATGTGAAAAAAAGTTTCACTTTTACGGTGGTTTCATAAAACCACACAAGTTTTTTAGTATAAAGGGTTAATTTCCCTTTTTTTTAAAATAAGCTTTTAACATGATGCATAAGCATTAAAAATAAGCTTTTAAAATAAGCATTAAGAAAAAGCATTAAGCATAAGCATTTAAAATAGGCATTTAGCATAAGCATTAAGCATAGGCATTAAGCAAAAGCATTAAGCATATGCATTAAAAATAAGCATTAGGCATGAGCATTTAAATTAAGCTTTTAAAATAAGCATTAAGCATAAGCATTTAAAATAAGCTTTAAAAAATAAGCTTTAAAAATAAGCTTTTAAAATAAGCTTTTTAAATAAGCATTAAGCATAAGCATTTAAAATAAGCTTTTAAAAAAAGAATTTAGCATAAGCATTTAAAATAAGCTTTTAAAATAAGCATTAAGCATAAGCCTTTAAAATAAGTTTTTAAAATAAGATTTAAAAATAAGCTTTTAAAATAAGCATTAAGCATAAGCATTTCAAATAAGCTTTAAAAAATAAGCTTTAAAAATAAGCTTTTAAAATAAGCTTTTTAAATAAGCATTAAGCATAAGCATTTAAAATAAGCTTTTAAAATAAGCATTAAGCATAAGCCATTAAAATAAGCTTTTAAAATAAGATTTAAAAATAAGCTTTTAAAATAAGCATTAAGCATAAGCATTTCAAAAAAGCTTTTAAAATAAGAATTAAGCATAAGCATTTAAAATAAGCTTTTAAAATAAGCATTTAGCATAAGCATTAAGCATAGGCATTGGGCATAAGCATTTAAAAAAAGCTTTTAAAATAAGCATTTAGCCTAAGCATAAGCATTTAAAATAAGCTTATAAAATAGGCTTTTAAAATAAGCATTGGGCATAAGCATTTAAAATAAGCTTTAAACATGAAACATGTAGCATTAGGCATAAGCATAAGCATTAAGCATAAAGCATAAAGCATAAAGCATAAAGCATTAAGCATAAAGCATAAAGCATAAAGCATAAAGCATAAAGCATAAAGAATAAGCATTAAGCATAAGCATTAAGCAGCAAGCCTCATGTCCAAAACATCAAGAATTAATAATTTAGCATTGAGCATTGAACATCAAGCATAGCATCCAACATGGAGCATAGCATCGGACATCGAGCATATCATAGAGGATCATGCATATGTATTCGCTATTAATTTGTCAGTGGCGCCTCTGATTTCTTGTTTCATAATTTATATAAAATTTCAAATTTAATGTATCATCTTAAATAATCCACCGCTTAATCTAGCTGGCATAATTTTAGGCATTTACCTAATTTTATTTTACTTTATTCATAATAAAGGTCATTGTTAATTATATTAAATCAATAAATTATTTTTAGTACGAAATAATTTTTACCACAAAAGCTAAATTTCCTTTTTTTTTTAAACTAACCATTAAACATGAAACATTTAGCATTAAGCAAAAGCATTAAGGATAAGCATAAGTAGAAAGCATAAGCATTTAAAATAAGCTTTTAAAATAAGCATTAAGAAAAAGCATTAAGCATAAGCATTTAAAAAAAGGTTTTAAAATAAGCATTAAGCATAAGCATTTAAAATAAGCTTTTAAAATAAGCATTTAGCCTAAGCATAAGCATTTAAAATAAGCTTATAAAATAGGCTTTAAAAATAAGCATTGGGCATAAGCATTTAAAATAAGCTTTAAACATGAAACATGTAGCATTAAGCATAAGCATAAGCATTAAGCATAAAGCATAAAGCATAAAGCCTAAGGCATAAAGCATAAAGCATAAAGCATAAAGCATAAAGCATAAAGCATAAAGCATAAAGCATTAAGCATAAAGCATAAAGCATAAAGCATAAAAGATAAGCATTAAGCATAAGCATTAAGCATAAGCATTAAGCATAAGCATTAAGCATTAAGCATAAGCATTAAGCATAAGCATTAAGCATAAGCATTAAGCATAAGCATTAAGCATAAGCATTAAGCATAAGCATTAAGCATAAGCATTAAGCATAAGCATTAAGCATAAGCATTAAGCATAAGCATTAAGCATAAGCATTAAGCATAAGCATTAAGCATAAGCATTAAGCATAAGCATTAAGCATAAGCATTAAGCATAAGCATTAAGCATAAGCATTAAGCAGCAAGCCTCATGTCTAAAACATCAAGAATTAATAATTGAGCATTGAGCATTGAACATCAAGCATAGCATCCAACATGGAGCATAGCATCGGACATCGAGCATATCATAGAGGATCATGCATATGTATTCGCTATTAATTTGTCAGTGGCGCCTCTGATTTCTTGTTTTATAATTTATATAAAATTTCAAATTTAATGTATCATCTTAAATAATCCACCGCTTAATCTAGCTGGCATAATTTTAGGCATTGACCTAATTTTATTTTACTTTATTCATAATAAAGGGCAATGTTGTTTATATTAAATCAATAAATTATTTTTAGTACAAAGGGTAAATTTCCTTTTTTTTAAATTAGCTTTAAACATGATGCATAAGCATTAAAAATAAGCTTTTAAAATAAGCATTTAGCATAAGCATTAAGCATAAGCATTAAGCATAGGCATTAAGCATAAGCATTAAGCATAAGCATTTTCAATAAGCATTAAGCATGAGCATTTAAAATAAGCTTTTAAAATAAGCTTTTAAAATAAGCATTTAGCCTAAGCATAAGCATTTAAAATAAGCTTATAAAATAAGCTTTTAAAATAAGCTTTTAAAATAAGCATTAAGCATAAGCATTTTAAATAGGCTTTTAAAATAAGCATTGGGCATAAGCATTTAAAATAAGCTTTTAAAATACGCATTTAGCATAAGCATTTAAAATAAGCTTTTAAAATAAGCATTTAGCATAAGCTTTTAAAATAAGCATTAAGCATAAGCCTTTAAAATAAGCTTTTAAAATAAGATTTAAAAATAAGCTTTTAAAATAAGCATTAAGCATAAGCATTTCAAAAAAGCTTTTAAAATAAAAATTAACCATAAGCATTTAAAATAAGCTTTTAAAATAAGCATTTAGCATAAGCATTAAGCATAGGCATTGGGCATAAGCATTTAAAATAAGCTTTTAAAATAAGCATTTAGCCTAAGCTTATAAAATAGGCTTTTAAAATAAGCATTGGGCATAAGCATTTAAAATAAGCTTTAAACATGAAACATGTAGCATTAAGCATAAGCATAAGCATTAAGCATAAAGCATAAAGCATAAAGCATAAAGCATAAAGCATAAAGCATAAAGCATAAAGCATAAAGCATAAAGCATAAAGCATTAAGCATAAAGCATTAAGCATAAAGCATAAAGCATAAAGCATAAAGCATAAATCATAAAGCATAAAGCATAAAGCATAAAGCATAAAGCATAAAGCATAAAGCATAAAGCATAAAGCATAAAGCATAAAGCATAAAGCATAAAGAATAAGCATTAAGCATAAGCATTAAGCATAGGCATTAAGCATAAGCATTAAGCGTAAGCATTTACAATAAGCATTAAGCATGAGCATTTCAAATAAGCTTTTAAAATAAGCATTTAGCCTAAGCATAAGCATTTAAAATAAGCTTATAAAATAAGCTTTTAAAATAAGCTTTTAAAATAAGCATTAAGCATAAGCATTTTAAATAGGCTTTAAAAATAAGCATTAAGAAAAAGCATTAAGCATAAGCATTTAAAAAAAGGTTTTAAAATAAGCATTAAGCATAAGCATTTAAAATAAGCTTAAAACATGAAACATGTAGCATTAAGCATAAGCATAAGCATTAAGCATAAAGCATAAAGCATAAAGCATAAAGCATAAAGCATAAAGCATAAAGCATAAAGCATAAAGCATTAAGCATAAAGCATAAAGCATAAAGCATAAAGCATAAAGCATAAAGCATAAAGCATAAAGCATAAAGCATAAAGCATAAAGCATAAAGCATAAAGCATAAAGCATAAAGCATAAAGCATAAAGCATAAAGCATAAAGCATAAAGCATAAAGCATAAAGCATAAAGCATAAAGCATAAAGCATAAAGCATAAAGAATAAGCATTAAGCATAAAGCATAAAGAATAAGCATTAAGCATAAGCATTAAGCATAAGCATTAAGCATAAGCATTAAGCATAAGCATTAAGCATAAGCATTAAGCATAAGCATTAAGCATAAGCATTAAGCATAAGCATTAAGCATAAGCATTAAGCATAAGCATTAAGCATAAGCATTAAGCAGCAAGCCTCATGTCTAAAACATCAAGAATTAATAATTGAGCATTGAGCATTGAACATCAAGCATAGCATCGGACATCGAGCATATCATAGAGGATCATGCATATGTATTCGCTATTAATTTGTCAGTGGCGCCTCTGATTTCTTGTTTTATAATTTATATAAAATTTCAAATTTAATGTATCATCTTAAATAATCCACTGCTTAATCTAGCTGGCATAATTTTAGGCATTGACCTAATTTTATTTTACTTTATTCATAATAAAGGGCAATGTTGTTTATATTAAATCAATAAATTATTTTTAGTACAAAGGGTAAATTTCCTTTTTTTTAAATGAGCTTTAAACATGATGCATAAGCATTAAAAATTAACTTTTAAAATAAGCATTTAGCATAAGCATTAAGCATAAGCATTAAGCATAGGCATTAAGCATAAGCATTAAGCATAAGCATTTTCAATAAGCATTAAGCATGAGCATTTAAAATAAGCTTTTAAAATAAGCTTTTAAAATAAGCATTTAGCCTAAGCATAAGCATTTAAAATAAGCTTATAAAATAAGCTTTTAAAATAAGCTTTTAAAATAAGCTTTTAAAATAAGCTTTTAAAATAAGCTTTTAAAATACGCATTTAGCATAAGCATTTAAAATAAGCTTTTAAAATAAGCATTTAGCATAAGCTTTTAAAATAAGCATTAAGCATAAGCCTTTAAACTAAGCTTTTAAAATAAGATTTAAAAATAAGCTTTTAAAATAAGCATTAAGCATAAGCATTTCAAAAAAGCTTTTAAAATAAGATTTAAGCATAAGCATTTAAAATAAGCTTTTAAAATAAGCATTTAGCATAAGCATTAAGCATAGGCATTGGGCATAAGCATTTAAAATAAGCTTTTAAAATAAGCATTTAGCCTAAGCTTATAAAATAGGCTTTTAAAATAAGCATTGGGCATAAGCATTTAAAATAAGCTTTAAACATGAAACATGTAGCATTAAGCATAAGCATAAGCATTAAGCATAAAGCATAAAGCATAAAGCATAAAGCATAAAGCATAAAGCATAAAGCATAAAGCATAAAGCATTAAGCATAAAGCATTAAGCATAAAGCATAAAGCATAAAGCATAAAGCATAAAGCATAAAGCATAAAGCATAAAGCATAAAGCATAAAGCATAAAGCATAAAGCATAAAGCATAAAGCATAAAGCATAAAGCATAAAGCATAAAGAATAAGCATAAGCATTAAGCATAGGCATTAAGCATAAGCATTAAGCGTAAGCATTTACAATAAGCATTAAGCATGAGCATTTCAAATAAGCTTTTAAAATAAGCATTTAGCCTAAGCATAAGCATTTAAAATAAGCTTATAAAATAAGCTTTTAAAATAAGCTTTTAAAATAAGCATTAAGCATAAGCATTTTAAATAGGCTTTAAAAATAAGCATTAAGAAAAAGCATTAAGCATAAGCATTTAAAAAAAGGTTTTAAAATAAGCATTAAGCATAAGCATTTAAAATAAGCTTAAAACATGAAACATGTAGCATTAAGCATAAGCATAAGCATTAAGCATAAAGCATAAAGCATAAAGCATAAAGCATTAAGCATAAAGCATAAAGCATAAAGCATAAAGCATAAAGCATAAAGCATAAAGCATAAAGCATAAAGCATAAAGCATAAAGCATAAAGCATAAAGCATAAAGCATAAAGCATAAAGCATAAAGCATAAGCATTAAGCATAGGCATTAAGCATAAGCATTAAGCATAGGCATTAAGCAAAAGCATTAAGCATATGCATTAAAAATAAGCATTAGGCATGAGCATTTAAAATAAGCTTTTAAAATAAGCATTTAGCATAAGCATTAAAAATAAGCATTAAGCATAGGCATTAAGCATAATCATTGAAAATAAGCTTATAAAATAAGCTTTTAAAAAAAGCATTAAGCATAAGCATTTAAAATAAGCTTTAAAAAATAAGCTTTTAAAATAAGCATTAAGCATAAGCATTTAAAATAAGCTTTTAAATAAGCATTAAGCATAAGCCTTTAAAATAAGCTTTTAAAATAAGATTTAAAAATAAGCTTTTAAAATAAGCATTTCAAATAAGCTTTTAAAATAAGAATTAAGCATAAGCATTTAAAATAAGCTTTTAAAATAAGCATTTAACCTAAGCATAATCATTTAAAATAAGCATTTAAAATAAGCTTTTAAAATAAGCATTTAGCATAAGCATTAAGCATAAGCATTAAGCATAGGCATTGGGCAAAAGCATTTAAAATAAGCTATTAAAATAAGCATTTAGCAAAAGCATTAAGCAAAGGCATTAAGCATAGGCATTAAGCATAAGCATTAAGCATAAGCATTAAGCATAAGCATTTACAATAAGCATTAAGCATGAGCATTTAAAATAAGCTTTTAAAATAAGCATTTAGCCTAAGCATAAGCATTTAAAATAAGCTTATAAAATAAGCTTTTGAAATAAGCTTTTAAAATAAGCATTAAGCATAAGCATTTTAAATAGGCTTTTAAAATAAGCATTAAGCATAAGCATAAGCATTAAGCATAAAGCATAAAGCATAAAGCATAAAGCATAAAGCATAAAGCATAAAGCATAAAGCTTAAAGCATAAAGCATAAAGCATAAAGCGTAAAGCATTAAGCATTAAGCATAAAGCATAAAGCATAAAGCATAAAGCTTAAAGCATAAAGCATAAAGCATAAAGCGTTAAGCATTAAGCATTAAGCATTAAGCATAAAGCATAAAGCATAAAGCATAAAGCATAAAGCATAAAGCATAAAGCATAAAGCATAAAGCATAAAGAATAAGCATTAAGCATAAAGCATAAAGAATAAGCATTAAGCATAAGCATTAAGCATAAGCATTAAGCATAAGCATTAAGCATAAGCATTAAGCATAAGCATTAAGCATAAGCATTAAGCATAAGCATTAAGCATAAGCATTAAGCATAAGCATTAAGCAGCAAGCCTCATGTCTAAAACATCAAGAATTAATAATTGAGCATTGAGCATTGAACATCAAGCATAGCATCCAACATGGAGCATAGCATCGGACATCGAGCATATCATAGAGGATCATGCATATGTATTCGCTATTAATTTGTCAGTGGCGCCTCTGATTTCTTGTTTTATAATTTATATAAAATTTCAAATTTAATGTATCATCTTAAATAATCCGCCGCTTAATCTAGCTGGCATAATTTTAGGCATTCACCTAATTTTATTTTACTTTATTCATAATAAAGGGCAATGTTGTTTATATTAAATCAATAAATTATTTTTAAAGTTAAACTTTTATTACATCGTCTCAAACTTTTTCGTCTGTGTGTTGCATGTCGCGTGACGGTCGGCCGCGGAGTATTGATAAAGTGAAAGGCGCTCGTATCGATACGGTTTTTTACTAGATACATTGAAAAAATCGAATGTAAGTCACTGTTCACGTATTTTAGTTACCATAAAATATTGGTTACATTTATAAACTGTGAAATTCATGATGAAGATGGAATTGATAATAGAATGATTGAAAATAATTGAAAAACGGATCAAAATGACTCAACGATTATAAAATATTGTTTTCAGTGTTTTAATATGTGTATATCATCTAAATAATTGTTAAGTATTATGTATGTCGTACTCTAAGACACATAGTTCAATAAAAATATTAGTTGGAGACCTAGTCTACTTTTATCATTTCCCATTATCATTCCCATTTTCTAAGTATAAAATTAAGATTGATGAAGCAATTTTTATACCCTTAATGGAATATTATTCCGAAAATTTTTAGTGAAATGTCTATAATGTGAAAAAAAGTTTCACTTTTACGGTGGTTTCATAAAACCACACAAGTTTTTTAGTATAAAGGGTTAATTTCCCTTTTTTTTAAAATAAGCTTTTAACATGATGCATAAGCATTAAAAATAAGCTTTTAAAATAAGCATTAAGAAAAAGCATTAAGCATAAGCATTTAAAATAGGCATTTAGCATAAGCATTAAGCATAGGCATTAAGCAAAAGCATTAAGCATATGCATTAAAAATAAGCATTAGGCATGAGCATTTAAATTAAGCTTTTAAAATAAGCATTAAGCATAAGCATTTAAAATAAGCTTTAAAAAATAAGCTTTAAAAATAAGCTTTTAAAATAAGCTTTTTAAATAAGCATTAAGCATAAGCATTTAAAATAAGCTTTTAAAAAAAGAATTTAGCATAAGCATTTAAAATAAGCTTTTAAAATAAGCATTAAGCATAAGCCTTTAAAATAAGTTTTTAAAATAAGATTTAAAAATAAGCTTTTAAAATAAGCATTAAGCATAAGCATTTCAAATAAGCTTTAAAAAATAAGCTTTAAAAATAAGCTTTTAAAATAAGCTTTTTAAATAAGCATTAAGCATAAGCATTTAAAATAAGCTTTTAAAATAAGCATTAAGCATAAGCCATTAAAATAAGCTTTTAAAATAAGATTTAAAAATAAGCTTTTAAAATAAGCATTAAGCATAAGCATTTCAAAAAAGCTTTTAAAATAAGAATTAAGCATAAGCATTTAAAATAAGCTTTTAAAATAAGCATTTAGCATAAGCATTAAGCATAGGCATTGGGCATAAGCATTTAAAAAAAGCTTTTAAAATAAGCATTTAGCCTAAGCATAAGCATTTAAAATAAGCTTATAAAATAGGCTTTTAAAATAAGCATTGGGCATAAGCATTTAAAATAAGCTTTAAACATGAAACATGTAGCATTAGGCATAAGCATAAGCATTAAGCATAAAGCATAAAGCATAAAGCATAAAGCATTAAGCATAAAGCATAAAGCATAAAGCATAAAGCATAAAGCATAAAGAATAAGCATTAAGCATAAGCATTAAGCAGCAAGCCTCATGTCCAAAACATCAAGAATTAATAATTTAGCATTGAGCATTGAACATCAAGCATAGCATCCAACATGGAGCATAGCATCGGACATCGAGCATATCATAGAGGATCATGCATATGTATTCGCTATTAATTTGTCAGTGGCGCCTCTGATTTCTTGTTTCATAATTTATATAAAATTTCAAATTTAATGTATCATCTTAAATAATCCACCGCTTAATCTAGCTGGCATAATTTTAGGCATTTACCTAATTTTATTTTACTTTATTCATAATAAAGGTCATTGTTAATTATATTAAATCAATAAATTATTTTTAGTACGAAATAATTTTTACCACAAAAGCTAAATTTCCTTTTTTTTTTAAACTAACCATTAAACATGAAACATTTAGCATTAAGCAAAAGCATTAAGGATAAGCATAAGTAGAAAGCATAAGCATTTAAAATAAGCTTTTAAAATAAGCATTAAGAAAAAGCATTAAGCATAAGCATTTAAAAAAAGGTTTTAAAATAAGCATTAAGCATAAGCATTTAAAATAAGCTTTTAAAATAAGCATTTAGCCTAAGCATAAGCATTTAAAATAAGCTTATAAAATAGGCTTTAAAAATAAGCATTGGGCATAAGCATTTAAAATAAGCTTTAAACATGAAACATGTAGCATTAAGCATAAGCATAAGCATTAAGCATAAAGCATAAAGCATAAAGCCTAAGGCATAAAGCATAAAGCATAAAGCATAAAGCATAAAGCATAAAGCATAAAGCATAAAGCATAAAGCATAAAGCATTAAGCATAAAGCATAAAGCATAAAGCATAAAAGATAAGCATTAAGCATAAGCATTAAGCATAAGCATTAAGCATAAGCATTAAGCATTAAGCATAAGCATTAAGCATAAGCATTAAGCATAAGCATTAAGCATAAGCATTAAGCATAAGCATTAAGCATAAGCATTAAGCATAAGCATTAAGCATAAGCATTAAGCATAAGCATTAAGCATAAGCATTAAGCATAAGCATTAAGCATAAGCATTAAGCATAAGCATTAAGCATAAGCATTAAGCATAAGCATTAAGCATAAGCATTAAGCATAAGCATTAAGCAGCAAGCCTCATGTCTAAAACATCAAGAATTAATAATTGAGCATTGAGCATTGAACATCAAGCATAGCATCCAACATGGAGCATAGCATCGGACATCGAGCATATCATAGAGGATCATGCATATGTATTCGCTATTAATTTGTCAGTGGCGCCTCTGATTTCTTGTTTTATAATTTATATAAAATTTCAAATTTAATGTATCATCTTAAATAATCCACCGCTTAATCTAGCTGGCATAATTTTAGGCATTGACCTAATTTTATTTTACTTTATTCATAATAAAGGGCAATGTTGTTTATATTAAATCAATAAATTATTTTTAGTACAAAGGGTAAATTTCCTTTTTTTTAAATTAGCTTTAAACATGATGCATAAGCATTAAAAATAAGCTTTTAAAATAAGCATTTAGCATAAGCATTAAGCATAAGCATTAAGCATAGGCATTAAGCATAAGCATTAAGCATAAGCATTTTCAATAAGCATTAAGCATGAGCATTTAAAATAAGCTTTTAAAATAAGCTTTTAAAATAAGCATTTAGCCTAAGCATAAGCATTTAAAATAAGCTTATAAAATAAGCTTTTAAAATAAGCTTTTAAAATAAGCATTAAGCATAAGCATTTTAAATAGGCTTTTAAAATAAGCATTGGGCATAAGCATTTAAAATAAGCTTTTAAAATACGCATTTAGCATAAGCATTTAAAATAAGCTTTTAAAATAAGCATTTAGCATAAGCTTTTAAAATAAGCATTAAGCATAAGCCTTTAAAATAAGCTTTTAAAATAAGATTTAAAAATAAGCTTTTAAAATAAGCATTAAGCATAAGCATTTCAAAAAAGCTTTTAAAATAAAAATTAACCATAAGCATTTAAAATAAGCTTTTAAAATAAGCATTTAGCATAAGCATTAAGCATAGGCATTGGGCATAAGCATTTAAAATAAGCTTTTAAAATAAGCATTTAGCCTAAGCTTATAAAATAGGCTTTTAAAATAAGCATTGGGCATAAGCATTTAAAATAAGCTTTAAACATGAAACATGTAGCATTAAGCATAAGCATAAGCATTAAGCATAAAGCATAAAGCATAAAGCATAAAGCATAAAGCATAAAGCATAAAGCATAAAGCATAAAGCATAAAGCATTAAGCATAAAGCATTAAGCATAAAGCATAAAGCATAAAGCATAAAGCATAAATCATAAAGCATAAAGCATAAAGCATAAAGCATAAAGCATAAAGCATAAAGCATAAAGCATAAAGCATAAAGCATAAAGCATAAAGCATAAAGAATAAGCATTAAGCATAAGCATTAAGCATAGGCATTAAGCATAAGCATTAAGCGTAAGCATTTACAATAAGCATTAAGCATGAGCATTTCAAATAAGCTTTTAAAATAAGCATTTAGCCTAAGCATAAGCATTTAAAATAAGCTTATAAAATAAGCTTTTAAAATAAGCTTTTAAAATAAGCATTAAGCATAAGCATTTTAAATAGGCTTTAAAAATAAGCATTAAGAAAAAGCATTAAGCATAAGCATTTAAAAAAAGGTTTTAAAATAAGCATTAAGCATAAGCATTTAAAATAAGCTTAAAACATGAAACATGTAGCATTAAGCATAAGCATAAGCATAAAGCATAAAGCATAAAGCATAAAGCATAAAGCATAAAGCATAAAGCATAAAGCATAAAGCATTAAGCATAAAGCATAAAGCATAAAGCATAAAGCATAAAGCATAAAGCATAAAGCATAAAGCATAAAGCATAAAGCATAAAGCATAAAGCATAAAGCATAAAGCATAAAGCATAAAGCATAAAGCATAAAGCATAAAGCATAAAGCATAAAGCATAAAGCATAAAGCATAAAGCATAAAGCATAAAGCATAAAGCATAAAGCATAAAGAATAAGCATTAAGCATAAAGCATAAAGAATAAGCATTAAGCATAAGCATTAAGCATAAGCATTAAGCATAAGCATTAAGCATAAGCATTAAGCATAAGCATTAAGCATAAGCATTAAGCATAAGCATTAAGCATAAGCATTAAGCATAAGCATTAAGCATAAGCATTAAGCAGCAAGCCTCATGTCTAAAACATCAAGAATTAATAATTGAGCATTGAGCATTGAACATCAAGCATAGCATCGGACATCGAGCATATCATAGAGGATCATGCATATGTATTCGCTATTAATTTGTCAGTGGCGCCTCTGATTTCTTGTTTTATAATTTATATAAAATTTCAAATTTAATGTATCATCTTAAATAATCCACTGCTTAATCTAGCTGGCATAATTTTAGGCATTGACCTAATTTTATTTTACTTTATTCATAATAAAGGGCAATGTTGTTTATATTAAATCAATAAATTATTTTTAGTACAAAGGGTAAATTTCCTTTTTTTTAAATGAGCTTTAAACATGATGCATAAGCATTAAAAATTAACTTTTAAAATAAGCATTAAGCATAAGCATTAAGCATAAGCATTAAGCATAAGCATTAAGCATAAGCATTAAGCATAAGCATTAAGCATAAGCATTAAGCATAAGCATTAAGCATAAGCATTAAGCAGCAAGCCTCATGTCTAAAACATCAAGAATTAATAATTGAGCATTGAGCATTGAACATCAAGCATAGCATCCAACATGGAGCATAGCATCGGACATCGAGCATATCATAGAGGATCATGCATATGTATTCGCTATTAATTTGTCAGTGGCGCCTCTGATTTCTTGTTTTATAATTTATATAAAATTTCAAATTTAATGTATCATCTTAAATAATCCGCCGCTTAATCTAGCTGGCATAATTTTAGGCATTCACCTAATTTTATTTTACTTTATTCATAATAAAGGGCAATGTTGTTTATATTAAATCAATAAATTATTTTTAAAGTTAAACTTTTATTACATCGTCTCAAACTTTTTCGTCTGTGTGTTGCATGTCGCGTGACGGTCGGCCGCGGAGTATTGATAAAGTGAAAGGCGCTCGTATCGATACGGTTTTTTACTAGATACATTGAAAAAATCGAATGTAAGTCACTGTTCACGTATTTTAGTTACCATAAAATATTGGTTACATTTATAAACTGTGAAATTCATGATGAAGATGGAATTGATAATAGAATGATTGAAAATAATTGAAAAACGGATCAAAATGACTCAACGATTATAAAATATTGTTTTCAGTGTTTTAATATGTGTATATCATCTAAATAATTGTTAAGTATTATGTATGTCGTACTCTAAGACACATAGTTCAATAAAAATATTAGTTGGAGACCTAGTCTACTTTTATCATTTCCCATTATCATTCCCATTTTCTAAGTATAAAATTAAGATTGATGAAGCAATTTTTATACCCTTAATGGAATATTATTCCGAAAATTTTTAGTGAAATGTCTATAATGTGAAAAAAAGTTTCACTTTTACGGTGGTTTCATAAAACCACACAAGTTTTTTAGTATAAAGGGTTAATTTCCCTTTTTTTTAAAATAAGCTTTTAACATGATGCATAAGCATTAAAAATAAGCTTTTAAAATAAGCATTAAGAAAAAGCATTAAGCATAAGCATTTAAAATAGGCATTTAGCATAAGCATTAAGCATAGGCATTAAGCAAAAGCATTAAGCATATGCATTAAAAATAAGCATTAGGCATGAGCATTTAAATTAAGCTTTTAAAATAAGCATTAAGCATAAGCATTTAAAATAAGCTTTAAAAAATAAGCTTTAAAAATAAGCTTTTAAAATAAGCTTTTTAAATAAGCATTAAGCATAAGCATTTAAAATAAGCTTTTAAAAAAAGAATTTAGCATAAGCATTTAAAATAAGCTTTTAAAATAAGCATTAAGCATAAGCCTTTAAAATAAGTTTTTAAAATAAGATTTAAAAATAAGCTTTTAAAATAAGCATTAAGCATAAGCATTTCAAATAAGCTTTAAAAAATAAGCTTTAAAAATAAGCTTTTAAAATAAGCTTTTTAAATAAGCATTAAGCATAAGCATTTAAAATAAGCTTTTAAAATAAGCATTAAGCATAAGCCATTAAAATAAGCTTTTAAAATAAGATTTAAAAATAAGCTTTTAAAATAAGCATTAAGCATAAGCATTTCAAAAAAGCTTTTAAAATAAGAATTAAGCATAAGCATTTAAAATAAGCTTTTAAAATAAGCATTTAGCATAAGCATTAAGCATAGGCATTGGGCATAAGCATTTAAAAAAAGCTTTTAAAATAAGCATTTAGCCTAAGCATAAGCATTTAAAATAAGCTTATAAAATAGGCTTTTAAAATAAGCATTGGGCATAAGCATTTAAAATAAGCTTTAAACATGAAACATGTAGCATTAGGCATAAGCATAAGCATTAAGCATAAAGCATAAAGCATAAAGCATAAAGCATTAAGCATAAAGCATAAAGCATAAAGCATAAAGCATAAAGCATAAAGAATAAGCATTAAGCATAAGCATTAAGCAGCAAGCCTCATGTCCAAAACATCAAGAATTAATAATTTAGCATTGAGCATTGAACATCAAGCATAGCATCCAACATGGAGCATAGCATCGGACATCGAGCATATCATAGAGGATCATGCATATGTATTCGCTATTAATTTGTCAGTGGCGCCTCTGATTTCTTGTTTCATAATTTATATAAAATTTCAAATTTAATGTATCATCTTAAATAATCCACCGCTTAATCTAGCTGGCATAATTTTAGGCATTTACCTAATTTTATTTTACTTTATTCATAATAAAGGTCATTGTTAATTATATTAAATCAATAAATTATTTTTAGTACGAAATAATTTTTACCACAAAAGCTAAATTTCCTTTTTTTTTTAAACTAACCATTAAACATGAAACATTTAGCATTAAGCAAAAGCATTAAGGATAAGCATAAGTAGAAAGCATAAGCATTTAAAATAAGCTTTTAAAATAAGCATTAAGAAAAAGCATTAAGCATAAGCATTTAAAAAAAGGTTTTAAAATAAGCATTAAGCATAAGCATTTAAAATAAGCTTTTAAAATAAGCATTTAGCCTAAGCATAAGCATTTAAAATAAGCTTATAAAATAGGCTTTAAAAATAAGCATTGGGCATAAGCATTTAAAATAAGCTTTAAACATGAAACATGTAGCATTAAGCATAAGCATAAGCATTAAGCATAAAGCATAAAGCATAAAGCCTAAGGCATAAAGCATAAAGCATAAAGCATAAAGCATAAAGCATAAAGCATAAAGCATAAAGCATAAAGCATAAAGCATAAAGCATTAAGCATAAAGCATAAAGCATAAAGCATAAAAGATAAGCATTAAGCATAAGCATTAAGCATAAGCATTAAGCATAAGCATTAAGCATTAAGCATTAAGCATAAGCATTAAGCATAAGCATTAAGCATAAGCATTAAGCATAAGCATTAAGCATAAGCATTAAGCATAAGCATTAAGCATAAGCATTAAGCATAAGCATTAAGCATAAGCATTAAGCATAAGCATTAAGCATAAGCATTAAGCATAAGCATTAAGCATAAGCATTAAGCATAAGCATTAAGCAGCAAGCCTCATGTCTAAAACATCAAGAATTAATAATTGAGCATTGAGCATTGAACATCAAGCATAGCATCCAACATGGAGCATAGCATCGGACATCGAGCATATCATAGAGGATCATGCATATGTATTCGCTATTAATTTGTCAGTGGCGCCTCTGATTTCTTGTTTTATAATTTATATAAAATTTCAAATTTAATGTATCATCTTAAATAATCCACCGCTTAATCTAGCTGGCATAATTTTAGGCATTGACCTAATTTTATTTTACTTTATTCATAATAAAGGGCAATGTTGTTTATATTAAATCAATAAATTATTTTTAGTACAAAGGGTAAATTTCCTTTTTTTTAAATTAGCTTTAAACATGATGCATAAGCATTAAAAATAAGCTTTTAAAATAAGCATTTAGCATAAGCATTAAGCATAAGCATTAAGCATAGGCATTAAGCATAAGCATTAAGCATAAGCATTTTCAATAAGCATTAAGCATGAGCATTTAAAATAAGCTTTTAAAATAAGCTTTTAAAATAAGCATTTAGCCTAAGCATAAGCATTTAAAATAAGCTTATAAAATAAGCTTTTAAAATAAGCTTTTAAAATAAGCATTAAGCATAAGCATTTTAAATAGGCTTTTAAAATAAGCATTGGGCATAAGCATTTAAAATAAGCTTTTAAAATACGCATTTAGCATAAGCATTTAAAATAAGCTTTTAAAATAAGCATTTAGCATAAGCTTTTAAAATAAGCATTAAGCATAAGCCTTTAAAATAAGCTTTTAAAATAAGATTTAAAAATAAGCTTTTAAAATAAGCATTAAGCATAAGCATTTCAAAAAAGCTTTTAAAATAAAAATTAACCATAAGCATTTAAAATAAGCTTTTAAAATAAGCATTTAGCCTAAGCTTATAAAATAGGCTTTTAAAATAAGCATTGGGCATAAGCATTTAAAATAAGCTTTAAACATGAAACATGTAGCATTAAGCATAAGCATAAGCATTAAGCATAAAGCATAAAGCATAAAGCATAAAGCATAAAGCATAAAGCATAAAGCATAAAGCATAAAGCATAAAGCATTAAGCATAAAGCATTAAGCATAAAGCATAAAGCATAAAGCATAAAGCATAAATCATAAAGCATAAAGCATAAAGCATAAAGCATAAAGCATAAAGCATAAAGCATAAAGCATAAAGCATAAAGCATAAAGCATAAAGCATAAAGAATAAGCATTAAGCATAAGCATTAAGCATAGGCATTAAGCATAAGCATTAAGCGTAAGCATTTACAATAAGCATTAAGCATGAGCATTTCAAATAAGCTTTTAAAATAAGCATTTAGCCTAAGCATAAGCATTTAAAATAAGCTTATAAAATAAGCTTTTAAAATAAGCTTTTAAAATAAGCATTAAGCATAAGCATTTTAAATAGGCTTTAAAAATAAGCATTAAGAAAAAGCATTAAGCATAAGCATTTAAAAAAAGGTTTTAAAATAAGCATTAAGCATAAGCATTTAAAATAAGCTTAAAACATGAAACATGTAGCATTAAGCATAAGCATAAGCATAAAGCATAAAGCATAAAGCATAAAGCATAAAGCATAAAGCATAAAGCATAAAGCATAAAGCATTAAGCATAAAGCATAAAGCATAAAGCATAAAGCATAAAGCATAAAGCATAAAGCATAAAGCATAAAGCATAAAGCATAAAGCATAAAGCATAAAGCATAAAGCATAAAGCATAAAGCATAAAGCATAAAGCATAAAGCATAAAGCATAAAGAATAAGCATTAAGCATAAAGCATAAAGAATAAGCATTAAGCATAAGCATTAAGCATAAGCATTAAGCATAAGCATTAAGCATAAGCATTAAGCATAAGCATTAAGCATAAGCATTAAGCATAAGCATTAAGCATAAGCATTAAGCATAAGCATTAAGCATAAGCATTAAGCATAAGCATTAAGCAGCAAGCCTCATGTCTAAAACATCAAGAATTAATAATTGAGCATTGAGCATTGAACATCAAGCATAGCATCGGACATCGAGCATATCATAGAGGATCATGCATATGTATTCGCTATTAATTTGTCAGTGGCGCCTCTGATTTCTTGTTTTATAATTTATATAAAATTTCAAATTTAATGTATCATCTTAAATAATCCACTGCTTAATCTAGCTGGCATAATTTTAGGCATTGACCTAATTTTATTTTACTTTATTCATAATAAAGGGCAATGTTGTTTATATTAAATCAATAAATTATTTTTAGTACAAAGGGTAAATTTCCTTTTTTTTAAATGAGCTTTAAACATGATGCATAAGCATTAAAAATTAACTTTTAAAATAAGCATTTAGCATAAGCATTAAGCATAAGCATTAAGCATAGGCATTAAGCATAAGCATTAAGCATAAGCATTTTCAATAAGCATTAAGCATGAGCATTTAAAATAAGCTTTTAAAATAAGCTTTTAAAATAAGCATTTAGCCTAAGCATAAGCATTTAAAATAAGCTTATAAAATAAGCTTTTAAAATAAGCTTTTAAAATAAGCTTTTAAAATAAGCTTTTAAAATAAGCTTTTAAAATAAGCTTTTAAAATAAGCATTAAGCATAAGCATTTTAAATAGGCTTTTAAAATAAGCATTGGGCATAAGCATTTAAAATAAGCTTTTAAAATACGCATTTAGCATAAGCATTTAAAATAAGCTTTTAAAATAAGCATTTAGCATAAGCTTTTAAAATAAGCATTAAGCATAAGCCTTTAAACTAAGCTTTTAAAATAAGATTTAAAAATAAGCATTTAAAATAAGCATTAAGCATAAGCATTTCAAAAAAGCTTTTAAAATAAGAATTAAGCATAAGCATTTAAAATAAGCTTTTAAAATAAGCATTTAGCATAAGCATTAAGCATAGGCATTGGGCATAAGCATTTAAAATAAGCTTTTAAAATAAGCATTTAGCCTAAGCTTATAAAATAGGCTTTTAAAATAAGCATTGGGCATAAGCATTTAAAATAAGCTTTAAACATGAAACATGTAGCATTAAGCATAAGCATAAGCATTAAGCATAAAGCATAAAGCATAAAGCATAAAGCATAAAGCATAAAGCATAAAGCATAAAGCATAAAGCATAAAGCATAAAGCATAAAGCATAAAGCATAAAGCATAAAGCATAAAGCATAAAGCATAAAGCATAAAGCATAAAGCATAAAGCATAAAGCATAAAGCATAAAGCATAAAGCATAAAGCATAAAGCATAAAGCATAAAGCATAAAGCATAAAGCATAAAGCATAAAGCATAAAGCATAAAGCATAAAGCATAAAGCATAAGCATTAAGCATAGGCATTAAGCATAAGCATTAAGCATAAGCATTTTCAATAAGCATTAAGCATGAGCATTTAAAATAAGCTTTTAAAATAAGCTTTTAAAATAAGCATTAAGCCTAAGCATAAGCATTTAAAATAAGCTTATAAAATAGGCTTTTAAAATAAGCTTTTAAAATAAGCTTTTAAAATAAGCTTTTAAAATAAGCTTTTAAAATAAGCTTTTAAAATAAGCATTAAGCATAAGCATTTTAAATAGGCTTTTAAAATAAGCATTGGGCATAAGCATTTAAAATAAGCTTTTAAAATACGCATTTAGCATAAGCATTTAAAATAAGCTTTTAAAATAAGCATTTAGCATAAGCATAAAGCATAAAGCATAAAGCATAAAGCATAAAGCATAAAGCATAAAGCATAAAGCATAAAGCATAAAGCATAAAGCATAAAGCATAAAGCATAAAGCATAAAGCATAAAGCATAAAGCATAAAGCATAAAGCATAAAGCATAAAGCATAAAGCATAAAGCATAAAGCATAAAGCATAAAGCATAAAGCATAAAGCATAAAGCATAAAGCATAAAGCATAAAGCATAAAGCATAAAGCATAAAGAATAAGCATAAGCATTAAGCATAGGCATTAAGCATAAGCATTAAGCGTAAGCATTTACAATAAGCATTTAAAATACGCATTTAGCATAAGCATTTAAAATAAGCTTTTAAAATAAGCATTTAGCATAAGCATAAAGCATAAAGCATAAAGCATAAAGCATAAAGCATAAAGCATAAAGCATAAAGCATAAAGCATAAAGCATAAAGCATAAAGCATAAAGCATAAAGCATAAAGCATAAAGCATAAAGCATAAAGCATAAAGCATAAAGCATAAAGCATAAAGCATAAAGCATAAAGAATAAGCATAAGCATTAAGCATAGGCATTAAGCATAAGCATTAAGCGTAAGCATTTACAATAAGCATTAAGCATGAGCATTTCAAATAAGCTTTTAAAATAAGCATTTAGCCTAAGCATAAGCATTTAAAATAAGCTTATAAAATAAGCTTTTAAAATAAGCTTTTAAAATAAGCATTAAGCATAAGCATTTTAAATAGGCTTTAAAAATAAGCATTAAGAAAAAGCATTAAGCATAAGCATTTAAAAAAAGGTTTTAAAATAAGCATTAAGCATAAGCATTTAAAATAAGCTTAAAACATGAAACATGTAGCATTAAGCATAAGCATAAGCATTAAGCATAAAGCATAAAGCATAAAGCCTAAGGCATAAAGCATAAAGCATAAAGCATAAAGCATAAAGCATAAAGCATAAAGCATAAAGCATAAAGCATAAAGCATAAAGCATAAAGCATAAAGCATAAAGCATTAAGCATTAAGCATAAAGCATAAAGCATAAAGCATAAAAGATAAGCATAAGCATTAAGCATAAGCATTAAGCATAAGCATTAAGCATAAGCATTAAGCATAAGCATTAAGCATAAGCATTAAGCATAAGCATTTAGCATAAGCATTAAGCATAAGCATTAAGCATAAGCATTAAGCATAAGCATTAAGCATAAGCATTAAGCATAAGCATTAAGCATAAGCATTAAGCATAAGCATTAAGCATAAGCATTAAGCATAAGCATTAAGCATAAGCATTAAGCATAAGCATTAAGCATAAGCATTAAGCATAAGCATTAAGCATAAGCATTAAGCATAAGCATTAAGCATAAGCATTAAGCATAAGCATTAAGCATAAGCATTAAGCAGCAAGCCTCATGTCTAAAACATCAAGAATTAATAATTGAGCATTGAGCATTGAACATCAAGCATAGCATCGGACATCGAGCATATCATAGAGGATCATGCATATGTATTCGCTATTAATTTGTCAGTGGCGCCTCTGATTTCTTGTTTTATAATTTATATAAAATTTCAAATTTAATGTATCATCTTAAATAATCCACTGCTTAATCTAGCTGGCATAATTTTAGGCATTGACCTAATTTTATTTTACTTTATTCATAATAAAGGGCAATGTTGTTTATATTAAATCAATAAATTATTTTTAGTACAAAGGGTAAATTTCCTTTTTTTTAAATGAGCTTTAAACATGATGCATAAGCATTAAAAATTAACTTTTAAAATAAGCATTTAGCATAAGCATTAAGCATAAGCATTAAGCATAGGCATTAAGCATAAGCATTAAGCATAAGCATTTTCAATAAGCATTAAGCATGAGCATTTAAAATAAGCTTTTAAAATAAGCTTTTAAAATAAGCATTTAGCCTAAGCATAAGCATTTAAAATAAGCTTATAAAATAAGCTTTTAAAATAAGCTTTTAAAATAAGCTTTTAAAATAAGCTTTTAAAATAAGCATTAAGCATAAGCATTTTAAATAGGCTTTTAAAATAAGCATTGGGCATAAGCATTTAAAATAAGCTTTTAAAATACGCATTTAGCATAAGCATTTAAAATAAGCTTTTAAAATAAGCATTTAGCATAAGCTTTTAAAATAAGCATTAAGCATAAGCCTTTAAACTAAGCTTTTAAAATAAGATTTAAAAATAAGCTTTTAAAATAAGCATTAAGCATAAGCATTTCAAAAAAGCTTTTAAAATAAGATTTAAGCATAAGCATTTAAAATAAGCTTTTAAAATAAGCATTTAGCATAAGCATTAAGCATAGGCATTGGGCATAAGCATTTAAAATAGGCTTTTAAAATAAGCATTGGGCATAAGCATTTAAAATAAGCTTTAAACATGAAACATGTAGCATTAAGCATAAGCATAAGCATTAAGCATAAAGCATAAAGCATAAAGCATAAAGCATAAAGCATAAAGCATAAAGCATAAAGCATTAAGCATAAAGCATTAAGCATAAAGCATAAAGCATAAAGCATAAAGCATAAAGCATAAAGCATAAAGCATAAAGCATAAAGCATAAAGCATAAAGCATAAAGCATAAAGCATAAAGCATAAAGCATAAAGCATAAAGCATAAAGCATAAAGCATAAAGCATAAAGCATAAAGCATAAAGCATAAAGAATAAGCATAAGCATTAAGCATAGGCATTAAGCATAAGCATTAAGCGTAAGCATTTACAATAAGCATTAAGCATGAGCATTTCAAATAAGCTTTTAAAATAAGCATTTAGCCTAAGCATAAGCATTTAAAATAAGCTTATAAAATAAGCTTTTAAAATAAGCTTTTAAAATAAGCATTAAGCATAAGCATTTTAAATAGGCTTTAAAAATAAGCATTAAGAAAAAGCATTAAGCATAAGCATTTAAAAAAAGGTTTTAAAATAAGCATTAAGCATAAGCATTTAAAATAAGCTTAAAACATGAAACATGTAGCATTAAGCATAAGCATAAGCATTAAGCATAAAGCATAAAGCATAAAGCATAAAGCATTAAGCATAAAGCATAAAGCATAAAGCATAAAGCATAAAGCATAAAGCATAAAGCATAAAGCATAAAGCATAAAGCATAAAGCATAAAGCATAAAGCATAAAGCATAAAGCATAAAGCATAAAGCATAAAGCATAAAGCATAAAGCATAAAGCATAAAGCATAAAGCATAAAGCATAAAGCATAAAGCATAAGCATTAAGCATAGGCATTAAGCATAAGCATTAAGCATAGGCATTAAGCAAAAGCATTAAGCATATGCATTAAAAATAAGCATTAGGCATGAGCATTTAAAATAAGCTTTTAAAATAAGCATTTAGCATAAGCATTAAAAATAAGCATTAAGCATAGGCATTAAGCATAATCATTGAAAATAAGCTTATAAAATAAGCTTTTAAAAAAAGCATTAAGCATAAGCATTTAAAATAAGCTTTAAAAAATAAGCTTTTAAAATAAGCATTAAGCATAAGCATTTAAAATAAGCTTTTAAATAAGCATTAAGCATAAGCCTTTAAAATAAGCTTTTAAAATAAGATTTAAAAATAAGCTTTTAAAATAAGCATTTCAAATAAGCTTTTAAAATAAGAATTAAGCATAAGCATTTAAAATAAGCTTTTAAAATAAGCATTTAACCTAAGCATAATCATTTAAAATAAGCATTTAAAATAAGCTTTTAAAATAAGCATTTAGCATAAGCATTAAGCATAAGCATTAAGCATAGGCATTGGGCAAAAGCATTTAAAATAAGCTATTAAAATAAGCATTTAGCAAAAGCATTAAGCAAAGGCATTAAGCATAGGCATTAAGCATAAGCATTAAGCATAAGCATTAAGCATAAGCATTTACAATAAGCATTAAGCATGAGCATTTAAAATAAGCTTTTAAAATAAGCATTTAGCCTAAGCATAAGCATTTAAAATAAGCTTATAAAATAAGCTTTTGAAATAAGCTTTTAAAATAAGCATTAAGCATAAGCATTTTAAATAGGCTTTTAAAATAAGCATTAAGCATAAGCATAAGCATTAAGCATAAAGCATAAAGCATAAAGCATAAAGCATAAAGCATAAAGCATAAAGCATAAAGCATAAAGCTTAAAGCATAAAGCATAAAGCATAAAGCGTAAAGCATTAAGCATTAAGCATAAAGCATAAAGCATAAAGCATAAAGCTTAAAGCATAAAGCATAAAGCATAAAGCGTAAAGCGTTAAGCATTAAGCATTAAGCATTAAGCATAAAGCATAAAGCATAAAGCATAAAGCATAAAGCATAAAGCATAAAGCATAAAGAATAAGCATTAAGCATAAAGCATAAAGAATAAGCATTAAGCATAAGCATTAAGCATAAGCATTAAGCATAAGCATTAAGCATAAGCATTAAGCATAAGCATTAAGCATAAGCATTAAGCATAAGCATTAAGCATAAGCATTAAGCAGCAAGCCTCATGTCTAAAACATCAAGAATTAATAATTGAGCATTGAGCATTGAACATCAAGCATAGCATCCAACATGGAGCATAGCATCGGACATCGAGCATATCATAGAGGATCATGCATATGTATTCGCTATTAATTTGTCAGTGGCGCCTCTGATTTCTTGTTTTATAATTTATATAAAATTTCAAATTTAATGTATCATCTTAAATAATCCGCCGCTTAATCTAGCTGGCATAATTTTAGGCATTCACCTAATTTTATTTTACTTTATTCATAATAAAGGGCAATGTTGTTTATATTAAATCAATAAATTATTTTTAAAGTTAAACTTTTATTACATCGTCTCAAACTTTTTCGTCTGTGTGTTGCATGTCGCGTGACGGTCGGCCGCGGAGTATTGATAAAGTGAAAGGCGCTCGTATCGATACGGTTTTTTACTAGATACATTGAAAAAATCGAATGTAAGTCACTGTTCACGTATTTTAGTTACCATAAAATATTGGTTACATTTATAAACTGTGAAATTCATGATGAAGATGGAATTGATAATAGAATGATTGAAAATAATTGAAAAACGGATCAAAATGACTCAACGATTATAAAATATTGTTTTCAGTGTTTTAATATGTGTATATCATCTAAATAATTGTTAAGTATTATGTATGTCGTACTCTAAGACACATAGTTCAATAAAAATATTAGTTGGAGACCTAGTCTACTTTTATCATTTCCCATTATCATTCCCATTTTCTAAGTATAAAATTAAGATTGATGAAGCAATTTTTATACCCTTAATGGAATATTATTCCGAAAATTTTTAGTGAAATGTCTATAATGTGAAAAAAAGTTTCACTTTTACGGTGGTTTCATAAAACCACACAAGTTTTTTAGTATAAAGGGTTAATTTCCCTTTTTTTTAAAATAAGCTTTTAACATGATGCATAAGCATTAAAAATAAGCTTTTAAAATAAGCATTAAGAAAAAGCATTAAGCATAAGCATTTAAAATAGGCATTTAGCATAAGCATTAAGCATAGGCATTAAGCAAAAGCATTAAGCATATGCATTAAAAATAAGCATTAGGCATGAGCATTTAAATTAAGCTTTTAAAATAAGCATTAAGCATAAGCATTTAAAATAAGCTTTAAAAAATAAGCTTTAAAAATAAGCTTTTAAAATAAGCTTTTTAAATAAGCATTAAGCATAAGCATTTAAAATAAGCTTTTAAAAAAAGAATTTAGCATAAGCATTTAAAATAAGCTTTTAAAATAAGCATTAAGCATAAGCCTTTAAAATAAGTTTTTAAAATAAGATTTAAAAATAAGCTTTTAAAATAAGCATTAAGCATAAGCATTTCAAATAAGCTTTAAAAAATAAGCTTTAAAAATAAGCTTTTAAAATAAGCTTTTTAAATAAGCATTAAGCATAAGCATTTAAAATAAGCTTTTAAAATAAGCATTAAGCATAAGCCATTAAAATAAGCTTTTAAAATAAGATTTAAAAATAAGCTTTTAAAATAAGCATTAAGCATAAGCATTTCAAAAAAGCTTTTAAAATAAGAATTAAGCATAAGCATTTAAAATAAGCTTTTAAAATAAGCATTTAGCATAAGCATTAAGCATAGGCATTGGGCATAAGCATTTAAAAAAAGCTTTTAAAATAAGCATTTAGCCTAAGCATAAGCATTTAAAATAAGCTTATAAAATAGGCTTTTAAAATAAGCATTGGGCATAAGCATTTAAAATAAGCTTTAAACATGAAACATGTAGCATTAGGCATAAGCATAAGCATTAAGCATAAAGCATAAAGCATAAAGCATAAAGCATTAAGCATAAAGCATAAAGCATAAAGCATAAAGCATAAAGCATAAAGCATAAAGCATAAAGAATAAGCATTAAGCATAAGCATTAAGCAGCAAGCCTCATGTCCAAAACATCAAGAATTAATAATTTAGCATTGAGCATTGAACATCAAGCATAGCATCCAACATGGAGCATAGCATCGGACATCGAGCATATCATAGAGGATCATGCATATGTATTCGCTATTAATTTGTCAGTGGCGCCTCTGATTTCTTGTTTCATAATTTATATAAAATTTCAAATTTAATGTATCATCTTAAATAATCCACCGCTTAATCTAGCTGGCATAATTTTAGGCATTTACCTAATTTTATTTTACTTTATTCATAATAAAGGTCATTGTTAATTATATTAAATCAATAAATTATTTTTAGTACGAAATAATTTTTACCACAAAAGCTAAATTTCCTTTTTTTTTTAAACTAACCATTAAACATGAAACATTTAGCATTAAGCAAAAGCATTAAGGATAAGCATAAGTAGAAAGCATAAGCATTTAAAATAAGCTTTTAAAATAAGCATTAAGAAAAAGCATTAAGCATAAGCATTTAAAAAAAGGTTTTAAAATAAGCATTAAGCATAAGCATTTAAAATAAGCTTTTAAAATAAGCATTTAGCCTAAGCATAAGCATTTAAAATAAGCTTATAAAATAGGCTTTAAAAATAAGCATTGGGCATAAGCATTTAAAATAAGCTTTAAACATGAAACATGTAGCATTAAGCATAAGCATAAGCATTAAGCATAAAGCATAAAGCATAAAGCCTAAGGCATAAAACATAAAGCATAAAGCATAAAGCATAAAGCATAAAGCATAAAGCATAAAGCATAAAGCATAAAGCATAAAGCATAAAGCATAAAGCATTAAGCATAAAGCATAAAGCATAAAGCATAAAAGATAAGCATTAAGCATAAGCATTAAGCATAAGCATTAAGCATAAGCATTAAGCATTAAGCATAAGCATTAAGCATAAGCATTAAGCATAAGCATTAAGCATAAGCATTAAGCATAAGCATTAAGCATAAGCATTAAGCATAAGCATTAAGCATAAGCATTAAGCATAAGCATTAAGCATAAGCATTAAGCATAAGCATTAAGCATAAGCATTAAGCATAAGCATTAAGCATAAGCATTAAGCATAAGCATTAAGCATAAGCATTAAGCATAAGCATTAAGCAGCAAGCCTCATGTCTAAAACATCAAGAATTAATAATTGAGCATTGAGCATTGAACATCAAGCATAGCATCCAACATGGAGCATAGCATCGGACATCGAGCATATCATAGAGGATCATGCATATGTATTCGCTATTAATTTGTCAGTGGCGCCTCTGATTTCTTGTTTTATAATTTATATAAAATTTCAAATTTAATGTATCATCTTAAATAATCCACCGCTTAATCTAGCTGGCATAATTTTAGGCATTGACCTAATTTTATTTTACTTTATTCATAATAAAGGGCAATGTTGTTTATATTAAATCAATAAATTATTTTTAGTACAAAGGGTAAATTTCCTTTTTTTTAAATTAGCTTTAAACATGATGCATAAGCATTAAAAATAAGCTTTTAAAATAAGCATTTAGCATAAGCATTAAGCATAAGCATTAAGCATAGGCATTAAGCATAAGCATTAAGCATAAGCATTTTCAATAAGCATTAAGCATGAGCATTTAAAATAAGCTTTTAAAATAAGCTTTTAAAATAAGCATTTAGCCTAAGCATAAGCATTTAAAATAAGCTTATAAAATAAGCTTTTAAAATAAGCTTTTAAAATAAGCATTAAGCATAAGCATTTTAAATAGGCTTTTAAAATAAGCATTGGGCATAAGCATTTAAAATAAGCTTTTAAAATACGCATTTAGCATAAGCATTTAAAATAAGCTTTTAAAATAAGCATTTAGCATAAGCTTTTAAAATAAGCATTAAGCATAAGCCTTTAAAATAAGCTTTTAAAATAAGATTTAAAAATAAGCTTTTAAAATAAGCATTAAGCATAAGCATTTCAAAAAAGCTTTTAAAATAAAAATTAACCATAAGCATTTAAAATAAGCTTTTAAAATAAGCATTTAGCCTAAGCTTATAAAATAGGCTTTTAAAATAAGCATTGGGCATAAGCATTTAAAATAAGCTTTAAACATGAAACATGTAGCATTAAGCATAAGCATAAGCATTAAGCATAAAGCATAAAGCATAAAGCATAAAGCATAAAGCATAAAGCATAAAGCATTAAGCATAAAGCATTAAGCATAAAGCATAAAGCATAAAGCATAAAGCATAAAGCATAAATCATAAAGCATAAAGCATAAAGCATAAAGCATAAAGCATAAAGCATAAAGCATAAAGCATAAAGCATAAAGCATAAAGCATAAAGCATAAAGCATAAAGCATAAAGCATAAAGCATAAAGCATAAAGCATAAAGAATAAGCATTAAGCATAAGCATTAAGCATAGGCATTAAGCATAAGCATTAAGCGTAAGCATTTACAATAAGCATTAAGCATGAGCATTTCAAATAAGCTTTTAAAATAAGCATTTAGCCTAAGCATAAGCATTTAAAATAAGCTTATAAAATAAGCTTTTAAAATAAGCTTTTAAAATAAGCATTAAGCATAAGCATTTTAAATAGGCTTTTAAAAAAAGCATTAAGCATAAGCATTTAAAATAAGCTTTAAACATGAAACATGTAGCATTAAGCATAAGCATAAGCATTAAGCATAAAGCATAAAGCATAAAGCATAAAGCATAAAGCATAAAGCATAAAGCATAAAGCATAAAGCATAAAGCATAAAGCATAAAGCATAAAGCATAAAGCATAAAGCATAAAGCATAAAGCATAAAGCATAAAGCATAAAGCATAAAGCATAAAGCATAAAGCATAAAGCATAAAGCATAAAGCATAAAGCATAAAGCATAAAGCATAAAGCATAAAGCATAAAGCATAAAGCATAAAGCATAAAGCATAAAGCATAAAGCATAAAGCATAAAGCATAAAGCATAAAGCATAAAGCATAAAGCATAAAGCAAAAAGCATAAAGCATAAAGCATAAAGCATAAAGAATAAGCATTAAGCATAAGCATTAAGCATAAGCATTAAGCATAAGCATTAAACATAAGCATTAAGCATAAGCATTAAGCATAAGCATTAAGCATAAGCATTAAGCATAAGCATTAAGCATAAGCATTAAGCAGCAAGCCTCATGTCTAAAACATCAAGAATTAATAATTGAGCATTGAGCATTGAACATCAAGCATAGCATCCAACATGGAGCAAAGCATCGGACATCGAGCATATCATAAAGGATCATGCATATGTATTCGCTATTAATTTGTCAGTGGCGCCTCTGATTTCTTGTTTCATAATTTATATAAAATTTCAAATTTAATGTATCATCTTAAATAATCCACCGCTTAATCGAGCTGGCATAATTTTAGGAATTTACCTAATTTTATTTTACTTTATTCATAATAAAGGTCATTGTTAATTATATTAAATCAATAAATTATTTTTAGCATGAAATATTTTTTACCACAAAAGCTAAATTTCCTTTTTTTTTAAACTAACCATTAAACATGAAGCATTTAGCATTAAGCAAAAGCATTAAGGATAAGCATAAGTAGAAAGCATAAGCATTTAAAATAAGCTTTTAAAATAAGCATTAAGAAAAAGCATTAAGCATAAGCATTTAAAAAAAGGTTTTAAAATAAGCATTAAGCATAAGCATTTAAAATAAGCTTTAAACATGAAACATGTAGTATTAAGCATTAAGCATAAGCATAAGCATTAAACATAAAACATAAAGCATAAAGCATAAAGCATAAAGCTTAAAGCATAAAGCATAAAGCATAAAGCGTAAAGCATTAAGCATTAAGCATAAAGCATAAAGCATAAAGCATAAAGCATAAAGCATAAAGAATAAGCATTAAGAATAAGCATTAAGGATAAGCATTAAGCATAAGCATTAAGCATAAGCATTAAGCAAAAGCATTAAGCATAAGCATTAAGCATAAGCATTAAGCATAAGCATTAAGCATAAGCATTAAGCATAAGCATTAAGCATAAGCATTAAGCATAAGCATTAAGCATAAGCATTAAGCATAAGCATTAAGCATAAGCATTTAAAATAAGCTTTAAACATGTAAACATGTAGCATTAAGCATTAAGCATAAGCAGAAGCATTAAACATAAAACATAAAGCATAAAGCATAAAGCATAAAGCTTAAAGCATAAAGCATAAAGCATAAAGCGTAAAGCATTAAGCATTAAGCATAAAGCATAAAGCATAAAGCATAAAGCATAAAGCATAAAGCATAAAGCATAAAGCATAAAGCATAAAGCATAAAGCATAAAGCATAAAGAATAAGCATTAAGCATAAGCATTAAGGATAAGCATTAAGCATAAGCATTAAGCATAAGCATTAAGCATAAGCATTAAGCAGCAAGCCTCATGTCTAAAACATCAAGAATTAATAATTAAGCATTGAGCATTGAACATCAAGCATAGCATCCAACATGGAGCATAGCATCGGACATCGAGCATATCATAGAGGATCATGCATATGTATTCGCTATTAATTTGTCAGTGGCGCCTCTGATTTCTTGTTTTATAATTTATATAAAATTTCAAATTTAATGTATCATCTTAAATAATCCGCCGCTTAATCTAGCTGGCATAATTTTAGGCATTCACCTAATTTTATTTTACTTTATTCATAATAAAGGGCAATGTTGTTTATATTAAATCAATAAATTATTTTTAGTATAAAGGGTTAATTTCCTTTTTTTTTAAATAAGCTTTAAACATGATGCATAAGCATTAAAAATAAGCTTTTAAAATAAGCATTAAGAAAAAGCATTAAGCATTAGCATTTAAAATAGGCATTTAGCATAAGCATTAAGCATAGGCATTAAGCAAAAGCATTAAGCATATGCATTAAAAATAAGCATTAGGCATGAGCATTTAAAATAAGCTTTTAAAATAAGCATTAAGCATAAGCCTTTAAAATAAGCTTTTAAAATAAGATTTAAAAATAAGCTTTTAAAATAAGCATTAAGCATAAGCATTTTAAATAAGCTTTTAAAATAAGCATTTAGCATAAGCATTTAAAATAAGCTTTTAAAATAAGCATTTAGCCTAAGCATAAGCATTTAAAATAAGCTTATAAAATAAGCTTTTAAAATAAGCTTTTAAAATAAGCATTAAGCATAAGCATTTTAAATAGGCTTTTAAAATAAGCATTAAGCATAAGCATTTACAATAAGCATTAAGCATGAGCATTTAAAATAAGCTTTTAAAATAAGCATTTAGCCTAAGCATAAGCATTTAAAATAAGCTTATAAAATAAGCTTTTAAAATAAGCTTTTAAAATAAGCATTAAGCATAAGCATTTTAAATAGGCTTTTAAAATAAGCATTAAGCATAAGCATTTAAAATAAGCTTTAAACATGAAACATGTAGCATTAAGCATTAAGCATAAGCATAAGCATAAGCATTAAGCATAAAGCATAAAGCTTAAAGCATAAAGCATAAAGCATAAATCTTAAAGCATAAAGCATAAAGCATAAAGCATAAAGCGTAAAGCATTAAGCATTAAGCATAAAGCATAAAGCATAAAGCATAAAGCATAAAGCATAAAGCATAAAGCATAAAGCATAAAGCATAAAGCATAAAGAATAAGCATTAAGCATAAGCATTAAGGATAAGCATTAAGCATAAGCATTAAGCATTAAGCATAAGCATTAAGCATAAGCATTAAGCATAAGCATTAAGCATAAGCATTAAGCATAAGCATTAAGCATAAGCATTAAGCATAAGCATTAAGCAGCAAGCCTCATGTCTAAAACATCAAGAATTAATAATTGAGCATTGAGCATTGAACATCAAGCATAGCATCCAACATGGAGCATAGCATCGGACATCGAGCATATCATAGAGGATCATGCATATGTATTCGCTATTAATTTGTCAGTGGCGCCTCTGATTTCTTGTTTTATAATTTATATAAAATTTCAAATTTAATGTATCATCTTAAATAATCCGCCGCTTAATCTAGCTGGCATAATTTTAGGCATTCACCTAATTTTATTTTACTTTATTCATAATAAAGGGCAATGTTGTTTATATTAAATCAATAAATTATTTTTAGTATAAAGGGTTAATTTCCTTTTTTTTTAAATAAGCTTTAAACATGATGCATAAGCATTAAAAATAAGCTTTTAAAATAAGCATTAAGAAAAAGCATTAAGCATTAGCATTTAAAATAGGCATTTAGCATAAGCATTAAGCATAGGCATTAAGCAAAAGCATTAAGCATATGCATTAAAAATAAGCATTAGGCATGAGCATTTAAAATAAGCTTTTAAAATAAGCATTAAGCATAAGCCTTTAAAATAAGCTTTTAAAATAAGATTTAAAAATAAGCTTTTAAAATAAGCATTAAGCATAAGCATTTTAAATAAGCTTTTAAAATAAGCATTTAGCATAAGCATTTAAAATAAGCTTTTAAAATAAGCATTAAGCATAAGCCTTTAAAATAAGCTTTTAAAATAAGATTTAAAAATAAGCTTTTAAAATAAGCATTAAGCATAAGCATTTCAAATAAGCTTTATAAATAAGCTTTTAAAATAAGCATTTAAAATAAGCTTTTAAAATAAGCATTTAGCATAAGCATTAAGCATAAGCATTAAGCATAGGCATTGGGCAAAAGCATTTAAAATAAGCTATTAAAATAAGCATTTAGCAAAAGCATTAAGCATAAGCATTAAGCATAGGCATTAAGCATTAAGCATAAGCATTTACAATAAGCATTAAGCATGAGCATTTAAAATAAGCTTTTAAAATAAGCATTTAGCCTAAGCATAAGCATTTAAAATAAGCTTATAAAATAAGCTTTTAAAATAAGCTTTTAAAATAAGCATTAAGCATAAGCATTTTAAATAGGCTTTTAAAATAAGCATTAAGCATAAGCATTTAAAATAAGCTTTAAACATGAAACATGTAGCATTAAGCATTAAGCATAAGCATAAGCATTAAGCATAAAGCATAAAGCATAAAGCTTAAAGCATAAAGCATAAAGCATAAAGCTTAAAGCATAAAGCATAAAGCATAAAGCGTAAAGCATTAAGCATTAAGCATAAAGCATAAAGCATAAAGCATAAAGCATAAAGCATAAAGCTTAAAGCATAAAGCATAAAGCATAAAGCGTAAAGCATTAAGCATTAAGCATAAAACATAAAGCATAAAGCATAAAGCATAAAGCATAAAGCATAAAGCATAAAGCATAAAGCATAAAGAATAAGCATTAAGCATAAGCATTAAGGATAAGCATTAAGCATAAGCATTAAGCATTAAGCATAAGCATTAAGCATAAGCATTAAGCATAAGCATTAAGCATAAGCATTAAGCATAAGCATTAAGCATAAGCATTAAGCAGCAAGCCTCATGTCTAAAACATCAAGAATTAATAATTGAGCATTGAGCATTGAACATCAAGCATAGCATCCAACATGGAGCATAGCATCGGACATCGAGCATATCATAGAGGATCATGCATATGTATTCGCTATTAATTTGTCAGTGGCGCCTCTGATTTCTTGTTTTATAATTTATATAAAATTTCAAATTTAATGTATCATCTTAAATAATCCGCCGCTTAATCTAGCTGGCATAATTTTAGGCATTCACCTAATTTTATTTTACTTTATTCATAATAAAGGGCAATGTTGTTTATATTAAATCAATAAATTATTTTTAGTATAAAGGGTTAATTTCCTTTTTTTTTAAATAAGCTTTAAACATGATGCATAAGCATTAAAAATAAGCTTTTAAAATAAGCATTAAGAAAAAGCATTAAGCATTAGCATTTAAAATAGGCATTTAGCATAAGCATTAAGCATAGGCATTAAGCAAAAGCATTAAGCATATGCATTAAAAATAAGCATTAGGCATGAGCATTTAAAATAAGCTTTTAAAATAAGCATTAAGCATAAGCCTTTAAAATAAGCTTTTAAAATAAGATTTAAAAATAAGCTTTTAAAATAAGCATTAAGCATAAGCATTTTAAATAAGCTTTTAAAATAAGCATTTAGCATAAGCATTTAAAATAAGCTTTTAAAATAAGCATTAAGCATAAGCCTTTAAAATAAGCTTTTAAAATAAGATTTAAAAATAAGCTTTTAAAATAAGCATTAAGCATAAGCATTTCAAATAAGCTTTTAAAATAAGCATTTAAAATAAGCTTTTAAAATAAGCATTTAGCATAAGCATTAAGCATAAGCATTAAGCATAGGCATTGGGCAAAAGCATTTAAAATAAGCTATTAAAATAAGCATTTAGCAAAAGCATTAAGCATAAGCATTAAGCATAGGCATTAAGCATTAAGCATAAGCATTTACAATAAGCATTAAGCATGAGCATTTAAAATAAGCTTTTAAAATAAGCATTTAGCCTAAGCATAAGCATTTAAAATAAGCTTATAAAATAAGCATTTAAAATAAGCTTATAAAATAAGCTTTTAAAATAAGCTTTTAAAATAAGCATTAAGCATAAGCATTTTAAATAGGCTTTTAAAATAAGCATTAAGCATAAGCATTTAAAATAAGCTTTTAAAATAAGCATTTAGCATAAGCATTAAGCATAAGCATTAAGCATAGGCATTAAGCATAAGCATTAAGCATAAGCATTTTCAATAAGCATTAAGCATGAGCATTTAAAATAAGCTTTTAAAATAAGCTTTTAAAATAAGCATTTAGCCTAAGCATAAGCATTTAAAATAAGCTTATAAAATAAGCTTTTAAAATAAGCTTTTAAAATAAGCATTAAGCATAAGCATTTTAAATAGGCTTTTAAAATAAGCATTGGGCATAAGCATTTAAAATAAGCTTTTAAAATACGCATTTAGCATAAGCATTTAAAATAAGCTTTTAAAATAAGCATTTAGCATAAGCTTTTAAAATAAGCATTAAGCATAAGCCTTTAAAATAAGCTTTTAAAATAAGATTTAAAAATAAGCTTTTAAAATAAGCATTAAGCATAAGCATTTCAAAAAAGCTTTTAAAATAAAAATTAACCATAAGCATTTAAAATAAGCTTTTAAAATAAGCATTTAGCATAAGCATTAAGCATAGGCATTGGGCATAAGCATTTAAAATAAGCTTTTAAAATAAGCATTTAGCCTAAGCTTATAAAATAGGCTTTTAAAATAAGCATTGGGCATAAGCATTTAAAATAAGCTTTAAACATGAAACATGTAGCATTAAGCATAAGCATAAGCATTAAGCATAAAGCATAAAGCATAAAGCATAAAGCATAAAGCATAAAGCATAAAGCATAAAGCATTAAGCATAAAGCATTAAGCATAAAGCATAAAGCATAAAGCATAAAGCATAAAGCATAAATCATAAAGCATAAAGCATAAAGCATAAAGCATAAAGCATAAAGCATAAAGCATAAAGCATAAAGCATAAAGCATAAAGCATAAAGCATAAAGCATAAAGCATAAAGCATAAAGCATAAAGCATAAAGCATAAAGCATAAAGAATAAGCATTAAGCATAAGCATTAAGCATAGGCATTAAGCATAAGCATTAAGCGTAAGCATTTACAATAAGCATTAAGCATGAGCATTTCAAATAAGCTTTTAAAATAAGCATTTAGCCTAAGCATAAGCATTTAAAATAAGCTTATAAAATAAGCTTTTAAAATAAGCTTTTAAAATAAGCATTAAGCATAAGCATTTTAAATAGGCTTTTAAAAAAAGCATTAAGCATAAGCATTTAAAATAAGCTTTAAACATGAAACATGTAGCATTAAGCATAAGCATAAGCATTAAGCATAAAGCATAAAGCATAAAGCATAAAGCATAAAGCATAAAGCATAAAGCATAAAGCATAAAGCATAAAGCATAAAGCATAAAGCATAAAGCATAAAGCATAAAGCATAAAGCATAAAGCATAAAGCATAAAGCATAAAGCATAAAGCATAAAGCATAAAGCATAAAGCATAAAGCATAAAGCATAAAGCATAAAGCATAAAGCATAAAGCATAAAGCATAAAGCAAAAAGCATAAAGCATAAAGCATAAAGCATAAAGAATAAGCATTAAGCATAAGCATTAAGCATAAGCATTAAGCATAAGCATTAAACATAAGCATTAAGCATAAGCATTAAGCATAAGCATTAAGCATAAGCATTAAGCATAAGCATTAAGCATAAGCATTAAGCATAAGCATTAAGCAGCAAGCCTCATGTCTAAAACATCAAGAATTAATAATTGAGCATTGAGCATTGAACATCAAGCATAGCATCCAACATGGAGCAAAGCATCGGACATCGAGCATATCATAAAGGATCATGCATATGTATTCGCTATTAATTTGTCAGTGGCGCCTCTGATTTCTTGTTTCATAATTTATATAAAATTTCAAATTTAATGTATCATCTTAAATAATCCACCGCTTAATCGAGCTGGCATAATTTTAGGAATTTACCTAATTTTATTTTACTTTATTCATAATAAAGGTCATTGTTAATTATATTAAATCAATAAATTATTTTTAGCATGAAATATTTTTTACCACAAAAGCTAAATTTCCTTTTTTTTTAAACTAACCATTAAACATGAAGCATTTAGCATTAAGCAAAAGCATTAAGGATAAGCATAAGTAGAAAGCATAAGCATTTAAAATAAGCTTTTAAAATAAGCATTAAGAAAAAGCATTAAGCATAAGCATTTAAAAAAAGGTTTTAAAATAAGCATTAAGCATAAGCATTTAAAATAAGCTTTAAACATGAAACATGTAGTATTAAGCATTAAGCATAAGCATAAGCATTAAACATAAAACATAAAGCATAAAGCATAAAGCATAAAGCTTAAAGCATAAAGCATAAAGCATAAAGCGTAAAGCATTAAGCATTAAGCATAAAGCATAAAGCATAAAGCATAAAGCATAAAGCATAAAGCATAAAGAATAAGCATTAAGAATAAGCATTAAGGATAAGCATTAAGCATAAGCATTAAGCATAAGCATTAAGCAAAAGCATTAAGCATAAGCATTAAGCATAAGCATTAAGCATAAGCATTAAGCATAAGCATTAAGCATAAGCATTAAGCATAAGCATTAAGCATAAGCATTAAGCATAAGCATTAAGCATAAGCATTAAGCATAAGCATTAAGCATAAGCATTTAAAATAAGCTTTAAACATGTAAACATGTAGCATTAAGCATTAAGCATAAGCAGAAGCATTAAACATAAAACATAAAGCATAAAGCATAAAGCATAAAGCTTAAAGCATAAAGCATAAAGCATAAAGCGTAAAGCATTAAGCATTAAGCATAAAGCATAAAGCATAAAGCATAAAGCATAAAGCATAAAGCATAAAGCATAAAGCATAAAGCATAAAGCATAAAGCATAAAGCATAAAGAATAAGCATTAAGCATAAGCATTAAGGATAAGCATTAAGCATAAGCATTAAGCATAAGCATTAAGCATTAAGCATAAGCATTAAGCATAAGCATTAAGCATAAGCATTAAGCATAAGCATTAAGCATAAGCATTAAGCATTAAGCATAAGCATTAAGCATAAGCATTAAGCATAAGCATTAAGCATAAGCATTAAGCATAAGCATTAAGCATAAGCATTAAGCATAAGCATTAAGCATAAGCATTAACCATAAGCATTAAGCATAAGCATTAAGCATAAGCATTAAGCATAAGCATTAAGCAGCAAGCCTCATGTCTAAAACATCAAGAATTAATAATTAAGCATTGAGCATTGAACATCAAGCATAGCATCCAACATGGAGCATAGCATCGGACATCGAGCATATCATAGAGGATCATGCATATGTATTCGCTATTAATTTGTCAGTGGCGCCTCTGATTTCTTGTTTTATAATTTATATAAAATTTCAAATTTAATGTATCATCTTAAATAATCCGCCGCTTAATCTAGCTGGCATAATTTTAGGCATTCACCTAATTTTATTTTACTTTATTCATAATAAAGGGCAATGTTGTTTATATTAAATCAATAAATTATTTTTAGTATAAAGGGTTAATTTCCTTTTTTTTTAAATAAGCTTTAAACATGATGCATAAGCATTAAAAATAAGCTTTTAAAATAAGCATTAAGAAAAAGCATTAAGCATTAGCATTTAAAATAGGCATTTAGCATAAGCATTAAGCATAGGCATTAAGCAAAAGCATTAAGCATATGCATTAAAAATAAGCATTAGGCATGAGCATTTAAAATAAGCTTTTAAAATAAGCATTAAGCATAAGCCTTTAAAATAAGCTTTTAAAATAAGATTTAAAAATAAGCTTTTAAAATAAGCATTAAGCATAAGCATTTTAAATAAGCTTTTAAAATAAGCATTTAGCATAAGCATTTAAAATAAGCTTTTAAAATAAGCATTTAGCCTAAGCATAAGCATTTAAAATAAGCTTATAAAATAAGCTTTTAAAATAAGCTTTTAAAATAAGCATTAAACATAAGCATTTTAAATAGGCTTTTAAAATAAGCATTAAGCATAAGCATTTACAATAAGCATTAAGCATGAGCATTTAAAATAAGCTTTTAAAATAAGCATTTAGCCTAAGCATAAGCATTTAAAATAAGCTTATAAAATAAGCTTTTAAAATAAGCTTTTAAAATAAGCATTAAGCATAAGCATTTTAAATAGGCTTTTAAAATAAGCATTAAGCATAAGCATTTAAAATAAGCTTTAAACATGAAACATGTAGCATTAAGCATTAAGCATAAGCATAAGCATAAGCATTAAGCATAAAGCATAAAGCTTAAAGCATAAAGCATAAAGCATAAATCTTAAAGCATAAAGCATAAAGCATAAAGCGTAAAGCATTAAGCATTAAGCATAAAGCATAAAGCATAAAGCATAAAGCATAAAGCATAAAGCATAAAGCATAAAGCATAAAGCATAAAGCATAAAGAATAAGCATTAAGCATAAGCATTAAGGATAAGCATTAAGCATAAGCATTAAGCATTAAGCATAAGCATTAAGCATAAGCATTAAGCATAAGCATTAAGCATAAGCATTAAGCATAAGCATTAAGCATAAGCATTAAGCAGCAAGCCTCATGTCTAAAACATCAAGAATTAATAATTGAGCATTGAGCATTGAACATCAAGCATAGCATCCAACATGGAGCATAGCATCGGACATCGAGCATATCATAGAGGATCATGCATATGTATTCGCTATTAATTTGTCAGTGGCGCCTCTGATTTCTTGTTTTATAATTTATATAAAATTTCAAATTTAATGTATCATCTTAAATAATCCGCCGCTTAATCTAGCTGGCATAATTTTAGGCATTCACCTAATTTTATTTTACTTTATTCATAATAAAGGGCAATGTTGTTTATATTAAATCAATAAATTATTTTTAGTATAAAGGGTTAATTTCCTTTTTTTTTAAATAAGCTTTAAACATGATGCATAAGCATTAAAAATAAGCTTTTAAAATAAGCATTAAGAAAAAGCATTAAGCATTAGCATTTAAAATAGGCATTTAGCATAAGCATTAAGCATAGGCATTAAGCAAAAGCATTAAGCATATGCATTAAAAATAAGCATTAGGCATGAGCATTTAAAATAAGCTTTTAAAATAAGCATTAAGCATAAGCCTTTAAAATAAGCTTTTAAAATAAGATTTAAAAATAAGCTTTTAAAATAAGCATTAAGCATAAGCATTTTAAATAAGCTTTTAAAATAAGCATTTAGCATAAGCATTTAAAATAAGCTTTTAAAATAAGCATTAAGCATAAGCCTTTAAAATAAGCTTTTAAAATAAGATTTAAAAATAAGCTTTTAAAATAAGCATTAAGCATAAGCATTTCAAATAAGCTTTATAAATAAGCTTTTAAAATAAGCATTTAAAATAAGCTTTTAAAATAAGCATTTAGCATAAGCATTAAGCATAAGCATTAAGCATAGGCATTGGGCAAAAGCATTTAAAATAAGCTATTAAAATAAGCATTTAGCAAAAGCATTAAGCATAAGCATTAAGCATAGGCATTAAGCATTAAGCATAAGCATTTACAATAAGCATTAAGCATGAGCATTTAAAATAAGCTTTTAAAATAAGCATTTAGCCTAAGCATAAGCATTTAAAATAAGCTTATAAAATAAGCTTTTAAAATAAGCTTTTAAAATAAGCATTAAGCATAAGCATTTTAAATAGGCTTTTAAAATAAGCATTAAGCATAAGCATTTAAAATAAGCTTTAAACATGAAACATGTAGCATTAAGCATTAAGCATAAGCATAAGCATTAAGCATAAAGCATAAAGCATAAAGCTTAAAGCATAAAGCATAAAGCATAAAGCTTAAAGCATAAAGCATAAAGCATAAAGCGTAAAGCATTAAGCATTAAGCATAAAGCATAAAGCATAAAGCATAAAGCATAAAGCATAAAGCTTAAAGCATAAAGCATAAAGCATAAAGCGTAAAGCATTAAGCATTAAGCATAAAACATAAAGCATAAAGCATAAAGCATAAAGCATAAAGCATAAAGCATAAAGCATAAAGCATAAAGAATAAGCATTAAGCATAAGCATTAAGGATAAGCATTAAGCATAAGCATTAAGCATTAAGCATAAGCATTAAGCATAAGCATTAAGCATAAGCATTAAGCATAAGCATTAAGCATAAGCATTAAGCAGCAAGCCTCATGTCTAAAACATCAAGAATTAATAATTGAGCATTGAGCATTGAACATCAAGCATAGCATCCAACATGGAGCATAGCATCGGACATCGAGCATATCATAGAGGATCATGCATATGTATTCGCTATTAATTTGTCAGTGGCGCCTCTGATTTCTTGTTTTATAATTTATATAAAATTTCAAATTTAATGTATCATCTTAAATAATCCGCCGCTTAATCTAGCTGGCATAATTTTAGGCATTCACCTAATTTTATTTTACTTTATTCATAATAAAGGGCAATGTTGTTTATATTAAATCAATAAATTATTTTTAGTATAAAGGGTTAATTTCCTTTTTTTTTAAATAAGCTTTAAACATGATGCATAAGCATTAAAAATAAGCTTTTAAAATAAGCATTAAGAAAAAGCATTAAGCATTAGCATTTAAAATAGGCATTTAGCATAAGCATTAAGCATAGGCATTAAGCAAAAGCATTAAGCATATGCATTAAAAATAAGCATTAGGCATGAGCATTTAAAATAAGCTTTTAAAATAAGCATTAAGCATAAGCCTTTAAAATAAGCTTTTAAAATAAGATTTAAAAATAAGCTTTTAAAATAAGCATTAAGCATAAGCATTTTAAATAAGCTTTTAAAATAAGCATTTAGCATAAGCATTTAAAATAAGCTTTTAAAATAAGCATTAAGCATAAGCCTTTAAAATAAGCTTTTAAAATAAGATTTAAAAATAAGCTTTTAAAATAAGCATTAAGCATAAGCATTTCAAATAAGCTTTTAAAATAAGCATTTAAAATAAGCTTTTAAAATAAGCATTTAGCATAAGCATTAAGCATAAGCATTAAGCATAGGCATTGGGCAAAAGCATTTAAAATAAGCTATTAAAATAAGCATTTAGCAAAAGCATTAAGCATAAGCATTAAGCATAGGCATTAAGCATTAAGCATAAGCATTTACAATAAGCATTAAGCATGAGCATTTAAAATAAGCTTTTAAAATAAGCATTTAGCCTAAGCATAAGCATTTAAAATAAGCTTATAAAATAAGCATTTAAAATAAGCTTATAAAATAAGCTTTTAAAATAAGCTTTTAAAATAAGCATTAAGCATAAGCATTTTAAATAGGCTTTTAAAATAAGCATTAAGCATAAGCATTTAAAATAAGCTTTAAACATGAAACATGTAGCATTAAGCATTAAGCATAAGCATAAGCATTAAGCATAAAGCATAAAGCATAAAGCTTAAAGCATAAAGCATAAAGCATAAAGCTTAAAGCATAAAGCATAAAGCATAAAGCATAAAGCATAAAGCATAAAGCATAAAGCATAAAGAATAAGCATTAAGCATAAGCATTAAGGATAAGCATTAAGCATAAGCATTAAGCATTAAGCATAAGCATTAAGCATAAGCATTAAGCATAAGCATTAAGCATAAGCATTAAGCATAAGCATTAAGCATAAGCATTAAGCATAAGCATTAAGCATAAGCATTAAGCATAAGCATTAAGCATAAGCATTAAGCATAAGCATTAAGCATAAGCATTAAGCATAAGCATTAAGCATAAGCATTAAGCATAAGCATTAAGCATAAGCATTAAGCATAAGCATTAAGCATAAGCATTAAGCATAAGCATTAAGCAGCAAGCCTCATGTCTAAAACATCAAGAATTAATAATTGAGCATTGAACATCAAGCATAGCATCCAACATAGAGCATAGCATCGAACATTGAGCATATCATAGAGGATCATGCATATGTATTCGCTTTTAATTTATCAGTGGCGCCTCGGATTTCTTGTTTTATAATATTTATATAAAATTTCAAATTTAATGTATTATCTCAAGTAACCCTCCGCTGAATCTAGCTGGCACACTTTTAGGCATTTACCTTATTTTATTTTACTTTATTCATAATAAAGGTCAATGTTGTTTAAATTAAATCAATGAATTATTTCTAGCACGAAATAATTTTTACCACAAAAGCTAAATTTCCTTTTTTTTAACTAAGTATTAAACATGAAGCATTTAGCATTAATTTATTATGTTATAAATATGGCTGTTAGCCTCTATTAAAGGTAATCTTTATTGGACAACTGGCAAGATAAGTGATTCTTATACTTATATTGTTTATAATATGTGTAATAACTATTGTGGGTATTTCACTGTATTGAGTTATTGATAATTGTGTCTAAATAATTACACAGTAATAACTATATTACTGTATTTATTATATTCATGTACCGGGAGTCATTTTGTTATATTAAATGATATATTTGTTTAGTTCTTTCTTTTCTTTAAAACTTATCCAGATAATATTATCATATATATAGTGGGCAGAGCCTGATTAAATACTTTATAGTATATTATTTTAGTGGTTTTTAATTGTAGAATCTTATAATATCTTACATCAGAAGTGGGATCATCCCGGTCCTCGGTATCGACAGTTTGACTGCCGAAACTATATTTTATCGATAAAATCAAGATACCCTCATTGTTGTTGCTTTATTTGTTAATCTGTTGTATTCCATTTTGTGTGATTTAAACTTTACTAATATGTTAAAAACCTAATTCACAGGGAAAATCATGCCGCCATCGCTATATACGTCGAAGTACCATCACCTCTACAATGTCCAGGCGTAGTTTGGGAAACGGCGGAGTGATTTCTAATTACGAAGTGGTTTACGAATTAAATTTAATTCACGATTTGTATTCTATGTACGAACTACACCATTCGGCGTCATCATGGCGATGGAGACCGAGCGGTTGCATTACGGCAGCCATGCCAGCTGAGTCTGCGGACCCAGTGTGGCTCTCGCCGGTGCAGTGGCGCCTCGGATTTCTTGTTTTATAATATTTATATAAAATTTCAAATTTAATGTATTATCTCAAGTAACCCTCCGCTGAATCTAGCTGGCACACTTTTAGGCATTTACCTTATTTTATTTTACTTTATTCATAATAAAGGTCAATGTTGTTTAAATTAAATCAATGAATTATTTCTAGCACGAAATAATTTTTACCACAAAAGCTAAATTTCCTTTTTTTTAACTAAGTATTAAACATGAAGCATTTAGCATTAATTTATTATGTTATAAATATGGCTGTTAGCCTCTATTAAAGGTAATCTTTATTGGACAACTGGCAAGATAAGTGATTCTTATACTTATATTGTTTATAATATGTGTAATAACTATTGTGGGTATTTCACTGTATTGAGTTATTGATAATTGTGTCTAAATAATTACACAGTAATAACTATATTACTGTATTTATTATATTCATGTACCGGGAGTCATTTTGTTATATTAAATGATATATTTGTTTAGTTCTTTCTTTTCTTTAAAACTTATCCAGATAATATTATCATATATATAGTGGGCAGAGCCTGATTAAATACTTTATAGTATATTATTTTAGTGGTTTTTAATTGTAGAATCTTATAATATCTTACATCAGAAGTGGGATCATCCCGGTCCTCGGTATCGACAGTTTGACTGCCGAAACTATATTTTATCGATAAAATCAAGATACCCTCATTGTTGTTGCTTTATTTGTTAATCTGTTGTATTCCATTTTGTGTGATTTAAACTTTACTAATATGTTAAAAACCTAATTCACAGGGAAAATCATGCCGCCATCGCTATATACGTCGAAGTACCATCACCTCTACAATGTCCAGGCGTAGTTTGGGAAACGGCGGAGTGATTTCTAATTACGAAGTGGTTTACGAATTAAATTTAATTCACGATTTGTATTCTATGTACGAACTACACCATTCGGCGTCATCATGGCGATGGAGACCGAGCGGTTGCATTACGGCAGCCATGCCAGCTGAGTCTGCGGACCCAGTGTGGCTCTCGCCGGTGCAGTGTCGAGCCTGTGATGCATCGGATGGAGAATCGATAATAAAGCTGAAGCTGATTGAACTGGATCACGGAAAAAACTGGTGAAGCTTCCAGGATTGAGGTGGCGTTGTTCGAGTCTCTCAAAAGAGATCCGAGGAGAGGAGGACAACGAGACTGTGGATCTTATTGCATCCCGTGTTACCGAGTTTTGTGACGTTGAAACTCATCGAGTCTGAGGAGTATCGGGAACTAGCACGCCCGGGACACAGGAATTATAATATTAATTTCTATATTTTTTTTATAGAACTGAAGAATTTGCTACACTGCCATCTCCGATTCAAGGAGTTATCTGGGCGCTGAATTTTGGTGCAGCACCAGGAATGCCTTGGCTGAAGAATTGACTGGAGCTATTGTTGCAATGGCAACTGTTACCTCGAAGGCCTTTCAAGGGGTCTGCATTGTGATTCAAATATTGGGACATTACAAGCGGAAGGTCATTAGAAAACTCATGAAACGAAAAAGAAAACATCGGAGACAACCTAAGAAGCAATTCTGTATACTTTCGTTTAAGCGGACTCTTATTGTGAGTATGCTTGAAAAAAAATAGTGATTGTGTTGTACAAAATTAACTTTTGGTGAATAACAATTCTTTGAATTAGTGTGTGGTAGTATATCGGATGTTAATACCAAAATGGCATCTTTAGCAGTGTTAAAACGGCCTACAATTTGTTTACCTTATTTTTATTTAAATTGTAAAGTAAAAAAAAAAAAAATCGTAAGAACAAAAAGTACCTACGACGTTCTAAAATAGATAGTCGGTCAAACGATAAAAATATTTTATATGTGACAAATTTGGGAGTACCAAAAAGTGTAATGTTTTCAAAAATACTCGGATGTATTATTCACTAGTACTTTGTGCCGGTAGCTAAATATTTTGTATTAATTATATGAAACCCGGCGTACTTATTTGCTTTTTAGATTATGCCTAACAGCGATAACAATGCTAGAAATAATCGTTTTTTAATGTATAAACGGTACAACCAAATTCATTCGTCGATAATTTATTATATATCATTCTTATCACTTTACGAGAACGTAGGTTACCAAGGTTTTAGATATTTAATGAATTTGTCATTAAAGCATCAAGCATCTAAAGCATCAAGAATTAATAATTGAGCATTGAACATCAAGCATAGCATCCAACATAGAGCATAGCATCGAACATTGAGCATATCATAGAGGATCTATTTTTTTATTTTATTTATTTATTTATTTATTTATATCTTTTCCACTTAGAATCATAATCAGTGATCACTTGTGTACGTCAACATGGAAGTGTCAGGAGGGCCTATTACGATACTAGATTTATTGTAATAAGCCCTTCTGAGAAAGCACTTTCCATCTTAATGTTAAAGCTATGAGGGTTCCAAACGCGTCCTGGTCTGAGAAGAACCACACAACAAACTCAGCCGGATATATTTTTTGTTATTGTGATCACTGTTTCACAATCGTCAAACTTAAATGCAAATTTGGAACAACTAGAACCGTCGCAATTAATAGGAAAAGAAGCCTAATGATTTCAGGCAACGAAAATTAAATAATAATAACAGAAAATAAATCTTCGGCCTGCCACACAACCAGTCACCGCAAGCAGCACCCGTTCACGAGCATAACACAAGAGCCAGCCATCACCCCCTTCGCACATATTTGAGGGAGGGAGGCAACCCGACTCCCGATGCTACCGCAAGTAGTGACTTCTAAGGAATCGGTGTGATGCAGAAGGTCGATAAAGCAAAATTAATTTACAACAAAAAACAAATTGCGGAGATTACTAGCTATTCGCAATACAATACAGATTCATTCCCAGGCCATACCGTCGTCGATGTAATCCTTTACACTACAGTAGGATTTTTTTATTAAATTATTTTTAACATATAATTTAAATTTATTTAATGAGAGGCTTAAGGCTTCATTTGGGAGCTTATTATAAAAACGTATACAATTATATCATCATGCATATCATCATATCATGCATATGTATTCGCTTTTAATTTATCAGTGGCGCCTCGGATTTCTTGTTTTATAATATTTATATAAAATTTCAAATTTAATGTATTATCTCAAGTAACCCTCCGCTGAATCTAGCTGGCACACTTTTAGGCATTTACCTTATTTTATTTTACTTTATTCATAATAAAGGTCAATGTTGTTTAAATTAAATCAATGAATTATTTCTAGCACGAAATAATTTTTACCACAAAAGCTAAATTTCCTTTTTTTTAACTAAGTATTAAACATGAAGCATTTAGCATTAAGCAAAAGCATTAAGGATAAGCATAAGTAGAAAGCATAAGCATTTAAAGTAAGCTTTTAAAATAAGCATTAAGAAAAAGCATTAAGCATAAGCATTTAAAATAAGCTTTAAAAATAAGTATTTAGCATAGGCATTAAGCATAAGCTTTTAAAATAAGCATTTAGAAAAAGCATTAGGCATAAGCATTAAAAATGAGCTTTTAAAATAAGCTTTTAAAATAAACATTAAGCATAAGCATTTTAAATAAGCATTAAGAATAAGCATTAAGCATAAGCATTAAGCATAGGCATTAAGCATAGGCATTAAGCATAAGCATTTAAATTATTCTTTTAAAATAAGCATTAAGAAAAAGCATTAAGCATAAGCATTTAAAATAAGCATTAAGCATAAGCATTTAAAATAAGCTTTTAAAATAAGCATTAAGAAAAAGCATTAAGCATAAGCATTTTAAATAAGCTTTTAAAATAAGCAATAAGCATAAGCATTTAAAATAAGCTTTTAAAATAAGCATTAAGCATAAGCATTAAAAATAAGCATTTAAAATAAGCATTTAGCATAAGCATTAAGCATAAGCATTAAGCATAAGCAGTAATCATAAGCATTAAGCATAAGCATTAAGCATAAGCATTAAGCATAAGCTTTAAGCATAAGCTTTAAGCATAAGCATTAAGCATAAGCATTATATTTATGTTTTTTTTTTTTTTTAAACTTTTATTTATCAAAGAAATTTACAATACAATATTAACTCAATCTTAACAAAAACCCTTAGGGTTTATCCGAGTTTAAAGATATTTATTTCTCATGAAGAACACACTGTTCACTTATACAGAGATTAAGTAAATACAATTTAGCAAACTTGTTTACGCATGTGAGAGATATATTTAATATTGATACATATAATATTGTTATTATATTGTACCTACATACAGATGTAGGTAAAATAAAGATATTATTATTTATGAAACTACATAATACCGTTGACAATAAATATGCGAAATATTGATGTAGCAATAGATTTAAGAGTTTAGACTTATTTAGAACTATATATCATTGTTATTACTAGTACATCATTAAAGTAGTAAAAGATATTGATTTGACGAACTATCGGAAGTAGCCTGAAGATATTAAATATATTGTATTTACATATCTTATTAGGTAAGCCGTAAATGTGTGAAAGATATAAGATTGTTATAAATATTCTAGACATTTAAAATGGTTATGTACTATTACATTGTTATTATGAGATAATTAATGATGTTTAGAGTTGTGAATATGACCAATCTCCAGAAGCTGCTGTTGGCGCTTCTGTCGATGTTATTATGTTATAAATATGGCTGTTAGCCTCTATTAAAGGTAATCTTTATTGGACAACTGGCAAGATAAGTGATTCTTATACTTATATTGTTTATAATATGTGTAATAACTATTGTGGGTATTTCACTGTATTGAGTTATTGATAATTGTGTCTAAATAATTACACAGTAATAACTATATTACTGTATTTATTATATTCATGTACCGGGAGTCATTTTGTTATATTAAATGATATATTTGTTTAGTTCTTTCTTTTCTTTAAAACTTATCCAGATAATATTATCATATATATAGTGGGCAGAGCCTGATTAAATACTTTATAGTATATTATTTTAGTGGTTTTTAATTGTAGAATCTTATAATATCTTACATCAGAAGTGGGATCATCCCGGTCCTCGGTATCGACAGTTTGACTGCCGAAACTATATTTTATCGATAAAATCAAGATACCCTCATTGTTGTTGCTTTATTTGTTAATCTGTTGTATTCCATTTTGTGTGATTTAAACTTTACTAATATGTTAAAAACCTAATTCACAGGGAAAATCATGCCGCCATCGCTATATACGTCGAAGTACCATCACCTCTACAATGTCCAGGCGTAGTTTGGGAAACGGCGGAGTGATTTCTAATTACGAAGTGGTTTACGAATTAAATTTAATTCACGATTTGTATTCTATGTACGAACTACACCATTCGGCGTCATCATGGCGATGGAGACCGAGCGGTTGCATTACGGCAGCCATGCCAGCTGAGTCTGCGGACCCAGTGTGGCTCTCGCCGGTGCAGTGTCGAGCCTGTGATGCATCGGATGGAGAATCGATAATAAAGCTGAAGCTGATTGAACTGGATCACGGAAAAAACTGGTGAAGCTTCCAGGATTGAGGTGGCGTTGTTCGAGTCTCTCAAAAGAGATCCGAGGAGAGGAGGACAACGAGACTGTGGATCTTATTGCATCCCGTGTTACCGAGTTTTGTGACGTTGAAACTCATCGAGTCTGAGGAGTATCGGGAACTAGCACGCCCGGGACACAGGAATTATAATATTAATTTCTATATTTTTTTTATAGAACTGAAGAATTTGCTACACTGCCATCTCCGATTCAAGGAGTTATCTGGGCGCTGAATTTTGGTGCAGCACCAGGAATGCCTTGGCTGAAGAATTGACTGGAGCTATTGTTGCAATGGCAACTGTTACCTCGAAGGCCTTTCAAGGGGTCTGCATTGTGATTCAAATATTGGGACATTACAAGCGGAAGGTCATTAGAAAACTCATGAAACGAAAAAGAAAACATCGGAGACAACCTAAGAAGCAATTCTGTATACTTTCGTTTAAGCGGACTCTTATTGTGAGTATGCTTGAAAAAAAATAGTGATTGTGTTGTACAAAATTAACTTTTGGTGAATAACAATTCTTTGAATTAGTGTGTGGTAGTATATCGGATGTTAATACCAAAATGGCATCTTTAGCAGTGTTAAAACGGCCTACAATTTGTTTACCTTATTTTTATTTAAATTGTAAAGTAAAAAAAAAAAAAATCGTAAGAACAAAAAGTACCTACGACGTTTTAAAATAGATAGTCGGTCAAACGATAAAAATATTTTATCTGTGACAAATTTGGAAGTACCAAAAAGTGTAATGTTTTCAAAAATACTCGGATGTATTATTCACTAGTACTTTGTGCCGGTAGCTAAATATTTTGTATTAATTATATGAAACCCGGCGTACTTATTTGCTTTTTAGATTATGCCTAACAGCGATAACAATGCTAGAAATAATAGTTTTTTAATGTATAAACGGTACAACCAAATTCATTCGTCGATAATTTATTATATATCATTCTTATCACTTTACGAGAACGTAGGTTACCAAGGTTTTAGATATTTAATGAATTTGTCATTGTTAACCTAGTGCTGTAAATAAATAAAAACCAAAATTATCATCGTAAGAATCATGAGACAACAAACTTAAGCATTTGGATTAAAAACATTTGGAGATATAATGTGCAAGTGTAACGTTACGTTTCTACGTATTTATTGTTAAATACTCTAATAACGTGTCGGATTGGCCGAACAGTTGGTAGAAGGTTTAAATCGGTTATGGATATTACCAAAAAATAGTATTTCTTAACAATCTTAATTCATAAATTTTAATTGTAGTTTGTATTTATTTTAGTATATAGTACATTGTATGTAAGATTTATGTTCAAGATTCTTTCTTGCCTTATGATATTTTTAAATAGAAAATATATTATATATTTTAGTATAGTGATGTCAGTCATAGTTTTTCACCTTTTTTTATATTGTACCCTAGTAGTTTTTTATCTGTGTGTGTTGACAGTATTTAATGCTGTAACATTAAAATCCCCCAATTGCAGATTTTTGTTGTACAATAAAGTTTAAAGAAATATGAAAATATTTTTGTTGTTAGGAAATTTAAGGAATATTGTTATTACTTATAATAAATTGAGGTTATGGTCTGAAGAACTGGTCGAATAAAAATAAAATATAATAATTATTGTATTTCGGCATGAGGTGGTACTACTAAAAAGGTTTTACTTATTGTTGAAAATGTTCACCGACTTAGAATAATAAACTTCAAATCTTTTAGATACTCAAGTTGGGAACTTTATAAATGTGGTAATGTATTGTCTGTTAGACATATTTTTATTTTAAGGCTTCTTGTAAGCCAACTTAAAACAAAAATAAGTAATTGTTGTCTTAACGTAACAGAATAATCTATACTGTTTCGAAAATAAAAATATAATATGCTCAAATGGTTTTCTTTTTCTGGGTCTAGGTATTCTTTATAAATAAAGTATATAAAATATTAATCTTTCAAGACGGGCGACTACAAAATATATCTCCACATATATATTAGGCAGTATATTGAATAGATATACAAATGTATTAATTTATAATTATTAGTATTATAATTATGATTTATGTTATTATTATAACGTTTATATGATTATTATGATTGTAACGTTTTCTTGATTATTATGTAATGAAATAATAATAAATAAGTAGATACATTGATGTTATAAGAAAATATAACAGTATGTATACAAGAAAGATATTACTAGTTTGATATGATTCTATGTTTTTTTTTATGTTATATGGGACTATAACAGTAAATGAATAAGATCAGTTTGATGTGATTCTATGATGTTAATTAGTCGATGTTATATGGAAATATAACAGTATATGGATAGGAGAGGAATATTATTTGTTGGAACTGAACTGCTGAAGTCCTTTGCTTTGTTCTAGCCTGTCTCATGTGCAGCAGGTGTGAGGCTAGTTGAAATTGTTTCAAAGCATCCGACCGTTGTTATTTTGTCCTCTTAATGTGAGTAGGACAATAACAATGTTATAATGTATTACTTTTAAGGAATGTTGTTTAAGTATATTAATATATAAAAAAAAGAATGTTTCCGCTGGTCGGTCTTTTGCTTGGTGCAAATCTAGCTCACTAGCAGCGGGTGAAGGGGATTTGACACGTCTAGGCAACTGACAAAATAAAAAAATGTAATATATATTATATATATATGTATATAAGAAGGTGTATATACTTCGAGAGCGAAGTATATGTCAGTATGGCCGTGAGAGATATATGTAATATTGATACATATAATATTGTTATTATATTGTACCTACATACAGATGTAGGTAAAATAAAGATATTATTATTTATGAAACTACATAATACCGTTGACAATAAATATGCGAAATATTGATGTAGCAATAGATTTAAGAGTTTAGACTTATTTAGAACTATATATCATTGTTATTACTAGTACATCATTAAAGTAGTAAAAGATATTGATTTGACGAACTATCGGAAGTAGCCTGAAGATATTAAATATATTGTATTTACATATCTTATTAGGTAAGCCGTAAATGTGTGAAAGATATAAGATTGTTATAAATATTCTAGACATTTAAAATGGTTATGTACTATTACATTGTTATTATGAGATAATTAATGATGTTTAGAGTTGTGAATATGACCAATCTCCAGAAGCTGCTGTTGGCGCTTCTGTAGATGTTATTATGTTATAAATATGGCTGTTAGCCTCTATTAAAGGTAATCTTTATTGGACAACTGGTAAGATAAGTGATTCTTATACTTATATTGTTTATAATATGTGTAATAACTATTGTGGGTATTTCACTGTATTGAGTTATTGATAATTGTGTCTAAATAATTACACAGTAATAACTATATTACTGTATTTATTATATTCATGTACCGGGAGTCATTTTGTTATATTAAATGATATATTTGTTTAGTTCTTTCTTTTCTTTAAAACTTATCCAGATAATATTATCATATATATAGTGGGCAGAGCCTGATTAAATACTTTATAGTATATTATTTTAGTGGTTTTTAATTGTAGAATCTTATAATATCTTACACATGCATTACATTTATTCCGCCATTATGTTTATACATGCATACACATACAAACACACATATACAGACGTGCATCTATGCAAGCTTGCATGTGCATGCGTGCATACACAATTACAATCTTATTTTAACTAGGAAATTATTTAAATGTAACTAAACCTATTATTCAATTCAATTAAAACACAATAAGGACAATAATAACGAATTTAACAATTAAGGAACTTATCTAAAATATACAGGGCAGCCTCTCTACATCAATCCCAACAACATTTGTTCTACGACTTTTAAAAAATCTTGATAAATAACTCAGAATAAACGAAACAAAAATTTTTTTGCTCCCTCGATTATTTATTACTCTGTATTTTGTAAGCAGTCTAAAGTATAGGTCGCGGCAGTCTAGCGCTGCACGAAATTTGTAACGTACCACGCACCTAATACTATTTTATCTTTTTTTCGTTTTATTTCGAATAATATTGTGTCTAAGATAGTTTTATTATTTTCAATTAAACAATTTTATACCCGAATGTACAACACCTACTATAACTTCCCCGCGCTTTTTTCTTAGCCGGTCAAATTGAAATTAAATTTACTAGGAAATTAATAACATCTTACAATTTATTCAGTTTGTTACATTTCACCTCAATTTATGAATTTAAAGTAAGTTTGCTAAGACCAAAGAACGTCGCGATACCTACCTACTACCAAAATACCTCTTAAATTAAAATCTCGCGGATGCCGTTAGACATGACGCACATACCGTTCAAAGTAGTCCCTTTCGCATCCAACACAAAGACCACACCTAAAAATTAACTGTTCACCAACCACCACCGGAATATTCAATAGCAGGCTTTGCGCACATTGTCAAAAATAATAATGTCAAATTACAATAATTTTGGAGAATAAGTGTTACCATTAATTAAAAAACATCACTGTAAAATATTAAATAACAATAAATAAATTAGCTCCATCTTTTGGATCTCGAACAAAAACTTCATTCAAAGTTTTAACACCATGGACTGAGCATAGTGTTATAACTTAGAAAAAATAAGCTCAAATATTAAACTTATAATTTAAATAAACTTCCTATTATTCCTCCTGGTGTTTCTTAATATTTTATTTTGTCGGATATCTGAATAAAGTTTATACTTGGGATCACAAGATGGAGCCATTTTAAATACTGTTACTATTTTACGGTGATATTTTTAATTAATGGTAACATCAACAGTTGGTGTCAGTACCAAGTGTCCAAACTCCAAAGTTATTGTAATTTGTAATTTGATATTATTATCTTTGTTATTTGATAATTGATATTTCATTTGTCTCGTGAGATTTATGGTGATGAAAGTGTGTAGTATTACTGATATTTTATATTAACTACCTGGATTGTTTCTGTATACCGACGCTTCTATTTGTGATTGACTGCAATTTCTAGGAACTTCGTAAAGAAATTCGTAAGTAACTTATTGTTTTATTGTCATGATATAAATATTAACAAACGAGATAAAATGATATGTATATAGTAAGTTAAAGAGAAGTTATTGTTTTGTAAAAATAATATTTATTTGGTTTCTTATCGAATTCTGAAAGAAAATACGCTATTTTAATTACTATTCGAAATAATTTTGGGATCAAACTAGTTGCATACATTTTAAAGTATTCTTAAATTACTACGGTGATAGTATAGTTATGTTTTTAGTGAATATAAATAAATATAAATGTAATCAAGTATTACAAATTTTCTAAACATAGAAAAGTAGTTCTTATTAATAGGTGGGAAACTTTTGAATAATAACGTAAGTATTTGCAGGATCAGAAAAAGTTACAGTGCCCTTATTTCATAAACCAAATAAAAATATTGAGACATTCAACTTGTGGACAACGTCTATTGGAGATTTTGTTTTTTCATTAGATTCTTAAACAGTTAGACAATATTTCAATTAATTTATTCCTTTTTAATAGGTGTAAATATTGTAATTAGATAATAAATGCTTATTTCGTAAAAGTGATATTATACAAAAATATGTGTTTCGACTATTGTACAAAATATTTTAATAAATAAAGGTGGAAAACGATGCTATTTTTTATTATACCTTAGAAAATGATCAAGTTCTAACGTGCATAGCCGCCGCTGCGTCACCCCGCCATCCCGATGCACGTGGCCTTGGCACATATTTTGACAAGTTGCGTGGCCTCTCTTTACTAAAGTTTAATCCACGTTTAGAGGCAATAAATAAATTTTGTATGGGAAAAATTAAATTTTTAAAACTATTAATTTTAAAAAGTCGTAGAACAAATGTTGTTAGGATTGATGTAGAGGGGCTGCCTGCAAAAGGTGCTCAACTAATTACAAATAACCCTGTATGTAAAATATAAAGCTAAAGTAGCTATACAATACTTTATCTGTTTTCTAAAATATTATCTCTAATGTATAATCTGAGACTATTTTTAAACTGCCTAATATTGTTACAATTTTTAATGACATCAGGTAAATTATTATATAATATGGCACCCGCACACTTTATATTTTTATTACCATAAGTTTTTGTCCGACGCTGCCAGACATGTATTTTGATTTGTTTCTTAGGTTATGTTTTATTACTTTTGGTGTAAATCTTATATTCGAATGTATATTATTAGTAGTAATTTTTTTAATAAGGTTGCAAGTGTTGTATGTGTAAATTTGATTTATGTTTAGAAGTTTCGTTTCTCGATATAGGTCTTTAGATGGTTTAAAGTGTTTAAATTTAAATAGTGCCTTTATTAGTTTGTTTTGTATTCGTTGTAATTTTTTAAGATGTAGTTGAGCAGCTGACCCCCAAATTTCAATTATATACTCAAAATGTGGCTTAGCTAAGGCATTGTAAATAGAAGTCCGGAGCTTGTTAGGAATGCAATTAGAAACTTTTTGCAATGCTCCAGTGAGTGATGATAATTTTAACATTATTTGATCAATATGAGTATACCATGTAAGCTTTTCATCTAAAACTAGACCTAAATATTTTTCTTTTTCAACCTTATTCAAAATAGAGTTATTTATATTAAGTGGGGTGTAATCAGGTAATTTCTTATTTTTTGCTTTAAAAATCATATATGAAGTTTTTGCTTCATTTACTGTAAGAAGGTTATAAAGAAACCATTGATTTACGATATCAAGGTCTTTTTGTGCTTGTGCTATAGCTTCATGAATCGACTGTGCAAAGTAGAAAAGGGAAGTATCATCTGCACAGAGAGTTATTTGATCGGATAGGTTTAAATTTATAATATTATTGACGTATATCAAAAAGAGTAATGGTCCTAAGATAGAGCCCTGTGGTATACCACAGGTTACTAATTGAGTGTCACTTTTATAATTGGAAATTTGAACTATTTGTTTACGGTTGGTAAGGTAAGAAGTTAACATTTTTAAAGCTGTTCCTTCGATTCCTATGTTATTTAGTTTATGTAACAGCTTTGAGTGGCTGACAGTATCGAAAAGCTTTTTTTAAATCAATAAATATACCTAAGCAAACTTGTTTTCGATTAATATTTGTCTTTATTTTAGTAACTATGTCAATTACAGCAGCGAGTGTGTTTGATTTTGATCTAAAACCATATTGTTGTTTAATGAAAAAGTTTCTAGCATTTAAGTATTTTATGAGTCTGTTATAAATTATCTTTTCAAAAATTTTTGAGATAACAGGAAGCACGGATATAGGTCTGTAATTACTTGGGTCTGATTTAGAACCTGCTTTATAAATTGGGCTGACTTTTGCAATTTTAAGGCTATCGGGAAAAATACCTTTTTTTAAACATTTATTTATACAATTAGTTAAGTCTGCGGCATGACGTCACTGAAGAGACGGAGTTTGATCGGCATATAATCGAATATTACTGGCCAGTTTTAATTTGTTTCGTAATAACTGTTTTGTAATGGACACTGATTCAAAGCATACTTTTAGTGGTCGGTTTTTCCCCGGAATATATTGTCCAAGACGCATAGTTTTGACAGGTTTGGGGCATTGATCAAAAATAGAAGCAATTATTTTAAAAGCTTCATCATTATCATATTTACGCCGAACATTGTAATTTTTATTACAAATTTCATGAATACCCACCAAAACAATATTTTTCTCCCGGTCACAGCGGTCTTTAAGTTCAAGCATTAGGTTTTCTTGAACAGGCGTAAGCGATTTAGTGTTATTAATGCTATTGACTACTGCAGTGTTAGGTTGCTCAAAATGATTTAAACGCTCGTGTACCACTTGATACTCCGACTTCATAATATCAATTTCTTTCTTATTGATTCGTATTGCGAGTTTAACTTCTTAGTCGTTTTTTTCATACACTTAATTGCATTACTTATTTCTGTTACTTCACTTCGTATTTGAAATAATAATGTATTGTTTTGTGTGGTTGCAAAATCTTTAAAAAGCTTAATCATTTCCTTCCGAAAATTGGACAGTTCATGGTCAATTTAACGCTCAATTCGTTTTCGAGGTCTAATGTTTACATGCATCTCTTCTTTGTCGGAGTTCGGCATATTCAATATAGAATCATCGTTACTGCTACCGCTTGTGAGGTTTCCGCTAATCGATGTTTGATGTGTGGACATCTTTATAACCAGTAGGTCAAGGCGGTTCGTTTCGGTGTAGTGCGAACGAGTTAAAAAATCGCAACTGTTCTCTTTACTCAAGGGGGTGAGGAGGGCTCCGAATGATTTGCGGCTCACACAAAGTAAATATGAGTCAGACACAAGATAAATGTGATTTTCGGAATTCACTTCACTTAAAATAGAAATTATTAAAAATCAAATGCCACTTTCGCTTGAATTTGATTAATTGATTTTGCAAACTGTTTAAAGAAATGTTGTTATAATAATGCACACGTCCGCACTGTACGAACAGTGAACAAATAATCATTATTAAGCAATCATTAAGCATAAGCATTAGCATTAAGCATAAGCGTTAAGCATAAGCATTAAGCATAGGCATTAAGCATTAAGCAGCAAGCCTCATGTCTAAAGCATCAAGAATTAATAATTGAGCATTGAACATCGAGCATAGCATCCAACATAGAGCATAGCATCGAACATCGAGCATATCATAGAGGATCATGCATATGTATTCGCTTTTAATTTATCAGTGGCGCCTCGGATTTCTTGTTTTATAATTTATATAAAATTTAAAATTTAATGTACCATCTTAAATAATCCACCGCTGAATCTAGTTGGCATAATTTTAGGAATTTACCTAATTTTATTTTACTTTATTCATAATAAAGGTCAATTTTGTTTATATTAAATCAATAAATTATTTATACCGCAAAAGCTAAATTTCCTTTTTTTTTAAATAAGCATTAAGCATAAGCATAAGCATAAGCATTAAGCATAAGCATTAAGCATAAGCATTAAGCATAAGCATTAAGCATAAGCATTAAGCATAAGCATTAAGCATAAGCATTAAGCATAAGCATAAGCATTAAGCATAAGCATTAAGCATAAGCATTAAGCATAAGCATTAAGCATAAGCATTAAGCATAAGCATTAAGCATAAGCATTAAGCATTAAGCATAAGCATTAAGCATAAGCATTAAGCATAAGCATTAAGCATAAGCATTAAGCATAAGCATTAAGCATAAGCATTAAGCATAAGCATTAAGCATAAGCATTAAGCATAAGCATTAAGCATAAGCATTAAGCATAAGCATTAAGCATAAGCATTAAGCATAAGCATTAAGCATAAGCATTAAGCATAAGCATTAAGCATAAGCATTAAGCATAAGCATTAAGCATAAGCATTAAGCATAAGCATTAAGCATAAGCATTAAGCATAAGCATTAAGCATAAGCATTAAGCATAAGCATTAAGCATAAGCATTAAGCATAAGCATAAGCATTAAGCATAAGCATTAAGCATAAGCATTAAGCATAAGCATTAAGCATAAGCATTAAGCATAAGCATTAAGCATAAGCATTAAGCATTAAGCATAAGCATTAAGCATAAGCATTAAGCATAAGCATTAAGCATAAGCATTAAGCATAAGCATTAAGCATAAGCATTAAGCATAAGCATTAAGCATAAGCATTAAGCATAAGCATTAAGCATAAGCATTAAGCATAAGCATTAAGCATAAGCATTTAAAATAAATATTTAGCATAAGCATTAAGCATAAGCATTAAAAATGAGCTTTTAAAATAAGCGTTAAGAAAAAGCAATAAGTTTAAGCATGAAGCATAAACATTAAGCATTAAGCATAAGCATTTAAAATAAGCATAAAGAAAAATCATTAAGCAACAGCATTTAAAATAAGCATTTGAAATAAGCATTAAGAAAAAGCATTAAGCATAAAGCATATATTAAAAAGGTTATTAGAGATTTCTTTGACGTTTGTTTTATGTGTTTTTTTTTATAAAATAAAGTAAATAAATTATATTTAAGTGAATTAAAAATATGACTCATATCTGAATTATATTCATAATAATAATTTAAAATACTTCATTTAACAAAAGTATTACTTTACGAGCAATTAAAATCACAATATACGATAATTTAACTATGAATGTATTTTTATATAATTTGCATGAAGATAAATTAAAATTATATTAGAGCTCACTTACCGCAAAGAATCGCCAACGACAGTCGTTCTATTCTTTAAAGCACTTTATGACACTGTTCACAAAAACACTAAACTGTTTACCATTTAAACACTTAATTATCACTGTTACACAACTTAGTTTCTCGATCTCACACTCAGCGGTTTATTATAACTGTTACACTTTGATCACAATAATACCACCCCACAACTTGTACTCCCAATTTCACACAATGCCTTCTCTTAACCGAGCTGCGATTTATATACTTCTTATTCTTAGTCAAATCAGTATCCAATATTACATTTATTTTATCAATTAAACTTCTATACAGACATTCAATTGTTTTAGTCAAATCAACAAATTATATCTTTATTTTTAATCAAAACCAAATTACTACATGCATAAAAGCTAACAGCTCGGCCATCCTAAACATAACGAGTCCGCTCGTTATCATAAACCATTTACTTACAATATTAATTCTGAAGTAATTTGTAAATCTAATTATTATAATTGTAAATTCACAAAATCTAATCTATAGTCTATATATTATGATACATTAATATTCATACATTTTCGGCCATCATATATAAATAATTGGATCTCCAATTTAGAGAATGTTTTGTAATTTATAGACTTAACAATTTCAACTATAATAATCAATTGGTATAAGTTGTCTGATTACGTGTTAAATCTGGCTCAGCAGCCTCTATCAAAAAAAAAAAATTGTACTGGACACAAAAATTTGGCCTCATATATCATAATCATAGTCATAGTCATAGTCATAGTCATAGTCAGTTCCAAATCCTCAATGTACCAAATACTACTCAGAAGTTGGCTTATCGGCCTCATGTGAGTATTTGATCTTCTCAAACGCTACTCAAAAATTGGCTTATCGGCCTCATGTGAGCATTTGATGTCACTAGTCATAGTCAGTTCAATATCCTCAATGTATCAAACACTACTCAGAAGTTGGCTTATCGGCCTCATGTGAGTATTTGATCTTCTCAAACGGTACTCAAAAATTGGCTTATCGGCCTCATGTGAGCGCTTGATGTCCCTATACTTCAAATGCTACACTCATCATTTGGCTTATCGGCCTCATGTGAGCATTTGATGTCACTAGTCATAGTCAGTTCAATATCCTCAATGTACCAAATACTACTCGAAAGTTGGCTTATCGGCCTCATGTGAGTGATCAGACAACAAAACCCTCATCCACATAAAATACTTTTTAGAAAACAATTCAAAGTAATTACTTTTATCATCTTAGTATATTCTACATATTAAATATATTGAATTAATAAATAAATAAGCACATGTAATAGCTAAGTTACCACATTTCCTTTTGGAGGCGAAGACTCGGCAAAAACAACCCGTGATCACAGATGAATGCAGTTCCAATTGTATTTTCTTCATTGCACGTTATACTATTTTTCTTGATGCCGCGGAACAATCCCACTTCTGAACTATTAGAGCTCACTTACCACAAAGTATCGCCAACGACAGTCGTTCTATTCTTTAAAGCACTTTATGACACTGTTCACAAATACACTAAACTGTTTACCATTTAAACACTTAATTATCACTGTTACACAACTTAGTTTCTCGATCTCACACTCAGCGGTTTATTATAACTGTTACACTTTTATCACAATAATACCACCCCACAACTTGTACTCCCAATTTCACACAATGCCTTCTCTTAACCGAGCTGCGATTTATATACTTCTTATTCTTAGTCAAATCAGTATCCAATATTACATTTATTTTATCAATTAAACTTCTATACAGACATTCAATTGTTTTAGTCAAATTAACAAATTATATCTTTATTTTTAATCAAAACCAAACTACTTTATGCATAAAAGCTAACAATTAGTACGTTTAAAAACATCCAATTCACTTGAAAAAGCGTTAAGCGTGGTATAAGAAGAAATTAATTTCATACCTCAATATAACACAAGAAATAAAATGATGAAACACCCTCAATCTAATTCGCTATCATGCTAAGTCTATACCTAGAGAAGAATGTAATAAAACCATTTTTCAGTAATTGAAAATAAAATATTTTTTCTTCACATCATAAAAATCAGTTCAAACCTTAACTTTAAGCCAATGCTTATGCTTACGCTTACGCTTACGCTTACGCTTACGCTTACGCTTACGCTTACGCTTACGCTTACGCTTACGCTTACGCTTACGCTTACGCTTACGCTTACGCTTACGCTTACGCTTACGCTTACGCTTACGCTTACGCTTACGCTTACGCTTACGCTTACGCTTACGCTTACGCTTACGCTTACGCTTACGCTTACGCTTACGCTTACGCTTACGCTTACGCTTACGCTTACGCTTACGCTTACGCTTACGCTTACGCTTACGCTTACGCTTACGCTTACGCTTACGCTTACGCTTACGCTTACGCTTACGCTTACGCTTACGCTTACGCTTACGCTTACGCTTACGCTTACGCTTACGCTTACGCTTACGCTTACGCTTACGCTTACGCTTACGCTTACGCTTACGCTTACGCTTACGCTTACGCTTACGCTTATGCTTATGCTTATTTTGTTACGTCGTTCAAACCGCTGAGACTTCACATTTCATTAGTCATCAGACAGGCGGTTCCGCTGAGTTTGCACCTACCTTCTATTGAAAGCCAATATTTATTTATTTATTTATTTAAACTTTATTGTACAAAATTATACAATTGGCGGACTTAATGCTAAAGCATTCTCTACCAGACAACCGAAACATTATACAGAAAAATAAGAACTACAATATTCTTAGTCACTGAACAATGTGAAGCGAAAAACTCTGCTGGGTGGCCTGCTTCCACCCGTATTAGTTTATAATATTAATATTAAGTTTAGTTTGCTTAAAGTAACCTAAGTCGTAACTTGTTAATTTAATATTATCTTAGTTAAAATAAAACCTTTTTGAAAAAGACATTCGCTGCGTAGAGATTATGGTTGTCACATCCGGTAGGATTCGGCGTCCTTAAAATAAAAGAAAATAACAGCGACATACGTTTTCAAGCGTTATTCACGGAATCATACCCAGATAAGTATTTTTTTCATATTACGTGGACTAGTGTCTGGCTGTTAAAGATACTTCTCCCTTAAGGCTCACGCGGGACATGATTTAGTGAGTGAGACCCTAAAGCTACTTCTACCTATTCGTTTCCTAATAAACCCTATTTCTATGTATCAATTTAATTGTAGATTCATTTTAAAAATTAAAAAGGTTCTTAGATATTTCTTTGACGTTTGTTTTAATTGTTTTTTATAATGCACAATAGTTAAATAATATTGAAGTGAAATAAAATTATAATTCATATCTGAATTAACATTCATAATTATAATTTTATATAGTTAATTAGATGAAAGTAAATCACAATGTACCATAATTTAGTTATGAATGTATTTTTATACAATTAACCTGAAGATAAATTAAAAATAGTACGTTCAAAATCATGCAATTCACTAGAAAAAGCCTTAAGTAGGGTATTAGATGAAATTAATTTAATGCACCAATCTAGCTCACGAAATAAAATGATGAAACACCCTCAATCTAATTCTGTAACATCGTCGAACCTTTACCTAGAGAAGAATCTAGTTATTATTTTTGAATATTTTAAATCAATTAATTACTCATTACATCTTATGAATTAGCTACAACTTATGCTTATGCTTACGCTTACGCTTACGCTCACGCTTACGCTCACGCTTACGCTCACGCTTACGCTCACGCTTACGCTCACGCTTACGCTCACGCTTACGCTCACGCTTACGCTCACGCTTACGCTCACGCTTATGCTTATATTAATATTTATATAAATATTTATTTTCTTAAGTATGAAATAATTAAAAATACTGCGTTATTGAAACCATGAAAAGTGAAAAAATACCATTATAATAAATATAGAACATGAAGTGTCGATTCGACTTTTAGTATAGAAGAAATAAATCTGAAAGTAGGTCACATGTAACTTATAACAGAAAATAATTAAGGAAATGTGTTTGATATGAGTCAACAGTCCATGAAAGACTTGCGTCATATTTTGAATAATGTTCTTTCTGTTATTCTGTGGCACCATAAAAACTGATATTTTTACAACGTTGGACGTTGTTATATAAAATTATAATAACATGCTTTTAATTATATAGACATTTTAGTTATAATAATTCATTTATAGTTTATTTATAGTTGTAAGGTATATTTTTACCAGAACCTGAAATCGCAAAGAAAAATCGAAAAAGTAGGTTAATTAAAATAAAAACTAAATAAAACAATTATACTTAGAGCATTAATTAAATACATTTAAACGAATAGCATCTTTTTCTCAAGTAAAAAGTTCTCGTAGAATTGCAGTAATGAATTAGAATTACATGATCTTAGCTCGGAACATTGTTTATCTCCCCCATTAAGAAAGAAGTAAGAAATTTGTATAAGCAGCAATAGATAGCTCGATTGCAAAATGATTATTAAATTAAAAATTTTAAAAAACCTTAAAAGATTTAAATTTAAACGTGTTTTATAAAATATAAATTTAATATCTAAGTAATACAACTATTATACACAAACATAAAAAAGTGAAATTATTTTCTAACAAAACTTGTAATAATAGATATAAAATGACTTTGACAAGACAAGGTTACCTTATTTATTCATAACTTGTGGCTAATAATAACCTTTTCATTATTTCCTATCTTTTGTTATTTGAAATCAAACTTTTAGAAAAGTAATCAGTTTAACCATGAAGTATTATGAAAGTTATAACAAAAAATAAAGTTGTTTATTCCTTTTCTAAGTCTGAACTTTGGTTCAACGCTGCGTTGTTTTTTTTGTTTGCTTTTTTCTTATACCTTTTTCTTTTTATTAATTATTTGGAAATTTTACGTTTATTTTTAATATTTAGTCTATACACTTATAATGTCTTTGATGATTGTATATCATGTTTTAGTATCCTTTCCCAATCAATTGTCTCCATTCTTCCTATTTTTGTCATTTGATAAGCGCCACCTTAGTGAATTAGTAATTAATCTGATCGACAAGGATGGTAATGACAATGCTTTCTTTAATACATAATTTGCTTACTTAGGGATGAGATCAATTTATATATTTGTCTTGATATTATTATTATTATTGTATGTATGTATATGTACGTAAAAGATATTTCTTTTTAGCCCTATAAGTATTTTTAGTGAAGGGATCACTCTTATAATGTTATTTTTAAAAATATACGACAACAATCTTGGCAACTACTAGGTACAATAATCTCCCAATCTCCCCATTAACGGATGATCTTGATTTAATTTTGATATTAATTATACCCCATTTTTGTACGTAAATGTGTATGCTGAAATGTGCATGATAACGCAATTAATTAGCTATTTGATTAAACTTGTAATATGAAAACATATCAAACGATTGCACTGATTAGAGACATATTATATCAGTACAGATATAGTAATATATAATATTTCATAGTCTGCTGATTTATGGTTGGGGCCAACTCTTTCGTTCTACTTATTTATGAGTAACATATATGAATATGTTGATAAAGATTAGTTACGAATCACTGGATAAGAAAAGTCATATGATAATATTATATACTGCTGGTATAAGTCTGAGTAAAATAAGTTAAAAATCTGTTAGTTTGTAAATATTCTATTTAAATAGCACTTATTCGATAACTCTTAATAATGAAATCGGCAGTAAATATTTTTTTGAATTTGTAACGAATTTGTCATATTTAGGACGTTGTATGTAACAATTGATTTATTTATTTATCTCTTTTATAATAATCCTTGCAATCTACAATTTTTGAAAGGAATTTACATACCTACCAGTTTTTCGACTTCAAGGGCTTTTCTGACTTAAATGTTATTTTTAAATATATATGGGTCAAATAATATTGAATTTTACAACCATGAGTGTATCAACACGACGTCGCGTCGTTGTACTTTTCGTCATATATTTTCATATATTATTTATAATAATATAATACTACTTTTTAATAATAACACCTATTTGTTAAAAGAATAATTCTATATTGATATTTAATAGTTGTTTGTTGCGAATTTAAAAAGGATATTGTTTTATTATAACATTATTTAAATTAGTTAGTATTGCCACAAAACAAACAGTGATATATAAGATATTAGTAATGACGTAATCCAGTAAAATTAATAGGACTACAAGTCGGTTCAAGTATAGTTTTAGGCTAAGGCTTAATGAAAGGACGTTATTTATTGGTGACCATTTATAGTTAAATAACCTTTTAATAAGATCATCGTAATATTTTTGTGTATTTTTAATTAATTTGTTTATTATATTTCGACTGTATGTGTTACTCCTAAAAATAATGAACAACTTATGTCACAAATTTATTATATTTATACTTTTATTTTGACTATAGTTTCCCGTTCGAATAGAGAAAGATTATTCTACAAAAGGTGTTTTATATTCTCCATAAAGGGTCAACTCAAAAAGCTGTAATTGTAACTGGTTTTATTAATTTCAATATTTTTTTAAGATAATTAAATCATATGATATATGATAATTGAAATTTGTAATGTTTTTAAATGTATATTTTGACTTAGCATATCATGCAAAAATCTAATGTTTCTTTAAAAATTTATAGGTTAATATATATTTTTGAAGTAATAAAATGAGAAATTTCCGTTAAAAACCAAGTGTCAAATTGTCAATTAAATATAAAAAATAAAATTAAAGGAAGATAAAGAATGCTAAAGATTAAAAGCTAACATGGCATAGATAAATTGATCGTTGAAGTTCTTACCTTTAAAATAAAATATGCTTAAAAAGATAGATTGAAAAGAAATAGATAGAAGTGTTTATTTTATACAATAACTAGCCGAACCGTATAGGTTTAAGTTTTTATTTTATACAATAACTAGCCGAACCGTCACTACTTCGTTTCTGTCTTCATGAGAGTGTAAATCGTAGCCGGAACCAACATTGTGAATTATAAGTTTTAAATAGTTCAAATAAGGCCTCGATAGATAAGTCAGTCTTAAAAAGTCTTTCTATACCTTTGTAAAGATAGAAAATATGAAATATAGGTGTAAAAATATATAAGCATTTTTTTTTAAATAGGCTGCGCCTTGTATATGAAGTATCTAATTGTGGTATTAAAATGCTTATCCAGAAGATGAGCTTTTATTAGTGGAGTATAACGGGATATAATAATAAAAGTAAAAGTAAGGTGAGTGTCAGATAAATAATCTTGGTCCTGCATCAAACCATTTTATCAAACGTTATTCCTTAAAGTAAATATTTATCACCAAAATTCAGATACTAAATAATTTTATTTATTTTGTACTAAGTTGTGCAAAACAAACCAAAACAATTAACAACGAATAAAATCAGAATCGTAATGTCTATTTTCTATAAATGGTCGAAGCATGTACTTTTCTCATTTCTATTCACTTTCTTGTGTGAATACAAAAGAAGATAACCAGTTATCTGTAGCATGTCTATGACTTAAAAGAATCTAATTGATTAGTCAACCATTTACTTGTCACGGCCACGCTTTTGTTATTTAAAGAATTTAACTCCATTTTAGTAGGCTTTCCGTGCCCGAAAGGGTCAAAACGGAACTCTATTGTTGACTCCATTCGTGTATCTGAAGCATCTTTTTACTTTTATATAAAAAAGTAAGGACATTTGAAAATTTAAATAATATCTGTTTGAAGCAAATTGGTATATTTCAAACATCACAAAGAACATGAAAAATGGAACTACGAAGACAGTCATGTCTTTATGTGAGAATCGTTTTTAACGATTCAAATCATTCTTTATTTGATATTCCATGTCCATATATTATATATAATGTTTAACGAATAACTGTTCTTTAGCTAATGATAAATTAATTGACATGTATTGAAATTCAAACAAGGACTCAAGTTATTAATTATGATGTTTTATGGTAACTTAAAAAGCTTAAGCCTTAAGCAGTGCTTGCATAAACCAAATTATCACATAACCAATGCATCATAAAAATCCGAATTTTATTTGTATTTTCCCTTACATATTTCAACAAACTATCTATATTTAATTAACCATCATATATGTAATTGGTTGTCTTTAAAACCTTAAATATGGCCAATAAATACTACTCTTCATAAAACCATGACCTAGGCAAAAATCGAATTATAAAACCTTTTTTAACAGTCGACGTTACATGTACATCCAGGGTATATACTATATATTATTTGTTTGCTGAAACTGGTGCTTATATAAACTCTGGTGAACTCGATAAACCTCCGCGACTCTACCGTGCTTTGAGCTCATAAATAGGAATCCCGAATGGGTTTGAAAGTTGTCAGACAAAATTCGATTAATTGGCATGAATACTGCCGGGTAAATAAATATATAAATATATTATAATTAGAAGTTTGTATTAAAATAGTATACTTATAAACTTATTAGCATTCCATTTTTTACTAGGAATATCTAAGCTACATATATTATATATATTTGTATATTGTCACATCCAAATATTATAACTTATTTTATATTCATTGAGTTTTTTCTAGTGTTCAATTTTACAGTGAACGGTTGGTATTCAAGTGCTGATCCGTCAATTAATGCTCGTCATAAGCGATTGTCACCGAGGCCATTCTTGTCCTGAATATTAATGCTTTGCTGCCCTCTAAAGCTTATGCGTCCACTCGACTAACCAGATAATATTGTTGATTATATTTAAACGAGCCCCGATTTTTCAAATTATAAACTCATGCTGGAAAACATTGCCAGGGAAAACATTTTTGATAATTTATAAACCCATGCAATATTTTGGAACCGTGAGCAACATGATGAAGTCATTAATCAGTTTACCCCTCCTGACGCTTCTCCTCCCTTTGATGCATATCGAAAGAGTTTAAAACTATCTTAATACCGATTTAATTTACGAAAATACTGCTGGGTAGGTATATATTTTAAAGTCATTGTTTCACGAAATTTTAAGTACAAAAATACCTGAATGATTGTTTACAATCTCTTATTTTATGATAGTTTATGAATATTCTTAAAGAAGGAACAGAAATATTACTTATATTATTGAAACACAAAATTATCATGATATTTTTTCACGAATTATAGCATAATGAGAAGCAGGTTGATATTGTTCAATGTAGTTTGCTTTAACTTTAATTATAATTTTGGTTACACAAATACGAAGTGAGCTTTGGTTGTAAATAATATATTTATTTAAAACCCTTTAATTAAATGGAGGTATTGTAAATAATGAATTATAATTATATTAAATATTTACTGGTATCATTTAAAAGCTAAATATATAACTAATATTCGCCTTTGACTTCTCCGGTTTACACATAGGACTCTCATATCGCTATTCATTTTATATACTAAAAATATTTTATGGCATTTAATCTGAAAAATCAAGCATTTATAAACAATACAAAAATAATGAAACAATAAAATCAGAAAGTTTTAAGATTGCTCTTTTAATCACTATTTTCTTGTGTTCACTTCGTTTTATAGAATTTGTTTATTTCTTTATCATTTTTAATTACTATCACTATGATCATTATCATTTAAGAACATTAGAAAGCTTAAAATAAGCTTATAGCTTTTTTCTCAATCTTAATTAAAAAAAAAGCTAAATAAATTAATCTAGTCACGCGGTAAATTAGTTTATTGGGAAATATATTTTGTAAAAAATTACCATTTAAGTATTTTACGTTAAAAAAAAACACATTAAATTGAAATACATACTAGAAAATCCAATGAAAAACAATGAAAATCATAACATACATAATTTTCAAAATACTAACAATAAATAAATGAGTGATTCGTTCACAAACGAAAAAAACATCCAAACTCTTTAAGAGGTTTCGTTCACCGCATGTAACGATATTCCTACTTTGTGTTATTTATTAATACGCTCCAGTACACAGCCCTTTTTTGCAATGTCAGAGATGAGATTACCTTTTGAACTATTTACGAAGTACAAATAGTAAAGTATTGTTTGTGGTTTTTTTTAATTTTTATTAAGCTTGTCAACGGTATACATACCTAATTCTTAATAACTGGAAACTGCAAAAATCTTAATATTTTTTTTTAGAAAAATCCTGAAAGCCGAATCCAATATACATGTTGATGATTGCATTAACTAATAACAAAAAAATTGTGATTGTAATTTTTTTTGTAATGAATAATGAAATCAAAATAAATTTTACTCCTCTATTGCTTCTTCTGCAGCTGATTTCATATTTGAAGCCAACATTTTTATTGTACCCAATAAAGTAAATAATTTTTAAAAATTTTACTATTTATATTATTTTCAGAATTGTAGTATAATAAAATACTTTAATTACTGTAAAGTCTTAAAGTCGTACTGACTCTAGCAATCTTATGGTAAGAGAGAGTACTCTTTTGGCTGTGGAACCCTAAACAAATTACATAATAAAATAATCAGTCTAATAGAGGGGACTTTAAATGAAAAGAAAACAACGCTATAAAAGCTCAAGCCCTCCTTTGAACGTCAATTTCCTGGTTTGGTGTTAAATGCACATTTAAACATAAACTTTCTTTCATATATGTAAATAAAGTATAATTTTATTGGAATATGTATTTTTGTATTTTATAACAAATACATTTTTATACTGTAAGGTTACATTATTGTTAAACATGGCCCTTATAATACTATCAAAACAATTTCATTACAACATAAGAATTATAATGTAACTTTAAAAATATTAGTCTAAGGAAGATGATGGTTAAAGTGTTTAGCAAACATTGTTAATAGATTTTTTTTTTGGAGCAAAGGAGTGATAAAAATACAAGATTTTACTAAGTTCTATTTGCTTTCCATACTTGGGTGGTTATTTATTCAGCTTTAATAATATTAAACATAGTATTATTATAAATATATTTTAACGTTCAATACAATGGGTTTACTGATGTGTTTAAAAGAACTTTTACTATTATTATTAAAAGAAATCGTACTATGACATTCATTAAGTGATGTGGGTAGTTGAATATATTTACCTAATCTACATTGTATTGAATTTCACAACTTATATTATATTAATTTTACTTGTATTGGAAACATACTTCAATAATTATTCATCAAATTACTAAGGATAAGATTTGTGCCGACGAGAATAGATTATGTGGTACATAGAAAATAGGTGGTGCTGTCCACTATATCCAGAATTTCGTATAGAAATAATTTCACTTACACTTTTTTATATAATTTTTTGCTTATCCTTTAACCAAGTTACATTAAATAGCCATTTATGTTAGTGAAAAATAAACAATGCTACTAAACAATGTTTTTAAAAATATTAAAAACTACAGGAAATTAAAATTAAAAAAAGAAAAGCTTATTATGTGCAATGCATTGGTTTCGCATGCCATTTGAAAAAGGAAATAAAATTTATAAGTTATGTTGAGTTTAATTATTTAAAAGGTAAGGTTATAAAAAATATTCTTAGAACAGTATTCTATTTCAAAGTTTATTGGTACTAAGTAACTTCGAGAAATGAGATTAATACAATAAAAAGATAAAGGAGTATATTTTTTTGTGTTTTTATCAACCTAATGGACTACAATCAATGTGATTCATGTGGCTATAAATCATTGAGTATCCCATAGTAAGCATCACTTTTACCGCGTGCTTGATTACTTCGATTACTTTATTTTATGTTTATGTCGAAAATTTAATAATATATATGAAGAATAATAAGAGGATTACACAAAATTTATTAAATAATATTTAATAAATTTTGTGTAATCCTCTTATATGATTTTTAGATAGCTAATCAAGCTAAGCTAGACTCAAAATTTAAACATAAACTTTCGTCATCAAAACTTAAAAAAATATAATAATAAAAATAGTTAATTATATTTTTTTTATTTTTCCTATAATTATAATAACAAAAAGCAATTTCAGCTGTAAGAGATTGTAAACTTCAAGTAACATTATTTATTGTATTCTCAGCGAATCACTTCGAAGAAACTCCCGGCAAGTAATAAAACTTCGTCTTTTATTTTCTTTTCTCTAAGATGCCCCTGTAGTTGAAAAAATAAATGTGAATAAAAATATTGTTAGATCTTGAAATATCAGCATAAGGGTTACATTAAAAATCAAAAGTCGATCAGTTTATGTTACTATATTTATAATTTTTAAAATATGTAATAGAAAAATGTCAGTAAATAAAAAGAGAGATTGCTTTATGAGTTTTAAATAATTATTAGCTAAATTGTTAATTACCATTCTTTTATTTAAATATTGTATAAATTTTCATAAATATGTAATCATGTAATCATTTTTTTTATATATCAATAACAACTGAACTATTGAGTACGTACAATCTAATCTAATCTAGCGTCTAATCACTATCACGTGAAGTTTAAGTAATATCACCATTGTATGAATTATCTTAAGGCGTTACATGCTCTTCTTATTAAAAAAAATCGCCCGAGAGCGAGATTTATTTTGTTACATACAAGTGAACAATACTGTAGATTTTAAAAACAATACATACATCACTTTGCGTATCCGTGCAAACGCCATTCTTTCCTTTCATTCCAAATGTTACTTCCAATATTTTTTTTTGTTACAAAATTTATGACAAGACTAGATATATTATAAGACGACACTGGAAAGACATTGGAATTATTTTGCCTAAGCTTTGAACAACTTCAATCCCGTCTTTCAAACATGTATTTAGACATATATTTATTAATATAAGTTATTTAAACATTCTTTAATTCTTGTAAAAGAAAGACATATTTGTTTAACTTTTGAATTCGGAAACTTTAATAAAGTGTTTTTGCTCATATAAAAAAGTTGCCAGAAAAGTATACAAAAGAATGTCCGACTTCTCCTTGTATGTTTGTGAAATTTTATTTTCTAATATTTATATTTATTTTGAAGGATATTATTCAAAGGGAAATGTAAACATTTTGAAATATTCAATAAACTTTAGGTATGTGCAAAAATGACTTAAAATAAACTTTGTCATTATAAAGGAGTGTAAAAATTATAACTAAGTAATTACTTTTTAACCCCAAAAGTAGTCATAACTATAGAAACAAAGAGTTGAAACAATATGCTGTGCAGGTTCATTCGACCACATCTTTTTTTGGTCCCTATATTTATGAATAGTCACTCAATTCTTCAAAAGCATGTTGCCTTTTACTACATCATTTCAGATGCGTTATTTATTCCATTAACTTGTTCTCTTGTATAGTACAATATTAATGAGTAAAGAAAAGGACTATTAATTTAATTATAGCTATTTGATGTAGGTTATAAAACAAAACGAAAATGTCAAAAGATATTAAAAGTCATATTTATTGTATATATTTGTAAATATATAAAAAATACTAATTCTTAACAAGAAAATAAATATTTAATCTGATGAATTATGAGATCTGATAAGTTAACAGATTGTAACCTAAGAGCACTTTATAAATATAGTAACACAGCAGATATAATAGTACTATTTTTAGACAAATCTGAGTAAACTAACTAAAGTAGTTATTATTTCTTAGTTTTATCCGGAGAGTGAAAGACCCGGGTCTTACTCTAGGCTCCTAGATCCCTTATAGTTCCCTTATTCAAAAGCAAATTTTTATTTCAGCATACGTTCATTCATAGATGACTCTATCGTGTTGACCGTGTGCCATCTAACTAAAAATATATAAATTAAAATGCCGTAAAAAAGGATTGAATGAACTGACTGATTATTAAAAAAATGTTTAAAAGTAAAATAAGGTTGTGATTTGAGTTAACGACAATTCGAAAAAAATGTATTGTTGTGCTAATAAAGTTAGTGTCATTAATTTATTTTTAATATCAGTATGAATATTTGACTTTGAACAGCTGAATAAGATCGAAAATAATTCAAAACTATTTTCAACTTCACTTTAAAGAGTTTAGTAGGTTTTTTTTTTAATTATTCATTTGTATATATTGTACAATCGACAAAAAATGCATTGCGGCATATTGGTTAATGCACTATTGCCTCTGCTATATAAAATGCATTTGTAAGTTAGGCCGTTAATTATTAAACTGAGTGTTCTGATTTCAGATTTTCGGATAGGGACTATCGTTTGAAAATTGTAATTTTCAGATATAAATATAAGTAAAACCTTCGTTCCATTGTTATTTAAACTAAACTATGAAGTTTCTTGTCGGCTTTTCTCTGAAATGGATCTTTGAAACCGTGTAATGGGAGGCTGATAATTTTATTAATTTATAGGAACTTATTATATAGCTAATTTATAGGAACCTATGCAATAAACCTATGAAAATAAAAAGAATTTTTTGCATCATACTAAGATAATGGAAATATTGAATGTTAGTATATATTTCTACAAAGTTTTATTTATATTTTACGGGGACTTTGAGTTTTAATTTTTGTAATAAATTTATGACACAATTTAAAGAATCTTGATGTACCGATTTATGTTACACAATTTTTTAATTACTACGATGTCTTAATTAGAGACGAGCTGCTCTTTAATTATCTCAGAGTCGACTATATGAACAATGTATAAAACGTAGGCGCTCGAAACGATAATATTTACTTCGTAAAGCGTGAAGGAGTCAATTGGCTCAGAGTAGAATATCGGTGAGGATTCAACGGATTATGTTACTTTTAATTAGTTGAATATTTGATATTGATAAATTTTAAATCATTTCAATCTGTTTTAACAATTAATTTTTCGAGAGTTTGCTTTCACTTTTGCTTTATATTTTAGGTAATAAATATATATTTCGACTAAAAATCTTTGCGGGACTTGTAAGGCTTCAAATAGATTTACAATAAGAATGTACCACTAATGAAAATAAAATATTTTTAAAAATAAACTTATTATTGCTAGGAAAAATTTATGTTTGTTGCATAAAACCGAAACTTTGGTTATTTATTTAATTATTGTAATATTGAAAGTTGTATACTGTTCATGACACTATAATTAACCTCACAAAATGTGTATTTGTTATTTTCTATATTTATGTTGCAAATAGCATTTAAGTTTGAAAACGTTTTAATTAATGATATTAATTAACAAGTACTGAAATGTAAATTAATTCGATGCTTATTTAAGTAATAAACTTACTTATTTTAGTTAGCATTGGTTGGGTTGTGTCTAATTCTATTTAAAAACAGAGCTATCCATTATTTTACCATGAATGATATGGTTATTCAAATTTGAATGAATGCATCAAATGTAGTATAAAAATATAAACGTAGAAGTTGAAATTAAGAATAGATTCAAATATTGCACATAAAAGTGTAAATATAAAACATATTATGTGATTCTAATTAGAATGTATAAAATATGTTATTTTACTTTATATTCCTTTGTTATTCTGTTGATGTGGTGGTGTGGTTTCAAATCAAATCAAATCAAATCAAAATGTCTTTATTTGGACATCACATATTAATCAAAACTGACATAAAATAATAAATCTATTTTATAAAACAAAAGAAAAAAAATAATACAAAAGAGAAAAAAAAACAATAATAATACAATAATAAAGAAAGTTATAAAAAATGATGCCCAAATCGGAGAGCCACTCGGCTATTGTAGAGGAAACTGTCCGCCGTTTAGTGACATTTCGAACGCTAATGACGGAGATACAAGTACAAAAACACAAAAAAAATGTACATATGAAAATTTTTAAACGGCCAGATTAATAAAAACCAATTTCGTAAAGTAATTTGGCTGATAAAACGGTGGACCAAGTGCTTAATAACCGTTTTTATATTATTAAAAAAACGGAGTACAGTCAGTTAAAGTTTCTCTAATTAACAAACGTAATTATCATTTTGTAGACTAATAATGAATAATTTTATTGCATAAATTTTACAACAATACTTATATTATTGTAAAATTATATACATTATCTTACATTTAGACGTTATGACAGTGCTCTCTAACGAGTAATAATTAGTTCAAAAGCTTTTATTATAAGTGGGCTTCAAACAACCGAAACTTTTATAGGTCAACAGACATATGCGGGTCTGTAGGTCTGTCTTAAACTACGAAAGCCTTTTTTGCAAAATGTTCGTATTATTACTTTCGTTTTTCTTTTTATATGTTATGTTTCCATAGATATAACTAAGCATATTTAATTATATCATTTTACAATATTTAACAAATAGAAGTAGGTAAAGAAAGCAAACAGGTATAATAATCTTTCCTATGTCTATTGTTTGTATATTTTTTATGGATACGTAGTTGGTTGTAATAAAGGTTAAATTAATAATCTCTCCATTTTCTTGCTCATTATTTTTAAAAATACGAGCTGTTTTGAATCATTAACGAAAAGATATCCAGATAAAAAACTGATATTTTAAATAAATTCAGGCATTTTAGACGGGCATAGAACAAAAAATAAAAAGCTAAAATAATTGTTCGAACTAGAGAAAAAATAAATAACAACAATTCTTTAAATGTTTTAATTATACTAAATTATATAGCGTTGCTACCAAGACTAGTTTCTAAATTGTTATTTCTTAAAACAGTCAATAATTAAGTCCGTAAAAATAAATAACCAAAATCTGTAACTATTTTCTAGTAACAACAGATTTTACTATAAATTTTATCTGATAGTTGTCCCTCTATTTGGAACTATATGATCAGAGTATGACGTTTTATAAGATCAATGTAATTTAATGTAATATAAGAATATTAATAAACAGAACTATTATTAAGTTACGAATAACTTTTATTCCCTTTCCAAAGCCCATGGGGAAGCGTAAAAGAACTAGCATATTATAATCAAAAACATCTGAACTTCGGTGCTTAATATACAGGACGTGCCGATAGTAAATCCTTAAAGTTAAAGAAAATGAATAGTGCACGACCTTCTGTCTCGATATACAAGTGAAAGCGTCTGAAATATATTTATTTATTTGTAAACTCTTCACAAAAAGTCGCAAAACTTCATTTTCGTGAAATGTTAATCAAGAGATAATTTTAGATCGTGTTGTTAAACTTGTAAATAACATTTTTTTTAGAGACACTTTGATTTTGGATACAAGATACGAACTATTCAAGACAGTTTTGAAGCAAACATTCCAGGCTTCTGAAGAGCTTCTTTTATGGGTAGGTACAGCTTCGTCGAGCCCAGATCGTACTTTGGACAACAAATTATAGTAAATGTTAGAGAACATGGCTGGCTCTAACCCACACGCCAGCGTTGAGTCTCTTAGAAGTTTTTGGTGCCAGAAATCAAGAAATTTTCATGATGGTTGCTTAAGTCTAGATATCGAAGCATTTTTCTTCTTTCGTGATCCATGATGACTCTTATGTATAATTTTTTTAACAACCTGAATAACCATCATAAAAAATCATAATTACAACAGGCATTTCTTTTGTGAACTGAGATCAACCTACAGCAAAAGACCTTTTATACCATAGGATGCACTTGTTATATTATTGTAGTATTGATACATATAAGATTGTTATTTGATAGTAACTTGGTAGGTATGTAGGTAATATAAATATGTAATTATTTATTTAACTACATAATAACATTAACAATAAATATTGTTGTTACAATTAGATTTACGAATTTAGAACTATATATCATTGTTATTACTTGTATGTTATAAAAGTAGTAAAGGATATTATAAGTAGTAAAGAGCTATCGGCAGTAGCCTTAAGATATTAAATATATTGTATTTACATATTTTATTAGGCAAGCCATAAATGTGTGAAAGATATAAGATTGTTATAATACATATGCTTAGGCATTTAAAATGATTATGTACTATTATATTGTTATTATAATATATTTAATGATGTTTGGAGTTGTGACTATGACTTATCTCCAGAAGCTGCCGTTGGCGCTTCTGTCGATGTTGTTATGTTATAAATATGGCTGTAAGCCTCTATTAAAGACAATCTGTATTGGACAACTGGCAAGATAAGTAATTCTTATACTTACATTGTTTATAATATGTGTAATAACTATTGTAGGTATTTCATAGTATTGAGTTATTGGTAATTGTGTCTAAATAATTACACAGTAATGACTATATTACTGTATTTATTATATTCATGTACCGAGAGTCATTTGGTTATATTAAATGATATATTTGTTTAGATCTTTCTTTTCTTTAAACTTATCCAGATAATGCATTGAAATATATTATCATATTAATAGTGTGAAGTAGCATGATTAAATATTTTATACTATATTAATTCAGTGGTTTTTAATTGTAGAATCTTATAATATCTAACATCAGAAGTGGGATCATCCCGGTCCACGATATCGACAGTTTGACTGCCGAAACTATATTTTATCGATAAAATCAAAAATACCCACATTTTTGATATTTTATTTGTTAATTTGTTGTATTCCATTTTGTGTGATTTAAACTTTACTAATACGTTGAAAACCTAATTCACAGGGAAAATCACGCCGCCATCGCTATATACGGCGCAGTACCATCACCTCTACGATGTCTAGGCGTAGTTTGGGAAACGGCGGAGTGATTTCTAATTACGAAGTGGTTTACGAATTAAATTCAATTCACGGTTTGTATTCTACGTACAAACTACACCATTCGGCGTCGTCATGGCGATGGGGACCGAGCGGTTGCATTACGGCAGCCATGCCAGCTGAGTCTGCGGACCCAGTATGGCTCTCGCCGGAGCAGTGTCGAGTCTGTGATGCATCGGAAGGAGAATCGATGATAAAGGTCAAGTTAAGCTGAACCAACAACTATTGTAGAAGAATAGTCTTGCAGAATGCCACTATCATCAACAACAAATGTCCAATTCAACGTTTATATTTACCTTGTTTTTGTTATTAAAAATTAAGTCTACGGGTCAACTAGAACTACTGTAAGACGTACGAGACTCTTATCGGATTATACGTGACTTACTCAGTGGAATTTACTAACTTTCGTTTCAGCTGAAGCTGATTGAACTGGACCACGTAAAAGCTGGTGAAGCTTCCAGTGCGTCTCCTCTACCATGCATGGCTATCAATAAGGCCATAAGGATTCTTGGATAACTGAAAATCGGCAAACATTGGAGATCTTACTTCGATGCCGGAGTGGCGATCACAAAGGCGAAACGCTTGGCTGATATGGCGTTGATCGAGTCTCTCAAAAAGGATTCGGAAAAGGTCGTGGCAAAACTTATGAAACGAAAAAAAGAAAAGCAGTTCTACATACGATATATCAAATCGGTGGTCTCCTATTGCAAGTATGCTTAAAAAAAAAAGTGATTGTGTTGTACAAAATTAAGTTTTAGTGAATAACAATTCTTTGAATTAGTTTGGGGTAGTATATCGGATATTAATACCAAAATTTCATCTTTAGTAGTTTAAATATTTGGATATATGTCAAAGTAATTTGCAAAAGTAATGATACGTTTTCTAGGTACGTTAATTATGTTAAATAGCGTAATATTGTGTCAGGTAGGCCGAACAGGATATAAAAGGCTTAGGCAATTAATTAAAGGAATCTTGTTTTCGAAAAGGAAAACCTCGTTACTGGAGTAGGTGGATAAAAAAAAATGTTATTGTGGAAAATTTAAGTTGTGAAAAAAAAAAAAAACTTGTGTGGTTTTATGAAACCACCGTAAAAGTGAAACTTTTTTCACATTATAGACATTTAACTAAAAATTTTCGGAATAATATTCCATTAAGGGTATAAAAATTGCTTCATCAATCTTAATTTTATACTTAGAAAATGGGAATGATAATGGGAAATGATAAAAGTAGACTAGGTCTCCAACTAATATTTTTATTGAACTCTGTGTCTTAGAGTACGACATACATAACACTTAACAATTATTTAGATGATATACACATATTAAAACACTGAAAACAATATTTTATAATCGTTGAGTCATTTTGATCCGTTTTTCAATTATTTTCAATCATTCTATTATCAATTCCATCTTCATCATGAATTTCACAGTTTATAAATGTAACCAATATTTTATGGTAACTAAAATACGTGAACAGTGACTTACATTCGATTTTTTCAATGTATCTAGTAAAAACCGCATCGATACGAGCGCCTTTCACTTTATCCTACTCCGCGGCCGACCGTCACGCGACATGCAACACACAGACGAAAAAGTTTGAGACGATGTAATAAAAGTTTTACTTTAATTATAATAACAAGACAAATAATTATTTATTATTATTATTATTATATATATTTTTAATTGTTATATATTTATATATACTATCTTACTTTTTGTATTACATATATAGTTTACTAGTATATTGTATATATATTCTATTTTTTTTTTTATTTAATGGGATAAAATTTGGTTGATTTGTAACTCGGCATTAGAGCAGGTCTTAGTTATAAGATCTTAGGTTTCCGCTGGTCGGTCTTTTGCTTGGTGCAAATCTAGCTCACTAGCAGCGGGTGAAGGGATTTGACACGTCTAGGCAAAGGACAAAACATTAAAAATAAAAATGTTTCCGCTGGTCGGTCTTTTGCTTGGTGCAAATCTAACTCACTAGCAGCGGGTGAAGGGGATTTGACACGTCTAGGCAACTGACAAAACATTAAAAAAAATATGTGACGAGTGACAAAACATACAAAAAATGTTTATGTAAAGAGGTTTCACGAGTCTAGGAAAATGACAAAATATAAGAAAAAAAAAGGAATGTATATAATATATATTATATATATAGAAATATATGTATATAAGTAGGTGTGGATACTTCGAGAGCGAAGTATTTGTCAGTATGGCCGTGTTATATTATTGTAGTATTGATACATATAAGATTGTTATTTGATAGTAACTTGGTAGGTATGTAGGTAATATAAATATGTAATTATTTATTTAACTACATAATAACATTAACAATAAATATTGTTGTTACAATTAGATTTACGAATTTAGAACTATATATCATTGTTATTACTTGTATGTTATAAAAGTAGTAAAGGATATTGATTTGACGAGCTATCGGCAGTAGCCTTAAGATATTAAATATATTGTATTTACATATTTTATTAGGCAAGCCATAAATGTGTGAAAGATATAAGATTGTTATAATACATATGCTTAGGCATTTAAAATGATTATGTACTATTATATTGTTATTGTAATATATTTAATGATGTTTGGAGTTGTGACTATGACTTATCTCCAGAAGCTGCCGTTGGCGCTTCTGTCGATGTTGTTATGTTATAAATATGGCTGTAAGCCTCTATTAAAGACAATCTGTATTGGACAACTGGCAAGATAAGTAATTCTTATACTTACATTGTTTATAATATGTGTAATAACTATTGTAGGTATTTCATAGTATTGAGTTATTGGTAATTGTGTCTAAATAATTACACAGTAATGACTATATTACTGTATTTATTATATTCATGTACCGAGAGTCATTTGGTTATATTAAATGATATATTTGTTTAGATCTTTCTTTTCTTTAAACTTATCCAGATAATGCATTGAAATATATTATCATATTAATAGTGTGAAGTAGCATGATTAAATATTTTATACTATATTAATTCAGTGGTTTTTAATTGTAGAATCTTATAATATCTAACACACTCATAACTTTTAGACTTGTCATCGATTATATCTATACAAATGAAAGAAATGAAGTGTCTGTTAGTTATATTGAAAAAACGGCTTTTTAGTAACTGCATATGGAAGTATACACGGACATATACCGTTTTTTTTTTCGATTTTCGTCTGTCGGTCTGTCTGTTTGTTCACGCTATTTCTGAAACGGCGGAACCGGTTTTGACGGGACTTCTACTTGCAAACTAACTAACTATCTGATGTAATAAGGGGTAACTAAGCTACTTTTATTCCATGATTTATTATTTACTAGCTCTTATTTTATTTTATTATTTACTACCTTTTATTTTATTACTTACTACCGTTTATTATAACGTTTATTATTACGTTCGTTTACTAAATACGAAATAATTTGTAACAAATATTATATTTTCGAGCAATGTTCAATTAAATAAATTTCTTTGTAGAATTTTAAACTGCTATACCATATGCGAAAAAATAATTATAACGAGTTGTAAAAAAAGTAAGCACCATCTATTGAGATTTTATGTAACTAAGTTTAAAATGGGCATATGCTCATATTCAATTTGTTATTTTATTAAAATTCAGATAAAACAAAGTAGAAATTCTAGCTTTATCTAAATTAAATACGTTTATATAAACCGCATTCAGCTCTGTTTAAAAGTTTTGAAACAGTGCTTGAAGTAAATTTTAAATTGACCAAAACTTCTTTTTTCCTTAACTGATTTCGACGAAACAAAGTTTTGACAACGCTCCAGATTATATATAATCTACCTATGAAAATGCATTCAAATCCGTTGAGTAGTTTCGATGTTATAACGTACCAAACAGCTCTAGAGACAAACAGATAAAAATTCCAAAAAATGTTTTTTTGGTTTCTTTTACTCGTCTTTAATCGCTCCCTATCAGTTTTTTTGGAAAAGTATTTAATATACAGACACTAGATTTTTACTGTCTTATTATATATTTGAGAGGTAAAATTATTTCTTTCTCCTTTTTTTTAAAGTTAAATCTATTATTTATAATGTAAAAGTGAGTTACATTGCTAAAAATAGGTTTATTTATATGTTCACTAGTGAAAATCTTAGAAAACATCTGATAAATTAAACGAAAAGCTATTAAAATATAAAACTACATAAGTTTTCACCTTGTGTCGAATTCTATAATAGTATTACAGTATTTAATTAAGGCGTGGCTGTTAGAGTGTTTGTCATTGATATAAAAGCAAGATTCAAAATAATTTTATAAAAACATAATACCTAAAATATTAAATATTTTCCGTTTTTTGTTTCCTTCTCTTTACAAAATATAAACACTCCAGGATAAATATTAACGCCTACTTTCGATGTGATAGGGGCACTCCACATTTTTATTTTCTAGAAATTATCAATATACATTAAATTTATATACTTTTGACATTAAAAATACAAATAAAATATAACGTTAAAAATGTAATAAAATAGTTTAAAATAATAACTTTACTAATATATAAATAAGGATTTGATTACAGCACACCTTCATGTTAGTACTTGGTTATATAGATAAATATGTAGCTTATTGGTAGACCCGAATAAAATTTCTACGAGGTCACGGGTTTCAATCCTGTCTGTATTGATTCAATTATCATAGTATATTAATAAAATAATTAAATTAGTTTGACATAGATCTACATATTTACAAAAAATGTAATACATTAAATAGTTTAGTTTAAATACTATAAATAAATATACAACATTTTAACAAACAGTACTATAAAAAGTTTTGATTCTTATACTTGTCATGGAGTACCAAATTTCTCAACATATTGTGGCTTAGAACATAAAGGATTACAAACAAATTATTTTACATCTTTGAATCATTAGTTGAGACTAGGGTAATCGATAGCGGGAAATAAACTATTCATGTCCATTTTTTTAGAAGGCACTCCTACCATTTGTCAATTTCTTATTGCAAATCATCTTTATACGAAAATACTTTATAAGAATGATAATATAATGTTACACGGACTTTAAATTTTTTCGAGAATTAGGATACTAAAAAATATTTTTTCTCATCACAATTATTGTTTTATAGAATATACCTATCTAATAAGAAACCAACTATTCAGTAGTATTACAAATACAGATTATAATTTCTAAAGTTACTTGTGAAGTTAAACTTCTGTAAAAATATAATATTTTCGAACAATTTTATTCTTACATGAAGAGTTCGACGCTATTACTTCGCCGTAAAATTAGCGCTGACGTCTATGAGGCTATTATATTCTACCCAAGATTGTATGTTGCGTCAAGTAATTAGTATATCTACTATGTAACTAAAAGATATTATAGCAATATTTTAGTACCTACTTCCTTTGAATTAGTTTATGAATAGGACTGATTGATGCCATAGGGCACTATAATAGTATAGTATGTGTATGATTGTGTTTTGTGCTTTCTATTTTAATTTTGCTTAGTTTGCTTAGTTAGTGACTAAAAAGCATTATGTAATAATGTAAGGCTGTTTCTATATTTTTGCTTTTTTTTTCCTTAATTCAGTCATTAATAGGATAAGTAGAATAACGATAAGTTATTTGTATATACAATGATATAAAACAATATATATTAGTACTTTTTTTTTAATACATTAGTACGTTTCTAATACATTGTTTTTTTATATAACTGTCAATTATTCTAAGATTTATATTTAATGAATCAATTCGGGCTTACTGAATTATGTTTTTTTATAGATGACAAAAAAATTAAGAACATTATTAAAACTTTTTTTATAATAATGTTTTTTGTATTTACAGATAACATAAACGTTAGTATTTCATTTGACTAAGACTGCCATTGTACTACGGGCCATTAATTCGACGGCTTCAAGCTTATCGAATACTTCCTTTATAATCCTATTGTATAGTATTTCATAAAATGTATTTTCGAATATAGATATTATTTTTGAAGTATTGAAACGTAACTTATATACCATACCAGTATGTCCTATTGCTCGATCCCAGGCATTGCTCAGTATAAAAATGGCGCGAATCTTTACAGACCACTTCACTGCTGTGGTTCGCGGATTACATCTCGTAGAATAGATTTGGATATATCATTTTTAGATATACCTAAAGGTTGTAACGGCCCCGAATCAAACCTGGAATCTATCAATTTAAAGACAATCATTGCGCCGCTGCGTCGCGGACGGTCATCTTAAAAAAAAAATCATACTAAATTGTTCTAAATAAATAAATTCGATAGTCTCTTAACGACAAATTCCTTATTACAATATAATAGAACATATTTTTACAAGAAGATAATATTTGTCATACAAAGAAATACATTCAAGATTTTATTAAAGCACTTTTCATTAAACAGAAATAAAATATTGTGCAAGCAGAAATGTTACTATTTAAATATCATTTGAAATAGAATTGCTTTCAAAATGTTTAAAATTAAAATAACTTTACTCATATAACTATATAACATTTGTAAACTGTGGTTGCCTATAATCGGCAAGACACTTAAATTGTTTTTGTAATGTAAATAATATAATTATAAATGTAAAGTCCATCTGCCGTTAGCAATCCTTAAATAAATAAATAATTTATTCTTCTTACGCTGTTATAATTTTTAACATATCATTGTATTTCTTTTTTGTTATGTTTCTTGTCACTCTTATATTATATTATATTTAAGATATTTAAGATGTCAAGGCCTATCATAAAACATAGAATATGGCGAAAGTCTTAAAAATAATTAAGTTATACTCATTTTCAACTAACATTTGTAAAGTGTAAAGTGTAATAGTTTGAAAAATAAGTAAAAGATGTTTTGTCCCTCAATCCTCAAAAAAAGGCAACAAATTCGTAATGCTACTAATACATAAACAATGTCACTAACTGAGTTACTTACTTTAACATTATTAATTAAATAAATCAAAACATTTAAACATTTACTTCTAATAGATCACACTTTCGGATTTCAAGATTGAACAAATGAAAACATCTAGTTTTCACTAAATTATATGAGAACTCCTTGACTGAATTATATGAACACATATTCGTAACATGGTAACCATGGTTAAACTAAAGTGGAATCAAGTTTCCTTTGATTAACCATGCTTAAGAGAAAATGATTAATTTAGATGGAGACGCTTGGGTGAAACGAAAATATTTATCAATGTGATGACTTAAAGATTATACTAAATTGCATATATTAAAAGTATTTTTATTAATCATTAAATTATATTTAATAATAATCATACCAGTTAACATCCTTTTTTATTTGGTTCTTACTTACTATATTAAGTAAAACAGATTTCATGGCATATATATATGCCATGAAAATCAATTTATCAAAAATCATGAAGGACTTAATTAAAAAAATAATAATACAAATTTTAAGTAATTCACAAGTAATTCATTTCACGTAATTTAATACCACGAAAGCCAGAGTACGACGGTATAACTAATTTAGTAATAAAACTATGACATGAAACGACCAATCAAGCACATTAATAAAAAGCTAGATAAACTACTCAAAGTAGTTACTCAAAGGTCACATCGACAATCACTATTCACACCTACAGAGCTACCGCTCTCAAACGAGTATGACACGATAATTCGTAAACCTAACACTGTTTACTAATTTATAGGAGTTGATGCCTTCTTATTATTTAAAAAATACCCTCGACTCCTAACAATACATAATATATATAATAATTATATTGAACCGGTTATTAGTGAAAATAATAACTCAACAAAGGAAGTAAATATTTGGACTAAACATAATGTACCCAAACTCTGAAATGGAATAATAGATAATTTTTTTTAACAAAGGATCACAAAAAAATATTTAATGTTTCTTGCAAATACAAAATCCTTTAAAATAAGTTGCAAAAGTTCTGTGCATGTGACAATAGAATAAAATTTAAATATTTATTTTGTAAATAACTTCAATTATAATAAGTACCTTCATAAAATAGACCTTATCGAAACAATAATAAGGACAACAGTACATACATTAATTAATTATAAGAATCTCTGCACAGATTAATTATACAAATGAAGAGGGAACATTCAATAGTACCTACAGACGCGCCATTAACTCGACTGGTTTACATTACTGTCTGTGATATATTACTGCGATTTACTCTGTGCTAGTAGAATGTGATTTAGGACCAAAGCCTAATTTGTTCAGGCTTACGGAATAGAAATATTGAATTCAGGCTAAGTTCCTATAAAATTTATAAGCAAATAAAATAATTATTTTAGCTTAAATACATAAATGCTAAAAAAATCTATTATTCCGTTAATTTGCTAAATTTACCGAAGCGAGTAGCGATACAGTAACTCAATTGTTAGAGCGACCGGACGATTTTCCAGAGGTCGGGATTTTGGTTTATTTTCATTCTCTTTTTAAAATATAAAAAAGCTTAACACGATACATTATATTTGTTTATCCATTTTGAATAATTCTCACAAATCCAAACCATTGGCAAGTTTGAAAAGACATCACGAAAGTAATTTTAATACCAGGCAATTTCGCACAGTGGTTGTGATAATATTTGTTTAGCTTTAGCTTATAGCTTATATTTACATACTTAGGCTGTATTTTAGTTCCGTTATGTGTTTACATTGCGGAACTAAAAATAACTGAATAGTCACATTTCGATTGCTTAAATTTGCCGTAATATCTATTTGTTGATTTTAGATGTAATAAACACATTAACTTAATCTTTCTAGAATTGCACTGCAAAGAAACACTTTCCAATAATAAATATTAAACGAAATTTTAACCGTATCAGTAACTATTAACAGATACGTGAACATAGAAATATGACTTTGACTTGTCAAGTTAAAATTTAGTTTAGTTTAGTCATGAAGAGCTTATTTGAATTAATTTATGTTACATTAAATTACGACACAAAAAATATATAAAGAAAAAAAAAAATAATAAATAGTCAATTATTATCGTTCATTTCACGTAATATATCCCAAGCAAGTTGGTTATGATCATATTGAAAATCGGTGTTTTTAATAATTTCTGCACCTGTTGGGTTTCAATGAAGCTCTTAAATAATTAAATTTACTTATGTTATCGATAAAACCGGGATGCAAGAGTATCTTCATACTCAAACTTGCACTGATACAATCCCATCATCCCTAAATTGATACTAAACAAGCGAATATAATTGGTTTTAGACTCACCCGATATAGAGTCTTCGAAGCTCGTTACAAAATTTATATAGCCATATTACGTGTCACCCAATCTTGAAAACAAACTACGCGCGATTACAACTAGTAAGTAGAACTGCTACTCGAACTGACCTCTTATCGTTTAAAAATTTCGATCTCAATGTTGGTCTGCAGTTGAACGAATTTCTCATGTAAAGCATCAAACTTGCTAAGGCGACCTTCCAAATAAGGCTTTTGCAAGTTGGATAAGCTATTACAACTTTGAAGAACTTCAAAATAACTACTGAAGGTTGAATTAAGTTAAACTAACAATTAACTACTTTGATAATAGTTTATCAGCCATTATAAGCAAAATCCAAAAAAAATATTATTAAAATAATAATATTAAGTATAATATAAACTATAAAAAGCATAATATGATAAGTATAATAATAATAATAAAAGAAATAAAACCTTCAATAAATACAAATTGCAAAATATTATAATAACTATTCAAATATTATTTATTTTTTTAAACCAGGAAGCACTTTCGTTAACATCACAAAAAGATAATGACTCTAGTGTCGATAACCGGCCAGCTATGAAGAAGCGCTCTACATATTACTTTACAATTTTCTTAATGTAACAAATTTACAAATAAAACCGTCTCTTCGTCACGTGTCCAGTTAGTATTTAATGTTTAACAACATACCCTTAATTTTATTATCTACCCAAAAATTTCGTACATGAGATTTTATTTTATTTTCAATTTCTCGACTACCTTTATGTAATTGTGTACATATTTTGTAACAATAATTAACAAACACTTTGAATTTTCTTAAGGGTAAATAAGCTCATATTCGCTAAGGTACAAATAAAGTACAATGCATTGAATACAATCATACAATAGCTGATATTTTTGTTATAAATACATAAATTTCTTGTGGTGTTTTATACTAACAACAATAATAAATAACTTTTTCATAAACATTATCACCTGAATTGTTTAAAGAACTGCGTCTTGTAATAATAACTGTTAACGTTGATTGCAGATGGGGAAATCTTTTATGACTTTGAGAAAAACTATTTCTTGTTGAATTACTCTTGTGGTACTTTGCTACGATTACAACTAACAAAAGAGATATATAAAAGAAAACTATTATTACTTGTAAAGAATTTCACGCAGTAGAAGATGAGAAAAATATAAATATATTATAAAAATTATGAAAAAGAAGAAGTAGGGAAGGACTTGTCAGATTTATCAGATTTACACTTTATAAAACTTGAGTCACGTTTTACGTCACGTCACTATATTTTAGGCTATTAATTTTTTCTATTTTTTATTTTAGGCTTCTTAGCAAAAATATATTATTTAATTATAACAGTTTATAAAAAAAGTCTTATTGATTCAAACACAAAATTTTGTCCATATATACGTTTTTCAATATAATAGAAATCAATAATAATAATAAAAATAGCATAGGTATTTTATAAAAAGTTCGTTTTCTACTAGTTAAATCTGTTTTATTTCCCCAAATCACTCAACCCAAACTAATGTGAAATTTGTCAGGCCAAAAGTAAGTAATTTGGGAATTGGATATCAAACCTCAAAACCTTTCCAATTCACCAAAATAAAACATGGTTACAAGAAAATACCTAGCGATTTGTTCACTAGCTTTTATTAGCCTATTTATTTGAATTACAACATAACCTGACATTTATTACAGTTTTCTGTTACCTTATTTATATTTTTGTGTTATTTGTTGATCGTAGGTAAATGAAAATTTGTATATATCTTGGTATGGTAATATTAATTATTAAAAACATCAATCCGTAGCCTATCGTATCCGTATCGTTATCCGGAAGTGGGTATATAGGTAGGTACATTATATTTTATAGTTCTTTTATGTCTGCAAGAATGACGTACACTGCTTAAGACTATTCAATAGGACATTTTTAGGACAAAAATATCCATAAATGCTTTGTCATCCTCCAAAAAGGGTTATTAATAAAGGAAGGAGGGTGCGTTATATGGGCATTATGCGTTGGAGTCAAATGACTACAACCAATCTCTAGCAGTGCAATTACATTTACAGGGTCTTACTATTGATCCTAACATAAAGGTACTAACCTTATATTTATATTTAATGGTGCGAATTTGATATCTGAACCTGCAATATTCATTTTAAGTTCTCTTTAGATATTTAAAAATTTCTTTTAATTTATATTTATTCTAATTCATTCATACATATAATTTGTTATCCAATACTCTAATCCTGTTTTCGAATATGTAACAAGACATAATATGTAAACTATTATTGCTTTTTTAATTAAGTATCTGCTTATTTTTTTTTATTATTTAATTATTATATATACCGCAGAATTCATGAGGTACTTAAATTGTACTTAATATTTGTGTAATATAACGTACCTCCCAATAAACTGAATCAAAAAGATGTATTTCTTATACAATAAATGGGGTAAAGTAACTTATACGTTATTTTATTTGGACATAACTGGTTATTAAAATATTACTCAACATATAAAGCAATATAAAATTTTTAGCAGCATTTTAATGTACTAAAATTTTCTTATTGTAAATATATATTTTTATAAATTTCATCATTCTATCATCTTTTATTTCGTTTTAATGATTTGTATAAAATTATAAGATTTTAAAACCATTTAGCACGCTTCAAATGCATTTTTAAATCTAAGCTTTGTAACATGTTATTTATATATTTATATTATTTGAATTTTATTTTATTATTAAATTCAGCAATAAAAATTTGTAAGAGCCGGCTAACATACAAAAATAAAGAGTAGAATATCCTATACCACTTATCCGGAAGGTGGCGGAAATCCTATCAACTCGAGTTCCCAAGGACGGTTTTCGTCAGGTCAGTTATCCTTAAAACTTTATGGCCTCGAGATTATTGGAACAGGGGCAGGTAGGTGATGATGCTGAAATGAAAAAATAAATAGTCTTTTATAAGAAAAACCTAAAAGAGAAACCGAAATCATTTTGATTTTTATCAATATTTTATGAATGGTCATCGATCATCATGGAATCAATATGGTATGATATCAATAACTGACTACTAAACAATATTTTTAAAATATCTTTAAGAATTTCTAACAAATGCCAAAACGTTGTAAAGTGTTATGAGGAAGGTTTCAAGTCTTTTCAAAATTTAACAAAATTTTTTTAGCAAATCTCGTGATGATTCTCTCAGATAGTTTGGATTTAATTTTATTAGAACCTAATATATTTTATGTAGAAATGTAAGCTACTTTATATATTTCATTATTCAAATAAACAAATGAATAAAATTGAAAGCAAAATACAAAAATGATATAGGTATTATAGAAATATTTAGAATGAACATAATGTTAACCAATGTTTTCACAACCTATCAGAGTTTATTCCTAACATTTTTTTATCACAGATATATGGATTTGGAGCTATAAAATAACTTACAGACATTTGAAATAAGAAAGGCTAAAAAGCCTGTCAGTCATTTATCTGACCGATTATCATAATGTAAATATAAAATATAATATATAGTCCACACAAATTATTAAAAATGTATAGTTTCCTTCTGCAATTTCAGTAACACGCAAATTCTAACTCGATTTACGATCTACTCAACTCAAAACTGACAGGGTTATAAATAAATCGGGTCGGCGTTTCGTGAAACAATACCCTTATCAAACGTAAACTTTCTCTTATAATCGATTTTTCGACAAATTATATTTCATTTAGATACCAATGCAGCATTAGGGATATTTTAATTTTATATACCGCAAATATTGACACTTGATAAATGTAAACACATTTACTTTAAGGTCTTGAGCTAAAAAAGGGAATCTTCAATATTATTGATCGCCATCATTAAATTTTATGATAATCGAAGATATGGCTGTCCTCGAAGTAAGATAATATCTGAACTGCAAAGAATTTTATTTGAACCAAGAAGCGCTTTAGAACTGTACCTTAAAAGTAATTAAACTTTTGAGTTATATTAAACAACTTGAACCAGTTTTAAACCCTTAAATCGGTTGTGGCAAATCTCTTATCTCTGAATATTTAATTTTAATCCAGCCATAAATTTGGTTTGCACCATTAAAACTGTTTGATTATTAAATGTTATTTAGCTATGTCCAATAAATATATACATACAGGCAGGGATTCGAACCTATTACTTATGGGAAACGGTCCTGTAGCTCTACCAATTGAACTACCATATCAAAACCCTGCAACGCATTAAGCTTTCTATATATAGTCATCTTTATCGAGACGGTGTTGACATCTTTGACAATTTAAAACCTAGCTCAAAAGTCGCAAAAAAGTAGCTGATTTGTATATATGTAACCTAATGTATGTGACCAAATAGCCCTGGAATCGTTGTTATAACATTTTTCTTAAGTTAACTGGTTCATCCATAATGTGTCAGTGTAACTTTAAGTCCATATGATATGTATTTGCATATTAGTATTTTGACTCCGGAGTCTCATGACTGAATTCGTAACAATTGTGTAACTCCATTTTAACAGCATGCTGTTGTTCGAACTTGATGTTGCCGGAGGTATTTTGCTCGGAGTTACATATTTAGGTTTTCAAGTTTCTAGAACTTTACAACATTAATAGTTTGATATTAGATAAATTTAATTATAATGTAAGTACACATATAACACATTATACAAAAGGAAACATATTTATATGGGAAAACGAATAAACATAGTATTATTACTATTATATAAAAATATATTCGTTAAAGCACAGCGGTTTGCTTAGTACACAATAAGCAATGGCCTATGTTTTTAAGAATATGTAATCAAATGATTACATATGATAATGTTTGTAATAATGGTTACAGTTGTTCGTTAAATCAAATTCTTATTCAATTATTAATAAAAATGAATATAATAAGGAATATAAGTAAAGGTCATATTTTATATATTTTTTATTAATAAACGTACTAAAAGTTATGCTACAAAGTGATCTCTCTTAAAGTTCTACCCAATAAAGTAATTAAAAGTAAAAGTTAAGAGTAAAAAATTTGAAATGTCAATTGAAAAACCTTTAAAAGCTAAAAACTACATTACATTTGTAAATGGAACATGATCTGTGAAATTATTTAGAACTTTATTTGATTTAAAATACCTGCTGTAAAAGCAATTAGGAATGTATTTGGAAAATAAAACATTTTTGTTAGAAATAACATGATTTAGTTAAATCCGACATATTATTACAAAGTTACTTTTAAACAACCGGGAATTATTGAACCAATTCAATCCATCTGCCAATTATAAATCTCGACATGAAAATAAAAATTATAATACTTTTTTAATCTCCATGACCGTTAAGCATAACATTTTTTAAAAAGCCACCGAGAAGCAATGTCCCGAGAGAATAAAAAACCAAATTGGCATTAAATTGTTGTGGATAGCAGATCTGGTTGTAGAGTGCTCAGAATTATTCAATTACGATGTCACTTAGTTTTTCACAGGAAATTATTCTAGTACATGAATGTGTGTTGTGACTGAAATGTACTGACCCTTGAGAAAATATTTTTTTATACTTAAAAACATTTCTTGTGTACAAGTTTATTTTCAAATCACCACATACAATTATATACTTTAGACGCAGATACATAGATTTGATACAAAATTCTCTAAAATAGCTTCCAAATAATCATTTAAAGATCTTGACGGTCTTTAATCTGCAAAGGGTATATTTTATAGTTGGTTCAAAAGAGAGGCTCGCAATATCCTTGCGTTCGTTTTCTTGCTTGCGTTGCGTTAATAACTAAAGAGCAACCGTGTTAACACATATTTTTTTAATACTTTGATAGGTATAAAGTCTTCTGGCCATAATCAGCGCTATTATCATCGGTAATATTTTCCATATTGAGGGTAGGCGTGGATTATCGGGTTGGAGACTGTTTCAATAAAATATAAGCGACAATATAATAATCACTTTTAATATTCCTCGAATCACTTAAAACAATTATAATAGAATCGTTATTTAGTGAGATGTAGTTGGATTTAATTAACGTCCACCGAGCACGTGGTTGCGTGCGCTCTTCACGACGTTCGTAAGTCAATTGTCTAGTTTTCAATATGGCCGCCTCCCCAGTGATCGGTGTTCGTTATGACATGACATGACATTGACATTTGACGTTTGAAGTACGGGTGCGCCGACAGGTATATTAAATAACCAACAATATAGTATGTTTATGAACAATAAATACGTTATTTACGTGAAGGTATGTTACTATATTAAAAAAAATATATAAATTTTAAAATTTAAATGACTTGTAACGGATTATAAATTAAATTGCACTTAAACAGAAGACGATTTCGAGAAGTTTGACCAGTACATAACTATAAATTTATATCTCATTTGTTTTCAAATGGTACTAGCTAAAAGAAAAAGCAATTTTTTTACTGTTTGTTTATAGCCAATTTTATTATAAAACTTATAATACCAAGTCTTATTTTAGATTGAAGTAAAAATTGTTGATATTTTATTTTTTTTAAATAAAGGTTAATAGATATAGATAATTATAATTAAACTTAACACACCAAAATGAGTAGTCCATTTTACGGGTGTGCTACACCCACCTTACGTTCCGTGTAAATATTAGAAACCTTTCGCTCGCCGGGTTAAATATAATTATTTAATTAATATAATTTTAGGTAAAGTATTTTGTCTGAAATACTGTCAATGATATTATTATTTAAATTATAACAATCCTTCGGCATAGCGCTATGAATTAGAACAGATTAGAACCAAATCACTCATGGCTAAAATTAACCAATAAAACATATCCTGATACCTATGTTTAAAAAAAATCTTCTTAAAAGAACTTCAGAAATCTCATGATGAAATAGTAACATCTCACTTAAAAGATAAAATTGCCATAGAAGTTGAATCCCGCCTTCAATTCCATTAACACAAAATAGAGTAAGGTAAGAATCATATTTTCGGCACGATGAAAACGACAATTATCGATAGGCTTAGAGGTATGCAAAACGATTGGATTATCGTAGGAAAATTTTGTATTCAGTGGCGTTTTAAAAACTTTTAAATAGAGCCGTTTTCTTTAAGATTGGTCCCAAGAATTATTAATATTGTACTTCAATTATCCTTTAGTATACAGGGAGTTCGGTTAAACCAGATCATCTATGAAGTTATACTTCACTAACTTGATTCGATATGATAACGTCTAAAAAGCTACGGTAAATATACTAATAATATCACAGGACAAATTTGATTGATCTAACCCCTATGTAAATAAATTTGCTTGTGTTAAGGGTGTTAGAGAACGATACAAATACATAGAAATATACATTAAAAATATTGCGAATAAATTTAATAAACGACCAAAAAAAATAAATACAGACATATATGCTCATGACATACATGGCTGCCCATGTCGGGAATCGAACCCGAGCTCCATTGCGCCGCGATACGTTAGGCGTTTGCACTAATCCAACTAACTACAAACTAACACGACACTAACTAACTCGACTTAAGTTTTCACATTATGATAATCTTTTTTAACATAAAAGGAGATTAATTATGCATAAAATGTTAAATTTGGAGTATTTTTTTTACGTTTTCTATTTCTATATTTTGCTGCTGGACATAATATGCTTACGGTCGCTTTAGGAATTTTGAATTCAATTATGCAATCCGCACTGACAAAATATGCTACTGCCGCGAGGCCTTCCAGAGAGTGCTCTAGCGTAACCTTCAATAAAAATGAGCTAAAAACGTTGGTATTTGAAATTAACTTTAAAATTTATATTTTAATAGACACTTTTATCACTTTTACTAGATACAATAATTAAATGGACCAGAAAAATCTTAAAATCATAAGCATTTAAAAATAAATATTTATTAATAAGTTAATAAAATATGTTGGCTAATAAAGTCATAACATTGTATTGTTTCATACCTAGTATTATACTATCAAAGCAAAAAAAAAAATAAATTTAAAATATCATAAATAATGAAAAAAAAGCAATTGTAAAACATTACGTCATGTAAAAAGTTTTACTCTTCACACTTTTATCATTATGCGTTAATCTATATACCTATAAATAGATCCTACAGCATAATGTTTACAGCAGGCACAGCTAATATTTAAGTAAATTACTAGCTGCACCTGCGACTTCGCACGCGTATATCATACCCATGTATACACTATAAACCTTTAAGGTTCCATCAAACACCGTCAAGTAGTTTTTGCGTGGAAAAAAAACTTACCACAATGATACGAAAATAATGAATTATTAACCTATTTATTTGTTTATATGAGAAAACAATTGATATAAAGTGAAGCTAATAACAATATATTCCCGAAAACTTCATCCTAACCGGTCAATCCATTTTTGAGATTAGTGTGCACAAACATACATACAGATGTACAGACATACAAACATACAGACGAACATACAAAATGATAAACCATAAAGATCCCAGCCTTATGAATTTTTAAAAATAATTTCCATGTAAAGACAGCGATCTGTTACAGTTTTATTATATGTATATACATACATCTCTTAAACGATTTAAATACTTATATTTTTTGATAAAGTTATGTGTGCAATAAAAGTGAAAAACTATTCAGAATGATGCTCAAACTTTTTTGTATAAAAGTAATTCACATTGGCCACATATATTTTGCGTGTTGCGTGCACAACTAAAAGAGTAATAGATAGATAGACAAAAAATTCAAAAATGTTAGAAAAAGATTGTGTTAGTTATCCGTTCACATCCTGGTTACATATTTTTTATTATTTTCTACTAATTGATTACATGTATAGGAAAAGATTTGCATGGTACCTATTACGTGCTTGACATAAATTGAAATAACTTTTTTATTTCCTAACCGCTTTATATGAACAAACACTAAATGTTAAGTGAAGACTACTACAATATAGTACTGAAAACTGCATCCAAATTGGTTAAGCCGTTTATGAGATTAGCGTGCACAAACATACAGACACACAGACATACAGATATACAGACAGACAAAATGAAAAACCATTGTTTTGAGTTCTCTTGCTTATAAAAAGGCCCCAATTATGTTTTTTTTTCGATATATTCCAAGTACAGAAATCGATCAGTGACAATTTTATTATATGTATAGATAGAGCAACGTAGCACCAAAACGCGTAGAAGGGTTTTGAATGCAATTTTTTTAAGTCGAAAGCTTGTTTCGTCGAGATAGCTCTTTACTATGTTTGGTCGAAATAGAAGCAGTCGTCCAACATATAGAGCTTTTATTTGTGCAGGTGAAAAGATCTTATACAATTTTGATAGAAAACGCCTAAACAAGTGAAAATTAGTTTGTTCGTTGGTTAATTTAGTATAACATGAAAACCTCTAAAATAATTTTAAAATGCAGAAAAAACTAATTATAAATATCATATAATAATTTTAAAAACCCTCCGTAACAAAAAGACACAAAAGGTTAAAAATAATATTATTATGTACTTATTGAAGTCGTTGCGTTGACGAACCGCTAAATAAAATAACAAATCGAAATGCAAGTAAGTTACCAAGATAAATAACGAAATAACAATATCAAATCGTATAGTCTATGTCCTCATTAATACTTTTTTCGAAAACCTAATGAAATAGACACCACGTGCAATAGTCATTTTGTATCGGAGTTTCATTGTTATTATTTTTTTTACCAAATAATTTGAACCTTTTGCTTATTAACAATAAAGTCGATAGCGATATTGGAACAATGCCGTTTCAAAAATTATTTTCCCTGTTTAATGACACCACTTCTCGTCGCTCCATATTCTAAAGAAAGCTCGAGTTCTATTGTTTGCTTTCGAAGTATAGCTACAAAGGTGCTAGAATATTCAGACAGTTCGACAACATACTGTTATTTTATAGGGTAGCTAATTAATTTTTTTATACCTTGTGTTATCTGTATTATGTGTGTTTCGGATGTTATTATTTTTTTAATTAAGTATTAGAGTAATAAAACTTTTATTTTAATTAATTCTGTTTTTACCATATTTTAAAAGCAACATTTGTTGTACCTTATCCGAGACACAGCTTAAACTAGTTCGGATGTCAGAGGATTCATTAATAACAATGTTCTATGTTTTTATAAATGGGCAATAAAGATACTTATTATTATTATTATTACTTATTATTATTATTATTTGTATTATTTCATTTCATTTATTGATATACGTCCAACGTGCACTAATATATTGTTAACAATAATATATCCTATAAAAGTAGTTTTTAATACAAAACAACCAAAAAGGGATCAGAATAAAGTAAGTTGGTATCATGTTTATAGTTTTAGTTGCAATATCTTGAATCAAACGATAGATAAATCAGTCATCGGCTACTGAACATTTATACGTATCGTTATTTTTGGCTCCTGAACCATTATTCCTGGCTACTGACAGACTGACACACAGATAAAGTACTAAGTGCAGTAGTTGCGCACTAAAAATAATTCATTTATCTAAGATGTACTATTTTATTAATGTAAAGCTGTTATCAGTTACCAATATTCGATCTATTGATTATTATATTTCTATATTATATCAATATACTTTATGACATAGTTATAACATGAGTAACATGTCTAAAACTATTGGTAAGTTATCATTGTCGTAAGTATCATTGAAATGGAAATGCTATTGGGCGCTGAGATTTTGATATAATATAGTGTTGTTGAAATATTTTAAGCTCTATGTAAATCAATACATGACGATGAAGTATAATATAATTACCTATAATTATATTTAAAAGCCGTATTTAGTTGGGAACTCTTCTTGTTATTAAACTTAAAATATAAATAAATAAAAATGGTATTTATTACATTCACTTAAATAATGTTAGTGTAATAACGATTATTAGACAATAAATATAATTTATATTTAACAAAAACAACTTTATTTCCTTCTTGTAAATTGTTTTACTACAGTCTATAATAGATTATCGTAATAGGATGTATTTTCGTAATGAAGGTTCATTTTTACATAACAATTACATATACTACATAACATACTTTACATAACCATTCATTTATATGTTTTACTGTAAATACTAGAAATAGTTCATAAAACAAAACAATACAATTTCGATGGAACAAATGTTGTAATAGACAAACTAAAAACTTATTTTTCTTATTGTAGTTAAGACTATATCTAAATATTATTGAAAAACAACAATCTTGATATTGATTATTAATCAATTTAACGCCCCGTTGGTTGAGTTGTTAGCGCAGACGCCTAGGATATAGCGGCGCAACGGGGCTCGGGTTCGATTCCTGACAGGGACAGGCATGTATGGGATGAGCATGGACGTCTGTATTTCTGGGTTTGGTCGTTTATTAAATATATTCACAGTATTTATAATGTGTATTTCTATGTATTTGTTTCGTTGTGTAACAAACACCCTTAACACAAGCAAATAATTTGTTTACTTAGGGGTTAGATCAATGTGTGTAATTTGTCCTGTGATGTTATTATTATAATTATTATTATTTCTTATTATCTAAAACAAACCTTAAATTAATTGTATTTATATGTGACCATTTCGATAAAATAAGATAAAGGAGTTAATATATTTTATATTTTCTATATTTCATTCTCCTAGAACTTAACGGAAGTAAATACTTCATAGAATTTTATTACTCTTAACCCGGATTGACATAACTAAGTGTTTTTAACCGATACTTGACGGTTATGGAGTGGATATAAACGGCATTATTGTCTCTTTTAGGGTTTAAGATCAGTTGAAATTGCATAAATATAGGCACTTTAGGTTATCTGCAATTTAAATATATTTTATCTTAACATTTGACATTTATTGTTTTACCGTTTGAATTTGGAGTTTTGTGTTTTTAAAAGATTTTTCTTTTTTTCGTGGTATAAAACTTAAGTGTGGCGTTTCTAATATTTTTTTTTTATGGTATAATTAAAATTAATTCTCCAGCATTTTACGTATATCTTTAATCTTGTCTACAGTAACCGAAACAAACCAATGTCATTTAGACAATTAGAAGGAAAACATATAGGTATATATGCAATATAAACAAAAACTTTTGTATGTAATAATAATAAATGTAAACAAAGTTTTGTTTTGTAATAAGTTCAGAGACTTTCTACAGACATATATTCCGTTCTATCATAGAATAATTCCGCAAACTTTGTATAATGTTCATGCTGGAATGAACTATTGACAATGTTTCTCATGGCACTTCCACTTCAGAGTTTGCTGTAGTTATTTATGTTGTAAGAATTTACTTTATATTGTATCCTGGACTATTTTAAATAAATACTAATGTTGCATACTATTAAATTCAGTCTTTTATATTTTCAAATAAGGTAAAATTATGATTATAAGTACTCAATGTTTTTTTATTATGGTATATGACACAATTGAATCGTTGGTGATATATCTATCTTTTTGTGTGAATACTATTTGTTATCTGTTTCCCGCGACATCGTTAGCGTGGATAAGAAAAGACATTACCCCCTCGAAGCATTCCTTCTAATTTGACAGTTTTCACTAAGCATTCGTAATAATTTTTACATTATTACCAAATGCAGTTTAACATAACTTATATAATTTGTATATCTGAATGATAATCATTTTATTGAGGTAAACGATTTTTCAAGAAAGGCATGATTCTTTTATTAAAATTTCATCTGAGGGTTAACAATATTTTTTATAGTAATCCGATATCACAAACCATATCAATAATCAAGCCATGGCAAACATTCTGTGAATAACATTTAAATATATATATATATATATATATATATATATATATATATATATATATATATATACAGGGTTATTTGTAATTAGTTGAGCACCTTTTGCAGGCAGCCCCTCTACATCAATCCTAACAACATTTGTTCTACGACTTTTAAAAAATCTTGATAAATAACTCAGAATAAACGAACAAAAAAAATTTTTGCCCCCTCGATTATTTATTACTCTGTATTTTGTAAGCAGTCTAAAGTATAGGTCGCGGCAGGCTAGCGAAAGTCAGAAACTGTTTAACGCGCGCGCCAGCTTTTTTCGTATAGCTTCATCTCTTTTACAACATGTTGCTATGGAAATACTAAATAATCAAAATGACAAGTATGTGGATTACAAAACACAATTTACATTAACCAAAAATAAAATTATCGGATTAGAGTTTTATAATTAAATAATGAATTGTAATTACATACTGGACAATACGATTTTATGGACTTGCTATTGAAACTAATAAATAAATTCAAGATTATAACATGAAGAAGAAATTATGAAATGTAATTTATAATATTTTTAAAATACATTGATTGTCTGAAATAGAAGAAGTAAGAATGAAAAGAAATAAGAGTTTTGGCTGAGAAATGGAGCATTGGGGTCCTGATCTTTACAAGGTCTGTTTTGCTATACCTAGAACGAACAACAACTCGAAACAGCAGAAACCATGATGAAGAATAATTTTATTTGTGATATAGTGACGATCCAACATGTTAAGAAGCCTAAAGTTATTATTTTTAAAGTGGATTGTGTACATTTGTCTGATTTTATGGTATTTATGTGTTTCTTCTATGAGAATATTATACGTCAGAAACAGTCGATTCACTTCTTACGTTTTAATTAATTAATATTAATGAAAATTATGACGTTTTTCTGTTACGCGCCATCTTAAAGAAATTCGTAAGTAACTTATTGTTTTATTGTCATATAAATAAAATAAATAATATTTAAATAATATTTATTTGGTTTCGTTACAGTACCCTTATTTCATAAACCAAATAAAAATATTGAGACATTCAACTTGTAGACAACTTCTATTGGAGATTTTGTTTTTTCATTAGATTCTTAAACAGTTAGACAATATGTGTTTCGACTATTGTAGAAAATATTTTAATAAATAAAAGTGGAAAACGATGCTATTTTTTATTACACCTTAGAAAATGATCAAGTTCTAACGTGCATAGCCGCCGCTGCGTCACCCCGCCACCCCGCGCCCCGCTGCACGTTGGCCTTGACACATATTTTGACAAGTTGCGTGGCCTCTCTTAGCTCAAGTTATTAAAACTACTAATTTTAAAAAGTCGTAGAACAAATGTTGTTAGGATTGATGTAGAGGGGCTGCCTGCAAAAGGTGCTCAACTAATTACAAATAACCCTGTATATATATATTAAGGTAATAAATAACAGTAATACTATACTTATAATAAATAGTATACGTTTTGCTTACTTACATAAATCGATGGTCTATGGTGGCTACTAAGTGGTATTTCTATAGTTCAGTCCAGTACGTTACCCCAACTGTTAAGCCTGACGGTAGGTGAACGATAATGCGAAAGAGAGTACATTTTAATGATTTTTAATATTAGAAGTGGGATAACTTTAGTCACTTTAGTGACTTCCTTCGTGTACTAAGAACTACGGTTTTGTATAGAAGCCAACGCTAGTGTGTTTCAAAATAAATCAAGCACAATATTTTGCCTTTTACAAAAGTACGCAAAGCTAATAAATAGTTTTTAAATATACAATAAAGTAAATGTTTTTGTTTTTCTTTTCAGTTTCAATGGTGCAATCGCCAGAAACACTAGTGCATTTTAGGAAAACATTAATGCTCTTTATACATCTTTACAGATAGTCTACTGCTCATACAACCAGTATACGAACGATAAAAAAGAACACTGCTATAAAAAAAATTTAAAAGCCACCAAAATTCCAAAATCTGGACTATTTTTAACGTAAAAGCTCTTAAAAAAATGGTGTTTTTACGATCGTTTCTCAATACATATTTAATAAGATATTATTTATACGCTAACATTTAATTACATAAAAAACAATGGCAAATATAAGAAAAACGCAAGACAAATATTTTAAAGGTCCAAAATGTTCTAAATAAATGTAAATTCACTAAACCACTTGAACAAATTGTACAACCGTGAAAAATGCATTCGCAAATACTTGGGTAATGGACCGTCACTTTCATGGCACGTAATGCATTTGCTTACATTACAATTTTAAATATACAAATTCTTCTAAATATAATATTTGACTATTAAATGTATAAATATTAGAAGATAAATAATTAAGCATTTTTGTTTTATCGGGAGTGGATTTATCTATTGTATTTACATCCTTTAGAATATTAAGCTAATTTATTTTACTACATTTGTTATTTTTTTAATTAGTTAATAATATAATATCAAAATTACTATTTTAATTATTTGTAAAATCCATTTTTTTATTTATAATCGTGCTAAATATATATTTAATAATTTTAGCCTTTTTTAAGTAATATATATGTATATATTAAGTTTTTCTTATTATTTACAAAAATAATTATCACGAGAAAATAAATAATAATCTAATCAACCTCTTTATTTATCACTGAGCTGAAAAATCAATTGATATTTTAAATAAACGAGCTTCTATAAGATAATAATATTTACTTCGTAAAACTTGATGGTGTAAATTTGTTGACTTAGAATAAAATATAAGTGAGAGTCTTTCAGAGATTTTGTCACTTTTAATTAGTTGAAAGTTAGAGTAAGGCTTCTAAAATTTATAATCTGTTTAATTTAATTTGTTCTGCTTCGATTAGTTTAAAAGGCAAGTGAAACCATAATATCATAAACCATCCTTGTTCGCTTAAGTAGTATATTTAGTGCAGATAAAAAAGTAGGTACTTAAATTTTCATCAATATCTAGATTGTAGTTGTAACATGTAAAATTTCGGTAAAATGTAAATTTTACCAAAATATTTAAGAAATTATAACTCTATCAAAAAAGTACGATTTGAATATTATCTAATCTATATATATATAGAAGGATGTTTGTATATATGAAATCGATGAACTCAGAAACTATTAGACCGATGATTATGAAAATTGGTATGTATATGTATTTTTCCACGGAGAAGGTTTATATGGTATGCCCATTGTTGTAACTCGCCACCAGGCAGCGCTGTCAAATATAAACTTTCGCCCCGTTCAACCGATTGTCATAAAAGTTGGTATGACCATGTATGTTTCCTCGAAGAAAACGAATATGCTATGTCCATTGATGTAACTCGCCACCAGGCGGCGCTGCCAAATATAGACTTTCGCCCCGTTCAACCGATTGTCATAAAAGTTGGTATGACCATGTATGTTTCCTCGAAGAAAACGAATATGCTATGCCCATTGATGTAACTCGCCACCAGGCGGCGCTGTCAAATATCGACTTTCGCCCCGTTCAACCGATTGTCATAAAAGTTGGTATGACCATGTATGTTTCTTCGAAGAAAACGAATATGCTATGTCCATTGATGTAACTCGCCACCAGGCGGCGCTGTCAAATATCGACTTTCGCCCCGTTCAACCGATTGTCATAAAAGTTGGTATGACCATGTATGTTTCCTCGAAGAAAACGAATATGCTATGTCCATTGATGTAACTCGCCACCAGGCGGCGCTGTCAAATATAGACTTTCGCCCCGTTCAACCGATTGTCATAAAAGTTGGTATGACCATGTATGTTTCCTCGAAGAAAACGAATATGCTATGTCCATTGATGTAACTCGCCACCAGGCGGCGCTGTCAAATATAGACTTTCGCCCCGTTCAACCGATTGTTATAAAAGTTGGTATGACCATGTATGTTTCCTCGAAGAAAACGAATATGCTATGTCCATTGATGTAACTCGCCACCAGGCGGCGCTGTCAAATATAGACTTTCGCCCCGTTCAACCGATTGTTATAAAAGTTGGTATGACCATATATGTTTCCTCGAAGAAAACGAATATGCTATGTCCATTGATGTAATTCGCCACCAGGCGGCGCTGTCAAATATCGACTTTCGCCCCGTTCAACCGATTGTCATAAAAGTTGGTATGACCATGTATGTTTCTTCGAAGAAAACGAATATGCTATGTCCATTGATGTAACTCGCCACCAGGCGGCGCTGTCAAATATCGACTTTCGCCCTGTTCAACCGATTGTCATAAAAGTTGGTATGACCATGTATGTTTCCTCGAAGAAAACGAATATGCTATGTCCATTGATGTAACTCGCCACCAGGCGGCGCTGTCAAATATAGACTTTCGCCCCGTTCAACCGATTGTTATAAAAGTTGGTATGACCATGTATGTTTCCTCGAAGAAAACGAATATGCTATGTCCATTGATGTAACTCGCCACCAGGCGGCGCTGTCAAATATAGACTTTCGCCCCTTTCAACCGATTGTCATAAAAATTGGTATGACCATGTATTTTTCCTCAAAGAAAACGAATATGCTATGTCCATTGATGTAACTCGCCACCAGGCGGCGCTGTCAAATATAGACTTTCGCCCCGTTCAACCGATTGTCATAAAAGTTGGTATGACTATGTATGTTTCCTCGAAGAAAACGAATATGCTATGTCCATTGATGTAACTCGCCACCAGGCGGCGCTGTCAAATATAGACTTTCGCCCCGTTCAACCGATTGTTATAAAAGTTGGTATGACCATGTATGTTTCCTCGAAGAAAACGAATATGCTATGTCCATTGATGTAACTCGCCACCAGGCGGCGCTGTCAAATATAGACTTTCGCCCCTATCAACCGATTGTCATAAAAATTGGTATGACCATGTATTTTTCCTCAAAGAAAACGAATATGCTATGCCCATTGATGTAACTCACCACCAGGTAGTGCAGCGATGTATCGACTAATAAATAAACATTATCCAAAATTAAAAATAAATAACTTCACATCTGTCATCTGTCAATAAGCATAACATAATAACACAAATCAATAATATAAATAACTAAAAGAAATTATTTAAGATAAGATGATTATATACAGAAAAAAGTGATTAGTGAATTTGATTATATGAAAGTGGTCAATAATATAATCTATACTAATATTATAAAGCTGAAGAGTTTGTTTGTTTGAACGCAATAATCTCTGGAACTACTGGCCCGAATTGAAGAATTCTTTTTGTGTTGAATAGTCCGTTTATTGAAGAAGGGTATATCTTATCTCGCTGTGACTTATAGAAGTCAAACAGCAATGAAAAATGCTGCAAAAACGGGCAAAGATTTCTTTTTTGAGAGCTTTCCTCGCGTGCGCTGAGGAAACACTAAAAACCGCGCGGACGGAGTCGCGGGCGACCCCTAGTTAAATATAAAAAACCATCACATTTTTTACTTTCTTAATTTTTTTCCCCTAAATTACATCGTTATCATAACTTCGAATAAAACAGAGTTATTTAATTATAACAATAGATATGTTCTTTATTAAAAAAAATAAACGGTGTCACAGGTAAATAATAATTTTATTTGAAATCATTTTGAAAAAAAATTAAAAACTTAGTATTCTTCCACGTAGTAATTTAACATGTGCCAGTTTTAAACCGATAATAACAAAATAACTTGTTTTAATATAATAAAATTAGACATAAATTGTGCTGTCGGTAGAGTCAGTCATATTTCGAACGAAGTTCCTTACGTTTTTTCTTTAACTACGAAAGTAATACGATATTAAATCTATATATTTTTTTGTATAACTGAATGACGTATACAATGTAAAAATTGCGCGTCTGTCTAATTTATATTGCAATATCTGGAAAGAAGTACTTAAAGTATTTAACATAAATGTTAATACTTTTTATTTTATATAAATCTTTGTGTATTTAAATAATTTGGATTTTGCTGTCTTTTTGTTAGCTTAAATTGAAAGTACTTGGGGTCAGGTTTGGACTTTCTTTTTATTTACTTTTGTTCTTTATAGATTGATTGATTAATCAACTATATCGATACCATTTTTTTTTGTTTTAAACTTTTTACATATATTTAGCGTAAAGTATTTGAAACTAAAAGAAATAATAGTTTTCCTTTATTTCTTTGTAGTTGTAGCAAAGTTAAAAATGTGTAGTTTTGCAACCAACAGTTTATCTCAAAAGTCATTTAAAATATCCTCGAGTATATACCATCAATCTTAGCTTGGTTAGTTAGTTCCCTATAATAGTTCTGTGGAATAAAAGTACAATAAAATCTTGAGCTTAATTTCTAACACAAAGTAAATAATGATTGAGCAGATCTGTTAAGTTTTGTATTGGATTTTCGTCGTCGTCATTACGTAGCATTTTGTTTTAGATATATGATAAACATTATATCTTAATGTGTTATATCTTTATGTGCTGAGTTTTAATTATTTTTTTACAATTGAAATGTTTTCACTTACTAATATTTATTTCATAATTTAAGGTGGTTCGGTGTTTTACATGTAAATATACCTAATTTTATGTGCTGCTGAGTTTTCTTCGTCCTTAGCATTAGCTTAGTTCTAATTAATCATATTTCGACTTATGTATGCGTGTGTACTTTCAATGAAAATGTTTATTATACCGAAATAATTTTGTAATACTACATTTTGTAATACTACATAGTACAATCTTTTATTCAATTTAAATTATTTCAAACTGGAGCATAAGCAATAATAGATAAGGCGAATTTATTCTCAACTATTTACCATAAGGAATTTGATATATACAATTTGTTACCTAATTTGAGACTTACCTAGATTGCAGAGATATAAGATATGATAGGACATTTTTCGTTTACTTTTTATTCAGATAAAACAAAGAATGTCATAAACTGTTGCCACGCGTCGTCGCCATTATATAATGCGGAGAATATTTGGCGATGGCTTAAGCGGAATCGTCAGCGCGAAGCTGCTCATTAACTTAACTGCTTTACATTACCGCATACCGCTTTCATAATACTGTTTTATTGTATTTCGTAAAATGTAAATTCGTAAACAAAGATTAACCATATTATTTTAAACTTAAAGATATGTTATCATTAATTTATTTCTAAGGAAATTTGTTGTTTTGCAAAATCTATAAGCGTATAAATATGTATGTATAATTTGCTGATGACAGAATTGCTTTAAAAACATTTTTGAATAAATGTCGAAAACAACCTCCGAGGACTCCGTTGAAACTTCTTGAACTGTTATATGCATATATATAACTAACATCTAGGTACTTAACGTTAAGTACCTAGATGTTAGTTTAATTTTAAGTTATCCTTCAGCTTTCCCATAAACATTTCAATAACTGGTAGGCTAATAAAAAGTGACCATATCAAACCTAACCTTAATGTTCTTGTTTGATCATTTGAGACATTGAATACAATCCTTGGAGGTAGACAATTTCTTAAGTGACTTATTCACAAACATTTCGTCTTTCCTTGTACAAGATTGCCGGAACCTATTCGAAACATAGTGTTTAATTTAAAGTTAATTGTATAAATCCACGAAATTAATCCGTTAAACATAATACAATTACATGGTTGATGTTAAGAAATTGTTCTGGGTAGATGCTACCAATCCCATACAACAGATTTATGCCTACAGTCTGGCCATAAATACTGTTACAATTAAAAATAAAAAAATATTACATTTAAATTTGGAATCTGCCATTTTTATACGATTGTGCATTGTGTTTTCATTTTGGCGCCAATACATTGTACCTACAATATTTTGTGATATTAAAATGGAGTAGTAGGTACCTATATGTATACTACTTACAAGCGCAGTTAATAAGGAAAAGTTGAAGTAAGAGCAGTAGGTACATTTATTTTTTATTATTCACCAATATCTAATTTGCCATAAAAGTATAAAAAAGTATTGTGCCTAATTAAGACTACAATTAAGTTTTATAATGATTTTGTTTTCTGTATATGCTTTGATTTATTATCATAATGTTTGTACTGTAAAGAGTGATGTATTTTTGGAAAATGTGCCTGTGTTGCTCTAAATAAAGACTAATTATTATTACTATTATTATTATTAACCGCCATTTTGCACGTCATATTTTGTCGTTGTGTGTGAAAGGGTAAAAAAGGATGTGTAATGACAATAACCATTAAAATAAACTTTATATATAAAAAATGAGAGTAGTGGGATAATTTTACAAATAAATAATTTTTCTAATTATTTTTTTTATGTTTTATTAACAGTCATTTTAGATATTCAATTGGAAATAGTTTAAATGAGTTCTATACAACAAGTTTTATACATACTAATTTACATAAATTAATAATTTCCATAAAATGTATATTCGCAAAGAAACTTTCAAAGATGTGATCGTCTTTATCGGGACGGTGGTGACATCTATTAGGTTTCTTTCGAAAGTCCTAACCAATAAAGACGATCACATATAGAATGCTTAATTCACCGAGACGGACAGCGATACGGTAGCTCAGTTGGTAGAGCGACGGGACGGTTTCCCAGTAGTCGCGGGTTCGAGTCCCTGCCCGTATCGGTTTATTTTGCATTCTATATTTATATAAATTTAAATAAGCTTAACATGGCTATACATGTTTATAGATATTTTCAAACAAAATCGCGATTGTTTATAATATGATAAAATTTACAGAAAACCTATTCATTATAATTTGTCTTTAATTAGAATTAAAATCAAACTTAAACTAAATATTAAGTACATTATATTATAAGTAAATATTCATGCGGCAAAAAAGGCAAGTCAAAATTAATAAACTAAAGTACAAGCTGGAAACATGTTAGGATTTAAGAATACACATTGTACGATACAGTAACAATGTAAGCACTTCGATTATTATAGGACAGGGTGGCATACAAGCAGAAGGTTTATCTTATGGTAAGTGGTGCAGTGGGTTAATATATTATATATAAAGTTGTTAGATATTATTTTAGGGGTATTGTTTGATCTCACTCCAATCAATGATTGCGTCAATGCAATAGCGGTCTGATATATTTCTGTCTACTCAGCGCTACCGTATCTCGTACTCAGCACTCCAGTAAAGTCGACTCATTATCAATAATATACGAAATAACAAAAGATATTTCTGCACTACTTACTATTTATTAAATTGTCCATCATGATATTGTGTAATTCTTTGAACTACACAATATCATGTCAACACAATATTTGTTTATATAACACATCATACATATTAATTACATAATAATGTTTTAAAAAACCATAGATTTTGATTTAGGTAATTAAGAAGTAAAATGTTATAAATAGACCATTAATTGCCAAATACCTGAGTGCAACTAAAAGCCGCAAGCCCTATACTAGTTATATTCAATGCACACTTAGGTGGTAGCGCTTAATTGTAGTGACCACTTAGCAGGTGTAGTACAAATGAGCAAAATAATTAATTTATGATCTATGACATTTAATGTGCTTTTTTTAAATATATTTTAGAGCTGTTTTTTTCGGGTGTTTATAAACACTAATGTTTAGTTCTTTGAAAAAACTGAGTAATAACCATATAGCCAAAGACAATAAAAATATTGTTACTTACGACTAATCACTCGTAAGTGTATTTAAAACAATTTCAGTTATAAACTCACAGAGAATAGTAAACAATGCCTATTGTAGTTTAGTATTTAAATTTTTATTTTGTAAAAGTTAAAAAATAGATAATAGATTTAAAATACAAGATTGCACAGAAACGTAATTTTGTTAAAACGTATTTTTGAGTGAGTAAGTACTAAATGTAAGTGTCATTAGTATGACCGAGCGTTGACAGCTCCGGAAGTGAAGTGAAGTACTTAAAAACAAAGGACAGTTCACGCCTTCATGTAATATGGGTTGTTGTTAAGGTATTGATAATTATCCAAACATAAATTAATAACTGGTGACCAGTGATTACTTAATTTAAGCAATATCCAACCTATACCTAACAATTATCGATTCTACATTTTGTCGATACGACATACCTACATATACTAACAAGTGTCACTTTAAATTTAATATTTCTGTATGGTCTGTATGGTTTGGTTTTATAAATCTTTACTAGTACTTATTATTGTTGTATTTGTATTAAAACTTTCAACGTATTTATAGAAAAAAACATTTTTTAATCCTTATATAAGAAGTAACTCTAGTTTCAAAGTGATAAGTCGTGAGTAGTAGAGTGCCTAGTAGATTAAAAGCTTACAAAAGCGCTAAAACGAGAAGAAGCACAATTAAACCGACTTTTGTTTACGCTATCTGGTTTGCAGCAATAGAAATTGTATTGAGAAAGTAAACCTTAAGCTTTTATTTGTATGCTTTTTGTTCACTGGTTTGTGTCGTTAGTCTAAAAGTATGTGCTATAAACACTTAACAACATATGCCATATATGTTATGGTTGTGTATATATATAGCATGGTTAAAAGGGTTAATATGTATTATAGTAGTGGAAAAGTATTTTTTACGAGTAGTTACGCTTTATCAAATTAACTTGTTATATTTTGCTATTGTAATCAATCTTTCTATATAAAACTTAAAACATATTTAAATCTTTAAGCAAAATTGTATATAAAATTAATAATGCAGGAATTTTAACATTAAAATAAATAAGTTTCTGGTATTCAAGAATCGTACCTCGCATATTATAGAATTTAAATTTACTAATTATATTTTTAAAATTGAAATAAACAGGTTCTAACTTTGTGTTTATTTGATTTTGTAACATATGTGAAAATAATAGAAAATAATAATAATGATAATAATCATAATACAGGTCAAATTACACAGAATGATCTAACTCCTAAGTAAGCAAATTATTTGCTTGTGTTAAGGTTAATACACATTATAAATACTGAGAATATATTTTATAAACGACTAAACCCAGAAAAACAGACATCTATGTTCATCATATACATGCCTGTCCGTGTCAGGAACCGAACCCGAGCCCATTGAATCGTTATACGTTAGGCGTCTGCGCTAACCACTCGACCAACGAGTTTTAATAATTGTATATTCTAAAATTATTATTCAATTATGGCGATACATTATAAGAAAAAGACAAAGCAGCTGCGCTGCTAGTTACGAGTAAATAATAACTACGAAGCATTCAAATACTTTCTTATCAAGTCGTAGTATAAAGCTAATATTAGATAGTAATCTCTTCTGTATCCTCCTAGTTAACTGAAACAAGATAAGTTTAAAACTTATTACGTTGTCACTTTAAGTTATGAAATAGGTTCTAGAAACGCAATGACAACAGCTTCACGGGATAACAAATTTATAACTTTTAAGATATAATTTAAATTCATTCCTTGTTATATAAATACCAATTAAAAATAAGATAAAATAAAAATAAAATAGAAAATCTGAAGAATAAAAATAATTTTGAAAGTAGGAACATTTGACTTAAATTTCAACATATATTTAAATTGTAATTTAAATAAAATAAATGAGTGTTAAAATAAAGTGTAAAATCATGTAATACTTGAATTAATCATGCATGTTTTTTATATAAAAAAAATATAAGATTGTAATATTATTTTATAATAAATTTGTATTGTTAAGACTTGTTTTAGTAATACACAGTACTTGCTCTTCAATGTTTAATATCCAACCATTTGTAATAGAATGGGTGAGAGCAGCCCTTACAACTCGTTTTATAATATTTTAACACTATAATATTTAGGCGAGGGTAATTTACAATTTCATAACCAACTTACAGATGATATTATTTATACCTTATAATAAGTTCTAATAATTAATAAAAGATTAAACATTGTGTTAAAATATTCTATGCTTCTAATTCTTAAAACATTTAACAGTAAATATTAAATAATATTCCATAATTAATTATGTAGGTGGCGCTACTGTTGAAATTTATGAACTAAAACATGTAAATTCCAATATATTTACCATTTAAATTATTATAAATAAATATGACTAACACTCGGCCTTTCCTGATTTGTAATCTTACGACCTCGTAATTGTATCATTAATTTCTTTAATTACCAACCATCATATATTAAATGACTAATTTCTAATTTAATAAACATTCTGGAAACCAGTAGACCAAATGGTCATCTGAATTCAGGATCTTACAATGTTATAGAGAAAAACAAATTATTAAAAATACAATGCATCAAGAAAAAAACATCCAATTATACTTTTAATGTGCGAAATTACATAACATTTATACAACATATAACTTTACTATCGGCCGTTTTGACATCTTATTACGTCCTCGTAATATAATTATAATTTTTATCATAAATACTCGTTAATATAATAATAATATATAATAATAATATATAATAATAATCGTTTTTATCATAAATACTTGTTCTCTTTGCACCGGAAAATCCAGGCTGCTTACAAAAAGCCAGATCAACGGACATGCCGTTATGATCTGGTGCCCATGGACACACATCATCAACATGGGATATATCTCAATTTTACTATTACCACCGGAACACAGACAGATGGTATTTCTTATAATTTTACTACTACCAACGGAACACACAGATGGTAGTTTATTCTTATTATTTTTTTTTAATATACCAACGGAACACACACATATGGTATTTCTTATACTTTTACTACTACCAACGGAACACACACAGATGGTAGTTTATTCTTATTATTTTTTTTTTATATACCAACGGAACACACACAGATGGTATTTCTTATACTTTTACTACTACCAACGGAACACACACAGATGGTAGTTTATTCTTATTATTTTTTTTTTTTATATACCAACGGAACACACACAGATGGTATTTCTTATAATTTTACTACTACCAACGGAACACACGCAGATTGTAGTTTATTCTTATTTTTTTTTTATATACCAACGGAACACACACAGATGGTATTTTCTTATACTTTTACTAATACCAACGGAACACACACAGATGGTAGTTTATTCTTATTTTTTTTATACCACGGGACGCACCCATTGATGGTATTTCATACTTACCTTTACTATTGGACACACCAATATGGCATCAATTTCTTATTTATACTACGGGACACACAAACATGTTATTACGTTATCATTTTTACACCAACATGGTACTTTACATTTATTTTTACCACGTAACACACCAACTTGGTACTCAACACTTTATTCAATAATTTACTTATTAATATCATTGTTATGAACATATATTTAATTTTAACTTTTTAAAACTCATTCTAAGCAAATTTAACTTTAACTAATAAAAGCAAACCAAGCTCATTCTGTTAGGCTATATTAATGATCAGACTACAGAGATATATGACTTTGAAATTCATACTATGCATGGGTTTTGTTGGAAGTAGCAGGTTGTTTTTACTTTGTATTACGTTTGTATTGTTATATTTGGTTAGTTTCTTTATATTTTTTTAAAGAAAAATGAATTTTAAATGATTTCGTATTTTATCGAAACAGTTTTAAATTTTACATCTTAAGAAAATGTTCATTCACCCGAATTTAGAAAATTTAAATACTTTAAAGGTAGTTAATAAGGAAGCTACATTTAGTTATTAACCATAACACGATTCAAGATTCACGACAATTGTAATATTTATATATATTTCTCTATATTACTCTGGAATGACCTACCGTTAGAAATTCAAACTTCTAAATCACTGTCAATTTTCAAAAATCGTTTGAAGCAATATTATTTATCTACGCAATATATATTTTTATCATAAGTATGTATACCATATATTGTATAGGTTATCTATTTTATTCTATTTATTATATATACGGATATATGTATGTATATGTATGTGCGTATGTGTATATTTATATATAATCATTATTTAATTACTTATATAATTAAAAACGATAGTTTTTATTTTTATTGTGTCCTTATGTATAAATTCTTATTCTCGTAGTATGCGTGCACTATCCTATGACCTTGCAAATATTCATTACTCATCAAGGGTTGTCTGTAAGAGATCGCTTTTAAGCGATAAGACCGCCTTTGCACAAAAATTTCTTACTGTATCAACATCCTACTACTGTAATTTTTTGTAATAATTGTATGTGCAATAAGTTTTTAAAATAAAATAAATAAAATAAATATTTCTTTTTATTTAAGAAATTGTAATATATTGTTAGGGGTCGAGGGTACTTCTAGATAATTAGTAGGTGTCAAGTACTATAGCATTAAGTCCGCCAATTGTATAAATTTCTTTGTATAATAAAGATTTTATAAATAAATATATATATATTTTTTACATTTTTACATTCTTTATTTACTCTGTCCGTATCAATATTGAAAATATTCTTAACTAAAAAAAATAATCATTAGTGGGAATAGAACATTTTTATAGTCCTCTTTTTTATTTTGAAGATGTAACGATACTTTTAATACAATTGGAGAACATTATAAAACCAAGCATATTTCCTTAGAAGTTTACTATTTATATTATTATTTCCAATTGTCCTAATTTGCACTAAATCAATAACTAATGATTAACTAATTTATTTATAAAGCATTAAAACGTAAGTCCATTAAATTTTCAATCACTTGTTATAAAAGTGTTATTAGACGACAGACGAAGCTTCTTAGCAATCCATGGATTCACCGTGCGGGTGCCGGGCCCATCGCGTTGCAAGGAGAGGAGTGCAAGCAGTGCCTGGGACTTGCGACCCAGGAGTAGGTTTAAGGGGCCCCTTTATTATGCGCAAAAACGCTCACCTTCACCCTCCACACTCCTCTCCCTACCTAACCAAATTTGGAAAGAACCTACTAATGCCGCCTTTGAAGTACGTTCTAGAAATGAACCGATGCTTGTTCTAGAAAGGCCAAGATCTTTAAGTAGGCTATAGAGAGATTTTGCTGTTATACCTCTCGCTCCCACTTCTACCGCGTACAAACTAACTATAAATTTATTCCTGATCAGTTCGTTGGTTAGTTCGTAATACTTATTGAGCTTGAATGTGTGATCCCTTGGGATGTTTGTTTCCCAAGGAACAGTAAGCTCCACAAGTATCACGCGCCTCAGATGTTTCGAATACAGGAATAAGTCCGGTCTGGATGACGAAACACCAACATCCCCAGGGATTTTATAATGCTTTTCATACGTGTCCATCATGAGAATCCAATCAGGAGCCGCGCCTAATATTGAATAAGGCTTCGCTTTTGATTTTTTGGAGGAGCCTTCTTTTACGAATTCTATAGATCGTTCGGTGGTTGTTATACCCTTCCGCGCTCTTGCTACTGAAAGACTAACCGCTTCCCGTATAATTTCTAATACCTTGTCGTGGCGACGCGAGTATTGACCTTTATCTAGAAGTACCCTACACCCTACTAATAGGTGTTTCGCGGTTCCTATTGCCTCCCCACAGATGTTGCAAGACTTTTCGGTGGCTTTGCCCCATCTTACTAAATTACTTTGATCTGGGAGAGTCATTTGGAATGCATTAAGATAGAATTTTAATAATGCTGGGGACCAATCATAAATTAAGGTGCGCCACTTCAAAGCTAGTGGAATACAAAAATCTCCTATGGTCACCCATTCGTTTTGAATTTCTAGGCTCATCGCATGGAGTCGGTAATTATCGTTTTCGTCTTGTCGAATAAAAGATTTTGTTATGTCTATGTCTTGAACTTTCCTACTTGATCCTAGCCCTACTTTATTTGTTTGAGCACCTATCATAAACTTTTTATGGAATTGAAGTCGTGACTCGAGCTCTGAGGCAACTTTGTCTTTTGGGAGAGAAGTTACAGTATCATCTTTAGATTTTCCGATTATATGTCTTTTGGTAACTCTTAGATGTTTGTAGAGCTCCGATGGTTTCTTTAATTTTAATCCAAAGTTGTTACGGTCTCTAAATAAGGTTGAAGAGTCCGCTGAGTGCGCTAACCCGAGCCATAACTTCAATGTCTTTATGACGCTTGCATCTAACTTTGACAAAAGGGTTTTATTTATATCATACACGAGGAAAGGCCAATTTAGACGTGATGTTAAATATTTATCGTAAATCCAAGCTTTTTTGACGTTACTTATTGGTTGGTTGTCTACCTTTTTGAGATCGTTTAAAAAGCTATCGACTATTACATCCAACGATGGAGTACGGCCTTGGTAATCGATTTTTTTACCTAAAAATTTAAACGGAGCTGCTTCCGTAACCGTACTAACGCACTGACCGCCTATTATAAGACCCGGATCGTAAGAGGTATATTTGGTATTCCGTCTACCCAGACACAGACTAAAACATTTACTTGGTTTTGTCCTCAATCCGCCCGTCCACGTACAGAAATCCTCAACTACATTTAAAAGTACCTGACATTGTTTCGGATTACGTGTCAGTATCGCGAGATCATCTGCAAAAGCTAGTATGGATTCTGTGTATTTGTTGTTGAACTTAAACCGATAGCCCCACTTTTTTTCATTTCTAATTAATTTGTCTATTAAAATATTAATAACTATATTAAATATAATAGGAGAAATACAACAGCCCTGAAATAAACCAACGTTATAATTAAGTGGTTTTGAATGGTTTTCATTAAAAATTATTGAGAATTTTAATTTTGAATAATATGATGCAATAATGTCGCGAACTACCGTAGGAAAGTTATACCATTTAAGCGCGAACATCATTAGTTCATGTCGTACCGACCCAAAGGCGTTCTCTAAGTCTATCCAACAAACCGTAATTTGTCTCTCGCTAGTTCTAGCATCTTTAAGGCTTTCCGATATTAACGTATTATGTTCCAGGCATCCAGAAATTCCGGGCAAAAACCCTTTCTGGTGATTAGGCCTGAAATATCTATTGTTAATCATGAATTGCGTCATTTTAGTTTGTAAAAAAGAGAAAAATATTTTGGAAATTGTATTTGTTAGGGCTATCGGTCTAGTATCCTTGGGATTATTGACATTGTCGTTTTTTCGGAATGAGGACAAAAAGGGCTTTTCCGAACGATACCGGTATTTGCTTTCTTGACCAGATTTTACCGAATATATTTAAAAGATGTTTATGGAGCGACGGACATTTTTTGTAAACTATATAAGGGATACCATCCGGACCTGGTGCTGACTTAGATGGTTTCATTTTAATTATTTTATTGATTTCCTCCAAAGTTGGTGGGTTGGCTTGAAAATCTTCAGTAGGAGTCTCAGGTTTGTGTTCGTTTGGATCCCCATATAGTCTTTGGTTTTCTGGCACTTCGTATGTGCTTTTATAATGGTCGAAAATTTGCTCGTTGGTCAAGAGAAGCTTACCTTTTTGATCTTTGAAAATGTTTTTTGAGTATTTAAAAGGATTTTTATCAAAGTCTACTTCATGTTTTGCCCGATCAAAGCTATCACGATTTTTCGTTATTTGATTTGTTATACCTTGGATAAGTTTAAGAATTGATCGCAATGCCCTAGACAGTTGGTGACTAAGTTGATTATCGCCTAAGGCTTTGGCTATACGAAGTTTCTTTATAAGGTCTCTTTTTTTCCTCCTCATTTTCAATTTAAAACCGTTTTCTTTATTTTTGTGAGCATAACGATTCGTAGGTGGATAGTGGTCATTAAAGTAGTCGTAAATAGTATTTTGGAAAGTCTCTACTTGCGCATCGAGTACCTGATTTGAGCCCGGGTGCTCTAACAGGGCCGCTATATTTTGGTCATGTACTTTCCAGGTCGATTGTTTAGTATTTGGAATGCTAAGACGCGTCCGGATGGTCATGGACTCCTGGTAGTTTTCATTCAATGGCTCACCATGAGATATATGAGGGTAAACTCTATCCGCAGTGAAAACTGAAGATCTTACCGACGGTTGCCGCACTTCAGCACCATTGTGTGTTTTTTATTCCGAGTTTGAAATCGTAATTTTGTACCTACATCTAGTTTATTATATAATCGAAACAATGAATGATACAATTATTCAAAACGTATTTTATTTTTTGTTTTATTATTATCTACAGTATAAATTATTTAATAGAATTCAACTGCATTAAATTTTACAAACGTTATACTGAAAATAATACGATTCTTGGAAATTTAGGGGGTTGGGGCTTGGGGGTTTAGGAGGCTGTGCCATATATAATATTACTTCTTATACCCTAAGGTACGACAATATATATTCCTTGCTAATTTTCTTATGTTTGTCTTGTCTAGAGTTCAAGTTACCAGAGTCTTTAAGTCTAACGTGTTTATGTTTCATATTGCTAATAAGAATATTTAGGAGGCATGTTTTATAATAATTCTATTTTTAAGTAATAAACAGTCATAACCTAGAAAATTATATATTTTTTAAAGTTCATCAATTTGAAATACCGAATTTGAACTGTCTGAACTGTCAATTATGGTATATTGTTTAGGTATGCATTTATTTCTTGTTTAGTAAAACTTTTACTGTGGATTTATATAATTCCTCGATTTGACAGTTCAAAAACGCGTGTAAGATAATTCATCGTAGTTATTTCTTTTCTTCTTTAACATACTATCGGAAATTAAATAATCGAGTGCCACGCATATCGTTCAAAGTTTTTTTTTAATAGGGATTTAGAAGACCTAATTGCTTGCTTTATTTTTTTTACAATTTAATACAAAATGTACGCGTTTATTGGTGTAGTTTAAAATCGATCTAAATGTTAAACCTATATTATCATCATCTGAAATAATTTATCGATTCTAACGAATTTATTTCGGTATACCTATTGCGTTTTACCTTTTCAATAATCGATTCAAAATTTAAGATCATAAATTCGTACAGATACCTACTACTGAGAACTTAACACTCGGTAAATAATTTGAACGGTCAAATAAAAGATAATAGAAATATGTTTTAGTAATAAATACCAGTATCATTGCTTCATATTCATATGCGTTATTATTGAATTAGTCAATTTAGTTCGGGATTATATTTAGACAGTACCGGTTCAGATTTTAAACGTTTTTAAACTTTATTTTTACCCACCTAAAAAAATGGTTTTTTAAAGCAAATTTGATTTATGAAAGTAACCAATGAAACTTCTCAAAACAGATATTATTGGGTTCCATAAAATTTAATTTCTCCACTTGATATGGCATAACCCTATCCTCGTGGATAACCAAGTATCCAACTTGGTTTTAAAAAACGAACGTCTATCGAAACCTGATGCTAAACTTACAAATTCAAAATTAAATATAAATATTTTAAGATCTATGGAGTAGTTTTAGCAAAACAAAATAAAATATAGTTGCAGAAGTAATAAAATAATATCGTGAATTCAAATCTTTACCTATTTAATAAATGTAAACATATCTAAATCTACCCCTTATAGCGTCAAAGCATTGGCAAAATATTTCCACACGGTCCTCAAGGCCATTTAGATCTGACCCTACCAAATTTATGGAGTGTAATATTTACCGAGTCATATTTATTTAAGTCTATCTATAAGATATTCTAGAATTTTAATTTCTCTGAAAGGAGACAAGTCTACATTTGAATCTGTATAAATTAAAATTATACTTCATCTATTCATATTGTGTAAATATATATCCATATACTATAAGGAACTACTTACTATTTACTATCTTAAACAAAAGGATCATTACGATTTGAAAATAGTTTTATGATGTTAAGTGCTATTTTAAAAAAATATATATATAAATATCTAACGTTATTCCTTTTCTTTTTGTTTAATATTGGGTTTTATATTTTAATCATTTACAACTGAATATACTCTTTTTTTTAAGAAATCGTTCTTTAAATAACCTACATACATTTTGTAAACCGAATATTACCCCTTCATTGAGAGTGTTCACTTCTATGTCATATATAAAGACATTAAAGCCTAAATCGTAATCTAAAATACTAACATTACTTTTATATTGCAAGTCTCAAAGTCTCAACTACCGCGTCAGTTATATCTATACTAATATTAAAAAGAGGAAAGGTTTGTTTATTTTTTTGTATGTTTGAAATGAATAGGCTCTGAAACTACTGGACCGATTTTAATAACTCTTTCACCGTTGGCAAGCTACACTATTCCCGAGTGACATAGGCTATGTTTCATTTTCAAAAAATTAGGGATGATTACTAAAACTTGAATATTCTAACGCAAGGTGTAAAAAAATAAACAAAAAACTGCGGGCGCTGCGAAAACGGTGAAAGTTACGCAAAAATGATGTTCTATGAAATTGTTTTTCTTTAAATGTTTTAAAAAGAAGTCCGCGACAAGATATATCTAGCTTTTAAGGTTGACTCACTATAACGTTTTCTATGGTTATGAAATTAGTTCTAAAATAATATACACTTTCGAAGGTGTTTTAATAATTACGATATTATTCCTTATCCAAATAAATTATTTAAATGTCACAGACATTCAATTATGAACAACCTTGCTCTAAACAGCATTTGATTTTCTATATCTATATCTATACTTATATTGTCAAAAACATAATATTTCGAATCCATATGCTTTAATACGTATCTCTTGGTGGTGTGTGTGTGATGTAGATGTATGTTATTATTTTCAGTTTGATATCGTAGCAATGTAATGCCTATATAGATAAAATTTCCACTTGAATAGGATACTATAGAATTAACTATAAGTCTATTATAGGTCTGGATAATTGTAGTTTCCACAGATTACGCGAAAAGCGACCTACACGCGGGCGGAGCCGCGGCCTACAGCTAGTAACTTAATAAAAGCAAAGAAAAAAAAAATCGCGTCTCTAACCTACAACTGGGTCTTCAAAGCTTATAAATCACATGGTCACTTAATTATGCAAAACTTTTCTAGGGCTAGTTTCTTATAATAAAGTTTTGTCTGTCACCTTGTCGTTGTATTCAGGTCCATCGTTGTAAAGTGCTGCTTGCTTGCACTGCCATCCCGCGATCAGAAAGAAAGTACTTGGTTGACCGCTTCTTCCAGTAGATGTTGATATGTTGTTGATTTTCATAACATAGCAACGAATTCCCTTCCAGATTAGCAGTCAAGTAGTAGTATAGAGTTTTCCATCTCCGACGTACGTCTTCACCAAAGACTCCAAGCGATGTAAACATGTATGGAGAGATATTGTATTAATAACACTGTAAAGTTTTGGTAAATATTCAGGCTCTTATTGTATTTCGCATATGATTAAACTTTAACAGGATATGGTTAATAGTGAATATGATATATATGATGAATAGAATTTAATAGTAGTGCTATTAACTTCAAGCTACAAAGTTATTAATATTCTATATTGAGCATGCTGCCAAATAACCAGCTAGATAATTAGCCTGCTAAGCAGATGGCAAAACGTGGGTATTAAGAAAAAAAAAACTTACGTAATTGCAATATCATTTTAAATCTACGACTCCTTGTCGCTTGAGGTTACTACAGCAGCACTCGGAGAAGGCCCAAATACTAACTTTAACGTCGTCTCTTATTTTCGTGGCTTTTCAACGGCAGTGGCAGCACTCCATCTTCATCAGCATTGTTAGACGTAACTTTAACGTCGTCTCTTATTTTCGTGGCTTTTCAACGGCAGTGGCAGCACATCATCTTCATCAGCATTCTTGGACAGGATATCTTGCGAACGGTGTATATCGACACGTGGCGCGTAATACTACAGCGGTCGAACACTTCTAACTTCTTAAGACTTGTTTTAGTAATACACAGTACTTGCTCTTCAATGTTTAATATCCAACCATTTGTAATAGAATGGGCGAGAGCAGCCCTTACAACTCGTTTTATAATATTTTAACACTATAATATTTAGGCGAGGGTAATTTACAATTTCATAACCAACTTACAGATGATATTATTTATACCTTATAATAAGTTCTAATAATTAATAAAAGATTAAACATTATGTTAAAATATTCTATGCTTCTAATTCTTAAAACATTTAACAGTAAATATTAAATAATATTCCATAATTAATTATGTAGGTGGCGCTACTGTTGAAATTTATGAACTAAAACATGTAAATTCCAATATATTTACCATTTAAATTATTTTAAATAAATATGACAAACCACTTGAACTAGAAGATTTGACTTGATTTCTAAGAACCAGTATCGAAACGCTAAGTGGTAACGAATAGCGCTAAGTGGTAAATAATAAGCGGTAATATATACTCAAACTTCACTTACTTACGTAGTGAAGTGAAGTGCATGTATCATTATCTAGATTCTAGTTTAAACCTCGTAAAAAAATGTTCTAATTATTTTTCATTTATTGCCGTCACATAACCACGATTTTTTTTTAACTTAAAGTACTTTTTACAGTCTTCATACTAAAAGATAATGCTCGTCCACATGTTGCGGAACTGGTAAAAACTTAATTGGAACTTAACCTATTCACCGGACGTTGCTCCATCTAATTACCATCTATTTCGTCTAATGGCACATGGTCATTCTGAGTAACACTTCACATCGTATGAAGAGACCAAAAATTGGGTCGATTTATAGATAGCATCAAAAAATGAAGAATTCTTCCGTCTAAGCATCCATATGCTGCCAAAAAAATGAGAAAAGGTGGTGGTAAGCGATGGACAATACTTTGAATAAAACATCAAGTATGCCTTTTTGATAATAAATGGCCTATTTTCAATAAAAACGGCGAAAACTTATTTGTAGGCCTTTACATAAATACGTAAATATTATTAAACTTCACAGATGTACAGTACAAACCAAAATACAAAAGTAACAATACAAAAATATATGTATTAACCAAACACTTGATACATTTAAGGAAAATTATAGAAGAACATTTAGCCGAAAAGTCATCCAAAAAGCCTCTTCCAAATTTGACTGTATTACATTATGGCTACCATACCATATGGTTACCATACCATATGGCTTATTTGATATACAACAAGTACTACCAAATGTTATTAACTGAAGTTCGTTCAAAGTTATTAACTGAAGTTAACTTTTCTGCGAATAGAATAAGTTTTCATTTAATTTCATAATTCATATATTTTATAATATTAAAAACGTCACAGTAAAACTATTCCTGGTTTTTTTACTTTTTTTTTATTATCCATAAAATATACTTGAGAATAACTTATGTAAAATAAATTTTAATTCTAAATCCTCTAAAGGAATTCAGAAAACTAATTTAATCTCTTACTAAATAACAAATGCTATTCATGATTTACAAAGCACCTCACAAAGTAAATATTGTTCTTTCACCCAAGCGCCTTCATCAAAATTAATAATCTTCTCTTAAGCACGGTTAATCAAAGGGAACTCCGTTCAATTCAAGTTTGGAGACATCATTTCCATTATATGTCTGGCCACGAAGAGTTCACACTCTTTTAAAAATGTTTTTAACCCGGCGTCAGCACAGTCGAAATATGTTACAACGATAGTAGGGTTGGGTCCAGGAGACCCGTGAAGAAAATCGTCATAATTTCAATAATTACAAGACATTTACTAATGTATGACTGTAATCAGATAAAACGACTATAGTTTAAATGTTCATGTATGAGTAAAACGAACTTGAAGTAAAACTTTCTTTTTAATATTTTTTCTATGATAGTGGAACAAAATATTAACAAAAATAACAACCTTTGTTTTAAAGTCACAAAACTTGGACCAAATATAAACTTTTTTTCTAAAATATTAATAATTAGGGAACATGTAAATCACATTTAATAAGACTACAAATAAAATTACAAATTAGTTTTATGAATCATTCATATCATTGCCTACATATGTGCAGTCTTTACAGTACAATATTGCAAACTCAATGCAGATGTATTTGTTTCAGTTCCGTCTAGTGCAATTACTTTTTCAGTCTTGCAACCTTTTTTGACATTCAGTATCTTTACACACGGGTCCCTAACAGGGTTTCCTAAAAAAATCGCGTATTGTTTGGCACATTAGTCTTAGCAACTGCAGGATGCCTTTACAGTCGCGCAAATGCTCACGAACAAGAGTAATGTGTAAATTCTTTGAGAATTTGCAACGCTTTGTAACAATGTTGTTATTTATCTTAAGAAATATATGTGCATTTATTGAAGCCATATTTATAAATATATATTATAAAATGTTCAACCCTAAGTCGAATGTTTAGGCCTAAAGGCATCTATGGCCACTTTATTGTATCTCTTCCAATACAATTAGTAGATTGTACCTGGCTGTCGTAAGTGCTGACAAAATTCTACTGTGATTCTGTTCTGTAATTTAATCAGGGGTTCATTATCACTATTCATTTCACATGCGTTTTCGTCGGTATTACTAGTTTGGCTGCAATTGAGCATTGGAGCAATGGACATCTTCAGTTTCTGAATTTTCATGATCGGAGTCTGATTTCTCCAAGATACTCAATATTCGCTGTCGTTCGCGTTGTTTGAGATCCGTTATTGCAAAAGTCATGCGAATAAAATAAATAAACATACTTTTTTATAATGGCGCGAAATTACTACACGATGTGTATGGTTGGGTCATATTTACCCTTTTTCATGTTTAGAAGCGTCTATACACCGTTGCGATTGCAATACGACTAAATATCGATATTCCGTGGAAAGAGACGACCCTTAGCTCCAGCTATTGAGAATTATGGCAGTGTGGCACCAAAAACATTAGAAATACGCGCATTTGAAAATAGCCCGGGTCAAATAGACCCAACTGTGCGAACGCCGGGTTAATTAAAAAATACTTAATGATTTCCAAGCAAGATATCAGATAAAAAAGATTTGTTATGTTTAAATACGACATACCACTAATTACCAGTATTTTTTTTCTATATTTACAAATATTTCTGAAGAAATTTGAGTGTACTTTGTACAAACTCGTGGATTAGTATTATGGCAGCCCTATTCGATGTGTTATGTTAAAGAATTTTGTTCGTTTGCTAAAAATATTTTAAAGTATCTAGATTTAATTACAAAGAATATTATTATAACATTCTAATTATAATAATATTTATTTATTTATTTATTTATACATGGGAATACATACAGCATACATAATTACACAGAAGAAATACACAATTCCAGTAGTCATTATGCCAACAAAGTTTCCACTTGTAAATAAAAACAGGAAGTGAACATTATCTCAAAATATTTATACAAAAAAAAAAAGAAAACCATATTTTGAAAAGGGAAATACAATATTGAAGAACAATTTAAAAAATTATAAAAACAAAATAAACTTAAAACATATCAAAAAACAAAAATAAAGAAAGGTGATCATTACAAAAGTTTTTTTTTTTTATTATTCTTAAGCAAAGAGATAAATCTATTAAATTTGTGGCTGAACAAGTCGATGTGATTATATTTTTTGTTACATGCCTTACATGCTCTTATAATAAAGCGATTGCTACAGTAATTGGTTCTGCAAGGAGGAATATAAAAAGTGTCGCGAAGACGTGCACACAAGCGGGGACAAACAAATGATATTTTACTTAATAAATAAGAAGAATCAATTAAATTATTTAGAATTTTAAACAGAAAACTTTGATCTTTATTCTCTCTTCGCGTTTGTAATGTTAAAAATGTTGAGGAAGATGTACCAAATTTGAGATGCAACCTTCGAAGAAATTTGTTTTGTATATTTTCAAGAGAAGCTATATATTTACCATAGTTAGGATTCCAAACAGTAGATGCATATTCCAAATAAGATCTAACATATGCATTATATAAAATAATATAAGTTTTGGGATTTTTAAAGTCTTTTATCTGCCGTGATATAAAACTTAACATCTGATACGCTTTAAGTGATTTTTTTTCAATATGGTTATCGAACATAAGTCGATTGTCAAGATATACTCCAAGATCCTTAACCTCAGTAACCCTTCTTAAATTAGTTTTCAACAATGAGTAATTATACAAATTTGTAATTTTTTTCCTTGAAAAAGAAATTGTGCAACACTTTTCTAAGTTCAAATATAAGCTATTTGATGTACTGTACCGCTCAAAATTGTTTAAGTCTTTTTGCAGGTCAATACAATCCTGACTGTTTCTGATAATTTTGAATATTTTTATATCATCAGCGTACATAAGTATCTGAGAGCTTTTGAAACATGTCGTTATATCATTAACAAATATGTTAAATAGTAAGGGGCCAAGATGAGAGCCCTGGGGCACTCCTGATGTTATAGGTACAAAAGTGGATGTAAATCCTTTCACTGCAACTGCCTGAGTTCTGTCCCTGAGATAAGATGTAAGCCACCGGAGCAAATCACCGTGCACACCAATGTATTCCAATTTATTTTGTAGTAAACAGTGAGAAATTTTATCAAATGCTTTGGAAAAATCTGTGTACACTACATCTACCTGGTGACCTTCTTCCATGGCTTTTAAAACGATATCTACAAATTCACAAAGATTTGATTCTGTTGATCGCTTGTTAACAAATCCATGTTGTTTGCTTGTGAGCAAGGGTCTAATTAGTGGAAACATTGTATCGAAAATATTTTTTTCAAAAGTTTTTGGTATTATGGACAATTTAGAAATTCCACGATAATTTTTGATATCTTTTTATCGCCTTATTTAAAAATAGGAGTTATTAAAGATTTCTTCCATTGAGCTGGTATACAGCCAGTTTGTAATGATTTAGCAAAAAGAATCGTTAAAGGAATGCAGAGTGTTTTACTACAATGCTTCATAAATATAGGATGGACACCATCAGCACCACCAGCCTTACAAATGTCCAATTTATGCAAATAATACTCAACTTTTTCTTTAGTAATCTCAACCGTATTTATTAATGTTTGATAATGATTATCATTTCGATTTTGTGAAATAGCTAGGGCTTCATGAGTCTCAAAAACTGAAAGAAAGTAGTTATTAAACATCTCAGAAAATTTATGAAAATCTGAGCTAACCTCAGAGTTCAAGTACATAGTGTCCTCTAAATTATTGCTGCATTTTTTAGATTTAATAAAAGACCAAAATTGTTTGGAGTTATTAATGATATTATTTTCAGACCTACTTAAAAATAAGTTATAGCATGAGATTACAAGTTGTTTCGTTTGGCATCGAAGCTCTGAAAATTTCTCATAATCGGCTGTTCGGCCGTAAATTTTCCATTTTTTATGCCATTTAAGTTTTTTCTTTATTAAAGTAATTAGGGGACGAGAAAACCAATTAGGATATTTATCTGTCCCTGTAACAAACCTGGTTGGTATATAACACTTTATTATGTTATTTACAATACGATAGAAAATATTTACAGATTCAGTGATATCTTTATCATATAGTTCGCTTTCCCAATTAATTTTATTAAGTTCTGCATTAATGACAGCATAGTCACCTTTATGATGTTGATGAATTAAATGCCTGCTAGGTGTAAGATGACGTTTAATAAATGACATTTCTAGTTCAATATATAAAGCCGGGTGGTGTGCATCCTCAGGCTCTGCTAAAGGGGCTCTCCAACATTCTATTATTATTATTTACGACGTGATTAAACTTTTTTTTTTTTTTTTTTAAAGTACAACTTTTATTACATCGTCTCAAACTTTTTCGTCTGTGTGTTGCATGTCGCGTATGTATATAATATTATTCATAACTGAATATATTTCACAAATGGTTACTGCAGATTTTGCAACAAATGTTTTTGAAGCCAAATAAATTGAATTATATTTATTTACATATTAACTTTATTCCCAAATGTTACATTTACAACAAAATTATAGTTTTTTTATTAAACTAAAATCAACGAGGAATTTATGCACCTGCTACTTTTTACATTACATTAATATTTAATTATAGAAAGGACTTAGATAAATAGTATAAGGATCTCGCCTGTAACAATACTATAACGGACAACGTACTTTTGGAGGACCGAATGACTTAATAATGACTAAAGGGACTAAAATAAGATGAGAACGAATGAATTGCCTCTGTGTTTGTTTACTTAGCTTTGACTACTTTTGGGTACAAAGTAATTACACATTTACATTTTATGTCAACCTTTTTCAATGACGAAGTTTATCATCATATGTAAATCACCATGAGGATGATAATAACATAGCAATATTTAAAGGAATAATTAAATTAAAGGATTTATAAAAAATACCAAAAAAAACATGGTAGAAGTTTATAAGTTTCAAAGATTTCAGGAGAATATTTATTTTGTACATAAACCATACATTTGGTTAGCTACACAGGTAAAATTTCTTACATGTCTTTAAAATATGGATTTAGAAAATTTAAAATTTTAATGAAATAACAGACAAGTCTTAATAGATTAAGTATTAACATAATCTTTACAAGTAGTAAAATAGTATTTATGAACACAGAAAACTTTTTTAAAATAAATCAATGAACGAAGGTACAAACTGCATATTCTTAACTTCGACAAAACTTCTTAATTTACTGAAAAACACAACAATAGGTTTATGTATATAATAAATTATATGTATTTATTTAAAGTGTGTGAAAAGTATAAGTGTTTAAAAGTAGTCAATAAATAGTCAGTAATTAATTAGTAAGTGAGTAATTTAAAGTAGTAATAAGTATAAATAATAAGTAAAGAAAAATATTGTAGATGTTGATGATAAAATCGGGCAATTTTAATAAAGTGTCGTTTTATACAATTTATTTGAAATATATATATGGTTTTAAATTTTAATCTAAAAAAAATAATTATGTAATTAATTTTAATTTATCTCATCAAAGAATGAAGAAAATCAGAAAATGAATTACTTTAACATCAAAGGCAATCTGGACAACGCTTCATTCATAAATAAAAGTAACCTACTTCTACCTAAAGATCTCGTTTAGTCAACTTAAACAATGGTTTTTAATATTTTGTTTCACGTTTTTTTATTGAAAATATCTTATTTAAATATATTTATAACGTTATTTAAATATTTATGTCCGCTTTACCATTTCGCTTAAAAAATCATATACTAGTAAAGTATAGGTATATAATAAAAGACTTTATTACAGACTTAAGTTAAACATACACTCAAAAAAATTGGAGAATCAGGATTTCAATTCAAAAGAAATTTCATATAATAAAAAATGTAAATATGACTTATACCCTATTAATGAATATATATACATACATGTAATGATATATATTTTAAGCGCTTATTTATATAAAGTCATTTAATTATTCAATCATAAAAAGTGCCCAATACTCCTAAAGTACATAATTTACACTATTCAATTCAAATAATATTTAAGAACTTAGTGTTGGAAGACCATAATAATATAGTACAATAAATCAATATATATTTAATTTACATATTTTGTTTCAAATTTTCATCAAGTTATAAATTGTCATAATTAATGTTGGGAATATTGAGTTTATTAAACCTTTGAGTTTATTAAACATTTAAAATTACAGAACGATCCAGTTATTAAAAAACCGCATATATATTTATAATCCAACTGCGAAAGATACGAAACCTTTTTAACTTTCGAAATAGAAACAGCTATTTATTTTGACTTGTGGTCGCCACGAGACCGTAATACGACACGAATTTCGAGTTTGAATGTCTATGAGGGTTTGAACAAAAAGTTCAAGTCTGTAGTTTCTGCAAAAAAAATATGCATTTAGGATATTTTTATATTCCATTTTCTGACTTTATCAAATATTTGACATTAGTCTATTATATATTCGAAATTAAAAGTGTAAAATTAATTAGTATATATTCAAATTTATTTAAATACACTTAATTTTTTTTGCACTTCTACTCAATGCAAACTTTAGCTCACTTACTCACTCTCTGAGCGCATTATAATTTAATTGTAATACTAAGTTTCTTTTCACGTTTTAATACATAAATTACTAATATTCCTATAACTGATTTAGCACAGCTTTTTATTTTTGCTAAATAACTATCCTTATGACTTGCAATTATGATTATGTACAGCTAAGGACATAACATAGATGTACAAAAATATGAAACTAAAAATTATTTTTCATAATATAAATCAAATATCAGTTCTAAGAATTTCATGGCTCAATAATAATGGTCGTTGCCGCTTAAAAGAAAGGTACCCTCTTGTTAATGGTATCTGAACATGAACAAAGACGACAGTATGAATTGTATTTATTTTATATTTATAATGTTTAATTCATTTTCGTGAATAAAAAGCTGATGGATAAATATTTTAATCTAAGGCACGACATACTTTATTCAATGATAGCAAAACAATTAACCAATTTATTCAATTATAAGCCAACAAAGCCATTTACTGTAAATTAACAAGCAATTTTCTGTTTAATTATTAGGCAATATATGCATTTTTACATAACAAATATATAAATCTGTCGGAGATAGATGCATATTAGTGACTTGCTCGTTATTGATGGAATATTCTGGTACAGGATCCGAGGCGTAGGTCTCAGGCAATTAAACCACACACACAATATGACAATTCTTGTATTAAATGTAGGTAATCAATTCTCACAAATTACTTAGTAGGTATACAATTATCAGAGTTGCGTGAACTACCGATCCCGTTTGGGGGTCCGAACTGTAAGGCTCTCACTAATCAATTCCTCCTCGACTCAATGCTCTCCAATATTTAAAATGTCTCCGGTGCCCCTCCAAACGATTCCGGTCACGTGACTCGTTACGTCACGATGTTCACACCCCACTGTTACTATGATATCAATTGAGTTACTAATTATCGTTAAATTATCGTGATCTACGACAAATCTTTTTCTTAAATTTGTTGTGCCAAATAACTTATACTCAATATAGCATCGCTAATTTTAAAAATAAATCAGGTACAATATCAATAGTAACATTTCAACAAATAATTTTAAGACCTATATATTATTATATACACGATCACTTTATGTAATGAAATAGCTTTAAAGGATGAAGTTTTCTAATAACCCTTAATTAAATACAGTTGTTGTACATCTTCATAACTTATTCAATATTTTTAATTAATGAGTCATTTAATATCTATTTTGTAGAGATTTACTATGTACATGTATTATAATAATTATTCCTATATAAACAATATTAAAGATAAATTTAAATGATACAAAAGTTTTCGTTATTTTAAAAACTGACAATTTTCAATTAAAATTGTTTTTTTTGAGATTTTAAATCTAAATAGTTTATCTATAATAAATATGAAATATTAAAAACATATTAAATGGTCAGTGTAAGTTCAGCCTTATATTCAATAAATAGAGGTGCTTAGAAAATAAATTAGAGGCTTTGAGTTGTCAAGTAATAAATAAGTTTCTCGCAGTTAGATTCGACGTTTTGTCAAGAGTTTAATTGGAATTGTGTAGAACGATGTCCCACCATTTAATTTATTTATTTTTAAATAATAAATAGTATTACTGATTTTTTCTATAATATTATATTGTAAAATAGATATAAACCATGTCCTGATTATAAAACCTTATGATTTTTGGATTTGGTTAAAAGAAGGTTTTTGTGACTAATAGAACATTTTTCATACTAGTTTAAGCTAGTCTAAGAGTAGTTAAACTTTTAAATCCATAAATATATTGAAACAATGCACTCAACATATCGTTCACATAAAGTTTATCCTTCCTTTACGACACCACTCATCTCCTCACATTGTAGAGGGAGATTAAGATCTATTGTTTGCTTCCAAAGTTTTTATAAGGGTGCTCTCACACGAATACAATACATTGTCCAATAATGGAAGCTTCGTTAGATTGTTACTAACTTTTACGAACTGCTAATTATCTAATCTTGTTTTAAATTACTTATACTGATAGTATATTCGATAGTTTTTATGTTTTTTAATTACGTAATAAATTTGTTTAAAAGATAATAGAAGAGCTACGAGACATTACAAAAATTCGTTATGCGTTGATATAAGGTTTATTCAATATATACGCATATATTAATGATGTCAAACTTATTATTTATATAAAAATAAAGGAGGACCAAATAATTTGTATCACCTAAAAAACTTTCTTATTAATATATATATGTTTAAATGTTTAATATCTTAAACTAATTTAGCGGACAAAGTTCAATACATGTTTAGAAATGTTAGCCATGTTATTTAAAAGATAAATATGTGAGCTTTAAAATTTCTATGTATTAACAATCTTTCAGATTTGATATTTCATTGAATATTAAAATAGCTTTTATTCTTTGGATTTTTCTTAACTTTGGATCATTGTTTTTATCACGGCTAGTTATATAATTAATAATTATCGTCAGGCAAAAGCTTTTGCTTTTAGCCTTAGTCTTTTGAACCTTTTGTATACCAGGTAAGTTTAAACTATATATAAAAAAAAGATATAAAACGCCTTCCTTTTACTTCTTGTTTGTATAAATATCTTGTGTATAAATATCGTTTCTGGTCATATGACTAAGACTCTTTTGTAAAACGTAGGTACTCTATTTATCGTTTTATGCTCCCATATATTATTTGTTAAATTATTTATAAAACAACCAACAGAGCATAAGTACACTAAACACTATTGAAAAGAACAATTACAAATTTTTAACAGTTTGTACAATTGTTTAAATGTTTTGTTTGTTTAATTGTGTAGAAATAGAACCGTGTGCCATGTTCCTAGATGTAAAACTAGATTCAAACAAAAATAATACACCTTTAATTCCTCATACCTTTATAATAAACTCAACAACAAATTTAACTTTAACCCGATGACACGATCTGCCATCAAACATCTTCTTGCGCATTTTCTCATAACTTTTAAGTATCATGATACTGAAGAACTACTTAAACGTTATAATTAATCAGTTTTCCCAGACTTCATGCAAATCAATAAATGGCGTTGTAGTACAGTCAGTAAAACAAACATAGTACAACACATAAACTTACAATAACCTGCATACACTCATGCACACAAACACATACATACACCCACAGGCACACAACACTCGCACATTTTTATGTTATTTTTTGCAATTTTGTTTTTGCTGTTCTGTAGTATTTTTTCTTGTGTTTTTAATCAATTGGTGAATGAGTGGGCCCCCAATAATACATATGAATAAACATACTTTTTTTTACTTACAGACGTATGCATAAATAGTATTGACAAAACTAGTTTTATATATTATTAAATGATTATAAGTCTCGTTAATTTTCATCATATAAATGAAACACAACAATCTACTTAATCGAGTACACAGTAAAATGGACGCTTACTCTGGGGTACCGAATGATTTATAGCCGCATGAATCATTTTGACTGTAGCCTATTAAGAAGAAACAAAACACAAAATATACGCTTTTTAACCATACATTTCACTATTGAATATCATATATCGTTGCAAATTAGTAACAATAGATTATGTATTCCTCTTCTGCTTTCTATTAAAATATATGACCAGCGAATCATTTTTTTTAATATACACTTTTATTTGTATTATTATTTCGGCTAATTTATCCAAATACAATTTATCATACACGTTACGATACAATTGCCTACAGTAATGTGAGTTAATAATAATTTTGTTGTGTACAAAGTTTAAGTTTGATTCATGAACTATTATTTTTTATACAGATATTGTATTTATTTTAAAAGCATCACAAAAAATAATAATAATTTTCAAAAATGGAGATGATCAAATTTTTTTTTGTTATATTTATTGGAATTAATGCACAGTACCAATACCATATGTGTATAAACAATCTTTTTTTATAAATATATTACTATGTAAGAGTATCGTGTTTTGCAATTAAATTTTTGTACTATTAAAAACGACTTGTGTTTCTCAAGCATCGAGCAAAAATCTGATTTATAAATAAAGGTTGGCCTCGATGTCAATTGCATATGACGGTTATTAATAAATCACATATTAGAAATAAACCCCCGAATACCTACTATTCAAACATTCATTGAAATCTAGAAGAAAATACAAAAATCAAAAATTAGGATATAATTGTTTATGTTCCTTAATTTAGTTTAGTTTGTGTCTTTCATCATTTTAAAATGTAATTTATAATTATCAACATGTGAAAAGCTTAAATTCGACATTATTCCTAGAAAATAATAATATATGTACTCTATTACCATCATTTTGAGCAAACAAATCACGTACGTTGTAACCCATGGATATAACTGGAAAACTCATTGTGAATTTAAAACATGGTCTGCTCATAATAAGATTTTAACTTTTTCTTTTACACTTTTGAAAATAAATTTTTAATTCATGACCAGTAAAAAAACTAACTACTGAATTACTAACATATGGATTTAGATAACTTTTTCTGTGAATCTTTTTAGACCCAGACTGTTAGCTTTGATTCTTTATTGGCAGTACGTTGACATCAAATTATAACTAAATCATTTTCTTTTATGTAGTTGTAATCTTAACATCTAAAATAAAATTATAAAATTGATTCAAACAACGATAACATGAGTAATTATCCTAAGAAGTTTTATATGGTTTAACGTATTAATACGTTATACCTTTAGACCGTTTTATGTACGATCCCCCACAATATGTCAGTATTTAATAACTATGAAAGCCTTAATAAGTTCTGTTAAGTCTTATTTTACAGATCATTGAATTCCACTTATACAATACTAGCTGTTGCCCGCGGCTCCGCCCGCGTGTAGGTCATTTTCGCTTAATCTGTGGAAACTACAATTATCCAGACCTATAATAGACTTATAGTTAATTCTATAGTATCCTATTCCCGTAGAAATTTTATATATATAGGCATTACATTGCTACGATATCAAACTGAAAATAATAACATAAATACACATCACACAAAACACACACACACGACCAGGACATTATTCTGATATACGTATTAAAGCATATGGATTCGAAATATTATGTTTTTGAGACATGTTCAATTCAAGAATTTCTTTGTAGAATTTCAAACTGCTATACCAAATGCGAAACCATAATCATAGCGAGTTGTAAAAAAAGTCAGCGCGATCTATTGAGATTTTATGTGACTAAATTTAAAATGCTAATATTCAATTTGTTAAATTATTTTACAATTCAGATAAAACAAAGTAGAAATTCTAGCTTTGTCTTAATTAATTACGTTCATGTAAACCCCATTCAATTCTGTATAAAAGTTTGAAAACAGTGCTTGAAGTAAATTTTAAATTGACCATAACTTCTTTTACCCTACATAATTACATACATACCTTATACATAATCCACTTGGAAAAACCGCGTTCAAATCCGTTGAGTAGTTTTGACGTTATAACGTACCAGACAGACAGACAGACTAAAATTCCAAGATTTATTTTTTAGTTTCTGTTACTCGTTTTTAATTAATGTACAGACACTCGAATTTTACTGTCTTATTATATATTTGAGATTAATACTTAAAAGAATACATATGATTAACTACGATACTGATTATGCATAATTGCATTGGCATTTAATAAATATACTTTAGAAAAATAAACAAAAAACAAAAGAAAAATACCATATAACATAGAAAATAATTTATAATGAGCCTAGCCGTAGCCTATGTCACTCGGGAATAGTGTAGCTAGCCAACGGTGAAAGAATTTTTGAAATCGGTCCAGTAGTTTCGGAGCCCATTCATTTCAAACAAACAAACAAAAAATCAAACCTTTCCTCTTTATAATATTAGTATAGAAGTATAGATATAGATATAGAAGTATAGATACAGAAAATCAAATGCTGTTTAGAGCAATGTTGTTCATAATTAATTGTCTGTGACATGTTTTTGTAACTTCTAAAAATGTTTATTGCATGTTTTATATTGTAATGTTTACTTATAGAAACGTTTAAAACTTGTATTATTCAGGAATCCTGAAGATTCTTAAGGAAAAAATATATGTAGCTGCAATAGTTTACTAACTAAATATTTGTAAGCAATAACTTAACTCATTCAGATATAAGTACTTACCTACTTATAACTATTCTGAGTATATTATTACTATTAGACTAGTAGTCATCTACTCACTAAAAGAATTGTTATAAATACAACCAGATATATTTTAAGATTTTTTTCAGAAAATATATGATTATAAATTACAACCTTATAGGTACCGAGAGAAAACAACGGTTTTTTCACTGTGGGCTGCGGTCTGTATTCGCTATTAATTAATAATTTATAAGTCTTATTTTCTACTATTAATGTGTGCTAAATATTGAAACAATAATTAATACTAATTCTATACTATACTACATAATATATTCTAATTCTATACTACTATAGTCCTAAGTATTAAAACCGTTTGCATTGAAAAAAATATCGCCCCTACACATTCCACTCCTTTTATATCCACGTAGAGAACTAAAAATTCATATCGTGATTAGGTGTGATTATGACGTCAAAAATAATCGAAAATAATAAATTTATGGCCTATGTTAGCCTAGCCATAAAAATATTATTTTTACAGTCTACGCGGACAAAGTCACGGGTAAAAGGATTCTTTACTTGAATTTTATACTTATTTGGAAACATTAATGTACTTATAGTAAAAAAGGGTTAAAGATAATATTTCCAGAAAAAATTCCGCCTTTTTTGTCAAGGGCTCCGATAGACACTCATTTGACAACTATTTGCATAGATCTTTGCAAAGATCTCAAACAGTCCGTTACTTTTTCAGAGCAAAAAAATATGAACTAAATGAATGAAAATGAATGAAAATGAAATGAAGATGAAAAAGTCATTACTAAAACTTGACGAATCCTCAAAAGAGAAACAGACAAACAAAATGCCGCCCTTTTTCATAATATGTTGTCCTCTATTTCCATACTCACATGTGCCAAATGTTGATCGAAATATGAAGAGAAAGTTAGCATAGATTTTACCAGACAGTTTTTGAAAATTTCTAAAAGAGAGTTAACATCTACGAGATAAGGAGAGACTCGAAAGATAATGACAACGACGACGAAATGAGAATTATTTAATTCACTTTAAAATGAACTACCGATTGTCATTGAGAACGAACAAATGAAATACACTTATTATGACATATTAATATTTTATTAAATATATCAATAAAACGAGGCTGCATCTACACTGACAAAGGACAATAACTCTTAAATAAAATTCGAAAATATGATACCAATATAATAATAATAATAATAATAATAATAATAATAGCCTTTATTAACAATCTAACATAAATATTGTATACAGAGTTTTCAATTATGACACCGGTAATGATTGTTTTGCCTTAGCATAGACCTCCCCCAAGTCTTTCCATAAGTCTCGATCGTAGGTTTTCCTCTTCCACATTGTACCTGCGGCCGCTCTTAAGTCTTCATCCCATCTTTTTGTTGGTCTTCCTCTCTTTCTCTTTCCCTCTCTAGGGTACCATTCGGCTACTTGTTTTGCCCATTTGTTTGTTTTGTCTCTGATTAAATGGCCCGCCCATTTCAATTTAAGCCTCTTGATGGTGTAAGATACTTCTATAGTTTTAGTTTTTTGACGAATAACTTTTAAATTGATTTTGTCTCTTCTCTTGATATTGAGCATACTTCTTTCCATGCCGTGTTGACATGTTTGTAGTCTCTTTATATTTTGTAGCGTTGCGGCCCATGTCTGGCAGGAAAGCCGTAAGTCATGGTAGGAAGTATGCACGAGTTAAATACTTTGCATTTTATCTTCATTGGTATTGATTGGTTTTTTGTTATTTCCTTTAGAGCCCAATATCGTTTCCAAGCTAAGTTTATTCTATTTCGTATTTCTTTTGATGTGTCTTTTGATGGAGATATTGTCTGTCCAAGATATGTATATTCGTCTACGTATTCGATTTGATCGTTGTTGACTAGTATGGGTATTCTTGCACGGTTTGTCAACAGCTTGGTTTTTGTCAGATTCATTGCGGACGACCTCATACTAATATCTGACAACCCAGACCAACTACAAACTATGCTCATCCAACTAGTAAAAAAATGATACCAATATAGTCATTTATTAATAAAGTAAGATATTAAAGTATAACAACAAGTACAAAATTATCATTTTCATTCAAGAAACTTAGAGTAACCTTAAGACAACATTCATTTCCTAAACATAACAAAATGCCACAGACTTATTATGTCTTTTTAATTAGCTGTCAAAATATAATTTATCAAGTTGATATCTTTAGATTTGACGAAGGACAGACAATAAATATAAGTGTATAACACAATTTGCAATTGTATTAGAGATAATGAAATAATCAATAACTTAGGTGGGAAAAGTAATTAAAGATTTTTATTTAAAAATATCTGTTATTTCTGATATTTACTTGTATTATATGGGTTTTCAAACGAGCAGTTTATTATTACTTGATGGTAAGTGGCAATAGAAGGTAATAGAATCAACTTATATTATAATTTTGTAACATAACGTAACTCCTCCTCTTTACAAACTTGTACACTAACTGTATAAAAATTACTACAGTTCGTTCTAACTTTCAAAACGCATTCCCTTATTTATTTTCATTTTCATTCAAAAATTCAAAGTTTTCTTTTTGCCCTCTGTGACACGCTTATAAATCTAATAAAATTATTACTCACCAATTAATTAATGATCAGAAATTTATTTCTGGTGAGAATGATTAGCGCCATTACAGGTATATAACTCATTCTTTAATTAAACAGCAATTTTGTGTACAAGCGAGAGGAATTCTTCATTTTCTTCAAAATAGATTTCTCAATGTCAAAAACAAAACTTTGGAACTTTTTAAAAATTTGTACATTCTTCACTTTTACTTCTTTATCCAAGAAAACGTAAAGACAAGAGAATTCTAGTGGCTTGCTCGTTATTGATATAGTAATCTGGAACTGGATTATTGGCGTATATCAGGCAATTAAACCAAAAAGACAGAGTATGATAAATCACAGAGACAGACAGAGTATGATTAATACAATATTAAATGTAGGTAATCAGATATCACAGATTACTTAGTAGGTGAATAATGAATTATCAGAGTTGCGTGAACCACCTGTCCGAACTGTATCGCTTTCTCTAAAGTATTTTACCTCCAACTTGCTGGTATTCGAAATTTAAAATGTAATCAAACTTTTGTCTTTATCTGGGTAGTAACTAAAATGTGAATGATGCTCAATGCATGTATTTACGAACACGATCCATGCAATAAAATACTATTAATACAATTACATATTCAACTATTTTTTTAAGTAAAGCTTTAAATAAAATTAGGGAAACATGCAGTAGACATATTTTTGTTTATTCTAGCAGTAAAGTTTGAATCTCAAGGGAGGACGAGGCCTGTAATCTTTGGCAACTCAATTTTGAATATCGATTATGAATCGGCGCTTTTTGATGTATATTATTAGAGAGACACATTGTTTTTATTTAAAAAGAAAAATTCAGATTATTTAATAATGTATATTGTCAATAGTGTCAATTTGTCAATAATAAGTGTAAATGACAAATTATGAATATTAAATAATCATGCCTATTAATATATACGGTAGATACAAAAGCCACGATAAACTGATAGTTATATCAGTTTTAGTACAGAAATTATTATACAGAATGTAATGAAAATCGCCAGGTAGTAAGTAATCCGCTCATAACTATTTCAATTCTAGGAGAGGGTCTAAATTCGTGGAACTGCTAATTTACGGTCTCATAAGACTTGTACCATGTCCATAACATAAGGCCTTAGTAACATAATGAATTTTAAATTGTACATGAAAATCTTCAAAGTACCTGCTTTGCTTTAACTTTTTGCTAACTTCTTAAAATTTAATGAATTTAGAGCGAAAGACAATTTTATTTATGAGCATCAAAACCCTTTATTTTTAATTTCGGTAACGTGGCTTTTTATTGCAATACAATAAGAGGAAGATATTGGAATTGCACATTGTTTCCGTAGCCTACCGCCAATCAACTAATACTTTTCTTATTCCGTATTTGACAGACTATATTTCCGTAACTTTGAACGACTGAACCAAGATACCTAAAATTTAAGCAAACTACTTGAGTGTTAACGGTGTTTACCGTTAGGCACTATTCGCTCAAAAGTAACCATCTAAACTAAACAACATCAAAATTACATATTATGTAAAAATCAGTCCTAAAAGCAATTAATCTTAATATTTGTTGTCAATTTTTCAATTTTTTATGAATCTCAAAGCCTTTCTCACTAATAAAAAGTTGTCAGCAAACAGTTTACACCGTGGTATACATCGTGATGCCTGCTCCTATTTGTTGAGGTACCCATTATCAAAAGACAAAGATTAGTTTAAAACCAACCCTTAAGGCAGATCTATAAAAAAAACCTTAATACAATTCAATTAATAAAAATGCGAACTCATTACTGAAGGCAATTAAGAAATATATTTATCTCCAATGAACAAAACAAAAAATTACACGTAAATAGTGACTTAGAAACGATAAGAAATTAAAATATTATTACGTCCATTTCAATAAATTTCGATTCATTAAAGAAAAGTATAAATATAAATCTGTATTAATAATTCCAAAAATCATTTTATCAATTGAAATACACTATCAATATCAATTAGCAACAATATCTATTAGTGTGCTAAAGGATATTCTGATGAAATCATTTATCTTCTTATCACAAATTAGTTTTAAAACTTTGATTTTTCTCCATAGGGGCCAGATGGGCCCCTATGATAATTGATGGTGCTTAAATTAGTGTGCAATCCTCTGACAAAGTAGAGTGGGGTACTTTTAAAGTAGAGTGGGGTACTTTTAAAGTACCAAGAAGTGCAGATTTAATGTGGCCTTTGTAGTTGCTGGTTTTATACCCTTCTAAGGAGCGAGTACCCGCCCGGAGGTAGATTTTATTTAAACCGCTGTCATATTCAGTGAAGGGTTTGGAATTTCGGTATTAAAAGGGTGCAGTAACACTGGTTTATGCTAGTCTTTTGCGAATGTGGTATGAAACCGGTTGAACCAGCCCTGTCGTCATACCATCAGCAGACCATACGTTACGCTAAGTCGCCTCTCACTTACCAAGGACTGTCATATTCTTCTTACCCAAACGCCACGGGTTAAAAATAGTAGATGTTCTACTATTAGATAAGGTTGGTCTCTGGATTAGATTATACTACATATTCTTGGATGATTAAATATGACAACACAGAAGATAGAGACCGAAACTCATCATTCACTCATAACGGGTACCATATCAAAATGCAATATCTCCATTTTTACTTACCCACTTGCTAGAAATTCTAAGGTTTTTGACAATTAGTTTCTTCAGAAATCATTAAACCTTATCCTAAAGCAACTGCTAGGAAAACGGAATATAACACGTAAAACTCTCAAATCCTTTAAACTGCAAATTTCCCAGCAATACAAAAGAAAGCTATTATATAAAAATTACTAAGAATGCGTAGAAGATGAATATTTTTGTCTTATATGTTGTAACCCATTTGATTTCAAAAGATCTGGTGCGTAATAGGTAGAGTATGTTGTTAGTAAGAACTGGTCACATGTAATATAAATATATTCTTAATAATAAGGTTTTTATTACATTTAGTTTTGCTTGTAACTTTTTGCGCCGGGTAGTGTAACAACCTGCCTCTGGTGCGAGGTTGAAAGTGACAGGTGTTTTTTTTTCCTATTTGTTTATTTATATCTAAACTAATGGTTTGTCATAGAACATGTATTTTAATTTAAATACTGAATAGGTACTTAATCAAATAAATATACACTCAAATTAAATCAATGGTAAATTAATCAAACCAAAAAAAGATATGACACTTTGAAAATAAAAAGTCACTTCAAAACCCTGTCTCCCCTACAACCTTTAATAAATAGTTTTAGCATTACTTAAAGTATAGTTATTCAAATTATAGGAAATCACATAAAAAATCTGCGTTATACAATCTGTCTAAAACTTTGTTTAAACAAGTAAAAACATCACATATAAGTTAGTACAATTAGTCATCACAATAGGTCACAAGAGTTTACGATGTTTTAAATTAAGGTATGTATAAAGAGTTTTCATTTATGTACAGTATTAAGTGAAGAGTAAATAATGTATTAATAGCGTTAATTTACGACGAGTTGGTATTTAACTGTCGCCGAACTGAAAAGACGATTAATATTTTAAATGAAGGCGCTCGGCTGAAACGACAATATTTACTTTGTAAAGCGTAACGGAATAAATCTGTTCACTCGGAGTTGGTTATTTGTGATACTTTAACGGATTATGTTACTTTTAATTACTTGAAAATTTGAGAATCTGTTTAAGCTAATATTTTGTTATTATTCTACTTCTATAATTTAAGAAGATAAACAACAACATTAATAGAATCGTATCATAAACTATTTATTAGCTTGTTTATATATTTATTAAGCAAATTAAATTTTTATTTGAAATATAATATCCATTAACAACCGAAAGTATGCCATACGATGTATATAAATATATATGATATAAATTCATATTTTTTTATGACTGAGCTGGAAATAAACAAGCCTTTTTAGAATTTTACATTTTATTGTTATAATATTAGTTTCATTATACTTTTATTAAATGTACCTATTATATAATCAAATAATATGTAAATACTGAATACGTAATCTTACCATGTGTACTCATGTATCTCAATAATTAGATAATTTATAATATTTCTAAAACAATAAATGCCGCGTTACCATGTCTATTCAACTGATATACCAAATGGATAGGAGTACATTTTTAGAGTACATACAAATTCATAAGGATAATACATTTAAATATTTTTAAATAACTCAAAGTATGTTCAATGTTTCATTACATTTATCCCTTCAATCTATTCTTCACATATTGTTCCTGAATCCATCATATCCTTAATGCGTTAATCTTTGTATCGTTTGTTCGCCATCATTTACAAAAAAAATACTGCATTTCTACATTTTTTTTATTTTTTTTTTAATTTATTTTTTCCCTGGAGATGTTGGTGTTTCGTCATCCAGACCGGATTTATTCCTGTATTCGAAACATCTGAGGCGCATAATACTTGTGGAGCTTACTGTTCCTTGGGAAACAAACATCCCAAGCTCAATAAGTATTACGAACACATTCACAACACATTTAAGCCAACACATTCAAGCTCAATAAGTATTACAAACTGACCAACGAACTGATCAGGAATAAATATATAGTTAGTTTGTACGCGGTGGAAGTGGGAGCGAGAGGTATAACAGTAAAATCTCTCTATAGCCTCCTTAAAGACCTTGGCCTTTCTAGAACAAGCATCGGTTCATTTCTAGAACGTATTTCAAAGGCGGCATTAGTAGGTTCTTTCCAAATTTGGTTAGGTAGGGAGAGGAGTGTGGAGGGTGAAGGTGAGTGTTTTTGCGCATAATAAAGGGGCCCCATAAACCTACTCCTAGGTCGCAAGTCCCAGGCACTGCTTACACTCCTCTCCTTGCAACGCGATGGGCCCGGCACCCGCATGGTGAATCCATGGATTGCTAAGAAGCTTCGTCTCTTTTAAAATTATTTTCAGCAAAAACCATATTATTTAATTTTATTATTTAATTTTTTAAATACATTAATAATTTACAAAATGTTAAAGTATTAACACTTTTTCTATAAATATCTATTACAAAAAGATATTTCTTTGATCTGGTTGTCTCTCATAAAAATAAATAACGATAATAAACATAATAACGAAGTACATGTATTTAACAATCACTAATAATTTATACAAATGAATGGGGAATATTCCGCCAAAGAGTCCTCGGGGACGCGTCTCATTAACTTGATTGTTTCACATTACCACATGACGTCTCTGATATACTATTCTCGTTTACTCTGTGGTAGTAGAATGAGATTTACGGAGGTGACTTCTTTGGTTTCAAAGTATTCACTCCATAAGATAAGTGCCTTTATGTAACTTTGACATTCACAGTTACAATATTATGCCAATTATATTAAAAGTATTAATTACTTTATAAATTAATATTTGAAGCCCAAGTTAAGAATAGAAATCAACATTTTATCAGACTGAAAAGAGGGTTTGTTTTTAAATGTTTGCCTTTAGAAATAAAATAGCTCCAGTTAACAGTTATTTTAGAGAATTGTCTGTTAAAAAAATAAACTTTTTAAGTCGCAAACCAGTCTTTACTGCCTTAAAATTTTTACTGCATAGGTATACCTATATTATATTTTCATACTTAACCATTACCTGATATATGAAACGATAACAAGATATTTGATTTAAGAATCGCTAGGACATTATTAATTCTGTGGGGAACTTGGTATTTGATTCTTTTTTATTTTCTTGGTTCTCCTGATATATTTATAATCCTCTCAATACAGTTAACCTTTTTTACCTGGTTCTGTCTTATTCGATCTCCTGCATACTTTCTTATATTTTATATATATTTCGCGTATTCTTTAATCCTTTTGGAAACTGATCATAATCATAAACATATACTGAGATTCTTATATTACGTCCATAATTCAGTACATTTTCTCATTGCGATGTTATATACCGAGTTTATGCCTAACTGTACATCATTTTGAAAGGTATCCCAACTGTCATTAGGTTCATCATGGTTAAATCTTCCTAGAAAGCGATTGGCGAAACTACTGTCTGTTAGTTTATTCTATAGCTATTTCCAAAGAATAATGTCTTATGGTATCCTACTACGAGAATAGGTTAGTGTTACTGATATAAATTCCTTTTTAATTTTACAAAAGTGCTATTTGTGCATTATATAAACTCAATCATACTCAATTGTTTTGTATTTATTTTATTGGATTCGGTTACTTTAAAAATATTTGAATAAATCAAGTACCTTTGATTACCAGTACACAAAACTTTAGGTAAATGGAGAAGGGTTAAGTTACAATTGGATCCCTATTTTTCAATGAATATCTAATTACTAAGAGCCTTCAGACTAAAGCAGTTTAAATGATGGTTCAGTTTGAATGTATTTTTTTTGGAATGAAATGATTTTTTTTATTATATTATACAATTATATTGTTAAAAATGGGGTCGTGTATCCTATAAGAAGAAGTCGTAAATATATAAAACTTGAATTTTTTTTAACTCCCAATCCAAAAATAAGGATGTTATAAGTTTGACGTGTGCATCTGAGTAACTGTCTGTGCCCTCGTAATAGCATAACAAGTGGAGTTTTATTTAATCGAAATCGAAAAATAAGTGAAAATGACTGTATTCATAGGTTCATTTAGAACAATATAGAAAATATACTATTCTCTTACTAAGATCTGTTTAAAAAGCAGAAAATGAAATTTCCCGATATCAAAAAGACATCTAAAAATTACATTTTCTTGTTCACTTACTTGCACTTTGATTTCACTCTTTATTCAGCGGTCTCTTGACGCAAAGACGTCAATAATTACATAAAAATATTATTTTTATCCTTTTTAAAAGATAAGGATTTTTAAAAGATTTTATCCTTTTTAATTTTCTCTTTGTATCGAAGGTTTTAACATTTAAAAAAATATTTTTTTAAATATTGTAGTAATGATTATTTTTAAGATTATTTAATTTTTACATTAATGTAATATGAAAAAAACTTCTAAAAAGCCATCCAATACAAGTTTAGTTATCGTACCTTTATGGGTTTCGATTTGATATTTATTTAAAATATAAATGTTAGTCATACTCAACGTTATGTATATAATTTATGGTAAACTCAGTTTAAACTTACTAATTTCAACATTAAATACCAAGCCCTAAATCGAATTATTTCCGTCTCGTCCATTACTTTACGGCAATGAATTATAAATACGAATGGTTTCACAGTTTAATGTAGTCGGTGTTTTAAAAGCAAAGCCCTATTCACACTGTAGTTCAAATACTTATGATAACTATGTATATGCTTTCCAATAGTAAAAACAAGATTCAATATGATATTTAAAACTTTGATATTTTTAACTAAAAATACGAGTATACTTACATAAACAAAACTCTAAAAAAAATTCTAATGAATATATTTAAACAACTTTAGTTAATAGTTTACATATAAAAAAATATAAGATATCAAACATGAAATACATTAAGATGATAAAAATGAGCTATTGTCAACCAACAATATCGACAGCCCCAGTGTCAAAGAGTCTTTAAATAAATAAGAGATTACTTTTGTGATGTCTTTTATTATACAACAATTATTTAGATTTTTAAAGAACGTTCATAATAACGTGAATTATAACATAAATTATTCTTGAAAAATATCTTTTAGTGAGTAAAGAATAAGGATAGGGATTAGCTAAATTAAGAAAAAGGAAAAGTAAAAGTTGTTTTTTTATTAGCTTGTAATTATTTAAACTAAAATAATTATTTTTAACCCCTGCAAAAAGAGGGGTGTTAAAAGTTTGACGTATGTAGATACACAGACAGATGCCAAACGAGTAGATGGATGGATTATGTGTTTTTTAATCGAAAGTCTGGTCCGTCGAGATGGTTCTTAGCCATATGTTAATGTAATGTAATGACAGTATGGTGGAAAATGAATAAGAGATTTTTAAAGAACAAAAGATAGATTGATCGCTGTTATTTGGCAATGTGATCATGATTTTTTTAAGTGTGTATGACTGGGTGTTCTTGTACTGTTAGTCAGAGGGCTGAGCTCTTCGATATTCCAATTAGAATACTTTCTGGCTACTTAAAGTCATTTTGGAGATCAATATTTTATTATATTGCAGATACAGAAATGATTTACCTTATTTCACGGCTTTGAGCAAAATTCGGTATTCATGAAAATATACCTTAGGTAAATTAAGAGATTCACGGTTTTGATTACTGCTTATAAAATAAATCGATTACTCATAAATCCCAGTCGTATCGTATAGTTTCATATTACGATACGTCGTATGATGCTACATCAATATTTGGTTTTTGTCTTTAGACGATTTATCAATTAAATATCTGCCACTATTATAAAATAAATTATTGTATACATTGCGTATTAATTTAATAACAACTTTCAAAATATTATTTACTATAAATGATGCTCAGGTTAGGTTGTTCTCTCAATTCCTATTAAATTCCAAGCATATTGCCATAATAACTAAGCTTTATTTCTTTTAGTAAATATTTATAAATCGTAGGAAAATAATAATAAGAGCTTTTATATATTATCCATTGTATATACATATATAACAAATAGTGAAATTTGGAATAAATCATCTCATTTAAATTGAAATACTAAACCCTTTCAATTATAGAATGATTTTCTTAAATAAGACGTTCGAAGATTCGAAGTTAGACTATATTGATAATAGGTAAAAATTTAATCTACGAATATGAAAACGTTATTAAAAAAAACAATTTTTGATTCTTAAAAACAAATCTTGATTCTCAAATTTAAATATATACAATTTTAAATCTAATTTAATAAAGAGACACTAACTGCACTTTAGAGACTTGCCTATGTCCATTAAGTCCATTATATAAACTAGAAAGTATAGGGTAGTAGACAGGAAAAGCTAGATAAATGGTTTTTCCTATCGCTTTTACACTTTTAACAGCTATCATTCTCTTGACCATAGATTTTCTCTGAAGGTTCGAACAAAAGATACATAAAATGCAATCTTTTACAATACAGATAAAATATATGTTACTTGATAATAAAGGTTTATAAGCAAAACTTATTTTAAAGGTAACAACCCTGCAAATACGTAAAAAAAGAAATTAGAGATGGATTTCGTTAAGACTAACTACCAAACCAATGAATTTTGTGTTAAAGTCTGCCTATGGTCTCTCTCTTTGCCTGTGTGTTAGCATATCTATCTTTCTGAAACATAACTTGTTGAAAATTCTAAGTAAAATGTATTATTGTTTTATTATTTACAAATATAACGTTAGGCTGTGAGGGAATCTATGCAAATGTAAGCCAAATGAAATAATAAAATTGTTGTCAAAGGAAAACTTGAGTAAGGCGGATGGGTATTTGCGTCTCATTTAAGGTGTGGCTCGTTATTATTCAGGTATAATGAAGTTTTAAGACGAATTTAGGATTAAGATGGATAGCGTATCATTTTAAATATTTTTTATTTATTTTAGTACTACTATCTACTATCTTAATACTACTTTTAATTAAGATTACATTTAAAACATAATTTATTACTATGGCAAAAAAATCTACCTCTCAGAAGCAGTTGCAAATATTTGAACCATTCTCGGTGTATACTTGTAAAATTACTTACCTGCTGGGCTACCTATTGATCAGGCGCCACTAATGGATGGGCTGCATAATGTCGGGGAGCCGAACACAAAGACTAGGTCTTGACCTTTAATAAAGATACATTTCTATGCAACGATACATGACGTAGCAATCTATATCTATACTATCTGTTTTCAACATAACTAATATAATGATAGGAAACAATAATTTCAATAAAACGACAATTTTAATAAAAATACATATTTAATTAATTGTCATTTAATATAATGTGTATTTATTTATTTAAAATAAAATGTACTTTCATGTACAAAATGTGATGATGTCTTAAATAATTAATCAATTAAAAATCTATTGACAGGCTTTGAACCTACGATCTCTATGAAATCGTTCCGTCCCTCTACCAATTGAGCTTGAGCTGCTATATCACAACCCACTTCGATAAATTTAGTATTCAATACTTTTTTATCGAAACGCAGGCAAAATTTAGCACCTTCTTTTAAAAAAATCGTAAATGTCGTTTTCACCCCGGCTTGTCTAATGTTTTTTTACTCCAAAACATACGTGATTAATGTTATTAACTCTTGTCCTTGTTAAGCTATGATTAACATACCATAGTGATAAAAGAAGTTTTTTTTTTTTATTACAATTGTACCAAAAAAAAAATAAAAAACACTATTTAGACAACTTAAATTCAGACAAACTGCATTTGTCTCGTTTAAATATCAAATTAATAACAATTCCTGTTTAATTTGTACTAAAATTAAGCAAAGAGACGGGTGCTGCTTGCAGTGACTAGTCGTATTCAAATTCAAAATATCTTTATTCAAGTAGGTATTCACATGCACTTTTTAATCGTTAATTACATTCAATTGGTCAGTATAGTCAGTCAGTGAGTAAGCTACCACCAGCTCGGAATGCTGTTCTGCTGAGAAGAGCTGGCCAGAAACCCAACAGTTACTCTTTTTAAATGAAATCTAACAATGTTTGACTTATAAATTTTAACATAAGCCCTGCAGATAAGTCAATGACCCAAATTCACATATTTCGATCAACCAAAAATTCTTGAATGTCATAATAAGATTTGTTTAAAAATATACTTTTGTTTTAAATTTAAAGCTAAGAAAAGGAAGATCTAAGATATCTTGTGGTACTTTATTATATATGCGTACACTCAAGCCCATAAAGGAATTGTTAACTTTTCGAAGTCGAAATTTCGAGTAACGAGCCAATTTTTTTTTCTTGTATTGATCGTTTGTCTCAATTTACTTTTTATAAATATTTTATTTAGTTTATTTTTAATACAATTTTATTAAAAAAAAACAATAACCATAGTCTTTTCATTCAATTGATTGCAAGAATTCTAGTTGTTTGTTAGTTGCTTACAAGATTTTTTTGTGAAATAATGATCGCAATAAATAAATGCCCGGCTGAGTTTGTTGTATGGTTCTTCTTAGACCAACCCGCATTTGTAACCTTCGTAGCTTTAATTTTAAGTGTCTTTTACTAAGGACTTGTATCAATAAGTATAGAATAAAAATAGGCCCTCCTAAATCTCCCCTTGTACGTACACAAGTGATCTCTGGTAAGGATTCAAAGTGGAAAAGATATAAATAAAACAATAAATAGACGCTGTTCTAGGTTTTTACTTTTTTACCATACAAAAGTTGTTATAGGCTCACCTGTCAAGCGGTCCCATCATTCATAGTGAATAATGTATGAAAGGAACCAGCATACAGCGCATCTGTGCTACCCTCATTGAAAAATTTAAATGTTTAAAGTTTTTAATTGAAAAGCAAAATATATTTTTTGCTAAGATTCAAATGAAGTTACTTTAGTTAATAAATAAAATAACTTTTAATGAAAATATTCAAATGTAGGTTTTAACATTTTAAGATTATTTTCCGTACGATTAGTTCAAAACATCCCGTAAATACATGAATTCGTTACAAATTTTCGTTTACATAATCGAAGACTTTAATAGATTAAAGTGTACTCAGAATGAGTAGTACTCAGAATGATACATATATATTACAAAAGCTATTTATGATCTGAGGGTTTCGCATTGTTAACTTCGACCCTACAACTATTAATAACATTATGATTAATAACTTAATACAACGTGACGTAGCAATGTTTACGTGAGTTGATTATTTTCTTAATTTCATCATCAGAGTTGAATATTTTTAAATGTAATGTTTGCTATTAGAAAAGGCATAATAAAGCTGGTTACGGTCGATGATGATCGAGTCGAGTTCCCTGAGACCGAGTCCGGCTAGAAGGGTCTCGGCTCTCTTCTGACGCAACAGTCTTGGGTGGGGGAAAAGGGGTTCCCTCTACAAGAAGTGGGTGCTCCTCGTTGCGGGGTGCCCTCTGCGTGGTTCACGTCGGGGCATCGCGGTGAGTGCGAAAGTGATCCCCTTGTGTCCCATTATGACGGCGGAGGCAACCGTCAGGTTTAGTGACTCGGAGTCTCACATAACCACCTCCATCATCCCCTTGTTGGAGGTATGTACTCATTATGGGATCCTGACATTAAAAGAAAACACAAAGGTGAAAACCTAGCTAATTACACCTCGAGAAAATGCACTTAATTGGAAGATAATAGATTCTAAAAAAACGTTTTTCACTATTAAGGCCATGAATACTTCACAACTCATTAAATTGTATTGTTTTAAAAAAATATATATTTGTAAAATTTTAAATAATAGATAAGGAAAATAACATCCACTCGTGCGTCCTGCACGCCTGTCTGTGTTAGATAGTTGTTAATCTAACTAAACATATTTATAGATAACTCATATATTAGTTGTTCATCAGTGTAGTATCGACATTTCTCATAAACCATTTGTAAGGGTAATAATCTGCTTTGTTACATTGTTTTTATTGTGGTAAATCTTTTCCATCTAGGCTAATTTTCATTTCTACAAGTAAAGTTTGGATTTCTTTATGTTGCATTAAATCTTAATGAATACTTAATGAGAAACACCAGAAGTAATGGTTTATTTTAGAATTTACTATAAAGCGAAGAGTTGTGTAATTTGATACTTTAATTGTTTTTTTTTTTTATTTTATTAAATTAAAGTAACAAATAGAATTAAATAATTAGAATTTTTCAGACGATTAAAATATATTTAAACGACTTTTTGATTTTTTTATAAAGAATTGATTAATAAATTGTTTGTTTAAGAAGTAATATTATACCGTCACTTTTGTTCATAACATATTATATTTTAGCTTTTCATGCGACTGCTTGGGTTCAATACTGATAATAGCAGATGTAACCATGACAAATGATTAAGGCTTAAAACAGCACCCTTGCGTCTAGTAAAAATTAAATTTGCGTGAAAATTAAATGTGCGTTTTTTGAATAAGAAACTGTTGTAACTCTGATTTGCTAATATTATTTCTAGCTTAATGTTGCAAAGCCTACATTTGAGGGACTTAATTTAACAAAGACATAAATTTTATAGAAATTGGAATTTCAAGGCAAAACTACAATAATAAACCTTTTGTAGATGAACTTTAGGAGAAAAGTTCAAGGGGGTGTACTAGCCCTACCTGGCTCGTAAAAAAATATACAAACAAAAAGGTAACTTATAATGTTTTAATATTATCATAATATAAATCTATTACTTAAACAAAAGATTATAAATATTTAAGAATTATTAAGTTACCGAATGTAACAACTAAATATGCTCTTTTGAGCTTTTGCCAATCAACACTCCCGTCGTCACTCTATGAAAATAAAACTCTGGCCCAATTGGCAAAAGGTATAGGTAAAGTGATCTTGGACTTTTATATTAAGCTTGACTTTTAAAGACAAAGAAAACAAATAATAATATTTGAAATTGGCGCTTTTGAGGTTAAAACGGGGCTTTTAAGAATTCGGATTTACCGAAAGTGTTGAGTAAAAAGGTGAGAGATCCGAGTAATACCAATTCGGTTATTACTTTATAATCAGTCACTACTTAAGAAACCTTCTGTTTCAAGTTGGTACCTAATTATGTAACCTAAAACCAACTTAAAGTATTCATATCAATGTTAATAATATTTAACGTTTTAAATAAATATATTGAATTCCATATTCATTTATATTATATATATATATATATATATATATATATATATATATATATATATATATATATATATATATATGGAATATATATATATATATATATATATATATATATATATATATATATATATATATATATGGAATATATACATATATATATACATATATATATTCCATAATAAATATGGAAGTCTTAGTTAGGGTTTATATCTTCTTAAATGCATCTAATTCAAGTACCTACATTAATGTATCTTTTTAGTATCGTGACCGTTCTTCGCTTGAATTAATATTGTACTAAACAAACGACTCCGTTAATAATGTATAAAACTCATCTGTGACAATGCAATAAAAGGCAACATACTTTTGGAGGGCGGAGTGACAGAATAATGAATGAAGGGACCAAACTAAAATGAGAAGAATGAACCGAACAACATATTGTATATACTCTTTGTTGGTTTAGCCTTGGCTACTTTTGAGGTTGAAAAAGTTATTACATATTTATATTTTGCCCATACTCTAATCAATGACGTAGTTTGTTTAAAAACTAATCAAAAATGTATTATTTTGCATCATGTCTAATGTGTACAAAATATCTAATTATATAAAATGTTTACATTTGATGTTATCCTACGGCATCGTTCATTATATATTACTTTTTCAAAAGAAATACAAATACCAACATTAAATAAAATAACATTTACAGACGCATTTGAAAGAATGAACAGATTAAAAGTATTATAAGATATAAAAGAAATCAGAATGCTTTTGTATAACTTTTCTGTTAACTTAGTGAAATGAGCTACAATATTAAAAAAGAGCAAAGACTGTAGAATGTTATGCTGTTTATATTTCTATAAAATAAAGAATATCTTTTTTATATATAAAAACCTTATGTTTTAGACGATCGGAACATATATTTGTAGACTATAATGCTAATTTACCTTTTAACTCATATATTTATCGTAACAACTACCCGTTTTTAGTTCTTAACTTTTACAGCCATATTTTTATTTTTAATGTATATTTATGAAATGAGTAATCCTCGGTTGTGAGTGTCACAGATTATATTACTAGATTCTACGATGCTTACATAGAGCAACATTTAAAAAATAATAAAATAACTATTAGATTGACAAATAAAATACATTTTCTTTTGTTATATCCAAATACTATTGTATTATTATATTTCCCTTCTATACGATTGTTTTTTCTGTAAATTTCGAACAATTTATAAAAATATCAGCTTTTATTAATTCATAGCGTATTTTTTTTATAAAGAACAATCGTTAATGTTTTTAAATGAAATATTTTATATAATTTTAAACGGAAAATTTGATGGCATTCGAGTCTTTATAATAGTTTTATTGTTTTGGAGAACAAAACGTTTTGATATAAAAACATATTTATTTAAAACTTGTCAAATAAAACACTTTAAAATGAATTTTATTTCTTGCAATAAAGTATTATTCTTCCCGTATTTTTAAATATTATGTTCATTTTGTTACAAAATTTCAACTGAAAAATACTGTAACTTCTTAAAGCAATAAATACTTCATTCCTTGTAGCCACGTCGCCATTCTCGTCTGCTCTCTAATAAGATAAAATAAATTAATATTTATACTAAATAAAATCTTCAATGTTTTCATCAAAAAAATAGAACGTAATTTTTAAGAAAATAAGTTTGAAAATTGTGACAAACTAATTTATTGCTTGTTATCTCTGTAAATATTCTCTCGGGAATTTGGTTAATAATCAATTCTATTTGATGAATAATATGCTGAATCTGACATAGACTTCAATCAATATATTTGTATTGTACATCTAAAGAAACGAGATGATACCTATTATAAATTTAAATAAAAAACATATTTTGGTACATTTTCTTTATTGTTAGAGATTATGCAATATTCTTTAAATATGAGTTATTATTATTAAGTATAATTAATCACATTAACACAAAATCACAAAATTTTGATTAACTTTTGGAGTTATTTTTTTAATAATAACAACTGAATTTCTACTACGAAATGAAGTTATTTATTCCAGTGTCTTTCTGTAAAGCTGCTTTCATTCCGTTTGTTAATTCTGTTTTATAAGCAAAAATGACAGCATAATTTTATTAGTAATCCTCTTTATTTACTATGTTATAAAATCTGAATATCTAAATTTAAATCTTTTGAATCCTTGTAATTTTCTACTTATATTTTATATGCATTCCAATTTTATATTACCAATTTAAAATTACGTCTGAAATAGTTATAATACTATTTTAGATAGATTTTAGAAAAGGGTTAAAATGCCGGTTTTTTGCCATTCAACAATCAAACAGTTCAGTTATCCGTTAAATATCTGAATATAAATGTTATATCGAAGTACGGCTTTTCCACATTATGTATTATCACTAACGTTTATCATTTTTTTAGTAACTTCACCATGATTATACCGTTATAAATTTGTCTTTTCCTCAAGTCAGTTTTGTATTATTAATTGTAACGAAAGAACGATAAAATTAGTGGCAGCCAGCAATTTATTTGTAATTTGATACATTTTTAAATATTATAGATTATACCCCCGTAAGATTCTTCCCTATATTTAGTAAAAAAAAACTTTACAAAAGAACGTATTTTAAATACAAATTCTTATACAAAGTTTAAAAGTTATATTTTGCATGCTCATTGAAAGAACTTGTTTTTACTGTTTATTTATTCATTTTTGGTTGATATTATAATAGAAAAAAAAAATAGTCCTATGTAGGTACAGCTATACTTTCCTCTTAAATAATCTGTTCCAATTTCATTTGAACAGATTCAATATTTATCGATGAATTTTCATCCTTTAGATATTTATCATCCTTTATATATTTATATAAATGCATTGACACTTTCATAATCATAGCACTTTTATAGTCATTTAAAGAGTACTTCAATGCAATGTTTTTGACTTTTGTATATGAAAAAGGATAATTCGTTTATAAAATGAGATTTAAAGATAAACTATCTTTTGAATTCGCAAAGCTTTTGAGCTACTTAAAATTCCCTACTGCTTTGTTCTCTTTTTATTAGTCTTAGAGCTCATCTAACAAAGTAAACGAAAAAGTTATACAAAAAGCATTCCGACTTCTTTTATACTTTATAAAATTTTTGATCTGTCTGAGAATTTGATGTTTCTTTATGTTTTTTTGATTTTTTATGTATATAATAAAAAAAATTGTTGTTTAAATTTATTAGCTTTCATATTATTTTTGGTGTCATTTTTCGTTATTCAGTTAGTCCGCTCTCACGATCACGTTAACCTAGTTTTAAAGTAACACATAATTATATTTTATATTTTGTTCAGTTAAATAAATGAGCATAAAAATATATATTATCTGAAATATTTTGTTTGAAAACTATCTATCCCGATATAGTTTTCAAACAAAATATTCCCAACTTTTAAAAATGAAGTGACGATTAAAATAATACATTCTATTATGGATACAAATTTGTTATTTATACTATATATATAGTTAGTTTTGGATTTTCTAAAATAATTAGGTCAATTGCAAATAAGGTACTCAGATGAAAAAGAAAATGTCAAAAAGATTAAAGTTCTTTGAAGCAATAAAATATAGAAAAACAACATTTCACTAACTTTATCCTATTTATTGAAGTTGATATGTTAAAATATTATTATTTCAGTTCATTTATGAACTGAATAATATTTAGAATAAATTAAAATCTATTGTCCATCCTTCGCAATAGTCAATATGCCAACATTTTTCATTACTTTTATTTTTAACGTTTTTTGTATAGTTTATACATAATATGTTTTAGTGGCGCGGTTAGTTATTTTACCATTTTATGGATATCAAGCTTTACTTAATTCTAGTTTGTTCTAACATATCATTTATCTTAGGGACTCAGATCACTATCAATACAATAAATATAAAATTATAATTTGAAACCATGCAAATAGAAATAGCTTTTTTTACTAAATTAATAAAAAAAATCTAACAGCGTTTGTTCTTACATTATTTTTCACGCAACGCAAAATCTTTTGCATAAAAATAATGACAATTAAAGGTTGGGTCGTCTTAATCTACTCAGATAAAATATAAATAATAAAATTCTATTTAAATGATTAATTTTTTTCCCTAAACTACCCTATTCACAATTCAACAAACAAAAACTGAAAAATAAATTTTAAAAATAACTCGACTGTTGCTTTTTAACATCAATTATCACTTTTACATTCAATCCATTCACTTCTTAGTGAATCCATCTTAAAAAAATATAATAATAACAACATCATAATTAAATTATTTCACATAAGAAAGTTTGTGATGTTTTAAGCTCACTTGTAATGTAAAAGCTTTTTAAGTTAATTATTACTCCTCAGCGCGCACTGTGAGTGTCATTCAGTATAAATGAAGGTGTTTTCATAATTTAGTACAATAAATATATGCAATATGTATGTCAGTTTACAAAACGATTACTTTTGTCAATTTAAGAAACTCTTTTAAAAGTAGGAGTTGCTCCTGACTAGAACCGTCTCCGTTCGTTTTGCTTAAGGTAAGCCAACCCTGGAAAATATGTAGTTTCATTATTCTTCTTCATATATTTTTGTTATTTTATTTCATTTATTTATTTAGCTATGTAAAGAATCCTTTCTCGGATTAGAAATATGATTGCTAGTATGAAGCTAGTTAGATATTATAAGATTTTACAATTAAAGAACACTAAGATAATAAAGTATAAAAAATTTAATCACACTATAAAATGATGATATATATCAATGCAATATCTGAATAAGTTTAAAGAAAAGAAGACAAGTATATTATTTAATATTACAAAATGACTCCCGGTACATGAATATAATAAAAACAGTAATATAGTGATTACTCTGTACTTATGTAGAACTACGAGTAAATGCGATGCAATTCCCACGAAAAATATGACATGTATTATATTATAAACTCTATAAGTATAAAAATCACTTATCTTGTCCAACTGTCCAATACAGATTACCTTTAATAGAGGCTTACAGCCATATTTATAACATAATAACATCGACAAAAGCTCCAATGGCAGCTTCTGGAAATTGGTCATATTCACAACATTGAACATCAATAAATGTCTCAACAATAGAATAGTACACAACCATTTTAAATACCTAAATATATTAATAACAACCCTATTTCACACATTTATGGCTTACCGAATTGTATATGTAAATATAATAATTTAATATCTTTAGCATATCTTCTGATAGTTGGTCAAATCAATACCTTTTATTACTTTAATAATATACCAGTAATAACAACTAGTTACTATATCATTCTAAATTCTCAAATCAAATTGCTACAACAATATTTCGCACATTTATTGTTAACGGAATGATGTAGTTACATAGATAATAATATCTTTATTTCACCTATATACCAAATAACTATATAAAAACAATCATATATCAAATATCAAATATAAACAACAATATCAAATGCACAGACCACAATATCACAAATGCAACAGCATGTAACGTGAAGTTAACCTATTTTACCCAAATTAATTAAAACAAAACAATTTGAGCTCAAAATGTTAGGAGAATATTTTATATTTACACATGCACTTTGATTTTTTTGTACCATTGTTATTATTTTTAGATCTGTGTCAAGAACCAATTCCTTACTTTGAAATAATAATTTAAAGAAATATACTGAATCTACTAATTTTGCTTCCTTGCAATTTTTTTTACAACAAACTCTTTCGTTATAGCCATAAACCCAGTTTAGGTAAAGATACCAAAACTTTAGATATTATGAAGCAAGACACTTTACTTGAGAATACTTTGAGTTTAATGACTGAAGATTCCTGTAACAAAATTTAATTTAAAGATCTTTTCAATATCTACAATTTATATCCGCTTTAGATATAAAGCCTGTAGTTCAGGATTGTTAAGATTCTGTATAATAATTATGGGTTTGATATTTTCCTTTTGAAAATGAATAATTATAATTTAATATATTTTTATAAGTTGTTTCCTATTGTTATGTATTTATTCGATTTATATCCACCATCTATTATAATTTATTTAAGGTATTCACTGTAGAGTCTAAATCAAAATATTTAAAACTATTTGACTTTAAGGTAAATAATACATACATAATTATAGGTCGTTTATGCGATTTGTAGAAATATTTTGTGATAGTTCATGTTTTCTTTCATCTTTCCTGGGTTTTCAGTATAGGGTAGACAATACCTAAGACTAAATTTTGCGAAATCACATACCATAAAGGGGCAAATGGGATTTAAACGTTTGTATAGTCATGTAGAAATTATTATATTCTATGTATTGTGAGTCAATTGTCTTAAATTTGGTCTACTAAACAAAACCATTGTACCGCAGTACCTACTCATGCCACTATAATTGAGTACTTCAGAGTTATTTGTACGGTTGTATTTATAAAGTTGTATTCTTATCATCGGCTCTCTACAGACGCATAACAAAGTAAATTCAACAACTGTTGCGTGTTGTCTTCTGTAGAAACGTAAATATTAGCTCGTAATAATTTTAAGACTTGTTCGTACTAGAGATTCGCAAAATTTTCTATGATATATATTAGATTTATAAATTATTTAATAAAGAAGTACCCTCAATAAATTCATATAATTAAAGAAAGTCGATTTATCAAATCGACAATGACACGTTTCCATTGTAATTATTATTATTGATATATTTTTTTATTTTTTATTATAAACTAATCTCCAATTATTCAACGTATTGTAGGTTAATTTAAATAGGCAACTAATAATAATTTTCCAATAGTAGACAGATAAAAAAAAATACAAAAATATTTAAAGTATTAAGTTACTTAACGCTTTGTATTATATAGTAGAATACTATTCCTATAAAATATATTAAAGTATCTAATACAGATATAAACGCAAGATTCAATATAATCTTTGATATTCAAATATTTTTAAAATATCCGATGTCTTCAATATTTTTTTCGATTATTGGTATTTTTTCATAACTTGAGATAAGCACCCATGAATAAATATAATCCTTATTTACTTGAAATTTGCCGCTTATACGGTTCTACACGCCAATTTAAATAACATAATGAAACGAACGAATGAAACTTATGAAATTTTGGACTCATTAATTATAGAAACTTATCATATACATTAAGTGTAGAAACTCATAGTTATACTTCTTTATAGATATAAACAAGTATAGATGTATTATTTTTTTTTAATTTAAAATAAAATTAAAATGAAAAATAAACCAACATGGGCCCCTGCCCGTGAATCGTGACTCCCTATTCGACCCCGCGACTTCTGCGAAACCGCCCCATCCCTCTACCTATTGAGCTACCGTATCACTACCCATCTCAGTCGGTGAATATAAACATTGAATATATTATGACCGTCTTATCGGACGATGATGACATTTATTAGGATTTTTCAAAAAACATTGAAAAAATCCCACAACCGAAATTAATATTTGAAAATAAATACAAAATGATAATAAACTGATACCGGCAGGGATTCGAAAACGCGACTTCTAGGAAGTTAGAAAACAATTGTCAAGTTTATTGATTATTGTGTCATTTTACGTGACCTGAAATCAATAAATAATTTTAAGTTAAAATATAAACAATATCTATTTAATATTCAAAACCATTTTTAAAAAAAAAAACATTTCAGATTAAAAGTTGTATATGTATGTTTATATGTTGGTATGTGTATGTTTGTGTGTGTGTGTATATATATATATATATATATATATATATATATATATATATATATATATATATACATATATTTAAATGAATTACCTCAGTCCTTACGGTCACTATAACTTGGCGGTCCGGGGGGGGGGGGGAGTCGTTATGTTAATTTCTTCATAGTTACTTGTAATAAAATCACAGATTCCAGTGAATCTAAAATGGATATAATATGTTTGGTACAGTCTTTTACTTTATTTACTTTTTAAGATGATTATTATAATTATATTATTTAGAATATACACAATTTACCTTATTTTGAATTGAATTGTTATATATATATATATATATATTTGTTTGTTTAATATGCAAATAACATGTACGTACAAGTATTGTAATATAGTTACCTGTTTCAGTTTCAGCCTTCAGATTGTAAGCATATTCGGTGGAGTAATATTGCTTCAGTAATAAATTTTGTTCTCGCGCGTACGTCACTTTACATACCGGGTTTCAGCTGAAAATCAGCGCTTTTTGTACGAGTATCATCCCGAACAAACAGCACATGCTGAGCTGAACGCCCATTCGGCGTTGTATACTATATAACACAGTTATCCATATAAAATTAAAAACTTTCTTACTTTACTTAACTTTACATTAAAATTGATGCTAATGCACACACCGCGTCGCCTTCTACTTCTTCTACGTACGTACGTACTTCTACTACTTCTACGGTTTTTCAGCGCCTACAACTCGCGCGCGTATTGCATACGGGGCGAGAGGGTGGGGGACGTGTGTTGTGCATGTCAAAAGTATTTAGTTTAGTTATTGTTTTTTATTATTATTTTGTTATTTCATTTAATGTAATGGTGTTTTTTTTTTTTTTGTTTATGTAATGTTTCTAAGATGTTTTTGGTTAGTTTGTTTTACTGTTTATTTTGTTTTTTTTTGTTCGTGTTTACAACGCTGAATAAAAGTTTCTTTCTTTCTTTCTTCTTTCTTTCATTTTCGTTCAAGAGCAAAAGCTCCCTAGATTTGAATAGCGATTACCGATGTGATCTTCGAAAACCTTATCTAGCTTTTTACTGCTGTGTTATATTTATCGTTTTGTGTCATAGTTTTATTAATTGGTTTTAACGGTGTGATTTGGATTGCTTGCTTATAAATTATGTGAAATATGTAAACGTCGTAATTACTTAGAATTCTTATTATTGTTTTAATGAAATGTTTACATGATTCCTAATAATATAATTTAAATACAATACACTGAGTATTCTATAATATAGGATCTTAACTACTGTTATACGAAATTTCTTTACATGACCTTTACATGAAAGAAATAAACATAAAGTTTTAAAACGTTTGCTTTAATATCAAAATGACAGTTTTATTATTATTGCATGCTCACGGTATAATAATTAATTATATCGCTATTAATGGTTGCAGGATCGAAATTAACAGAGTGAATCTTCCGGATCATAAGCGACTTCTGTCAGTATATATAGGATACACGCCACTCAATTAGAGTTTGCATTGTGTCAATTATTTTCTTTAATGATATACGAATTCGCTATCTGTAGTGAACTGGTGCTGTTGTTTCAAATAAGTCATAGTGTAGTGTAGTAGTGAGTTTATTGTCAACCATACAAACAAAAAAAAAGTAATGTTTACAACTACCATTTAAAACTTTTTGTTTTTTTATGAATCGGGTTTATTTTTTTTTATTTGTTTTTTTTTTGGATATATACAACAATTGTGTTACATTTTAACTTTGCAATTAATGCAGTATCTGCAATAAGTTAGTTTAAGAATATAGATGTCTGGCTGGGCTTTGGACCGAGTAAAATATCCACTAAAAAGGTTTACACAAAAGAAGTAAAAAAAATAACTAACTAACAAAAAAGGAGAAAAATACTAAAATTAATCTGGACATTAAACAATTATACATTTTTTTCCAGCTATTGTAATATATTTTTTTGATATTGTTTTTAACAAGATTATAGAAAAATGGTTAAATTGAAAAAGAAAACCTAAAAATAAACAGGAAAAAGCATTTTTTTATGCTTAAATTACATTCTATCCAAGTTTTCATTACGATAAGATTATTTATACAGAATGTTACGTTATTACTTTAAAGTTCAGGTTTCTAAAGCGGGCACATCTTGTTGATATAGGATCGTTTCAATTTAATTTAGTTTCAAGTAATTTCAGTAATTTTGCTCAAAGTTCCGTCAGGTAGTTTCTTTAGTGAGCCTTCTCCTCAACGAGATTAAAAAACTTATAATTGTTTTATGTTTAAACTTAAGAATGAAATGAACAACATCTTTTGATTTTTGTTAATAAAAACTTAAATACTGAACAACAAAGAAATATGTAATAACTAAAAAGAAAATACACTAAATTATATAATTAGAATACTTGTATAATTAAAACACAACATGAACGGTATGCTATTATTGTTGGATGATACAGTGTTATTTATTATTCACTATAGATATTCTACTACGATTTATACGTAGTACGATATTCTATGGGGACCATCTCCAACAATAAACTGAATGATTCGCTTATTTTGGAATTTATCAACATTATATATAAACTGAATGTTATATATTTTGTTGTTTAAATCCTTAAAACTACAGTTTTATTGTTTATATCCTAGTCCATGACAAAGTCTGTTTTTCTATGACGTTTATTGTACAAAAGTTTCAAAGCGATTACGGGTAAATAATCCGTGAGGTAAAAGCTTGCATAGTGGAAGACTTCTTGTAACAAAAAGTCACTTTTGCGGGGCGCACCTATTTCGCGCACCTCAATTTAACCTTACCGGAAGAGGCAGGTGAGAAGATTTCCTAATTTGCGTACAACATATTTAAATAGTTGTTTATTTTTAACTGTTGTAAATACTAGCGTGTTAATTTAAAATGTTGCGAAAGGTACTCCTTTGCGATATCTGTATATAATTTATGACTTGAATAAAGATGTTCTTTTTTTCTAATTACACCCAAATGAAAGAATGAACATATATAAAAGGTTAGAATGAGTAAATATAGCAAATGAAAATATAATTATTTATTACCCTGTTTTTTTCTTAAATTTGTTTAAAATTTTTATGTATAGTGATCATTTAATAAAAGTCAAAACAGTATTATTAACAACAATATACATTATTAATAAGAATATATTGGTTCTATTTTTTTAAATTTAAAAGTTTGATTTTAATTCTTAGTATCAAGATACAGACCGCATTTCACAAAGGATATGTTTTAGTTTCCTCAAAGGCTATTGAAATCAATAATTGTGTCTTGAGTCTGTCATTAATCAAAGAGGAAGGAAGAAGAGAGGCGTGTTTTTATGATCTCGACCAAAGTATACATACATAAGTATAATTTAGTATTTTTGAAGTCACTCGTTACTGTTATTATTAGAATTATATCTGGATTAATTGAATCCCTAAAGATAAAGTGCCTCCTGCGGAGGAGATATAAATAATATTTTTTAACATATTTTTATTTTGAATTTCGTATTAAATTTGTATTATCCTCCAAATATACGTTAAATTACTTACTTGTAACGTCATAATTTTTAAACATTAAACTTATCTGCTGAAAGATAAAAGAAACATAAACTTCGAACGGAATTCCACTCAATCGATTAATAGGTTACATTATTCTTAAATTACGAATTATTTTATAATAATTCATAATGCTTTGATTTGTTTTAATATTTTAATGGACACTATATTAATCCATATAAATTAATGAATTATTGATTTACCTTAAATAAGAACAACCAATAAGGTCTAATTATTTAAATCATTGTTTTTTTTAACTTACGAAGTAAAATATTTAGAATTGTTATTTCAAATAATTGTTATTTTTGTACGTTTAAAGTAGATGATTTGACTATGATTATTATTTATGTGAGGAGGGATATTTGCTTGGTTAGTAAATACTTTAAGAAGTTAGAACCATTAAGACTTCATAATTAAAACCAGTATTTAATACCGTATTTACCGATACTTACGATGGTTTATTTATGAGTAGTTATTTTTGTACGTTTAAAGTAGATGGTTTGACTATGATTATTGTTTATGTGAAGAGGACGTTTATAACGAAAGGTGTATACACTTCGGTTAGAACAATATTCGAGAAACGACGGTGCTGCAATGAAGGTTCAAATACAAGTAAATAAAAGTGAAGTGTTGGTAGTAAAATACGAAAAACAACACTATCGGACGTAGCCTTAATATAATGTTTTTAATCACTTATCAAAAACATAACTACATTTTTTTGCAAACAGAATTGTTGCTTTTAAACACCATTCTCAATTGCTGTTTATAGAATAGCTATCGGACATTTATTTATACCGCTATAATTATTTTGTGCTAAATACCTATATTATTTTTAATATATTATCAGTACACTCAACGATCTATAAAACGAATGTAGAAATTTATATGTTATAAGCGTATTTAAGAATTTAATATAACGAGACAACATTTATACTTTTTTGAAAGTCATTATTAACTAAGTAATTATTGAAATAAAACTATTTTTACGGATTTAACTCGCGTATATTGAATTAAATTTTAAATTTACATTTTAAATCTAACCCGACGTTTCGAATGCTTTGCAGCAATCGTGTTCACGGTAAGACGAGATGGAGGTGTATGTCAGTAAGTCAGTTAATTAGTCATCTACCTCCAACGGTTTCTAAGCTTCCGGGCATACAGTTCAGGATTCACACAAAACGCACTAACAGTATCTTGAGGTCTTACAGTGCGAAACGTCGGGTTAGATTTAAAATGTAAATTTAAAATTTAATTCAATATACGCGAGTTAAATCCGTAACAATAGTTTTATTTCAATGTGTAGTACTCGTGAAAACCTTAGAAAACACTATGTGAACCAGTACGGACTGGAAACATCAAATCAAATCCGCCGGTTGGAGTACCTGAAGACCAAGCATGTAAGACTTTTAACATCTCTAAACTTCTTAAAAAGATGCCGAGATCATGACCTTGTACCGGTATGCGTTAAAATATCACCTAAGGAGGAAATAAAGCATTGCGCCGGGATACTTCGCCAGGCAAGTAAAAGATTACTTAGTCATCTTATTAAACAACACCGTTCGGATGCACGTCAATTAAGTGATCAGATTGATATCCTTAACAAAAATGTAGAATTAAAATTGTCCAAGGCAGATTGGCAAAAATGTTTTGATATAATTAATAAACGCGCCACAACTAAATATAATCAATTTAAAGACAGGCAAATAAATAAATTTGAGAAATTAACTAGTAATAGCCTGGCAACACATACCTCAGTTGTCAATCTGTCAAGACAACATTTGGATAAACCAACCGTTGAGATACTAGAAAAAGGCTTAAATTTTGCACCAGCTCCAACTAAAATACCGTTCGAAGACATTATTTGCAACGTTGAGGAGTGTCTTTATAATAATAGAATCACGAAAGAGGAATCTGAAGCAATCCGCCAGGATATTTCTTGTGTTCTGCGCCGGAGCAAATTGCCGAAGAATAATATCTCCCGTGACGAACATCTTGCTCTAAAACACCTACGCAGCAATGAAGACCTTACCATCCTCCGTGCAGATAAGGGGAACGCGACTGTGATAATGGATACGAGTGATTATAATAGTAAAATATCAGAAATACTCGCGGACAATAACACTTACAAAAAGGTTGAAAAAGATCCTACCGATAAAGTTTTAAAACAAACCGCCGATCTAATACAAAAATACAGTCCTAAATTAAATTTAGACATAAAATCACTTGTACCATCATGTGCAAAACCACCAAAATTGTATGGGTTACCCAAAATACATAAACAGAATGTCCCACTACGTCCCATAGTCAGCCAGATTGATACACCAACATATAAACTGGCTAAACACGTTGCAAGGACATTGACACCTCTCCGGGGACATACACAAACTTATGTCAAGGATTCTTACCAGTTTGTTAATGATATTCAACAAGTGAAATTAAATGACAACGACATTATGGTTAGTTTTGATGTACAGTCACTATTTACCAGCCTTCCAGTGATTGACTGCATTGAAATTGTCAAGAGAAAGCTGGAGGATAACAACATGCCTGTAGAATATGCAGAATTACTGAAGCATTGCTTAACATCTGGCTATTTGATGTGGAAGGATGAATTCTATGTACAAGTTGATGGAGTGGCAATGGGTTCCCCGGTCTCCCCCGTTGTTGCCCATATCTACATGGAGCACTTCGAGGCGAGGGCCCTGTCCTCTGCACCTGCTATACCGAACATCTTTAAACGGTACGTAGATGACACCTTCACAATACTACCTATAAATCAAACATCTGCTTTTCTAGAACACCTTAATTCCATTAACAACAAAATACAATTTACAATGGAATTGCAATCAAATAATACCTTAGCTTTCCTTGATATTCTTATTATCAAGAATCCTGACAATACATTGGGACACACTGTTTATAGGAAACCCACACATACAGATAGGTACCTCAATGGTAAATCACACCACCACCCTAGCCAGTTAGCTACCGTTGGCAAATCTTTGTTTCAGAGAGCACAACACATCTGTGACGCTGAACACCTAGAGGACGAGCTGCAGCATGTCAAGCATGCCTTGTTCAACAACCACCTGCCCGTACCTCGCCAGCGTCGCAGAAACCACATCAAGCCACCCACAGTTGAGCGTCAACCGGCCCTACTACCATATGTGAAAGGAGTTACTGACAGAATCGGCAACATCTTAAAAAAGTTTCTATTAAAACTATTACAAACCTCAAAGGAAAGTGAGCCAATTCTTGAGACCTATCAAAAGTAATATTCCTTTACAATGTACTGGAGTATATAAACTTGACTGCGACTGTGGCTTGTCATACATAGGTCAAACAAAGAGGAGCATCGGTAAAAGAGTTAAGGAACATATATCGGATATCAAGCATAGGCGTACATCGAAGTCTGCAGTGTGTGAACATACCATAGACAAGCCCAATCATTATATAAGATTTGATAAACCTAAAATCCTCGCTAAAGAACAACGTTATATTCCAAGAATGGTTCGTGAGGCTATTGAAATTAAAAAACATCCTAATTTTAATAGAGAAGATGGTTGGGGATTATCTAACACCTGGGACCCACTTTTGAAAAATATAAAATCCCATGTCTGTGACCGCACTGTAAGACCTCAAGATACTGTTAGTGCGTTTTGTGTGAATCCTGAACTGTATGCCCGGAAGCTTAGAAACCGTTGGAGGTAGATGACTAATTAACTGACTTACTGACAGACACCTCCATCTCGTCTTACCGTGAACACGATTGCTGCAAAGCATTCGAAACGTCGGGTTAGATTTAAAATGTAAATTTAAAATTTAATTCAATATACGCGAGTTAAATCCGTAAAAATAGTTTTATTTCAATGTGTAGTACTCGTGAAAACCTTAGAAAACACTAAGTAATTATTATTAAGAATATTCGATCGTTTTATAAGCAGATATCGCATTACTACAAAACTTAGATAATCAATAATTATTTAAAAAAGCGTTTCAACTGTATATAAACAATGGATGATGGAGTGTTTTTTTTTATACGAGACTGAAGAATCTTTTTGTAACACACTCGTGTATGTAAATGTAACATGGCATCGTAAACAACTTGGCTAGGACAGTATATTTTTTTAATATTTTTTAGACTTGTTTCAGTAATACACAGTACTTGCACTTCAATGTTTAATATCCACCCAAATATAATAGAATGGGCGAGAGCAGCCCTTAAAACTCGTTTTATAATATTTTAACACTATAATATTTAGGTGAGGGTAATTTACAATTCCATAACCAATTTACAGATGCTATTATTTATACCTCATAATAAGTTCTAATAATTAATAAAAGATTAAACATTATGTTAAAATATCCTATGCTTCCAATTCTTAAAACATTTAACAGTAAATACTAAATAACATTCCATAATTAATTGCGTAGGTGCTACTGTTGAAACTTATAAACTAAAACATGTAAATTCAAATGTTTTTACCATTTAAATTATTATAAATAAATATGGTAAATAAATTATTGTGATATTTATTACTGATACTTGTACAAAAATAAATATAATTATTTGATTGAAAAAGTATTCGTTGTTTTATACCTATAGTGTCCACTAGAAAAACATTTAATAATATTTACAGGAGAGGATACCACATTGTACAGATTATAATAAATTTGACATAAAAACTGTAAAACATATATAGAAATATTAAGATCCTAATGGCTCTTACACTTTCAATAAATTATATTTATAGTTTACTTTGCCCGTTAAATAAGCTTTGGAATAAGCATCAGGAAATATGCTTCAATATTTCACTATTTAGGATTTAGAGTCTTGGGTATTATTTTGTCATATTATTATTTCTTAACCATCTTGATCAACTCATTATTTTTATAACAAAACAAGACATTATATTAAGTTAATTTTATAGCTTCTGATTTTAATTTACAAATACATATACTATATTTGCAGAAAACTTGCATAGTTCTAGTAGTAAATTGGAAGTTACGAGCTAATCTCTCTGCGATAAAAAAGGGCTATCGAAATTCGTTCGGAATATTAAACTGCAGCTACGATCTAACAGTGTAAAAATATTAAATATTATATTTCTGACTAAAGTGTGTTTATAACGTTATAAACTTGGCGTTTTATTGTTATTTATTGTAGCATTTGCCTTAATATGTTGTATATGTACCTAAGTATGTATCCTTAATTGCAATTTTAAGGTCGTAAGAAAATTATCTCGGTCTATATTTAATTAATGAATCTCTTAAGATCTCCGATATGACTACACCTCACGGAATGTATAGACCTATTAAGTTCACACATACTCTTATTTGAAGACTTCTTCAATTGGAGAACCCTTGAGTTTGAATGGGTTTTATAATCACAAAGAAAGAAAGGGTGTTAAATTTGATTGTGGAAAAATCGATTTTTTATTTTGCGCTTGCGAAATAAACTCGAAACACCTAAACATATTTTTATAATACATATATAGCATATATAATTAAAGAAACATGTGTTATATTACTTTTTTTAAGGGTTATTCTTTAATTATACACATTATGATATTTAAAAAATAACCTTAATTCTAAAACTAGTAATTCAAACGCAAATTGTTTCTAAATCGTTTTGCTAATTCCTTAATTCAGTTTGATGTTCTTCAAGTCCTATCGGAAGCACTTCGGTGTTTGATTTTTAATTAGCTAGCTAACCCAGTTTAATATTTGGAATAATATTTATTCGTATTGCTGGCACTTCTCAGGCCGTTTCAAACTTTCTGTCCTGTTTGTGATTTTCGGAGTTTGAAAAAACGAAGTTCCTTAGGAGCAATGTTGTTTTTAAATGTATATTTACATATATGTGTGTGTGTATATATATACATTATTTCTATTGAGTAATTTATAATACGTTTAGGAGCGTATTAAAACATAATTTTTATTCCATAATTTACATTATTTCTTTAAGAATAACAAATATATAAATTAAATTAAAAATTACATAACAACTTTAAAAAAAGCTTATGAAACTATTTTCTATACCAGGGTCCTACGAGTGCCCTCTTTATTCGTCTTTTCTTCCAGTCTTTTCATACTTCTAACATTGGCATTGATATTAATAATATTTTTAGTACATATTTCTTTAAAGCACTTATTATTGTTTGTTTGTTTTGTCTTCATTGTATTATTTTTTTTTTCTTCTTCCACGGAAATGGTTGCACTGCACTGATAGGGCTTGAACCTCTTTCTCCTTAGAACTGCATATATGGGTGTTTGGTGGGAAGAAGGTCAAGGCAACCGAAGTAGCCTGAAAAGTCGTCATCGACCGTGACCTCAGGGTCACGCTTGGTGATGATTAGTCTTGGCGTGGTTGGTTCCCGACCAATTTTTAGTGGAATCAGTTGATTACTGTAGCCGCCAGCGGATGAGACCTATCGAGTTCGTAATTGGGCCTTCTTCTTGTATGACAGTTATAAATTTCGTGGTCGGGCATCCATGCACCATTTAGGTCCTGCTTGACTGTGTGCAAATCTTGGAGGCCATATCTTGGTATTCCTTTCTCGAGGTAAAACTGGGTAGATTCTGGGCTGGTGAGAGACGAATTCTCAACCCACTTTTGAATTGGGTGGTATTATTGGGGGTGTGTATTTATGATTAATTCCAGAGGTTAATAAAGGTGGTAAAAGAGGTGTAATAAATTATATAAGGATATATTTAAACTTCCAAATAAAATTAAAGGTTTGAAGTGTTCAAAATGACACTTCGTTTTTTTAATCCTGACTTATTCGTTTTTTTACAAATTTATGTGGTTAAAAAATGGTTAAGTGTATTAAAGGTGTAAAAGAAAATATAATTTTTAACAATATTGTTTAGGATGTAGAGGTTTTTAAGAATGGATATTTCTTTCTGGAAAAGTAAAATAAAAATAAAATAATCATTTAGTAAATCACATCTTTTTAAAATTACTTCCAACAATACTTTAATTGTAATTTAATTTGTTACTTGATAAGCTTGTGCTAACAAATAAAATTACAATGTGACAACACATAGTAACAGCATTATTTACTTTTAGAACTCTTTTTTCCGCAATAATTTTATTATATTTGGCCTATTATTCTCATATTACGAATTATTTTTTACTTTTTAGTTCGATTAATTTTTAAAGCGTGTTTTTAGTTTTTTTAAACTACATTTATTTTCAATTCTATTTCATTACATCATTAATGTTGAATTTGAAAATAGTACGCAAGTTTATTCACCTGAATAAAATATAATAAAGTAAGCAAACGGATTGATTGAATGTGTGAAGACTGAAAGAGAAAGAGAGTTGATAGTAGAATTGAACTTAAATTTATTTGATGTTGGTATTATATCATCTATATTATCAACTTCTTATAATCTAATTCTAATTATCCTACTTCAGAATTAGCCCCAAAGTTTTGTTCCCTAACGATAATCTATCCATAATTTTTAATCTTCTAGTTATAGTACTTTGTGTAACATGATTCTTACACAATATATAGTATATACTATATTTATATAGTAACTTAATTTATTTAGCTTTATTGTTGGTTATAAGAGACGATGGAGCCGACTTGTTCTTGTGGATAAAAGCTCCTTTTAAAAAATAAAGATGATAAAAAAACAGATATTATAATTACTAGGGTGGTCGGGGAAAACTGGAACACAGCGTACTTTTTCTTGTCATTAAGCACTTTTGCTGTGTAAAATTTATCTTAACAGCTGTATAAAACTTATAGTTGTGTACTGTTTACTTATGAGAAAATGTATTGTTAAGTTTTAAATTGAAAAGTTTCGTGACGTCATTATTTTAAAATTATAAGAAAGAAGATGAATAAAAGTTATGTAAAGTTTTATTTTACATATATTTAAAATAAAATAAGCATATATATGGCTATACATGTTTATATACATTTTCAAATACAAATTTCAATTGCAGCATCTTTTCAAGTTGAATCTACACCAAAGTGCAAAGTTAGCACAAGTGATTAAGACTATCAACAGAAGTCTAATAAATTTCGCTACCATCTCATATTTCAATAAAAACGATTACTTATAGAATGTTAAATTCATCGAGCCGTGTAGAGTTAAGGTAGCTCAATTGGTAGTGCAACGAGACGGTTTCCCAGTTGTCGCAGGTATTATTTGTTCACAAAATCAAATGAAATTTATTTAAATAATAAAATCACATATATTTACACGACCTACTATGTTGGCTTTTTTAATAACAAAAAAGCTATTTATAATTCTCATTTAGATGCTCTCTGAAATGACAGTATTTACTTTGTAAAGATCCAAGGAAATCCTACATCTCTTTATGAAAGTTGTTCATCACCTGTCCTTTTATTTTCCTGTCATGACTCTTCAAGCCGTATACAAGCCATACATATATGTACTTATAAAAATTACCTCAAATAAAAAAATACCTCAAAATAAAAAAAATTACCAACACATCTAGGTATTTAAAAATTTTACTCTTATATTACTCTGGCTTATAAAAAACAACATATTTCTTTTATTATTTCAGTTTATGTCAATAATGTTATTATAATCTTGTAGGGCAAGTGTGATACTTTTAATAATCATCATCATACTCCATGTATACAGAAAACTTGGCACAGCTTCACTAGTATTAGCGATTTGTACAACTAGCTACTTTTCCTTTTCAAGTAATTCCAAATACAATGTGATGTCGTATTTAAATTTTGACCTCATAAATAACTACCACGCCGGGATTGGCAGCAACGATAAATCAGCAGTTACTCGCACATAATTATACTGTGGTCGCAATAATTGCTGGACCAATAGTCAAATAATGTTTTCGACATTAATGCTAAATGCTTATGTAATGTGATTTCTTATCGATTCTTATTTATTATTTGTCAGTATAACATGTACTTTCACGAATAAGGAAGGGAGACCGGTTGAATATTATCTTGGAATAGTCTTAATTTTAATTAAACTAGGCATATAGTAGTATTATTCTCTAGACTTGAACTGAGGGAACTGTCGAAGAGAACACAGGTATATGCTCAAATTGTACAAAACATGTATTTAGTAGCTCACTTGTATTTTATTAACTATTTCAAAATTAAAAGATAATTGATAATATTTTATCGTAATGACCTCAGGTACACTTTCGTTAAGATACTTAGATATAACCAAGTATCTTATAACTACTCCGATAAATATCAAGTAAGTAATAGCTTGAGATATAACATACTACGTTTAGGCCTACGAAAGCGTAGAGAAAATGAATCAACGCAAGTCAAGCTTCTGCTAAACAAGCTTATATGCAATAGGAATATTTAACAAGTATACTATAAATAAGCAAGGAATAAGTAATTGTTGAATTGTTAATAGGGGTGTATAAGAGATTAGCAAACCTCAGAATATTCGTGCACGAGTCCATAGATGATATTATGAGCTTTTATTCTTTTCTATCTCATTTCAGTCCTTTCATTTATTATTCAGTAACTCGGTCCGCAAATAAGGCATATTGCTTTACAGAGAATGAGATCGCTTTTCCATTCTTTACCGTAGTAATTATTTACTGAACGGTATTTACTTAACTTGCTAACTTATTAAATATAGTTTAATTCTTATTTTATTATTGTAATAAGAATTACGTTATCATCCCTCGGAGTTCGTTCGTAAAATTATAAATAATATCATAAACGTCTATATAATTTTTTTATTGTTATAGTCTCTCATTATAGATATTATGTTTGAAAATATTTATAAACATGTATAGCCATGTTGAGCTTATTTAAATTTAAATTAAATAATGAATGAAAAATAAACTGATACTGGCAGCGATACGTCACTCCACCAATTGCACTACCACATAGTGATACGATAGCTCATTGCCTGCCTGTATTGGTTGCCTGTATTGGTTTATTTTCCCTCTATATTTAAATTTTAATTGTATTTCTACTTCTTTACAATAACTACTTTTATCACATTAAATATTTTGTTCCGTTTATTCAAGTGTTTTATACATTAAACTAAAGCCTTGACTAAAATTATGAAAGTTATATTGAACATACTTAGTACACTTTTATATTAATGTTCCCTTACTGAATTGATTTCTTTAATTGGTACTTGGTAATAATAATAATATCATACGTTCGAGTTCAGCATACAGGGTCATTTGTAATTAATTGGCCATCTCTTGTAGGCAGCCTCCCTAATTCAATCCCAACAACATTTGTTCTAAGACGTATTAAAATTTTAGTTTTCCCATACAAAAATTATTTGGTGCCTTTGAACTGGCTGAACTCTAAACGTCGATATGGCGCCCGGGCGTTGACCATTTAAGTACTTTCAAAATACTGAGTGATAAGTAAAAGAGAAAGCTAACGTTTATTTGTTTTGTTTTTTTTGTGCTGTTTATCAAGATTTGTAAAAGTCGTAGAACAAATGTTGTTGGCCAATTAACTAAAAATAAATGCCTTTTTATTATTAGACTACTTCATATCTATCGTCTATGTCTTAGTATATCAACGGGCCTGCTTAAACGCTGACTTTAGGTCCTTAACTGCGCTGTGCAGAAGTTATCACAGAATAATGAACACCTTAATATCAGACATACGAAAGAAGGCATCATCAAAAAAAATCAGAACTGAAGACCTGCAGGGCTAATTTTAACGATGTCAATCATTAACTTAAATCAGTAGCATGAAAACTTAACACATGTTTTCTGATTTTGGCCCTGATGGTGTTAATTTATCAGTCTTTCCTCGGACTTTTGGTACTTTGGTTCAATCATTCAAAATAGTGACATACAGAACTAACTGTCCAACAATAGGATAGATGATCGATGGTTTGGCGGTGGATCATGAAAGAATGAGCGATTTCCATTCACTTCATAAGAAGGTAAAGTAAAGTAAAAATTTGAGAAAAATATATATAAAACAATGATTATAGGAATAAATGAAAGGAAAGGGCTTGATGCTAGAAAAAGGAATACTGAGATGGATGTGTGGCGTGACGAGAGTGGATAAGAGGTAGTTTTAAAATTGGTCCGGTAAAATAAAAGATGAGACGTAATCGTTTGTAGTGGTATGGTCAGGTAATGGGGACTAATGGTCAGGTAATGGGGACTTTAAGGCTTACTAAAACTAAATAAATATAACAATTATAAACTAATGAACCTTGGTTCATTAACAAATTGATCAAAATATTGATTGATTAAAACCATTAAAAAAGGGTGGATTTTTCGAACTACTAATGTTCTTTTACCAACACACTCTTTACTTGAAATGTTATTGTTTTTTCACATAACAGTTATGATTGGAATAGTTAATACTATTAGAAAAAACTTAACATCTTTTATTCATTTTTGTATGTACATTTTAAAGAAATTATTCTTATTTATATACCTATATATTACGATCAATGTTTTCATTTAAGTTTCATGATTTTAAATAAAAAATATAAAAGAAGCCAATTTAAGGATTAATTTTTTTTTATATTCCGTTACTTTTAAAATAGGTATCATACGTCTAAAATAAGCCAAAGTAAAAAAACACCTTTTCATATTTTTTTAAGGATATTAAAAATTTATAAAAAGATGGATATCTGTAAACAATTTACAAAGGTTTTAGATTTTGTATAAGTAGTTAAAGGTAAGATTAGCAATATGTCCATTATTTGGTCATAATTCAAAAATTAAACTGCCATCGTTCTTTTTTAAGTATATTTTATTACCAATTTACATTTAACCAAAAACAATAAATGACTATTATAAAGGTCTGCGGTAACGTGAAGCAGTCAGGTTAATGGGTCGCGTCCAAAGGATTCCGCGTAGGCCTTCGTCGATTATTCCCCACATTAATAGCGATAATCCTTTAGAACAATTTACGATTTTCAAAATGGGCTTTTTATGTAGTCTATAAAAATAATGGATGGCGGCAAGTCCGGTCAAATAGCTTTCATTTCTCCATTTAAGTTCGTTCTAAATATAAATATTAAAAGACAAATACATGTTTGTAGTATCACGTCTTAATTTAAGTAAAAAAAACTTATTAAGTTAAGTAATATCTCAGATAGTGCAATAAAATAATTTTATTGTATTATTTAAAACAAAGAAGCCTATATTATACGGTAGCGTTATGTGAATTATCGTAAAAAGTATATTTAAGCCTCAAGAGATGATCTGTTATAGCAAGTCTATCCTGCGCAACATATACATAATAGTATATAGAATAAAAATATATAGGGGTGGTTTTGTAATGGTTTTGTTTAATTAAGGTAGAACTGCTCTTATCGTGTATTTGATCAGTAAAGACGCTTTATATACTCTTTATTTTATAGATACTCTACAATTTTCTGAAAATCAGTTAAAATAATAATGTATTTAAAACTGTAAACAAAATGAAAATGAACAAAGATCCAACTTCATTATCATTTCTGTGATGTTCGGAAATTAAACAATAACATTTAAAACGCTTAGCTGCAGCCAACAGACAAAATGCATTGTTTCAAATTTAAATGACGGGCTGCAGTTGAGAGATAATGCTTTACACTCTATGTGGTATAGCTTTCAAATAAAAATTATTGCAGAATAATAGAATTCAATTGAGATAAACAAAACACGTTTTTGCTAAATATGTTTATTCTTTCTAAACTTACCTTTCTTTAAAAAACTTAAAGAGCATAAATCATTTAGATTATTTAATAGAGAAAATGAGAAAGATTTTACTTAAAAGTTACCACTATTATCAAATTTCAAACACAAAAAAATATTATTAATTACTACACGGCTAAAAGTACCCAAGTTTCGGGTATTGAAACTCAGACAATTTAATATTTCAAAAATTTTAAACAAAAATTGTAATCTTTCAACTTAATAAAATGATAAGAATGAAGACAGAAATTTCAAAAGTAAAAAAAGTATAAAAATTGTCTAAATCATATCGGAATGTTTACTTGTGTATTTTTGTGTACTTAACTAAAGTGAAAAATTACCTTGTTTGAATCAAAACTATGTTTATTAACCGACTTCTTCAAAAAGGAGGAGATTCTCAATTTGGGCGGTATATATATATTTTTTTATGTATGTACACCGATTACTCCGAGGTTTCTGAACTGATTTACGTAATTCTTTTTTTGTTTGATGCGAAATAGTTTCGAATTAGTCCCATAAAAAATTGATTCAGGTAAGCCCATTAGTTTTTATTTTATGAGCATTTTTGTCCAAGTTTTGAACTAGCTCCTCCGGAAGGAAATCGAAACGTGCAAACGTGCTGTGACTAACGACATCTGTTGTTTTGGTTATGTGAAGTCTGACGCACTGCTGCTAGCCGATTCTCACGTTGCTGAGCCGATTCGTTTGCTGTACGGTTTCGTATTACTTCTAATCTATGAGCCCTCTGCTCAGTCGACTCGTTCTCTAAACGCTCATTAAAGAGGCCAAGTCTATTAGTATATTACTCAAAATACTCATTCGCAAGACGCTCTTGGATCTTACCGAGTCTAGAATTATGCTGATCAAGAATTTATTGACGCAATCTTAATTTTAAATAAACCTATTAGCAAATAGGACATATAAATAATAGGTAGTATATAATAAATATTAAAGGTTTTTTTAACGTAATTATTTTTTTATATTATAAAATTAATTATATTATAAAAAAGGTGACGTAAATATTAACTTTATATTTACGTTGAATAATTGATCAACAAATAAGTAAACAATAAAAAAATACAAGAGGTCATTTAATGATAACGGTCACAAAAACGAACAGAGCTCAAAACTATTTTTCTTATTTATTTTAAAACCGTAATGAGAATATTCAATTCCTTTGGATATACTATGGATTTTATCAAAGGAGCAAGAAAAAGTCCGTAATTTGGTACAAAAACTGATTATTTATTTAACTGTAACATTTAATTTAATTGAGATCCACAACTATATAAAGACAATATTTCTTTATTTTACCTTTATAATATTCGTTGGTTAAATGATATTTAAATTGAAAATTATTTTTATTAAAATAAATATTTACCTAGCCGACTTTCAGGCATTTTATGTCATAAAAAAACTACAATTTCTAGAACCAGCACCGGTTCATTTGTAGAACGTTTTTCAAGGGCGGCATTAGTAGATTCTTTCCAAATTTGATTAGGTAGGAAAAAAAGTGTGGATAGTGGAGGCGAGCGTATTTGCGCCTAATAAAGGGGCCCCTAAACCTACACCTGGATCGCAAGTCCCAGGCACTGTTTGCACTCCTCTCCATGCGATGGGCCCTGCACCCGCACGGTGAGTCCATGTAATGCTAAAAATTTTGTCTTACTTTAATTGAAAGGCCATAGAGATGGGATGACGCTGGAAAGACAGTTGACGCAAGAAAGACAGCTGGTAGCTGGAAAGATAAGAGACTGCTAGAAAGACAGCCGAGGGCGATAGGCTAGCAAGCCAAGCCCGGGAACGTTATCAAAAGCTAAAAGTCCGAAAAAGCAAAATACCCCTGGGACAGTCCGGGAGGTGGGCGGAAGAACTGTCCACAGGTTAATATCAACGACGAACACGGTGATAAAACAAAACTGAAATGCTCTACGTGCGGGAAAAAATACTGGTTTATTAAAATTCTTTCCTTTTTTTTTAATTAGGGTAAAAAAACGGTATTATAATACCGTAATAATATAGGAGTTACCCGTCTTTTATATAATTTAAAGACAATAGAAACAGTAAAAGACCCATTATTGAGCCCTGCGGAACACCGGATATTATTGAAATAAACTCTGATTCACTACCATTCAGAACCACCTTTTAATGTCTAATGGTTATGTAAGATTTAAACCAACGCCATAAATTACCACAAATACCATTGAATGCCAATTTCTCGTGAAGGGTTTTATGATCAACTATGTCAAAGGTTTTTCGAAAGGCTGTGTAAACATAGTCTGTCTGTTTATCTTCATCGGTGCTTTTAAATAAGTATGTCATAAGAACTAACAGATTCGTGTTATTTGAACGTCGGTTAACGAAGCCGTGTTTTTCAGGAATTATAATGTTGTGCAAGGATGGGTATATGGCAACAAGTCTTTCAAAGAGCTTGGACAGAGCAGGGAGTATTGATAGTGGTCGGTAGTTTTCAATGTCCGATACAATCACACATTTAAATATTGGTGTGATCCGAGTAGACTTCCAAATTGTTGGGTTACAAATTTGGTGGTTTTGGACATGATGGTACGAATGTTTTTTTGTTTAAGTTTAATTTAAGACTGTATTTGTCAGTAAGACTTAAATCGGCGGTTTGTTTTAAAACTTTATCAGTATGATCTCACAAGACACTCCTCAACGTTGCAAATAATGTCTTCGATCGGTATTTTAATTGGAGTTGGTGCAAAATTTAAGCCTCTTTCTAGTATTTCAACGGTTGGTTTATCAATATTTTGTTTTGACAGATTAACAACTGAGGTATGTATTGCTAGGTTATTACTAGTTAATTTAGATTTATTAGACTTAATGTCTGATTTATTCTTAATAAATTTCTCGAATTTATTTATTTGCCTCTCTTTAAATCAATTGTATTTAGCTGTGGCGCGTTTAGTTATTATAGTTTATAGTAGCGTTTATTATTTAGTTATATCTTAACATTTTTGCTAATCTGCCTTGGACAATTTTAATTCTACATTTTTGTTAAGGATATCAATTTATTGTTATAATCACTTAATTGACGTGCATCCGAACGGTGCAACTGTTAAATAAGATGTCTAAGTAATAAAGTTTGTTCTTTGATATTGCTCACTCATCATACGAAATATAACTATAATAGCTAGGTTATGCCGATTATTTATAAGATTGTGAATATAATAAAATAAAGAAGTTCTTAAAATTTATACATTACAATAAAAAAAAGCTTATTTTATTGTTTAATCATAGCCACCAATTATTATAGTATTTTACTACACTTTCTGTACTCTTAGTTTAACTGAAGAGGAATGTCCGGTCCGAGATTAATATTCAAATCGTATTATTTATTGTATTATCAGCAAAACTCTACAAGATACAATGGCCAAGTAATGACAATTAGTTTTTTTTTTTTTTTATTTATATACCAATTATTAAATAACTTTTCTCTGCTATTTATATGTTATTTAATTATTTAAATGGGTGTTTATGACTTAATCGGTGTTTGTTAATCATGGATTAGTATTTAGTGAGTATGTAATAAAAAAATAAGGCTAATGGGAGTGAAAAGGTATTTAATACTAGTAAAGAGTCTAAAAATAATGTAAAGTAATTTTTCAAAACGTTGAAAAATAAAAACAACTTGAAAAATAATGAATGAAGAAACTGGAAAAGCTTTTGAAACTTTCTCAACTAATATTCTAATTACCACAACTGAATGTTTAAGCTCTTCAACCACCGCCGATACTCCTTACGGGCAATGTAGATCGATTTAGAATTAGTGTTTGCTTAGTTTGCTTAGTCACGTCATATTAGTTATCTAGATTTATAGTTATAATTAACATCGTGTTATGTTGTTACTATTAGTTTTAGGTTAATTTCGATTTAGAATTAATTTTAATTTTCATAAAGTCATGTCATGCAAAAAATTTACTTGTGGCAGTTTGATGAGATAACCAGTGTGCGGTTGCTAGTGCCGCCATCTGGCGCGTCCCCCGGGTTGCGGATAGGGGAGGTCCCCCCAGATATGGGGGGCACCGGCTTCGGCCGGCGCGGACAGCTACTAGCAAATGTGGCTGCTTGCTTTTCGGAGCGAGCATTGCACGGCCACAAGATCTCGGAAGCCCACACTGAGCGGGAACGAGGGCTGGACGGACGGAGCTTGCTCTGATCTTCTGGCTGCGAGGAAGACAACCTCTATAAAAAATCACCCTTTTTTCGTTGTGTCGTCGTCGTGTTGTCTTTTCTTCTTCGTGTTTCTGCGTCTTTTCTTTTCTTTGTTTTGTGTCGGTCCGGGGGTGCGGTGTCTGCCGAAGGGCCGTGTAAGGACGAGGGCGCCCAATTCACATGAAATATGAGCGATTCTAAAAAGAGTCCCCAGGCGGGTGCTGAATCCCGCACGGCCGCTGTTGCCGTTTGCCCCTCGTACTCTGGGGGGGGGCAAGAACCGCTCGCGTGCAGGAGTCCCTGCCCTGGTCGATACCACACCGACCAGGCTAAACAAAAATAGTGTGAGGCGTGGTGGCGTAGTGGATGAGGTCGTCGTTGAGCTCACAGACTCCGACGACCTGACGGATCCGCGTCCTGCATCCAGCAGGAAGCGTATCCATGGGGTGATCCGGTCCCCGGGCAGTGCTACGGATTCCGATCCCGAGTCGTTTGTTGGCGTGGCTAAGGTCAACACGGCTTGGCGTGGAAGAGTAGCGCCTAAAGGACGAGGAAGTGGGCTCGCCCAGGCCAGGGCCGAGTTGCGAGCCATGGAGGAGGAGGCGGAGGAGGCCGAGTTTGAGCGCGTACTGAGCGCTCGGGCCCTCCGCTGGAGGAGAAGGGCAGGTTTGGACGGGCGCGCGCCGGTATCCGACGAAGACCTTTCGTCGGAGGTGCAGCCCGTGCCGGACCTGTCCAGCCTAGGTACGGAGGAACTCCGGGCCGTCGCTGGACGTCACGCCGCCTCGATATTCGAGGTGACCGCGAAGTCCAAGAACCTTAAAGATACGATGGTCAAGGCTCTGAGGGAGGCTACCAACAATTTGTTGGAAGTCGTGTCGGCCTTGACCAGTCGGACGGAACCGGAGGAGGTGACCCGCGTTCGGGCGGACAACGCCCGTCTCCAACGCGAGGTGACCGCCATGAGGGCGGAGATTAGGGCAGCGAGGAAGGAGATCGCTGAAGTGAGAGCGTCGGCGGCCACAGCCGCGGTTTCGGCACCCTCACTGGAGGCGGACTCCTTAGAGGAGCTGAAAAGCTCAATCATAACCTCAGTCGGGGTTATGGTGAACGCGCGCCTGAGGGGGATTGAAGATCGGCTTCTCCCGGAGAAGCGTCTTCGACCGTCGTTAGCGGCGGAAAGACGGAGAAAGGCGGCCGCTCCCACGGCCACGGATCGTCTGCAAGGGCGCCCAGCGCCGGTCTTGCAGACTGGGTCCGTGCCGTCGGTGACTCGGCGTGTGCGTCCGGTGGATACACGACCCCCAGCAGCGCCTGTTGTTGCTGGGGATAACTCGTGGTCCACCGTTGTCCGAAAAAAGGGGAAGAAGAAGTCGTCTCCAACAGTTGCGGGGACTGACTTGGTGAAAAGGAAAAAGAAAAGAAAGAAAGGAAAGAGTCAGGGGCGAGGTCTACCCAAGCTGCCGGCTCCGCGGACTCCTGCAGTGTTGTTAACGCTGCAGAGCTACGCGGAAGGCAAGGGTATGACCTACGCCATGGTTTTGAGGGCTGCCGCCGAGAGGGTCAACCTCTCGGAGCTTGGTCTCTCAGACGGGCTCCGCATTAGGCGAACGCAGGGGGGTGCCAGACTCCTGAAGTTACCGAACGGTACTCCGGAGCAGGCAGAAAAGCTGGCGGCGAAGCTTCGCCCATCTCTGAGTGGATTGGCTGACGCCGTCCGTCCCGTTAAGCGGGTGGGGGTCCGGATAAAGGACCTGGACGACTCAGTAACCAAGGAGAGTCTAGTGGAAGCGATTTGTCGCATCACTGACTGCCCTGGCGAGGCCCTCCTTGTGGGGGAGATCCGCCGGGGCGGCTACGGGGGCATGGGCGTTTCCTTTGCCCGGCTCCCCGTCGATGTGGCAAAACCGCTCGTAGACGCGGGAAGGATTCTGGTGGGCTGGAGCTCAGCCAGGGTGGAGCTGCTGGAGGCGCAGCCGCTGCGTTGCTTCAGGTGCCTTGCACCTGGGCATGTGCGTGCGGCTTGCCCGTCCGCGGTCGACCGAAGCGCCGCCTGTTTCCGGTGCGGTGGTGAGGGGCATACCCGAGCCACTTGCACCGGAATGTTGCGGTGCGCGGTCTGTGCGGACCGAGGTCTCATAGCGACCCACTTATTGGGGAGCCGAGTGTGCAAGGCTCCGCGGGTTCGAGGATTAGCACCTGGTGCGAAACCCTCGAGCGCGGAGCCCAGCACGGAGCCGGCTGTGGCTATGGCAACATAGTCACATCGAGCTTCAGCGGGAGAGGCTGCGAAGGAGAAGGGTCCAGCCCGTTCCTTCCCAGCCGTAGGCCTAGGTGAGAGGGGGGGGCGACCTCTCTCGCCATTGCACTAGGTCTATGAGGTAGGGGTACACTGGTTGCCCGGGGTACCCCTATATGGAGGAGTTACGCCGGGGCGTCACGGTGAGTGCGAAAGCGATCCCGTGGCGTCCCATGGCAGCGTCGTGGGCAGCCGTTGGTTTTTTAGTGGGGTGCCTTAAAAATGGCAGTCGCTGGGTGCCGCACATACCGCCCGGCCATCGCCTTCCTGGCCTGGGTGACGATGCGGAAACGCATTTTTCCAACGAAAAAAAAATAAAAAAATAAAAAAAAATAAAAAAAAAAAAAATAAAAAAAAAAAAGTTTGATGAGATAAAGTCCCTTTATTTAAAAACAATAAAACATTATAATATAACCTTGAACCCGATATTAATTTTCTTAGCGACTCTACTTAATAAAAACAAAATATTACACATTTCGCATTTCATAAATGTATTTTTGTATGTCACAAGTTCAATTAAGTGTTTATAATATATTTTAAAAAGAGCTCTATATAGCGCTTAAAAGCGATTTTTTTTTAAAGTTCAAACATGCTTAATATACTTTACATATATTTAATAAATATAAGTATGTACGTAAATGATCGCTTCAATACAGAATTAAGATCATATTAAGAACAGAATGTCCAAAGTAATGTATTAATAAAGGTATTTTCAGATCTTCTAGTGTCTTTCTGTAAAACTGCTGTCATTGCCTTTCTTAAAGCTATTTCATAATATAAAGTAACAGCGTAATGACTTCGAAAGTTACCTTGTAACAGCTACCTCGGTGAAGGCAAATTGATTTGCAATTATCTTATAATATCTGTACCAGTGGTTGGATATCTAATTGTGAATTTCTCGTCAGAAACAACGTTCGTTGTGTTGTTAAAGTTTAAGTAATGAAAACGTTACAAAACAAACATATTCTCTTTTATAATATACGTTAACTTAAGGGTTATTATTTATATTAATTTATATTTTATGACTATTACCTAATTATTATTGTAATCTGGTAATAGCTCATGACAACAAATAATAATGTTAATTATAGAGAACTCTTTTTGTACAGAGTTTTGTCTCAATGTCCCAACAGAATGGTGCACTAATTTGTCTTTGAAACATTTTGTATCCGCATATCAAAATATATCCATTTACTACTGATATATATAGGTCAGCAATTAAGTGCTGTATATAATACCGAAGGCTAAATCACATTGTTTCATCATAATCTACACCGTGCTTCTTGACAGCTGTCGCAATATTCAAAATTGATTTCCTGGTTTTTTCTACTGTATTTTCGAACGTATTTTAAAGATATAAGGTCTCTATTTGACTACCACAGTTCAACATTGTATCAGCCTTATATAATTTTTGCTTAGTCACGTCATATTAGTTATCTAGATTTATAGTTATAATTAACATCGTGTTATGTTGTTACTATTAGTTTTAGGTTAATTTCTATTTTGTAAGAAAAACTATGTAATCGTTGTTTCATAAAATTAAAAGTCTTGTTACTTTTGATCCGTATAAGCATCTAATGTAATATTATTACGTCTTTTTTTGGGTTAAATAATTTATGTTATTTAATAGACTTAGTCAAAACTTTTTATTACCTTCTTATAGTCGATAAAGTGATTATAGTATCTAGTTAAGTTTCGCCATACACATAAAACGATGCAATCTACGTATCGGCACTCTGGGGAACCGAATTATTTATAGCCGCATGAATCACATTGATTATGGATTATTAAGTGTATACAAAACACAAAAAATATACATATTTATATTTCATTATTGAAAACTTAAATTCTGAACTATTACTACTTAATTAAAATATTTTTTTATATATAATGCTTTTTAAAAAGTTTTTTATTACCATTTATTTTTTTTTAGAAAGAGGCATCCAAAAAATAATGGAAGACTACTCATGACTTGATATACTACACATGATAAAAGACTAATCCTTATTAATATGATGCTGAAAGATTTAACCATCTTTCAGTTATGTATGTATGTGTGTGTGTCTATATGAGTTATGTATCTTTGAATAAGATAGGTTAAGTAAATATAAATTTATAAGTATAAGTTATAATTTATATACATTGCACTTGCTCATCTCATTGTGTGTGTTATGATAAATTGGTAACTAATGTGAAAGGTACATCCTATCTGAAGAAGGTAGTACTAATGTTTCCTATTTTTTTGTAATTACGTTTATGTATGCAACTTAAATTATACTCTTATTTTAATTATTCATGTAGCTGTTGTTAATGGAAATATGTATATTTATTTATTTTTCTTTGTTTTTTTTATTTCATGTATACAGAGTTTTACAAAAAACAAAATATGGACAAAAATGTACACATAGGATTGTATTATCTCTATTAAGAATAAATATATTGTATACTAGACATGCCAAACACTTTCCACTCTTTTCCTTTTATAAAAAAAGTTTTGCCTAAAAGTGATCGAAACTTATAAAGCCGCCCAAACACCCGAAATTGGATATTAATCTTTTCTATATTTTTTACTGTCTTTTTTGTTGTCATAAGTAAACAAAATATAAATATCCAATTACAGGGAACTTAAATAACTTAGTGGATGAGTTTTTTAACTACAACGCCCTTAATCTACTAAGAATCTTCCTTATTTTTAATTTATATATTAATAGGTACAATGAGATTTCCTCTGTTTGTGACAAAGATAGATCTTGCCGTTCACATAGAGTTCGTACGAAAAAGGTAGTCAAAGTAGTGAGGGAAAGAATTCGAAGAAATCCTGGCCGAGAGAAAAATATTTTATCTCGGGAAATGAAGAAAACGCCTAAAAAAGTCGCGTATTTTAAGAGATGACTTAAGACTTGCAGCCTATATGAGACGTACTGGTCTTGTCTTAAATGATAAATAAAAGATGAATAGGGTAGTAAAATTGAAACAACCTCGCAAAGGGAGGTCACAGAAAAAAAATGTTTACGGACGATATTTTTTTTACAATAGAGCAAAACAAAATGACCGTTTTTATGCTCAAAGCTCTAAGAAAGCTCCCAATTAGTCCCAATTAGTTAGAAAGAGTGCGTGCTACAATTGATAACTGGCCTCAACGTTTAAAGGACTGTATTGCAGTCCCAATGGACACCAAATAAACTTTTTATATTTTTTATTGTTTTATATTTGAGTATTAAACACACTGTAAAGGTAATAAATGTTATTTGTAGATTAAAAGTTTTTGTTATAATATTTATGGCATCTTGTCATATATATCTAGGTATAATATGGATTGAGTTTTAAAAATACAGTAGACAAGTATTTATTTTATTTACTGGAATAGATTGTAAAAGAAATAAAAATGTCATTTTTAGAATATTTCTCGGATAATACTATAATATTACGACAACTCACTCGACCCCAAGTAATGTACAATTTCTCGAAGAACGGTTATAAATAGTTCAGAAACATTCTCCTAAAAAATATCGAGATTTTCGTAGATCGGAAAATACTAAAAAATAATAACATTTATAACCTATATCAGAAAAACACCTTTTTATGGATTTGCCACTTATTTGACACATTACACTTGAAGAAAATATAAATTCTTAAATGTTGAAATTAATAGTGATAGTATATTAAAACTTTACCAAACAAAATGCTTTAAAACAAAATGAACAAAAGAAATATCATTCAAGTAACTTTTCTCGTCTTAGTTTCTATGTAAATTTTTTTGAAAATTGTGATGAAAAGACCAAACTGAAACGTTAATATTTTTTTTATTATTAACTTTACGATTTTCAGATTTGACACCAAACAAAATTTTATTTACAGATAATAATAAAAAGCCAACCACATCATCCAGCAAGCGACCATCAAACTATAAAGAATAATTCACACGCAAGTAGTCTTGCATGTGAATTATTAAGTAGTCTTGCATAGCAATAACAATTTTTTATTCAAGAGAAAATAAATATAGTAAAGCCTATAATGCCACAACCCGACTTCAATCGACGTGCTTCTTCTGGAGCTGACTCTGAATTTGACAGTATGTGGACCATCAGTTACTCAATCATATTTCAGTCCGAGCAGGGCACTAGTCGAAGAAACTAAAAATGTCTAAGTATGTATTTATTTTTGTATATTTTTTATGTTTAGTCGCTGGTAAGTAGCAATGTTACGAACAGAAGAGATTATTAACTTCTTCATGTGTTACCAGATTGTTAAAAAAAAGAAAATTTTAAGTGAAGCCCGTTACAATATAGTCCCAAAAACTGCATCAACATCGTTTAATACGTTTCTGAGATTAGCGTTCACAAACATACAGACATAAAAACATACAGACGAACAGACAAAATAAAAAGCCATTGTTTTGGGTTCTCTTGCTTAAATAAAGTAACCCCCATCTCCCTATATATTTTTGAAAATATTTTCTCTGTACAGACAGCGATCAGTTACAGTTTTTTGTATTTCATATAGGTACATTTCTTGAACACTTTAAATACATATATCTTTTGATACAATAAAAAGTGTGTAATTAAACTGAAAAACTAAATGTTATTCAGAGTGTCGCTCAATTTTTATGTATATTTTTTTTTAATTGGTTATATATTTTTTAGCGTGCAATTCTAAAATACAAACAGATGAACAGATTTTTTTAAATGTTAGAAATGGATTCTGTAAGTTATCCCTTCACATCCTGACTATTTATTTTGTGATAGTTTCAATGTATAGAGACTACTCCTCTATAGATTTATTACATGTATAGAAGCAGATTTGCTTGGTACCCATTACGTGATTCATATAAATTGACATAACTTTTTTTTTTCTTAACTGATTTAAATAAAATAAACACTAAATATTAAATAAAGACTGTTACAATATATTCCCGGCCACTACATCCAAATTGGTTAAGCCGTTTCTGAGATTAGCGTGCACAAACATACAGACATACAGACCAAAATAAAAACCATTGTTTTGGGTTCTCTTGCTCGTATAAAGGCCGCTTATATATATATTTTATTATTTAATCTAAGGAAATGCTTGACAAAATTACACCTGGTAAGTGGAATGTAATCTAAGGTAACCAATTCACGCTTCTCTTGAATGTATCCACATTGTATTCGGCCGGAAATAACGACGCTGGCAAGCTGTTCCAATCCTTTGCTGTACGAAGTTAAAAAGACGACCGGATCTGTGCTTTCTATAAAACTTTCTATAAAAGAAGATGTCCCGGTGTAAAGTACTGCCGGACCTACGCAAGAACGGCAAGCTCTGCAGCTGCTGCTCTTGCTCTGAACTCAATGAATCGACCAAAGTTGAGGTTCGAGGAAATCTCTAAGCCTAACAACTGAAGCCGGTCACGGTATTCCAAGGATACATTCTGGAAAGTAGGAGCCTAAGTGAAAGGGCTCCTTTTGGCGGTGAACAGACACGTCTACGTTTTTGTGGCGTTGAATTTGACAACATTGGCATTGCTCCATGCGGAGACTGCCTCATGTTTGTCACTCAGACGTTGCACCGTGGCTTCTTTTTTCAGACTGTACTTATCTCTACTAGCGCGAGTACTCGGCAGATATTTTTCTACAACTGTGCTGTCGTCTGCATACCCATAGATACAGGGCTTCAACAGATCGTTAATGTGCAGCAGAAAAAGAGTTGCAGAAAGAACGGACCCCTGAGGCACTCCGGCATTTATTGTCAAGGGTTCCGAGGAACAGCCGTCGACAACTACTCGAAAAGATCTCTGGCTCAGAAAGTCCGTTACCCGGCTGGGTAACGGAATATCTGAGCTCCTGCTCCTGGTCTATATATATAGGCTTATCAGACCAGGAAATATACCGTACGCTGAAAACTTGCTTAAACGGCAACCGCTTCTCCGTTATTCTCGATGGCCTCGCCTAAAATGTGTGTAGCATACACACATTTTTACTAGGAGATCCCCAGTAGACCTATTACGGCGAAACCCGTACTGTTGATCACTGAGGAGATCGTTACCTTCTAGGTGTGCTAAAAGGCGCGAGTTCAATACACGCTCCATAATCTTGCAGAGTATGGAGATGATTGAAATCGTTCTGTAATTGACAGGATCGGCACGGCTGCCTTTTTAGGGCACGGGTTGCACATTAGCAAGCTTCCAGGATTTCGGCACTATTCCAGTCTTGAAAGAGAGGCGATACAGACGTGTCAGTACATTAGACAACTCAGCTGCGCATGTCTTGAGCAGAATGGCTGGTATCATCCGAACCACTGGCTTTATTCACATCTAAACGACAAAATGTTCTCCATACCTCTTTGTTGGTCATACAGTATCTAGATGCGAATTCTCAGCAAACAGAGAAGCAAATACATTCCCTTTCTCTGTTGCTGTGTGGGCTTGGGATCCATCCGGCTTCAGCGGAGCAGGCAGTGAGGGTTGGCAGAAGTTCCACTCGATCGCTTTGACTAGACACATCATATTTTTTTTTATATTTTCCATGTACAGAAATCGATCAGTGACAATTTTATTATATGTTTAGATTACTTCTCTTAATTATCTTATTTTAAAACAAAAAGCATTCATAAATAGTTGTAGAAATACAAGTCAGGTTAAAGATTTATTTTTAGCAAAAACGAGTTGATCCATTCTGAAATAATTGTGTTTTGTTTAATCGGATTACTGTAGAGTTATCAGTTTGTGCATAGTAGTTTACTAAATAACATAGATAGCTTGCTTTATAAAAGTTTCATGTTATAGAAAGTGTAGGTACATAACTGTTATCGTTTTTTTCTATGGGTGAAGCCTCGGTCTATAGCTTGTTATATTATAATCTTTAACGACTTCACATTACTGCTTATAGTTCCAAAAAAATTGCGGGTTCACAAATTATCAAAAATCTTCTCCTGGCTAATATAATGCAATAGTTATCAGCTTTGCAATGCAACAATTTTCTTTTATTAAGCTGATAAGCCTCATATAAGAAGTCGGTAAAGCGTTGATATTCTTGGCAAGCATGATAACAATTACGTAGGATGAGTAAAAATTTAAGAATCAGCTCCTGATAAAAACTGTTCAGACTTATGTTGAAATAAAAAAATAAAAACTAAAAATATTTGGAAAGAAGAATTGTCTTAAATTAATCGATAAATTTATGGATTCACAAAGGAGATTATATTGCACCAGATGCCTTTGATGATGAAATGACTGGGGTGCGATAGCCGCCTCGTAATCTTCGTAATCAGCAATTTTCTATACTAGATTGTTATTGTGAGTTGAAGAATCATGATTCACAATAGGTGATAACATACCAAAAAATTCATTACAGACACTGGGTATTATGTTCAGTGAACAGCAAACGCGCAAAAAGTATTTTTTTAACGTAGATATATCATTGTTACACCAAAATTTCAAACATGACTTTTAGTAGAATAGTTTGCAAGAAATAAATAAACGAATTCCCTGGTAAAAGCTTTTCATGTAAGTCACGTCTTTTCTGCAAAGTTGGACTTAGTTGGCTTATTACATGGGAAACGAAGTTATCCCATTGAGATATATTTGTGTTATTAGAGCTGTCGAAAAATGTGATTTATATATGTTATTTTATGTAATATTGTATTTCACATGTATATAACATTGCTTTAATATAACTTTTAATTAATTTATATTATATTACAACAAAATGCAATAATAAGGCCCAGATGTGACTAGTCAACGAGATTAAAAATATGAAAGTTATAATATATTATTTATCATGCTATTTTAGAGAAATTTTAGAAATAAATAACATTTATTTACGTTATTTTACAAATATGTATTTTACTTTTGATGAAGATTTATCTATTATAATTCCATTGAGTTTTCTCTGAAATACATAATATTGAAGTATTTTATGTGAAATCCAGACCATGTTATAGAAATAAGATAAAATATATGCTAAATTATGAATTTTATCAGGTTGAAACTAATTTTATACAGCTCACAATAATACAATGAAGGCAACAAATGTAATATTTATAATTTCTTTTTCTTTTCTGTCTCGCAAACAAATGTATATTCTATTAAAAGACAGAGAGCTTGATATATATAACACACAAATCGTATATAAACAACATGATTGACGAACACTCCAACATGGTCAAGACGAACAAAGAAATTGGTACGTAATCATGCATTAAAAGCTTAAGAATAGCAAAGTTTCACAACTTCTAATAAATACAAAAGTTTAGTCATTCTGTGTTAAACCTAACAATTGATCGTAAAAAGCCTATAAAGTGCCTCTATTCTTACACCAATAAACGTTTATTGTATTGTATTTGGTATTTCTTTCATGACCTTAATCGGGTCAACTTAAAGGAGACACAAGGTCTAAAGGAAAGCGTCACACTATCTGGTCTAGAATAAAATATAAGCCTGCATTTGAGTATATAACATATCTTACAACATCGTTAGGAATAGTATTCAAGGGGATATACGTATTTTGACAGATATGAAAAATCTTAACACTTAAGTTCTTTGATATTGAGAAAGATATTAGTTTTAACCTACCCCTTAAACCCCTTTGAAATAAATATATATAATGCGAAGAGGCCTCTAGTTTTATTGTGAGTCCTTTCAGTCAAAACTAATAAGGAACAAAGTTATTTAGTTATGTGAAGTGCTCTTAGAATTTTATTTATAAGCAATCAAAAATATATCTTATTAATATTATGCCTTGTATTTTCTTATTACGTCGTAATCTTTATATTAGGGTTTAGATAATTGAAGATAAAACAAATAACGATCAACTGGAGAGTAGGTGTTATATATTTAAAACACGTACCCAGCTATATTATAATAAAGATAACGTAACATTTAACTTACAAAAGTCCCGACGCATTTTTTATTTTTGTCCCAAGCATTGCTTTTTATAAAAATAAATGGTTAATTTTTCTATCATCGATCTACTTTTATATTGTACAGATGTTAATTATGTATGTGTAAAGACGAATACGGACATAAATGTCATAACTACAAACATACTTTTCTTAGCTGAGTTATTTTATTTATTTAGTTTAAATAGTTCTGATTTAGAAAACTTAGGGAAAACACAAAATTAAGTAATTAATTAAAATAATAAGGATTAAAATTTACAACCCATTTGTATTTTTTTATGATTATGAAATTAAAAATAATGTATTACCTAAATATTATTATTCTACAATTAATCATTTATTTCTTCAATAATTAGTATTTATATAATAGTACAATCATTTTTTTTTGCTTTTAAAGTTACACAGTAAATGCTAAATAGCTCAGAAATCTGAGAGTTATGCGACCAACTGCTGCTATCAAAACAAACTATTCTCAATTTGGGACTATTTATACGAGATCTCGCTTCTCAATATATTTTAAAATAATGAACGTTGAGATTGAAAAAATATCATTCAAACATATTAATTTTCTATTAATTTTGTACTTATTGACTATAATATTATATTATAAAAAAAACAAACAGTAGCAGTCGTGGGACTGCCGATAGAAGTGAAAACGGAACTATTAAGTTGAGAGTAATTAAAACTATATGCAAAAATTATATGAAAATTTTTATGTTTTATTTATTAGTTACATATGATGGGTTAAACAAATCATGAACAAAATATAAATACAAAGTGGTTGAAAAAATAATGAATATACAATTATCTTAATTATACATAGTATTTATATTTACACGAATTTCAATGAATTCAAGAACATTTTTTTCATTATTTACATCATTGTCATCGACAATACAATTTTAATAATTTTTAATTTTTAATTAATTACAAATATTTATTTTTTTCCTCCTCTTCTAACGATATTGTTTGATGCTTAGAAATTTTTAAATCAACGTTAAACGTCAAATTAGTGTATACGTGTACACAGGCTACTACGCGTGCGCTAGTCTGGCTCTCCGCGCTATTATCATTAGCATGTCAGTGACGCGAACCGAGGATTTTACCCTCTACCAAAACGCTCAACGCGCCTAAAGAAGTTTTCACTTCAAAAAAACATATTTACTTAATTGATGTTATAAAATTCATTTAATCAGAATGTTATATCGAGAATTTTTATGAATTACTTACTGACTTTATTAATTACTAGCTGTGCCTGCGAGTTCGTACGCATATATTTCGATTTTGATAAAACGTACCCTTTGTAATTAACAACGTATGTAAAAACTATAAACCTTCAAAGTTTCATCAAACTCAATCAAGTAGTTTTTGCATGTAGAACTATTTCTAGTTTATTTATATATTTTATTTTTTATGTTTAATCACTGGTAAGTAGCAATGGTACGTAAATAAGAGATGATTAACTTTTATTCTTATTCTATTTGTTAACGGATTGTTAAAAAAATGAAAAGTGTTGTCATGGGATTCATGACAATATATTCCCGAAAACTGCATCCAAATTGGTTAATGCATTCAAATTGGTTAAGCTGTTTTTGAAATTAGCATGCACAAACATACAAAATGAAAAACCATTGTTTAGGGTTCTCTTGCTCTTATAAAGGCCCCATCATGATTTTTAAAATATTTTCCATGTAGAGTTTTCGATTAGTGACAATTTTATTATATTGTATAGATAACAAAGTGTTTGTTTCTTAGTTCACATTTATTACTACATTAAATTACTTTCCCAAGAGTGACTTTAACAATAGTGTCTAGACAAACAATAGACGATTTGTAAGAGATAAAATTAAGGTATGAATAACAATAAAAAACTGGTTGATTCAGAAAATGATACAAACAGTTAAACTTATCTTTATATTTTATCTTTTTTAGCGTTCCGTATGCAAAGGGAATATTAAGAAATATATTTACTTTCTCTCTACAGCCAACGTGATTTTTTGCCGTATTTTGTATGAACCCTTCGTGCGCGAGTCCAACAAGTACTTGGCCGATTTCGTATAAATACTTTGATATGTTAGTTTCTCTCTTTTAATAAATATGTATGAAAAACAAAAATTACTGAGTAGGTACTCGTGGCGTTCTCATAGAACAAAATATGCTTTCCCTTCCATTACATCAACCGACAACAAAGTCATTCTTAACGTAAAGACCAATTTCTCTTAAAAAAGCCTCAAGTGATAAATACAATCTATAATACATATATAAGCAGGACCTTTATATTAATGTAGATATAAAAATTTTGTAAAAAGCTTATTTGGATCAGATTAGGTTTGGGATTAGGATTACTCCGATTAGGAAAATTATGTAACTGGTGTTAGATTTTTATTTAGATACATTAGAGAAATGAACAAAGCATTGAATGCTTATTTAAATAATTGCAGTTTTTTACATAGATATTTTGTTACTTTTACAAATTGTAAAAAACTTTTGTCCCACTCTGTATAATAGTCAGTTTTAAACTAAATAGTCTTACAGTTTTAAACTAAATAGTCTTACACTCTGTATAATAGTCTTAGTATAGTATATAATAGTCTTACAGGGTAACTGTCATTTTAAACTAAAATAAAAGTGTCATTTTCACATTGAATAGTTACTCAATAAATTTTAAGCATAATGAATCATTTTGAATTAAGAGATTAATAAAAAAGCAGATGTAGTTTATTTCATTTAAAATTTGACTGGAAAAATGAGAAAGAGTTATCAAATACCAGACTAATAATTTCATAATTATAAAAGACTTACGTTATGATACCAAACACTGAAAAAATTCAAGTACTAAATTAAGTTAAAAAAATATATATAAATACAAAGGAAGACGGCTCTAACGTAATAAAGAAAATATAACATCTATACCTTACTACGTCCCAAAAATTTTATATTTTAATTAATATTATTCCGGCAATTTCATCCGAACTTCGTTCGTAGTAATTACTTCTGATGTATGCATATGAAATTAAATTAATATTTGAGTAAGGGATGGAGGGGGAGCAGACAGAGACAATTTCAATAGCTTTGATAGTATAATCTTAACCTTATAAAATATCTATTCAAATACTTTTTCTAAACTTATTGTATATTAAATATCGACAGCTTGTTCTAATTGTGTGCTAGCTTGTATAACGACAAAGGTCTGCACTAGGGATTAGCAAAAGATAGTATATTTCTTGCTAATCGAGTCCATTGTGAACAAGCATTTTTTTTAATTCGTCCAATCATCTTTTGAATTTTCTGTCTTAGCTGTTACTATCCCTGGACTACCATTCCGTTATTAACTTAGTATTCGCGTTATTTGTTACTCTTTATTTGTGAACTGTCCATTTTGTTCTACATACTCATAAATTAAGTGTTTTATTTTATTATTTCCCATATAATTCTATACCTTATCCATACTTCAACAACACTTTAGCTCTTTTTCTGTTAATGCCTATGTTCAGGATAAATTGTTAACTTTTTTGTTGATATTTTGAAATGAACAGGTTAAATAAAATGCATATTTTAAATGTACTTATACCAAATAATAGACTTTCAAACATTATTTTCATATATTAAAACAATTTTTGTATACGTTAGTCTAACATTCCTGTATCTCAAGACCCAAGTCTTCAATGAATGTGTTACCAGTGATGACTTTTTGATCGAAAAAGCTCAAAGCTGCTCAGCGAGCTATGGAAAGAACTATGCTGAAAGTTTCTCTATGTGACAGATATTTGTAGAAAGATTAAGGTATCCGGTAAAACTCAAAGGGTTAGCGAGTTGAACTGGCATATGGGAGGCTACAACGCTCGTAGCACTGATAATCAATGGGTAAAAAAGGTTCTTGAGGGGTGACCCCGTACAGAAAGATGTAATATGGGACGACCTTTTATAGACGGACCGAAAACCTAATGAAGGTAGCAGGGAGCCGTTGGACGCAGACCGCTATAGGTCCTTCAGCCGTGAACGTCTTTAGACTGTTGAGGAACGATGATGATGTTTTCATTTCAGTAGGTATTATTTATAATGTTTCATAGCAAATAAACAGTTTATGATTTACTTAGCTTATTTTTTTATAGAATCATTCATTCAGTATTGGAACTAATTAAATAATTGGGTTGAATAGTTTCTTATAAACATTATTTAATACTCGTATAAATATTAAAGTAAGTTAAAAATTGTTGAAAAAGGATTTGAAATTTTGTGCAAATCTTTTTAGGGAACATAATTTAAAAAAGGGTTCAATATGTTATTGATCTTATGGTTAGAATATTTTTTGAGTAATACGAATTTCATTTTATATGACTATAAATAAATACAATCTTGCTTATAGTTGTTGCAAGTATAATGAATTTGAAACATAAAAACATAATAGTGGTATTAACTTTGCATTTCTGCATACTCTATCATTGTTTAGAGGGACAACCCGATTGATATGGCTAATAAAGAGTATACTGCATACTGGAACTCCAGCATTTCTAAATTGTCCAGGAAACCTTTCAGAACAATGGTAGCACGGTGTACTCTCGAATTCATTTATTTATAATTTTAATCCCTATGAATTAAAAGGCTTTGGGTGAAAGGGAAACACAGGTTAATCGTCATAATTTATTTAAGTGTGTAGTCAGTACTTTATTATTCAGTCACAATACAAACCTACAATTCATTCCGCCATATATTCTGTCAAATATTCTACTGCCTGTGGTTAATTATAGTATAAGAAAAAGTTATATTACTTTAATTTATATAATGATATAGTACACTTGATAGGAACTATGAATAGGGAAATTTTAGTTTCATACGTGCTAGAAGTCAAAGGTCTTCTGATTTCATAATATAGCAATATTTATTTAAAACCAACTGTGAATAATTTAAATAAGGTCAAATAATTTATATTACATGTGAAATATCATTTTATCTATCATATAAAAAAATATTTATTACCTTAATACAAAATAAAATTTAGACTTTGATTATTAATACTATTGAATATAATACACACTATTCTTTTAAAAAATAAATATTTTTATAAGGTAATTACATTTTTAATTAAAGATTTTTAATCCCAAAGTTTTACTATTTATTGCTTCTTTAACGAATTGATTCCATTAAACTTGTCTTAAGAGATAAAAACTTAGTCCTCTCTTATTATTTCGAAGTCACAGAATAGAAAATGCAATTTCTTTTGTTATCGTATCGGAAGTAGTATTCAAATTAAGTCATAAAAGAAAATAATGTGGCATATTTCTTTGTAAAAGCTTTCTGTTTGTTTAATGTTTATATTCGATAATGTACTATGTGTGTGAAATAATGTTAAAATTAAATAAATGTTATTTTGATAGAAATAAAACTATTATAAAACGGCATTTATTGTACTATATTAGTGTGACTACTATTCCTTATTCACATTATTTGTTTATCATTATATTTCATTAGACGCATATTACTTAAATGATATAAAAGTCAATAATAAATATATTTTGTATTTATGAATAATTTATGTTTTATTCTATTAGATTGGTTGTAGATTAGGCTATAGTATATTATATAACATCTACCTTTGTTTCGGACTTTTCGAAATGGAAAATATTTAAAGTTTTTTTTTACTATAGGTATGAAAATGTACGAAGTATGAAATACAAGGAAGAAGGTTGTAAAAATAATAAATCGTAACTGCTAGCTCACCATTAATAAAATTTGAACAAATCATTGCGCGTGCGCATTAGATGCATAAGGTAAGATGATTTCTGACAGATTGGTTTGTATGTTTTCTTGATTGTAAATTCATATTAGAGTATTGGATTATTGTTTTTATCGAGTTTTCTAACATAATAAAATGCATAAGTATATGTAGTAATACTACTAAACCAAGTAACAAACTAGTCCTACACAGTAAGCTTTTAACGTTAGCCTTCTAGCGATCATTTAGTATTGCAGAAGGAAATTATATTATATAAATTTAATAATATTATGTTTGGTAAATAACAAACTAACGAGCATATCTACATATGAGAATAAAACATAATATGATCTATAAACATGTAAAGCCATGTTAAGCTTATTTAAATTAACAATATAATAACACCGTCCCGATAAAGACGATCACATATAGAATGCTTAATTCACTGAGACGGACAGCGATACGGTAGCTCAGTTGCTAGAGCGACGGGACGGTTCCCCAGTAGTCACGGGTTCGAATCGGTTTATTTTTCATTCTGTATTTATATAAATTTAAAATACATTTTACTTTAATGAGACTCAATTTTAATGAGATTACAAATTATCAAGTACATATCAGAATTTTTTTTTGTATTATATATTGTAGTATATGTGCAAGATAAATGTAGCAAGTTTTACCTTTTAATTAATAATAAGGTTAATTATGAATGCAGCCGTTTTTGTACACCAGCTGCGTTTAGTACATTGTCCCATTAATGAAAATCATAATGAGGTAACCCCAAATTTACTGGAGTTGGTAACAGCTGCTCCATGTTGCTTAATTATGGTCAAGGTATGTTATATGTATTTTATGTTTTGGATAAGTGTTACATTTCAGGTACATTACAGTTTTTATGTAAAGTAACAGTTACGATTAAGACACGATATTGTAATTAAGAATACAAGGTCAAGTCATTCTTTACGTTGTTTAACAAAATAGGTTAGAAAAAATATATTATTTTCACTCTTGACTTGCATCAGAAATTTAAATTAAATTGAATGATTATTTCGTTATTAATATTATATTCAAGGGCAATATAAAGTTATATTTTTATATGTGTTGTGTGTGATTGTGTTTGAATATATTTCGTTATATAGTTTTTAGCATAAAAAAAATATTAATTACACAATTAAAAATTTTGATCAAGCGATCACAGTCACTAACCGCTAGACCAACAGGCTAATTCATTCCATTAACAAAACAATGGGTTCTTGAGTCTTATAAGTTAAATCGAAAATATTCTGTACCGATTTTACCGAAAGCAGCGTCTAATGAATTTGACGTTACGTTAAATTAATAATTAATACTGCAGTTCAATACAATGGAGAGATTAATTGTAAATTTAATTTTAATAAAAAAATAACGCTTCATTAAGTTATTGTACTAATACTGGATCTTTAGAGATCATTCATATGATAAACGTCTATAGGAACGTTTGTATAAATCATTAAAGATAAATAATTAAAACATTCATCCATAATCCTAAGTTACAGTTACATAGTTTGTGGATCAAACCAAAATCATAGAACATACAATGTATTTAAAGTCTATAACTTCGCAAACAACAGTATTACATAAATAAACCTTCATTTGCTTTAGCTGTACTAAATGTTGCCAGTGACTTGATCAACATCAAAGGACCCTTTCTCAACCGACTCATAATTTAACCTCTCTATCATCACTCTACATCTATATATAACATAAATCGAAATCGTAAATCGTGTTAGTTCACCATTTAAAAGACATTTATTGCTGTACCGATTTAAAGGTATTTGTTATTTTAATTTGAATACCTTACAATAATCTCCTTAGAATAATCCTCCTTAGTTAAATTTAATAGAAAAAAATTACGACAAAAATATTAATATTCAGTTTAGGAGTATTTTTAGGAGTTGATTTTAAATAATTAAATAACTGAACTACGTAAGTATATTATCATTTCAATGCATATTTATTTATAAACTAGCTGTTGCCCGCGGCTCCGCCCGCGTTTAGGTCGCTTTTCGCGTAATCTGTGGAAACTACAATTATGTAGACCTACATGCAGCATGCATGCGCATGCCGCATACATGCGGCATGCTACCTCGCAGCTATCGACATTGTTAGCCCTCCCCTCTCAACGCGCCACACACCCTGCACATCAAAGTACGTGTGGTATTTACCATTACGTATTATTTTAAAACTAAAATAACTCCTTACTTATTGGTTAAAATCAAATGCTTTCAAGAGCAATGTTGTTCATAATTAAGTGCCTATGATATTTAAATAATTTATTTGGATAAGGAATAATATCGTTATTATTAAAACACCTTCGAAAGTGTATATTATTTTAGAACTAATTTCATAACCATATAAAAGGTTATAGTGAGTCAACCTTAGAAGATAGATATGTTGTCGCAGACTTCTTTTTAGAACTTTTAAAGGGGAACAATTTCATAGAACATCATGTTTGCGTAACTTTCACCGTTTTCGCAGCGCACGCAGTTTTTTGTTTATTTTTTTACACTTTGCGTTAGAATATTCAAGTTTTAGTAATCATCCCTAATTTTTTGAAAATGAAACATAGCCTATGTCACTCGGGAATAGTGTAGCTTGCCAACGGTGAAAGAATTTTTGAAATCGGTCCAGTAGTTTCGGAGCCTATTCAATTCAAACATACAAAAAAATAAACAAACCTTTCCTCTTTATAATATTGGTATAGACAAGTCAAAAAATCTAGTATAATTTATACAAACATGAATCCTATAAACAACATATTTTATGAATACTTCCAATTTCTTTTTTGACTCATAAAAAATGTGTCACGCTTTATTTTTTTTTTCTTCTAATTACTAGGATTTTATGGGTTGGCCTATTTTGGAGATTGCTTGGTTTTATGTAAGTAATAAAAGTTTCTAAGGTGGGGTAATTAATCGTGAAGACAATAAATATTTGAGGATATATGGATTACATTAGTCATATATATAACATAAATAAAATATATGAATAATTCTAAATACAATATCAATACAGTTATATGTATTTTTATACATTCAATACGTTTCAAAGAGTAAGTTTAAAATAAAAATCAGTTATCTTCATTGTAAGCCTGAAAAAATATATTTCAATAAGACATAGAAGAATTTTCAAATCTCGAACTTGCGACTTAAAGGATTTCGAGTCATTTTAAAAACTGTCTCTTTCTCTCATGATTATAGATACAATAACGTATTCAATTGCAAGAACGTAATAAACCCCAATTGAATTAATTCTTTGCGCATTCTGTTCAAAACCAAACAGAATGGCAGTCAAGCAAGACACTTCAGAATGAGTTGTTCTATTGAATATTTTTTAATATTTGAATTAAAGATTTCAAAAGCTGGATAATAATATAAAAATATATTCAAGATATTTTTAAAGTATATACAGACTGAGTGTCCCCTCGAGAGACTGCCTCTTATTTAACACATCTGTAGTCTCTTAGAGCTTGAATATCTTTTCGTACTGTCAGTAAAATACTAGACTTTCTAAATATAGACTAAGTTTAATTAAACTTACCCTTAGTGAAGTTAAATTCATATTAAACTTTTTTTAATAGTATAATCAAAACTTGGTTTTTTCTTATTATTTTTTTAACGTTTTACCCTAAGTTACAATGAGTACAAAACATCTATAACTTTGTGAGCTGTGAATTTTATAAAAATTTTTACCTTTTACTTCAATAGCATATTAAAGTTTATTTATTATTTTCGGTCAAACAAGCGCACTAACTAGTAGGTACTGTATTATTGCGAAATCTCACAGAGACACAATATCCCGTTTCTCTTACACAACTTACTTGTCATGCATAGCACCATCGTATATAGGTCAGGGAGGATAGTTTTGTTGAATACGGAGCACTACTTCAAAAGATTAGGATTACAGTGAATGCCTTCGTATGGTTGCGGGTTTTTAAAGGTACCACAGGTGTGTCATACTATATGAATGACAATTTTTTCCAAGTTGGATGTTCACAACTGTTAAAATCACTATTAAAATAAGGAGTACACTAGCAAATGTTAATTGTTTGCTATAACAAAATGTAACAATTTAATCATACAAGGACATATAAATAATAGGTAGTATATAATAAATATTAAATTTTCATTATTTTTAAATTTTTAGTTTTAAGTCGGTTTTTTTTAACGTAGTTATTTTTATTTAATACTTTTAGTTCATTGCTACATTATCAATTAGCCATGGGTAGACCTACAAAAGGTGCTGCACGCATTAAAAAATACTGATCTCAAGAAACGGGAACGGATAAAAGTAATCGTCTCCGTAAAATGCTCTTCGAAACACAATTTCACGTTCTTGTGAGACTATTAAAGATTGTGAAAAATGTTGGTTGATCATGATGGCCTATATGAAATCACGATTACGTCAAGAAACTCTTGAACAGCATAATTCTACACTCGGTAAGTTCCACGAACGTCTTGCAAATGAATATTTTGAGCACAGAGCTAATAGACTTGGCCTAATTAATGACCGTTTGGCCAACGAGTCAGCTAAGTAGAGGACTCATAGATTAGAAGTGATACGAAACCTTACAGCAATCGAGTCTGCTCAGCAACGTGAGAAATGGCTAGCAGCAGCGCGTCAGACTTCACATTTCCAAAACAAAAGATTTCATTAGTCACAGTACGTTTTGATTTCCTTCCGGAGGAGTTAGTTCAAAACTTGGTCAAAAATGCTCATAAAAAAAACTAATGGGCCTACCTGAATCGATTTTTTATGGGACCAATTCAAAACTATTCTGCATAAAACAAAAAAAGAATTACGTAAATCTGTTCAGTAGTCTCGGAGAAATGGGTGTACATACATAAAAAAAATATACCGGCCAAATTGAGAACCTCCTCCTCTTTGAAGAAGTTGGTTAAAAAGTAGATTAAATATTTATGTTGTTTTATAATCTTATAAAGTTTATTAAGAAGCCATTAATATATTATCGTTAAAATTTAATTGACAAAATCAAAATCAAGAACATAAATATAATTATCACCAATACAAAAATAAGTATATATTTTTTATGAGCTCAAATGAAGTTTATATAGCTAAAATGATGGCCACAAACATTATAATATACTTAAGTCATTTTCTCGCACAATCAAAATAATATTCAATTAAAATGGCAGAGGGTTTAATATATTCTTGTCATTTAGTAACCGTTCTTTCGAATAGATATACAATGAGTTGTATTTATAAGACATGATTGATGAACACTCAAACAGCTTTTAGGCGGAGAATGTGATAGTAATCAAAGATGACGAAGGTGCTTTACGGTAGCTTATGAACATCAAAACAGACTTCTAAACAATCTAATAAATAAGGCTTCGTATCACTGTTGCTTCAACGTATCGATTGACATAATACAATAAGGTGTACATAAATTAATTAATTAATTAAATTAATGGTTGAAAATATCTATTAATCATCATGTTAAGCTTATTATATATTTTTAATAATAAATAAATAAATAAATAACAATAAAAAGTACAATAAACTAATATAAAAATATGGTTTTATAATTTATGGTTGTTATATATTCGATATATAATGTAACAATATTTTTTCTATAAACCTTAAAAGTAACATCGTAATTGCTATATCTAAACGACAGAGACCAGCTGCTGCTATCAGAACAATTTAATGCCAATTTGAGCTTATGTTACGGGACCTTGCTTCTCGGTGGCTTTTAAAATAATATTTTTACACTTTTTACGAGGTAACCTTATTTTTTTTTAATCTATGCGAGTCTATGTTTTAAAAGTCAATAACTCATATAATATTTCTTGCATTTCAAAAACAACTTCAATTATTAAGGCATTTTTATCTTACGCTGATAGTAGAGAGATATTGATGAAAAAATATTTATAATATTAGCTTAGTTTATAATATTAGGCCCAATTAATGGGTTAGGCACCCACGAAAGGCTGCCCCGCCAGCAACGAAAAATCCCAGGGTGGCTCCATCGTGCTAGTTGGCGACCAGACGAGAAGGCCCGATGGCGATCCCTGGGGTGGTTTGCGCGTCCCCGCAGTCTCCAGACTAGCCTCCCAATGGCAAGACATCACCAATTTCGACGTCGGGTTCGATACGTACCGCCTCGTTCAACTGCCATTTCCCGGGACATTGAAGCAGCCGCTTTGAAGAAGAAAGCGTTCACCAAGCGGATGTTGGATGTGCAGCAGACGCTGGCAGCTGGTGTCACCGATAGCGACACATCTAACGTTCCCAGCCAGTCCAGCAGGGACTCCGCTGGTGATCCTAACACCTCCCAAGTTCTTTCCGCCCTTCCCGTTACGGCCAACCGACTGTTCCAAGAGGCCAAGGAGCAGATGGAGCAGTCGGGAAACCTAAAAACTACGATTAAGGAGAAAGTCCTTGAGAACTTGGGGGGAATGTTCGAAATCATTCTCCGGCTAAACGAGTCGCGGCAGACGCTCCAGCAGCAACTGGAGAGGCTACGATCATCTACGGCACACCAACTGGCGAGAAAAGAGCTGGAGTACGCCCAGCAGCTATCCCAGCTAGCTGCCGAGCGGAAGGACGCTGACGTCAAACCCGACATCAAGGAGCTGCTGAAAGAGGTCAAGTCGGTCAGGCAACTGATATCGTACGACGTAATCGACTTGATCTCCAAGTCTACACAACAGCAGCATGTGCAACAGGCGACGGCCCTCAACAAGCAGTTGCAGGAAACGGGACTGAAGCTTGCGAATATGGTAGAAGAGGCTTGTCTCACGAAGACATACGCAGATAGCAGCTTCAGGACCGAAACCTACCAACGAGAGGCCGAAACCAAGCCATACGATAATTGTTTCCTCAACAGTCGAGAGGGATACAAGCGACGATATCCTTAAACGGGTCCGAACAGCCGCCGATGCCCGGAACAGTGGGGTGGCGGTGGACCGTATAAGGAAGGCGAAAGACCAGAAGGTCGTTATTAGCTGTTCTTCCGGGGAGACAATGGATAAGCTGAAGCGCCGCTTAAAGGACAGGGAAAAGAAAAAAAAAAAAAAAAAAAAAAAAAAAAAAAAAAAAACTACTTACCTGAGTCCTTCCGGTCACGAACTGTGAACCTGCAATGAAAAGATAACAATTAATTGGACAAGGTCTCAATCAAAATATTTGTATAGTTCAAATTAAGTAATGTTACCTTACCTCATATATCTTTAGTATTGCTGAATTGTAAAACAAGCCTTACCTGTACCTTACCTGTGCCTTCGCACCTTATTATTGTACAACACTTAACTGTAAACTAAATTGTAATTGTAAGATACTTATATTATTGCAAATGTCTATTTTTGGCGACTTTCGCACGTGTAAATGTATATAATATGTAGATAGAAATGTAAATATCTTCCTTATTGAGCTTTAACAAAAATTTTCTTGCTCTAAATCTTATTCAGTCACTATTATTAAATGTAAATGTCAATGGTAAATGTCAATATAATATTAAAACCAGAGTCATAATATCCTAATTAAATGTAATAGCACTGTAATCATTTTATTCAGTAATTCTCACCATTGCTACTAAACAGCAATCTTCAAATATGTAAAATTCAATTCCAAATCATTCATTACTATTATTATATTCAAATTAAGTTCCAAATCGCAACCTATACTAGTCATTATGTAAATATAAAACACTAAACTAGAGTTACAACATCTAAACTTAAATGATAGCTATTTAATAGCAACTCTCAATTATATGTAAATATTTGATTCTCACCACTACCCCATAAATAAAACTGTATAACTGTAATTGTAAAAGATAGAAATCACAGATTTAAATTTATGTAAAATCCTAAGTTAAGCACATAGCATAAATAGAATAAGTAATTTGAGCGTGTTAAAAAATAGTTTGAAAACTGCATATAAGCAACTGTCAAAATTGTCAAATACCGCTGACCTTAAATGTTCTGTCATCAATTAAAAAATAAAAAACAAGCGGACAGAAATAACGTACACAAATAACATGCGGAAGCTATCTTGAGCACTATAGGAATAGTAATCTAGTAATAAATAGAGACAATATGTCTATAACAAATTAAGAATTGCAAAGTAGCTTCCGCACGCTGATTATATTATGATAAACTTCAAAATTCACCCAACACTAACAATAAAATAAACATGCTGAAAAAATTATTTATCCCCAAAAACAGATTCCCTCCACCCATGGGGAAGAAAATAGTGAATAACCCAAATAAAAAAAAAAATAAAAAAAAACTGCCATTTCCCATCCCTATTCACTTTTATTTACTTTTCTCAGGGGTCCGTTCTTTCTGCAACTCTTTCTGCTGTACATTAACTATCTGTTGAAGCCCAGTATCTATGGGTATGCAGATGGCAGCAATGTTGTAAAAAGATATGTGCCTAGTACTAGGGCTAATAGAGATCAAGTACAGTCTGAAAGAGAAGCCATGGTGCAACGTTTGAATGACAAACTTCAGGCAGTCTCCGCATGGAGCAATGCCAATCTTGTCAAATTCAACGCTACCAAAACGCAGACGTGTCACACGTGTCTATTCACTGCCAAAAGGAGCCTTTTCACCTTGGTTCCTACTTTCCAGAATCTATCCTTGGAATACAGTGACCGGCTTCAATTGCTGGGCTTAGAGATTTCCTCGAACCTAAACTTTGGTCGGGTCATTGAGTCCAGAGCAAGAGCAGCAGCAGCATAGCTTGCCGTTTGGGACAGCTTCTTGTTTTATACAATGCACAGATCCGGTCGTGTGTGGAATACTGTGGTCACATATTTGCTGGTGCCGCGAAGACTCATCTTGCGGTTCTGGACTTAATTGAGAGTCGAGTGAAGAGGCTTATAAGCGATTCCGCATTGGTCGAAGCCGCCCTCTGGTGGAATGTAGTCAAGCGTTGCCCTAGATTACATAAAAAAATGTAAAAGGCAAGTTTACTATATAAATTGAATTAATTGACAACTTAAGCTTAAGATGTATTAAACCATGGAGAAATTATTAATACCATAAGTAGCATTGTAACAGAACCAGTATATATATCCCTTTCATCTACTTCACATTAACAGGACAACAAAGTTACCTTAATTGGATGTAGTGAGATTATAGAATTAAGATCGCTATGTATATTAATAGTACCAAGTTTTGAATAAACCAATTATAACTTGCTCTTGAGGATCTAGAATTAATAATAGTAAAGACGGATGATGGGTTACTATTATATCTTCGTTTCGTTGCGGCATTTTCAGATCGATACGACATGTGTGCCTTCAAAAAGAAAGGTACTCAAAAGTTGGCTACGCTCTTGGGCATCCTTTAAAATTGCAACAGACCGTAGGTGGCAGTGATCATTTACCATCAGATGACCTTCTACTAGTTCTAAGAAACATAAGAGAGAGAAGTAAACATAGAACTTAGGAAGTAAAAAAATAATGTCGCAAATGGTAAAAAAATGCTTTACAACTTCATTCGAAGTCTTCCAAAATTAATTAGCTACTTGACGGTTAAAAAAAACAATGAGATATACATACATACTTACCGAAATCTGAATCGATAGTAAATCTTCAGGTATAAACGAAGATATAGAAGTTAAAGTAAATTTTTCTGTCGATTAAGAACAACAACATAAGAAAATTGACACGAAGTTCTTATTTTTTTTTGTTGTCTACACTTTCATAACTGTCAAATAATATAATTCACCGTTGAGCAGTCGACCGGGACACATGTCCTTTTACCTGCTCCGCCTATTCGCGGCACCTACCTGGGCCGTCACGCTGACCGCCCAGCCACCTGCGCCGACCACCTGCACCGACCGTTCGTACACCTGCGCCAGTCAAGATAACGACCTCCATTGTGTGCAAGCCAGCGGTGTGATTGTGTTTGTGTGTGAGCCTGCATAGGGGTCCAACAAGTCCGACGTCGCCCTAGTTAGGGTACGAAACGCAATTCAAAGTCTTCGTCGTAATAGGCTGCGTCGTGTAAGTACACAGTCGTTAGGGTATTAGGCACACCTCTGTCACCTACTGACAGAGATTCGATAGGGTTCACGTTAGGCACTCGCCTCCCTGCTCACGCAGGGAGGACGGCTCGTATCTCCGGGCTCCACCATGGACCCCAAATCCGCGGCGGAACCCGAAGATCTGTCCAAGTCGCAGTTCTTTGGTTGGGTCCACGGAATTGCGCCTGAATTATGCCTGCAGTACTCTGTCCTGTTAGGCATCGAGTCCCCGCCCTCGACCTCGCGTGCCGCGATCGCGACCGAGAGCACCTCCGACATGGAGGTCGAGACCGCCACTCCTACGGAGCAGACGGCATCGGATTCTGAGTCGGGGAGTTCGTCCCCTTCCTCGGACGCTGAGGAGGACGACGGTTTCACGACCGTGCAGACCAAATCTGCCAAGAGGAAGGCGCCGACAGCGCTCTCCTCGAACGTCCAGCGAAAACGGGCCTCAAAACCCACTAGTAGCGAACCCGCGTCGCCCGACCGTTCTTCGGGCCCGGGCCCGACTCGCGAACGCGCGCCGATCGCGCCCGAAGCACCCGCGTCCGCGTCGCCGTCGTCCGCGCCTTCAGCGCCCGCGGAGGCGCCTTCAGCGCCACGAAAGTCCCCCGCGCCGCCGCCGCTTTACATAAGGGACAAGTCTCCATTTCACGTCCGCCCGAAATACCGCCGACGGTATCCGCGTTCAAACCGCGTCTTCGTCGGACCACCGTGGTCTGACTCGTCTACTCCGCGAACGTGATTACGGATACCACACTTACGCGCTAGAGGATGAACGCCGCTTAACGGTGGTCATCAGAGGGCTCCCCGTGGAGCTCACTACTGAGCGGATTTTCGAGGACCTTAAGTCCCAATCGTTCCCCGTCATCTCGGTGCACCGCATGTACTGAGCGACCACTAGGGTCCCGTTCGATCTCGTTCTCGTCCATCTCGAGCTTTCCCCGGAAGGAAAGCAAATTTTTAACGTCAAGGCAGTCTGCCAACTCTCCGGCCTTAGGGTCGAACCTCCACGCGGTCGCGGTTTTCCTGGTCAGTGTCATCGCTGCCAGCTCTATGGGCATTCCCAACGTTTTTGTCACGCGCGTCCAAGGTACGTCAAGTGCCTGGACGACCATGCGACAGCCGACTGCTCGCGGAAGGGACTGGTCCCTGAGGATCCTCCCAGCTGCGTCCTGTGAGGACAGAAGGGCCATCCCGCGAATTATCGCGGGTGCCCCAAAGCGCCGCGCAGGACACAGCCGGCAAGGCATCCTCCTCGGTTCGTCCAGCCTCCATGGGCTCCTCTAGCCCCTAGGAGGCCCGCGGCCCCTCAGGCATCCCAAGCCCCTCAGGCACCCGCGAACGCGATCGCGAACGCTTGGGTGAAGCCTCCGAGGATTATCCCACAGCCCGTCCCCCAGTCGTTGCCGCCGTCTCCGGTTCGTAACTCCACCGATGGAGTTGCGAGTTCGCTCGCGTGCGTCACGAGCCTCTTCGGTGTAATAGACATCGAAGAGCTCCTATTCGAATGAAATGAGGGTTTCCGCGCGGAACCCTCCCGCGAGGATGGAAGTGCTCCTCAAGCACGCCGTCCTAATCAAATCGATATACGAACACACGATGTCAACATGATGACATCGCGTGGAAGGGTAAAACCTCGCTCTCTGACTGTCGCTACATTCAACGCGAACGGGCTACTTAAGCAGATAGATCTAGTGCGCGACTTCGTGGTCACACACCAGATAGACGTCCTGTTAGTACAAGAGACCTTTCTGAAGCCGTGTAATCGTGATCCGCGCATCGCGAATTACCGTCTCGTTAGGAACGATAGGGCAACCGCGAAGGGGGGAACCATCATCTACTACAGAAGGTCTCTTCATTGCACTCCGCTCGATCCGCCCCAACTAGTCAACGTAGAAGCGTCATTATGTCAGGTGGGTATGACCGGCCATCAGTCGATCGTACTAGCATCCGTCTATCTTTCTCCCAATAAAGCCTTAGTTGAGAGGGACCTTAAGTCCTTACTCCAATTAGGTAACGCAACCATTCTGGCCGCGAACATCCCCGCTGGAACTCTACTGTCGCAAACAGTAGAGGAAATCTCCTTGATAGGCTAAGCTACAAGGCTGGTCTAGACTTCGAGATCACCGCGCCTTTGAGTCCCACGCGATACTGCGACACAGACTTCCGACATGACAGACCCGACGTGCTCGACATAGTACTCTTGAAGGGCGTGACACTCCAGTTACGTTCTATCGAGACGCTATCCGAGCTAGACTCTGACCATCGACCGGTCCTATTTCAGCTAGGACTTCCTCCCCTTAGGGAATCCGCGACAAAAACAATTATTAACTGGACGAAGCTTCGAGAGCAACTCCATTGCCCCGTATCAGCGCACCTCGAGAAAATTTCTGACCAGCTTACATCGGTCGAGGACGCTGTCTCAGCCGCGACTAACTTCACAGAACATTTGGTAGACAGCATAGGAAAGTCCTGGAGGGAGGTCCGAGTGAACTTCGAGGGTTACCGAGCACTTCCTCCGGACATTAGACTTCTAATCACCCGTAAAAACGCCGCGATTAGAGCCCATGACCGATACCCGACAGATGACAACCGACGGAGGCTGCGCCGTCTCCAGAGGGAGTCGAGACAAGCTCTCGACGACTTCAGAGATAGCGGCTGGGATAGGACGCTTGCGACGCTCTCTCCAACACACCAGGCATTCTGGCGGTTGCAGAGAGCGTTGAAGGCGGACACTGTCTCAGATATGCCTCCCTTGGTTGGACCTAACTCCGCCATCGCGTTTGACGACCCTGACAAAGCTGAGTGCTTAGCCGACAGTCTAGAGAGCCAGTGCCGTCTGTCTGTTCAATCGGTTGATCGCGATCATGTCGAAATAGTCGACAAATCGGTCAATATAATGTGTTCTCAGCCACCGGTCGGTCCGCCAATCAAGGAAACGAACCTAGACGAGGTGACGTCCATATTTAGGGCGCTTCACGCCAATAAATCGCCAGGTCCCGATAGGATCACTAACAAAGTGATAAAGCTTCTTCCGCCTCCTTTAATTTACCTATTGGTTACCATTTTTAACGCTCTACTGGCCGGTTGCTCGTTTCCGACCCAGTGGAAAGAGCCTATAGTGATAGGGTTCCATAAGCCGGACTAACCCCGGCATCTGCCTAGTAGTTAACGTCCCATTAGTCTTCTTAGTTCCTTAGGGAAAGTATATGAGAGAATCATCATCTGTAGACTGAGATCGGTAGTCGAGAGACTCAAAATCATTCCAAATGAGCAGTTCGGCTTTAGAGCCATTCATGTTCCCATCAGGTGCAACGCCTCATGGAGCACATACTGATAGGGGCCACTTTGAGGGCCAAGAAGCATAGGACAGGAGCGCTCTTCCTCGATGTAGCTAAGGCGTTCGACAGGGTCTGGCACAATGGACTGGTGTACAAGTTATACCAGTTCAAGGTGTCGGACAGACTCGTACTCATCATACGGGACTACCTGACGAATCGCTCCTTTCGCTACAGAGTGGAAGGCGTCTTGTCAACCCCCCGCCCCATCAGGGCGGGTGTTCCCCAGGGTTCAGTTCTCTCGCCCATCCTCTATTCCATCTACGCTAGCGATATTCCTAGACCGCGATCTAAAGTGCACCTTGCCATGTACGCGGACGATACCGAGCTTTACACGTCCTCTAAGGATCACTGGGAGATATACCAACGTCTCCAATCCGCAGTCGACTCCCTTGAGAGTTGGCTGCGGAAATGGCGGATCGAGGTAAACCCTGAGAAGAGCGTTTCGGTGCTCTTCGAACGGGGCCCCCCAAGGATCCTCCCGCGAATCAAACTATTTGATAAACCGATACCTTGGAAAGACGAGGCAAAATACCTAGGAGTAACGTAGATAGAAAGTTAGTTTTCACTGCGCATATTAGGACCGTTCGTAGCAGAGCGGCCTACATATTAGGTCGTTTATATCCGCTGTTAGGCAAGCGGAGTAAAATGTCCCTTCGCAATAAGGTGACACTTTACAAAGCTTGCATACGTTCCGTCATGTCCTATGCGAGTCCCACTTTTGCGCACGCTAATTTGAAACCCCTTCAGGTGATTCAGAACAGGTTTACACGGATTGCAACCGGGGCGCCGTGGTTCGTACGCAACATCGATCTCCATAGAGATTTAGACCTTCCGACCATGCATCGCTCAGTACTTCAAGGGGCTTTCCCAAAAGTGCTTTGAACGTGCTGAGCGACACCCGAACCCACTGGTGGCTGACGCCGCAGAGTATAGACCACGTAAGACTACTTTAGTCAGAAAAAGAAGACCCAAGTCGGTACTCGTTGACCCCGACGACGCGTTCACAGTAGGTAATAACGTGTACGCGTAGGCATAATTGACACCACACAACATACAGACACACACCGTCTGTACCGGTATAGACGAGGTCCCAACTGAGTAAGTGCTCCGTTGCTCCGGCGTTCTGCCGTCGGAGGACGCTAGTGTCCAAATTTCCTTAGCTTCCCTCCTGACTAACGACGCCCCGAGCCGAGGTCCGTGTCTCAATCTGAGACGCCCTCGGGACGTCGTTCCCCATGGGGGCCCATCTGGCCCCCCCTTATTAAGGGTGGGTCTCCAAACCCACCCGCTCCCCCGGTGACGCTGTAATAGCCAACAGGGCTAACAGTATAGACAAAAAAAAAATAAAATAAAATAACAAATAATATACAATAGTTTTGCAATAAAAGCTAAGTAACTTAGTGTTCCATTTGTTTTTATAGAGGAATATTCTACATTTTAAGGTATTAACTAACGTTTTTTGAACTGTGGTACTTGTTATGGGTTATCATTGATCTATATTAGAACTGGACTACAGAGTTTCTTGTTTAAATAAAAACGGTGTTGGACGAAAATTTCGTATTCAATATTAAATATTGTAGTTTCATGACACCAAGACAAGAAAATATTTACTACTAACATTTCCTTTCTAAATTGTGAAAGAAAATCTTATACGTTGAGTGAAGAACAAATGGTCGTATAATGTTTAGGGGCATCAATGAATGACGTCATATGTAGTAAGGCGGGGTTAACGTAGTGTGACGTTGTGTTGGTCGTGGTACGGCGATGGAAAGAGGTTTCTCAATTTTGTGATATCACATTTATTCACATTACAAAATATAATCCTACTGGCTACTCGCCCTGAATTTTTCAATTTTCAACTGTATGACGGTTATCATTGTAAAGCTTGGTATTTGCCATATGTTCGTATATTGAATAAATTACGAAAATGTTAGTGTCTCAACAATAAGCGCTTAGGGTAGCCGCGTGTTAAAAGAATTAAAAAAAATGTTAATGATATTAAAGAAAGAATTCATTGAAACACCACGAGGAATTTATAATCTTTCGACTGTTAAGATGTAAAGAAGTCATCATCATTCGTGAGTCATGGTTTTGTGGAAAGTGTCCAAAGCTCCTTTTTTGAAAAGATGGACAAAAGACTTGAGCCATAGTGTTGCAAAAACTGCCAGTAATACTTTAACTTATATTTATTAAATGTAAAAATGACTTTCCAAGCACGACTTTGACCATTTCACAAGTCACGAACTATCCAACCCAAAGTTCCACACTTTACAAGAGTTGAAGACTGGCCCTCGTGTGCCTTTCCATGTACCTTGTTTGAGTTCCTTGGACTACAAATCGTGGTCAGTTTTAGCTGACATTCAATCACTTTAAATGTTAGGAGCAAGTAATCATTAAAGTTAGCATGTAATCTTCTGTAACCTATAAATTTGTGGCCAAACTGTCTAAGTTTTAATAAGCACTTGTGCAGTGTAGATAAACAACGGCATTTAGAAAGTATTATTAAATAATATTACAATGTTTACGATCTTTTTTTTGTTATAATAGAAAGACTTGGTACAAATGGAGCACAAAAATATTTTAAGAATAAGCGAAAAAGAAAGTAAAAAAAAGAACTATAGAAATAAAAAACATAATAGGATACGAAAATATCAAGCGGTAAGAAAAAACTTAGCAACTTCATTAATAAAATTCCAAAATTGTTATTGAAAAAAAAATACAAATTTCAAATATCTAAATTTTAAACGAAAGTGCATCTTAAGATACGAACAAAGGCAATTAAGGACATTCAACTAAATTTTTCCACTTATTAAGTACAAAAACAAAAAAAAAATTAAATAGTTTTGTAATATTTTTTTTTTATAAGATCTCAACTTTCATACTTGTAATAGAATACACAACATTTTGCAATAATTTCTCTATAAAGTGCTATATATTTTCTTATAGATTAATAGTATAAGATATTATTAATACTATTTTTTTTTTATATTTTAACATTCTGTTATTTATTTCCAATGATAATAATGAAATATATAGAATGAATTATATAGACAATTTTCAACTACAATAGTTATATAGATGTGAAACTATTTATTAATTATATATATCAAAGTGTGTGATTATTAATGTAGCCATGTACTTCATAGCCGATATTAATTAAGTTCAATATCAATATAGTTTTTGACGTTGATTATATACCCCACGTACTTACTTACGTACGTACTTACGTACGGATACCCGCAGGCCAAGAAGGTAAGGAAGGTAATGAAGGGTGGGGCTTTATCTAGATTAGTACCGTAGTAAGACCGCTGCCATTTTTAAGGCTAATCACTAAAAACCAAAGGCTGCACTCATCGCCATAGTGAAATGCTACTATAAAGCGATACAATAACATAAAATATTCAAAGAAGTTCAAAGGTTGTTGACAACCATTTCTGTAAGTTCACACCTAAGCGTAAATAGATTTTCCTAAATTGCTTAATGAAACCTTAGGAACAAAAGCCCGTATTTTGTTGTTGTCTTGAACTCCTAGGTGGTGTCTTCCCATGTGGTAAGAAAACAAAGACGTTTTATTAATGAGTACAAATCCAACTGTCTACGCCACGATTCGTATACAGTGGATCTTATAAATTATCCTTGTCTGACTCCTTTGAATAAGAAACCTTATGTCTTTATACGTTCATTACAAACATTATTTACACACATATGAAGTTCTACAAAGAGGAAAAAGTTAAATGAACTTATTGTTTTTTGCATAATACAAATAAATAAATATATTATACTTGGTATTGTAGATTTTCCTCAAATTTAATCGATTATTCAAAAGGCCTACACTTCCTTAAAACTACATCCAATTTAGATATATTCAATAATTATTCATAATTATACCGTAATTGGCCCACTATTTAAGTGATTTTGTCCTAAAAAAATGTTTTTATAGACTCAATGACTTCTTAGATGCATATTTTTTTGCTAGATCCATCTGATGCGTGGCATTCTTTTACATTGGGGTTTGAGAAACTTTTAAAGCTGACTGTACATACGTCAAAGGTGCTTTCAGACCGACACGACATGAGAACCTCCATAAAAAACACCGGCTCTTTCCTCAAAGATAGTTGTTGATCTCTGATTCAGGTGTTTTATCATTTCTTTGTTTTGCAAAGAAATTGTGAGATTGAAGCAACGTTTTATTTTTTTTAACTAAAATTTTGTAATACTAGATTTTTCAGGGATTTCTACCGCGCTCAGCAACGCGTTAAAAAACATCTTGTTATGTCGGGCTGCCTTATAAAAGTCAAAAAAAGTAAATCCAATACTGAATCTAGTAATTGAATTGACCTAAAAAATATTCACCAAGATTACTGAGACGAATGATCGATCAAACTTTTTTGCGTGATAGAACAGTCGTTAAACCAAGCTATTTATCGGAATAGAAAGTATTTTCTGAGATAATATGGACAAAAACTATCATGAAAATAATTAAGTCAACGGGTGTTTCAACGCGTCTGTGCATTTTTTTAAGTATTGTAACGAAACAAAAAAAATTCTTATCTTATGCGACGCCAACACATGTAGGCCATATTATGTACATATTTAATTTGAAGAGTTGAATACATTGTAGCAGAGTGCTCTAATCCTATCTATACTAGTTACTTATAATCAGAAAGTTTTACATTTATAACTTCAGTCTTACATCCATTAGTACGATAAGAATAGATAGTACAAAGACAAAACAACAACAATATAATGATTATATGAGTCTATCTCTATGTATACCACCGTCTCAACTAAAAGGCATATAAAGGGATTCCAGGTAACAAAATTACAGTTTATTTTAACTTAACCGACCCTTAGCGAATACGTCAGAAAAGAAGTAGATATTAATGTCTATTCGCAAGTATTGATATACATACGTATTATTTTAACGAAGAAAATATTGTACACATGGGATATCTAGAAATATGTATATATCGAAGATAACTTCCAATATTGCTTTTATGTATATTAGATACTTTAATATTTATTTAGAATTCGATATAAGACGAAGCGTTGCCTAATTTGACACTTCAATATCTTTTTGGTTATTGAATGATCTGTTTACTCTTGGAATATTATAATAAATATCCTCTTTTAAATAACCTATAATACGTTGTTATAATTGAAGAAACGTTTATGAGTTATTAAAATATTAATTTTAATTAATAAATGTCTATATTATATTCAAAGTTAAACTTGATCGTTTTTGAGAAAATAACTATACTTATTCTGATTTCTTTTTCGATTGTCTGAAAAGATAAAAAAAAAATAAGATAAGATATGTATTAATAGTATAGTTTACATTATCAGGCCTTAACTTCTCAACGGATCATCATAAAATTGGCAGTCACCTTCTATAGTATAGAAAATGATATGTTTTTCACTCTGAGAAAGAAAATCGCTTTTAGACCAATGTCTGATATAAAGTTACTATTATTTGCGAGTTGATCCACTGCCAAAAGCTTATATATTATTAAATTGCACAACTGAATATGATATATAAATATGATATATATAATATGATAATTGAATAAAATGTATTTCACGACATTTTTAAAAAATATTCAAACATGAGGAAATGAGAACATTTCCTAGCAAATCTAGTCACTCTAATTTTATTGGAACAAAAATAGTTTTTAATTAGTAAATGTCTACATGATGCTTGTACAAGAAATAAGGAAGTTTTGTTAGTATCATAGTTTTCTTAAAGTAGTTAGTGTGACTTTTTAATCCGTGTTTGTTTATAAATAAAGCACGGATTTTGTGAAACGAAATGAACATAATGTCAAAATATTGGTATAGTAATATGGTATTAAATATTTTTTAAATAAATATTCCAACTCAACTGAGTTGAGTTCGATGTAAGTTGTAACAAGGTAACTTTCAAAGTCATTACCCTGTCTCTTTATATTATGAAATAGCTTTAAGAAATGGAATGACAACAGGTTTATAGGAAGACATGAATACCTGAATGCATTTACATTTTATTGGAAATTTAATACCTACTTATTATGTAATACATAGCTTAAAAATCAATAAAGATTTATATTGTAGAGATTTTTTTATATTACTGGATTATGTTTATTACTGTAAAAATATAAAAAGAAATTCAGGTTATAAAATAAAATATTTGAATTTTTAAGTCCAGACGTCTTTATTTATACAGATAAAAAATATATCATCAATTTTTTTTTTTATCTTTGGTTAATATCCAATTGGATCTGTATGAAGACAAAAAGCCTTTTATGGAGTCCTTCTGTTGCAACAAAAATGTAAATTTTAGGAACAAGCTGCTAACTTGGATATTTAACATTTATGAAGTAGAAAAAAAACATTATATAAAGCCTATTTGAAAAAAAAACTGTCAATTATAAACCTCTCCATTATACTGTTTATTATAATATTTTAAATATTTTGTTGCAAGTATCTCTGAACGGGTCTTAAACAACACTTACAAGACATCGAAGCATATTTCTAGACTAACACTTGAATTGGTTCTACTTTTATGTTATAAATTGAGTAATTGTCATTTTCAGATCACAGAAACCTTGGCTCCAATCAAGAGAAACTACAAGTTACGTAATCAAAACTTATTTATTACTCATCCCTTTGAGGTTTCTTATGAAGCTGATAAGATACTGTAACAAGTCAGAATAGGTATACTTACTGAATAAAAGGCTATTTATTCAGTGATTATATTTGGTTATAAAGTAAATTTTGGGCTTCGAACTGTCAAGCAATAAATTAAATTGTCGTAGCTTGATTCAATGTTTTCTGTGGCGTTTTATTAGATATCTGCCACAGTCTCATTTTTTTTAATACTAGCTGTTGCCTGCGACTTTGTCTACGTGTTTATTGACAAACAATGTTTTATCTTTATTTTTTTTTTACTGCCCACTAAAAAAATAATAAAACGTATCTTATGTTACTTCTAATATCTCCAAAAATATGTGTACAAAGTTTCGTAATGATCGGTTGAGTAGTTTTCGCGTGAAAGCGTAACAAACAAACTTACATTCGCATTTATAATATTTGTAGGATAATTAATGGCATGGAATAACAATATACTTAATTACTTAATAATTTTATTACATGTCTATTAAAAAAAATACAATTTTTTATTGTTATATATCAAAATCAAATACGTTTTATATCAAGACCTACCGTTTCTCTTCTTTGACATGTAAAATAAATTCTACTATTCTATGAAAAAGTAGCATTCCTTATGATCAATCAAAACAATATACGTACTTATTCACGGAAGTGACCTATTCTGACTTGTTACAAAAGGTATCTTATCAAGTTAATAAGAAACCTCAAAGGGATAAGTAATAAATAATAAATAAGTTTTGACTACGTAAACTTTAAGGTTCTCTTGATTAGATCCAAGGTTTCTATGATTTGAAAGTAACAATGACTCAATTGATAACATAACAGTTAAAATAATTCAATCATTAGGCTATTGATACACTTGAATGTAGTGTAAGTGTTGTATAAGTCCCATTCAGAAATATTTGCAAACAAATATTTAATCAAAATATAATAGTGAAGAAGTTCAATAGTTAATATCCAAGTTCGCACCCTGTTCATAAAGTTAATATTTGTGTTGCAACAAAAAGACTCCATTAAAACTGAAGTTTTAAATTACCCTTCAGAACTTCAAGGTCTAGATTAGTTGAAATGTTATACATTTGATGTCCAATGCTAAATAAATACAACAATAAAATAATTATAACAATATCTGTATCGAGACTGACAACAAAGAATATCATCCAAAAAGGGTACAACATTAACAAATTTATAACTATATAGATAATAACATAAATATCAATTCAATTTAATATTTATAAATAATAAGATATTAATATCAAAGTTGTGGACAGTAATATAATATAACGATATAATTATTATACCAACATAATATTAACAACTATTCATTACAGCCCTAAGGTTTCCAAAGCTGTCATAAATTGTTGATCTTCGAGAGACCCTTAAGTTAATTTAGATACAGGTATGTTCAGTAATTAACTCAAAGTTTCCTCAGTTAACATGTCTTGCTTCATCAATTAAGGCTTTGATATGGTGAGCCTTCACCTAAACTACATTTATGTATTGAGTCATTATGCAAATATTTTCTTTACATGTAACAAGGTAATCAAGAATATGTCAATCTGTAAATTAATTTTTTCTAATATTTTTTCCTGAATCCTTAAAAATATGGGACATACATTTGAAAACAATAACAACAATAAAATATTCTCGATGTGCGAGTGTAAGTATAAATAAAATGTAAAGAAAAAAAAAATAATCAAATATAAACATTTTAAACTGGACTCATTCTATATTACATTGATTGATAATTGATTTGTTATAAGAGGTTAATTTCAGTGTACATTCCATTATATTTGTAATATTGTGGTTTATTTCTACATATCGGAAATCAAGTTTCAAATCGCAGTAAGTAAATTAATAAAATAATAGTATATAAAGTATATATTATTATGCTTATGCTTTTATTGGTGATTTGTTAATATTATTTTTACTTTTTAAGTTCATTTTAAGTTTATTATTGTAACAGTGGAAACTTTATTAATATTATGTATTAATTATTAATTTTATTTTTAAGTGTGTAAATATTGTTTGTTTCCCAAATAAATAAATAAATAAGTAACTACTTATTTAACAAAGTAATTATATTAAACATATTACCAGCGTATGGAACTTATTAGGCCTTATATAATTAACAAGGACGAAATCACAAGCAACAGCTATTTATAAATAACTTCTTTTAAATTAAAAACGTAATTATCATTTTGTAAACTGTACATAATCATTTTATGAAAATATAAAATCACCATTAGAACATTAAGAATAGGACAGTCACAAATCGATGGTAAGTAAAAATAAAATCAAAAGCTTTTATTGTAAGCGGGCTTTAAGCAACCAAAACTTTTATATGTCAACACTCACCCGGGAATATCTTCAAGTATTATCTTTAGGTATGTAAAATTTTAGTGTTAGGTCAATTTATGTAGGAATCAAATAAATAACGTTTACTGTACATATTGGTTTTTTGTTTGATAAGAAAAAATAGTAACAAAAGATAATGTCTAAAAGAAAAACAGTAATTAAAATAACATTTTTTGTTTATTAAAATAATTATTTATTTTTGATTCTGTGAGACTTGAAACTAAAATAATTGTTTGTGTTTGACCTTTTGGTTGAAGCTTCTTAAATACAGTTAACTACCTCTTGAAAACTCTTCAGACTTATAAAACTTTTCTTCATATTTTAAAATTACGTTTATTTATTTTTTTATTGATATACTTCATTACTCTTTACCTAATCATTGTTCATCTTATAAAGTGTCATGAAAGGTTACTTAAATGTCTTAAATTCACAACCTGATATTACCAATAACGATAAGATAAAGTAATATTAAAAGAAGAATCATATTGATTGATGTAAGAAGTATAGGTGACATTTTACTATTGATACTACAATATACTTTTATAGATGCTAATATAAGTAAATATAATTATTAAGATATAATTTAACAAATCATTATTTAAAGCATTTTTTAAAACAGAATACATTTAATTAATTTATTATTAATTATGAAATACTGATATAGGAATATATATTGTTTGTTTAAAAATATGTCAAAATATATTGACTTACAGTATTTGTTACCATTTATAAAAACTATTGTTTATAAAAAAATAAATCATCGTAACTTTATAATGCTATAACTAAATCGTTAAATCGTTATTTATGGATCTTAATTATAAGTGACGTCATATCTTAAATATAAAATATGACGTCACTTAATTCTCACCTCCGTGTGCAGAAATGCAAACTTGGAAAATGTGATGCAATGCTATGAGGAATAGTTGGGACGTAAGAGACTAGAATAAAGGTTAATACATCTGGCTCTCTGACTGTCTATACGAAACGTATAATAGTTTCTTTAAATGTATGTAACATTACCTATATTAATGTTTTTTCACTTCATTGGACGAAACAAGCGACTAAGTTAATAATATATAGAACTCATCTGTGAAAACGCAACTATTATTTAGCAATGATTTTTATTTTATAAAATCAAATGACAAAATATTTCAAAGCGAAGGCAAAATAACTTCTACATCTTCATAGTGTGTTATTAAAATATATTAGTTATATATTTTAAACAGATAGAGGAATCTTAATATTCATGTTGTACGTACAGACATATTATGTGTCGAAAATGTGTTTCTTAATATATTAGATTTTTGTAATAAATATAAATTTTGGTTAAATATAGAGTATATTTTTCTATTATATAAGACTATATATTTCTATTTACCATCAAATTAACATCGTAATTTTCTATTTCTGAGGGTCTCCGACAAACTGCTGTTATCAGAACAATTTAATACCAATTTGCATTTTTATTATAATAATGATTTGGTATATTCCTTGATCTGGAAATAAAATATTTATAGATATTAAATTTATCTGAATATTGTAATGTCATTAAAATTAAAATTCTAATAAAGATCTTAGTTTATTTATAAGATTATATTTTTAACATAATCAGATTAACTAACCAGTAGGTTAATGTTTTAAATAAAATAAATAAATAGTATTTTTTTATACTAACACCTAATATGTAAATATATTAATTTAAATAAAATACTACCTAAAAATCATTTAATATTGTCATAAATGTTTGTTTTTTGTTTATATTAAATAGTGCATGTAATTGTTTTCAAGTGAACTTTAGCAATTCCATCTAGACAGAATAACACTTAATTAAGGCAAATTTATTTCATAAATAGCAATGAAAAACTTGTTCACTTCTTGAATTATTCACACTCTTAAGCTTTAATATACCTTCATACTTTAAATTTATTATAGACTTCCTAAAAAGTAAACATCTCTATGTAATGTTCAAATGGTATTCTGCTACTATACGCATAATTATAGCAACAATATGTACATCATGGAGCTAAAATTAACACTGCAAGTGTCATTGTCCTAGAACCAGCACTCCCATTAATATATATAACATAACCACGAAAAGAAGGTTAAATCAAGCTTACGTAGACAGATTATAGAATTAATAACGGTAAGGGTCAAATGACACAAGGTTTTCTATAAATTGATTACGACTAGCTCTGGAGGGTATATTATAAATCGTAGATAATAATGGGCTATTATCTCTTCGTTTCATTTTGTGCGTGAAGTCAATACCCAATACTTATGCGTCGTATACCCTATCAACGGTCCTTTCGTTTTTACCGGAAATAAAGGAAGTGCTACCTTTTAAATTCTTCTTTCCCCTAGCACTTTAACCTATCCCAAAGTCCCTTATTTAGTAGATGTAAAAGGGCTAAGGTTTCCGCTTCACGTTCAGATGAATTTACTCCTTTTTTGTCCTACATTTTAAAAAAGACTGCTGGTACACTACTACATATTACGATTTGATTTTAAATAATACTACTATACTACTTTTAATATAAAATACGTATTCTTTTAACAATTAAAATGTTGTCACATGTAAAGCTTAGTATACATTAAAACCCAAGATATACAATTGTATTGTTATATTTTTTAAGAAGTTTCCAACAGCATCTATATAAAGTTTCATGAGTCTGAAATAATTTTCAAAACACTTTTTTCGCAGGACGTCTTCAAACACGGTGAAGATATCTTCTTGCGATGAAAACTGTGTCCTCTTGAGCAGGTAATTGAGCTTGTAATTTTAAAGACCTTGTCTTCATCGATTCTCAATCGCGGCAACATGGTCGTTGTCCGGTAACAGGCCTCGAAGTCCCGTGATCTGTCACTTGTTACTCGCAGAAGCAAATAATGACAGTGCCTCGTGTTAAAAATGTGAATGATAAAAAAACGATCACTTCTTTCTTTACTAGTATAAAGGACTCCATTTAAGATTATTATTTTGTTGGTATTCATTTGCTGGTGCTTATGCCAGGTCTATAAAATTACATTAATGTCAATAAAATTATTCATCTAGGTTGAAGTAAGTTTGCACAAAAATGTTCATTTTCGCAAAACTTTCAGAGTGGCTTACGTAGGATAAAATTTGGAACAATGTGATCAAAGTTACAAAATTTCTAAGAGTTCTGGCTATATAATAACTAAAGCCAAGCGGCCATAGTTTTTAATTACTAACTAAAAATAAAGTGAAAGATGATTTCGAAAGAGAACAGATTTAAGTTATCATAACTCTAATGTAATTAAAACATATAACTTATAACTTGCTTAAAACATATAACTTGCGTAAATCAGTAGGTAGATTGTATATATTACTTTAATTAATTTCTAATTACTGCACTACACTAATGGTATATTTTTTAATTTCACGTCACAAACAGATAAAATGTTAGCTTGATACAATTATTTCCTTTCTGGAAAAACTACCATATAATAGATTACAGCAAGAATAATGCTTACTACCAACCAAGAATAACAGTCATAAAATATATTTAATAGTTTCATATAAGTTATTCCGCTCATATTATAAGTTAGGCTATAAACCCATTTACGGTAGTTTCCTTCATACTTTAAAGACGCTTGGCTTAAATTATGCCTGTTTAAACTTAGTTGCTCGTTACATAAATTTTCTTTGAAATTGCAATTTTGCATTACCTTTCTAACTTACTTTAGAATGTTAATTATATAAGAATACTAGTTTTTAATGGAGAATACTGGCTTTTATTTACAGCAAATTAAATTATTTCACGTATTAAAAGAATTTATTTCTACGATTTTTTTTTATTTGACTGTTATTTTATTTAATAAAATCTATACTTTCCTACTTACCATACTTGTGATATAAAATACAATAATTTGCAATAAAGGTTAATATTTTTTTTTATTTTTCTTATGGGTGTTATATATTTATATTTTTTTTATTTTTTTAAACATACAATAATATTGTGAAATATTAATATTTGATGTTATACTTTTAATGTCTTAACAAATGTTTTTCAATATCAACGACCACAACAACAACATAAATTTTCAAAGTTTTTTGATTTTACGTAATTACTTCAGATTGTGTCATGTCCTTAACAGCCGATTTTTTTTATGGATTTAACTCACGTATAATGAATTAAATTTTATATTTACATTTTAAATCTAAACCGACGTTTCGAATGCTTTGCAGCAATCGTGTTCAAGGTAAGACGAGATGGAAGTGTCTGTCAGTAAGTCTAATTAACTGACGCTAATGATTCCTGAAATACCTGAATGCTAATATTTATTAAATTAAGCTCTAACGTTGAATTTTTAGCACAGATAAAGAAAAATAAAATATTTGACGAGATATAAAATTCTTAATGAATAATAAAATAATTCCTAGAGTTAAATTATAATATTAAGAAAAAACCAACGCAAACAGCTCTTACGTTATAAAGAAAACATAACAGTCAGTCCGTTACGAAGTGCTCAAAATGTTATAATATTTTAATTAAAATTTCGTCTTAAGTTTTTCTTCGCAGTACTTACTTATAAATAAATAAGTGTGTGTATGAGATTAAGTATTTTTTATAATTCTTGTTCATATACTTTTGTACATATATAAATTACTTTTAGATTAAATATTAAATAACACTGTTAAAAAGGACTTTTTGAAGATATAAGTTGTCATACATTTAGTTTTAAACTAATTAACAAACAATTAAATAAAAACAATGTTTTACCTTGATTAACGATTAAAACAATACAACCCTAGAACTTTATTTTTGATTTTTCTTTTACTTTTTCGAAAGTGTTGAAAGCAAAGCTCTTTACGGTTAACTCGATCTTTTTTCGTTCGCCTACTCCTACAACCTTAGAGTTACTTAATACAATTTTAACAGCGTCATTTGTATTGGCTCAACTCTCTACACATTAATTTTTAAATTAATTCTTATTGTAGTTTTTGAGATAGACATAAAAAAATGTCCCACAGAGTTAACCTGAGGAACGTTTTGAAGTTGCACGCGCGAGGACTTATCAGGCTTGGTAGAATAGCCACAATTTACTACGCTAACTTTACGAGATCCTGTAAAGCAGGAAATCGCAAACTAGTTGCATTATTAGCAAGCCATTAACGGATGCTATTGATTGAAGATAAATTGTAAAACAACGAAAAAAATTTTAATTGATAGGAAATGTCTTCCATAATATGCTCTTTGCATTAAAAAATATAGAGCTCGCGCTTATTATTCCAGAAGCGCATTTCAGAAACAACACGAACTCTATACGTTAGTATAGAGTTGAGGTGTTAACCTCAGGTGTGTACGGTTGAATTGTTGATACAGTAATATTTTTTGTATTTTTTAGAATGATTGCGATGAAAAAAACATACTTATAACCGAGTAATTGAATATGAGAATAACCATAAGAATGCGCCAGAGCGCATATTGATGTTTTGAAAAAGGGGGCTCAGCTCAACACCCGCTGTGTAAAACTGCGGCCCTAGTAACTATATATTAATATATAATGATTTTATTTAAGACAATATTTGTTATTTTTTAAGTAGGTAATTAAAGCTAATATCGTTTGTTGTGTTTAATAGTTTGGATATAAGAGTCATACTATAATCACATTGGCTTATTTTAATCTGTCTTATTTTCTTGTCAAGTGCCTCCAGCAACATCCTGTAGAAGTATTTCAGACCGTATAATAATTACATAAAGTCCAAAATCAAAATTTAATACTATTATATTTTGTCACATTAGTTTATAAAATTGCAACTAACGATGACAGGACGTTTATTAATATTGCATAACTTTCAACTTGCCAAGTAAGTTGTATTGTATTATATTACTCGAATGATCTTTCTTACATTATTTTTCGTTTAAATATAGCTTTCAGTCGCTTAAGTCATGTTACGTAATAGACACAATCAATAAATATTTAGATTATTAGGTTTGATATTATACACTATATCTATAACGAGTTATTAGTCAATCTGGATAATAACTAGTTATAAAAATAAATATAACTAGTTATTAACTATGCCAAGTATCGCTAATAAGTTACTAGTAATAGTACAGTGTACAATATAGTATTATGTATATAATATATTACTGCATGTAACTTCACTGTTACCAGTAACACATTAAAACTAGTAACAGTGCTTTACTAGCTTTGATGTTCATTTCCTTATGACTATCACAAGAAACTTGGTAGGTATATATAAAATCATTTCTACATGAGTTTAATTTACGTACAAACTAATATTAATGTATAAGGAAATGAAGACTAATAAAAAAGTTAAAGTATAATATTCAATGTTCATTAATAAATTCGAAGCAGTAGCAATAGCAGCATCACAGTTTTTCTAGAAATGCTAAGGATATGATCTAGAATGTTAAGGAATGCTAAGAAATGTTAAGATGCTACAACAAATCCTATTATAACAAATCCTTCATATACCTAAGATGTACTAGTAAACTTAATTATGCTGTTTACGCTGTTAAAAAATTAATATCCTCTGACTGACTATCAAGTTAGTTGATTATAGTTACTTTCATATCATAATGTCTTTTGGTATCCAACTATGGGGGGTTGTGCTGTCGATATAAATACCATATTCATTTTACAAAAGAGAGCTATATGTGCAATTTACAATATTTGCCCTAGGGATTATTTTCGTGGTAAGTTTAATCAAACTAATATTCTTACGTATATATTTAAACTCTTTTAAAAACTCGAAATATTCACGTACAAATCGCGAAACCGCTAAACTTTGACCTCATGAATAGGAATCCCGTATGGGTACTTAACTAGTAGAGCGAAATTTCGATTAATATACGTGAACATAGGCGGGTAAATATATATTTAATAATCATCCTGGTTCATTATTTCGTGAATTACCAAAATTATATATTTCAGGGCTTTGACCTATCAACTTTTCACCCCACATTTTGTTCACATACTATATCTCCGTGTTGTATGACCGCAGATAATTAAATGAGATATTTCTATAAAATATCAATATAATTATGTAAAGGCGCAAGCTTAGTTATAATAACATTCTTGGAAGTATCAAATAGAAATAAAAATAATATATAGTTTTAATAATAACATTTTTTTTTTTTTTTTTAATAAATATGTCTTTAGACAACATTTTTTATTTTTTCAATGTTTAAAACCGCTTGCTTATAAGGTAGGAAAATCATCTCATATGTTTTATAATCGTCAAAGATATTTTATTGTCATTGGAAATAAAAATATATTTGAAATATAACATCAATACATATATCTTTTTATAATATTATTGTATAAGAATAAATACAATAAAATATTTGCCTCTATTGGCAATTTATTTAGACTAGCTGACCCGGTGAACTTTGTTCCGCCTTAGAGGCAATAAATAAGCAGATTTTAGATTTCATCAAGTTAATTTTTTTTTTTGAATAAATAAAAAAAAAACTGGTATTTTAACGTTTCTTTAAACAGGTTTTTTAGACTGGACTTTTTAGGCATTATTTTTTTTTCTGTTAAGCAACTTGTGATACAAGACATTTTTTGTTGCCAAAGAATAAACAACGTAGATTGTCTCGCAACCCGTGAACATGCCACATATAATTGACCAAAGGGATAAACATTGATTTAGACAAAATTACGTTTTGACTGTCATTTTTATCATTGTCAAATTTTTAATCATACTTATTAAGGTACTCCTTTTTTGCGTACCTACTGTTATGCCATGTCAGATGCGTTTTTGTTACACCACGTTTTGTAGTGACTTTATTAAATAAATTAACAACCAAATATAAAAAGCTTCATTGGAATAAGTTCTTGTGTAGTTCTTCTTAATCCGTAAAACAATTTACTGTACAGTAAATAAAAATTAGTATTCTGAAATAAAAACCAGTATTCTTATATAATGCAAAATTTCAATTTCAAAGAAAATTAATGTAACGGGCAACAAAGTTTAAACAGGTACAATTTAGCTAAGCGTCTTTAAAGTATGAAGGAAACTACCGTAAAAGACTTTATGGCCTAACTTCTACTATAAGCGGGAAAAGTTATATGAAACTATTAAATATATTTTATAACTATTATTCTTGGTTTGTAGTAAGCATTGTTCTGGCTAATATCAATAATATTATGATTACATTATACGTGGGTATGAAAAAAAGACATTTATTAAGCTTACATTATACCGTTTTCTACGTTTTATTACAGTTATTAAAAGATATACCATCAGTGTAATTAAAATTCAATAAAGTCAATAGTTCACGACTTTGTTATTTGACGTAAGCCCGTAAGAAAGTTTTGCGAAAAGGAAAATTATTGTGCAGTGATTATTTACTTCGAACCTGATGAATAATTTAATTGACTTTAATGGGTTTTTATTGATCTGGCACTTTGTGACGCAAATGAAACCAATAGTATAATAAGCTTAAATGGATTTCTTTATGTTTGTAACGAAAGAAGTGGTCATTTTTTGATTATTGTTAAGAAAAAAAAAGTGCTAGAAGTGAAGAACGATCTTCAATAAACAAAACTTGTGAATATTATACAAGAGTACCCGGGATTACGAGGTCCGTAATCTCAAATCATTTCTGTGGTTCTTAGTACTTGGTCGTATTTTGTAAATAAAAGTTTTAATGCATACGGAACTTTATAAATAACACTATATTCATTACTTATATTATTCAAGTAAATCGTAAGATAGAGAAGTGTACCTACTTGCGACCTTTTATTTATAACATATAGCAGAAAAAAAGAACACTCATCTCATCGTTCGATTGAAGATTTTGATTAAACTGAACACAGAACTAAAAAAGAATGCCTTAACTTAGATCAGATTATTGTGAAAAATATTTATTAATAATTCGTAATGTCCTAATAATTTTAACATTTATCTATTTAATTTAAAAACATTTACTTACAGGCTAGGCTAGGCTAGGCTGACCTCTGTTAAGTTGACCGTCTCTGTTGAGTTGACCGTCTCTGTTAGTTGAGTTAAGGGGTCATAAAAGAAAGACAGAATACGATATAATAAACGTCTATTTATGTAGTTCATAAAACTTTTACATAGGTTTTATATTTATTCGATTTTGAACAATTTATGAGATGAATATTTGTAAACATTTTATGTAATGGATTGCTTGAAAAGACGGTTTTTGTATCCTTAATCCTCTTTAATGCACTCATCTCTGAGTAGTTATCTAATCTCTCTACTTGAACATGTTTGAGTATTCATCAATAAAGCGAAGGCTTTATGAATACTCACACTTTACTATCAACACTTTAATGTCAAGACATAAGAAATGTCTAGCTGTAATTCCCAAGAACGATTTATAAATCACAACAAGATATTAAGGCTTTATTGTTTTAATCGAGTATAATTTACTTGCGAAAATTAGTTTAGTTTATTTTCTAAATAGAATATATTCAATATCTCATGGTATTTCTATAATAATCTCATATATTTATGCATAGATGTAATATAATATCTAAATATACCACAATGCATATTAAAATATAAAAAAATAATAAAGTGAATGTCGATGTTAAACATATAAGGCTATCTTAAACTAATGTTAAAATGTAAGGTTTATATATAAATAAAAAGAGTATACAGTATATATACTATACATGGATATTTGAATTCCGACTATTTATAGGTAATATACCAAATATATTATACATGAAGAGATACGGCGCTTGCTCTCCTCATAACAATAAATAATAACATACACTCCATTTATTATTGTGTCCAAATGCACGAAAACTCAAGAAAATACCGAGAGAAAACTATACCATACTAGCATTTTGTTTTTATTTATTTACTTACTTTACCTTCATATTAAATGTAATGCATTTCAAATATTTAACTTAACATTTTGGACTACTACCTAATTGTTACTCATCTATTCGCTGGTCACAAAACATAATAGGAGAGTTAAAGCAATCTAATAATAGGCTTATTATCTTAAAGATGGCTATGTATCGCTGCTTTAATCATATACATTTTATAAAAGATTTTTGTATTTTCTCCTGTAAATGAGAATTTTAAAAAGTGAGACGAAGCTTCTTAATATTTAATAAATTCACCGTGCGGGTGCCGGGCCCATCGCGTTGCATGGAGAGGAGTGCAACCTGTACCTAGCACACTTGCGACCCAGGTGTAGGTTTATAATGATGACCCTTTCATGATGACCCTATGATGGACCCTTTATGATGTGCAGAAACGCTCACCTTCAATGTTCTCTATCTAGCTCAATTTGGAAAGAACCTCTTAATAACGCATTTGAAATACATTCTGGAAATGAACAAATGCTAGTTCAAGAAAGATCATAATCTTTAGGTTATAGAGAGGTTTTGCTGTTACACTATTCGTTCCCCACTCTATCGAGTATAAACTAACTATAAATTTATTCCTGCACAGTTCGTTGTATAGTTCGTAACAATTAGTAAGCTTAAAGAACTAGCGAGAGACAAATTACGGTTTGTTGGATAGACTTAGAAAACGCCTTTGGGTCGGTACGACATGAACTAATGATGTTCGCGCTTAAATGGTATAACTTTCCTACGGTAGTTCGCGACATTATTGCATCATATTATTCAAAATTAATATTCTCTATAATTTTTAATGAAAACCATTCAAAACCACTTAATTATAACGTTGGTTTATTTCAGGGCTGTTGTATTTCTCCTATTATATTTAATATAGTTATTAATATTTTAATAGACAAATTAATTAGAAATGAAAAAAAGTGGGGCTATCGGATTAAGTTCAACAACAAATACACAGAATCCATACTAGCTTTTGCAGATGATCTCGCGATACTGACACGTAATCCGAAACAATGTCAGGTACTTTTAAATGTAGTTGAGGATTTCTGTACGTGGACCGGCGGATTGAGGACAAAACCAAGTAAATGTTTTAGTCTGTGTCTGGGTAGACGGAAAACCAAATATACCTCTTACGATCCGGGTCTTATAATAGGCGGTCAGTGCGTTAGTACGGTTATGGAAGCAGCTCCGTTTAAATTTTTAGGTAAAAAAATCGATTACCAAGGCCGTACTCCATCGTTGGATGTAATAGTCGATAGCTTTTTAAACGATCTTAAAAAGGTAGACAACCAACCAATAAGTAACGTCAAAAAAGCTTGGATTTACGATAATGATTTAACATCACGTCTAAATTGGCCTTTCCTCGTGTATGATATAAATAAAACCCTTTTGTCAAAGTTAGATGCAAGCGTCATAAAGACATTGAAGTTATGGCTCGGGTTAGCGCACTCAGCGGACTCTTCAACCTTATTTAGAGACCGAAACAACTTTGGATTAAAATTAAAGAAACCATCGGAGCTCTACAAACATCTAAGAGTTACCAAAAGACATATCATCGGAAAATCTAAAGATGATACTGTAACTTCTCTCCCAAAAGACAAAGTTGCCTCAGAGCTCGAGTCACGACTTCAATTCCATAAAAAGTTTATGATAGGTGCTCAAACAAATAAAGTAGGGCTAGGATCAAGTAGGAAAGTTCAAGACATAGACATAACAAAATCTTTTATTCGACAAGACGAAAACGATAATTACCGACTCCACGCGATGAGCCTAGAAATTCAAAACGAATGGGTGACCATAGGAGATTTTTGTATTCCACTAGCTTTGAAGTGGCGCACCTTAATTTATGATTGGTCCCCAGCATTATTAAAATTCTATCTTAATGCATTCCAAATGACTCTCCCAGATCAAAGTAATTTAGTAAGATGGGGCAAAGCCACCGAAAAGTCTTGCAACATCTGTGGGGAGGCAATAGGAACCGCGAAACACCTATTAGTAGGGTGTAGGGTACTTCTAGATAAAGGTCAATACTCGCGTCGCCACGACAAGGTATTAGAAATTATACGGGAAGCGGTTAGTCTTTCAGTAGCAAGAGCGCGGAAGGGTATAACAACCACCAAACGATCTGTAGAATTCGTAAAAGAAGGCTCCTCCAAAAAATCAAAAGCGAAGCCTTATTCAATTTTAGGCGCGGCTCCTGATTGGACTCTCATGATGGACACGTACGAAAAGCATTACGAAATCCCTGGGGATGTTGGTGTTTCGTCATCCAGACCGGACTTATTCCTGTATTCTAAACATCTGAGGCGCGTGATACTTGTGGAGCTTACTGTTCCTTGGGAAACAAACATCCCAAGGGACCACACATTCAAGCTCAATAAGTATAACGAACTGACCAACGAACTCGATCGAACTGAAAGAGCGATCAGGAATAAATTTATAGTTAGTTTGTACGCGGTAGAAGTGGGAGCGAGAGGTATAACAGCAAAATACTACTACTACTTTTGCTGACAGATGTCGAATTTATTTTACAGATAAAATAAAAGTTTAAGTCTGGTTGTAACACGTATTCAATTATATATATATTAGATACAATTCAAAATTTATGAACACAAACCTTAGTAATAACTTGTAATTTTATATATTTTTATTATTATCCGTTTATTATTTTAAAATATAGAGGCTTTAACAGAATTTCAAATAAACGTCATACAAAAGTTTGAATTAAACTGAGATAAACTAATTTATTGCTTCGAGATGAAGACCGAAATTAACTTAATAAGCAACTATAGTCCCTCAATAAAAGGTTTTGTGTCATAATAGAGGTCCATTTGAATATAAAAAATAAATCAAAAAATATTTTTGTAAACTGCTTTAAAAATATTTTTATATGACGATTTGTGATTAACATAATCTTTTAAAATAATCAGGCTTCCTTTCAAAATTAAATTGTTACTTTATTATTCTCTCGCCGACTCCTACAACCAGTAAAATCTCAGTAGTTTTGGTCATACAAGTTACCTGAAGGAAATATACAAATTACAACTAAAAATATTAAAAAACATTGTATCACCAAATGTTAGGGTTGAATTTGATGACAAAGAATTCTCATTTACCAGTAAATACAATATTTAAATCTAGAGTTCTTAAAGAAAATATCTGGAATAATAAATATAGGCATCGTGTTGAGCATCCTATAGCGTACCACCACCTAACTACTGGCCGTAGCGAGAACCCAGTACAACACAGCTTCTGTCGATAACGTATACGGTGAGAAAACGGCAGATTACATAGTCCCTCTTTTAATAAATAACATTTGATTGAAACTATAAAAAAATATATTCATTAAGCAAAAACTTAAATATTCTACCTGTCGACAAAACACTTTAAAAATATAAAAATAACTAATAGATTTTTAAAAATGTTTGTATAGCAACTTTTCTTTTTTATTATTATAATATGTAAGTTGTAGTGCATTATCAAAAACGAAATCGGAATAAGCAGGCTACAGTTTTCTTAAAGTTACCAACAGTTTTCTTCTTAACAATGATAAGTCTTAAGTTTAACTATAAGTTTAATTGAGTTATCTTATGCTTTCTATCACTCTTCCATATAAGCAAAGTCGTAAAAAAAGTTAAAATGAAATAGGTGGAGATTTAATCTTATTTAATGTAAATATTTATTATTTTAAAAACTCCAAGACCTTTCCAACTATACAACGTATTATAGGTTATTTAAAAGAAGATGTTTATTATAATATTCCAAGAGTAAACAGATCAATCAATAAAGTAACCAAAAAGATATTGAAGTGTCAAATTACGCAACGCTTCGTCGTAACGTGTATCGTATTCTAAATAAATATTAAAGTATCTAATATAGACATATATTTCTAGGGATAATATCCCAAGAAAATATTTCTTCCTTTACATAATACTTATGTATTATATTAACCCTGGTGAATAAATATTAATATCTATCTTATCTATTCTTTTCTTACGTACTTGGGAAGGCAGGTTAAGTTAAAATAAACTATAATTTAGACGGGAGTATGTTAGTGTCAAAATTAGTATATAGGATTAGAAGGATTAGAAATAAATTTATCACACAGAAGTAACACCCAGGATACTTTTTATCCCGATAATATTTATCAATTCCTGTTTATCCAATTACACGTTAAAAAATGCTGCCTAGATTGAGATAGCGTAACGTAAGAAAAATAGTTTTATTAAAAAAATGCATTTAATAAATAAAAATAACCTGCGCGGCGAATCACCTGTTGACTTAAATTTTTATACCGATATTACCGATATTATAATTTGCCGATCAATTCCTTGACTTTTTTTAACTTTGAAGAAGTAATCCGAAATAAAAACGTGATTTTTCGACTTATACTGCAAAGCCGCTGAAAAAAATATTATTACATATCTGTTTCAAAAATTTAAGCTCTTTTAATTAAAAACAGAAAATATTTGTTTCATAGGTTTAAGAGTTGTATTTTAGATTCTATAGTGTTTTACAACCAAAATATTCTCAAATACAATTATATATTATAATTGAAATATTTTTTTTTAATCTAAATAATATATAATAATATATAATAATAATATATAATAATATAGTCTTAAACTAAAGTAGGGATTACTTTTCCCTGTAGTGATAAAGTTTTCTAATGAATGTAATGCATTGCTATGTATTTTCTCCCCGAATTAACTTCAAAGGTAGAAATGGAACGAATATCTTAAGAGTATCTATTTGGATAACGATATGTAAAGGATATGTACATACAGACAGGTTTATTTTAAAAGGATTGGAATTGAACATACAATTTAACAAAAGAAACGTTCTTCTTATTTAAATGTTAATTTTCAAATCTTTTTATACTTAACTTGCATCGCATTTAAAATACTAATTTTTAAATAACTTTAACAGAGAATATTCAATATATCAAGATTGAAAAAAACAAAATATTCTCAAACAAAGTAAGATTTTTAAATTGATATGGAATTAAAAATAAATTACTACGGGCAGGGCTTCGAACCCGCAACCTCTGGAAAAACGAGTCGCGAACTCAGTCGCTCTAACAAGTGAGCTACCGCATCGCTACCCAATCGGTAAAATTAACATTCTCAATAAGATCGTCTTGTACCTTACTTTGTAGTATAGATTAACATTGGAATAATGCCACAACCTAAATTAATAATTGAAAAGGTACAGAAATATGTCTTAACATGACTATGTTAAGCTTATTTAAATGCTAAATATACATAGAATGATAATTATACATCTAGGCCTATTCTTTAACCTCCTGTTATGATATAAACAACAACTTACCAAAATTGCATCTCACTCTAATGAATGGTTTAGAAGTCCATTAATCACACCAAATCACAATGTTCTTCATACAAAGATAAATTAGGAACTATGCTAGGAGATTATTATTTTGGGTAATATTGAACTTCTAATATAAATATATAGCAGTACACACCACATGTGTGTTAACACCAGTTAGTTAACTTTCAGTCAAAACACCTTTAATAATAATAATAATAATAATAATAATAATAATAGCCTTTATTTAACAATCTCACAATGTGTAACTTAACCTATTACATATATTACTTATTTCATTTTTATATATAAATATCAAAGCAAGTTATATATCTGACACCGGTACGTGAAAATTGTCTTGCTGTCTATCATAGGCCTCCCCCATAGTTTGCCACAAATTACGGTTCTGTGCTTTTGTCTTGACCAAGCAACTCCTGCGATTTTTATAATGTCGTCCTCCCATCTTCGACGTTGTCTTCCTCTCTTTCTTCTATTTTCTCTTGGACACCATTCTGTTACATCCCTTGACCATTTATCTTTGTTACTCCTAATCATATGGCCTGCCCACCTCCATTTAAGTTTTTTAATACAGTATGTAATATCAGTAATTTTAGTTTGACTTCTAATAGTTCTTAATTTTATCTTATCTTTAAGTTTAATTTTTAGTATGCTTCTACTGTGTTGGCAGGTTTCTAATTTATGTATAATATAGTTGGTAAGGCTCCATGTCTGACAGCCATATGTCATTACTGGTAGTATGCACGAGTTGAATATTCTACTTTTAGCTTTTAATGGTACTTGAGGGTTTTTCATAATTTCTTTCAGAGACCAGAATCTCTTCCATGCCAAATTGATTCTGTTGCTCGTTTCTTGGTTTGTGAGGTCTGTTGGAGAAATTATTTGTCCGAGATAAGTGTATTTTTCTACATATTCTATTGTAATGTCGTTGACTGTAATCGGTATTTTCTCAAAGTTTGTCATCACCTTTGTTTTTGTAGTGTTCATTGAGAGACCAACTTTATCACTTTCATATACAAGCTGTTCTAACATCCTTTGTAAGCTTTTTGGATTGTCCGATATTAGTATTAGGTCATCTGCAAATCTTAAGTGGTTTAATTTCACTCCATTAACATTTAACCCGTACTCACCCCAATCAAGGCGTCTAAACACATGTTCGAGGACTGCTGATAAAAGTTTGGGTGATAAGGGGTCCCCCTGTCTTACTCCTTTTTTATAGGAAAATATTCTCCGATTCTTTCTGTTTTTATTTTTGCTTTCATGTTTTTATATACTTTGGCAATCAAACGTATATATTTCTCCTCTACTCCCTATGCTTCTAAGGCCTCCCAAATCTTTACATGTTTTAACGAATCAAACGCCTTGTTGTAATCCACGTATGCAAGATAAAAAGTAATATTGTATTCGTTGCATTTTTGAATAACCTGTTTTATAGTGTGAATGTGGTCTATCGTGGAGAAGTCGCTCCGAAATCCTGCTTGTTCCTTGGGTTGGTTATCAGTCAGTATTTTTGTCAGCCGTTCTAGAACTATTTTTGAAAAGATTTTGTATAAGTTGGACATAAGGCTGATAGGCCTGTAGTTGCCTATGTCATCTTTTTTTCCTTTCTTATGCAGGAGTATTATAGTAGAGGTGGTCCACTGATGAGGTATATTCTCAGTCTGCAAGATATCATTAAATATGACAGTAATAGTGTCCGCTATTACCTCAGATGCTCCTATAAGCAGTTCATTTGATATGTTATCCCCTCCGGGTGATTTGCCTTTTTTTTGTGATTTTATAGCTTTAATAACTTCTTGTCTTAATATACTTGGGATCTCTTCAATGGTAGTTTTGTCGTAGATATTAAGTTCTTTTCTTGTTTCGTTGTCACTGTAAAACTCTCGATAGTATTCTGTTGCTACATCTAATATTTCAATTCTATTTGTTTTATTTTTCTTGTTTCTGTGGTGTTTCATACTATCAATCCATTGTAAGTTCTCTTTTAGTTCAAACCTTGCTTTCTTGATCCCGCCTGATGTTTCTATGTAGTGAGTTATAGTATCTGTTCTTGTTTTTTCTCTGTACTTTCGTATTTGAAGTTTGATTTCTTTGCTCAATCTTATAATGTCGTGTTTGTGTTCTTTCCGGTCTGTAAACAAATTTTTTCTTTGCATAATTAACTTTCTTGCCTCCACTCCTAATTTGTCTTTTCTTGATTTTGTTAATCTACATTTATTTTCGGTTTCTTTTAGTTCCTTTCTCTAGGGTATCGTATTTTTCTTGAATGATACTGTGGTATTTTGTTATTTTTAAGTTTGCTTGTAAGGATTCTAATAGGTTTTCTGGGAGTGGTAAGGATATTGGTTTTTGTGTAATCTGTATGTTCTTTCTAGATTTTTTCAATTGCCTTGAGTATAGATGTCCACGAAGTAGTCTGTGATCTGTATTATAATTAAATCTGTTGATGACATCTATATTTGAAAACATTCTTGGTTTGTTAGTTAGAATGTAGTCGATTTCATTCCTTATCCTTCCATTTGGCGACACCCAAGTCCACTTTCTCTTTGGTTTCTTCTTGTAATAACTATTCATGACGTTCAGGTTGTTTTCCAAAGCAAAGCGTATCAGTCTTTGTCCATTGTCATTCCTTTTGCCTGATGTGTATTGGCCAAGTATTTTATCTTCATTTAAACTCCTTTTTCCGAGTTGTCCATTAAAGTCACCCATTATAATTATTGTTTTGTGCAAGCTTGGCATGACTTCCTTGAGTTTGTTATAGAATTCATTTTTTATTTCTTCTTTTGCAACTTCAGTTGGAGCATAGATTTGAATGATCGAACTAGGTTCTTTATAGCCAGGTATTTTAATATTCAAAATTGCTATCCTGTCTGATATTCCTCGAAACTCTAATATTTCGTTTTTAAGATATTTCTTTACTATAAATCCTACACCATAAAGACCAGCTGTCACATTCTTGTAGTAAAATATGTAATTATCATGTTCTTCAATTTTCTCATCCGCTCTACGCACTTCACACAGGCCTAAAATGTCCCAATTCACAGTTTCCAATGCATTGTTTAATTCTAATAAAGATTCCTGGGATTTTAATGTTCTAACATTAAGAGTAGCTATGTTAAATCTAAATCTATTCTTGTAATTAAATTTTTCAGTATTTTGATTCATTCGCTTCGGTTTATGATATCCATTTATTACAAATTCTTGGGGGGTGTGGTCTAACTCCCCGCGGTGACCACCCGTATTGGGGAGTTGTTTGCTTGTAGTTTCTGTTATTCTTATTTTATTTAATCTATTCTCGATTCCAGTGTCTGATAATTCCTATGCCTTGTCCTGTTTCGAGTGTTTCTCAGTCAGTGAGAAAGACCTGGCTCTCATGTATTCAAATGCATCAGTTTTTTGCATTTTATTTTGCATTTTTTTTCAAAACACCTTTAATTCAATCCAATTCATAAGATTTGAGTTTCATGGAAATGAAATAGTAATACAAGTAAAATAAGTAATGTAAATAATGGGATGTCTTCTTTGTTTGTTTTGAATGTTTTGTTATTGTTAAAAGTATATTTTTTATATAATTGCTGTAAAGGATGTTGCAAAAAGATGTTAATTTTCTTAATATATTTGGTAAAGCGTTTCAAGCATTTATTATAAAAACAATAAGGTGCTGAAATTACCATTGTATATAAATCAGAAATGAACTGTGACAAGAAACAATCCTGGTTTTCGGCGACACATTTAATAAGATGAACGTTATATCAGCAAGAAAAATATTCTGTTTTCTTTAAATTACAGACATTAAAAAAATAAGTCCCAAACTTTTTGGGTTGATTTGGCCTTTGATGTTATCAACATAAACAATCCAATCACTCAAAGGAATATGGATTTTATATTGAAATAAGAAAAATGTATTTTTAGTATATTGATCAAACTTTAAAGGTACCAAATAATACCCTAATGTCAGGTTAGCTCATTATGCAAGCATTATGGTTGAACGTTCTCTAATATTTTAAAATTCGATCTAGTTTTTGGGTTACCTATATAATTATTACTTTAACCATTATTTTTTTAAAACCAAGTAAAAAATAACATTTGTTGTTTGAGAATCCCTTAAATATATATTTTATTTTAATTTAGTACTTGCTGTTATAGGGGCAACAAAAATACATTATCTGTCAAAATTTCAACTGTCTAGCTAACACTATTCATGAGATAAAGCCTGGAGACAGATGAACAGCGAAGTCTTAGTAATGGAGTTCCTTTTTTTAACCTTTGGATATAGATCCCTAAAAAGTGTGTATTTTTTTTCTTCCTGTTCATAATACGGGGAACAACTCAGTTTTATATGCTATATTGCCTTAGTCAATATGTAATGCCTATTTCAGTATAATCAGTCTACGAGTAAGCTACCATCAGCTCGGAATGCTGTTCTACTGAGATAAACTGGTCAGAAACTTAACAGTTGCTCTTTTTAAATTAAATTTAACAATAGTTGACTTATACATTATAACATTAGCAGATGAGTCAATGATCCAAGTTCCACACATTTCGATCAACCAAAAATTCTTGAACGTTATAATAAGATTTATTTAATAATTTACTTTTACATCAATACCAATATCTCCGATAATAATTAAATATACGGCAGATAGTTAGTTAGGTACCAATTTTTTGAAGGGTTTTAGAAGTGACCAACGACATCATAGCTAGTTTGTGTAAGGCAATAATTTTAACGGTTTTCCTTAAAATCTCAACTTGTTATTTAGTTTTTTTGTGATCAGATGAGTTTTTTAGTAACACAACTTTACCACCCTCCTACACCTTAATCTTAATAATTTGTAATAAATTTTACTTATATTTTAATTTATGTTTTGTTAGGTAAGGGTATCTATTTAAGTTTACCCCACATATACCACAGTCATTGCTATTTACTATACTCTACCTCTATAATTCTAATTTAAATAGAAAGTAACATATATACAGTGGAAAATCAGAAAAGCCAGGACTAATAGCTATTGAAATTATATTTAGTGATGCGAGTAAATCTGATATGTTACGATGCTCAAGACTTCTTCCTTCGCCTTGTAACACAACGTCACACTACCCCCGGCTTACCTTAACGTGTGAATTTATGGATGCGCCCTAACCATTATACAGCCATTTGTTCTTCACACACCGTATAAGATTTTCTTTCGCAATTTTGTACCTACGTGTGTGTGTCATGAAAAGGCAAAATTAAATATCAAGTATCAAATCTACGACCAAAACTGTTTTTATTTAAACAAGAAATTCTGTACTTCAGTTTTCTAATGTAGATCTATTAAAATCCATTGACTTAATACATAATTTCCTTAATATTTTTTCATATTCCTTTATAAAAACAAATAGAACACTAAATTAGTTTTTATTTTAAACTATCGTGTGTTATTTGACTATTGTATGTTATTTGACAAAAAAAAAACATGCAAATACAAAAAAAAAATACATTCAAATGTTCTTATGTTGTTGTTCTTAATCGCTATAACACTTTATTTTAATTTTTTTTTATATTTTTGTTTATACCTTACGACGTATTTTCGATTACGATTTAAACAAGTATGTATAAAAGTATATCTTTATATATTTTTCAATCATGAAGTAGCAGTTCTAATTAATTTCAGAATATTTTTCTGGATACGTCAAGCGTTTTCTTACTATTTTATTGACCTTATTATTCTTTTTACTTCCTTAGTTCTTTGTTTAATTGCTTCCTTTATTTTCCTTAAACTTTCTTATGTTCGTTTCCTTTTTTATATTAACAAGTAGCCAAACAGGGTTGCTGGTGAGGTGATAGCAAGTAATCACTACCACCTACGTTCTATTGCAATATTCGACGAGGACCTAGAGCGTTGCTAGCTTTTGAGGAGAAAAGGCTATTTTTTTAAGGCATCAACCCCACCATCGGCAAAGCTCTTACTAAGCAAACAAAACTAAGATATAATAACCGCCCCGTTGGTCGAGTGGTTAGCGCAGACGCCTAACGTGTCACGGCGCAATGGGACTCGGGTTCGATTCCCGGCGGAGACAGGCATTTATGTGATGAGCATAGATGTCTGTGTTTCTAGGTTTGGTCGTTTATTAAATATATTCTCAGTATTTATATGTGTATTTCTATGTATTTGTATCGTTGTCTAACACCCTTAACACAGGCAAATAATTAGCTTACTTAGGGGTTAGATCAATGTGTGTAATTTGTCCTGATATTATTATTATTATTATTATTATTATTATTATTATTATAATAGTGACCCATCATCCGTCTTTACAATAAATAATTGTAGATCCTCAAGAGCAAGTTATAATTGGTTTATTCAAAACTTGATAGTTTTAATATACATAGCGATCTTAATTCTATAATCTCTCTACATCCAATTAGAGTAACTTTGTTCTCTTGTTAAAGTGACGTCAATGAATGGGACGCGCTGGTTCTATTAATATCTCACGTACGGTAATAATAATTATTTCCACGATAGACGATAAATGTAAATCAAATAGTATTAAAATATGTACTATGAATAAATTTAATTATATAAACAAGTTAAAGGTTTTAGTTTCCCGGTGTTCCTTGCCAGCTATTTTGCTTAAACCGACTCTTTCGGACTGTGCAATTATATTGTAACGTTTCAATAGCGTAGGGATAATAAGACTCACTTAAAAAAGTTCAAGTCATACATACAAAAATTACAAAAAAAATCTCGTCTTGTATTGGAACCCCCTTAAATATTTATTATATTTTTAGTATTCAGTATTATAGTGGTTGTTGATTCGTGACAACAGAAAAACATCATATGTTTATATGAATGCCCTAGAATCAGCTACGTTTTATCCTCTGGATACGATGCTCTAAAAATACGCATAGAGATCAAAATAGTACTTTTATTATTGAAACAGTATGTTATAAAATCGTAATATGCTCCAATTTTGACAGTTCTGTGAGAAAGATTGGACATCGTTCCTTAAAGTTTGCGCTAGCCTTTCTAAATATTAATTCTTCCATAAAAACACAACTACAAAATAATTTAACTATAAAGCTGAAGTAAATTACTAAAGAAAAGCATATAGCCCCTACGAAGCCTAAGGTACATTCCAGTTGATTTTATTAAATAACAATAAAAGTTTATCTATTTAAAAAAAAAACAAGACACATAATACAATATATATGTAATTTACTTATTCAATATATTTTTATTATAATCCGTTTATTACATTTGAATCAAAATGAGATAAACTAATTTATTGCTATCCTCGAGATGAAACAAAAGTCACTAAATAAAAGGCTGTGTGTCATAAAACAGGTCCAATTGGACTTAAACCAAATAAAACATGGATTTTTGTATACAGCCTTAACTGTATTGTTACAATTTTGTGTGTACAAAATATTATTTATTTGTACATATCATTAAAGAGCTCAGAAATTAAAACTTAAAATACAATGTATAACTTGAACTTTCTTAAAATTATTTACATAGTTTTAATTAACATTACACGTGTAATTGATAGTCTTCAACTTATAAGCTATATATTACATAATAAGTAGGTAGGTACCGAATTTTCAATACAATGTATATGTAAAGTTTCAACTGTCCTTCTGAAATGCTGTTGTCATTGCGTTTCTAACAGCTATTTCATAATATAAAGTGATAGCGTAATGAGTTTAAAAGTTAACTTGTTACAGCGAGCTCAGTGAAGACAAAATACTTTAAAATTATACAATAGATAGTATTGATAGTACCACTAGTTTTTTATATTGTTTTGTATTTCTTTTCATAAAAGCATAGCAAGCGTTTATACATAAAGCACGAATAAATACTAACTAACTTAAGAAAACAATAAAACTAAGAAAATATCCTTATATCTTGTACACGAATAATTACAAAGATATTCCAATTAAAACCTAGATACTTATGTTCCGTAACATTATACTAGAAACTGGTTTTGTTAGGATATGTAAGGCATGTTTTGTAAGGCTCTAAAGAATTTCTTAAAATACATTATTTATCTTAGAAAACTAATCATATTCATTGATATAGCTTTTACCAGTGCATCAAGAGATACTCTATATTTAAAAAAAATGTATTATTATGTCAAACAGCCGTCTTAAGGCACTGTTTTATTCCTCGGAAACAGGCCTGTCTGGTATGAATATCATATCTTTTTCTGTTCTTCAGACAAGTTGTGTGCGAAATGAAATGATGATCCCTTGAATAGATACATATTTTTTAATGTATATAATACTATTAGAAATATGATATTTTTTTCTTTTGTACGTATGTCAGAAAATCAAAAACGTAAGCGTAATAAGTATAGTTTTCTTTTTAAAAATGTCAGTCTCATCTTTAATTATAAGTTTTATTGAGTTATCTTCTGCCCTCTATCACTCTTCCGCTCAAGCAAAGTCACAGGAAAAAACTAGAATATAATTTATCAAATAGTTGGATATGTAATGTTATTTAATATAGATATTTATTATTTTAAAAAGTCCTTTCTCCAAGTATGCAATGTACTATAGATTATTTAAAAGAGGCTGTTTATTATATTATCTTCCAAGAGTAAAAAGACCAATCGAATAAAGTTACCAAAAAGATATTGAAGTGTCAAATTGCACAACGCTTTTTCTTATATCGTATTCTTAACAAATATTAAAGTATCTAATAAAGCTTAAGCAATATTTGAAATTATCTTCGAAATAATATCTCATGTGTTCAATATTTTCTCAATATTTTCTTCGCTTATTGGTATTTTTCCGTTACATACGATCAGCAGTCGTGAATAAATATGAATGTCTATTTCTATCCTTATTTATTTACTAGGGCCACTTAAGTTAAAATAAACTATGATTTTGTGTTACATTAAATCCCTTTATGTGCCTTTTAGATAAGACGGTACTTTAAAAAAGTCACATATAAAAATTTTACTGTAGTTATTACTTAGCTAATCTATCTATCTAATCTATCTACTAATCATATCGTTTTGGTGTATGTAGGACCGAAGTTATCAATGTAAAACTATCGGATCATACATAAGTATGATCTATAAAGTCAAGTCAAGTGACTATAAAGGCACTTGACTATTATAGATAGGATTAGTTCACTCCACTCCATTAGAGTTTGCTATTTAATTCTACAAATTAAATACATCTCTTGTAAGTATCTCAATACTTACTAATATTATAAATGTGAAAGTTTGTTTTAAAATGTTTGTGTTTGTTTGTATTTGAACAGTATACATTTTATCCCGATAATCCTGTTTATCCTATTAAATTTAAAAAAAATGCGTTAGTATCGCATGAGAAAAATAGTTTTAATACGGCTTATAAAAAAATACTTGCACGGTGAAACCGTCGACTTAAATTTCTATAAATATTTTTTATTGACATGACATGAGAAAGAAGTTACTTTCTTTTCGCAAAAAGCTCTAACGATCATTCGTCTCAGTAATCTGGATAAATTGTTTTTTTCCTGGTCAATTAAATTACTAGATTCAGTTCAATATAGAATAGCAACCCATCATCCGTCTTGATTTCTTTATTAATTACTTTATTATTATTAATTCTAGATCCTCAAGATCAAGTTATAATTGATTTATTTAAAATTTGGTTATATTAATGTACATAGCGATCTTGATTCTTTAATCTCTCTACATCCAATTATATTAAATTTATTATCCTGTTAATGTGACGTTTATGAGTGGGAAGCACTGATTCTATTACAATGCTACGTAAGGTATTAATATCGTTTCGTATAGTATAATTAGTATATTATCTTCACGATTTATTACATGTTAAGTTTAATTTGTGAAAGACTCTCAATGATCTTTGTTTTATTGCTGCTCTTAAAATTAATTTGCGTTATACATATTTAATAAGTGCTTTTGTGTTAAGAGTCTAGACGTAATTGTTTTATTGTACTTAAAAGTAATTAAATACAATAATGAATGCGATACCAGAAATACTCCAAGAATACTACGTTAAGTACAGTATATTAGTTGTAATTATAAACATGTTTATCATTTAAATCTACCTACACACTCGCCGTAAAATAAAAATAAGTTAAATCATTTAAATTATTTTAAATATTTCAAGGAATATTTGTGCAATTGACTTTAAAGACTCAGATAAAATAAAATAAAAGTATTAATTTACTTTTATCTCGTATACAATATCAAAGCATTATTTAAAAAGCCACTGAGAGGTCGCGAAACATAATCCCAAATTGGCATTAAATTGTTCTGAAAGCAGCAGCTGATAGCTGATCGTTTAGATATGGCAATTACGACGTTACTTTGAAAGTTCACAGAAAAAATATTATGTTATATTATATATCGTACTGTTAGTCATATTTATTTATAATAATTTAAATGGTAAATACATTGGAATTTACATGTTTTAGTTCATAAGTTTCAACAGTAGCGCCACCTACATAATTAATTATGGAATATTATTTAGTATTTACTGTTAAATGTCTTAAGAATTAGAAGCATAGAATATTTTAACATAATGTTTAATCTTTTATTAATTATTAGAACTTATTATAAGGTATAAATAATATCATCTGTAAGTTGGTTATGAAATTGTAAATTACCCTCGCCTAAATATTATAGTGTTAAAATATTATAAAACGAATTGTAAGGGCTGCTCTCGCCCATTCTATTACAAATGGTTGGATATTAAACATTGAAGTGCAAGTACTGTGTATTACTGAAACAAGTTTTAACAGTACATAAAAGAACATTAAATTATAAATATACAGTTAGTTATTTATTATTGAAAAGTTAATAAATAATTAAATCTCATAACTATATTGTGTATGTTAAAAAATATACACTATATTTTATAATCCTTATCCGTAACTTTAACATATTAACATTCACATTATTAAACATAATCTAATTAATAAAATTAATAGTTCCCGCGAAAGCTTTATTTTTTAATCATTTGTTATATAGGAAGATTTCTTGATACGATATTAAGCCCTATTATATCAAAGTATTCAGAATTTAAGGCTTCAAATATTCCTATTATAAAAATGACAATTAGCAATAAATATCAAAAAGATAGACAAATATTTTTTTTATTGCTCTTGAAAATTATTTACATGTTCTTTATTATATAACAGCTATTTTCGAGCTTTCAGCACGTACGACCAAAATAGAACAAGTGATAATCAACGATCTTTCGTTGATTGTCACTTGTTTTATCTTCAGGTCCTTTATTAAACCTAATGCGTAGATCACTATATAACAAAAAATGAGATATAAATTATGAAACATTTTAATAAATTGTTTGTTTTAAAGAAATACATTTCTATACACACATAGCTCAATTTAATAATTTAACAACAGTTTTGATTAAGTATAATATTGTCCTCGATATTCCAGAATTCTTTCAATATAATAACATTACCTAAAATACTATACTTAAAAATGTTTTCATAAAGACATTTTATATTCTTAAATATAGCCTCATATGATACCGGCCCTTAGACCTTGGGTCTCCTTTTAGTTGACCCGATTAAGGTCATGAGGGAAATACAGAATACAATACTATAAACTTTTCTTATTACGAATATAACTACTATATTGACTTTTTTTATGATAACACCTAATTGTATTTAATGAATTGATTGTTAGATTTCCTATAATTGGAGGGTAGGTTTTGATAAAAAATAAAGATATCTGTTGATAGTATGATTAAAACATGTAATGTTTGTGTAAGGGTAAAAGTGACTAAATCAATAATTGTAATATCGGATACTGATTTGATTAAAAGTATTGTATATAAATCGTCTCCCAGCAAAGAGAAGGCAGTGTGTGTGATTGAGAGACTAATTTGTTTAAAAGAGTTTAAATAGTGAACAGATTACTGTGTTTGTAAGCAGTGCCAATTAAGTGTTTTAAAGATAAGAATGACTGTCATTGGGGATTCTTTGCAGTAAGAAAGTTCTGATATGATGTATTGAAGCAACAATAATACTATGCCTTTTATTTATTAGATTGTTTAGAAGTCTGTTTTGGTGTTCATAAGCTACCTTAAAACACCTTCGTCATCTTCGATTACTATCACATTCTCCGCCTAAAAGATGTTTCAGTGTTCAACAATTATGTCTTATAGATACAACTCATTGTATATCTGTTCGCAAAAACGGTTACTAAATGATAAGAGGATATTAAACCCTCTGCCATTTTAACAGAATATTAATTTGATTGTGCGAAAAGTATTTAAGTATATTTTAATGTTTGTGGACATTAATATAGCTATATAGTCTTAGTTTAAGCATATGAAAATTTTAGTATTGGTGACAATTATAGTTCTTAATTTGACATGAAAAATACTTACATTGAATTTATTATTTCGTCAGTTATATTTTTATGTTAATATTATAATGTTAATAGATCTTATTTAATTAAGAGAGATCGGAGCAGTTGCTAGACAGCTAGTTTTATATAAAAGTGAATAACCTAAATACCAACTTATTCCTTTTACTAAGGTAGAATCAGGGCTTGTTTTTCATAGCAATAACTACAGCATACCGGCTAGTTAACATTTAATACATATAGGTATAAAAATAAGCAACTTGCACAATCTGCCAATTCGTCTTAATTAATGCCGACTCTTTGATTACATATGTATTACAACTGCCTTATTACGATTGCCTGGAAGAAATCTAAGGCCAAAGAAAAGAAAGATAAGGCCGCCTGTTGTACTTCTTTTGTGTTACTTGTTTGTGTTTTACTTTTTTTATATTTTGTGGTGTACAATAAAGAATATATGAAATGTATGTTATTTTAAAGTCCCTTTGAATATTATCCATGACTCCGTCGGCTTAAAATATGAGGAATTCCCTCCAAAAATACTATTATATTATGCTGATCATTTTAGTGTTATGAGGTCTCAAACTTATGGAAACTGAATTTTTATATATAACTATTTTTTGGGATTTACCCTAGATTCTCATTTATATTTTAGTATTTATAAATAGAAAATATGATTTTCAACCCTTCGTGGAACATTTTGCAAAGAATTAACAAAAATCCCTGTAAAGGATTTTCATGTAAGTCACGTCTTTTCTGCAAAGTTGGAGTTGATTGGCTTATTGCATGGAACGTTAAGTTATCTTATTGTATTGTATATTTTATAGGGATTTGAGATTATTGACGCTGTGGTAGGATTTGATTTTAATTTAAGGAGGTTGCCTTTACTTCTGAAAATTATCTTCAAAATATTTCAGCGTGTATTATGTATATTAATAACTGCTCCTATTCTCATTACTTCAAAAAAGTTTATAAATGTGCTGTTTATTTATTTATTTTATTTATATATTTATTTGGGAAACAAACTATATTTACACAATTAAAAATAAAATTAATAATTAATACATAAAATCAATGAAGTTTCCACTGTTATAAAAAATAAACATAACATGAACTTAAAAAGTAAAAATAATATTAACAAATCATCAATAGAAGCATAAGTTGCAAGAAAAAACAAAATAACATTTATAACAAAATAATAATAAAAACCCAGAAATTAGAACACACACACATTGCAAAAATGATAAATAAAAACCTTGTAATTAACGAAAATTCCTTTTAAAAATATTAATCTTGTCACTAAAGATGTCGATGTTATAACAACCGTTATGAAAGTCTCGACAAGCTCGGGATATAAATACATTATTTGTGGCTTAACATTTCTTGAAAGATATAAAAATATTCGAAATATGGCCGCAATCAAATGGTGCTACATTTGTCCCGTTCCTAACATTTTGTACCCTTCCTGATGAATATGAATTTCTCCGATTTCAAAATGAATTGTAGGTAAAAATTTAAAAATTTTCTCCTATACAAATATTTCAATTTACATGCGTTTTATTAAAACTGTTATCAAAACCAATAAGTAAATAAGTTTAGTGTATACTACAGTAAATCAAATGACGATATTTTGTAACAGAACACTTTTTTATATTAAAACTAACAATATTAATACAATCTTTGTTTTATTAAGATTTTTTTATGTCAAATTCACTTTATTCTTTCATAAAAACTTGTCGCAAACAAAAACTTTCATTTTACCTCTATCTTTTGTTATTTGGGGTCGAACTTTTATAAAAGTAATCAGTTTACCCATCAAAAATATTATGAAAGTTATAAAAGAAGATTTGGTTGCTTATTTGCCAAAAGAAGTATTTTGTCTCAAACACCGCACGTTAAATTATATATTTATTATTTGGTTGCTTGTCTACTGTTCTTACTTTACGTAGTTGTTGACTTTGATACTTGAATATAAATTGATGCTCTCAACTTAAGTAAGTAGTTTTATAGTCTGAATTTTATCCGAGAAATATAAACCAAAACCGGTCCATTTCAATTTATCTCCTAGACCTAGAGCAGATGTTTTATGCATATATAAACTTAAAAGTCCTAAGATAAGTTATCCTGTGGGAGTGTTAACTAAGAACAAAAAGATTCTAATACATTTACTTACAAGAATGAAAGTGAATGTATGAGAATTTTAGCATGAGGCTATTTAAAAGTTATAAAGTTATAATAATTACAGCGTTAGTGGACATTATATTTACATCCATGCAAAAATTTTAAGAATTTTTCTATTATAGATTACAGTATAAGTATGTTGGACTTCAGGGGTTGCTGAGTCAATTATTGCTGCTCATACTTGGCTGCCATCGACACCAGACTTATCCTGAATATGCGCTTTGATGATTTCTGAAATTTATTCATGCACTTTGTTAACCTGATGAGAGTACTGATTATTTTTAAGAATGAGCCTATTCTGTTAGCTGATTATTATATTACGGAAACATTAATGATATTGTGACGATGTGACCAATGTTTCTAATTATGCAGTATAGAAAAACATTCATTTTATATTTAAATAAATTTAAATAAACTTAACATGGCTATACATGTTTTTAGATATTTTCGGTAGTCGCATCTTTTCAATCTTTATCTATACTGCAAAATTAAAAACAAACAGCATAGGAGACGCTGCCATTTTTAAGGCACACCACTAAAAAACCAACGGCTGCCCTCATCGCTGCAATGGGACGCCACGGGATCGCTTTCGCACTCACCGTGACGCCCCGGCGGAACCCTCCCCCCCCCGATAAGGGTACCCCGGGCAACCAGTGTCGCCCCCCCCTCTCACCTGGGTCTACGGCTAAGAAGGAACGGGCTGAACCCTTCTCCTTCCCAACCTCCCCCGCTGAAGCTCGATGAGGCTATGTTGCCATAGCCTCAGCCGGCTCCGTGCTGGGCCCCACGCTCGAGGCAGTCGCACCAGGTGCTAAACCCCGAACTCACGGAGCCGTGCACACTCGGCTCCCCAATAGGTGACCCGCTAGGAGACCTCGGTCCGCACAGACCACACACCGCAACATTCCAGTGCAAGTAGCTCGGGTATGGCCTTCACTACCGCACCGGAAGCAGACGGCGCTGCGATCGACCGCGGACGAGCAATTCGCACGCACATGCCCAGGTGCCGGGCACCTGTAGCAGCGCAGCGGCTGCGCCTCCAGCAGTTCCACCCTGGCTGAGCTCCAGCCCACCACGACACTTCCGGCGTTAATGAGCGCTTTCGCCGCATCAACGGGGAGTCAGGCAAATGTGACGCCCATGTCCCCTTAACCACCCCGACGGATCTCCCCCACGTGTAGGGCCTCATCAAGGCAGTCAGTGATGCGGCGAATTGCATCGAAAACATCCTCTTTTAGGACGGTTTCGTCGAGACCCTTCAGCCTCACCGCCACTCGCTTCACCGGTTGAACGGCATCGCACACACCGTCCAACGCCGTCCGAAGTCTTTCGGCCAGCTTCTGAGCCTGTTCTGGAGTACCCTTAGGTAACTCCAGAAGCCTTGCTCCCGCCGCTAAACGCCGAATTCGGAGCCCATCATTTAGGCCTAGGTCGCCGAGTTTTATTAACTCGGCGACCCAAACAGCGGGCATAGGTCACCCCCATAGCCGCTGCCTCGGGCTGCAGTTATCTTACAAGCTATCCTGCACACATGGTTCAATTACAATAATCAGAGTTAACACATCAAAAGCTTTTTAGAACTGATAGTTTACACTTAAGTGTTAAAATCTTACTTTCTTTAACACACTTGTAGCTATTTTTCGATGTATTTTGTTTCAAAATAATAATAGTAATATTTACGAAAAGTTTTACTTATTATGATGATAGTAAATCTTTGCTAAATGTTAATAACAGTTTTATGGTTTACTTAAACCCATTAATCCCTTAAATCTCGTGTTAATTTTGGCATGCAACTGTTTAATAATTTTAGATTATTTTGAAATATATAGATTTGATAAAAAATCTTATTTAAAGTAACAACTAACAGTTTAATTATTTAGATAGATTTCTTATATTTTCATTTAATGTTAATGTTGTAAATAAAACCATAAACATTAAATTAACATATAAGAAAATCAAAAAAGAATAACCGATGTAAGAGAATATTATGTATAATATAAAAATTGTACATTTATAACATTTATAACATTTATAACTTTTTTTTTTCAAAATAAACACAATATGTAAAGGTTCACAACAAAAAAACATCAAAAATCTTTGAAGAGCTTAGTCGCCCGCATTTAGCTGTATTACTTACTCGTTTTGTTTCTTGTTATTACGCTCCGGTACACTGTTCTCTGTAGTTTTGTCAAAAATATAGATTATGTATGACCAAATTATGCTTTATAGCTATATTTTTCAAAAATATACAAACACAATTAATTGAGCTCATTTTGCATACTTTCATATCTTTTTGTTTATTTTTAAGGACTACAAATTAGATTTAGTTTCTTAATGTTTTAAAAACTACTTTGATTAAAGTAAATTTATACCTACTTAACCAAACTTATAAACCCAGGTTATATTTTCTGAATATTAGTTGCTGTTTTATAATATTTACAATATCTCATATATAAACCTGACATGTTTGAACTTTAGAAGTTCAAAACAAATCTTTAAAAATTGACATTTAAAGGACTTATTTTTTATGAACTGAAACAGAGGGGGAAGCCCTTTTCTGTAAATATATTTAAAATCTGAATTCCAGATCTGTATTGACGTATTTTGACGTATTCTGACGTATTTTTCCTGCACGCTGGAGTACAAAATTTATCAATCAGACAATATCCAAAATGGCCTAACCTATGAAGATGTTAGGATACACTTTTAGATCGAATATTTAGAGCTCTATAGATTTTAACCGTAATTTTAAAGTTTTAATAGAAAAAACTTCAAAATCTATCTGTTTTTAGCTGTTTTTAGATGTTACAAACGGATTAAAAGTATTCATAAGATGTGTTATTATCTTATAAATTATAAGCTTCATGTTTGTATGAATAATATTCATTTTTTTTTGTTTGTTTTATGAATAAATATGTAGTAAAAAGGTTGATATTGTTACGTAGTCTAGAAATTAAATTGTTAAAAACCAATTCCTAAAAAAATATCCCTAAGATCAACATTAATGTCTTCCTAGTAAAACTTCACTATAAAATTTATTGATTATTTTTTTTCTTAAATAAAAAAAATAATACCTTTAAATACGGAACAACTCCATTTTTATTATAAATGATTAAATGGACACGATTTTCACCTTACACATATATATAATATTCAATCCGTGTACCATCATATTTATATATACATATATGTGAAGTGATGGTATAGGTGAAGGGTTGAATTTCGAGTCGGTTGTAAGACGGTCTCTTCTTTGATATCGATCAAGTCTCTGGCAACATTTAGTACAGATAAAATAGATTCAGTTTATTTACGTAACACTGATGTTTACGAAGTTAGAGACTTCAAAGGAACATTGTATGTACTATGATTTGATGCAATAATTTATTTACTTTGATCTTAAACTATGTAACTGTAACTTAACTTTATGAATGAATTGTTGAAGCATTTATCTTTAATGGTTTATAATAAAGTTCATATAGACGTTTATCTATTCCAGAGTCGTAAAGGATAAAATAATTACTGTACTGTCATTTTTATTATTATTAAATTATTAATAGATCCTTGCTTTGTAAGGAACTGAGTCATTCATATTTTTTTAACATAACGTTAAGTGTTTCACGAACTCTTTCGGAATCAATATAAAATAATGTTATATTTAACTTATAACACTAAAAATATATTGCTTTGTTAATTTGAAGGAATAAATTGGCCTATTGATTTAGCGGTTAGTAACTCAGATCGCTGGACCAAAGGGTTTAATTATAATACGGGTCAATGCGTCCTATGATCCCAATGTTATTTATCCTAATCTGAATGTTCTTTGAATCCGTTATAGATGTTTGTGAAACCTTCCCGCGTCATGGATAATTTATTCTCTACTGCATGACTTGTTATTATATAAAAAGGAAAATGAGTGATGACTTGAATAAACAAAGATGTTTTTCATGAAATTGAGTTATAATGTATTTCCCCGAAAAATTCAACACACATTTGTATCTCACAAACTAAAGTAATGAAATTGTAAAGACATTTTCAAACCACAATTATTCCTAATAAATATTTTATTATGTATTTCACTAACAAATATAAAACGTTATATTGCCTCTAATACCGTTCCAAATGTAATTAATAACAAAATCTTCATTTCATATAAATTTTATTTCTGGTACATTTTAAGAATGAAGACATTAACTATAACATTAATTCTTATCAGGTGAAGTCATCATGTGACATCATAGTCCCCAATCTATTTTGATAAGCAAAGTATACAATGATTTGACCTTATATTTTTAATTATAAAATCGTAAGTATTGTAATCGTAATTGTTATTTTACATAAAAGCTGATTCTGTAATATAACACTTACATACACACTTAGATATTACTTACCTCGACCATAATTAGGCAACATGGAGCAGCTGTTCCCAAATCCAGCAAATTTGCAGTTACCTCATTATGATTTTCATTAATGGGACAATGTACAAAACGCAGCTGGTGCACAAAAAAGGCTGCATTCGTAATTAACTTTATTATTCATTAAAAAGTAGAAATTTGTAACATTTATTTAATTAATTAATTTATTTATTTTTGCACCATAAAATATTAACAGTGACATAGTATAGACAATTTTCACAAAGGATGACTTATCTCTTACAAGAGATCTCTACCAGAAACCCTAGGTTAAAGGACATATTATTATATATTAAGAAGGGTATGGTACATAGTACACAGTATTAAGAAACTTAACGATAAATAAAAATAATAATATACACATACATATAGGTATACATAAATACACGAAAATACATACATACACCAAAATATATACATACACCCATACATACACATGTAATATAATGTATTTTGATAAATAATGCTGATTATTCTATTTAGTCTTGACTTAAATAAAGTAATACTAGGGAAATCTTTATAAAAGTTTTAAAAGAAGAAAGTGAGTTGCATAGCTGAGCAGCACCAACAAAAAGTGACTTGCAAATAAATAATACATCTCATCTCATAGATACATCTCATGGCTATGATTACTAAAACCTTGAATAATTTACGTTTCATTTAATCTTGATTGATTGATTTAGACAGATATGCTGATTCTAGAATTATATTTGTGATTAAAATTTCTCTCCCATTTGTTCATGATTCCAATATTTCTTCCGATACGATAACAAAACAAATTACGTTTTCTATTCCGTTGCTTCGAAATAACAAGAGATGACTATGTTTTTATTCCTTAAGACAAAATTAATGGAATCAATTCGCTGAAGAAGCAATAAACAATAAAATTTTGATATTAAAAATCGGCAATCATTTATTAATATACCTTAGAATATTAAATCTTTAAGAGAACATTATCTATTTTATTCAATAGTTTTAATAATCAAATTATTTGAATTGAATTCAAAGTTGGTTTTAAATAACCTGCAAACCCGACATACTAGTTTTCCATATATATTTTTAGTTTTTATTATCAAGTGTTATATCATTATGTAAGTTATATTAAATATAAATCATTATTTCTAATATTGAAAATTTACTTCAGATATTAGAATATTTAAAGGAAGTAAAATATACCTACCGGAGTGCATTGTAGCTTTTTATTGTGACTGAAGGATAAAGTACTGACTGCGTACTTAAACAAATCGTGAAGCATAAGCCTGTGGTTATTTTGGCCCCAAACCTTTTAATTCATACAGATTAAAATTGTAAATGTTAATGTATTTGTAAGCGAGAGCGTGAATCATGCTAATATTGCTGTAATGGGACTTTAGCTAATTTAGATTTGCCAGAGTTCCATTCAGGATGTAGTACACATTATTGATTAGACATATCGTTAGTTAAATACTTACACATAGTTAAATACTTAATAAAATTTGCATCCTTATTCTAAAATTGTAATTTAAACAGAAGGTAACATTATTATATCGGGACAGTGACCCTTCAAAATTTTATGTTACTTTGTACATCGGATGGGAGATAAATTGCCCTCAGAGAGAAGGTATAAAGTATATATTAAAGAAAGGATATATATAAAGGAATTATCATACAATTGTGGTTGCTATCCACGACTTGTTAAGAGAATATACAATGTTATTAATATTTTAGCCAGAAATAGATTATTAAGAAGCCATCCAAAGCCAGAAAGTAAACGCTAAGACCGAAAATTCAAACGATGAGATGAAGAAATAAAAAAAAGTGGGTCACAGTAGACTCGATCAGTAAAAGATAGAACAATATACAAATCCTTTGTGGATGCTTTTGTCATTACACGATCTGTTATACAATTAGAACAAAATCGGAAAAAGTTTTTGAACATATATTTCATAAGGTTAAAGTATTATTAACAAATCCATTGCAATTGGCTTTGTCTGCTCGCCCTCCCGGGGGTCAGTGTAGGTGAGGGGTCACTCAAATATTAATTTAATTTTATATCCATAACTCAGAAGTAATTACAACGAAGGAAAAATCCGGACCAAAGTGCCGGAATAATTTTAATTAAAATGTAAAATTTTTAGGACATAGTATGTTATTTTTTTTATTACGTTATTATTTAACTTGGTAGTGATGGTTCTCCTGGCTGTCTACAAGCTAACTTCAAGTTAACTTCAACATCTCTATTTACTTCAAGGCTCTTTTTAAGGTGCATACTTTATGTCTTGCGATTCCAAGACACCTCAGTTGCCAAAAACTGATTATCCCGGGGCTCTGCATTTTTGTCTTTCCAAAGCTGCTTTTCTTATAGCTGAAAGGCTATCTTGGTATAGTAACCATATGCTCTGGACTGTCGAACGGTTCACATTTAGCTTTTGAGATACACAGATTTGTGAACAACCTTCTTAAAACAGTGTAATAATTTTACCAGCTCTTGTGGCCTTGTCAACCACTTTTGATGTAAAATAAATGACTAAATCAGTGCAGTTCTAAAATCTTTAACCAAAAAAATATAATAAAAGTTAATTTAATTGGCGATCTCCTAGCTTTAACTGCTCTATGGGCTTTATGTTTTGAAATACCTTAAAAGTATTATTTTTAAAGTTAACCCAACACCAAGATCAACAAATGTCAAGTTTTCATTGAAAGTTTCTGATTTGATAAAGGAGTATTTTATGATGTCTTCAAGATTCCTAAACAAAGTAATTTTATTTTCTAGAAAGAAACACTGGGCATTATTTCTATAACATTAAGCTTACTATATTTTTTATTTAAAACAATTTATTAAAAAAAATAAATATTTCGAAAAAAAAAAACTTTACCTCATCACAGTTTATAATAAATTATAATTTGGAAGTTGATAAACTATAAATAAATTTGTAAGAATAAGTATCAAACTAAATTTAAACAGGCTTGATTTAAGATAACTGATTATAAGTATGAACTAATGGCTTTATGGTATGTTTACAAACATGGAAGGTCTCGGCGAGTATCCACAAAGACAAGCTTTTAACGAAGGTATTTGGCTTAGCTTATGTGAGCTTTCAAGAACTTGCGACCGAAACCAGTGTCGATTTACTAACACAGATAACAGGATGCTTGGTAAGAGCTTGCGACGAATTTACACGTGTATAATATGTATAGCGCAGCTAGCAATGTTCACAACCACGTACCATCTATGACTGAAGAACTCATTGAAGATACGTGTTCAAACAACGAAATTTGGCAAAGATTACGATCGTTTATTTATATACTTGGAGCGAATGCCGTGAATAAATTGTCTTATTTTTATATGACTTACCGGATACAAAACTCGTGATGTTATTACAAGATTTAGCTAGTAGTAGTTAGTATAGCTTTTCAGAAGTCTGTCTCTTGCTTTGCAAAAATAGTTGAAATTTTATTAAAAATTATAAATAAAACTCAAGACGGTTCCCACAATAGCTCATTAAAGTATTATTCCAATTTTTTTTTACAAAAAAAAATGGATATTAACTAGGAATTGGTTTTAACTTTGGCCATCTTTTAACTAATTTTAGTTATCTGTAATCGTTTTGAAAGAAATATCTTTTGTTACATAAATGACTGTTACTTTTATTTCAGCTTTCTTGTTGTACTTATCTCTTGTTTATACTATAAAGTTTACAGAGCTTGACTTATAACATATATTTAATTGTTAAAAACTCACACATGTATTTATGTATTTTATGAAAATAAATCCTAACACAGGTACAAAACTTGATAAACTTTATTTTTAAAGGAAAAAACGAGAAAACCTATCTATCAGCGCGTACCTTATTCAACATTGCCTCTCCACATCTGCGATGTAAGGGTTTTTAAGATAAATTGTCTTAGTCAGCGAGAAAATAATTAAAAAGAAGCGAGATCCTTTAATTTCAGAAAAAATAAGAATTTTGCATAGTTTTGCCTGTCTCAAGTACTATACAATGCATTATATAATAGCAACCAATCTTCTCTACGACTACTATTTTTTTGTAATTATATTATTTATAGAAAAATGTGGTTACAATTTCAAGTCCAGTATTATTGTTTAGATCCATTCGTATTTTTCTTTATTCAGGTTTTTTATATGTTTGCTAAAATTATGTGTATAGTATTTAGTAGTAAAATTATTAAAAGGACATATTATGTACTTACTATTTATTTTGAGAGAGATACTAATATATAAAAACATTTATACAAAAGATGAATTATAATGATAAGATTGACTTTTTATAATTTTTTTGCTATTGTTAAAGAAACTTACACTTGAAGAAACAATTTATTTCTGTCATAAATGTATAAGAAACAAACAGTTTATTAATTAATTTATTAATCATAATAAACTGTTTGTTTCTTAGTATACATTTAATAAGGCAATATTTCTAAAAAATTTACGAAATAACCTATAAAAATAAAATTAATTTTAGCTGTGTAAAATATAGGAAGGGATATATAATAATGTTAGTATATTATAAAACAGAATATTTTTCTTATTATATACAAAATAAAAAGAAAATCAATATATTTGAATTATACTCTTTCAATCTCAACGATCATTATTTTAAAATCTACTGAGAAGCAAGATCCCGCAATATAATTCCAAATTGGCAATAATTTGTTCTGATAGCAGCAGTGGGTCGCAGACAGCTCAGAAATGGCAATTACGGTGTAACTTTGATACTTTACAGAAAAATATTGTTATAATTTATCTCGTATATTAAGAAAATAAATGATAAAACTATATAATAATAACAATAATAATAATAATAATAATATATAAACAACATAGTATTAGTCCAAAAATGTTACAATATTATAGAAATGTTCTAAATACTAAAATACTAAATATCGTGTCCCCCAAAACACAGTGATTATTTCTCTACTCTAATACAGGAGTTGTTTTATTAATCAGATATATTTGTTATTTTTTGAGGTCAATTTTTATTTGCACCAAAGTATCTTAATGAAAACTATTTCGACCAAAAAGAACAAGATAGCTAAGCTAAGGAAAATATGTCTGAAGACTTGACATATATTTATATATAAAAATGTCAACATGTCAAGTACAAATCATAATCATAATCTTCATAATCTGAAGTACAATATGAAAGTAGAGCTGGTATAAAATTATATATTTACCCGGCTATAATCATGTAATGTAATCGGAATTGCCCGACTAGTTTCGAACTCATTCGAAGCATTGCTCGAAGCATGGTGGACTCCCGACGTGAACAATTCACGAAGGGATTCGCCCGGGCAGGCAAATTCCGATTAAATTAAACGATTAAAGCCGGGTAAAAATATATTTCATAAACATCATGATATAAAATTCTTCATAACTTGATATATATTAAGTAAAATGTGCTTGTATATAATAATATTATTTTAAATTTAAGGTATGAAATATAATACATAATAAGAAAGCAACATGATCAAAGATAAACAAGCTTATCTAGTTTTTTTATAACCTTAATTAAGCAATGCTCGGGACAAAAAATAATTAAAATGTAAAGGGACTTTGGTAATTTAGATGTTACGTGTTCCTTATTATACTATAGGTGGGCTCGTGTTTTAAATATTAAATATCCACTCCCTAGTTGATTGTCATTTGTTTTATCTTTAAGTCCCTCATTAACCCCTTATAATATTACTAGAATATTTTCTTTGTTATTAAAAAAAATAATTCTAACGACACATCACGTAACCTAATAACTTTATTCCAAATTCGTTTTGTCTCAAGGGATACATAAAAGCCTCTTCACATTTTACTTATTTATTTCAAAGCGACTTCGATAGGTTAGAAATAATATATTTCTCAATAATAAGGAACTTGAGGGAACCAATTCTCAATATCTGACAATATACTTATATTTCCTAAAGTACTATCGCTAGTTTTCATGAAGATATGTCATATACTCAAATATAGACTTATATTTTATTTAAGATCAGATAGTGTGATGCTTGTCTTTAGACCTTGTGTCTCCTTTAAGTTGACCCGATGAAGGACATGAAAGAAATACCGAATAGACTACAATAAATTTGATTAGTTTTATTTAGTTAATTGTCTATGAAAACAGCCAATAAAGTGTTATTGGGTTTTTATGATCAATTGATGGGTTTAACAGACAGGATTACCAAACTTTTTATTTAATAGACTGCTTGGAAGGATTGGTGTTGTTTAGATTTGGTAGTGTTTTAGATATAGCACAAATTTTACTTTCCGAATTGATCATGTTTGAGGGTACATGCTTTTTTTAAAATATGTTTTGTCGTGTTTCTGTTCGCAAGAACGGTTACTAAGTGACAATAAGATATTACTAGTTATGTAATTATGGCCTTCAATGTATTAATGTACGCTGTATAAAATTAGGTTAAACTAAAATTTTACTAGCATATAATTTGTGTTTTTATACTGTAAACGGGACTTGATCGCGTACAATTTGAATCGAATTATTTACCTCGACTCTCGACGTTTCGGCCGTAATGCTACGGCCGTGGTCACGAGTAGACTATATAATTTACCAAATTTCTACAACAAATTCTTGATTTTACATAAAAGAAAATACTTTGATATTAAATATACAATTTACAATTAATTTTATTATAGCAGTTTTATTATATCAGATCTTCAAAGAAAAAAAACATAAGTATACAAGCAAACTTTATTTTACAACAAGATGTAACTAAGAGTAGAATGTTATTAGTAATTAATTTACATGTCAGTCGATAAGCCAACTAAGTCCAATATTGCACAAGAGACGTTACTGACATGACTATCTTTTAACAGGGAATTCTTTCATTTATTTCTTGCAAACAACATTATCTCAAAAAAGTCGATACCTACTTTACGAACCTATTTTCTACGCCTTTGGTGTTTACTGGACTTTGGTGTTTACCCGATGACTGTAATGAACTTCTTGGTTATCGCACTATTTTAAACCATGGTTCTTTGCCTTAATCCATCAACCCAGCCTAGAACATTGTTGACGTGGATTAGGAAGATTACACAGATTACGTAGCGATAAGCACACTCCATCGCCTCCTGCTACCAGGGCATTCTTGTCATCAAAGGCCTGCGGTACATCATGATCTCCTTCGTGAATCCGTATATTTACGTCAATCTTATTTTAGCCCTCATTTTTTTTCTAAATGTAAACAACGATTATTCTAGTATTTTTAGGAACTTATTTGTCAAATATTGCTCGTCATTGGTAGGTATCTAGGTCAAGATTGCCTTGAATATGAAGTCCTTTCCAACTTCTGAAATATTTCCACTCAGTTAATAAGAGAATATTTTGATAATATTTCTGTTATAATAATGTTTCTGTTGTAGGTATACATATTAGGCTGATACTAAGAGTTTTCATAAATATGTCAACCAAATTACGCTTTAGCTCATAAAGCTAAAAGATTTAATGCACATAAATATAAAAAGTGTATTTCTTTTTTATTTTTTAAGGATATATGTAAGTTTATGAATCTTATTATTACGATGTAAGCTGATTGTAGATTATTGAACATTATTTATGTTAATATAGGGAACACTATTTGCTGAACATAAGTACGTCAATCTAATGTATTCATTGTGCTGTATTTTCTCCCTGAATTAACTTTAAAGGTAGACATGAATGTCCTAAGAGTTCCAATTTGAATAACGATATGTATAAAGTATATTTACATACAAACAGATTTAACTCAAAAGGATTGAAAAGTAAAATAAAATTTTACATACAAATGGTGTTATTTTATATTTCGTAGCTTCATTCTTCAGATATAACTTAACAATGTTGTACTTTAACCTACAAGGCAACTTCGCACACTTTAAAATAGATTCAAAAAAGGTCAATTGACCGAGTGAAATGAAACGTAATTTCCGCCTGACACAATTACATACTACCTCCCATCAGGACGAGACATCATTCTTTTATCGTGCGAGGCAACGAGTGCACATTTCTTTGAAAAATCTGTTAATTTCAAATAAAGTGTTAAATTAATAATGTCTAAAAGAAAATCACAAGAGAAAATTGATTATTATGCAGAAAAAATTAAAAGATTACAAAAAAGCAGTACAAGCATCGTCTACGATCAAATGTTATATACTCAGATTCATCCGAGTCTGAACAAAATTCAGGTGAGTTTATTTTATTTTTGTGTTTATGAAGTGCAGTGAAGTGATTTCAAAAACATATCCTGGAGGTTGGCCGCGAGTCAACACGAAGGAAATCTAAAAGCTGGGAGGTTGACCGTGAGTCAACACGAAGGCATTATCCAGGAGGTTGGCCGCGAGTCAATACGAAGGAATTTTTAACCAGAAGGCTGACCACGAGTCAACCCTGTGGCAAATCTACATAATATAATAATTGCTATTAAAAATATTAACATTTCGCAATTAATTTATTGTGTATTTCGTAGTTATTCATATTATTTTATTATTATGTTTTTCTTAAGTACCCTCAAATTTACTATTGTAAATTTATCTTATTATTGTAAATTTACTTTATTATTGTAAATTTACTTTATTATTGTAATTATTTTGTTTTTTCCAGACAGCCAATATCCGGCAAACGAAACTAATGAATCCTTAGAAAAAGCCGCCCAAACAAATGAATTGATGTGCGATATTCCGACGTCTGATCCTAATCAAGACGATAAAACTGAGGAGAGTGTCCCGGAACTTGAGGCTGAAATTTTATTCGCTTTAGGCGACTCTATTGATGAGTCACCTAATTATGGTGAAAAATTTATCCTGATTTGGCTAAGCGTTGGCTTCCTTTGTTAAGTAAAGGGATACAAGAAAAAGAAACTAAAGAAAAGCTTTTGAAAGAATATGTTGTACCCGAAAATTGTAAATTATTACGGGCCCCTATTTTGAATCCAGAAATCTCTGCTGCTATGACTGACGCCGCCAGGGCACGCGATAAGAAAACAGAAGCTGCTCAACAACAGCTTGGGCTGGGTATTACAGCTATCAATAGAGCGATGTCGCTGCTCCTTACCGTCTCTGATGACGAGAAAGCAAATAAAATACGCGCAATTAAAATTTTGTCTGATAGTTGTCGTATTTTGTCAGATTTACATTACAACCAAACACAAACTAGGATCAAATTGTTAACTCCGGCATTGGATAAATCCTTTGTTAATATAATACAATATGTGGAAAGGGACGAAACACTCTTTGGAAGCAAGATATCTGAAAAAATTAAAGCTTCGAAAACTATCGAAAAGCAAGGATTGCAAATTAAGAAACCTTCAACAAATCCAAAAACTCCAACACCATCTACGTCGAATTCGACGTCTTTCAGGTCACGGTTTCAGGGAAACTGGACGAGCTCCTCGCGCCCCTATCAGACCGCCAACAGGGTGAGAGGAGCACAGAAATCTCAAGCGGCAGCTCGCAAAAACCTTTCTGTGCCAACACAGATGACCAAATCTTCGAGCTACCACAAACAACCGCGTGCTCCGACGCGACAATGAACAAGGTACATGCCGGTCGTTTAAAGACTTTCTGTTATAATTGGCGTATTGTGACTAAAAACCCTATCATTTTAAACTGGATTGAACATGGTTTCTCTATACCTTTTGCAAGAGACGTACAACAGAATTTTGTCCTAAATAATGTTTTTTCCTCTTCAGAAAAATATGAAATGTCAAAAGCTATTCAAAATCTGCTAGATTTAGGTGCAATTACAGTATGTGTTCCGCGCAAAGATCAATTTATTTCTAAAATATTCTTAGCGCCGAAATCTAATGGAGCTAAGAGGTTCATTTTGAACTTAAAATCCTTAAATAAGTTTATTCCACATTTTCATTTTAAAATGGAAGATTACCGAACTGCTGCGAAATTAATGTTTAAAAACGGTTTTATGGCCACGATAGATTTAAAAGAAGCATATTTATTGGTCCCGATTGCTCCAGATGATAGAAAATACTTACGCTTTAATTTCGATGATGAAAACGGTAATTCACACACGTACGAATTCACAGCGATGCCTTATGGGCTCTCTGTGGCACCTCGTACTTTCACAAAAATTATGAAGGAGGTAATAACAGTTTTAAGATCTCGCGGCTTTACATCAATTGTTTATTTAGACGATATTTTATGTATTGGCAAAAATTATGAGGAATGCTTGCAAAACGTAAGAGAAACTACAAATTTATTGGAATGTCTAGGTTTCATAATTAATTATGAAAAAAGCTGTCTAGAACCTCAACAAGTTTGTCGCTTTCTAGGGTTTATGTTCAATTATGTAAATATGAGCTTATTGCTACCTATAGAAAAACGAAACAGTATAGCACAGACAGTCCATAAGTTTATATCATTACCAGCTTGTTCAATACGAGATTTTTCACGTTTGATAGGTCAGCTTACTGCTGCTTGTCCAGCTGTGCGTTACGGCTGGCTATACACAAAGCAGCTGGAGAGAGAAAAATACATTGCACTCCAACAGTATGGATCTTATGAAGCTTAATTTAAACCGTCAAACAAAGTTTTACCTGACTTACAGTGGTGGTTAGACAACATAAAATGTACGTCAAATACTGTTGGTACATTTCAGTTTGATATAGAGATTTTCACTGACGCGTCAAATATAGGCTGGGGCGCTTACTGTAATAACGAACGCGCTAATGGTGGATGGAAGGAAAATGAAAAAATGTATCATATTAATTATCTTGAACTATTGGCAGTATTTTTTGGGCTAAAATGTTTTGCCAGTCACAGATCTGATTGTACTATACTGTTGCTAATTGACAATACCACAGCGATAAGCTATGTGAATAAAATGGGCGGGATTCAGCATACTCATCTCAATGACTTAGCTAAAGACATTTGGCAATGGTGCGAAAAGCGAAATATTTGGCTTTTCGCTTCATATATTAACACAAGAGATAATATTGAAGCTGATGAGGAATCAAGGAAAACTAATCCTGATATAGAATGGCAATTAACTCAACATGCTTTTCAAACAATTACAAAATTCTTTGGATTTCCTGAAATCGACTTATTCGCTTCTCGCATCAATGCCAAGTGTAAAACATATGCCTCTTGGAAACCAGATCCCGATGCTTTAATAGTAGATGCTTTTACTTTAAATTGGAAAAAAATCTATTTTTACGCTTTTCCCCCTTTCCCGTTAATTTTAAAATGCTTAGAAAAAAATAATTCTGAGCAAGCATCTGGTATTCTTATTTTTCCATACTGGCCTTCCCAGCCCTGGTTTCCTCTTCTTGTAAGGTTATTAGTATCAGACATTATATTTTTGCAGCCATCTGATATCTGTCTGTTTCACTCTATTTCCAGGACCCCCCGCCTACTTCGACAACATACCCTGGCTGTCGCGAAGCTATCAGGCGCGCATTCTTAAAGAGAGGAACACCAGAGACTGCGTTGACCTTAATGGAAGCGTCGCTTTCTAAAAATACGTTAGATCAATATAATGTTACTTTTAAGATATGGTGGAAGTTTTGCCAAGATAATAATTTGAATTTTTATCAGGGTTCAGTTTCTTCTATTATTTTATTTCTTACTGAACAATTTAGTAAAGGAGCTGCATACGGCACTATTAATAGTCACCGGTCTGCGCTATCTTTACTTTTAGGAAGTGATTTTGTATCAAATGATCTGTTAAAAAGATTACTCAAAGGGGTTTACAAGCTAAGGCCTTCCACCCCAAAATATGTCCAAACTTGGGACTCTCAGGTCGTTTTAAATTATATTTCAAACTGGACACCTAATCGTAATCTTAGTATTGAAAAAATAACCAAAAAATTGGTAATCTTACTTGCTTTATGTACTGCGCATAGAGTTCAAACACTTTCCTTAATTAAATTAAGTAATATTTCAATCTGTTCTAATGGAATTAGAATTGTTATCTCGGATATTATTAAAACTTCCGGTGCAGGTCGTAATCAACCTGTTTTATTTTTACCGTATTTTGAACCAAATAAAGATATTTGTCCAGCTACAGTCATCGAAGACTACTTGTTTGTTACAAAAAATCTTAGAAGTAAAAACTCACAGAATCTTTTGTTAACTTTTAAATCTCCTCACCGACCGGCATCTGCCCAAACAATCAGCAGGTGGATTAAGCAAGTTCTCGCGGATAGTAATATAGACGTGACTATGTTCAGCGCTCATAGCACAAGACACGCAGCCACGTCTGCTGCTAGTTCTGCTGGTGTTTCCATCGATACTATTCGAAAAACTGCTGGCTGGACAAAGATATCGAAAACTTTTGCAAAATTTTACCATCGTCCGGTTATCGATGAGGGGAATTTTGCAAAGTCAGTTTGTTTGAAGGAATAATTAAAAAATTGTTATTAATGATAATTACAATTATAATAATTTACTATACAAGTTGATTAACTTAAGTAGAAAATTATCATTTACATACATTATACATACGAATAAAACAAAATAAATAATTTGCGAAGTTTCCTATGTTTCTCTGTTATGAGCAAGACACAAAACTTTATGCTCTAAACATCTACATTGTTAAGTTATATCTGAAGAATGAAGCTACGAAATATAATAGATGATCAAATAAACTTCACAAATGAAGTTCGATCATTATTATATGAGTAAGCTTCATTCGAAGATATAAACACCCACCCACCCTAACCCCAATAAAAGTTTTGTGCTATCTAATATCTCTAAAGAATGATGTCTCGTCCTGATGGGAGGTAGTATGTAATTGTGTCAGGCGGAAATTACGTTTCATTTCACTCGGTCAATTGACCTTTTTTGAATCTATTTTAAAGTGTGCGAAGTTGCCTTGTAGGTTAAAGTACTACATTGTTAAGTTATAGCTTCAGCTGGCACGAGGTCGCTTTTGTACTATTTTCTGATAACAAAGGAAAAGCAAAGTAATATTAAATTCATACCATTCTTATGTGTCCCAATTCCATTAGGTACTGTTAAGACTTGTTTTAGTAATACACAGTACTTGCACTTCAATGTATTATAATATCCAACCATTTGTAAAAGAATGGGCGAGAGCAGCCCTTACAACTCGTTTTATAATATTTTAACACTATAATATTTAGGCGAGGGTAATTTACAATTTCATAACCAACTTACAGACGATATTATTTATACCTTATAATAAGTTCTAATAATTAATAAAAGATTAAACATTATGTTAAAATATTCTATGCTTCTAATTCTTAATACATTTAACAGTAAATATTAAATAATATTCCATAATTAATTATGTAGGTGGCGCTACTGTTGAAACTTATGAACTAAAACATGTAAATTCCAATGTATTTACCATTTAAATTATTATAAATAAATATGACTAACACTCGGCCTTTCCTGATTTGTAATCTTACGACCTCGTAATTGTATCATTGATTTCTTTAATTACCAACCATCATATATTAAATGACTAATTTCTAATTTAATAAACATTCTGGAAACCAGTAGACCAAATGGTCATCTGAATTCAAGATCTTACAATGTTATAGAGAAAAACAAATTATTAAAAATACAATGCATCAAGAAAAAAAAAAAATCCAATTATACTTTTAATGTGCGAAATTACATAACATTTATACAACATATAACTTTACTATCGGCCGTTTTGACATCTTATTACGTCCTCGTAATATAATTATATTTTTTATCATAAATACTCGTTAATATAATAATAATATATAATAATAATCGTTTTTATCATAAATACTTGTTCTCTTTGCACCGGACAAACCAGGCTGCTTACAAAAAGCCAGATCAACGGACATGCCGTTATGATCTGGTGCCCATGGACACACATCATCAACATGGGATAAATCTCAATTTTACTATTACCACCGGAACACACACAGATGGTATTTCTTATACTTTTACTACTACCACCGGATCAGACACAGATGGTAGTTTATTCTTATTTTTTTTTTTATATATCAATGGAACACACACAGATGGTATTTCTTATACTTTTACTACTACCACCGGAACACACATATGGTAGTTTATTCTTATTTTTTTTATACCACGGGACGCACCCATTGATGGTATTTCTTATACTTTTACTACTACCAACGGAACACACACAGATGGTAGTTTATTCTTATTTATTATTATTTTTTATACCACGGGACGCACCCATTGATGGTATTTCTTATACTTTCACTTACCACTTACATACCACGGGACACACCTACATGGTATTTCATACTTACCTTTACTATTGGACACACAAACATGGCATCAATTTCTTATTTTTACTACGGGACACACAAACATGTTATTACGTTATCATTTTTACACCAACATGGTACTTTACATTTATTTTTACCACGTAACACACCAACTTGGTACACAACACATTATTCAATAATTTACTTATTTATATTATTGTTATGAACATATATTTAATTTTAACTCTTTAAAACTCATTCTAAGCAAATAAATCTAACTAATAAAAGCTAACCAAGCTCATTTTGTTAGGCTATATTAATGACCAGACTACAGAGATATATGACTTTGAAATTCATACTATGCATGGGTTTTGTTGGAAGTAGCAGGTTGTTTTTACTTTGTATTACGTTTGTATTGTTATATTTGTTTAGTTTCTTTATATTTTTTTAAAGAAAAATGAATTTTAAATGATGTCGTATTTTATCGAAACAGTTTTAAATTTTACATCTTAAGAAAATGTTCATTCACCCGAATTTAGAAAATTTAAATAATAAGGAAGCTACATTTAGTTATTAACCATAACAAGATTCAAAATTCACGACAATTGTAATATTTGTATATATTTCTCTATATTACTCTGGAATGACCTACCGTTAGAAATTCAAACTTCTAAATCACTGTTAATTTTCAAAAATCGTTTGAAGCAATATTATTTATCTACGCAATATATATTTTTATCATAAGTATGTATACCATATATTATATAGGTTATCTATTTTATTCTATTTATTTATATATACGGATATATGTATGAATATGTATGTGCGTATGTGTATATTTATATGTAATCATTATTTAATTACTTATATAATTAAAAACGATAGTTTTTATTTTTATTGTGTCCTTATGTATAAATTCTTATTCTCGTAGTATGCGTGCACTATCCTATGACCTTGCAAATATTCATTACTCATCAAGGGTTGTCTGTAAGAGATTGCTTTTGAGCGATAAGACCCCCTTTGCACAAAAATTTCTTACTGTATCAACATCCTACTACTGTAATTTTTTGTAAAATAAATAAAATATTTCTTTTTATTTAAGAAATTGTAATATATTGTTAGGGGTCGAGGGTACTTCTAGATATTTAGTAGCTGTCAAGTACTATAGCATTAAGTCCGCCAATTGTATAAATTTCTTTGTATAATAAAGATTTTATAAATAAATAAATATAAATAAAATTTTTACATTCTTTATTTACTCTGTCCGTATCAATATTGAAAATATTCTTAACTAAAAAAAAATATTCATTAGTGGAAATAGAACATTTTTATAGTCCTCTTTTTTATTTTGAAGATGTAACGATACTTTTCATACAATTGGAGAACATTATAAAACCAAGCATATTTCTTTAGAAGTTTACTATTTATATTATTATTTCCAATTGTTCTAATTTGCACTAAATCAATAACTAATGATTAACTAATTTATTTATAAAGCATTAAAACGTCCATTAAATTCTCAATCACTTGTTATAAAAGTGTTATTAATTTTATTCAGAGTTTGAAATCGTAATTTTGTACATTGTATACCTACATCTAGTTTACTATATAATCGAAACAATGAATGATACAATTATTCAAAACGTATTTTATTTTTTGTTTTATTATTATCTACAGTATAAATTATTTAATAGAATTCAACTGCATTAAATTTTACAAACGTTATACTGAAAATAATACGATTCTTGGAAATTTAGGGGGTTGGGGCTTGGGGTTTAGGAGGCCGTGCCATATATAATATTACTTCTTATACCCTAAGGTACGACAATATATATTCCTAATTTTCTTATGTTTCTCTTGTCTAGAGTTCAAGTTACCAGAGTCTTTAAGTCTAACATGTTTATGTTTCATATTGCTAATAAGAATATTTAGGAGGCATGTTTTATAATAATTCTATTTTTAAATAATAAACAGTCGTATCCTAGAAAATTATATATATTTTTTTAAAGTTCATCAATTTGAAATACCTAATTTGAACTGTCTGAACTGTCAATTATGGTATATTGTTTAGGTATGCAATTATTTCTTGTTTAGTAAAACTTTTACTGTGGATTTATATAATTCCTCGATTTGACAGTTCAAAAACGCGTGTAAGATAATTCATCGTAGTTATTTCTTTTCTTCTTTAACATACTATCGGAAATTAAATAATCTAGTGCCACGCATATCGTTTAAAGTTTTTTTTTAATAGGGATTTAGAAGACCTTATTGCTTGCTTTATTTTTTTTACAATTTAATACGAAATGTACGCGTTTATTGGTGTAGTTTAAAATCGATCTAAATGTTAAACCTATATTATCATCATTCTGAAATAATTTATCGATTCTAACGAATTTATTTTGGAATACCTATTGCGTTTTACCTTTTCAATAATCGATTCAAAATTTAAGATCATAAATTCGTACAGATACCTACTACCGAGAACTTAACCTCTCAGTAAATAATTTGAACGGTCAAATAAAAGATAATAGAAATATGTTTTAGTAATAAATACCAGTATCATTGCTTCATATTCATACGCGTTATTATTGAATTAGTCTGTTTAGTTCGGGATTATATTTAGACAGTACCGGTTCAGATTTTAAACGTTTTTAAACTTTATTTTTACCCACCTAAAAATGGTTTTTTAAAGCAAATTTGATTTATGAAAGTAACCAATGAAACTTATCAAAACAGATATTATTGGGTTCCATAAAATTTAATTTCTCCACTTGATATGGCATAACCCTATCCTCGTGGATAACCAAGTATCCAACTTGGTTTTAAAAACGAACGTCTATCGAAACCTGATGCTAAACTTACAAATTCAAAATTAAATATAAATATTTTAAGATCTATGGAGTAGTTTTAGCAAAACAAAATAAAATATAGTTGCAGAAGTAATAAAATAATATCGTGAATTCAAATCTTTACTTATTTAATAAATGTAAACATATCTAAATCTACCCCTTATAGCGTCAAAACATTGGCAAAATATTTCCATACGGTCCTCAAGGCCATTTAGATCTGACCCTACCAAATTTATGGAGTGTAATATTTACCGAGTCACATTTATTTAAGTCTATCTATAAGATATTCTAGAATTTTAATTTCTCTGAAAGGAGACAAGTCTACATTTTAATCTCTGAATATACTCTTTTTTTAAGAAATCGTTCTTTAAATAACCTACATACATTTTGTAAACCGAATATTACCCCTTCATTGAGAGTGTTCACTTCTATGTCATATATAAAGACATTAAAGCCTAAATCGTAATCTAAAATACTAACATTACTTTTATATTGCAAGTCTCAAAGTCTCAACTACCGCGTCAGTTATATCTATACTAATATTAAAAAGAGCAAAGGTTTGTTTATTTTTTTGTATGTTTGAAATGAATACGCTCCGAAACTACTGGACCGATTTTAATAATTCTTTCACCGTTGGCAAGCTACATTATTCCCGAGTGACATAGGCTATGTTTCATTTTCAAAAAATTAGGGATGATTACTAAAACTTGAATATTCTAACGCAAGGTGTACAAAAATAAACAAAAAAAACTGCGTGCGCTGCGAAAACGGTGAAAGTTACGCAAAAATGATGTTCTATGAAATTGTTTTTCTTTAAATGTTTTAAAAAGAAGTCCGCGACAAGATATATCTAGCTTTTAAGGTTGACTCACTATAACGTTTTCTATGGTTATGAAATTAGTTCTAAAATAATATACACTTTCGAAGGTGTTTTAATAATTACGATATTATTCCTTATCCAAATAAATTATTTAAATGTCACAGACATTAAATTTTGAACAACCTTGCTCTAAACAGCATTTGATTTTCTATATCTATATCTATACTTATATTGTCAAAAACATAATATTTCGAATCCATATGCTTTAATACGTATATCTGAATAATCTCCTGGTCGTGTGTGTATGATGTAGATGTATGTTATTATTTTCAGTTTGATATCGTAGCAATGTAATGCCTATATAGATAAAATTTCCACTTGAATAGGATACTATAGAATTAACTATAAGTCTATTATAGGTCTGGATAATTGTAGTTTCCACAGATTACGCGAAAAGCGACCTACACGCGGGCGGAGCCGCGGCCTACAGCTAGTAACTTAATAAAAGCAAAGAAAAAAAAAATTGCGTCTCTCATCTACAATTGGGTCTTAAAAGCTTTGAAAGTTGGTATACGTAGTAACAATAATATTATAAATCACATGGTCACTTAATTATGTAAAACTTTTCTAGGGCTAGTTTCTTATAATAAAGTTTTGTCTGTCACCTTGTCGTTGTATTCAGGTCCATCGTTGTATAGTGCTGCTTGCTTGCACTGCCATCCCGCGATCAGGAAGAAAGTACTTGGTTGACCGCTTCTTCCAGTAGATGTTGATATGTTGTTGATTTTCATAACATAGCAACGAATTCCCTTCCAGATTAGCAGTCAAGTAGTAGTATAGAGTTTTCCATCTCCGACGTACGTCTTCACCAAAGACTCTGGAGAGATATTGTATTAGTAACACTGTAAAGTTTTGGTAAATATTCAGGCTCTTATTGTATTTCGCATATGATTGAACTTTAACAGGATATGGTTAATAGTGAATATGATATATATGATGAATAGAATTTAATAGTAGTGCTATTAACTTCAAGCTACAAAGTTATTAATATTCTATATTGAGCATGCTGCCAAATAACCAGCTAGATAATTAGCCTGCTAAGCAGATGGCAAAACGTGGGTATTAAGAAAAAAAAAAAAAAACTTACGTACTTGCAATATCATTTTAAATCTATGACTCCTTGTCGCTTGAGGTTACTACAGCAGCACTCGGAGAAGGCCCAAATACTAACTTTAACGTCGTCTCTTATTTTCGTGGCTTTTCAACGGCAGTGGCAGCACTCCATCTTCATAAGCATTCTTAGACGTAACTTTAACGTCGTCTCTTATTTTCGTGGCTTTTCAACGGCAGTGGCAGCACATCATCTTCATCAGCATTCTTGGACAGGATATCTTGCGAACGGTGTATATCGACACGTGGCGCGTAATACTACAGCGGTCGAACATTTCTGACTTGTTAAGACTTGTTTTAGTAATACACAGTACTTGCACTTCAATGTTTAATATCCAACCATTTGTAATAGAATGGGCGAGAGCAGCCCTTACAACTCGTTTTATAATATTTTAACACTATAATATTTAGGCGAGGGTAATTTACAATTTCATAACCAACTTACAGATGATATTATTTATACCTTATAATAAGTTCCAATAATTAATAAAAGATTAAACATTATGTTAAAATATTCTATGCTTCTAATTCTTAAAACATTTAACAGTAAATACTAAATAAAATTCCATAATTAATTATGTAGGTGGCGCTACTGTTGAAACTTATGAACTAAAACATGTAAATTCCAATGTATTTACCATTTAAATTATTATAAATAAATATGACTAACACTATGTATCTCCGTAATAAAATGCTTTGTTGCCTGTTATTACTAACCTAGTTGAGATTAATAATAAAATCGTCATTTGATTCAGATTTTTTCTGTTACAGGCAAGACCTTTGTGAAGTGATCAGAATAAAAAAGCTCCGACTTATTTTTGTTGTGTTTCTTCTTAGAGCAGGGCGCGTTAGGAAATTTCATAATTGAGAATTGGGACGAGTCTATACGAAAAGGCCCATTTTTTTGGAACGTAGTTCCTTATCGCGCGTTGTGAAAGGGGGCTAGACGGTAAAAATTCCTACCAAAAGTTGGCACGACATGTTTTGCTATCTCTCTCTCTCTTATAGAAAGCAAGCGAGATATTTTCATTTCTATCATTATATTTTTTTTATTATATTAAATTGCTCAGTAGTTCTTTATTATTTATTTGATATTGGAGTTTGTTCTTTTAGAATCAATTTGCAAATAAGACAGTTTAAATGAAAATAATAATACAAATTTGTGATCAAATATACTCGTAATGTTTTGTAACAACGCCATCTATTTATACCTTAGGGAAACATAACTACATCTGTTATATAAACATATCAGTACAAAGTAAAACCGCTAAGTGGCGGGACAATAATTCATGGATTTATTGATTAACACATTTTTATTTAGTAATTCATTTTATTTACATTTATTATAAATTATTGGCGAAATATCATACAAAAATAATATACAAATATTATCCATTAGCATATTAGCTTATATTAATAATTTAATATTTTTTTATTAAATATCTAATATTCATGTTTTTTTTTTCACGTAAATTAATCATTTACCTCTATATCGTAGAAAATAATATAAATAGGCTTGAAAAGATTCTAGTTTTTTTACAAAGTGAAAATTAAAACATTGAGTAAATTTGAGCCGTTCAAACACCGTCATTTTGCGCGCGCCTTGCGTGACGTCAAATGACACGTCCAGTCAATGTTTACTATGAACTTTTTATTTACTTCATACATATTTTAAGTTTTAAGTGCTTTACAAGTCATGGAAGAAGATAAAAACCATCTTACAAGTAATGTATAATACCGGAGTGCAAAAATAATATAAGAAAAACACCCGACAAAGTGTTTTTTTTAATCCAAGAGATGCGAAAATACAAAAACAATGGTCTTTGGTAATTAAAACAGATAATATGTCTTAAATTGTGTTTATATTGTTGTGAAGATCAATTTAAGGTAAGTATATGTCGGCGATACGCCAGGGGTTTCGGGTTCATTGTCCATTACAATGAAAAGTCACACAGATTATAGCGTAGATAGTTTATTCTCACACGACTGATAGTAAGAAACAGAGTCTAAGTTCATAATACAACCGATATTTATACAAATTTGTAAAAGTTATCACAATTAATACTTATTTTGACCAATTAAATCGTTTTTTTTAATAATCAAATCTTATTTTGAACAATTAACTATAATTAAGTTTATTTTGAATGTTTATGCAATATAATTTATTAAATAATGAATTTTATATCTAGTGTTAACAAAACAAGTCAATACAGAATCTTTTTAAAGATTAGAGAAACAATAGTTTTGTGTTTACAAACAATTATTTAGGTACCAATTATAAATAATTATGGAACAATAAAATAATTACATTAAGAGATAACCCTTTTTCGTTTACAAGCAACAGTTTAAATACTGCTTATAAATAATTATGAAACAATGAATTTCACATCCAGTGTTAACAAAACAAGTCATGCAGTATCTTTTAAAAGATTAGAGAAATAATAGTTTTTGTATTTACAAACAATTATTTAAATTCTAATTATAAATAGTTATGGAACAATATAATCATTACATAATGATTTGCGCCCATATATTCTTTATTTATAATAAGTTTAATTTAATAGTTTAAATTTATAGTAAGTTGCATTAGCTACTAAACATTAGAAAATCTGAGTTTAAAATTAACCTTACCTAGTTTACAAAAGTTCAGTATAACTTTCTGTAAAAGCCGTATTCTTTTTTTGGTTTTACGAAATTTTTATGGTTGTCGATTTATTTCAGCTTAATGAAGATACAGCTAATAATATTGAATCTTATATGTATAACGAAACAACAAGGAGAAAAATGTAATCTAGGTTTGAAGAAAGGTTGTTCCTCATATATTTTTGTGGTATAAACACCAGCTCATAGAATGAGAATGTGCATAGTCAATAGGCAAAGATTGACATCGGTTAATGAAGCCTTTTCAGAGTTAGCTATCAAAAGAAGTGATTAAAAAAATTGGTGACCTTTACAAAGAAGTGATATAGTAAGTAAGTCCTAGTACTGCCCATACAAATGTTTGTGATATTAATCAGCCAAGACAATATTAAATGTGATCAGAGGGCAGAGCCTTGCTTTTCGCATATTAAAGATAATAAGATTATGATACCAAGTGATTAAGCTTTGCAAGTTAATATTAAACCGAAGTACAGAAGTAAAGGTGTCAATGTTAATATACCTGCTGAAAAACAAAATTTAGCATTGTTACCATTCAACACACATTACTTTTACTTTACCAGTAAAACTAACTATTTTACATAGTTTTACTTTACCAGTAAAAGTATGTTTTAAAAAGAAAATTGTTTACTGATAATACTTCTATAGCATCTTATATCTTCTATATCTGCTGATTATCAACAAAGTTATTTATCTGAGTCAAGTGAAGTGGAAAATGATTACCTAAACAATGGTATCATTTAATAAAACCTTCAAGCACGAAAATATAGGTTTAAATTATTTATTTTTTTAGTAACACTAATACCACAGTATGAACTTCGACGCCGATAATTTGAATGGCGTGTCAAATGACGTCACATTTCCTTTCTACCAATGCATTGGTGGTGCGTTTTGGAAGTTTGAATTTCGCTCCCTTAATTTACACTTTTCCCAAATTATTTTATGGCCTTAAATGATTAGTAAATAAAAAATAATGTTTTTAATATAATAAGATGATAATAAGTATCGAAATAGAAAAAAAGTATTTGAGACCATTTTAAATTGTATGCATATTCCCTATTCCTTCAATAATTAATCGAAAGGAACTTCGTTCCATCCGGGTGTCCCTTACTTAGCTTTTTTTTATTATTATTATTTTTTTGTTCCTGTCAATGCTGTTAGCCCTTTCGGCTATTACAGCGGCACCGGTAAGAAAGGGCTTATTACGACAAGTATGGTATCAAAATACTTCTGACTTTTCTATGTGTGTCAGTGATGCGTGCTATAGATTTAAAGTGAAAAAGATATAAATAAAAAAGTATTTCGGATTACATATATGTCGTTGTCGTAGCTGTCATTTTATAAAAGCTGATCCTGTAAAATAACATTTATACCAAACAAAACTTACATATTACACACCTCGCCTATAATTAAGCAACATGGAGCAGGTGTTCCCAACTCAAACAAATTTGCGGTTTCCTCATTATGCACTTCATTACTGGGACAACGTACAAATCGCAGTTGGTGAATTAAACCGGTTGCATTCATAATTTACTTTGTCATTCATTAAAAGGTATAGGCTTGTATCATTTAGCTAAGACAAACATTTTTAATATTTATATTTACCTCAACTACATTTAAATAAGGTCATTATAGTCAGTGTAATTTACGTCAAATAGAATGACAAATGTATAAATTTTTACACCTAGTGTTTATACTATATTATCATTTACATACGTACGTTTACGAAAATAGAACAGTTTCTTTTCAGTTTTAAATGTACAACCTTTGGTCAGTATGGAAGTATGTTACGGGATCAGAATAATAACTAACCTACATGAGGAATAGTCACAATGTCTCAACATTACCCGCATCATGTCACCAGATTAAACGCTGTGTTAATCCCCTCAGTAATCTGGGACTCAGTTCTGGCGAAGATAAATGATACTAAGTCTTAACATATTATGTATAAACATATGTCAACGTCAATGAGAAAATATTACGAGTATACCTCATAGAATATAACTCTATGGTATATCTACGCCCAAAGTAATAATGAAGCTATTTTTTTTATTTATAACCAGTTATATAAATAGTATACGTATATACGTATATTATATAGTATGTACCTATAAGGAGTTTTAATGATGCAAAACTAAATATATTGGTGGAATAAAATTAAGAGTATTGATTAGATCCACCTCAATCGATTTAAGAGTTTCAAGCGGTTCGAGTTGATTGATGTAATTCAGAAGTTTGTCACTATAGAAGTTTCAGTTCCATAGCGCTCGTTAGTTGATATAGAATTCTGAATCTGAATTACAGTTTAGATATTATCTTAATTCGATCTATCCATAACTTCGACTATTATTATCACATATATTTTTATTTTTATTTGCAATAGAAAATAAAGATTTCCTCTTATAAAGAAAATATAAATGAGACTGTCTGTTTAAGAAACAAGCACGAAATACCACAAAAACATATTTTGTTCTTCTCTTCTTATCTTATCTTCTCTTCCCCGCAATTGAAGCAACGCTTTTTAATGTAAAATAGAGCGTTACATGTCTTAAACTATAAATCTGATCACAAACAGCATTATCAGATTTTTTTTATTGTAATTATAACTTTTTAATAAAATTAACAGTTAAGTGCAAAAAGGATCAGACGGGTAGTTTCACGGAAAATACACGTAAAGCAGACAAACACACTATTACCTATATAACATACTGTTATATAAATATACAAACTTTTATAAACATATAATATAAAATTATAAAAGAAGATTGTAAATACTGGGATAACTTAAAAGACATTATCACCTAAGATTTTATAACTGAGCTTACAAAATATCCTTTAATAAGTCTATAACAAATATGATTATCTTAAAATATTTATGATTCCATTGTTTTCACCCATTTATTAGTTTTTCATGAAGCTGTCAATATTGCTTTATATGTCAATAAAGATTGATGAATTATTTTTCTATTTGTAGTACGATTAATTTATTTGAAAGTGATTTTGTTATTTCGGCTTTATTTTTGGCTCCATCCATAATACATTGGTTTTGAAAATACCGTCGGGTTGCAACGTCGAGTAAATTAATTATAAAAACATTAATGTATACATTTACATAATTTTAAATAAATTAATTAGCATAATATGATAATATATATTTTCAGCTATGAACCATATAAGTTTGTTTGTATTTTAATAATATGTTAATTTATTAAAATACAAACAAAATTTTATTCTTTAATAGATGGACATATTGGCTCTTTTGTTTTGTGACTTAAATCTAATATTTCTTCCAATACAATTACAAAACAAATTGCATTTTCCAGGCCGTTGCTTCAAATAACAAATGATGGTGACCAAGTTTATCTTCCTTACTACAAATTTATTGGTATCGATTCGCTGAAGAAACAATAAAGAATGTGACTGAAAATAAAATGTGTTTAGTTTAAAATTGATTTACTTAATAAAAATAAAAAAAATTGAGAAAATATAATCTGTTTTTAAACATCGACCTAAAAAGAGGGGTTTTATAAATTTGACCCGTGTATCTATCTGTGTGTATGTCTGTGGCAATGTAGCAGTCAAATGCGTGGACGGATTTGAATGCGACGAAAGCTTGGTTAGTCGAGATGGCTCTTAGCTATGTTTGGTCGAAATAGAAGCAGTCGTCGACGCAACGACTTCAATAAGTACATAATAATATTATTTTTATGATTTTAGAAGTCTTTTTGTATCGGGGGTTTTTTTTTTTTTTTTTAAAGAATAGCTTTTATAATTAGAGTCATTATTAAAAGCAAGTTGTGTTAATGTTGAAACTATTTTTTTTTTTTTTTATTATTTTAATTTTCTTAAATTAACCATTTAATCATTATTGCCACACATTTGAAAATCAATGGTCTATGGAAACTAATAATATATATTCGATTGCCACAAATCTTTTTTAGTGGTTCTTAAAGAATGTGCTGGTCTATAGAAATGTGGTACGGGGTCTAATTCGTAAGTGGCGAATCGGATGGAGTCTTCCGCTCTTTCGCGGATGTTTTCAAATATGTGACTTGGAGCGTTTGTTCTTTCTTAGTGTTATATACAATTTGATTTTTTACCATCTTTCTCTCCTTTTACCTCAACTTTAACAAGAAAGACCTCTCCGATTTTTATGTCATTAAAACTTACGTCCAGTCACTGTGACTGGTGGGACAAAACTGAAAATTATCTCTCCCCTACCTTTTAACACCTTGCACCACAGAAATATGATTAAAAATTCAAGAATTGGCCAATTCTTACTTTTCAAAATGCTTTATTTTAACACGGAATAATTAATAAATTTAAAGGTGAAAAATCGAATTTTTGTATATTTTCACGTAACTTGTGGAACACGCTACAGCGCTCATTGGATTTATATTAACATTCTTACCTTTTCCTATTGTATTTTTATGTTAAATTAAATTCTTTTCACTTTCCGACACTGTCTTTGGCATTTTCCTAACAAAAAGGATGAAACAGTCCTTGCTAACATAATGCGAAAAAATCAAACCACTTGTTCATAGCTAAACAACAACTTGTCATAATAAAATACCTTTTACATATCACGTAAATTTAGGAAATATACATTTCGTTACGATTAAATTTGTTATGATCCGAATTTCCTGTGGAATGCCCCTTTAGCTAAAGTATTGACGGAATACTATCTAAGAGTAATTGCGATGCTGCCTTATTTTAATTATTTTAATGCTTTTTATTCAAACATATAAAAACTATAAATACATCCAGAGTCTTTAACAGACAATTTATAGCCAATGGGTAACCTGGTCTATTCAGAAAAGCCCTGGAGTTCCACTCAGGGTGCAGTACAAATTTGTAATAAATATAAATTGGACTATCACTCTAAACAAAAGTAGAGCATACAAAATTAATATTTTTTCAACATTTTATCAGTATTTTAATAATTTAAAAAAGTAGAGTTCAATTAAAATAGCAACATCCATAAACAAAATTATTATTACGTATAAATTATTAATATTATAACTATACAAACCATTTACCACTAAATTATATAACATAAAATTCTCATTATAAACTTTTAAGAGCATAATATTTTATAAACTTTTTCTGAAACATAAATAAAGAACGTAAACAAACATACGTTGCAAGTGAAACATTATAACGTTACCACGGATATTACTTATATTACATAAAAATAAATGTTGTATATATATATATATATTATGAAGTAATATAATTTTTATACTGTACATCAAAAACCAAAACATTATCTTTGAAATGGCCACTTTTGGCTTTATTGAGAACTTTTAAGATTGAAACAGATGTCGGAACACTAATTTATAGACTTACGCAGATTCCATGTTAAACTTAATCTTTGCTTGCTTTTATTTTCTTTAGCGAAACTTGTTTTTTAATTTTTCAATTTTATATTTCAAGGTGTTTAATTATAACTCAGCTTTGTCTTTAACAGCCAATAATATATTATTGTCTTATATATATATATATATATATATATATATATATATATATATATATATATATATATATATATATATATACAGGTATACAAAGGTATATAAACTTGTACATTACATTAACGACATATCCAATCTCACGGTCTTTTATTATACTATCCTTTGAGAATTATCATTGTTGCTTGTATGGGACTTTTTTTATCTACATTAGAGAAGTGAACGATTTAATAAAGTTTTGTGCTGATATAATATATACTAAATGTACGTGCGATATTCAATGTTCGCAGATATTACTCCTGTGTCAAGTGTGTCAAGTGACACTAGGTGTAGATATTTTATCCTGTGTCTTATTTGTTGTCCTTCATAAGTGGACTCCAATGAATGAGAAAACTGACTTGATTTCTGAAAGTAGTTAGTTCTGATTATGTGAAGCGTGTTAAAGCGCAAAATGTTTTTTTGGTAAACGACTAAGAGTGTAACATTGTACTTGGTCAGCTTAATTCTCTTACAATATATTCAATTAAATTGGGCCTTAAATTAAAGTTACATTGAGATATATAAGCTTTGAGAATAGCAAATTTTATTTAGTTTATTAAATTGATATTTTAATAAGGAAATTAAACAAAATAATACATAATTATGCCAGAGTAGTAATTCTATAGATATTAAAGACTGATATGCAATACCAAACACATACTAATTAACTCCAAGAATTAATAATGATTTACGCTATATACTGAAATAATCCAAACATAAAGTTTACTTATATTTGTAAATTTATTTATACGTTTAATTCGTTAAAAATAGTTTTATTTTAATGTTTAGTGTTCGTGAAAATCTAAGAAAATCATATATTTTTTTTAATTTTTAAGAAGTGTTGAGAGGTCAAGATGCATTAGAACGTATTTGTAATTTCTACAGTTTTTATTTTTGTTTTTCTTCTTTGTTTTTCTATTTGACTATACACACATCGATTGAATTGTTTTCGTATGGTGTTGGTTTACTTTCTGACTCAACATATAGACGAGTTTCCATTCCGGAGTCTTTTCTATTCATGCAAGAAGACAAATTTGATTGGCAATATATATTGGGGGGTTAACTTAATATTTGAGGGGGGGTTCTGAAAACAGGCAACAGCTGGTTTGATAATAAAACTTAATTTAACGAAATATATTTTAATAAGTGGTTTCTACCTATATTTGGTATTAGATGTCGACAACTAATTATTACATATTATGTAATACTTGTGTAACACCAAAGGCCTCTTCGAGATATTTTCATCTTACTCTATTCCAAAGTCAAGAATTCAAAGTCAAAGTTTTGCATACTTATGGTCCACACGAAAATTGCATAGGATACTTAAATATTTTATTTACTTTAGTAAATCTGAATTGACTAATACATACAATTTATAAATGTTATTTTCCGACAACGTACTCGTAAAACTTTATAGGATTTATTAAAAATTCATGCCGTATGAAATAATTCGTTATTGCGTTATGAATATTTGTAAAGATGAGATGGCTACTTAATAATCCATTTGTATTGTACATTTAAGTAACCACTTATATTCCCTTTACATTTAAAATGTTTATATTTCCAACTTATATCTCCATCTCCAAGGTATAAATCAAAATAATTTCTTAAACAAAATAAATAAAAGCTTAACATGATTATACATGTTTATAGATTTTTCTTCTTCTTTTATATAAATTAGAATTAAAAAGATATAGGTAAGTATATATGTCGGTGTAAAGACGAAATGGATTTGCTTCTCTTCTATTAAGTAAGGACATCTTTTTATCAAAGCTACGTTTTTTTATTAAATGTAAAGTAGTTTTCTTTTGTTTAAGGACGCGTTTATAGTTATGTCAAAAAGTATCAAATATCAGGTACATTTTGATCCGATTAAACCTAATGTAATGAAACCAATAAAATGTTTATTTATCTTTAATACCTTGAAAAAACATCAGATATTGTAGTTTTTAATATTAATAAAAGGACTCTCAGTCAGTTCTTTACACGTCAGGTTAAAAATATCCAGAAACTTCACTCAATTTCGTAAAATATTAACAAAACAATGCGTTCGCTCCCAGTTTTATTCGTCTAAGAGATTTCCTAGCCTCCATTCATCAGCGTTCCTTTACTCCATCAAGTCTGAAGGTAAGATTAACTCACAAAACGAAGCTAAGCTCAATTCATCTAGGAGTTCCAGTGGCTGCCACCGCAAGTGTTCCTCTCGGTGACTTCACCATGTCCGGAGGTAATATCTCATTACGTTTAACACAATGGATAACTTACCTTTTTCATTAAGGGCATCACGTACCCCAGCCCCCTTAACGGTCTATTTGAAGGTCACGGTGTAAAAAATCCTATAACAGATAATAATAATATGTAATTATGTTATAATATAAAAATAATTGCAATATTTAAAAATATAACATATGAAAAACCAAAACTTCATACTATTAAAATTGTTTTATTTACACATTATTCCCACACTTACGTGTAGTCAAGTTTCGTCAGTGGGATTTGATACTTAAGTATAGCAACACGTGTATAAAAGCTTTTGACGTCAAGAAATGAGAATGAAATTAATTTAAATTCAATGTTATACTTCTTTAAATTTCAGAACGAGAAATTTACCTACGTACCTACTAGAGAGATTTTCCACACTATTATAATATAATGTAAGCTCTAAGGAATGCTTTTCTCTAACGAGCGCAGTAAAACTAGAACTCAAGAGTAATTAAACTTTTGAATTGCTTCAATCTCTTGAACCTGTTCGAAATTCTTAAAACTATTTTTATAGGGCTCTTTTACATACCTCCCATATTAAGTTTGCAATGTTTTATTTATATTTAATATATGAGAATAGTTCATTATTAAAATTAAGTTAGTAAAATATAATCTGATTTAATATTGTAGTACTTGTATGTTTAAAAACATGTTAGATATTTATGCTGAATTATATATTTATATAAGTATAGTATATGTTGTATCATGTATATATAATTATATATGTTTTTATATAAGTATAGGATCATACATTTCCTGAAAAATGGGGTGTGTGTGTAAAAAGTACAAAAAAACTCATTTAAAAATGGTAAACAAATAATTTCAGCCGTGTTCCAAACCGCAGGAAGGTTCCGTACCATTATATATAAAATATATGACTAAAAATTTAAGGATTTGGAATTTTTTCCTTTATATGTACTATAAAAGATTGTTTCATGTCAAAATTCAAGTTTCTAGGTCGATTGAAAGTAACCTTTAGGTTTTGATTCCCTTGTGAGTATTTGCAAGTTTCAAAATATGCGACTTAAGTTGTTGTATCTTTTGATAGTGTTGAAATTGAAGTTTGTTTTATTACAACTTAAAGATATTATAGACATGAGTATTTGATATGAACTTCAATTTATTAACCTATATGCGTTTACGAGAAAAAGGAAATAAACTTTAAAATTGTTAAACATATTTTTACTTTAGGACGTAATTAAAAATTTCGCATTTTTTCTTATCTGTGGTATCATTTTTTTATCTGTGATATAAGACGTTTCTTAGTATCAAATTTGAAGATATTGAGTCTGAGTTTTGAAAAAATGCGGAAATATACTGACGTATAATTGGTGGATGCATGCACATTAGTTGATGACTCAACTAACGTATCTTTTGATTGTGTTGGCTTAGAAGTTTGATTTTAGCACAGCTGTAAAGCACGGTATACTTGAGTATTTGATATAAATTTCAGCATGGTACTTGCACGCGTTCCTGAGAAAAAGGGCCACAGACTTACTGATGGGCGAACAAGAAAGTGATCCTCTAAGGATTCCGTTTTTTCCTATCGAGGTACTGAAACTTAAAAATGGTGTATATGCCACAATGACAAATTGTATATTAAATAAACAAAAAATATTAAATAGATATTTTGAAATAGGAGAGCAATATTTATTTGACAGACCGTGTTCTGAACCAATAATAATTACATAATATATGTTTAACAATAATTAGGTTATGTAGTTTATTCATTTTGAGACATATATTTATTTTTTAAACAGTGTTTTTATTGCATAAAATATATTTTTTTACGGGAGAAACCACCACATTATCTCCTTCCTTTGTCAGGCGTGAACCGGACATGAAACCTTCGTAACCGACTACCGTTCCGTAAATTCAGCCTGCTTACAAAAGCCTGATGAATGGTAATTGCTGGTAGGCTCCTAGGGGCCTCCTCGCAGCTTACCCGCCTGATGTTGCGTCATCACAATCATAACCGACGCATGGTTATTATTTCAGACGAGCTCTCAGTCCGGTTTCACCCCCTTCCAGAGTTTATTTCGCTAATCAACTTAACCTAATCTAATCCCTACTTCAATATTATTTTCAAACCCCAATCCCTGGTTCAATCCCAAACCTTACTTCAATCTAAATGTTCCCCCCAATCCCTATTTCAGTTCAAATCCCAATTTAGATAACAATCTATTATCGATCCCTCTTTTAATTTAAATAGTTAATCGCAATCCCTATATTAATTGAATCTCGTCCCTAAGATCTACTCAATATCAATCTCAATCTTAAAATTAAATTATAATCCAATAGGTACTGGTCTTAAAACTAGTTCAATAAATAAAAAAATGAACTACTTATTTATTCTTGAATGTCTTAGCCGAGTTGCATTTAAGTGGATTTCTTGGTGAACAGCCAATTGTTCAACAAAATGCAATTAAAAAACCGTCATTTTATAATGTACTAAAACTCCTCTCACTTAAATGAATTAAATCCAATAGTTTATTTTTTTAATCTGTTATCACTTGCTATTTCTACGATTTTCAAATCGAAATCTATATCCATAAAAGCATGAGAGTAGGCCTGATACTAATATATTCGAAAAAAATATATTAAAAAATTTTCAAAACACCCGATACAAAAAGACCTTTAAAAAGTATCGATAAATATAATTAAAATTGTCCATTTCTGTACATGGAAAATATAAAAAAAATCATAGGGAGGCCCCCTATGATTTTTTATAAGAACAAGAGAACCCAAAAAACATGTTTTTTCTTTTTGTCTGTTCGTCAGTATGTCTGTATGTTTGTGCACGCTTATCTCAGAAACGGATTAATCGATTTGGATGCAGTTTTCGGGAATATATAGTCATAGGATTCACTTTGTATTTTGTCTATTTTCTTAACAATCGGTTAAGAAATAAAGAAGTTAATAATCTCTTATTGTCTTATTTTGAAGGTTTATAATTTTTACATACATTGCTAAGTATAAAGGATACTTTTTATCAAAATCGAAATCTACGAGTACGAAGTCGCAGGCACAGTTAGTAAAGTAATATTATTATGTACTAATTGAAGTCGTTGCGTCTGGGGACCGTTGCACGTAGTGTCTTTTTCAAGGTTCCGGAATTAATTTATGAGGACTTAGACTATACGATTTGATATCGTTATTTCGTTATGTGTCTTAGTAAATTTAAGTAGTAAGTTCCTTTATTCAGCGGTCAATATTTCGGTGTCAATAAGATACCAGAGTTTCGTAATAGAGATTTTAACAATACTTTACATTTGACATGGTTAGTGCGTAGTGTAACGTTAGTTTTTTTTTTCTGTTCAGGCAACACATGTTTATATTGCCAACATTAAGGAAATTAATGTTCTTCTAAAACAGAATTAATCACATCTGAATATGCCTAGTATAATAATTAAGTAAGAGTATAACAATAGCAACACAAATGGGTACTTAACGACGCATCTGTTTTGTTACAATGAAATACGGATCTATTCAATCCAATTGTTTGTGTACTATTATATTATTCTGGATTTTCCATTCATATGAAATACAATATATTATCAGTCTCATTGAGCTTCTCAAAGTGATTACAAAGGGATGTACAATAAGTGAATTTTAATACGCATAATTACGCATACTCATTTAAAGGTGTTTATGGTTTTAAAACGTTTTACAACATAGTATCAAGATTAGTATCTTCTTCCTAACGTTAATATTGTAGTTTCATCTGTTCAAGTAAATAGTAGTGAAAATTTAAATCATGATTTTAATAAAAGTAACAGCAATGATTCTGTTATGGTGAAATATTTATATAAACTTTTATTAAAATAACTATTCGACTACTTGATTGACTGAAGGCAAGGTTTACAATTACAAATCTTTTTATTCTTCTCCTGAAAAATCTGTCGATACTGAAATTTTGAAAAGAGAAGAAGTACCTACATCGTTATGTCTTTTTATTTTTTACTTAAAATTTATTGATTAACATTTAATGGGTTTGAAAAATCATCTTATTTACTTGCTTTGTAAAAGTTATTGCTCTTTATATAATACTATGCTAGCATATCTGTCAATCTGTGATTATAAAGCAATTACTTATAAAATAAAAAGCATAAGTCGCTCAACGAAAATAACGACTGGACACAGTCTGCTTTTAGCTTAAAATTATATATCTTTAAATTTAAAATGTGAGAATGATTTCCCTACACTGAAGACATTTAAAAATAATATGATGGTTTCGGAATAAAAGAGGGAAAATTACCATACGGGTCACCTAGTAACAAGGTACCACCGCCACCCACAAGAAATTCTACAGAGAAGCAAACTAGAACTAGTAAGAAGAGTGTGACTGGCCTTTATCAAGTGCGGAATATTATGATTTTTATGTACATAAAAATTCTAAAGATTTCATTACGCACACCTTGAGTTATAGTTATAATTAAATTCTATTTTCACGGTTCCGAATAGCGGTTGTCAATAAAAAACAATATAAATTAAATTACTTACATTTTATATATTTTTTAAGAAATAACTATTGAACCACTTATGCACATTTAATCAATTACTTTATATAAAATCGAAAAAGAACCAAAAGTATCAAAAACGAAACTTAATAATTATTACATCAGTTGAAAAGTAAATAATATACTACAGTTATTGTTACAATTTTTAAGTAGGTGGTCAAGAAGTCACTTATTTTATTGTTCAGAAAAATAAAGAACAAATAATCAGCTTATAATTTTTTATAATTGTTATTAGTTACTAAACCAAAAATAGATAAACAATTTTCTTAAAAGAATAAGAAAATACGTACAAAAACTCTATTTTCCTTTGGATATTATCTTTTATAAATATAATATTTTGTGCTTATTTAACAAAGCCAACAAAAAGCAAGAAGGAAGAAAGTTCTGTAGATTAATAATAAAATGTTCTAATGACTCAAAGAAGCTTTATTTCCCCATTTGTTTGAGTTGGTATCTTATACCGTATTAAGCCAGGAAATGGAAACAATAAGAAAGACTTGTGTTGTAAGACATATTACGACAATAAACCAATACTTATGTCAAATCCTCAAATTTGTTGACATTAACATTAATTATTGAAACTTAATTATTAGACTTCTTCAATTTTATAATAAATCATCCAAACTTTTTGCTATAACTTTAACATTTTGACATCCGGTTGTTCTCACGGCGACACGGCCATACTGATGGTTAGGGCGTGCTCTGCGCCAACATTTGAAAGTTGTTGTAGTCTTAAGATTATTTTTTTTTTATGTTGAAAGTCGATCTGCAAAATACTGTAAAATATTCGTTATATCTAAAATTTAATTGCATATGACATTTTTATTGTCACAGGTTTTAGATTTTCTCAATGAAATGTGCATACACTCCACATGTTATGTCAAAGGTTTGTAGAAATTCGAAAGTCGTCTCAATTGTGAAGTGCATACACTCCATACATACACTACATACAGTTTGTAGATGTTTGGAGAGAGTTTGTAGAGGTTTGTAGATACCCGTTGTAACTACACTCTTATCGTATGAAGAACAAGTTTATAACTGGTCATCTGAAACAGGCAAAACAACTGAATCATTGTTTGTTACCATGTTGTCTTCGCAGCCATTCATCGGCGACACTGCCATCTGTTCGCCTGGACTAGGTGCTCTTCGCAGTTGATCGTGGGCAACCTTTCGAGGTCATCCCTGAAACATGCTTAACAAGATAGCGGTCCTTATCTAACATTTTATAAATCTCGTAAGATTTGCTAAATTTTAAATCCAACGAGGTTTAGTTCCTCGGATTGTTTTTAATCATTACGTAGTCGCCCCGGTTAACTTTAGCCTTACCTTGGTCAAATCGTTGTTTAGCTTTACTATCCAATTCAGTTGTTCGTTTTAGAACATGTTGCTGAAGCTTTTCAAAATTTATGCTATTTTCATCGACGTTTACCAAGTTTATCAATTCCGACGGAACACAGTGTTGACGCCGGGTAAGTAAAGTTAGTGGCGAAATACCAGTTGTTTTGTGAACTGTACAATTAAATGCAAGTCGTAATCCTCCTAACGCAGTATGCCATTCAGGAGTGTCATAATTTTTGATCATGACCAATCCGTTTTTTAGAATGGACATGACACGCTCAACCTGTCCGTTGGCTCCGCTAACACCTGGCGATATAGAATGAATGTTTATTCCAAAACTGTTACAATATCTTTTGTACACACCCAAGAATTCACGACCACCGTCAACTATAATCTGTTTTGGAGCACCAAATAAATGAACCACTTGCTTCAGAGCTGCCAATGTACTGTGAGGGCTTTTATTATTAGCATGATATTGCAGAACGTATTTGGAAAATGCATCAATAGTTACAATTACGTATTGTTGCTCAGTAGATGTACCAAGTTTCCCCGTTATGTCCATGTGAATAACTTCAAAAGCCGTCAACAAATGTGCGAATGATAAAATTCATATTTTGGAACCAATAGGATTCTTAAACTTTCTGTAAAGTTTTCTCCCACCCAACATGTTTAAGAGAGATGTGATAAGCATTTATGAGGCTGTACTGGAATGCAGTTGGTACAACTGTTAAATTTTGACGACCTACAATAGGATCTATGATGCATTTTTTGAGAACTTCTTTTTCTACAAAAAAATCAGGGATGGATTTACCCTCATTAAGTTGGTCAAAAATGGGTTTCAAACCAGGGTCTCGCCTCTGTTCCACTTTTAACCAGTCTAAATCTCTAGTCATCAAGTTAATATTGCTCTCAGTAGGAATAGGATTCCGACTAAAAAAGTCCGCGTGTTGTATTCTATTACCTTTTCTATATTCAACTTCAAAGTCAAAATGTTGAAGAAAAGCCCACCAACGGTGAATGCGTGGACGAAGATCTTGTTTATGTTTAGACGCTTTAAGGGAATTGCAATCAGTTATTAATTTGAATTTCCTACCATACAGGAAATGACGAAAATGTTTAATAGCACGAACTACTGCAAGGGTTTCGAGCTCGTATGAATGATATCTGATTCAGGATCGGTGGTGTGCATACTCATGTAAGCAACTGCATGTTGCCGATTATTTATAACTTGAACGAATACTGCCCCGTACCCATGAGAGCTTGCATCAGTATAGAGCTCTATAGGAGCATCTTCCCTAAATATGGTTAGAACAGGCTCAGCTGTTTAGAAGTCAATTATGGTGTTACGGGCACTCTCATGTTCCCGAGTCCAATTCCACTTAGCACATTTTTTGGTTAAAGCATAGAGAGGTATCATTATGCGAGAAAAATTGGGAATAAATTTCCGAAAATACCCTGCAAGACCTTTGAATTGCCTGACTTGCTTAATTGTGGTGTCAATTGGAGATTTTATTAATCCTTCTACTTTTCGAGGACTAGGACGGACTTGTCCTTCAGAAATGACATTTCCCAGATATTCAACAGATTTTTTGAAAAAAGAGCATTTATTTACATTAATTGAAAATCCACTTTTATGTAGCGCGACTAAAATTTTTTCCAAGTTAAATAAACCTTCCTCAAAATTAGTGCTTTTACACAATACATCATCAATATAAACCTGCGCGGCATCCCCGATAAGACCATCCAAAGCTCGATTAATACATCGTTGATATACAGCAGGGGCATTACATAGGTCAAACGGCATTGTTAAAAATTCATATAAGCCATCAGGTGTAAATAATGTAGTTTTTTCAATTGAATCCTGTGACACGGGTATCTGGTGAAAGCCTGAGGCCATATCAAGGGTTGTGAAAAAACGACTCTTAGACAATTGCTCGATTTGATCTGCAATCAAGGGTAACGGATAGTGATCAGTTGGTATTAAGTTCGCGGTAATCCACACACATTCGGTCTGTACCATTTTTCTTCTTTTCTAAGATTACAGGACTTGAAAAAGGGGATTTGCTCTCTTGAATTATTTTATGATCTAGTAACTCTTTTAAAATGTTTTTAACTTTAACCCTCTCAACTGTATTCAAACGGTAGGGTCGTCGTTCAACAATTTTTTCAGGATTTTTCAATCGAATTTCTAGTTCACCTGTTTTAACACGAGTCTTGCCAAAGCCTTGTGTAAACATATGTGAAAACTTATCGAGAAGGGCAAGCAGTCGTTTGATCTGAGTTTGGTCTGTAAGGTCACAGTCCATTCTTTCAAATAATGGGAGCGATGTTTTTAAGTGCATAACATTTGGTAACCGAATCAATTTAGCACCACCGTGGGTAACTATCACAGAGAGCCCAGTTTGATCTAATAAATTGGTTCCTAACAATACGTCAAATGAAAGCTCTTGGTAAGGCAAAATACAAAATTCAATTTCAACATAAATGTTATCTATGAGACAAGTACTTTGCACGGTTTGAAGGGACATCACAGAAACTGTCCCAACATCTTTTAAGTAGGTCACAACATGTTTTCGGCGACCCGGAATTTTAGCGGCAACGGATTCCCTTATAACGAAACAATCGGCCCCACTATCGAAAAAAGCATCTAGAGTCAAATTGTTAATCTTAATAACCATAGTAGTTAACTTGGGTCTACCTATATTGTTTACTTGCTTAGAGGAAAGAGCTTAATTCCGTTTGAAGCATTTGTCAACGGTATGTCCCGTTGTAGAACAATAGGAGCAAATGGGTTTCACAGATTCATTATTGGACCTAGAGCGAGAATAATGAGAAGAACTAGATCCAGAATGGGTATTGAAATAATAGTCTGCTAAAGAATGACCTTGCTTTTTACATTTGGTACAGTAAGAAATAGATCTAACATCGTGGTTTGATGTGAAACGGGAGCGTTTGTGTAAAGGTTGATTTTGATAATTACCTTGGCTTCTTTTTTTTGATCTTATAGAGGCAGCTACAGAAATCAGCTCTGGAACTCATTAACTCGATTCTTAGTTTTTCATCAGACACGCTCCCAATAACAGCTTCTACAGCATCTTCTTGACCCAATTTGTCCTTTGTAACTCTTCGCCACAGAATCCATGCGGTAGAAAGAAATTCAGATATGTCTGAATTGGAATCATATGTGTGCTCTTTAAACTTGAGAATGTCTCGGGAGTACCGATTTTCAGGCTCGAAAGTGGTGATAAGGTTCTCCTGAAGTTCACTCCAGGATGTTGTTGTAACAAGCCACTGGTCGGCCTAAAGTTTTGCGAGGCCTTTCAACAAGGAAGTAGCTTTCATTCGGACTTCATAATCTTTTAGATTGTAATGGTCTTTTGCAGTGCTGACGTGGTCACACCATTCTCTTATACCAACACTTCCGTCAGGGTCATAAGTCGGAAGAAAGATATCACTAATCTTCGCTTTTCTTTCTTGAGGCGCAGTTAATCGTTCCGTCATCTGCTGCATCATCTTCATCATTCCCAGTAAAAATCCTGGTGGAACATCGCCATGATCCACAGAATCATACTGCTTTGTAGGTTGTTTTGTAGGGTTTGTTTAAGATGGTCCAGCAGTCGAAAGTAGAACGTGAGACGTCCCTGCTTCTGATGTGACAGCGAAGTGCTCTTCAGAGTGCTGAGCTGCCGAGCCTGGACTCTGATGTGACTTTCGAGTATCAGCACTGATGATAGGTGATGAAGGGCGGTCGTCCATTTGAATGAAAAATAGTCTTCAGTCAAAGTTACACTTTATTGCTTCAACAGCTTACAACTGTGTAGCAGTAATTCTATAACATGTTACTCCTTCGAGCTACAAGTATAGAACTCCCGTCCTCGGTTTGAACATTAACTTTTATACTCTTTGAATATGGTGGGGATCTACTACACAGTTGTAGGTACTTTAACAAAAACATTCAATCACATAACTTATTAAAAAACTACTTCAAATTAAATTAATTATTATTCGTAGAAACATTAATAATTGAAACTTAATTATTAGACTTCTTCAATTTTATAATAAATCATCCAAACTTTTTGCTATAACTTTAACATTCTGACATCCGGTTGTTCTCACGGCGACATATACTAAAACAAAATGAATCAAGCACTATAAATAAGGTTGCATGTAAACCACGCATGCGGTTATTTCGTTCTGCTACAAAACACCGTACGATTCACGGACACACTACTATGTGCGTCTGTCTACACAAATAAGCGTGGCGCGAGGTTTCGGTTTAAGTCTAAAGCCAAAAGTGCTTAACAGGCCAATAAAAGTTATCACTTCAATTTTTTTTCCTGATGATAATGGATTTTTAATCTCTAAATCCGTACTCTGAATATTAAATCGTATTAAAGTGCACATTTTTCAAACTCGCTTAAGCCCAGAGATCATTATTTAAATACCGACTAAATCAATTAATATTATTCCATAATCGGCTAAGCTATGGCATTGACATTTACAAGTAATATTAATAGCATTGAACTTTACTCAGAAATAATACTGAGCAAAAGTTTTCACTAAAAAAGACCAGAAAATGCTAAAATCTGAATGATGTATACCTACATATTTTACGATTTTAAAGTAACAGATCCCGACTTTGCCCGCCGCCGCCCAATTATTATAATATTCTATTCATATAATAAACGCAGATATTGAAAAGAAACATACATACAAACAAACATACAATAAACTATTATGGTCAGTCAGATATAATAGACAAATCTAGGATTATTAAACATTTTGATGTAAACATATATAAACTTCTCTCAACATTTTGTTGTAAAAAAGTTTTAAATATTCTTAATTATTTTTTGGGGGAAACTATCAACAAGTTTGCAATACGTGTATTTATTATTTCTAAAATATTTATTATGATTAGAAATGCTTATAAATATATATAATATATATATTCACAAGCAACACATCGTAAGTAAATGTTTTATAGATATGAAAATACATCCGTAAATAGAAAAAAAAATTTTTGAGAAAGATTATTTTGTTGTTTTTGTAACTCTGTACAATAATTCTTCGTTTTCTATTTGGAATTTTTGGAATTTGAATTTAATAGTACCTACTACTTAAAATATATTTTTAGGCAGGTTTAAGTTTTTCCAGGTGCTAGGTTGGTGTCCAATCAAATGGCATAAGAACATTTCTAAAATAGTTTAAAATAAGTGTTGGTTAGTTTTTATTATTGTTTGGTCAATACAGCTATGTCTTATAGTTGCAAAATTATGAGCTTATATTAAAACAATTGCAATGAAATATATTTCTAGAATATTAATATCACATCCAATAATAATACATATTTTTATAACTAGAGAAGCAAGTAACTTTGCAAGAAAAGTATTAAAATTGGCTATATTCTTAAAACTTTGTGGTCAGGAAATTTATTTTGATATCTTATTTTTTAGTAAACTGGAATTTGAAAGTAATATTTAGGTCCCTAATAATAATATTTTTTTTTTTTTTTTTGTATGCAGCACTACATCATCACTTTCATTATACTGATGTGATGTACTGTAGCTGCAATAATCAGGAAACAAATATATATTCTCACAGAAGAAAGCGTTATTTTTAATTTATTAGGTGAGATAGACAGATTAACCATGGTATTTTTTATTCAAGCTCCGAATATTTTATCTTTTCAAATACAGTGTTTTATCTCGAATTATATTTTGTCAATAGCTTGGTTCACATAAGACAAGTTCAGCTATATTAAAGTTATCAATGTTTTAATAACGTACACTTTAGCGAATTAAGATATTAATAATAATGAGTTGGACTAACACCCTAACCGACCGACGTAGTCCTTTACATCAGGTAAACTCCGTATTCCAGAAGTACGTAGTACTGAGATTGCGTAGTATTTCGCACTGAAATATAACCTTTTTATCCTTGGTGTACATTTACTTTGATGTTCTTAATTGCCTTTGTTAATACCTGCACATCAAATTACATTTAAATTATAAATTTATATGCTTTTGTGTTGTTTCAAGCACAAAGTTAAAATTATTATTAATTATTAGTCTGGAAATGAAATGAAATGAATACTACCTGTATTTATATATAGTTAAGTCTTTAACTAGTTGTATTCCTAAGTTAGTAAGATAATGCAAAATTGTAAATTCAAAGAGAATTTATTTAACGAGCAATTAAGTTCAAGCAGGCATAATTTTAAATATGAGGGAAACTACCGTAGATGGCTTTATTGCCTAAATTAATCCATAAACGTTATAATTTATCTGCAACAATTAAAACAAATTTATAACTATTACTAACTTTGTTCAGCGGCTTCGCCCACGCTGTATAAAACAGCCTTTTTATATTGGAACAGCCTTTTCATATTATGCCTCGGGTACTTTTGTTACCTGTGTGCGAAGTTGTGTGTTGTTCGTTTGAGTAATTAAGATGTAAAAGCGTAACAAACAAACTCTCAATCTCCTTTATAATATTAGTTAGGATTTCTCAAAAGCACATAAGTGTTGGAAAACACCATAAAATTATTAAAATCAAACATGAATTTGGCATATTTAAAACCATTTCATTTAGATAAAATATATATCATATAAACAAAATAACCTATGTTCAACATTAGGTATCACCTATATGTAAAGAAAATATAATGTTTTTTTTTTGGGTTAAGATTAGGTTTCCTATTTTGGTTACATATAAACTTCAAGTTTTGGACTTCTACTCAATAAAATATAAAACCAGGATGTGAACGGATAATTAACACAATCTTTCTCTAACATTTTTGACTTTTTGTCTATTTATCTATTTCTCTTTGAGTTGTGCACGCAACACGAAAAAATATGTGGCCAATGTTATACATCAAAATTTGAGCTTCATTCTGAATAGTTTTTCGCTTTCATTGCACACTTCACTTTGTCATAAGATACAAGTATTTAAATCGTTTGAGAAATGTATAATACATACAATAAAAAAATACATATAATAAAACTGTAACTGTTCGCTGTCTTTACATGGAAGCTATTTTCAAAAATTCATAGGCTGGGACCTTTACATATAAGCAAGCAAAAACTATGATTTTTCATTTTGTCTGTTTGTTTGTATGTTTGTATGTCTGTACATCTGTATGTATGTTTGTGCACACTAATCTCAGAAATGGATTAACCGGTTAGGTTGCAGTTTTTGAGATTATATTGTCATGGGCTTCACTTTACATTTAGTGTTTTTTTTATATAAACAAATAAAGAAATTAATAATCACTTATTTTCTTACCATTGCGGTAAGACTTTTCAAAATTGAAAAAGTGGTCCTCACGTCAGGGAATAATAATACCCTTTCCTTTAAAAAAAAAATGCGAAATCGGACTACCTACTCTGTTAAAAATGATCGGTGATTAAATTAAAAAAAAAGATAAAAATAAACTAAAAAATACTCCTATATGTAAAAACTACGTGACGGAGGTGATGAAACCTTAAAGGTTTTTAGTTTAAACATGGGTATGACCAAAGGGTACGTTTTATCGAAATCAAATCTACGCGTACGAAGTCGCAGGCACAGCTAGTATATAATATAATTAGCTGTCGCCCGCGACTCTGTCCACGTGTTTATTGTTTTTATCTTTCAAGATTCCTTCCTCTTGTTACTCGTAATGTTATTTGAACTTGAAACGACTATTTCTTTTTATACAAAACTAGATTTAAGCTTCACTACTTTCCACCTGATGGAGAGTGGAGATGTAGTCATAGGTCATGTATAACCTAGTAACCTATTCACTTTTTTTTCTCTCTTGAAGACACCCACATTGTATTTGGCCGGAAATATTGACGCAGACAAGCTGTTCCAGTCCTTCGTTGTACGCACTAAAAAGACGCAGCATAGCGCTTTGTTCGGACAGGTGGAGTGTCCACAACGTAAGGATGGATACCTGCTGTGCGTTGGAACGTCCGGTGATGGAACGGGGACGGCGTAATTAAATCGTGTAATTTCTGTACTGTTGTACTTTTTTTTATAAAGTTAAATTCCTTTGTATTGTAATATAAATAAAAAAATATTACTTTATTCAAAGTGAATTTCTTTTATTGATATGTGAGAACCCTATTGACCCTTTAACGTTTTCCATTCAGATCCGCTTTCTATTATTTGTGAGGAATGTACTAATCCTCAACAATACATATAAGTAATTTATTCTGATAACTTTAAATTAAAGTTAAATTAAAGTTGTTTATTTTTATAGACATTAATAAAAATAACTACGTTAAAAAAACCGACTTTAAAACTAAAAAGTAAAAAATAATGAAGATTTAATATTTCCTATTATTTATATGTCCTATTTACTAATAGGTTTGAAGCCATTGCCATGAGCGAATGAGCGTAATATTATAACCACCATAAATCAATATGCTGAAGTACCATTTACAGTCTGTAAGAAATTATTATATCCAAAACAACAGACGTCATTAGTCACAGTACGTTTTGATTTCCTTCCGCAGGAGCTAGTACAAAACTTGTACAAAAATGCTCATAATATAAAAACTAATGAGCTTACCTGAATTAAATTTTTATGGGACTAATTCGAACAATTTCGCATCAAACAAAAAAAGAATTATGTAAATCAGTTCAAAACCTCGGAGAAATCGGTGTACATACATAAAAATGTAAATAAATATACCGCCTGAATTGAGAAAGTCCTTTTTGAAAAAGTCGGTTAAAAATAAATAGTTCTTATCACTCACTTTGCTACTTGTGGTTTATAAAAAAAATGGTCAAAGTTATATTCTTTTATTCAATAAATAAAAGAATATAACATTGGCTTATAAAATAAATCGGACGCTTTGAATTATCAAGTAATAAATAAGTCCTTCGCAGTTAGAATCGAAGTTTTGTCAGGAATTTAATTGGAATTATGTCAAAGGAAGTCCCATAATTTAATACATTTTTAATTAATAATTTAATATTTAATGATATTTAATTTTGATATTATTAAATTGCTTTTTTTTATTTATAATTAATTTTCAACATAGTAAGATAATTCAAATCGAATATATCGGTAGAGTTCAATTTGTCTAACTCAATAATTAATAAGTACATAATAAATTAATACATTTTATAAATTTATTTGGTTTCGCTTGCTTTTTCTTTTCTTAAATTTGAAGTGTATGTTGGACTTTTCTTTTCTTAATAATAATATTATTTCATTGTAAAATAGATATAATCCATATACCGGTACATATTTGTCCTCATGAGACGATGTGGTTTTTTGGTTTAAATTTTTGTATTTTTGAGACTAATTTAAGCCTTAGCATTTGACCAAATCCATAGATATCTTTGAACAATGGACTCAACAGATCACTCCTTTTATCCTTGCTTTATGACACCACTCATCTCCTCACATTGTGGGGAAAGATTAAGATCTATTGTTTTTATAGTTGTTCTCTCTCACTAATACAATATATTGCATTAGTGAGAGAGAACTGGACGTCTCGAGGGCATTTGACAGGGTCTGGCATGCGAGCCTTATAAGCAAGCTTTCAGCATATGGTATATCTCCTGGTCTGATCGGCTGGGTAACGGACTTTCTGAGCCACAGATCTCTCCGAGTAGTTGTCGACGGGTGTTCCTCGGAACCCTTGACAATAAATGCCGGAGTGCCTCAGGGGTCCGTTCTTTCTGCAACTCTGTTTCTACTGCACATTAATGATCTGTTGAAGCCCGGTATCTATGGGTATGCAGACGACAGCACAGTTGTAGAAAGATATCTGCCGAGTACTCGGGCAAGTCGAGATCAAGTACAGTCTGAAAGAGAAGCCATGGTGCAACGTTTGAATGACAAACTTCAGGCAGTCTCCGCATGGAGCAATGCCAATCTTGTCAAGTTCAACGCCACCAAAACGCAGACGTGTCTATTCACCGCCAAAAGGAGCCCTTTCACCTTAGCTCCTACTTTCCAGAATGTATCCTTGGAATACAGTGACCGGCTTCAGTTGTTAGGCTTAGAGATTTCCTCGAACCTCAACTTTGGTCGGTTCATTGAGTCCAGAGCAAGAGCAGCAGCAGCAAAGCTTGCCGTTCTGGCGAAGGTTCGGCAGTACTTTACACCGGGACAGCTTCTTGTTTTATACAAAGCACAGATCCGGTCGTGTGTAGAGTACTGTGGTCACATATTTGCTGGTGCCGCAAAGTCTCATCTTGCGGTTTTGGACTCAATTGAGATTCCTGATCGGACGTGACTGATTTTTTATTTATTATGACAAAAGATTGATAAGCACCCATGGTTTTTTTTGTGATTGTGTCTTTTATAATGGTTGATATGTAATCGTCTTTTAGCGGGACGGTGATGACATCTATTAGGCTTAATTCACCGAGACGGACAGTGACACGGTAGCTTAATTGGTTGAGCGACGAACCGTTTCCCAGAGTTCCGGGGTTCGAATCATTCAATTCATTCTATATTTATAGAAATATTAAAATATATCCATATTACAATAAATAATTCAAATCATTATACCCTCTTTATTAAATTCTTAATTTACCATACCCATAAAAAAGCAATCTACGTAATCGAGCACACAGTAACATTAATGCCTACTCTGGGGTACCGAATGATTTATATCCGCATGAATCACTTTGACTGTAGCCTATTAAGAAGATACAAAACACCAAATATACGCTTTCTAACCTTATACTTCATTATTGAATTTTATTTATTGTAGCAACTTAACAATTAGTCATTAGAAAGTACAACTTAAACCCGGATGGATATATTTTCCTTTATTTTATTTAAAAGTACTTCTACTATAGGTTTTAATTTAACTTAATAGCACTCATTGTTACATTACTTAAAAGTCTCAAAAAGAAGGAAACTTTTAATCGTTTCGTTGATTAATTATTTCTAGAAAAGAGAGTTAGCGCCGAAAAAGGTATTGGTGAGTATTGCTGGTGTCATATGATACATTTTTCTAAGATCTGACAGAGCTATATTATAGTCAGAATCTTTTTTTTAATAACCACTTACCACGAGTTAGGTATTATATTATCCCTGTGGTGTGGGTGCTGCAGAAATAAATTACAGATAAAACCTACACCCAGACTCGGAACAACAATCTGTGTATCACTCAACAAATTGTCCTGTGTGGAAACCGATCTCACAAAACTTTGGTACTAACAGTTAATACAGAAGGAAAATATCTATAAACTTATTAATTTAAATTTATATAATTTAAAAGTCTAATAATAATTCTTAAAACGCATTCGTATATAGATTACCGATATAAATTTAAATTATCTATGTTTAATATATATATGTATATATGTTTGGATGAAAATCTCGTGCTTTATTACAAGAAATTATCTGGTTCCATCTACATATTTATAATGTTTAACAGAGAACCGTGGGTAATTTGTGTAATGTTAAATTAATTTACTGATTTATAAATACAAAACGATTTAACTGTTTTTTTATCATTACTAGAATTTGTCCACATTTTTAAAAACATTCTGTTAAAGCAAAAGTCTAGGGATTATGGTAAATGTGGGAGACATTAGACTGTAATAACTCCTCTTAGTGTCTGTCATAAAGAAGTATAAGTTAGCATTGTCCAGAGGTAACAGAAGATCAAAAAAGATTTTTGAACTGTTTTAGTCTCCATTTTTTACTGGTGACTTCATATAAATATAGAATGAAAGTATCGCTGATATGGTAGTTCAATAGGTAGAGCGACGGGACGGTTTCCCACAGATCGCTGGTTCGAATAATTGCCCGTATTCTATTTTTCATTCTATATTTATATACATTTAAATAAGCTTAACATGCCTATACATGTTTATAGATATTTTCAAAAACTTCATCATCTGACATTTTGTTACTGTGAATTCGCAAGTTACATAAAGATGTTTATCTTATGGAGTGAGTACTATGAAACCAAAGAAGTCGCCTCGGTAAATCTCATCCTACTACCACAGAGTAAACGAGACTAGTATATCAGAGACGTCATGTGGTAATGTGAAACAATCAAGTTAATGAGACGCGTCCCCGAGGACTCTTTGGCGGAATGTTCACCATTCATATGTATAAATGATAAGTTGAAGTGGTTGTTAAATACGTGTACATAGTTATTGTGTTTATTGTGTTTTTATAAGAGCAACCAGATTCAGATTATTTTTTCTTAAAAATCTTAAGTAAAGTTATTTTACTTTTAGTAAAATTTTCTTTATATATAAGCTGTATGTATTGTCTTTCTGTATTTTTTTCTGTTTATTCTTTAATTTAGCTTATGTTATATAACAACGGAATGTTTTCCTTGCGGTCGCAAGTTCGATCTTGCACGTATCGATTAATTTGTCATTCAGTATTTTACCGTATCTATTATTTAAAGAATATGATTATAAAAGAACTATAATCATATAATTGAAAAATAACTTAACATTTTTACTTAATATCTTTATTATTATTAAAACTATTATTTATCTATCTTAACACTTAAGTAATAAACAATGCTTATTGGAACGTAGTTCCTTATAGCGCGTTGTGAAAGGGGCTAGACGAAACAACAAGGTGAAAAATGTAATCTAACTTTGAAGAGAGGAGTTGTTCCTCATATATTTTGAGAATGACAATGTGCGTAGTCAAAAGGCAAAAATTGACATCGGTTAATGAAGCTTTTTCAGAGTTAGCTATCAAAAGTAGTGTTTAAAAAAAATGGTGACCTTTACAAAGAAGTGATATAGTAAGTCCTAGTACTGCCCATACAAATGTCTGTAATATTAATCAGCCAAGACGATATTAAATGTGATCACAAGGCAGAGCCTTGCTTTTCGCATATAAAAGATAAATTACCAAGTGACTAAGCTGTGCAAGTTAATATTAAACCGAAGTGCAGAAGTAAAGCTGTCAATGTTTCCTCATTCCTTCCATTTCCATTTCCTCATTCAACACACAATACTTTTATTTTACCAGTAAAACTAACTATTTTACATACTTTTACTTTACCACTAAAACTATGTTTTAAACAGGAAAATTGTTTACTGAAAACACAGCTGATAATACTTCTATAGCATCTTATATCTTCTATATCTGCTGATTATCAACAAAGTTATTTATCTGAGTCAACTGAAATAGAAAATGATTACCTAAACAATCGTATCATTTAATAAAACCTTTAAGCACGAAAATATAGGCTTAAATTATTTATTTTTCTCAGTAACACTGATACCACAGTATAAACTTCGACGCTGATAATTTGAATGGCGTGTCAAATGACGTCACATTTCCTTTCGACCAATAATGGCGTGTTTTGGAAGTTTGAATTTCGCTCCCTTAATTTACACTTTTCACAAATTATTTTATGGCCTTAAATGATTAGTAAATAAAAAAAACGTTTTATTATAATAAGATGAGAGATAATAAGATCCGAAAAAAAAGTGGTTGAGACCTTTTTAAATTTTATGCATATTCCCTATTCCTTTAATAATTCATCGAAAGGAACTTCGTTCCATCCGGGTGTCCCTTGACACCTCTTAGTTTTTTATTTATTTTTATTTAATGGTTCTTCACTTTATATTATATTTCGGGGAACATGAAATTTAAAAGACTGCAAATTAAGTTAATAAAGTATCCTTTAACGTTATTAAAAGAGTAATACACATAATGAATTGCATTAACAATTCATTATGTGTATTACTCTGGTATACCAATATGAAAGTGTTAAGGGAAAAAAATCTGTATTATTTCTCGAACAAGTGCATAAAAAATAGCTTAGGCCATGGGTTACGACAACGACACCTTTCTAAGATAGATGATATTCTACCTGAGGGAACTTGGGTCTAAATTACTAAAAGTACTTTAAACTAAATTAAATTGGAAGGATCCTAAATCAACAACATTTACCCGATTTGGGAACCATTTGTCTATTATAGTTAAGGAATATTCTGTATTAATTACTTTGTCACAATGAAAGCTATTTTTTGAATGACATTTTTTAAACAACTACAATAATTGCTAACTTTTCTTATCTATATGTAGTTTAGTTTTATTAAACTTATTTTTTTTTTCTATAAATAATATTTTTTTTAATCTTAGATTTATATGTATGAACAATTAACTAATGGTTTGACTGTATACTACATTAAAATAACAAAAGCTTCAATATTCATCATTAAAGTATTTTTATAATGTTCGTAGCTATAAAAAATACAATATTTATAAACATGTAGAACGATGTTAATTAAATGTACTTGATTTTAGGACCAGCTTTATCTAATTTGTATAAAAAATATAATGAAAATCTTTTTGATACTAGGATTAAGCTAGGTTTGAATACTAAATTAAGAGATGTGGGTATCAGTGGGGTAGCTCAATGGGTAAAGCGTCGGGAAGGTTACTCAGGTGTCGCCGGTTCGAATCCTCCTACCTTTACATTTTTCTTTGTTATATAATTCATTCATCTCACTCACATTATTATTTTAGAGTATTATTTAAAATAATAATAATATTAAAATTTGTCTGTATTTTTTTTTGTCTTGCGAAGTGTGTTATATTTTTTAAATTAATGTGATGTATATTTTAAATGACAGTATTTATTTATTTATTACGAATATCATAAATCTATATTTAAATTTGTCTGTCACCGATCTTTGAACACAAAATCCTAATGATGTTAATACATATAACAATGTTAATTAATATAATCTTTTCTACTTTTGATCTTCAACAGTAAAATTGAAACGATGATATTTCAAATTTATAATATAATAATTTTCTTGCAGCAACTTTTGCGTAACAGTAGCATAATCTTCATAAAGTTCTATATTTGACTTTCAAATTCGACATTATTCCATATTTAAGCCATACTCTTTATGCTAATTGTAATTATCGCTTTGGGCAGGTTAAAACTCAATTGCAGAATGATTATACTTAACACATATCAAAAAATGAGCAAAGAGTTTATATTCAAATGTTAATTTGAGCTCCTATTTTAAAAACCCATACTTAAATGTTTTGTAATTATTTTATTAGATTTGTTTACTCAAAAAACATTTGAATAAAGGACCCTTTAATTAGTAGTACAGAAAACTTTGGGTAAGTGGAGAAGGGTCGAGTAATCGTTGGATTATTTTTCAGTGAATATCTAATTACTAAAAACCTTCAGATAGTAAGAATTTTAAATGATCAGACATATGCTTTATTGGAATGTATTTATTTAATTATCAAAATATCTTCTATGATGATGATTCAAAAATTAACAGATACGGGCAGGGATTTGATCCCGCGACCTGGGAAACCATCCCGTCTCTATGACAATGAACTACCGTACTATATTTATTCAAAGTTTAAAAACGATTATGTACTTATATGTCGTTTACAATATATTGCACATAATTAAAGCCCAAAAAAGTATAAACTTAATAATTTAAATATGAAATACAAAGCCCTAAATCGATTTTTTTCCGTCTCGTCCAATACTTTACTACCCCTAGGACAGTCCGAGAGGGGGGGCGGAAGAACTGTCCACCGGTTGACAATTACGGCGAAAACGGCGCGATAACGGAACTGAAATGCCCTACGTGCGGGAAAAATTACAAAAGACGAGCCTGGTTTATTAAACATCTTAAAACACACAATGGTGCTGAAGTGCGGCAACCGTCGGTAAGATCTTCAGTTTTCACTGCGGATAGAGTTTACCCTCATATATCTCATGGTGAGCCATTGAATGAAAACTACCAGGAGTCCATGACCATCCGGACGCGTCTTAGCATTCCAAATACTAAACAATCGACCTGGAAAGTACATGACCAAAATATAGCGGCCCTGTTAGAGCACCCGGGCTCAAATCAGGTACTCGATGCGCAAGTAGAGACTTTCCAAAATACTATTTACGACTATTTTAATGAGCACTATCCACCTACGAATCGTTATGCTCACAAAAATAAAGAAAACGGTTTTAAATTGAAAATGAGGAGGAAAAAAAGAGATCTTATAAAGAAACTTCGTATAGCCAAAGCCTTAGGCGATAACCAACTTAGTCACCAACTGTCTAGGGCATTGCGATCAATTCTTAAACTTATCCAAGGTATAACAAATCAAATAACGAAAAATCGTGATAGCTTTGATCGGGCAAAACATGAAGTAGACTTTGTTAAAAATCCTTTTAAATACTCAAAAAACATTTTCAAAGATCAAAAAGGTAAGCTTCTCTTGACCAACGAGCAAATTTTCGACCATTATAAAAGCACATACGAAGTGCCAGAAAACCAAAGACTATATGGGGATCCAAACGAACACAAACCTGAGACTCCTACTGAAGATTTTCAAGCCAACCCACCAACTTTGGAGGAAATCAATAAAATAATTAAAATGAAACCATCTAAGTCAGCACCAGGTCCGGATGGTATCCCTTATATAGTTTACAAAAAATGTCCGTCGCTCCATAAACATCTTTTAAATATATTCGGTAAAATCTGGTCAAGAAAGCAAATACCGGTATCGTTCGGAAAAGCCCTTTTTGTCCTCATTCCGAAAAACGACAATGTCAATAATCCCAAGGATACTAGACCGATAGCCCTAACAAATACAATTTCCAAAATATTTTTCTCTTTTTTGCAAACTAAAATGACGCAATTCATGATTAACAATAGATATTTCAGGCCTAATCACCAGAAAGGGTTTTTGCCCGGAATTTCTGGATGCCTGGAACATAATACGTTAATATCGGAAAGCCTTAAAGATGCTAGAACTAGCGAGAGACAAATTACGGTTTGTTGGATAGACTTAGAAAACGCCTTTGGGTCGGTACGACATGAACTAATGATGTTCGCGCTTAAATGGTATAACTTTCCTATGGTAGTTCGCGACATTATTGCATCATATTATTCAAAATTAAAATTCTCAATAATTTTTAATGAAAACCATTCAAAACCACTTAATTATTACGTTGGTTTATTTCAGGGCTGTTGTATTTCTCCTATTATATTTAATATAGTTATTAATATTTTAATAGACAAATTAATTAGAAATGAAAAAAAGTGGGGCTATCGGTTTAAGTTCAACAACAAATACACAGAATCCATACTAGCTTTTGCAGATGATCTCGCGATACTGACACGTAATCCGAAACAATGTCAGGTACTTTTAAATGTAGTTGAGGATTTCTGTACGTGGACGGGCGGATTGAGGACAAAACCAAGTAAATGTTTTAGTCTGTGTCTGGGTAGACGGAATACCAAATATACCTCTTACGATCCGGGTCTTATAATAGGCGGTCAGTGCGTTAGTACGGTTACGGAAGCAGCTCCGTTTAAATTTTTAGGTAAAAAAATCGATTACCAAGGCCGTACTCCATCGTTGGATGTAATAGTCGATAGCTTTTTAAACAATCTCAAAAAGGTAGACAACCAACCAATAAGTAACGTCAAAAAAGCTTGGATTTACGATAATTATTTAACATCACGTCTAAACTGGCCTTTCCTCGTGTATGATATAAATAAAACCCTTTTGTCAAAGTTAGATGCAAGCGTCATAAAGACATTGAAGTTATGGCTCGGGTTAGCGCACTCAGCGGACTCTTCAACCTTATTTAGAGACCGTAACAACTTTGGATTAAAATTAAAGAAACCATCGGAGCTCTACAAACATCTAAGAGTTACCAAAAGACATATCATCGGAAAATCTAAAGATGATACTGTAACTTCTCTCCCAAAAGACAAATTTGCCTCAGAGCTCGAGTCACGACTTCAATTCCATAAAAAGTTTATGATAGGTGCTCAAACAAATAAAGTAGGACTAGGATCAAGTAGGAAAGTTCAAGACATAGACATAACAAAATCTTTTATTCGACAAGACGAAAACGATAATTACCGACTCCACGCGATGAGCCTAGAAATTCAAAACGAATGGGTGACCATAGGAGATTTTTGTATTCCACTAGCTTTGAAGTGGCGCACCTTAATTTATGATTGGTCCCCAGCATTATTAAAATTCTATCTTAATGCATTCCAAATGACTCTCCCAGATCAAAGTAATTTAGTAAGATGGGGCAAAGCCACCGAAAAGTCTTGCAACATCTGTGGGGAGGCAATAGGAACCGCGAAACACCTATTAGTAGGGTGTAGGGTACTTCTAGATAAAGGTCAATACTCGCGTCGCCACGACAAGGTATTAGAAATTATACGGGAAGCGGTTAGTCTTTCAGTAGCAAGAGCGCGGAAGGGTACAACAACCACCGAAAGATCTATAGAATTCGTAAAAGAAGGCTTCTCCAAAAAATCAAAAGCGAAGCCTTATTCAATATTAGGCGCGGCTCCTGATTGGATTCTCATGATGGACACGTATGAAAAGCATTACAAAATCCCTGGGGATGTTGGTGTTTCGTCATCCAGACCGGACTTATTCCTGTATTCGAAACATCTGAGGCGCGTGATACTTGTGGAGCTTACTGTTCCTTGGGAAACAAACATCCCAAGGGATCACGCATTCAAGCTCAATAGTTATTACGAACTAACCAACGAACTGATCAGGAATAAATTTATAGTTAGTTTGTACGCGGTAGAAGTGGGAGCGAGAGGTATAACAGCAAAATCTCTCTATAGCCTACTTAAAGATCTTGGCCTTTCTAGAACAAGCATCGGTTCATTTCTAGAACGTACTTCAAAGGCGGCATTAGTAGGTTCTTTCCAAATTTGGTTAGGTAGGGAGAGGAGTGTGGAGGGTGAAGGTGAGCGTTTTTGCGCATAATAAAGGGGCCCCTTAAACCTACTCCTGGGTCGCAAGTCCCAGGCACTGCTTGCACTCCTCTCCTTGCAACGCGATGGGCCCGGCACCCGCACGGTGAATCCATGGATTGCTAAGAAGCTTCGTCTCAATGATTTATAAATACGAATGGATTCACACTTCAATGTAGTAGGTATTTTTCAGTTCGAGCCCAATGCAGTTTAAATAAATATTATATATTTATTCATAGTGTATGACATTTGTAAGCATTATATAATAAAAGTGAAGATAGATAATTGATTTTATTTAATCGAGTAAATATATTTTAAGGTTATTTCTTCTCCATATTATTTTAATTTACACTGCGTTAACGCATTACACCTTTTCAGTGCAAATAAATTATGTAAAATAAATACATAGGTAAAATATATAAACAAAAAAATAAAAAAATATATGGGGTATTTTCACTTGAAGGACAACGAAAAAAATTATGTTGTGTATTTTATTTATATAGGCTTACTCGTATTTCTGGAACATATAATAAGTTCCGAAAATATATTTTTTATTTCGAGGTTTAATTGTTTTGTTATGAAATTCTGAAGTTGTCATCTGATCGATGCATTTGATTTGAGATTTATTTTTCCATATTGAAGCAAATAATACTTAACGTTTCATATCGAAAATATACTTTTCTTTTCGATTTTCAAAAAGGATTATTTTTTTAAATTGTCTTTTAGTTTTAAAGCGAAAGTATAAGTAAGTAAGTAATATTTCAATTAATTTTATTTAAACTTCGACGATTGTATTTTTTAACCTAAGTAGTGGAATTGGGACATATAAGAATGGTATGAATTTAACATTACTTTGCTTTTCCTTTGTTATCAGAATCTAGTACAAAAGCGACCTCGTGCCGGCTGAAGTTATAAAGGTAACCGTTGGTTTTTACACAACATAATGACCCTGTCCCTTTTGGTCGGTTTATAGGAAATTCCGACGTAAAAAAAGTTACATTTTTATTGCCAATTTTATTATTAAAATTAATTCATAAAAAGAAGTTCATCAATTTTCGGGCTTATGACATTCCTAATATTTCACATAAAATTCGAGAACAATCTTTTAATAATCAAAATTCCGTAATATTCATAAATTGTCCTTAATATTGTGTCCGTCAATCTGAAACCTTGGATTGGTTAAAAAGAAACTTTCAGAATTTGGTTGTAAGACTCGCTAAAAGCTAAACTGTCTTATTGTAATTAAATATGTTAAAACCAATATTTAAAATCGGAGGTATTTATTTTTGATTTAGTTTCATTAAATTCTTATAATATATTCCATACAAGGAAGACCTTATTATAAAAAAGTTGAAATTTTGTTACGCTATTTTTAAGTAATCCCAAACCTCTCAAAAATTTAAGTAATTTTAAGGAAACCTAACCCGCTAAAAATTTGCCGCTATCAGACTTCAATAGAACAGATTCTCTGGCTCATTGTACAAAGTAAATATTCCTTTTAGTCGAGTGCTTTATTTAAATAATAATAGCATTTTAGGCACGATTATTCGAACAGAAAGTCGTCTTGAATTAACACTACCTAAGTCTTAATAAACTTAATATTTTAAATTCAACATTATTTTAATTTGTTTATTGTCTTGTTATGAATTAAATGTTTTATTAAAATACAGTATTGTAATATTATGACAAATTTTATTAAAATTGTTATGTCTGAATCTTGTCAGAATTGTAAAAGTCAGACACTAGTGGGGAACTGGGAGCTACAATATTCTAATTTATATAATTGCCGGATATTTGAGATCATTTTAGAGATTTTGCAAATACAGAAATATTTTTTCCTTATTACACGGCTTTGAGTAAAATCCGGCTTTAATGAAAATATACCCTAAGGCAAAGAGACAGATTTACGGTTTTGATTACTGTATATAAAAGAAATCGATTACTCAGATATCCCAGTCGTATCGATATCATCAATGGTGGTGTTTTATACTTTTGAACGATTTAACAATTAAATATCTCAAATTTAAATTATTGGGTAACATTTTGTCTATTATTTTAATGACTACTTTTAAAATACTAGTTACTGTGAACGATGCTTAGGTTTAAAGTCGATCTTCCTTTGTAAGAACATTGTAATAATGATAATTCAAATTTATTTAATTTAATAATAATTTGTTACAAATAAAAGGAGCATTATAAATTTGAATAATTTTAAATAGTATATTTGTTTACTTACGAGAACAATAAAAAAAATAAACATATAATTTAAAAGGTTATAATACTAAGCGCTATATAATATTGCTTAGTATTATATATATAATATATGTATATATGTATGTAATTTATTATAGAATGAGGTGTTTGAAGTCTTTGAGCTAGCAGATCTTATATATCATAGGAAAAAAAATAAACTATTGAAACAAATCTTGATTATCAAATGTAAATATAGTAAATAAAATATTTTTAAATCTAATTTAATAAAGTTACGTTACCTGCGTATTAGAGACTCGCCTATGTCCATTAAATCCATTAAATAAACCCTAGTTTACTTAATGGATATATAGGGCAATAGACAGGAAAAGCAAGATAAATGGTTTTCTTATTTCTTTAATACTTTTAACAGCTATAGGTCAAATAAAAGCAACACAAAATTAATTCTCTTACAATACAGGTAAAAGATATTGAAATTAATTATAAGATTTTTTTTTATAGCTAATAATAACGCTGCAAAAACAACATTGAAAAATTAAGCAGAGAAACTAAAGAAGGAATTTAATAAAGCTAAGAACTGCCAAACCAATGAGTTTTGGATTATCAATTCCCTGTGACTCTCTCTTTGTCAGTTTGTTTGCATATATTTCTTTCTGAAACATAACTCGTTGAAATTGCTTAGTAAAATGTATTGTTGTTTTATTTTCGATTATAAGGTAAGGCTGTAAGGGAATTGCAAACGTGAGGTAAATGACATAATAAAATTGTTGCCGAAGGAAAACTTAACTAAAGCGGATGAGCGTTTCCTTCTCATGGCAATGCAGGTATAATAAAGTTTTAAGACGAGTTTGAGGATAAGGTCCCGTATCATTTTTTATATGTATTATTTATTTTAATACTAGATAATTTATAAAAAAATATATTTAAAAATCATTTATTACTACGGTAACAAAGCTATCTCCCTCTGTCATCGCTCTCGATCAGGTGAAACAACTACAAAAATTTGAAACACTTACCAGAAAAGTAAGGTTAATGTTTTTTACTCCAAAATATATTTTTTTAAACAATTATAAATGCAAGATTATTATTATTAATACTTATACTTGTTTAGTTGTGGTTGACATACGGCAGCGACTTGAGAACTTTTTTTATTGCAATTGCGTTGAATAATTGAAATAATCTAACTTTACTTTCTTCTTGTAGACTGTTATAAATGTAGTTTAAAATAATGTTGACTCCAATATTATATTCAAACTAAATTTGTGACAGTCTCGTTTAAATTTTCTATTAATAACAACACTCGTTAATTTGTACAGAGTTTCGAGATTAATTACGATCGAAACTCAGAACCTATTTGGATTTAACAAAATAATGTTTGCCTGACAGTTAACTAAGTAATATAAATAAGCATTAATATAAATAAAACAAGTATAAAGAGTTGCACTTTTCCAAATTCCGTTTCATATTAGACAAGGTAAAAAACACGTTAATCAGTAATAAAAAATATTTAACATGATGAAGAAAGTTTTTGAAGGTGCTGGTGAAGAAATCTTATCTCTAGAAGTAATATTACAAAGAGGTTGCACTCCTCCTCATATAAAGTGCACCTCACTAATATCAGGGGTTTGCACTCAAATCTTTTAGCTGTCCACCACCACCTGGAGACAGAGCAGCCGCACTTGCTCTTTTTGACGGAGACGCAGATACAATGTCCTTTGAGCGCTGCATACTTGGATTATCCCGGTTACTCGTTAGAGCACAACTTTCGCTCACGGGCCGGAGTCAGTGTGTACGCGCGGAACGACCTCTGTGTTCAGCGTCTCCGTCACCTTGAAGACCCCACTTTTTCTTCCCTATGGGTTTTAGTGGACACAGGAAACGAAAAAATCCTGTATTCCTGTGTCTACCGTTCGCACAGCGGTGACCAGGAGACAACTCGTTTATTTGAGTATCTCAGTGAGGCTGCAGATATGGCTCTGTATCAGTACCCTTCGGCGCAGCTCGTCTTTCTGGGGGACTTTAATGCCTGTCATCAGGACTGGCTGTTCCCGTACCAGAAGACCGACCATGCTGGAAGAGAAGCGCGGAACTTTGCGTTGTCCTTGGACCTCTTTCAGCTGGTGAGGCAAGCGACAAGGGTACCAGATGTGGTAGGCCATACAGCCAATTGCCTGGACCTTCTGCTGACAACTGATCCGGACAGGTATCGTGTAGAGGTCACGTCCCCCTTGGGAACCTCCGATCACTGTCTGGTGAAATCTGTATTTATATATTCCCCACCAGCTTTCGAACCACATGGTGTTAGGCGAGTATGGAAATACAAGTCAGCAGATTGGGATGAGATGCGGCACTTTTTTGCGTCTTATCCTTGGCGGCAGGTCTGCTTCTCTTCTTTGGATCCGTCGAGTTGCGCGGATGCTATAACCGATGTGGTGCATCAGGCAATGGAGTATTTTATTCCTTTTGCTGACGTACCCATCGGTGGCAAAGCTCGCCCATGGTTTAATGCCGAATGTCGTCATGCACATGACCGAAAACATTCGGCGTACCTCATTTGGGCTGATGCTCGAAGCCGCAAAACTCCGGATGTAAGTGCAAAGAAGAGAGCCTTTAACCAAGCTGCCAAGTCCTATAAAAAGGCATTGCGGAAGGCTCGTCTTGATCGGATCGTTTAGAATGGCGAAAAGCTCTCTGTCAGACCAACTGGCAGTCGAGCTTTCTGGTCTCTTACCAAAGCGATCGAGTCGAACTTCTGCCAACCCTCACTGCCTGCTCTGCTGAAGGCTGATGGATCCCTGGCCCACACAGCAACAGAGAAAGCGAATGTATTTGCTTCTCTGTTTGCTGAGAATTCGCATCTAGACACTGGCAATGCTTCTCCAGAACATCTTCCTCACTGCGGTATTTCGATGCCTGAAATCCGCATCACGAACAAAGAGGTATGGAGAACATTGTGTCGTTTAGATGTGAATAAAGCCAATGGTCCTAATGGTATACCAGCCATTCTGCTCAAGACATGCGCAGGTGAGTTGTCTCCTGTATTGACACGTCTGTATCGCCTCTCTTTCAAGACTGGAAAAGTGCCGGAATCCTGGAAGCTTGCCAACGTGCAACCCGTGCCCAAAAAATGCAGCCGTGCCGATACTGCCAATTATAGGCCCATTTCAATCACCTCCATACTCTGCAAGATTATGGAGCGTGTATTGAACTTGCGGCTTCTAGCGTACGTAGAAGGTAACGATCTCCTCAGTGACCGACAGTACGGATTTCGCCGAAATAGGTCCACTGGGGACCTTCTAGCGTACGCAACACACTAAATAGGTGAAGCCATCGAGAGGAACGGAGAAGCGGTCGCCGTCTCTCTGGACGTCTCGAAGGCTTTTGACAGGGTCTGGCATGTGAGCCTTTTAAGCAAGCTTTCAGCGTACGGTATATTTCCTGGTCTGATTGGCTGGATAACAGACTTTTTGAGCCAGAGATCTCTCCGTGTTGTTGTCGACGGGTGTTCTTCGGAACCCTTGACAATAAATGCCGGAGTACCTCAGGGGTCAGTTCTTTCTGCAACTCTTTTTCTGCTGCACATTAACGATCTGCTGAAGCCCGGTATCTATGGTTATGCAGACGACAGCACAGTTGTAGAAAGATATCTGCCAAGTTCTCGGGCTAGTAGAGATGAAGTACAATCTGAAAGAGAAGCCATGGTGCAACGTTTGAATGACAAACTTCAGGCAGTCTCCGCATGGGGCAATGCCAATCTTGTCAAATTCAACGCCACCAAAACGCAGACGTGTTTGTTCACCGCCAAAAGGAGCCCCTTCACCTTGGCTCCTACTTTCCAGAATGTATCCTTGGAATACAGTGACTGGCTTCAGTTGCTAGGCTTAGAGATCTCCTCGAACCTCAACTTTGGTCAGTACATTGAGTCCAGAGCAAGAGCAGCTGCAGGAAAGCTTGCCGTACTTGCGAAGGTGCGACAGTACTTTACACCGGGACCGCTTCTTGTAATATACAAAGCACAGATCCGGTCGTGTGTAGAGTACTGTGGCCACATATTTGCTGGTGCCGCAAAGACTCATCTTGCGGTTCTGGACTCAATTGAGAGGCGAGCAAAGAGGCTTATTGGCGACCCTAAATTGGTTGACGCCAAACTCCACAGCCTTGAACACAGGCGTAGAATTGCTAGCCTCTCAGTATTCTATAGGATACATTTTGGTGAGTGTGCGCAGGAATTGCACGACCTAATTCCCCCATCCCCGTTCCTTTGTCGGACGTCCCGACACACGGCGGGTATCCATCCCTACGTTGTGGACACTCCACCTGTCCGAACAAAGCGCTATGCTTCATCTTTTTTAGTGCCTATAGCGAAGGACTGGAACAATCTGCCTGCGTCGGTATTTCCAGCAAAATATAATGTGGGTGTCTTCAAGATGAGAGTGAATAGGCTGCTAGGTTAATGCGCTTTACCACCTAAGACTACATTTCACTTTCCATCAGGTAAAATGTAGTCAAGCATTAACCTAGTTTTGTATAAAAAAAATAATAATAATGTAATTTAAATCTTGTGTTCGAAAGTAATGCTATTATCATATAAAATAATAACATTTGTATGTTAAATTTTATTTTACTTTCCAATACTTTTAAGATAAATCTGTCTGTATGTAAATATACTTTACATATCGTTATTCAGATTGGAACTCTTAGGACGTTCATTTCTACCTTTAAAGTTAATTCAGGGAGAAAATACAACACAATGAATACATTAGATTGATATAAGTACTTCACCGAATAGTGTTCCCTATTTTAACATAAATTGTTCAATAATCTACAATCAGCTTACATCGTATTAATAAGATTCATATACATATATCCTTACAAAATAAACAAGAAATATACTTAGTGAATATATGTGCATTAAATCTTTTAAACAAAGCTTTATGAACTCAGCCGTAATTTGGTTGACATATTTATGAAAACTTTTAGTATACAGCCTAATATTTATACCTACAACAGGAACATTATCAAAACAGAAATATAATCAAAAATATTCTCTTATTAACTGAGTGGAAATATTTCAGAAGTTGGAAGAAGGACTTCATATTTAAGGCAAGCTTGACCTAGATGCCAATGACGAGCAATGTTTGACAAATAAGTTCCTACAAAAATATAGGATAGTCGTTGTTTAAATTTAGTAAAAAAATAAGGGCTAAAATAAGATTGACGTAAATTTACGGATTCACGAAGGAGATCATGATGTACCGCAAGCCTTTGATGACAAGAATGCCCTGGTAGCAGGAGGCGATGGAGTGCGCATGCCGCTATGTAATCTGTGTAATCTTCCTAATCCACGTCAACAATGTTCTAGGCTGGGTTGATGGATTAAGATGAAGAATCATGGTTGACAATTGTGCGAAAACGTACCAAGAAGTTCATTACAGTCACCGCGTAAACACCAAAGTCCAGTAAAAACCAAACGCGTAGAAAATATATTTGTAAAGTAGGTATATCGACTTTTTTGAGATAATGTTGTTTTCAAGAAATAGATGAAAGAATTCCCTGTTAAAAGATAGTCATGTCAGTACATCTTTTGTGCAATGTTGGACTTAGTTGGCTTATCGACTGACATATAAATTAATTATTAATAACACTCTACTCTTAGTCTCATCTTGTCGTAAAATATAGTTTGTTTGTTATTATACTTATGTTTCTTTTATTCGAAGATCTAACTGATATAATAAAATTAATTGTAAATTGTATATTTAACATTAAAGTTTTTTTATGTAAAATCATGAAATTGTTTTAGAAATTTGGTAAATTATATTCTAGTAAAATTTTAGGTTAAAACTAATTTTATACAGCGTACATTAATACATAATTACAGAACTAGTAATATCTTATTGTCACTTAGTAACCGTTCTTGTAAACAGAAACACGACAAATCATATTTTTAAAAAAAGCATGAATCCTCAAACATGATCAAGGCGGATAGTATGATTTGTGCATTATCTAAAACACTACCAAATCTAAACAATACCAACCCTTCCAAGCAGTCTATTAAATAAAAAGTTTGGTAATCCTGTCTGTTAAACCCATCAATTGATCATAAAAACCCAATTACACTTTATTGGCTCTATTCATAGACAATTAACTAAATACAAATAATCAAATCTATTGTAGTGTATTCGGTATTTCTTTCATGACCTTAATCGGGTCAACTTAAAGGAGACACAAGGTCTAAAGGCAAGCATCACACTATCTGATCTTAAATAAAATATAAGTCTATATTTGAGTATATCACATATCTTCATGAAAACTAGCGATAGTACTTTAGGAAATATAAGTATATTGTCAGTTATTGAGAAATGGTTCCCTCAAGTTCCTTATTATTGAGAAAGATATTAGTTCTAACCTATCGAAGTCGCTTTGAAATAAATAAGTAAAATGTGAAGAGGCTTTTATGTGTCCCTAGAGACAAAACGAATTTGGAATAAAGTTATTATGTTATGTGATATGTTCTTAGAATTAAATTTTTAAATAACACAAAATATTCTAGAAATATTATGCCCCTCATAAGGGGTTAATAAGGGACTTAAAGATAAAACAAATGATAATCAACTAGGGAGTAGTTATTTAATATTTTAAACACGAGCCCAGCTATAATATAATAAGGAACACGTAACATCTAAATTACCAAAGTCCCTTTACATTTTAATTGTTTTTTGTCCCGACCATTGCTTAATTAAGGTATAAAAAACTAGATAAGCTTGTTTATCTTTGATCATGTTTGGTTCTTATCATGTATTATATTTAATACCTTAAATTTAAAATAATATTATTATATACAAGCACATTTTACTTAATATATATCAAGTTATTAAGAATTTTATACCATGATGTTTATTAAATATATGTTTACCCGGCTATAATCGTTCAATTTAATCGGAATTTGCGGGCCAAATCGCTTCGTGAACTGTTCACACCGGGAGTCCACCATGATTCGAGCTCATGAAGGCTTCGAATGGGTTCGAAACTAGTCGGGAAAATTCCGAATACATTATATTATTATAGTAAATATATAATTTTCTAACAGTTCTACTTTCATATTGTACGCAGATTACGAAGATTATGATTATGATTTGTGCTTGAGATGTTGACATTTATATATATAATAAATACATGTCAAGACTTCGAACATATTTTCCTTAGATTAACTATCTTGTTCTTTTTGGTCAAATAATAACAAATATATCTGATTAATCAAACAACTCCTGTATTAGAGAAATAATCACTGTGTTTTGGGGGATTTTACATAAACAGAAATAAAGTACACAAAGAACACCCATACTCGAAACAACAATTTGTGAATCACACACACAACTTTCCCGAGTGCGAATAGAACCCACCTTTCCCGAGTGGGAATAGAACCCAAGACCTCTTTGGCTCAGCAGCAGGATCACTAATGACTAGGCCAACAGGCCGTCGATATTTAGTATTTTAGTATTTGCAACATTTCTTTAATGTTGTAACATTTATGGACTTCAAAATACTATGTTGTTTATATATTATTATTACTATTATATAGTTTTATCATTTATTTTCTCAATATACGAGATAAATTATAACAATATTTTTTTATAAGGTATCAAAGTTACACCCTAATTGCCATTTCTGAGCTTTCTGCGACTCACTGCTGCTATCAGAACAAATTATTGCCTATTTGGGATTTTATTGCGGAATCTTGCTTCTCAGTAGATTTTAAAATAATGATCATTGAGATTGAAAAAGTATAATTCCAATATATTGATTTTCTTTTTATTTTGTATATAATAAGAAAAATATTCTGTTTTATAATATACTAACATTATTATATATCCCTTCCTACATTTCAAACAGCTAAAACTAATTTTATTTTTATAGGTTATTTCGTAAATTTATTTGAAATATTGCCTTATTAAATGTATACCAAGAAACAAACAGTTTATTATGATTAATAAATTAATTAATAAAATGTTTGTTTCTTGTACATTTATGACATCAATAAATTGTTTCTTCAAGTGTAAGTTTCTTTAACAATAGCAAAAAAATTATAAACAGTCAATCTTATCAATATAATTCATCTTTTGTGTAAATGTTCTTATGTATTAGTATCTCTCTCAAAATAAATAGTATTGATATAACATGTCCTTTTAATAATTTTACTACTAAATACACATAATTTTAGCAAACATATAAAAAACCTAAATAAATAAAATCCAAATCGTGGATCTCAACAATAATACTGGATTTTAAATTGTAACCACATTTTTCTATAAATAATATAATTACAAAAAAATAGTAGTCGTAGAGAAGATTGGTTGCATTTATATAATGCATTGTATAGTGCTTGAGGCAGTCAAAACTATGCAAAATAATTATTTTTTCTGAAATTAAAGGATCTCGCTCCTTTTAAATTATTTTCTCGCCGAGTAAAACAATTTATCTTAAAAACCCTTACATCGCAGATGTTGAGAGGCAATGGTGAATAAAATACGCGCAGATAGATAGGTTTGCTCGTTTTTTCGTCTAAAAATAAAGTTTATCAAGTTTTGTACCTATGTTAGAATTTATTTTCATAAAAAAATTAAGATACATATGTGAGTTCTACCAATTAAATATATTTTATAAGTCAAGCTCTGTAAACTTTAAAGTATAAACAAGACATAAGTACAACAACAAAGCTGAAATAAAAAAAAACAGTCATTTATGTAACAAAAGATACTTCTTCCAAGACGAATTCAGATAACTAAAATTAGTTAAAAGATGTCTAAAGTTAAAACCGATTCCTACTTAATATCCTTTTTTTTTACAAAACAAAATTAGAATAACACTTTAATGTTATGCTCGTGAACAGGTGCTGCTTGCGGTGACTGGTTGTGTGGCAGGCCGAAGATTTGTGTGTATGTATATGTATTTATGTATATATATATATATATATATATATATTTACTGCTATTATTATTTAATTTTCGTTGCCTGAAATCATTGGGCTTCTTTTCCGATTGATTGCGACGGTTCTAGTTGTTCCAAAATTGCATTTAAGTTTATAAAATAAATAAAATTGACTCATTTGCAGGGTTCATGTTATAATTTATAAGTCAAACATTGTTAAATTTTATTTAAAAAGAGCAACTGTTGAGTTTCTGGCCAGCTCTTCTCAGCAGAACAGCATTCCGAGCTGGTGGTAGCTTACTCACAGACTGACAATACTGACCAATTTAATGTAATTGACGATTCAAAAGTGCGTGTAAATGCCTACTTGAATAAAGATATTTTGAATTTGAATTTGAATTTGAATTTGAATTAAGTGATGTGGGTAGTTAAATATATGTACCTAATCTACATTGTATTAAATTTCACAACTTATATTGTATATTAATTTTACTTGTATTGGAAACATACTTCAATAATTAATCATCAAATTATGTGGTACATAGGAAATAACTTGAATAAAGATATTTTGAATTTGAATTTGAATGAGCTACTGTGGGAACCGTCTTGAGTTTCATATTTTTTAATTTAAATTTCAACTATTATTCAAAGCAGAAGACAGACTTCTGAAAAACTATACTATCTACTACTAACTAAATCTTGCAATAACATCACGAGTTTTACATCCGACAAGTCATATAAAAATAAGACAATTTATTCACGGCATTTGCTCCAACTATATAAATAAACGATCGTAATGTTTGCCAAGTTTCGTTGTTTGAACACGTATCTTCAATGAGTTCTTCAGTCATAGATGGTACGTGGTTGTGAACATTGCTAGCTGCGCTATACATATTATACACGTGTAAATTCGTTGCAAGCTCTTACTAAACATCCTTTTATCTGTGTTAGTAAATCGACACTGGTCTCGGTCGCAAGTTCTTGAAAGCTCACATAAGCTGAGCAAAATACCTTCGTTAAAAGCTTGTCTTTGTGGATACTCGCCGAGATCTTCCAAGTTTGTAAACATACCATAAAGTCATTAGTTTATACTTAAAATCAGTTATCTTAAATCAAGCCTGTTTAAATTTCGTTTCATACTTATTCTTACAAATTTATTTATAGTTTATTAACTTCCAAATTATAATTAATAAAAACTGTAATGAGGTATAGTTTTTTTTTTTTTTTCAAATATATATTTTTTTTAATAAATTGTTTTAAATAAAAAATATAGTAAGCTTGATGTTATAGAAATAATGTGCAGTGTTTCTTTCTAGAAAATAAAATTACTTTATTTAGGAATCTTGAAGACATCATAAAATACTCCTTTATCAAATCAGAAACTTTCAATGAAAACTTGACATGTGTTTTCTTGATATTAGGTTAACTTTAAAAATAATACTTTTAAGGTATTCCAAAACAAAAAGGACATAGAGCAGTCTAAGCTATGAGATAGCTTATTAAATTAAGTTTTATTATAATTTTTTGATTTGATTGAGTCATTTATTTCATATCAAAAGTGGTTGACAAGGCCATAATAGCTGGTAAAATTATTACACTGCTTGAAGAAGGTTGTTCACAAATCTGTGTATCTCAAAAGCTAAATGTGAACCGTTCGACAGTCCAGAGCATATGGTTACTATACCAAGATAAAAAAAGCTTCTGTTTCATTATTTGTTTAAGTACGCAGTCAGTACTTTTGATAATAAAACTAAAAATATTTAGGGAAAAAAAAATTGTCTGTCGGGTAGTATTGGTTCGGTGGTTATTTAAAACCAACTTTAAATTACTTAATTCAATTCAAATAATTTAATCAAGATGCATATAAAATAAGCAATAGGTGACAATATAATAATATTGTATAATATTATTTATTATTTTAAAACAAAATAAGATTTAGAGTTTGATTGTTAAAACTATTGAATAAATAACAAATATTCTCTCTAAGATTTAATATTCTTATAAGGTAAATACCTGATGGACGATTTAATATCAAAGTTTTATTGTTTATTGCTTCTTCAGCGAATTGATTCCATTAAACTTGTCTTAAGGAATAAAAACATAGTCATCTCTTGTTATTTCGAAGCAACGGAATAGAAAATGTAATTTGTTTTGCTATCGTATCGGAAGAAATATTAAAATGAAATCATGAAAGAAAATAATATTGTATATTTCATTATAAAGTTTATTCTTAGTTGGCTGTAGATTTGGCTCCAATAAAATAAGACATTGGTTTTGAACTTTTGTAAATTGAAAATCTTTAAAGTTAATTTTGCTGTCGATGTCGAGTGAATAAAATATATTTAATTAATAAGAAACGAACTTATCCATATTATATTTAATTCAAGCAATATACGTTTAAAGAAATATGAGGCTTAAGGTTTGACCAGTTTATGGAATGATGAACAAATGAGCGGGAAAATTTAATCACAAATATATTCTAGAATCAGTAAATCAATCAATCAAGATTCAATAAAACGTAGATTATTCAAGGTTTTAGTAATCATAGATATGAGATGTATCTATGAGGTGAGATGTATTATTTATTTGCAAACTAAATTTTACAAATTTCTTTTTTTGTTAATTAATAATAAAGTTAATTACGAATGCAGCCTTTTTTGTACACCAGCTGCGTTTAGTATATTGTCCCATTAATGAAAATCATAATGAGGTAACCCCAAATTTACTGGAGTGGGGAACAGCTGCTCCATGTTGCTTAATTATGGTCGAGGTAACTAATATCTAAGTAAGTGTGTATGTGTTATATTACAGAATCAGATTTTATGTAAAATAACAATTACGATTACAACTTACAATATTATAATTTAAAAATATAAGTTTAAATCATTGTATACATGATGACGTCACCTGATAAGAATTAATGTTATTGTCTTCATTCTTAAAATGTACTAGAAATAAAATTTAAATGATATTACGATTAAACACAATTTTTACTTTCTTGTACAAAGTTCCACTTTATTTAAATATGTGATACAATTTTATATGCGACCGGTTTCGTACATCATCATCAGGCGCCTGATAATGATGTACGAAACCGAAAGAAAGTAAAAATTGTGTTTAATCGTAATTAAAAATGCAGTTCCATCAAGAATTAACAACATATTCTATAAATGATATGAAGATTTTGTTATTAATTACATTTGGAATGGTGTGTTTTGAAAATTTCTTTACAATTTCATTATTTTAGTCTGTGAGATACAAATGTGTATTGAATTTTTCGGGGAAATACATTATAACTCAATTTCATGAAAAACATCTTTGTTTATTTAAGTCATCACTCATTTTCTTTTTTATATAATAACAAGTCATGCAGTAGATAATAAATTATCCATGACGGAACACAAATATGACAGGAAGGTTTTACAAACATCTATAACGGATTCAAAGAACATTCAGATTAGGATAAATAACATTGGGATCATAGGACGCATTGACCCGTATTATAATTAAACCCTTTGGTCCAGCGATCTGAGTTACTAACCACTAAACCAATAGGCCAGTTTATTCCTTCAAATTAACAAAGCCATATATTTTTAGTGTTATAAGTTAAATATAGCATTATTTTATATGGATTATTTAACTTATAACTCTCTCTCTTATGACTCTCGAATAGATATACGTCTATAATATGAACTTTATTATAAACCATTAAAGATAAATGCGTCAACAATTCATTCATAAAGTTAAGTTACAGTCATATAGTTTAAGATCAAACTAAATAAATTATTGCATCAAATCATAGTACATACAATGTTCCTTTGAAGTCTCTAACTTCGTAAACAACAGTATTACGTAAATAGACTGAATATAATTTATCTGTACTAAATGTTGCCAGAGACTTGATCGATATCAAAGAAGAGACCGTCTGGCAACCGACTAGAAATTCAACCCTTCAACTATACCATCACTTTACATCTATGTATATATAAATATGATGGTACACGGATTGAATATTATATATATGTGTAAGACGAAAATCGTGTTCATTTAATCATTTATAATAAAAATGGAGAGAGAAAAAATAATTTCTTTAAATATGGTACAACTACCGTATTTAAAGAAATTATTTTTTTTATTTAAGAAAAAAATAATCAATAAACTTTATAGTGAAGTTTTACTAGGAAGACATTCAACTTGATCTTAGGGATATTTTTTTAGGATTTGATTTTTAACAATTTAACTTCTAGACTACGCAACAATATCAACCTTTTTACTGCATATTTATTTATAAAACAAACCAAAAAAAATGAATATTATTTATACAAACATGAAGCTTATAGATAATAACACATCTTATACTTTTAATCCGTTTGTAACGTCTAAAAAAAGCTAAAAACAGATAGATTTTGAAGTTTTTTCTATTAAAACTTTAAAATTACGGTTAAAATCTATAGAGCTCTAAATATTCGATCTAAAAGTGTATCCTAACATCTTCATAGGTTAGGCCATTTTGGATATTGTCTGATTGATAAATTTTGTACTCCAGCGTTCAGGCAAAATACGTCAGAATACGTCAAAATACGTCAATACAGATCTGGAATTCAGATTTTAAATGTATTTACAGAAAAGGGCTTCCCCCTCTGTTTCAGTTCATAAAAAATAAGTCCTTTAAATGTCAATATGCTCCAAAAAAGTTTTTAAAGATTTGTTTTGAACTTCTAAAGTTCAAACATGTCAGGTTTATATATGAGATATTGTAAATATTATAAAACAGCAACTAATATCCAGAAAATATAACCTGGGTTTATAAGTTTGGTTAAGTAGGTATAAATTTACTTTAATTAAAGTAGCTTTTAAAACATTAAGAAACTAAATCTAATTTAAATTTATATAAATATAGAATGTAAAAAACCGATACGGGCAGGGATTCGAACCCGCGACTACTGGGAAACCGTCCCGTCGCTCTACCAACTGAGCTACTGTATCGCTGTCCGTCTCGGTGAATTAAGCATTCTATATGTGATCGTCTTTATCGGAACGGTGGTGACATCTATTAGGTTTCTTTCGAAAATCCTAACCAATGTTTCTAACTTTGCAGTATAGATAAACATTGAAAAGATGCCACTACCGAAATCAATTTTTGAAAATATCTTTAAACATGTATAGCTATGTTAAGCTTATTTAAATTTATATAAACATAGAATGTAAAAAACCGATACGGGCAGGGATTCGAACCCGCGACTACTGGGAAACCGTCCCGTCGCTCTACCAACTGAGCTACCGTATCGCTGTCCATCTCGATGAATTAAGCATTCTATATGTGATCGTCTTTATCGGGACGGTGGTGACATCTATTAGGTTTCTTTCGAAAATCCTAACCAATGTTTCTAACTTTGCAGTATAGATAAACATTGAAAAGATGCCACTACCGAAATCAATTTTTGAAAATATCTTTAAACATGTATAGCCATGTTAAGCTTATTTAAATTTATATAAATATAGAATGTAAAAATTATATATATAGATACGGTAGCTCAGTTGGTAGAGCGACGGGACGGTTTCCCAGTAGTCGCGGGTTCGAATCCCTGCCCGTATCGGTTTTTTACATTCTATATTTATATAAATTTAAATAAGCTTAACATGGCTATACATGTTTAAAGATATTTTCAAAAATTGATTTCGGTAGTGGCATCTTTTCAATGTTTATCTATACTGCAAAGTTAGAAACATTGGTTAGGATTTTCGAAAGAAACCTAATAGGTGTCACGACCGTCCCAATAAAGACGATCACATATAGAATGCTTAATTCACCGAGACGGACAGCGATACGGTAGCTCAGTTGGTAGAGCGACGGGACGGTTTCCCAGTAGACGCGGGTTCGAATCCCTGCCCGTATCGGTTTTTTACATTCTATATTTATATAAATTTAAATAAGCTTAACATGGCTATACATGTTTAAAGATATTTTCAAAAATTGATTTCGGTAGTGGCATCTTTTCAATGTTTATCTATACTGCAAAGTTAGAAACATTGGTTAGGATTTTCGAAAGAAACCTAATAGATGTCACCACCGTTCCGATAAAGACGATCACATATAGAATGCTTAATTCACCGAGACGGACAGCGATACGGTAGCTCAGTTGGTAGAGCGACGGGACGGTTTCCCAGTAGTCGCGGGTTCGAATCCCTGCCCGTATCGGTTTTTTACATTCTATATTTATATAAATTTAAATAAGCTTAACATGGCTATACATGTTTAAAGATATTTTCAAAAATTGATTTCCGTAGTGGCATCTTTTCAATGTTTATCTATACTGCAAAGTTAGAAACATTGGTTAGGATTTTCGAAAGAAACCTAATAGATGTCACCACCGTCCCGATAAAGACGATCACATATAGAATGCTTAATTCACCGAGACGGACAGCGATACGGTAGCTCAGTTGGTAGAGCGACGGGACGGTTTCCCAGTAGTCGCGGGTTCGAATCCCTGCCCGTATCGGTTTTTTACATTCTATATTTATATAAATTTAAATAAGCTTAACATGGCTATACATGTTTAAAGATATTTTCAAAAATTAAATCTAATTTGTAGTCCTTAAAAAAAACAAAAAGATATTAAAGTATGCAAAATGAGCTCAATTAATTGTGTTTGTATATTTTTGAAAAATATAGCTATAAAGCATAATTTGGTCATACATAATCTATATTTTTGACAAAACTACAGAGAACAGTGTACCGGAGCGTAATAACAAGAAACAAAACGAGTAAGTAATACAGCTAAATGCGGGCGACTAAGCCCTTCAAAGATTTTTGATGTTTTTTTGTTTGTGAACCTTTACATATTGTGTTTATTTTGAAAAAAAAAAGTTATAAATGTTATAAATGTACAATTTTTATATTATACATAATATTCTCTTTCATCGGTTATTCTTTTTTGATTTTCTTATATGTTCATTTAATGTTTATGGTTTTATTTACAACATTAACATTAAATGAAAATATAAGAAATCTATCTAAATAATTAAACTGTTAGTTGTTACTTTAAATAAGAATTTTTATCAAATCTATATATTTCAAAATAATCTAAAATTATTAAACAGTTGCATGCCAAAATTAACACGAGATTTAAGGGATTAATGGGTTTAAGTAGACCATAAAACTGTTATCAACATTTAGCAAAGATTTACTATCATCATAATAAGTAAAACTTTTCGTAAATATTACTATTATTATTTTGAAACAAAATACATCGATAAATAGCTACAAGTGTGTTAAAGAAAGTAAGATTTTAACACTTAAGTGTAAACTATCAGTTCTAAAAAGCTTTTGATGTGTTAACTCTGATTATTGTAATTGAACCATGTGTGCAGGATAGCTTGTAAATAGGGTAGTGGCCCGGAATAGTCCTCGTCAGGAACAATAGAGCTTGACGATGATTAGTCCGGGCGAGGTGCCAGCGGAGCTCTTTCTAGGGAGGGCTTCGTTAGCGGGGTGGCGGGACGGTCGAGGTCGCATATTCTGCGTTGTCTGCAGGTGGCAGTTTAAATTGCGGCACAGATGTGCGTACCTCTTCTGGCCCCGTGTGTCGGGGTGGTCTTCTTCGAAGGGTCCACACCAGCCGCTGGTGGCGGCTTCGGGTTCGGACCACGACCGTTTTCGGACGAGGTCTGGCCCCGAGAGGGTGAGTCGGATCGGGACACCTTCTTCGACGAAGCGTCAGCTTACTGGCGTCTCGATGAGGAGGAAGTCCTGATTTGGCTCGGTCGGCTTGGGTGGAGGGCAGGGGAGCCCTTCGCGATTCAACAAGCCGGCCACCGGAGTGGGACGTGCTCAAATCAACCGGGCGAGTCACTCCATGGGGGTGGTGGTCGCTCACGCGGCCTTCCGTCGGAGCAACACGGATGTGTGTGCAAGCGTTCCCGTGGCGCTCCATTATGACGGAGAGGTGTTGACCGTCTGGTTTAGTGAGTAAGAGTCTCACATAACCGCTTTCATCTTCCCCTGGATGGAGGTGTGTATCCATGAGGATTCCAGACGTTAAAAAAAAAAAAAAAAGATCTTAGGGAGTAACTGCAGCCCGAGGCAGCGGCTATGGGGGTGACCTATGCCCGCTGTTTGGGTCGCGCCGCCGAGTTAATAAAACTCGGTGACCTAGGCCTAAATGATGGGCTCCGGATTCGGCGTTCAGCGGCGGGAGCAAGGCTTCTGGAGTTACCTAATGGTACTCCAGAACAGGCTCAGAAGCTGGCCGAAAGACTTCGGACGGCGTTGGACGGTGTGTGCGATGCCGTTCAACCGGTGAAGCGAGTGGCGGTGAGGCTGAAGGGTCTCGACGAAACCGTCCTAAAAGAGGATGTTTTCGATGCAATTCGCCGCATCACTGACTGCCTTGATGAGGCCCTCCACGTGGGGGAGATCCGTCGGGGTGGTTAAGGGGACATGGGCGTCACCTTCGCCCGACTCCCCGTTGATGCGGCGAAAGCGCTCGTTAACGCCGGAAGTGTCCTGGTGGGCTGGAGCTCAGCCAGGGTGGAACTGCTGGAGGCGCAGCTGCTGCGCTGCTACAGGTGCCCGGCACCTGGGCATGTGCGTGCGACTTGCTCGTCCGCGGTTGATCGCAGTGCCGTCTGCTTTCGGTGCGGTAGTGAAGGCCATACCCGAGCTACTTGCACTGGAATGTTGCGGTGTGTGGTCTGTCCGGACCGAGGTCTCCCAGCGGGTCACCTATTGTGTGTGCACGGCTCCGCGAGTTCGGGGTTTAGCACCTGGTGCAACTGCCTCGAGCGTGGGGCCCAGCACGGAGCCATCTGAGGCTATGGCAACATAGCCTCATCGAGCTTCAGCGGGGGAGGTTGGGAAGGAGAAGGGTTCAGCCCGTTCCTTCTTAGCCGTAGGCCCAGGTGAGAGGGGGGGGGGCGACCTCTCTCGCCATTGCACGGGTCTGTGACGTAGGGGTACACTGGTTGCCCGGGGTACCCTTATCGGGGGGGGGGGGGTTCCGCCGGGGCGTCACGGTGAGTGCGAAAGCGATCCCGTGGCGTCCCATTGCAGCGATGAGGGCAGCCGTTGGTTTTTTAGTGGTGTGCCTTAAAAATGGCAGCGTCTCCTATGCTGCCGGATGCCGCACATACCGCCCGGCCATCGCCTTCCTGGCTGGTGTGACCATGCGGAAACGCATTTTTCCAAAGATAAAAAAAAAAATAAGGATAGCTTGTAAGAAGGGGTAAGTGTAAAAAATATATATAAATATAGAATGAAATATAAACCGATACGCAGGTATTCGAACCCGTGACCTCTTGGAAACCGTATCTTTCGCTCTACCAATTGAGCTACCATTTTGTACTCCATCTCTATGAATTAACCATTCTACATGTGATCGTCTTTACCAAGACAGTGGTGACATCTATTTAGTTTCTTTCGAAAATCTTAACCAATGTTTTTAATTTTGCAGTATAGATAAAGATTGAAAAGATGCGACTACCGAAATTAATGTTTGAAAATATCTAAAAACATGTATAGCCATGTTAAGTTTATTTAAATTTATTTAAATATAAAATTAATGTTTTTCTATACTGAAACTATAATTAGAAACATTGGTCACATCGTCACAATATCATTAATGTTTCCGTATTATAATAATCAGCTAACAGAATAGGCTCATTCTTAAAAATAATCAGTACTCTCATCAGGTTAACAAAGTGCATGAATAAATTTCAGAAATCATCAAAGCGCATATTCAGGATAAGTCTGGTGTCGATGGCAGCCAAGTATGAGCAGCAATAATTGACTCAGCAACCTCTGAAGTCCAACATACTTATACTGTAATCTATAATAAGTTCTTTAAATTTTTGCATGGATGTAAATATAATGTCCACTAACGCTGTAATTATTATAACTTTTAAATAGCCTCATGCTAAAATTCTCATACATTCACTTTCATTCTTGTAAGTAAATGTATTAGAATCTTTTTGTTCTTAGTTAACACTCCCACAGGATAACTTATTTTAGGACTTTTAAGTTTATATACGCATAAAACATCTGCTCTAGGTCTAGGAGATAAATTGAAATAGACCGGTTTTGGTTTATATTTCTCTGATAAAATTCAGACTATAATACTACTTACTTAAGTTGAGAGCATCAATTAATATTCAAGTATTAAAGTCAACAACCACGTAAAGTAAGAACAGTAGACAAGCAGCCAAATAATAAATATATAATTTAACGTGCGGTGTTTGAGAGAAAATACTTCTTTTGGCAAAAAAGCAACCAAATCTTCTTTTATAACTTTTATAATATTTTTGATGGGTAAACTGATTACTTTTATAAAAGTTCGACCCCAAATAACAAAAGATAGAGGTGAAATGAAAGTTTTTGTTTGCGACAAGTTGTTATGAAAGAATAAAGTGAATTTGACATCAAAAAATCTTAATAAAACAATTATTGTATTATTATTGTTAGTTTTAATATAAATTTTGTAACATAACACTTTAAATAATTAAAGTGTTTTGTTACGTAATATCGTCATTTGATTTACTGTAGTATACTAGTATGTATATGTAGTATGTAGTATATACTAAACTTATTTACATATTGGTTTTGATAACAGTTTCAATAAAATGCTTGTGAATTAATATATTTGTTCAGGAGAAATTTATTTTTTTTTTACTTACAATTCATTTTGAAATCGAAACCTTGTTTACCCAACGAATTTCGTATTCATCAGGAAGGGTAAAAAATGTTAGGAACGGGGCAAATGTAGCACAATTTGATTGCGGCCATTATTCGAAAATTTTAATTTGTGGAAAAATACTCCTTGTACAAATATTTAGTTGCTTTAATTAGCACAATTGAGTTTTTGTTTAGAAATTTTGTTTTTGTTTTTTATTGTTACTATAATAAATATATCGATAAATGTATATAACTGTTATTATATGGCCACAAAACTAGATAAAGAATCATATTCAAAATATGACGCAAGACTTTTAGGGGCTATTGGCTCATACCAAACACAATACTTAGGTACTATGCAACTTAATATATTTTCTGTTATAAGTAACATGTAACCTATTTTGAAATTTCTTTTTCTTAACAACTCTATCAATTGAATGCCATGCCGTGAATTATTTAATGCCATGATGGTACAATTTCCTTATCATTGTTTCACGTTGGACACAGTCAAATGCTTTAAAAAAACACAGAATACTTCATAAACAACCCTTCATTTTTCCAATGCGTCAAATATACATTTTATAAGAAAGATGCCAGTAGTATTAGAGTGACCTCTTGTTAAGCTACTTACTTACTTTTACTACTACTTACTTACGTACTTTTTTATATTTAAGTGGTTTAGTATTTGATTGTACATGATTATTTTTATTACTAACATCCCTCATATCGACGAAGTTATTTTAATAGTTATTTTTTTAAACATGTTATTATGTCCTTGGATATTTTTTAAAATTTGAAATTTACATCACATTTATAAACTTTTTTGAAGTAATGAGAATAGGAGCAGTTATTAATATACATAGTACACTCTGGAATATTTTGAAAATAATTTTCAGAAGTAAAGGCAACCTCCTTAAATTAAAATCAAATCCTGCCACAGCGTTAATAATCTCAAATCCCTATAAAATATACAATACAATAAGATAACTTAACGTTCCATGCAATAAGCCAATCAACTCCAACTTTGCAGAAAAGACGTGACTTACATGAAAATCCTTTACAGGGATTTTCGTTAATTCTTTCAAAAATTACGATTAATTCTTTTAAAAATCTACGAAGGGATGAAAATCATATTTTCGATTTATAATAACTAAAATATATGAGAATCTAGGGTAAATCACAAAAAAACTGTTGTATATAAAAATTCAGTTTCCGTAATTTTGAGACCTCATAACACTAAAATGATCAGCATTAATATAATAGTATTTTTGGAGGGAATTCTTAATATTTTAAGCTGACGTAATCATGGATAATATTCAAAGGGACTTTAAAATAACATACATTTGTAATCAAATCAAATGATCAGGGGATATCATACTGGTCTACTACTTCGGTGACCATGCTATGATATACGGGTATGCGACCCCGGTCCCCCGAGCTACTACTGACTTATACCTAATCTTCCAAGTAAGTAGTATCCCTTAAACCTATTATCCCTACCTAAACTCTACCCCCTACTCTGCCCTACGTCCTCACCCTTTTCCTTTCTTTCAAATAACGAATACATTCCCAAGGAGGGTTGGTGTCAGGCAGGCGGCCGACTGTAAAAGAAAAAGCCAAAACACATGCAGTATGTCAAAAGTTAATATGATGCGCGATAGGGTTAGGGCGTCCCCCCTAGGCGACGCGCAGGAGCAGCACCCGGCCCCTGTGAGAAATGGACAAGGGTTGTCGTACCACTCGGAGCGGGTACGACGTAAGAAGCGAGCCCGAAGTGTGAAGAATGTTAAGTTGAGGTTTGCCAGTTGGAACGTAGGTACGATGAATGGAAGAGGAAGAGAGTTAGCGGATGTTTTGAAAAGACGAAGAATAAATGTAGCGTGCTTGCAGGAAACGAAATGGAAAGGTACTAGGGCGAGAGAGATTGGAGAAGGATATAAGTTCTATTATTGTGGAAGCGATGGGAAGCGAAATGGGGTAGGGATTGTATTGGATAGAGAGATGAAAGAAAGAGTTACAGAGGTTGAAAGGAAAAATGATAGAATGATCGTTGTCAGACTGATGCTAGAGAATGTGGTTATGAATATTGTAAGTGTGTATGCCCCTCAAGCAGGCTGTGAAGAAAGTATGAAAGAGAAGTTTTGGGAGGACTTTGATGCCCTAGTAATAAGTATACCAAACAACGAAGAGATATATATTGGTGGGGACTTTAATGGCCATGTAGGAAGAATGAATGGAGGGTATGAAAGAGTTCACGGAGGCTGGGGGTATGGAACACCTAACAATGAAGGAGAGGCCCTCCTACAAGCGGCTACTGCTTTTGACCTGGCGATAACAAATACATGGTTCCAGAAACGAGAACAACACCTCGTTACGTACAAAAGCGGCCTGAACAAGACGCAGATTGATTATTTTCTGGTAAAAAGGAATAGAATCAACTGCGTCAAGGACTGTAAAATATTGCCAGGAGAATCACTAGTCTCACAACACCGGTTATTGCTAATGGACATACTAGTCAGAGTCCTTGCCAGTAAACACCAGAACCGCCCCCCAACCAAAATAAAGTGGCATTTGCTAGGAAAGGATCAGTATGCATGTGAGTTTAGGAAGCAAGTAGTGGACAATATGGTGGAAATGAAGGATATGAAAGGAAAAAGTGTGAATGAGTGTTGGAATGAAATGGCAAAGTGTATCCGAAGTGTAGCGAAGGAAGTTCTAGGACAGTCTAAGGGTAAAGGAACCATAGATAAGGATACATGGTGGTGGAATGAAGAAGTACAAGAAGCATTGAAAGAGAAGAAGAAAGCATTCAAAGAGTGGCAGAGTGTGGAAGTAGGAGACGAAAGATTAAAAGAAGATAAGACAAAGAAGTATAAAGAATGCAAGAAAATAGCTAGAAGAGTTGTTGCGACCGCAAAGGCTGCGAACCTAGACGACATTTACAAGTCGCTAGAGTGCCCTGAAGGCCAAAAACGACTCTTTAAATTAGCTAAAGCACGGCAGAAGAATGCGAGAGATATTTCACATATTAAGTGCATAAAAGACGATAGTGGAAGGGTATTGATGAATGGTGAGGAGATAAAAGATCGCTGGAAGGGATACTTCGAAAGGCTGATGAATGAAGAAAATGATTGGGACAGAGTATTAGAAGATCCGCCGTTAAACATAGGTCTGGTAAGGGAAATTTGTGAGGAAGAAGTGAAAGTGGCCGTAAGGAGTATGAAGAATGGAAGAGCGGTGGGACCAGATGAAATACCAGTCGAAGTGTGGAAATTGTGTGATGAGGATGGAAGGAGGTGGCTGACTTTATTCTTTGGTAAGTTGCTGCACGAGAACACGATACCGGATGAATGGAACAGTAGTACGCTAGTGCCCATCTTTAAAAACAAGGGTGATGTTCAGGATTGCAATAACTACCGAGGCATAAAGCTTATGTCACATACGATGAAAGTGTGGGAAAAAATACTTGAGAAAAGAATAAGAGAAGAGAGTGAAATTACCCAAAACCAATTCGGGTTCATGCCGGGCCGAGGGACTATGGATGCCATTTTCGCTCTTCGCCAATTATGCGAAAAATACAGACGGGTTCACAAAAACTTGCATATGGTGTTCATAGACCTAGAAAAGGCATACGACCGTGTACCCCGAGAGGTTTTGTGGTGGACCTTGAAAGAGAAAAGAGTGCCAGGTAAGTATGTGGAGCTGATTCGTGCCATGTACATTTCATCATGTACACACGTTCGGTCGTCCGCTGGCAATACCGATGAATTCGGTGTGGCTGTAGGCTTGCACCAAGGGTCAGCTCTAAGCCCCTACCTTTTCCTGTTGATTATGGACGCCTTGACGTCAGACATCCAGGAAGAGGCACCCTGGTGCATGCTATTCGCCGACGACATCGTTCTCGTTGGTGAAGATGGACTCGAGGTACAGAGTAGACTAGCATTATGGCAACAGAAACTGGAGAAGGTTGGCCTAAGGATCAGCAGAACAAAAACAGAGTATTTGTTCTGTGACTTTGGCGGATTATCCGGTCCTGTTGCTATCATACTAGATGGCGTAGCACTGCCTAATTGCTCGGATTTTAAGTACCTCGGTTCACTCTTGCAGGGTGATGGAGATATAGACCGCGCTGTGGAACACAGGATCAGCTCAGGATGGATGAAATGGCGACAGGTCACAGGCATAACTTGTGATCCCCGAATGCCCATCAAATTGAAGGGGAAAATATACAAAACAATTATCAGACCTGTCGTCATGTATGGATCGGAATGCTGGCCTGTTAAGAAAAAGGACGAAAGGAGATTGCATGCAAATGAAATGCGGATGTTGCGATGGATGTGTGGAGTTAAGAGAATGGACAAGATACGAAATGAGTATATAAGAGGAAGCATGAAAGTAGCACCAGTGACCGATAAGATGAGAGGAAGACGATTAGCATGGTATGGACATGTAATGCGGAGGGACGAAAGACAGGTTGTGAAAAGAGTATTAGATCTGCGTGTGGAAGGATACAAAGGTAGAGGACGGCCCAAAAAGAGATGGATGGATTGTGTGATGAATGACATGTGTTTGAAAGGCGTGGGTGAGGAGTTGACGGCTGATAGAGATGAATGGAAGAAAAATACATACTGCGCCGACCCCAAATAATGGGAACAGGGTAGGAGGATGATGATGACATTTGTAATCAAAGAGTCGGCTTTAATTAAGACGAATTGGTAAATTGTGCAAGTTGCTTAATTTTATACCTATATGTGTTAAATGTTAACTAGCCGGTATGCTGTAGTTAATTGCTATGAAAAAAGCTCTGATTCTTCTTTAGAAAAAGAAATAAATTGGTATTTCTTTTTAGTTTATTCACTTTTATATCTAACTAGCTGTCTAACAACTGCTCCGATTTCACTTAATTAAATAATATCTATTAATATTATACTATTAACATAAAACTATAACTGACAAAATAATAAATTCAATTTAATTTTTTTTTCATGTCAAATTAAGAACTATAATTGTCACCAATACTAAAAGAAATATTAAACAAAGACTGTATGGCTTTATTAATGTCCACAAACATTAAAATATACTTAATTACTTTTCGCACAAACAAATTAATATTCTATTAAAACGGCAGAAAATTTAATATCGTCTTGTCGTTTAGTAACCGTTTTTGCGAACAGATATATAATGAGTTGTATCTATAAGACGTGATTGATGAACACTGAAACATATTTTAGGCGGGGATTGTGATAGTAATCAAAGATGACGAAGGTGCTTTTCGGTAGCTTATGAACACCGAAACAGACTTCTAAACAATCTAATAAATAAAAGGCTTAGTATCACTGTTGCTTCAAGACATCATATTATAACTCTCTTATTGCAAAGAATCACCAATGACATTTTAATCTTTAAAACACTTAATGGGCATTGCTTACAAACACACTAATCTGTTGACTATTTAAATTCTTTGCTATCACTGTTACAGGTTATTATACTAGTTCTGTTACATAACATAGTTCCTGCTGGGAGACGATTTATATAACACTACTTTTAATAAAATCAGTATTCAATATTACAATTACTGATTTAGTCAATTAAACTTCTATACAAACATTACATGTTTTAGTCATACTATTAACTGATATTTTTATTTTTTATCAAAATCTACCCTCCAATTATAGGAAATCTAACAATCAATTGATTATATTATATATTGAACAAATATAGTACTTATATTCGTAATAAGAAAAGTTTATAGTATTGTATTCTGTATTTCCCTCAAGACCTTAATCGGGTCAACTAAAAGGAGACCCAAGGTCTAAGGGCCGGTATCATATGAAGCTATATTTAAGAATATAAAATGTCTTTATGAAAACATTATTAAGTATAGTATTTTAGTTAATGTTAGTATATTGACAGAATTCTGGAATATTGAGGACAATATTATACTTAATCAAAACTGTTGTTAAATTATTAAATTGAGCGATGTTTTTTTAGAAATGTTTTTTCTTAGGACAAACATTTTATTAAAATGTTTCATAATTTATGTATCATTTTTTATTATACAGTGATATACGCATTAGGGTTAATAAAGGACCTGAAGATAAAACAAGTGATAATCAACGAGAAATTGTTGATTATCACTTGTTCTATTTTAGTCGTACGTGCTGAAAGCTCTAAAACAGCAGTGATATAATAAAAAAAAATGTAAAAAATTTTTCAAGAGCAATAAAAAAAATATTTGTCTATCTTTTTAATATTTAGTGCTAATTGTGAATTTTATAATAGGAATATTTGAAACCTTAAATCCTGAATACTGTGATATTATAGTGCTTAATATCGCATCAAGAAATTTTACTATATAACACATGATTAAAAAATAAAGCTTTTGCTGGAACTATTTATTTAATTTACATTATGTTTAATAACGTGAATGTTAATATGTCAAAGTAACAGATAAGGATTATAATATCTATAATATCGGGACAAATTGATCTAACCCCAAAGTAAGAAAATTATTTGCTTGTGTTAAGGGTGTTAGACAACGATACTAATACATAGAAATACACATATAAATACTGAGAATATATTTAATAAACGACCAAACCCAGAAACACAGACATCTATGCTCATCACGTAAATGCCTGTTCTCTGCCGGGAATCGAACCCGAGCCCCGTTGCGCCGTAACACGTTAGGCGTCTGCGCTAACCACTCGACCAACGGGGCGGATTATAAAATATAATAAATATTTTTTAACATACACAACATAGCTATGACATTTAAATATATATAAACTTTTCAATAAAAAAAATGACTAACTCTATATTTATAATTTAATGTCCTTTTATGTACGTTATATAATATAACACAATATTTTTGTGCACTTAAAGTAACGTTGTAATTGCCATATCTTAACGATCAGCTATCAGCTGTTGCTATCAGAATAATTTAATGTCAATTTGGGATTAAGTTTCGGGACTCCGATCACAGTGGCTTTTAAAATAATGCTTTGATATTGTATACGAGATAAAAGTAAAATAATACTTTTATTTTATTTTATCTGAGTCTTCGTCCTTAAAGCCAATTGCACAAATATTCCTTGAAATATTTCAAATAATTTAAATGATTTAACTTATTTTAATTTTACGCTGAGTGTGTAGGTAGATTTAAATGATAAACATCTTTATAATTACAACTAGTATATTAAAATTAACATAGTATTCTTGGAGTATTTCTTCATTATTGTATTTAATTATTTTTAAGTACAATAAAACAATTACGTCTAGACACTTAACACAAAAGCACTTATTAAATATGTAGCAATAAACAAAGATCATTGAGAGTCTTTCACAAAGTTAAACTTAAGATGTAATAAATCGTGGAGATACTATACTAATTATATGATACGATACGATGTCAATACCGTACGTAGCATTGTAATAGAATCAATGCTTCCCATTCATATACACAGAACAGTCACATTAACAGAATAATAAATTTACCCTAATCGGATGTAGAGAGATTATAGAATAAAGATCGCTGTGTATATTAATATTAACAAGTTTTAAATAAACCAATCATAACTTGATCTTGAGGATCTAGAATTAATAATAATAAAGTAATTAATAAAGAAATCAAGACTGATGATGGGTTGTTATTCTATATTGAATTGAATCTAGTAATTTAATTGACTAGGAAAAAAACAATTTATCTAGATTACTGAGATGAATGATCGTTAGAGTTTTCTTTGTGGAAAGAAAGTAACTTCTTTCTCATGTCATATCAATAAAAAATATATTATAGAAATTTAAGTCGAAGGTTTCAACGTGCAAGTATTTTTTTTATAAGCTTTATTAAAACTATTCTTCGCGATACCAACGCATTTTTTAACATTTAATGGGATATACAGGATTATTAGTATAAAATGTATACTATTCAAATCCAAACAAACACAAACATTTTAAAACAAATTTTTCCCATTTATAATATTAGTAAGCAGTGAGATACTTAGAAGATATGTATTTAATTTGTAGAATTAAATAGCAAACTCTAATGGAGTGGAGTGATCTAATCCTATCTATAGATTAGATATAGACCATAAGTATGATCCGATAGTTTTACATTGACAACTTCGGTCCAACATACACCAAAACGATATGATTAGTAAAAACGGTGACGTAATAACTACAGTAAAACTATTATATGAGACTTTTATATTACCGTCTTATCTAAAAGGCACATAAAGGGATTTAATGTAACACAAAATTATAGTTTATTTTAACTTAAGTGGCCCTAGTAAATAAATAAGGATAGAAATAGACATTCATATTTATTCACGATTGCTGATCGTATGTAACGTAAAAATACCAATAAGGGAAGAAAATATTGAGAAAATATTGAACACATGGGATATTATTTCGAAGATAATTTCAAATATTGCTTATAGCTATATTAGATACTTTAATATTTGTTAAGAATACGATATAAGAAAATGTTGAGCAATTTGACACTTCAATATCTTTTTGGTAACTTTATTCGATTGGTCTGTTTACTCTTGGAAGATAATATAATAAACAGCCTCTTTTAAATATTTTATATTACATTGCATACTTGGGGAAAGGACTTTTTGAAATAATAAATATCTATATTAAATAACATTACATATCCAACTATTTCATAAATGATATTCTAGTTTTTTCCTGTGACTTTGCTGGAGCGGAAGAGTGATAGAGGGCAGAAGATAACTCAATAAAACTTATAATTAAAGATGACACTGAGATTTTTAAGAAGGAAACTATACTTATTACGCTTTCGTTCGCTGAGCTCGTTACGTACAAAAGAAAATTATATCATTTTATTATATACATTAAAAATATGTATCTATTCAATGGATCATCTTTTCATTTCGCACACAACTTGTCTGCAGAACAGAAAAAGATATGATATTCATACCAGACAGGCCTGTTTCCGAGGAATAAAACAGTGCCTTAAGACGGCTGTTTGACATAACAATACATTTTTTTAAAATATAGAATATCTCTTGTTGCACTGGTAAAAGCTAGTTATTCAATGAATATGATTAGTTTTCTGAGATGTTTAATGTATTTTAACAAATTCTTTAGAGCCTTACAAAACATGCCCTACATATTCTAACAAAACCAGTTTCTATAATGTTACGTGACATAAGTATCTAGGTTTTAATTAGAATATTTCTGTATTTATTCGTGTACAAGATATAGGGATAGTTTCTTAGTTTTATTGTTTTCTTAAGTTAGTTAGTATTTATTCGTGCTTTCTGTATAAACGCCTGCTATGCTTTTGTGAAAAGAAATACAAAACAAACATAAGAAACCAGTAGTACTATCAATATTATCTATCGTATAATTTTAAGTTATATTGTCTTCACTGAGCTCGCTGTAATAAGGTAACTTTTAAACTCATTACGCTATCACTTTATATTATGAAATAGATGTTAGAAACGCAATGACAACAGCGATACAGAAGGACAGTTGAAACTTTACATTTACATTGTATTGGAAATTTAGTACCTACTTACTTATTTTGTAACATATAGCCTAAAAGTTGCAGACTATTTATGTACACGTGTTATATTTATTAACCCTATGTTAATAATTTTTAAAGAAAATCAAATTATATATTGTATTTTAAGTTTTCATTTCTGAGCTCTTTAATGATATGTACAAACAAATAATATTTTGTACCCACAAAATTGTAATAATACAATTAAAGCTGTGTACAAAAATTCATGTTTTATTTTTATTTGTTTCCACCAAAAAAAATCATGCTTTATTTGGTTTAAGTCCAATTGGACCTGTTTTATGACACAGCCTTTTATTTAGTGTCTTTTGTTTCTAGTAAAGTTAAATTTCGTCTTCATCTCGAGGATAGCAATAAATAGGTTTATCTCATTTTGATTCAAATGTAATAAACGGATTATAATAATAATATATTGAATAAGTAAATTACATAAATAATTGTATTATATGTCTAGTTTACTTAAAAGATAGACAAACTTTTATTATTTTTTAATAAAATCAACTAGAATGTACCTTAGGTTTCGAATAAAAATGATAAAAATGTGATTATTATATTATTCATAATACATTCTTTAATAATTTACATCAGCTTTGTAATTAAATTACAGCCAAAGCTTACTTCTTAGTTGTGTTTTTATAGAAGAATTTAGATTTAGAAAGGCTAGCGCAAACTAGCCACAGAAGAACATATAACGATTTTATAACATACTATATCAATAATAAAAGTACTTTTTTGATCTCTCTGCGTATTTTTACAGTATCGTATCCAAAGGATAAAACGTAGCTGATTCCAGGATTAAGATAAACAAATGATGTTTTTCTGTTGTCACGAATCAACAATCATTATGATGTATTTCTGTTGCCACCAACAACTGAATACTAAAAATATAATAAATATTTAAGGGGGTTCCAATACAAGACGAGATTTTTTTTGTAATTTTTGTATGTAGTGGTACGTAGGTTTCCGACTTGAACTTTTTTAAGTGAGTCTTCTTATTCCTACACTATTGACACGTTACAATATAATTGCAGAGTCCGAAAGAGTCGGCTTATGCAAAAGAGCTGACAAGGAACACCGGGAAACTAAAACCTTTAACTTGTTTATATAATTGAATTTATTCATAGTACATATTTTAATACTTTTTGATTTCCATTCATCATCTATCGTGGAAATAATTATTATTACCGTACATGAGATTGTAATAGAATCAGCGCATCCCATTCAATGACGTCACATTAACAAGACAACAAAGTTACCCTAATTGGATGTAGAGAGATTATAGAATTAAGATAGCTATGTATATTAATATAACCAAGTTTTGAATAAACCAATTATAACTTGCTCTTGAGGATCAAGAATTAATAATAGTTAAGACGAATGATGGGTTACTATTATATCTTCGTTTCGTTTGCTCAGTAAGAGCGTTGCCGTTGGCGGGGTTGATGCCTTAAAAAAAGAGCCCATCCTCCTCAAATGCTAGCAACAGTCTAGGGCATCCTCGAATATTGTAAGAGACCGTAGGTAATAATGATTATGTGCTATCACCTCACCCGCAACCCTGTTTGGCTTCTTGTTAAAATAAAACAGGGAACGAACATAAGAAAATTTAAGGAAAATAAAGGAAGCAATTAAACAAAGAACTAACGAAGTAAAAAGAATAATAAGGTCAATAAAATAGTAAGAAAAAGCTGGATATATCCATTAAAAATATTCTGAAATTAATTAGCACTGCTACTTTATGATTAGAAAATATATAAAGATATATATTTTAAATACATACATATTTAAATCTTAATCGAAAATACGTCGTAAGGGATAAACAAAAACATTTAAAAAAGTTAAAATAAAGTGTTATAGCGATTAAGAATCACAACATAAGAACATTTGAATCTTTTTTTTTTTGTATTAGCATGTATTTTTTTTTGTCAAATAATATACAATAGCAAAATAACACACGATAGTTTACAATAAAAACTAATTTAGTGTTATATTTGTTTTTATAAAGGAGTATTATAAAATATTAAGGAAATAACACAAAAGTTTTAAACTATATTAACTCAATGGGTTTTTATAGATCTACATTAGAAAACTGAAGTACAGAATTTCTTGTTTAAATAAAAACAGTTTTGTTCGTAGATTTGATACTTGGTATTAAATATTGCCTTTTCATGACATACACACGTAGGTACTAAATTGCGAAAGAAAATCGTATACGGTGTGTGAAGTACAAATGGCTGTATAATGGTTAGGGCGCATCCATAAATTCACACGTTAAGGTAAGCCGGAAGTAGTGTGACGTTGTGTTACAAGGCGAAGGAAGAAGTCTTGAGCATCGTAACATCAGATTTACTTACATGACTAAATATAATTTTAATAGCTATTAGTCCTGGCTTTTCCGATTTTCTACTGTATGAGGGTTATCTCTACAATATTTTGATAAAATATATTACCTCTAAAATTTGTCTCTAACTTAAAGTACAAAGTATCATTATATTATATAGGTCACCTCGCACGGTATCCTGGTATAGACGACGAAGCTTCTTAGCAATCCATGGATTCACCGTGCGGGTGCCGGGCCCATCGCGTTGCAAGGAGAGGAGTGCAAGCAGTGCCTGGGACTTGCGACCCAGGAGTAGGTTTAAGGGGCCCCTTTATTATGCGCAAAAACGCTCACCTTCACCCTCCACACTCCTCTCCCTACCTAACCAAATTTGGAAAGAACCTACTAATGCCGCCTTTGAAGTACGTTCTAGAAATGAACCGATGCTTGTTCTAGAAAGGCCAAGATCTTTAAGTGGGCTATAGAGAGATTTTGCTGTTATACCTCTCGCTCCCACTTCTACCGCGTATAAACTAACTATAAATTTATTCCTGATCAGTTCGTTGGTTAGTTCGTAATACTTATTGAGCTTGAATGTGTGATCCCTTGGGATGTTTGTTTCCCAAGGAACAGTAAGCTCCACAAGTATCACGCGCCTCAGATGTTTCGAATACAGGAATAAGTCCGGTCTGGATGACGAAACACCAACATCCCCAGGGATTTTGTAATGCTTTTCATACGTGTCCATCATGAGAATCCAATCAGGAGCCGCGCCTAATATTGAATAAGGCTTCGCTTTTGATTTTTTGGAGGAGCCTTCTTTTACGAATTCTATAGATCGTTCGGTGGTTGTTATACCCTTCCGCGCTCTTGCTACTGAAAGACTAACCGCTTCCCGTATAATTTCTAATACCTTGTCGTGGCGACGCGAGTATTGACCTTTATCTAGAAGTACCCTACACCCTACTAATAGGTGTTTCGCGGTTCCTATTGCCTCCCCACAGATGTTGCAAGACTTTTCGGTGGCTTTGCCCCATCTTACTAAATTACTTTGATCTGGGAGAGTCATTTGGAATGCATTAAGATAGAATTTTAATAATGCTGGGGACCAATCATAAATTAAGGTGCGCCACTTCAAAGCTAGTGGAATACAAAAATCTCCTATGGTCACCCATTCGTTTTGAATTTCTAGGCTAATCGCGTGGAGTCGGTAATTATCGTTTTCGTCTTGTCGAATAAAAGATTTTGTTATGTCTATGTCTTGAACTTTCCTACTTGATCCTAGCCCTACTTTATTTGTTTGAGCACCTATCATAAACTTTTTATGGAATTGAAGTCGTGACTCGAGCTCTGAGGCAACTTTGTCTTTTGGGAGAGAAGTTACAGTATCATCTTTAGATTTTCCGATGACATGTCTTTTGGTAACTCTTAGATGTTTGTAGAGCTCCGATGGTTTCTTTAATTTTAATCCAAAGTTGTTACGGTCTCTAAATAAGGTTGAAGAGTCCGCTGAGTGCGCTAACCCGAGCCATAACTTCAATGTCTTTATGACGCTTGCATCTAACTTTGACAAAAGGGTTTTATTTATATCATACACGAGGAAAGGCCAATTCAGACGTGATGTTAAATAATTATCGTAAATCCAAGCTTTTTTGACGTTACTTATTGGTTGGTTGTCTACCTTTTTGAGATCGTTTAAAAAGCTATCGACTATTACATCCAACGATGGAGTACGGCCTTGGTAATCGATTTTTTTACCTAAAAATTTAAACGGAGCTGCTTCCGTAACCGTACTAACGCACTGACCGCCTATTATAAGACCCGGATCGTAAGAGGTATATTTGGTATTCCGTCTACCCAGACACAGACTAAAACATTTACTTGGTTTTGTCCTCAATCCGCCCGTCCACGTACAGTAATCCTCAACTACATTTAAAAGTACCTGACATTGTTTCGGATTACGTGTCAGTATCGCGAGATCATCTGCAAAAGCTAGTATGGATTCTGTGTATTTGTTGTTGAACTTAAACCGATAGCCCCACTTTTTTTCATTTCTAATTAATTTGTCTATTAAAATATTAATAACTATATTAAATTACTAATTACTTGTTACTTTCTATTTGAATTAGAATTATAGAGGTAGAGTACAGTAAATAACAATGACTGTGGTATATGTGGGGTAAACTTGAATAGATACCCTTACCTAACAAAACATAAATTAAAATAAAAGTAAAATTGATTACAAAGGGTGGGTCATCGATATTAAGATTAAGGTGTAGGAGGGTGGTAAAGTTGTGTTACTAAAAAACTAATCTGATCACAAAAAAACTAAATAACAACTTGAGATTTTAAAGAAAACAGTTAAATTTATCACTTCACTACTAAAACTCTTGAAAAAAATTAGTATCTAACTAACTATCTGCCGTATATCGAATTATTAACGGATATATTGTTATTGATGAAGAAGTATATTATTGCATAAATCTTATTATAACATTCAAGAATTTTTGGTTGATCGAAATGTGTGGAACTTGGATCATTGACTCATCTGCAGGGCTAATGTTATAATGTATAAGTCAACTATTGTTAAATTTCATTTAAAAGGAGCAACTGTTGAGTTTCTGACCAGCTCATCTCAGCAGAACAGCATTCCGAGCTGATGGTAGCTTACTCGTAGACTGACTATACTGACCAATTTAATGTAATTGACGATTTAAAAGTGACGATTGAATAAAGATACTTTGAATATGAATTAAAAAAAAAATACATTTTAAATATTTAAGTTTTAATCGAAAGTGCATCTTAAAATACAAACTAAGGCAATATAGCATATAAAACTGAGTTGTTTCCAGTATTATGAACAGAAAGCAAAAAATACACACTTTTTAGGGATCTATATCCAAAGGTTAAAAAAAGGAACTCCATTACTAAGACTTCGCTGTTCATCTGTCTCCAGGCTTTATCTCATGAAGAGTGTTAGCTAGACAGTTGAAATTTTGACAGATAATGTATTTCTGTTGCCCCTATAATAACAAGTACTAAAATAACATAAAATTTATATTTAAGGGGTTCTCATACAACAAATGTTATTTTTTGCTTGGTTTTAAAAAAAATAATGGTTAAAGTAATAATTATATAGGTAACCAAAAAAATAGATACAAGATTTAAAATATTAGAGAACGTTCAACCATAATGCTTGCATAATGAGCTAATCTGACATTAGGGTATTATTTGGTACCTTTAAAGTTTGATCAATATACTAAAAATACATTTTTCTTATTTCAATACAAAATCCATATTCCTTTGAGTGATTGGATTGTTTATGTTGATAACATCAAAGGCCAAATCAACCCAAAAAGTTAGGGACTTATTTTTTGAATGTCTGTAATTTAAAGAAAACAGTATATTTTTCTTGCTGAATATAATGTTCATCTTATTAAATGTGTCGCCGAAAATCAGGATTATTTCTTGTCACAGTTCATTTCTGATTTATATACGATGGTAATTTCAGCACTTTATTGTTTTTATAATAAATGTTTGAAACGCTTTACTAAATATATTAAGAAAATTAACATCTTTTTGCAACATCCTTTATTTTACAGCAATTATATAAAAAATATACATTAAGCAATAATAAAACATTCAAAACAAACAAAGAAGACATCCCATTATTTACATTACTTATTTTATTTGTATTACTATTTCATTTCCATGAAACTCAAATCTTATGAATTGGATTGAATTAAAGGTGTTTTGCCTGAAAGTTAACTAACTGGCACATGTATGTACTGCTATATATAGTTCCTAAATTACCTTTGTATGAAGAACATTGTGATTTGGTGTGATTAATGGACTTCTAAACCATTCATTAGAGATGCAATTTTGGTAAGTTATTGTTTATATAATAACAGGAGGTTAAAGAATAGGCCCAGATGTATAATTATCATTCTATGTATATTTAGCATTTAAATAAGCTTAACATAGTCATGTTAAGACATATTTCTGTACCTTTTCAATTATTAATTTAGGTTGTGGCATTATTCTAATGTTAATCTATACTACAAAGTAAGGTACAAGACGATCTTATTGAGAATGTTAATTTTACCGATTGGGTAGCGATGCGGTAGCTCACTTGTTAGAGCGACGGAGTTCGCGACTCGTTTTTCCAGAGGTTGCGGGTTTGAAGCCCTGCCCGTAGTAGTTTATTTTTCATTCCATATCAATTTAAAAAGCTTACTTTGTTTGGAATATATTGTTTTTTTAAATTTTCATATATTGAATACTCTCTGTAAAAGTTATTTAAAAATTAGTATTTTAAATGCGATGCAAGTTAAGTAGAAAAATATTTCAAAATTAACATTTATAAGAAGAACATTTCTTTTGTTAAATTGTATGTTCAATTCCAATCGTTTTAAAATAAACCTGTCTGTATGTACATATCCTTTACATATCGTTATTCAAATAGATACTCTTAGGATATTCGTTCCATTTCTACCTTTGAAGTTAATTCGGGGAGAAAATACACAGCAATGCATTACATACATTAGAAAACTGTAGTACTCCAGGGAAAAGTAATCCCTACTTTAATTTAAGACTATATTACGTATTATTTATATTAAAAAAAATATTTTTAAAAATGTTTTGTAAAATTGAATTTAAGAATATTTTGGTGGCAAAACACTATGAAATCTTTCCGAATATTACCTCATAGGTATACCTATAAAATAAATATTTTTTCTGTTTTTAATTGAAAGAGCGTATAATTTTGAAACAAATATGTAATAATATTTTTCTAGCGGCTTTGCCCGCGCAGTATTAGTGGAAAAAAATCACTTTTTATTTCAGATTACCGCTTCAAAGTCAAAAAAAGTCAACCTTATCAATACTTTGTCTAGTAATATTATTGACTAGGAAAAAATTTATTTACCAAGATTTTTTCTTGATAGACAGTCATTAAATCAAGCTATTTTTCGGCAAATTATGATAACGGTAATATCGGTGTAGAAATTTAAGTCAACAGGTGATTCACCGCGCAGGTTATTTTTTTTAATTAAATGTATTTTTTAATAAAACTATTTTTCTTAGGTTACGCTAGCGCAATCTAGGCAGCAATTTTTAACGTGTAATTGGATAAACAGGAATAGTGAAATATTATCGGGACAAAAAGTATCCTATGTGTTACTTCGGGTTATAAACTATCCATGTACCACATTTATTTCTTATTCTCCTAATTCTATATACTAATTATGACACTAACATACTCCCGTCTAAATTATAGTTTATTTTAACTTAAACTGCCTTCCCAAATACGTAAGAAAAGAATAGAAAAGATAGATATTAATATTTATTCACGAGTGTTGATATAATACATAAGTATTATGTAAACGAATAAATATTTTCTTGGGATATTATCCCTAGAAATATATGTCTATATTAGATACTTTAATATTTATTTAGAATACGATATAAGAAGAAGCGTTGCGTAATTTGACGTGTCAATACCTTTTTGGTTACTTTATTGATTGATCTGTTTACTCTTGGAATATTATAATAAATATCCTCTTTTAAATAACCTATAATACGTTGTATAATTGGAAAGGTTTTGGAGTTTTTAAAATAATAAATATTTACATTCAATAACATTACATATATACCTATTTCATTTTAGCTCTTTTTACGATTTGCTTCAGCGTCTCCGTCACCTTGAAGACCCCACTTTTTCTTCCCTATGGGTTTTAGTGGACACAGGAAACGAAAAAATCCTGTATTCCTGTGTCTATCGTTCGCACAGCGGTGACCAGGAGACAACTCGTTTATTTGAGTATCTCAGTGAGGCGGCAGATATGGCTCTATATCAGTACCCTTCGTCGCAGCTAGTCTTTCTGGGGGACTTTAATGCCTGTCATCAGGACTGGCTGTTCCCGTACCAGAAGACCGACCATGCTGGAAGAGAAGCGCGGAACTTTGCGTTGTCCTTGGACCTCTTTCAGCTGGTGAGGCAAGCGACAAGGGTACCAGATGTGGTAGGCCATACAGCCAATTGCCTGGACCTTCTGCTGACAACTGATCCGGACAGGTATCGTGTAGAGGTCACGTCCCCCTTGGGAACCTCCGATCACTGTCTGGTGAAATCTGTATTTACATATTCCCCACCAGCTTTCGAACCACATGGTGTTAGGCGAGTATGGAAATACAAGTCAGCAGATTGGGATGAGATGCGGCACTTTTTTGCGTCTTATCCTTGGCGGCAGGTCTGCTTCTCTTCTTTGGATCCGTCGAGTTGCGCGGATGCTATAACCGATGTGGTGCATCAGGCAATGGAGTATTTTATTCCTTTTGCTGACGTACCCATCGGTGGCAAAGCTCGCCCATGGTTTAATGCCGAATGTCGTCATGCACATGACCGAAAACATTCGGCATACCTCATTTGGGCTGATGCTCGAAGCCGCAAAACTCCGGATGTAAGTACAAAGAAGAGAGCCTTTAACCAAGCTGCCAAGTCCTACAAAAAGGCATTGCGGAAGGCTCGTCTCGATCGAATCGCTAAGAATGGCGAAAAGCTCTCTGTCAGACCAACTGGCAGTCGAGCTTTCTGGTCTCTTGCGAAAGCGATCGAGTCGAATTTCTGCCAACCCTCACTGCCTGCTCTGCTGAAGGCTGATGGATCCCTGGCCCACACAGCAACAGAGAAAGCGAATGTATTTGCTTCTCTGTTTGCTGATAATTCGCATCTAGACACTGGCAATGCTTCTCCAGCACATCTTCCTCACTGCGGTATTTCGATGCCTGAAATCCGCATCACTAACAAAGAGGTTTGGAGAACATTGTGTCGTTTAGATGTGAATAAAGCCAATGGTCCTGATGGTATACCAGCCATTCTGCTCAAGACATGCGCAGCTGAGTTGTCTCCTGTACTGACACGTCTGTATCGTCTCTCTTTCATGACTGGAATAGTGCCGAAATCCTGGAAGCTTGCTAATGTGCAACCCGTGCCCAAAAAAGGCAGCCGTGCCGACCCTGTCAATTACAGACCGATTTCAATCACCTCCATACTCTGCAAGATTATGGAGCGTGTATTGAACTCGCGCCTACTAGCATACCTAGAAGGTAACGATCTCCTCAGTGACCGACAGTACGGGTTTCGCCGTAATAGGTCTACTGGGGACCTCCTAGTGTATGCTACACACATTTTAGGCGAGGCCATCGAGAAGAATGGAGAAGCGGTCGCCGTCTCTCTGGACGTCTCGAGGGCATTTGACAGGGTCTGGCATGCGAGCCTTATAAGCAAGCTTTCAGCGTACGGTATATCTCCTGGTCTGATCGGCTGGGTAACGGACTTTTTGAGCCAGAGGTCTCTCCGAGTAGTTGTTGACGGGTGTTCCTCGGAACCCTTGACAATAAATGCCGGAGTGCCTCAGGGGTCCGTTCTTTCTGCAACTCTTTTTCTGCTGCACATTAATGATCTGTTGAAGCCCGGTATCTATGGGTATGCAGACGACAGCACAGTTGTAGAAAGATATCTGCCGAGTAGTCGAGATCAAGTACAGTCTGAAAGAGAAGCCATGGTGCAACGTTTGAATGACAAACTTCAGGCAGTCTCCGCATGGAGCAATGCCAATCTTGTCAAGTTCAATGCCACCAAAACGCAGACGTGTCTGTTCACCGCCAAAAAGAGCCCTTTCACCTTGGCTCCTACTTTCCAGAATGTATCCTTGGAATACAGTGACCGGCTTCAGTTGTTAGGCTTAGAGATTTCCTCGAACCTCAACTTTGGTCGGTTCATTGAGTCCAGAGCAAGAGCAGCAGCAGCAAAGCTTGCCGTTCTTGCGAAGGTTCGGCAGTACTTTACACCGGGACAGCTTCTTGTTCTATACAAAGCACAAATCCGGTCGTGTGTAGAGTACTGTGGGCACATATTTGCTGGTGCCGCAAAGTCTCATCTTGCGGTTCTGGACTCAATTGAGAGGCGAGCAAAGAGGCTTATAGGCGATCCCGAATTGGTCGAAGCCGACCTTCAAAGCCTAGAACACAGGCGTAAAATTGCTAGCCTCTCAGTATTCTATAGGATACATTTTGGTGAGTGTGCGCAGGAATTACACGACTTAATTCCCCCATCCCCCTTCCATCACCGGACGTCCCGACGCACGGCAGGTATCCATCCTTTTGTTGTGGACATTCCACCTGTCCGAACGAAGCGCTTTGCTTCCTCATTTTTAGTGCGTACAGCGAAGGACTGGAACAATTTGCCTGCGTCGGTATTTCCGGCCAAATATAATGTGGGTGTCTTCAAGAGAAGAGTGAATAGGTTGCTAGGGCAATGCGCCTTACCATCTAAGACTGCATTCCACTTACCATCAGGTGGAATGTAGTCAAGCATTGCCCTAGAACATATAAAAAAAAAAAAAAAAAAAAAAAGTATGGAAGAGTGATAGAAAGCAGAAGATAACTCAATTAAACTTATAGTTAAACTTAAGACTTATCATTTTTAAGAAGAAAACTGTAGGAAACTTTAAGAAAACTGTAGCCTGCTTATTCCGATTTCGTTTTTGATAATGCACTACAAGTTTGTATGATGCACTACAACTTACATATTATAATAATAAAAAAGAAAAGTTGCTATACATACATTTTTAAAAATCTATTAGTTATTTTTATATTTTTAAAGTGTTTTGTTGACAGGTAGAATATTTAAGTTTTTGCTTAAAGAATATAATTTTTTATAGTTTCAATATAATGTTATTTGTTAAAAGAGGGACTATGTAATCTGCCGTTTTCTCACCGTATACGTTATCGACAGAAGCTGTGTTGTACTGGGTTCTCGCTACGGCCAGTAGTTAGGTGGTGGTACGCTATAGGATGCTCAACACGATGCCTATATTTTTTTTATTTCAGATATTTTCTTTAAGAACACTAGATTTAAATATTGTTTTTTTCAAAAAATTCAGCCCTAATAATTGACGATACAATGTTTTTTAATATTTTTAGTTGTAATTTGCATATTTCCTTCAGGTAACTTGTATGACCAAAACTACTGAGCTTTTACTGGTTGTAGGAGTCAGCGAGAGAGTAATAAAGTAACAATTTAATTTTGAAAGGAAGCCTGATTATTTTAAAAGATTATGTTAATCACAAATCGTAATATAAAAATATTTTTAAAGCAGTTTACAAAAATATTTTTTTTATTTATTTTTTTTATTTAAAATGGACCTCTATTATGACACAAAACCTTTTATTGAGGGACTATAATTGCTTATTAAGTTAATTTGGGTCTTCATCTCGAAGCAATAAATTAGTTTATCTCAGTTTAATTCAAACTTTTGTATGACGTTTATTTGAAATTCTGTTAAAGCCTCTATATTTTAAAATAATAAACGGATAATAATAATAATAATGTATAAAACTACAAGTTATTACTAAGGTTTGTGTTCATAAATTTTGAACTACGTGTTACAACCAGACTTAAACTTTTATTTTATCTGTAAAATAAATTCGACATCTGTCAGCAAAAATAGTAGTAGTGTTAAGCAATATTGCTTTTGACGATTAAAAACAAAGTACAAGTAAACAGAATAGGTCACTTCAGGAAATAGGTACTCTCTGAAGTGATCTATTCTGTTTACTTGCTACAGTATCTTATCAAGTTCATGAGAAACATTAAAGAGATAAGTAATAAATAAGTTTTGATTACGAAAACTTTACGGTTCTCTTGATTAGATCCAAGACTTCTGCGATCTGAAACTGACAATGAATCAATTAATAACATAAATGTTAAACTAAGTCAAACGTATCAGTCTATCAATATGCTTGCATGAGTTGTAAGTGTTGTTTAAGCCCCGTTCAGATAAAGTTCGAAAAAAATTAAACAATATATCATAGTGGATAATAATAATATCAGGACAAATTACGCACATTGATCTAACCCCTAAGTAAGCAAATTATTTGCTTGTGTTAAGGGTGTTAGACAACGATAAAAACACATAGAAATACACATATAAATACTGAGAATATATTTAATAAACGACCAAACCCAGAAACACAGACATTTATGCTCATCACATAAATGCCTGTCTCCGGGAATCGAACCCGAGCCCCATTGCGCCGTGACACGTTAAGCGCTGCGCTAACCACACGTACATAAATTGTTTTCATTGGAATAAAAGTTCATTTTAAACTTATAAACTTCAAGGTTAAGATTAAGGATACACAACAAACAAATTCATGGCAATATAGAAAACCAAAACAAAAACCAATAATTTTCATAACTGAAAAATAATATGAAATTAATATTAAGGGTCTGTAAAAATATATAAGTGATATAAATACTATACAATGTATTAACAACTCTTCAATAGAACCCTAAGGTTTCTATTGCTGTCATAAACTGTTGTTCTTCGACAGACCCTTAAGTTGAATTTAGTTACAGGTATGTTCAGTTATTTATCTTGTAGCGTGTCTTGCTTCATCACAATTAAGGCTTTGATATTGTGTACCTTCACCTAAACTAAGCTTATAAAATGATGTAATTATGCAAATGTTTTCTATATATGTAATAAAAAACAAATCTTCGCTCCTCATTATCATTGTCTTTATATACATTCGTATTATATAGTACCAACCGAAATAGGAATCGACAATGTTTTCTGTTCACATTGGTTTTTTATAGGGGTGTTAAAAGTTGTGAAGGGCGCATAGATGGTCTTAAATTAGGAGTTAATTTAACTTATAATAGTATATTTCAATTCAAATTGTAACTACGTAAATGAAAGCCAAAAAAAATATATAATTATACAAGCTACAAAGTTTTACACTAATAATGCTTTTGTTTAATGAACAAAACGAGTAACAAAAGGTAATGAATGTCGAAAAGAAAAATAGTGATTGAATTATATATTTTTTTTTAGAATAAAGTGTCTTTCCTGTTTATTTATTTTTATTCTGTGATACATGAAACAAAAACAAACAATAAACGCTAAAGCTAAAATTATTAGTACTTAATCTTTTTTCGAAGTTTCTTGAATAAATATAGTTAACTACTTCTTGAAAACTCTCCAGACAACATTTTTCTTCTTATTATTAAAATACTTTTATTAAAGCTCATTTAAGTACCTTCATGTGCAGAAATCCGAGCTACCAAATATTTCCCCATTTTTCAAGATTAGCAACAACAATGCAACATTGATAAATGGTAGGGACGTAAAATAATAGAAAAGATAATGTCTATAGGAAATTCAGTGATATGTGAATAATATTTTTATTACTGTAATAAATAGCCTTTCCCCTTTATGTATGTTATAATCTATGATACATGAAACCAAAACGACATTAAAAGCTGAAATATTTTTTTGCTTTGCTTTTTTTTGAAGTTTCCTGAATAAATACAGAATTTATTTTATAATGAACATATTTTTAAAACATCTTTATTTTTTCTCATTTAAGTTACTTTGTGTGTAGAAATCCGAGCTTGAAAATGTGGTGAAAACGAAAATGGGGTCTTAAAAGACTAGAACTAAGAATTACGCATCCGGCTCCAACCGTTTAACACGAAACATACGAAACGTATAACAGTTGCTTTAAATGTTTATTAAATAAACTATATAATCCTTGTTTATTTCATTGATGTTTTATAAAACGACTATGTTAATAATATATAGAACTCATCTGTGAAAATGAAATAAAAGACAAAATACTTTTGGAGGGCCGAGTTGCTGAATAATTAATAAAGGGCCCAAAATAAAATGAGAAGAATGAACCAAACAACATATTGTTTATACTCTTTGTTTGTTTTGCTTTATTTTACTTTAAAATACTACGATTTTTCGGGCGGATTTACTTTCAAGAGTTTTTTTTGGCATTATAATAGAAAAAAATTAATACGCAAAATTTTTAATTTAACAATTTCATATAATATTATTTACTATCTATAGATCTTTCAAAATAAATACAAATAATAAAAAAATTCTCAGACGCATATAAACAGACATATTAAAAGTTTTATAAAGTAAAAACAGAACTTTTGTATAATTTCTATATCAACTGTTAGATAAGTGTTAAATTAGAAAAACGTATTTGAAGCTCATGTTGTTTAAGTTTCAAGAGTTAAAAGAAAGTATTTTTTTTCTATTCAGGAAGCAATCCTTTTATTCAAGTACTCTACAAATAATTATAAAAGTTGAGTTGATTTCTATATATTTGATAATGTTTTTTAAAGATGAAAGTTCGGTGAAAACTATTGAACTAACTGATTAGTCTAAACGAAAATGTTACATATTATCACTATCTATCGCTTATAAAACAAATAAAAACTCTGTCAAAGCGCAGGCAAAATACCTTTTAGGTATTCACAGTTTCGTTATTTAATTAAAATGTATTCAATCGAAAGTTATAAATTGATTATGCAACACACAAGAGGAAAATAAGTTTATAACGTATAATGTTCAAGGTGCCGGATTTCTATCCATTAACAACAAGGGTGCTGTTACTAAAATAAAATTTGGGACTAATAATATGCAAAAATAATATGCAAAATTTATATCCCGACTATTTCACTCAATATGAGTGAAATAGTGGTTATTTAACAAAGCGACTAATTTATATAATCGTTTAATGACTTAGATTAGTAACAAATCAAAACCGGTTATTTTTTTAAAGCAAAAATAGTTTTGCCAACAGTCATATTGATAAATTTTATTGAGTATAATAAATAAATAGAACATCGGTAATAAACTCTAGTTTAACGTTCTAACGTCTCCTCAATTTTGTAAGTATGGTCACGTCACCCAATATCGGTGTCAACATAAATAGCTCGCTATTCGTCAGAAGCGTAGATCTAGAATTCTTCATCTCCTCTATTCAATATTAAACGATCCAACCACCCTTTTATACCTTAGAGAAAATCTTCCAAACGCAACAGAATAAATACTTCGGTCATTATCCGATCTTACTACCACCACTCCATCTTATACTGACTATCACTATCAAGATCACTAACTAAGTCCTAGTACTGCCCATACAAATGTCTGTAAAATTAATCAACCAGGACTCAGTACTTCTCCTATTAAATGTGATGATCATGAGGCAGAAACCCGCATTTCACAAATTCAAGATAAATTACCGGGAGAATAAGCTGTGCAAGTCAATATTAAACTAAAGTATATAAGTAGAAGTTAAGGTACCTGTTGAAAAAGCCTGTAGCATTGTTATCATTTCCTTATTCAACACACAATATCGAAACTTTACCAGTAAAATAATCTGTTTTTAAAAGGAAATTGTTTACTGAAAACACAGTTGGTAGTACTTCTATATAGCATTTTATATCTTCAATATCTGCTGATTATTAACCAAGTTATTTATTTGAGTCAAGTGAAGTAAAAATGATTCAGAGGAAGAAACATATTAACATACATATACAAATATTGTGAAAAATATCTAATAGTAAAAAAAAAACCACACTCTGAAAGCTAAAAAAACTCTTATTAGTTAATTTTTACGAATGATTAAAGTTTGTAATATTCTAACCGATTACTTTCCACGAAGAAAATGAGAACAAGAAGGTTGAATTTTTTTGGAGCCTCGTTCCTGAGTTTATTAATGACTCAATTACAATGTTCAATTAGCATATGTTCAACCAATTACAAACATAATTATTTTTAGTCTTAAAGGTATTGATATTTTATTGTCAATTTACTAAGTATTTTTAATTGCCATTTCGCATCCATGACAGTTAAATGTTGTTGGGTGGTTTAATGATACCGTGCGGTCTCGGACCATCCTACATCTTGCCGATTGTTCTATGAAAGCCGGCAAAGGGACATAATACAAATGGATACCATCCTTTACCACTTCCCAGAGTAATCCCACCAACGCGCATTCCAAAGATGTCGACGTCAGACCGGCGACCGGTCTTAATTGTGTTGTCAGTTCCTTTGCAATATGTTAAATTAACAGAATAGGCCGTCCCTAAATAATTGATATAAGGGTAGACCAGTTAATAAACCCTGTTGAAAGCAAACAGAATACGTGCAGTATATTTAAAAAGGGATTTTTTTTTTAAATATATATTTTTTTATTTTTTTAAATATAACTATAACTATAATTATAAATCTGGATAACTGAAATAAAGTGACTAAGCAAGAATTATTTTTGTTATTATTAAGGTTGATCCTAAGTAACAACGTGATATTCTATAAGAGACTCTATTTGTTTGTAATACGTTCTAAAATAAAAGAAATAACACTTAAGAAAATAATCCTGAAGATTGCGACAGCTGCCAAGAAGCACAGAGGCATTAGGATGACTCCATATGATTTAGCCTACAGCGTTATATTACGCATTACGTTGTGTACAAAATACCATAGCATTAATTAGGATTATTACTTTCTCATTTGAAAATACTAAACCATAGTGATGTGTAATGAATGAAAAAAAAGTTCTATAATATGTTTTTTATGGCATTACAGATTATTTTATCCCTATGTCCACAAAGTTTCATAAATATATAAACAATTTGTGGATCACGAAAAAACTAAAACTGTTATAGTTTAATTACAAAGAAAAAAAGACAAAGACAAAAAAAAAGTCTAAAGTACACTAATAACTTTTTTTTTTCTCTACTAATTATTGTCTACCCAGACCTTCCTCTCCAATAAAACTCCTATCATTGTGTAGTCACCAATAACTCACGTTCACACGCTATATAATCTAAAGATTATGACAAACCCGCCCATCAAATTTTACGAATTATTACTTGCTTGTACTTAAAAGATTTTTTTCTAAGGTAAATAAATGAGCAGTCAGTAAAACTGATGGTAAGTAATTACCACTAATAATACATAGTTATCAACATGGTTAGTTGCAGATGCTTTAAATGATATTAATATTTTATATTCATTGAGATAAAGATAAAGATAATAATCCCAATAAAATTGATACGAGTAATAAACGTATTGGTTATATGAAAATCTAAGGTAGAAATGTTTTATCGAAATTAAGAAGGATTCAATTCAACCAATATATGATACTAGAACAGAGAGTTATTTTAAACTAACAAGAGCAGAAAATCAACTTACACTATCAGCAGCATCACACTATCTTACATATAATTAAATATAAGCCTTAATTTAAGAAACATACATTAATGATGAATGATAAATAGTATTACTAAGTAAAATTGTAAAAAATATCATTAATTTATTAATGAAATATTGTTGATTTGTCTAGATAATATAAATATATTTTCAGAAATTGAGAAATATAGCCTAGCCAAAGTAACGTAAGCCAGTTTAAAATAAATATATAAAATGTGAAGAGGCCTTCTTGTTTTATTGTGATATTAATAAATTTATGTGTTTATATAATGATTATTTGTATAACAAACATTTTATAAAAGTGCTTCAATAATATTATGACTCATAGTTGTTACATCATGATCTACATACAAGGGTTAATAAGGAACTTAAAGATAAAACAAATGATAATTAACGTGAGAGTAAGTACTGAATATTTAAAGCACGAACGCACCTATAATATACTGAGGAAAACGTAGCTTCTAAATGTCAGAAGTCCCTTAACATTTTAATAGTGTTTTGTACCCAACAACTGAATATCTTTATTATTAAAGTAATTAAAAAAATATATGGCCATTTCGTCTATCTGTAATCATGTCTGTTAATTTCGTGTTTTTTAATTATATTTGGTACTTTAAATATAAAATATTTTTATTTTGTTTTTTTAATAAATCTTATGAGATTATTATACTTTAAAATTTTTAACCAATTATTAAGAAATAATATTACACTAGTTTTATTTATTTTTTAGTTATACAGACATATTATGTGTCTTAGCCTATTAAAATAAGCTTTACTTTATTTTTTTTTGTAGAAATAGTTCTGATTTAGAAACGTTAAGTCTAATGCGCTACAATAATGATTAAAAACATTTTTATTTTCATAAAACTTCTTTATTTTACATTAATAAATAACTAACTATTTGGTAAACTAAAATTTTATTTCCTTAATTTACTTAATATATGTAAGATAACATTTTTCTCTTAACCGTAAAAGTAACATCGTAATTGGCAATTTCTGAGTGCCCTGCGACCAACTGCTGCTATCAGAACAATTTAACGCCTATTTCGGTTTACATTACGGGATCCGGCTTCTTAGTTGCTTTTAAAATAATGATTTGTTTAATCCTTAATTTAAACTTCTTTTCATTGCTCTTGAAAATTATTATTCCTAAAAAAATATTTAATGTGCATATTGTAACAAGACTATTGACTAGCCTGTAAGTAAATGTTTTTAAATTAAATAGATAAATGTTAAAATTATTAGGACATTACGAATTATTAAAAAATATTTTTCACAATAATCTGATCTACGTTAACGCATTCTTTTTTAGTTCTGTGTTCAGTTTAATCAAAATCTCCAATCGAAACGATGAGTGTTCTTTTTTTCTCCTATATGTTATAAATAAAATGTCGCAAGTAAGTACACTACTCTATCTTACGATTTACTTGAATAATATCAGTAATGAATATAGTGTTATTGATAAAGTTTCGTATGCATTAACACTTAAATTTACAAAATACGACCAAGTATTAAGAACCACAGAAATGATGTGAGATAACGAACCTCATAATCCCGGGTACTCTTGTATAATATTCACAAGTTTTGTTGATTGAATATCGTTTTTCACTTCTAGCATTTTTTTTCTTAATATTAATCAAAAAACGACCACTTTTTTCGTTACAAACATAAAGAAATCCACTTAAGCTTATTATATTATTGGTTATGTGCCAGGTCCATAAAAACCCATTAAAGTCAATTAAATTATTCATCAGGTTCGAAGTAAGTAATCACTGCACAATAATTTTCCTTTTCGCAAAACTTTCTTACGGGCTTACGTCAAATAACAAAGTCGTGAACTATTGACTTTATTGAATTTTAATTACACTGATGGTATATCTTTTAATAACTGTAATAAAACGTAGAAAACGGTATAATGTAAGCTTAATAAATGTCTTTTTTTCATACCCACGTATAATGTAATCATAATATTATTGATATTAGCCAGAACAATGCTTGCTACAAACCAAGAATAATAGTTATAAAATATATTTAATAGTTTCATATAACTTTTCCCGCTTATGGTAGAAGTTAGGCCATAAAGTCTTTTACGGTAGTTTCCTTCATACTTTAAAGACGCTTAGCTAAATTGTGCCTTTTTAAACTTTGTTGCCCGTTACATTAATTTTCTTTGAAATTGAAATTTTGCATTACCTTACTAACTTACTTTAAAAAGTTAATTATATAAGAATACTGGCTTTTATTTCTGAATACTAATTTTTATTTACTGTAAAGTAATTTGTTCCACGGATTAAGAAGAACTACACAAGCACTTATTCCAATGAAGGTTTTTATATTTGGTAGTTAATTTATTTAATAAAGTCACTACAAAACGTGGTGTAACAAAAACGCATCTGACATGGCATAACAGCAGGAATGCAAAAAGAGAAGTACCTTAATAAGATTGATTAAAAATTTGGCAATGATAAAAATGACAGTTAAACGTAATTTTGTCTAGACCTATCTATGGTGAGGATTCCAAAAGATCCTGACCGACATGCAGTTTGTGTTTCTAATATGTCTTTCCATATGTCTTAAATTTCCAATAAGTCTTTCATTCGTCATAACTATTAACCAATCACAAGGGCAATCCTTGAGAGTTTGTAGTCTGAATCTGGTAAATCAATGTTTATCCCTTTGTCAATTATATGTGGCATGTTCACGGATTGTAAGACAATCTACGTTGTTTATTCTTTGGCCTGATAATAAAACAAAAAAAGTCTTGTATCACAAGATGCTTAACAGAAAAAAAAGAATGCCTAAAAAGTCCAGTCTAAAAAACCTGTTTAAAGAATCTTTAAAATACCAGTTTTTTTTCATTTATCATAATAAAAAATTAACTTGATGAAATCTAAAATCTGCTTATTTATTGCCTCTGAGGCGGAACAAAGTTCACCGGGTCAGCTAGTCTAAATAAATTGCCAATAGAGGCAAATATTTTATTGTATTTATTCTTATACAATAATATTATAAAAAGATATATGTATTGATGTTATATTTCAAATATATTTTTATTTCCAATGACAATAAAATATCTTTGACGATTATAAAACATATGAGATAATTTTCCTACCTTATAACAAAAAATGTTCTCTAAAGACATATTTAAAAAAAAAATATTTAATGTTAAAATGAAAAAGTATATATTATTTTTATTTCTATTTAATACTTTTAAGCGTGTATTTATAACTAAACTTCGGCCTTTACATGATTATATTGATATTTTATAGAAATATCTCATTTAATTATCTGCGGTCATACAACACGGAGATATAATGTGTGAACAAAATGTCTGAAATATATAATTTTGGTAATTCACGAAATTATGAACCAGGATGATTATTGAATATAGTTGGATACCAAAAAACCTTATGCTATGAAAGTAACTATAATCAACCCCCATAGTTGGATACCAAAAAACCTTATGCTATGAAAGTAACTATAATCAACTAACTTGATAGTCAGTCAAGGGATATTAATTTTTTAACGGCGTTAACAGCAAAGTACAAATTTAATAGTCCATCTTAGGTATATGATGGATTCGTTGTAGTCTAGCATCTTAACATGTCTTAGCATTTCTTAACATTCTAGATCACATGACATATCCTTAGCATTACTTACTTACACTACTCGAATATATTAATGAACATTGAATATTATACATTAACTTTTTTATTAGTCTTCATTTCCTTATACATTAATATTAGTTTGTACGTAAATTAAACTCATGTAGAATTGATTTTATATATACCAAGTTTCTTATTTATTTATTTATTTATTTATTTATTCTTGCACCATAAAATATTAACAGAATCATAGTATAGACAGTTGTCACAAAGGATGACTTATCTCTTACAAGAGATCTCTACCAGAAACCCTAGGTTAAAGGACATATTATTATAAGTTATGAAGGGTATGGTACAAAGTACACAATATTAAGAAACTTAACTAAAAATAATAATATACACATACATATAAATATACATAAATACACGAAAATACATACATACACAGAAATATATATACATACACCCATACATACACATGTAATATAATGTATTTTGATAAATAATGCTGATTATTCTATAGAAAGTGTAAGAAAGTATCTCTTTAGTCTTGATTTAAATAAAGTTATATTAGGGAAATCTTTATAAATGAAAGAAGGAAGTGAGTTCCATAGCTGAGCAGCACCAACAAAAAATGACTTGCGATAAAAAGTTGTATTGTACTTTGGCACCTCAAGATATTTTGACGTCACACAAGAGCGCTCAGGTAAACTTCTAGAGGCACATAATTTAAATCGTTCCTGAAGGTAAAATGGACATTTATTCTGTAATACCTTGTATAAAAGTGTTAGAACATGCATATTCCGGCGAAAGCGAATGGGGAGCCACTGTAATTCCCGACGGAATTCGGAGACGTGGTCGAATTTGCGCAAGCCGAAGATGAAGCGGATGCACACATTTTGTAGGCGATCTAATTTATCCAGTAGCTCATCAGTTGCATCTATATAGCAAATGTCGGCGTAGTCAAGGAGGGGAAGAAGGAGAGATTGTGCTAGTAAAGTTTTAGTTTTAAAGGGAAGAAAATTTTGCAGTCGCTTAAGCGAGTGTAAAGAATGGTGAAGTCGCTTATTTACTTCACTAATATGAGCTGACCAGGTCAAATTGCAGTCAAAAATTAAACCTAAGTTTTTTGCTTTGTCAAGGTATGGTAATGCAGTTCCGTCATATAATAGCCGAGGTAGGGTCCTAAAATTAATTCGGTTATAAAATTGTCTGCTACCTATTATCATTGCCTGCGATTTATTGGCATTAAGTAATAGACCGTAGTTTTCCGTCCACAAGTGTATCCTTTGAAGGTCGATATTTACCTCATCGATAGCGTCTGCTAGCCCAGATAAAGTGGCATGCCGATAAAGCTGCAAATCGTCTGCATAGAGATGGTAGCGAGAAGATATAACTTTGGAAATTTCATTAATGAAAATTGAGAAGAGTAAAGGAGATAGAACGCCGCCTTGCGGTACCCCAGCAGACAGATTCATCCAATCAGATGAATTCTCATTAGATTTCACAATCTGCTGACGACCGCAAAGATATGAATTAAACCAGTCAACAACGGATGGAGATATTGAGAAAGTTAAAAGTATACTAAGTAAAATATCGAAATCAACCGAATTAAAGGCGTTACTGAAGTCAAGAAGAACTAGTATAGAAAGCTCCTTATTATCCATAGCGTATCGGATATCATCTGTAACTTGCAGTAATGCAGTGCTAGTGCTGTGGTGAGAACGGAAACCGGATTGGAAGGGACTTAATAGATTATTACTATAGAGGAACTCGGAAAGTTGCTTGAAAACCAAGTCTTCAAGAACCTTAGAGAGGATAGGGAGTATAGATATAGGTCGAAAGTGAGAAGGAGTAGAAGGGTTAGATATCTTGGGTAATGGAATTACATGGGCACTCTTCCAGGCCGTAGGGAACGTGTTAGTATTTAAAGAAAAGTTAAGAACATGGGTAATTATGGGTAAAAGGATATCAATTAAGGGTACGAGCATATCTTTACTAATATTGTCATGTCCTATTGCTTTGGAAGAAATTGATAGAAGTGACTTCTTAACGTCTCCCTCCGTTATCTCCTGGAATAAAAAGGCAGAATCACAGATAGGTGGGGAAGCATTTTTCAGCTCGCATAGTGTTTTAAGTTTACGTTCATTAGAAAGTAGCAATGGAGGAGTAGAGAAATACTTGTTTAATGAGTTGAGATCAATAGTACTATTATGATTATTCTGATTGTTACCCACACCTAGTGATTTTAAGAAATGCCACATCTGGGCAGTCGAAAGATGATGAATAGAAGAAAAGATATGACGACGTTTGGCATCCCTACACATTCTATTGCAGAGATTGCGCAGCCTTTTGTAGACAGACAAATTATCTTGCGATGGGTCCCTTCTGTATATTTTCTTTGCTTTGTCCCGTCTTGCCATAAATGTTTTGATTGTTGGAGTAAGCCAAGGTGCGGGAAGATGTCGAACTCTTATTTTTTTAACCGGTGCATGGACATCGTAGAGTTTAAGAATTTCTGCATTAAAGATGGATAGTTTTTCATCGACAGACGTTGATTCAAATAGCAAAGACCAATTTATTGCTAATGCGTCGGCTATAAGATCATTTAAATTTATGTTTTTGAAACAGCGACGAACAAGACTTTTGAATTTACGTTTATTAAATGATAAATTATAACTAAGAAATAAAAGATCGTGATAAGAAAAGGATGCTGTGAGCTGACCATGAGTTGACACATTTTCAGAATTTAAAACAAGAATGAGATCAAGAAGTGACGGTCTACTATTGGGAGGAAAGTGAGTTTCGGAAAGAGGAAGAATAGAAAAATTAAAAGACGAAGCCAAGGATTTAAGTTTTTGGGATCTGGTATCATTTTTAGCTAGGCAGGTATTTAGATCACCCATTAAAATAATATGATTATAAGAAGGAGATAAGGTTTCTAGAAGGAGTTCAAAGGTATTGAAATAGTTGATATGGAGGGAGGGGCAATAAAGAACGCCAATTAACAATTTAGAATGATGAACGATTATTTCAATAAAAAGGTATTCTAAGTCACTATCAGACGTGGAATCAGATGAATGTTTAATTATTCTAAATGGAATGTTATCACGAAGATAGATACAGACACCTCCACCCCTTTTAGAAATTCTGTCATTACGTATAAGAGTAAAGTCAGGAATCTTGTAGAGAGAGGAGGGAAGAGATGGTTTTAGCCAAGATTCTGAAACCAGAATTCCGTCGATAGATACGTTGCTAAAAGATGCGAGAAGATCGGAGTAGTGAGCCGGAATACTTTGTGCATTAATGTGAACAATGTTAATTTTGTCGGAGAAATTACGAAAAACAGAAATAATTTGAGCATCAAGGGAAGAGGAACTAATATCATTAGAAGAATTACTAGAAGCGCTGAGTAAATCATGGGTTGAATCAAAAGAAAAATAATCATCAGCAAAATCAAAATTCGGTATATCAGACATACAAAAATACAAAGATATTCTATATAAATATATATATATGTATAAATAAAAATATATAATGTTTACAATATACAAACTCTTAAATTACAATCTCCTACATTTACGGCAAAACTTATATTTTCTTGAATAAAAACAAACATTGGTAAATAAAAGAAAAAAAAAACTAGTCATAAAAAAATAAAAACAAAATAAATCAAAGCAGTAACCAAAATAAACTATAATAACAAACTAAAGTAAAGAAAAATTTTGCTTCATTTGTGAGATAATGATAAACTTAAACTAAAGTCATTCCAAAGACACTTTACACTTTACTTTATTTCAGTACATATATCCGATCGAAGTTTGACAGCACTCAGTACTAATAAATGTCAAAACTCAAACTTCAAAACAAAAGTTATTATATATAAATAGCGCATTAAGTTTTAACAAATTAACAACAAAATATATGAAATATCAATAAGAAAAATAAAAAATAAAAAGAACCACGAACTTGAGTTCTGAAAAAGACTCTAGGTAAGAACAAGAAATCACGTTCATAGTTGGTCAGAACAGTAATATTACTTTGTTGTTGGTACCTTGTGAATGCGTCTAGTTCTGGTACTTTGCTTGTTTTGTTCCTGATGAGCAGAAGAGGAGTCGTGAGGGAATTTCATTATCAGATTCTGTAACTCGGATGAAGCAACAATCTTTTTCCTGCTTTTATCTGGCAGAGCAATGACTATAGACCCTTCTGAAGTCCAGCAATTACTCATCCCAAAATGTTTTCTTGCTGCCACAAAAACGTCCTGACGAGGCTTTGTTAGAAATTCGGACACTGTGTAGCCACTACCTTTAAGCATGGTTTTAGAGTTCCACACCATGTGCCTAAATTTTAGACCTGCAAATCTCACCAGTATGGGTCGGGGTTTATCCCTTTTTGTCCCAAGGCGATGACAGACATCAACATTTTCTATGACCAAACTAGGCAACTTCATATGTTCAGAAATCACAGATTTTATTATGAGATTAGCCTTCTCATTGTCACTCTCTTTTAAGCCGTGAAACAAGAGAGTTTTATTTCTTGACATTGCCTCATGCCTATCAAAACCTTCAGATAATAATTGAAGCTGCTGCCGTAGCATACACAATGTTTTCCAAACCAGATTCTTGAAAGAAGAATATTCAGCGGCAAGTCCAGAAATATCTTTGAAAGTACCTGATTTAGAAGCTTGGGATTGTGCAAGTTCTTGGTCAAAACAATCCATCCGAGATTCAAACATATCTACAATGTCGTCCATGTTCTTCTTGAGTTGAGAGTGCAGATCCATTTGTGATAAAGTGTTTTAAAACTGTTTGTATTGAAAGTTTAAATTGCCAGGTATGTAGGAGATTTATTAGAACATTTACTTAAGTTTTATTTTCAAGAAAGTATTTGATTTGTATATAATAATAAATTAAAAGCAGAGAACAAGAAACAAATACGTGTTCTTTATTGTACAACTCTGTTTCTTGTGATAGTCATAAGGAAATGAACATCCACCGTTACCAGTAAGTTATTAGCGATACTTAGCATAGTTAATAACTACTTATATATATTTTTATAACTAGTTATTATCCAGATTGACTAATAACTCTTTATATAAATAGTGTATAATATCAAAGCTAATAATCTAAATATTTATTGATTGTGTCTATTACGTTACATGAATTAAGTGACTGAAAGCTATATTTAATCGACTTATAATGTTAGAAATATCACGCGAGTAATATAATACAATACAACTTACTTGGCGAGTTTAAAGTTATGCAATATTAATAAACGTTATCGTTAGTTGCAATTTAATAAACTAATGTGACAATATATAATAGTATTGAATGATGATTTTGGACATTAAGTAATTATTATAGGGTCTGAAATACTTCTACAGAATGTTGCTGGAGGCACTTGACAAGAAAATAAGACAGATTAAAATAAGCCAATGTGATTATAGTATGACTCTTATATCCAAACTATTAAACGAACAAACGATATTAATTTTCATTACCTACTTAAAAATAACAAATATTTTCTTCAATAAAATAATTATATATTAATATATAGTCACTAGGGCCGCAGTTGTACACGGCGGGTGTTGAGCTGAGCCTCCTTTTTAAAAACATCAATATGCGCTCTTATATTCAATTCTTATATTCTTATATTCAATTACTTGGTTATAAGTATGTTTTTTTCATCGCAATCATTCAAGCATTCTAAAAAATACAAAAAATATTACTGTATCAACAATTCAACCGCACACACCTGAGGTTAACACCTCAACTCTATACTAACGTATAGAGTTCGTGTTGTTTCAGAAGTGCTTCTGGAATAATAAGCGCGAGCTCTATATTTTTTTAATGCAAAGAGCATATGGAAGACATTTCCTATCAATTAAAAATTTTTTCGTTGTTTTACAATTTATCTTCAACCAATAGCATCCATTAATGACTTGCTAATAATGCAACTAATTTTCGATTTCCGGCTTTACAGGATCTCGTAAAGTTAGCGTAGTAAATTGTGGCTATTCTCCCAAGCCTGATAAGTGGTCGCGCGTGCAATTTCAAAACGTTCCTCAGGTTAACTCTGTGGGACATATTTTTATCTCTATCTCAAAAACTACAATAAGGATTCATTTAAAAATTAATGTATAGAGAGTTGAGCCAATAAAAATGATGCTGTTAAAATTGTATTAAGTAACTCTAAGGTTGTAGGAGTAGGCGAACGAAAAAAGATCGAGTTAACCGTAAAGAGCTTTGCTTTCAACACTTTCTAAAAGTAAAAGAAAAAGAAATAAAGTTCTAGGGTTGTATTGTTTTAATCATTAATCAAGGTAAAACATTGTTTTTATTTAATTGCGTATTAATTAGTTTAAAACTAAATTTATGACAACTTATATCTTCAAAGAGTCCTTTTTAACAGTGTTATTTAATATTAAATCTAAAAGTAATTGATATATGTACAAAAGTATATGAACAAGAATTATAAAAAATACTTAATCTCATACACACACTTATTTATTTATAAGTAAGTACTGCGAAGAAACACTTGAGACGAAATTTTTATTAAAATATTATAACATTTTGAGAACTTCGTAACGGACTGACTGTTATGTTTTCTTTATAACGTAAGAGCTGTTTGCGTTGGTTTTTACTTAATATTATACTTTAATTCTAGGAATTATTTTATTACTCATTAAGAATTTTCTATCTCGTCAAATATTTTATTTCTCGCCAAGTATTTTATTTTTTTTATCTCTGCTATAAGAAAAAACAAAAATAATTTTATTTAAATGCAACGTTAGAGCTCCATTTAATAAATATTAGCATTCAGGTATTTCAGGAATCATTAGCGTCAGTTAATTAGACTTACCGACAGACACTTCCATCTCGTCTTACCGTGAACACGATTGCTGTAAAGCATTCGAAACGTCGCGTCGGGTTAGATTTAAAATGTAAATTTAAAATTTAATTCATTATACGCGAGTTAAATCCGTAAAAAAATCGGCTGTTAAGGACATGACTAAAGACTAATTACATAATCTGAAGTAATTACGTAAAATCAAAAGAATTTGAAAATTTTTGTTATTGTTGTTGATATTGAAAAACATTTGTTAAGACATTGAAAGTATAACATCAAAACATTATTATTTTACAATATTATTGTATGTATAAAAAAATATAAATATATAATACATATAAGAAAAAAATAAAAAAAATATTAGCCTTAATTGCAAATTATTGTATTTTATATCACAAGTATGGTAAGTAGGAAAGTATAAATTTTATTAAATAAAACAACAGCAAAAAAAAAATCGTAAAAATAAATTCTTTTAATACGTGAAATAATTTAATTTGCGCTAAAGAAAAGCTAGTATTCTCAAATAAAAGCCAGTATTCTTATATAATTTACATTCTAAAGTAAGTTAGTAAGGTAATGCAAAATTGCAATTTCAAAGAAAATTTATGTAACGAGCAACTAAGTTTAAACAGGCATAATTTAAGCCAAGCGTCTTTAAAGTATGAAGGAAACTACCGTAAATGGGTTTATAGCCTAACTTATAATATGAGCGGAATAAGTTATATGAAACTATTAAATATATTTTACGACTGTTATTCTTGGTTGGTAGTAAGCATTATTCTTGCTGTAATCTATTATATGGTAGTTTTTCGAGAAAGAAAATAATTATATCAAGCTAACATTTTATCTGTTTGTGACGTGATATTAAAAAAATATACCATTAGTAATTAAAAATTAATTAAAGTTTTTACGACTAGCGTAATATATACAATCTATCTACTGATTTACGCAACTTACATGTTTTAAGTACATTAGAGTCGTGATAACTTAAATCCGTTCCCTTCCGAAATCGTTTTGGAAGCCTTCTTCATTTTATTTTTAGTTAGTAATTAAAAACTATAGACTCTTAGCTTTAGTTATTTATCTTTGATCACATTATTCCAAGATGTATCCCACGTAAGCTAATCGGAAAGTTTTGCGAAAAGGTACATTTTTGTGCAATGATTACTTACTTCAAACTAGATGAGTAATATTGACTTAAATGGATTTTTATGGACCTGGCACAAGCACCAGCAAAAGAATACCGATAAAATAATAAGCTGAAATGGAGTCCTTTATACTAGTAAAGAAAGAAGTGATCTTTTTTTTATCATTCACATTTTTATCACGAGGCACTGTCATTATTAGCTTCTGCGAGTAACAAGTGACAGATCACGGGACTCCGAGACCTGTTACCGGACAAACAACGATCATGTGGCCGCGATTGAGAATCGATGAAGACAAGGTCTTTAAAATTACAAACCTGCTCAAGAGGACACAGTTTTCATCGCAAGAAGATATCTTCATCGTGTTTGAAGACGTCCTGCAAAAAAGTGTTTTGAAAATTATTTCAGACTCATGAAACTTTATATAGACGCTGTTGGAGAGTTCTTAATGTAACAATACAACTTTATATCTTGGGTTTAAATGTATACTAAGCTTTACATGTAACAACATTTTAATTGTTAAAAGAACACGTATTTTATATTAAAAGTAGTATAGTAGTATTATTTAGAATCAAATCGTAATATGTAGTATTGTACCAGCAGTCTTTATTAAAATGTAGCAGCAAAAAAGAGTACATTCATCTGAACCGGAAGTGGAAACCTTAGCCCTTTCACATCTGCTAAATAAGGGACTTTGGGATAAGTTAAATTGCTAGGGGAAAGAAGAGTTTAAAAGGAAGCACTTCCTTTATTTCCGGTAAAAACGACGACCTTTGATAGGGTATACGACGCATAAGTATTGGGTATTGATTTCACGCACAAAATGAAACGAAGAGGTAATAGCCCATTGTTTTTATTACGATTTATAATATACCCTCCAGAGCTGGTCGTAATCAATTTATAGAAAACCTTGTGGCATTTGACCCTTACCGTTATTAGTTTTATAGTCTATATAAGCTATAATCTAGTCTAGCTAGTCTAGCTATAGTCTATATATAATATATATGTCTACGTAAGCTTGATTTAACTTTCTTTTCGAGGTTATGTTATATAAATGAATATAAGTGCTGGTTTTAGGACAATGACACATACAGTGCTCTTTTTAGTTCCATGATGTACATATTTTCGCTATAGTTTATAATAATTTTAAAGTATGAAGGTATATTAAAGCTTAAGAGTGTGAATAATTCAAGAAGTTAACAAGTTTTTCATTGCTATTTATGAAATAAATTTGCCTTAATTAAGTGTTATTCGAACTAGATGGAATTGCTAAAGTGCACTTGAGAATAATCACATGCAGTATTTAATATAAACAAAGAAACGAACCTTTATGACAATATTAAATGATTTTTAGTATTTTATTTATATGATATACTTACATATTTAGTGTAAGTAAAAAAATACTATTTATTTATTTTATTTAAAACATTAACCTACTACTGGTTAGTTAATCCGATTATTATAAAAACATAATCTTATAAATAGACTAAGATTTTAATTAGAGTTTTAATTTTAATGATACTATCATTACAATAATAATAGTTTTCATAAATGGTAACGAATACTGTAAATAAATATATTTAGATATATTCTTAAACAAACAATATATATTCCTATATACGTAGTTCCTAATTATTAAGAAAATAAATTAAATGTATTCTGTTTTAATAAATTCTTCTTCTGTTTTAAAAAAAATAATAAATTTATTTAATTTTAGTATTAGTATCTACAAAAGTATATTGTAGTATCAGTAGTAAAATGTCACCTATTCTTCTTACATCAATATGATTCTTCTCTTAATATTACTTTATCTTATCGTTATTGATAATATCATGTTCTCAATTTAAGACATTTAATTAACCTTTCATGACACTTTATGAGATGAATACTGATTAGATAAACAGTAATGAAGTATATCAATTAAAAAAAAATAAACGTAATTTTAAAATATGAAGAAAAGTTTTATAAAGTCTGAAGAGTTTTTAAGAGGTAGTTAACTATATTTAAGAAGCTTCAACCAAAAGGTCAAGCACAAACAATTAATTTAAGTTTTATATTTATTAGTTTCAAGTGTCATAGAATCATAAATAAATAATTATTTTAATAAAAAAATATTATTTTAATTACTGTTTTTCTTTGAGACATTATCTTTTGTTACTATTTTTGCTTATCAAACAAAAAACCCATATGTACAGTAAACGTTATCTATTTGATTCCGACATCGATTGACATAATACTAAAATTTTACATACCTAAAGATGAAGACATTCCCGGGTGAGTGTTGACATATAAAAGTTTTGGTTGCTTAAAGCCCACTTACAATAAAAGCTTTTGAGTTTGTTTTTACTTACCATCGATTTGTGACTGTTCTATACTTAATGTACTAATGGTGATTTTGTATTTTCGTAAAATGATTATGTACTGTTTTCAAAATGATAATTACGTTTGTGATTTAAAAAAACCTATTTAAAAGTAGCTGTTGCCTGTGATTTCGTCCTCGTAAATTATATAAGACCTAATAAGTTCCATACGCCGATAATATATTTAATATAATTACTTTGTTAAATAAGTAGTTACTTATATATTTTACATACTATTATTTTATTAATTTATATATTGAGATATATACAGAAAAACATCTGACTGGGATTTAAAACTTGATCTCCTATATGTATAATAAAACCACAATATTACAAATATAATAGAATGTACACTGAAATTAACCTCTTATAACAAATCAATTATCAATTAAAGTAACATAGAACGAGTACAGATTAAAATGTTTATGTTTGATTAATTTTTTTTTATTTATTGTTGTTATTGTTTTTAAATGTAAGTCCCATATTTTTAAGGATTCAGGAAAAAATATAAAAAAAATAGAATTTCCAGATTGACATATTCTTGATTACTTTGTTACATATAAAGAAAATATTTGCATAATGGCTGATTATATAAATGTAGTTTAGGTGAAGACACACCTATCAAAGCCTTAATTGATGAAGCAAGACATGTTAAATCAGGAAACTTGGAGCTAATAACTGAACATACCTGTATCTAAATTAACTTAGGGCCTCTCGAAGATCAACAATTTGACAGCTTTAGAAACCTTAGGGCTGTAATGAATAGTTGTTAATATTATGTTGGTATAATAATTATATCGTTATATTATATTACTTTCCACAACTTTAATTTTAATATCTTATTATTTATAAATATTAAATTTAAATGATATTTATGTTGCTATCTATATAGTTATAAGTTTGTTAATGTTGTACCCTTTTTGGATGATATTCTTTGTTGTCAGTCTCGATACAGATATTGTTATAATTATTTGATTGTTGTATTCATTTGGCATGGGACAGCAAATGTGTAACATTTTAAGTAATCTAGGCCTTGAAGTTCTGAAGGGTAATTTAAAACTTCAGTTTTAATGGAGTCTTTTTGTTGCAACACAAATATGAACTTTATGAACCGGGTGCGAACTTGGATAATTTACATTTATCACTATATAAAACCTATTTTTAAAAAAATCAGGTATGTATAATCTTCTTCACTATGATATTTTCATTAAATATTTTGTTGCAAGTATTTCTGGACGCGACTTATACAACACTTACACTACATTCAAGCGTATCAATAGCCTAATGATTTAATTAGTTTAACTGTTATGTTATCAATTGAGTCATTGTTACTTTCAAGTCACAGAAACCTTGGATCTAATCAAGAGAACCTTAAAGTTTACGTAGTCAAAACTTATTTATTATTTATTACTTATCCCTTTGAGATTTCTTATTAACTTGATAAGATACCTTTTGTAACAAGTCAGAATAGGTCACTTCCGTGAATAGATACGTATATTGTTTTGATTGATCCAAAGGAATGCTACTTTTTCGTAGAATAGTAGAATTCATTTTAAATGTGTAAGAAAAAAAATGGTAGGTCTCGATATAAAACATATTTGATTTTGTTATATAACAATAAATAATTGTATGTTTTTTTTAATAGACATGTAATAAATTAATTAAGTAATTAAGTATATTGTTATTCCATGACATTAATTGTCCTACTAATATTATAAATGCGAATGTAAGTTTGTTTGTTACGCTTTCACGCGAAAACTACTAAACCGATCATTACTAAACTTTGTACACATATTTTTGGAGATATTAGAAGTAACACAAGATACGTTTTATTATTTTTTTAGCGGGCAGTAAAAAAAAAATTAAGATAAAACATTGTTTGTCAATAAACACGTGGACAGAGTCGCAGGCAACAGTTAGTATTGAAATAATGAGACTGTGGCAGATATCTAATAAAACGCCAAAGAAAACTTTGAATCAAGCTACGAAAATTTAATTTATTGCTTGACAGTTCGAAGCCCAAAATTTACTTTATAACCAAATATAATCACTGAATAAATAGCCTTATATACAGTAAGTATACCTATTCTGACTTGTTACAGTAGGTATCTTATCAAGTTTATAAGAAACCTCAAAGGGATAAGTAATAAATAAGTTTTGATTACGTAACTTGACGTTTCTCTTGATTGGAGCCAAGGTTTCTGTGATCTGACAATGACAATTACTCAATTTATAACATAAAAGTAGAACCAATTCAAGCGTTATTCTATCAATATGCTTGGATGTCTTGTGTTGTTTAAGTCCCGTTCAGAAATACTTGCAATAAAATTTTTAAAATACATATCATATTAAATAGCATAATGGAAAGGTTTATAAGGGCCAGTTTTTTTTTATATAATGTTTTTTTTCAACTTCATAAATGTAAAATATCCCAATTTAGTAGCTTGTTCATAAAATTTACATTTTTGTTGCAACAGAAGGACTCCATAAAAGGCTTTTTGTCTTCATACAGATCCAATTGAATATTAATAAAGATAAAAAAAAAAAAAATTGTACACCGCAATTATTACGAGCACAATTTGTTGTGGATGATATATTTTTTATCTGTATAAATAAAGACGTCTGGACTTAAAAATAAAAATATTTTATTTTATAACCTGAATTTCTTTTTATATTTTTACAGTAATAAACATAATCCAGTTATATAAAAAAATCTCTACAATATAAATCTTTATTGATTTTTAAGCTATATATAATAAGTAGGTATTGAATTTCCAAAAATATAAATGCATTTTCAGGTATTCAGGTGTCTAAACTATTTTTGTTCCAATAAAATTAGAGTGACTGGTTTTGCTAGGAAATGAGAAGCATGTTTGAATATTTTTTAAAAATGTCGTGAACTACATTTTATTCAATTAATTTATCATATTAATTCAGTTATGCAATTTAATAATATATAAGCTTTTGGCAGTGGATCAACTCGCAAATAATCTTTATATCAGACATTGGTCTAAAAGCAATTTTCTTTCTCAGAGTGAAAAACATATCATTTTCTATACTATAGAAGGTGACTGCAAAATTTAATGATGATCCGTTGAGGAGTTAAGGCCTGAAAATATAAACTATACTATTAATATCTTTTTTTTTATATATCTTTTCAGACAATCGAAAAAGAAATCAGAATAAGTATAGTTATTTTCTAAAAAACGATCAAGTTTAACTTTGAATATAATATAGACATTTATTAATTAAAATTAATCTTTAATAACTCATAAACATTTCTTCAATTATAACAACGTATTATAGGTTATTTAAAAGAGGATATTAATTATAATATTCCAAGAGTAAACAGATCAATCAATAAAGTAACCAAAAAGATATTGAAGTGTCAAATTACGCAACGCTTTGTCTTATATTGTATTCTAAATAAAATATATTATAGTATCTAATATACATAAAAGCAATATTGGAAGTTATCTTCGATATATACATATTTCTAGATATCCCATGTGTACAATATTCTTCGTTAAAATAATATGTATGTATATCAACACTTGCGAATAAATAATAATATCTACTTCTTTTCTGACGTATTCGGTAAGGGCCGGTTAAGTTAAAATAAACTGTAATTTTGTTACCTGGAATCCCTTTATATGCCTTTTAGTTGAGACGGTGGTATGTATAGAGATAGACTCATATAATCATTATATTGTTGTTGTTTTGTCGTCGAACTATCTATTCCTATCGTATTTATGGATGTAAGACTGAAGTTATAAATGTAAAACTTTCTGACCATAAGTAACTAGTATAGATGGGATTAGAGCACTCCACTACAATATGGCCTACATGTGTTGGCGTCGCATAAGATAAGAAAAATTTTTGTTTCGTTACAATACATAAAAAAATGCACAGACACGTTGAAACACCCGTTGACTTAATTATTTTCATGATAGTTTTTGTCCATATTATCTCAGCTAGGTTTAACGACTGTTCTATCACGCAAAAAAGTTTGATCGATCATTCGTCTCAGCAATCTTGGTGAATATTTTTTTTAGGTCAATTCAATTAGTAGATTCAGTATTGGATTTACTTTTTTTACTTTTATAAGGCAGTCCGACATAAGAAGATGTTTTTTAACGTGTTGCTTAGCGCCGTAGAAATCCCTGTAAAAATCTAGTATTACAAATTTTAGTCAAAAAATAATAAAAACGTTGCTTCAATCTCACAATTTCTGTGCAAAACAAAGAAATGATAAAACACCTGAATCAGAGATCAACAACGACCTTTGAGGAAAGAATCGGTGTTTTTTATGGAGGTTCTTATGTCGTGTCGGACTGGAAGCACCTTTGACGTAAGTACAGTCAGTATTAAAAGTTTCTCAAAACCCCAATGTAAAAGAAAATATCTAAATTGAATGTAGTTTTAAGCTAGTGTAGCCCTTTTAAGTAATCTATTTAATTTGAGGAAAATCTACAATACCAAGTATAATATATTTATTTATTTGTGTTATGCAAAAAACAAAAAGTTCATTAAACTTTCTTTGTAGAACTTCGTATGTGTGTAGATAATGATTGTAATAAACGTATGAGACATAAGGTTTCTTATTCAAAGGAGTCAGACAAGGATAATATATAAGATCCACTGTATACGAATCGTGGCGTAGACAGTTGGATTTGTACTCATTAATAAAACGTCTTTGTTTTCTTACCACATGGGAAGACACCGCCTAGGAGTTCAAGACAACAACAAAATACGGGCATTTATTCCTAAGGTTTCATTTCGCATTTTAGGAAAATCTATTTAAGCTTAGGTGTGAACTTACAGAAACGGTTGTCAACAACCTTTGAATTTCTTTGAATATTTTATGTTATTGTTTTGCTTTATAGTAGCATCTCACTATGGCGATGGGTGCAGCCGTTGGTTTTTAGTAATTAGCCTTAAAAATGGCAGCGGTCTTTATGATACTAATCTACATAACGCCCCACCCATCACCTTCTTGGCCTGCGGGTATCCGTACGCTAAAAAAGTACGTGGGGTATATAATCAACGTCAAAAATTATATTGATATTGAATTCAATTAATATCGGCTATCAAGTACCTACATGGCTACATTAATAATCACACACTTTGATATATATAATTAATAAATAGTTTCACAACTATATAACGATACAAAAACTCTTAAGTATTCTCAAACTATTTAAAGTATTTTGTTTCATTTATAAATCTGCTTGCCAGGTTGCAAAGAAAATTTGTCAGCTGGCTTGTGTATGGCTCTATAATACATGAAAATTGACAATATAATTCATTCTATCTATTTTATGATTATCCTTGGAAATATATAACAGAATATTAAAATAAAAAAAAATAGTATTAATAATATCTTATAATATTAATCTACAAGAAAATATATAGCACTTTATAGAGAAAAATTATTGCAAAATTTTGTGTATTCTATTACAACTATGAAAGTTGAGATCTTATAAAAAAAGAAAATATTACAAAACAACTTAAAAAAATTGTTTTGTTTCTGTTCTTAATAAGTGAAAAAATTTAGTTGATGTCCTTAATTGCCTTTGTTCGTATTTTAAGTTGCTCTTTTGTTTAAAATTTAGATATTTGAAATTTTGTATTTTTTTTTCAATAACAGTTGTTAGTAACTTTGGAATTTTATTAATGAAGTTGCTAAGTTTTTTCTTACCGCTTGATATTTTCGTATCCTATTATGTTTTTTATTTCTATAGTTCCCTTTTTTACTTTATAGCAAATACAATATACGAACATATAGCAAATACAAAACTTTACAATGATAACCCTCATACAATTGAAAATTTAAAAATTCAGGGCGAGTAGCCAGTAAGATTGTATTTTGTAATGTGAATAAATGTGATATCACAAAATTGAGAACCCTCTTTCCATCGCCGTACCACGACCAACACAACGTCACACTACGTTAACCCCGCCTTACTACATATGACGTAATTCATGGATGCTCCCTAAACATTATACGACCATTTGTTCTTCACTCAACGTATAAGATTTTCTTTCGTAATTTAGAAAGGAAACGTTAGTAGTAAATATTTTCTTATCTTGGTGTCATGAAACTACAATATTTAATATTGAGTACGAAATTTACGTCCAACACTGTTTTTATTTAAACAAGAAACTCTGTAGTTCAGTTCTAATATAGATCAATGAAAACCCATAACAAGTACCATAGTTCAAAAAACGTTAGTTGATACTTTAAAATGTAGAATATTCCTCTATAAAAACAAATGTAACACTAAGTTACTTAGCTTTTATTGCAAAACTATTGTATATTATTTGACAGTTATGAAAGTGTAGACAACAAAAAAAAATTAAGAACTTCATATCAATTTTCTTATGTTGTTGTTCTTAATCGCCAGAAAAATTTACTTTAACTTCTTTATCTTCGTTTATACCTGAAGATTTACTATCGATTCTGATTTCGGTAAGTATGTATGTATATCTCATGGTTTTTTTTAACCGTAAAGTAGCTAATTAATTTTGGAATTCATGGTCATCTAATGGTAAGTGATCACTGCTCTCTACGGTCTGTTGCAATTTTAAAGGATGCCTAAGAGCGTAGCCAACTTTTGAGTACCTTTGTTTTTGAAGGCACACATTTCGTATCGAGCTGAAAATGCCGCTATGAAACAAAAATATAACAGTAACCCATCATCCGTCTTTACTATTATTAATTCTAGATACTCAAGAGCAAGTTATAATTGGTTTATTCAAAACTTGGTAGTATTAATATACATTGCGATCTTAATTCTATAATCTCTCTACATCCAATTAGGGTAACTTTGTTGTCCTGTTAATGTGAAGTAGATGAAAGGGATATATATACTGGTTCTGTTACAATGCTACTTATGGTATTAATAATTTCTCCATGGTCTAGTACATGTTAAGCTTAAGTTGTTAAAGATTCTCGAATATATTTTTTTTATTTTAATTTATATAGTAAACTTGCCTTTTACATTTTTGTTTATGTAATCTAGGGCAATGCTTGACTACATTCCACCAGTTGGTAAGTGGAATGTAGTCTTAGGTGGTAAGGCGCATTACCCTAGCAACCTATTCACTCTTCTCCTGAATATATCCACATTGTATTGGGTCGGAAATACCGACGCAAGTAAGCTGTTCCAATCATTTGCTGTACGCAGTAAAAAAGACGAAGCAAAGCGCTTCGTTCGGACAGGTGGAATGTCCACAACAAAAGAATGGATACCTGCGCGTGGGAACGTCCGATGATGGAAGGGGGCCGGGGGAATTAGATCGTCTAATCCCTGCGCACACTCACCAACATATATCCTATAGAATACTGAGAGGCTAGCAATTCTACATTTTTGTTCAAGGCTGTGGAGGTCGGCTTCGACCAATGTGGAATCGCCTATAAGCCTGTTCACTCGCCTCTCAATTAAGTCCAGAACCGCAAGATGAGTCTTTGCGGCACCAGCAAATATGTGACCACAAATATGTGACTACAGTACACACGACCAGATTTGTGCTTTGTATAAAACAAGAAGCTGTCCCGGTGTTAAGTACTGCCGGACCTTCCAAGCCCAACAACTGAAGCCGGTCACTGTATTCCAAGGATACATTCTAGAAAGTAGGAGCCAAGGTGAAAGGGCTCCTTTTGGCAGTGTACAGACACGTCTGACGAGTCTGCGTTTTGGTGGCGTTGAATTTGACAAGATTGGCATTGCTCCATGCGGAAACTGGCTGAAGTTTTTCAATCAAACGCTGCACCATGGCTTCTCTTTCAGATTGTACTTGATCTTTACTAGCCCTAGTACTAGGCACATATCTTTCTACAACATTGCTGTCGTCTGCATACCCATAGATACTGGGCTTCAACAGATCATTAATGTGCAGCAGAAAAAGAGTTGCAGAAAGAACGGACCCCTGAGAAAAATAAATAAAAGTGAATATGGATGGGAAATGGCAGTTGACCGAGGCGGTATGTATCGAACCCGACGTCGAAATTGGTGATGTTTTGCCACTGGGGGGCTAGTCTGGAGACTGCGGTGATGCCCAAACCACCCCAGGGATCGCCATCAGGCCTTCTCGTCAGGTCGCCAACTAGCACGATGGAGCCACCTTGGGATTTTTCGTTGCTGGCGGGGCAGCCTTTCGTGGGTGGCTAACCCACTAATTGGGCCCCCAACTATCTGCGTGCAATCAGCGGAAAGCCGTCGCTTCGGATTTCGCTACTTTCCTCGACTAGACATCCAACAAAATAAACACCAACACGATGTTAAACCGGTGCGCCAACGCACCGCAACTGTTCAGACCCATTACCCATAAACGGCTTCATATGCAATGTGCCGGAACACGATTAGGTCGCTTTGCGGCACGACTTTGTCCGATGGGTGGTAATTTTGTCGGCGACCCGATGTTATGTTCTACCACCCAGAAATATAAATACTTAATAAGTGTTATTCTATTAAGTACCTAGACATCTTTGTTTTATTGCACTTGAAAAAAATTAAATACAACAATAATGCGATCTAAGAAATACCCCTCTTTAATATTAGTACATAATTGTAATTAAGCTAATATTATAAATATTTTTTCATCAATATCTCTCTACTATCAGCGTAAGATAAAATTGAAGTTGTTTTTGAAATGCAAGAAATATTATATGAGTTATTGACTTTTTGACCGTGCCTAACATACGGTTGTCAGACGTGGTCGTTAAGAATAGAGGATGAAGAAAAAATTGTTATATGCCAACGTAAAATGGAAAGAAGTATGCTTGGACTAAAGTTATCCGATAAAGTTAGCAACGACACCATAGGAAAGAAAACAAAAATAACAAATGTTAGGGAAAGAATTAGGTTACTCAAATGGCAATGGGCAGGACATATCTGCAGGATGAAAAATAGATGGACAAAACGACTAACTGAATGGATACCTAGGGACAGGAAAAGGAGAGTAGGGAGACCAAGAAAAAGGTGGAGAGACATCTTTAATCAAAGATGTGGATGTCATTGGATGCGATTGGCTCGAGAAAGAGAGATGTGGAAAGGTTTGGGAGAGGCCTACGCCATAAAGGCGACTACTACAAATTTTATTAAAAAAAATAAATAATAAAAAATAAAATATATATATATATATATATATATATATATATATATACAATAGTTAGTTACTTAGAACTTAGTTAGTTAGATAGTTAGTTAGTTATATACTGTGTAAAACCAATAAAATGTCATAGCAATTATGTATAACTTAAAATAAATAAATAAATAAATATATATATATATATATATATATATACATATGTAGTATGTTAGTGTGTAAATGTATACATTAAATAGTTAAGTAAACCACAGAACATTATAAGTTAGAATAAGTAATCATGTATTCTGTAGTAGAAATAAATGGCTATTATTATTATTATTATTATTATTATTATTGACTTTTAGAACATAGACTCGCATAGATTAAAAAAAAATAAGGTTACCTCGTAAAAAGTGTAAGAATATTATTTTAAAAACCACCGAGAAGCAAGGTTCCGTAACATAAGCCCAAATTGGCATTAAATTGTTCTGATAGCAGCAGCTGGTCTCTGTCGTTTAGATATAGCAATTAGAATAGATATAGAATATAAAACAACCATAAATTATAAAACCATATTTTTATATTAGTTTATTGTACTTTTTATTTTTATTTTATAATTTTTAATATAATTTTTGTTTTATAATAAATTAAATAATTAATTTTAAATAAGCTTAACATGACTATAAATATTAATACATATTTTCAACCATTAATTTCGGTAGTGGCACCTTTTCAATGTTTATCTATATTCCAGAGTAAGAAACATTGATTAGGATTTTCCAAAGAAGCCTAATAGAATGCCCAAATCATCGAGACGGACAGTATTACGGTAGTTCAATTGGTAGAGCGACAGGACGGTTTCCCAGAAGTCGCAGTTTCGAATCCCTGCCCGTATCGGTTTATTTTTCATTCTATGTTTATATTAATCACAATTTTTTTTATAAATTAATACCAACATAATTTTGTCCCACTGACCATGCGTTAAAAACATAAAAACCGCTTCACATTTTATATTTTATTTTAGAGCGGTTTAGGTTAAGTCTAATCTTCCTCGTTATTCAAGAATATGACAATATTCTAACATTGTCCTAAGTTTGTAATGTTAGTAATATTAAAGACTTAGTAATGTTTCCATAAAAAAGCAATATTTTCAATGATAGCCTCATATTATATTTAGGATCAGATAGTGTGATGCCGGTCTTTAGAACTTGTATCTTCTTTAGGTTGACCCGATTAAGGTCGTGAGAGAAATACAGAATAAAATACAATAAACGTTTCCTATTACGAATATTACAATTAAATTGGCCTTATTTATGTACACCTTATTGTATTATGTCAATCGGTGCGTTGAAGCAACAGTGATACTAAGCCTTTTATTTATTAGATTGTTTAGAAGTCTGTTTTGATGTTCATAAGCTACCGTAAAGCACCTTCGTCATCTTTGATTACTATCACATTCTCCGCCTAAAAGCTGTTTGAGTGTTCATCAATCATGTCTTATAAATACAACTCATTGTATATCTATTCGCAAGAATGATTACTAAATGACAAGAACATATTAAACCCTCCGCCATTTTAATAGAATATTAATTTGATTGTTCGAGAAAATGACTTCAGTGTATTATAATGTTTGTGGCCATCATTTTAGCTATATAAACTTAGTTTATATACATATTTTTGTATTGGTGATAATTATATTTATGTTCTTGATTTCACATGAAGATACTTTAATTGCATTTATTAATTTTGTCAGTTTAATTTTAATGATAATAAATATATTAATGGCTTCTTAATAAACTTTATAAGATTATATCTTTATATATATATATTTCTTATGTGCGTGTGTATGTCACTGAACTCCTCCTAAACGACTGGACAGATTTTTATGAAATTCTTTGTGTGTGTTCAAGGGGACTTGAGAATTGTTTCGATTCACAATTTGGTCCTCTGGAAAATAGTTTTTTTATTAATTCTTAATGTGTAAGTAGGTGGTGATTTTGGAATGTTTCACATTGGTTCCGACGGACTGCGTTACCATGGCAATGTCAAATATTAAATAATATTATATTTTAATTATAGTCAGCCCTGACAGTTGGCGTTGCGATAGAAATAAGGAAAAGATTTTAGTACTAGCGGAACGATACGTGCTTCACTATGTAAAAAGTGAAATTAAAAAAAAATATTGGAACAAATTCATTTTTTCAAACAAAAAATCTTTATTTACATATTCATACGGTATCGATTGGTCAAATTATGATAAATGTACATGTAATGACGTTAAACATTGTGATAACTTTTTAATATATATATTTTTTAAGTTTGATTTTTTAAATTAAAGACGTACAAGACAACGTCTGTCGGGTCCGCTAGTAACAACATAAATATTTAATCTACTTTCTAACCGGCTTCTTCAAAAAGGAGGAGGTTTACAATTTGGCCGGTATATTTTTTTTTTATGTATGTACACCGATTTTTCCGAAATTACTGAACCGATTTACGTAATTCTTTTTTTGTTTGATGCGGAATAATTTTGAATTGGTCCCATAAAAAAAATCAGGTAGGCCTATTAGTTTTTATTTTATGAGCATTTTTGTCCAAGTTTTGTTTTAACCGACTTCTTCAAAAAGGAGGAGGTTCTCAATTTGGCCGGTATATATATTTTTCTATGTATGTACACCAATGTACACCAAATGTACGGAGACAACTACTTTTATCCGTTCCCGTTTCTTGTGATTTGTATTTTTTAAGGCGTGCAACACCTATTGTAGGTCTACCCATGGCTAAATGATAATGTAGCAATAAACTAAAAGTATTAAATAAAAATAACTACGTTAAAAAAACCGACCTAAAACTAAACAGTAAAAAATAATGAAGATTTAATATTTATTATATATTACCTATTATTAGTAAGTATTATTAGTAAGAAAAGATATTCAAGCTCTTAGAGGTGTGTTAAATAAGAGGCAGTTTCTCGAAGGAACACTCAGTCTGTATATACTTTAAAAATATCTTGAATATATGTTTTATACTAATATCCAGCTTTTGAAATCTTTAATTCAAATATTAAAAAAATATTCAATAGAACAATTCATTCTGAAGTGTCTTGCTTGACTGTCATTCTGTTTGGTTTTGAACAGAATGCGCAAAGAATTAATTAAATTGGGGTCTATTACGTTCTTGCAATTGAATACGTTATTGAATCTGTAATCATAAGAGAAAGAGACAGTTTTTAAAATGACTCGAAATCCTTTAAGTCGCAAGTTCGAGATTTGAAAATTTAATAACATTCAAAAAAAAGATAATTGATTTTTATTTTAAACTTACTCTTTGAAACGTATTGAATGTATAAAAATACATATAACTGTATTGATATTGTATTTAGAATTATTCATATATTTTATTTATGTTATATATACGATTAATGTAATCCATATATCCTCAAATATTTATTGTCTTCACGATTAATCACCCCACCTTGGAAACTTTTATTACTTACATAAAACCAAGCAATCTCCAAAATAGGCCAACCCATAAAGATGTTGTTTATTCTAGATCCCGAATGATTTATACACTTTTAGATCGAACATTTAGAGTTCTATAGATTTTAACCTTTCTATGAAATCCTTGTAATTAAAGGAAAAAAATATATAAAGCGTGACACATTTTTTATAAGTCAAAAAAGAAATTGGAAGTATTCATAAAATATGTTATTTATAGAATTCATGTTTGCATGAATTGTAATAATTTTTTTTGTCTTGTTTATAAATAAATATGCATTTAAATGGTAATATAGTTACGTAGTTCAGTTATTTAATTGTTTAAAATCAACTCCTAAAAATACTCCTAAACTGAATATTAATATTTTTGTCGTAAATTTTTTCTATTAAATTTAACTAAGGATTATTTTAAGGAGATTATTGTAAGGTATTCGAATTAAAATAACAAATATCTTTCAATCAGTACAGCACTAAATGTCTTATAAATAGTGAAACTAACACGATTTACGACTTCGATTTATGATATATATAGATGTAGAGTGATAGAGAGGTTAAATTTTGAGTCGGTTGAGAAAGGGTCCTTTGATGTTGATCAAGTCACTGGCAACATTTAGTACAGCTAAAGCAAATGAAGGTATATTTACGTAATACTGTTGTTTGCGAAGTTATAGACTTTAAATACATTGTATGTTATGTTTTGGTGCAATAATTTATTTAGTTTGATCCACAAACTATGTAACTGTAACTTAGGATTATGGATGAATGGTTTAATTATTTGTCTTTAATGATTTATGTAAACGTTCCTATACACATTTATCATATGAATGAGCTCTAAAGATCCAGTATTAGCACAATAACTTAATGAAGCGTTATTTCTTATTATAATTAAATTTACAATTAATCTCTCCATTGTATTGAACTGCAGCATCAATTATTAATTTAACGTAACGTCAAATTCATTAGACGCTGCTTTCGGTAAAATCGGTAAAGAATATTTTCGATTTAACTTATAAGACTCAAGAACCCATTGCTTTGATAATGGAATGAATTAGCCTGTTGGTCTAGCGGTTAGTGACTCTAATCGCTTGATCAAAATTTTTAATTTTGTAATTAATATTTTTTTTTTATAGTAAAAACTATATAATGAAATATATTCAAACACAATCATACTTAATACATATTTTTATATATATCTCACTTATAAAAATAAAACTTTATATTGCCCTTGAATATATTATTAATAAAAAATAATCATTCAATTTAATTTCTATTTCTGATGCAAGTCAAGAGTGAAAATAATAATATATTTTTTTTTCAACCTATTTTGTTAAACAACGTAAAGAATGATTTGACCTTATACTCTTAATAACAATATCGTAAGTGTAGTAATCGTAACTGTTACTTTACATAAAAACTGTAATGTACCTGTAATGTAACACTTATCCAAAACATAAAATATATATAACATACCTTGACCATAATTAGGCAACATGGAGCAGGTGTTACCAACACCAGTAAATTTGGGGTTACCTCATTATGATTTTCATTAATGGGACAATGTACTAAACGCAGCTGGTGTACAAAAAAGGCTGCATTCATAATTACCTTATTATTAATTAAAAGGTAAAACTTCCTACATATACTACAATATATAATACAAAAAAAAATATTTTTATATGTACTTGATAATTTGTAATCTCATTAAAATTGAGTCTTATTAAAGTAAAATGTATTTTAAATTTATATAAATATAGAATAAACCGATTCGAACCCGTGACTACTGGGAAACCGTCCCGTCGCTCTAGCAACTGAGCTAATTTATCGCTGTCTGTTTCGGTGAATTAAGCAGTCTTTATCGGGACGGTGTTATTTTATTGTTAATTTAAATAAGCTTAACATATTTATAGATATTATGGCTATACATGTTTATAGATATTTTCAAAATGTAGATTTGTTATTATAACATCTTATTATGTTTTATTCTTATATGTAGATATGCTCGTTAGTTTGTTATTTACCAAACATAATATTATTAAATTTATATAATATAATTTCCTTCTGCAATAATAATGATCGCTAGAAGGCCAACTTTAAAAGCTTATTGTGTAGGACTAGTTTGTTACTTGGTTTAGTGGTAGTACTATATATACTTATGCATTTTATTATGTTAGAAAACGCGATAAAAACAATAATCCAATAGTCTATTATGAATTTACAATCAAGAAAACATACAAACCAACGCTAAGCGTTATATTTAATTAAACGTAAACTGCTTAAATGAAATATAAGTAATTAAACATGGATAAATCCGTTTCTTAATAATTTAATTCAAGTAATTATAATTACTTGTTACAATTATAATTACGTTACTTGACTTGATAGCAAAATGAACTTTAAATATTTTCCATTTTGAAAAGTTCGAAACAAATGTAGATATTATATAATATGATTAGAGCCTAATCTACAGCCTACCTAACAGAATAAAAAAATTAAATAATCATAGTAAAATAAGAAATATATTTATTATTGACTTTTATATCATTTAAGTAATATGCGTCTAGTGGAATATAATTATAAACGAATAATATAAATAAGGAATAGTAATCACACTAATATAGTACAATATATGCCGTTTTTAATAGTTTTATTTCTATCAAAATAACATTTATTTAATTTTAACATTATTTCACACATAGTACATTATCGAATATAAACATTAAACAAACAGAAAGCTTTTACAAAGAAATATGCCACATTATTTTCTTTTATGATTTAATTTTAATACTACTTCCGATACGATAACAAAAGAAATTGCATTTTCGATATATAGAATGATATTTCACATGTAATATGAATTATTTGACCTTAATAAAATTATTCACAGTTGGTTTTAAATAAATATTGCTATACTATGAAATTAGAAGACCTTTGACTTCTAGCACGTATGAAACTAAAATTTTCCTATTTATAGTTTTTCTTATCAAGTGTATTATATCATTATATAATATAATGTAATCTAATTTTTTCTTATACTATTACTAGCTGACCCGGCAAACGTTGTTTTGCCATATAAATAATTTCTATGTACTTTCTAGTGCCGACAGAAAATAACTAACCTATTTTAAGTGTGTAAGGATGTGGTATATGCACGAAATAGGTGTGTAATGCTGTGAACGATAAGGGAATATAGAAATAACAAACGCCAAGCACTATATTTATTAATAATTCATTATAATTTATTTCTGTAATATATGTATATATATATACGTATCATTATTCGATAAGAACGGCAACACTATCAAAAAATATCAGTCTCTTAATGCTACAGCGTGAACAATATTTTTTGTTAGCCCATCTTTAGCTAACACAAACAAACTTTTGTGTTAGCTGAAGAGAGAGGTTTACCCACTCGAGAGCATGCCACGTATAATTGTCCGTGTGAAAAACATGGCGTGCTTAAATCTAAGTTACAAACCGACATCGTTTGGCCTTGGGATTTATTGATGGTCATGGCAAATGCCAATCGAATTGGAAAATGAACACGTTTTAATTGAATTGGCACATCCGTAGGTATTATAGGAATCCGTGGTATTAATATGTTTTCACCTCGGAACTTTCCATTTAAAATGCTAGCTTCAATGACGTTCTTCATTAATTTTCGAATGACCAATCGCGTACCGTTGCACAGCCGTGGCGGGTTCAAATTGCGAAGCATGATAATCGGAGATCCAACCTTTAATTGTAAATTATGCGGTGGCACACCTTTTTTTTTTTTTTTTTTAACGTCAGGAATCCTCATGGATACACACCTCCATCAAGGGGATGATGGAGGTGGTTATGTGAGACTCCTACTCACTAAACCTGACGGTTGCCGCCGCCGTCATAATGGGACACCACGGGATCGCTTTCGCACTCACCGCGATGCCCCGACGTGATCCACGGAGAGGGCACCCCGCAACGAGGAGCACCCATCCCTTTTTCGCAGGCTTGATAGATCGTGGAGGGAACCCCTTGTGCGGTGGCACACCTGGCAAATCCAGTGAGTTCAAAAACTCTGTCGGAAAATTTACAGTTTCCCTCGCATCACAAACTGCGTCAATAGATTTATATGATTCCAGTTCCCTGGCAATAACTGTTGTATCTTCAGATTCAAATTGTCAACGTCTACATTTTTTGCCGCTAAAATTGCTCTTTCTGCAAGCCACTCATGATTTAAGTACTGTGTGTGTACATCAGGAAATATTTTTTCAATGAGAGTGTCTTGCGAGTCAACGATTGTGCAAAAATCTGTCGGTAATTTTACGCATCCAGTCTCATCTATAGTTACTTTTCCATCACCGATATCTAGGAGTTGTTTTGAGAATGTTTCAGCGGATGGATCTTGAAGCATTTGAACGCGCATATTTACTTTCAGCTGTACTTTTTCAACATTACGCCACAGTGTAGATGATTTTAAGCAAGCATTAATCTCATCAGCGTATGTTGAACGTGGAATGACGGGAAGTGTTTGCCTGAAATCACCTGAAAGGACTAACAGAGTGCCGCCAAATAGTTTGTCGTTGTTTTTGATATCTTTTAACGTCCTGTTCAACGTCTCCAGTGAATGTTTGTGCGCTATAGTACATTCATCCCAGATGATAATTTTACATTGTTTCAGCACGGTGGCCATGGACGATTGTTTTATTATGTTGCACACTTCGTCAGCGTTATTTGAATATTTAATGGCAGCTTAAATACTGAATGAGCTGTTCTGCCTCCATCCAATAAAGTTGCAGCAATGCCTGACGATGCAACGGCCAATGCGATGCCATTATTTGATCGTATTTCAGCAAGAATTAGTAAAATAAGGAATGTTTTTCCAGTTCCACCTGGTGCATCCAAAAAGAAGAATCCACCTTGTCCTGCTGAAACTGCGAGCATAATGCGGTCGTAAATGATTTTTTGTTCCTCATTCATTAATGGGACATTGCGAGTAACAATCGCCGCCATTTCTACAGTGTTGTACTGCATTTCACGATTCATTTCCGTGTTCATGAAATCAGATACAGCTCGATCTGGCGAATTCATACCGAAATGACTGAGTGATAAATTAGCAATTATAATGCAGAGATCTTCAATAGCAATCAATGTTTCATTGTACATAGCGTCGCTGAACGTTATCGTTACATCGTTGCATCGTGTACGATGTTGATGCAATATATCATCAGTCATTGAATCTTTGTGATTATCCCACAATATCTGTGCTCGAGCTGGAAAACATGTAGTTAACACAATAGCGAATAGTAGACGAATTTGTATTGCTGTACATTTCAATGCTGCTTCAGCAAACATACATTCCCACTGGTTGTCGTCTTCCAGCAAGCCGAGTGCAAGGCACGCATCTTTATACGTTGAATACTGTTGCCCATTCACTTTCCGTATATCTTGAAATGACAATGGGCCAGTAACATTAACCAACAACAATCGAAGATAAAAGCATTCAGTTTGCTTTGGATTGACTGTAAATACTCGCCCCAAAGCGTTTGATTTAAATAAATTGGGACATGCATCAACTGGGGAGCCTTGCTTGCGGGGCATCCATTTTTTTTTGTTTGAGCCCATGTGAAATAGCATGGTACTTGTGAATAGAGTAACGTTCGTGCAAAGGCACCAAAATCATCCGCACGATTACACAATTCGAAAAATTCAGTGAGTGTAGTTTTAGGTGGATTTACAGCACGATCAATTGCTGTCTCGTTCGTGAAAAATACACGCTGGCCGTTTTCGAGATGGACGGCTAACTGAACAACTGCTGGATCCCGTTCATGAATCGGGAAACCAAAGATACGCCAAGCAGCTTCATTGGAGCTGATGTACCGACCAATTTGATAAAGTGTTATTTCATCGTTTTTATTCACTGGTTGAGCATTCACGTTAGTATTTTCTACTCTAAACACAGCCATATCACTGCCTTTATGGACATACTTGCAAATGTATTTGATGCTCTTCACAGAACTGCAGAACTCAACATTAATATGAGCATTGTATGTCTTGCTCAACAGAGGTGAATATGGTACCACCCAACGATTATCAATGTCAACGTCTGTGTTGTTGATGTTTTTAATAAATGATCGTCCGCCATTATCGGGACTTCTTCGACGATATATTGGATATCCGTCGACATTTGTGATCGTATCGTTCGTGAAATCTTTAGGGAAATTTTTAGTGCATTTTCCATCTGCCATGCAAGGCGATGTACGATTAAGAGTACCGCATGGACCATGAATCATGTTCGCTGTAACAATATCAAACAGCAGTTGGTCAGTAGACGGATCTGGAAGTTCTGCAGAAATGATACTATCGATTTCTTCAGGACGGATTTTATCGATTAACCAAACCAAAATGTGAGCATGAGGTAATCCTCGCTTTTGCCACTCAACTGAATACAGCCAGCAACGTGTGAGGCCGAATACATGTAATTTAGTAATGAAACTTATTAAAGACTTCAACTTTTGTTTGAACACACGTGCTGTAACGTCATGACGATGGATTGAATTTTGGCCAGGCAATAGCAAAGATTCAATCTCTGGCCATTTTGGATTACATGTAAACGTGATAAATAAACACGGTCGTCCATATTCGCGCACGAAAGTCAGAGCATCCTGTATATATTCTTGCATATGACGTGGACTGCCCACATACGATGATGGTAGAATGACAGAGTTACCAATTTCGGCAGCGTCAGCGTTGTTGTTAATAGCGTTCCGCAAGTGAATGTACTCTTCCGCATGCAGCTTGAGTTGATTATATCGTAAGTATCGTAGTCGTTCGCCTTCTATCTTGGCGTACATGTCGACCATGAATTGTTGACAAAGCTCGCGACATCGTAGAATGACGTTGTCCCGGCCGCGTCGAATCATCAATCGGTACGCATAATAATCTTTCGAGCTAACGTTCTTGTTTGTTTCGGCTCCTGTAATAATATATTTTTAAATATTAGATTAAATCAATTACGATAAATATTTATTATTTTTTTTTAATTAGTAATCAAGTTTAAAATGAATAAAGTACCTGATACGGGATCGCGTTGTTTGATATTTATGCAGTATCCGTCTTGTCCCTTCCAGAACATTAGCGGATATTGGAGAGCATCATATGAACGATGTGTATCAGCAATGAACTGAAGATTATTACTCCTTCTACGAACCACAATTTCTCGTGCGCCTGTACAATCGCCAACCATGATTCCCGCAACGTCGTCAACAACAGGTGCATTAAATCTACGAATATGCTCTCCAGCTGGTGTTTTATCAGGATTAATGACAATAGCGTGGTTATCGTTTTGTAATTTATGCATGTGTGATTTGAATATTTTCAACAATTCATTGTGCTCATTCAGTAAAGCGTCCAGTTCGCTCACGATGCGTTTGGCAAAAAATGAATCAAGGTTGTTATAGTCACAACGTGCATTCACACGATTGGCAAGTGCGCTTCCGGAATCCTCGACGCCCATAAAGTAGATTTGTAAAAATGTATGTGCTTCGTTTGGCATTGGCAGTAATGAGCCTATTTTATGATAAACTTGGCCTCTAATTTTAAATGTAGAATTGTATTGTTGACCAAGTGAATTAGTATTTCGAACTATTTCTGTTGCTCCGAACGATGTCATTTAAAAGCATGAATTGAATGTTCGAATGGACTTCAAGAACACGTTAGAATCTGGATCCGTGCCGATAAGTAAACCGTTCAATGGTTCCGGTGGTGTTTCAATGTCGGGTAGTTGAACTTTTCCTGACGCGCAACACATCCCAGCTGGCTCGTTTTTAAATTTAAGAGCATGACAATTTGAACATTCGTTGTCCATAGCACCAATCACCGCTTTTGTATGGGCATAATATTCCACATCAGGCTCATACTGGAATGCTAGCCGCAGGAATGAATCGTATGTAAATGCTCGGTGTATCTGTTGGCGTTGCTGGTTGTTTGTTCTGCGTCTATTGGCTGTGAATCGGCGTGATTGTCGTTGTTGTAATCTTATCACTTTATTGCGTTCAACTCGTGTATCTTCAGATTGTTCTTGACGCAATTGCGCCATGCTCACACGTGCATCAGTATTTTCTTGCTGGATTTCTTCTTCAGTTCTTTCGGATCTTAAATTTCTCTTGCTTCTGGTTTCACTTGTATGACCGCTCAAATTAGCCCCTTTGCGTTTTCGTGGCATTGTTCGCTGTACAAAATACACATAATTAGAACTAACAAAATTACTTTAGAGTGAAAAACATCGTAATTATATTGTTATTAACAACAATTTGAGTATAAAAAAAAAATATATACTTACAACAACACAAAAGTCGTTGTTGGTAGGAGCCCCTGACACGTGTTGAGTATTTTTAGGTTATAATTAATAATAACAGATATTATTAATATTATCTTATATTATTAATATACTATTAATTAATTAATTGTATGATTAGTTTAAGAGAGTTATTATTAGTATTAATTTATAATTAATAATGAGAGTTACACTGACATAAAAAAAAATAACAATTCTAAACGTCACTACTAAGTTTGAGACATAAACATTAATGATGGCCGACAACAGTGGAGGGAGTGAGAGAAACAGGAGACCGGCTTCGGTCTCATCCCTACTCCGCGTTGTTCACTGGGTAGTTACACCGATATAGTCTGGCCAATGAGTATCCAGAGTAAAAACGCGGAAAATTTTAAAAATTAATTAAATTACTAAAATAATTATTAAAAAATAGGGGTTGGTGATAGAAGGGCAAAAACTTAGGGTTGTATGTATTTTTGAATATCGTATCATAAAAAAATAAAAAAAAAAAAAAAAAAACAAATTTTGTCAAAAAAATAAAAAAAATAAAAAATTGAGGGGTGGACCACCCTTATTATTTAGGGGTGTGAAAAATAAATGTTAGCCGATTTTCAGACCTACCCAATATACTTACCAAATTTTAGAGGAATCGGTCGAGCCGTTTCGGAGGAGTATCGAGACTAACATTGTGACACGAGAATTTTATATATAAGATTAACCACAAGCAGTATAATTTTTGACAGAATATATGGCGGAATGAATTGTAGGTTTTTATTGTGACTGAATAATAAAGTACTGACTACACACTTAAATAAATTATGACGATTAACCTGTGTTTCCCTTTCACCCAAAGCCTTTTAATTCATAGGGATTAAAATTATAAATAAATAAATTCGAGAGTACACCGTGCTACCATTGTTCTGAAAGGTTTCCTGGCCGATTCAGCAATGCTAGAATTCCAGTATGCAGTATACTCTTTATTAGCCATAACAATCGGGTTTTAATTCTAAACAATGATAGAGAATGCAGAGATGCAAATTTAATACCGCTATTATGTTTTTATGCTTCAAAATCATTTTACTTGCGACAACTATAAGCAAGATTTTATTTATTTATAGTCATATAAAATGAAATTCGTATTACTCAAAAAATATTCTACCATAAGATCAATAACACATTGAACCTTTTTTTAAATTATGTTCACTAAAATGATTTGCACAAAATTTCAAATTCTTTTTCAACAAATTTTAAACTTACTTTAATATTTCTACAAGTATTAAATAATGCTTATGAGAAACTATTCAACCCAATTATTTAATTAGTTCCATTACTGAGTGAATGAGTATAAAAAAATAAGCTAAGTATATCATAAACTTTTTATTTGCTATGAAATATTATAAATAATACTGAAATGAAAACATCATCATCATTCCTCAACAGCCTTAAGACGTTCACGGCTGAAGGACCTATAGCAGTCTGCAGACCATGCATCCAACGGCTCCCTGCTACCTTCATTAGGTTTTCGGTTCATGTAGTAAAAGGTCGTCCCATATTACGTCTTTCTGTACGGGGTCACCCCTCAAGAACCTTTTTTACTCATTGATTATCAGTTCTACGAGCGTTGTAGCCTCCCATATGCCATTTCAACTCGCTAACCTTTTGAGTTTTAGCGGTTACCTTAATCTTTCTACAAATATCTGTCGCATAGAGAAACTTTAAGCATAGCTCTTTCCATAGCTCGCTGAGCAGCTTTGAGTTCTTTCGATCAAAATGTCATGACTGGTAACACACTCATTGAAGACTTGGGATTTGAGATACAGGGATGTTAGACTAACGTATACAAAAATTGTTTTAATATATGAAAATAATGTTTGAAAGTCTATTATTTGTTATAAGTACATTTAAAATATGCATTTTATTTAACCTGTTCATTTCAAAATATAAAAAAAACAGTTTACAATTTATCCCGAACATGGGCATTAACAGAAAAAGAGCTAAAGTGTTGTTGGAGTATGGATAAGGTAATTATATTGGAAGTAATAAAATAAAACACTTAATTTATGAGTATGTAGAACAAAATGGACAGTTCACAACTAAAGAGTAACAAATGACGAGAATACCAAATTAATAAGGGAATGGTAGTCCAGGGATAGTAAAAGCTAAGACAGAAAATTCAAAAGATGATTGGACAAAATAAAATAAAAAGCTGGTTCACAATGGACTCGATAAGCCAAAATATACTATCTTTTGCTAATCCCTAGTGCAGACCTTTGTCGTTATACAAGCTATCACACAATTAGAACAAGCTGTCGATACCTAATATACAATAAGTTTAGAAAAAGTATTTGAATAGATATTTTATAAGGTTAAGATTTTACTATCAAAGCTATTGAAATTGTCTGCGTCTGCTCACCCTCCATCCCTTACTCAAATATTAATTTAATTTCATGTGCATACATCAGAAATAATTACTACGAACGAAGTCCGAACGAAATTGCCGGAACAATATTAATTAAAATGTAAAATTTTTGGGACGTAGTAGGTATAGATGTTATATTTTCTTTATTACGTTAGAGCCGTTTTCCTTTGTATTTATATATTTTTTTTACTTAATTTAGTACTTTAATTTTTTTTCAGGTTTGGTATCACAACGTAAGACTTTTATAATTATGAAATTATTAGTCTGGTATTTGATAAGTCTTTACCATTTTTCTAGTCAAATTTTCAACGAAATAAACTACATCTGCTTTTTTATTAATCTTTTAATTCAAAATAATTCATTATACTTAAAATTTATTGAGTAACTATTCAATGTGAAAAGGACACTTTTATTTTAGTTTAAAATGACATAACTGTTATTTAACCCCTGTAAGACAATCAAACTCACTATTAGACAGAGTGGGCCAATAGTTTTTTACAATTTGTAAAAGTAACAAAATATCTACGTAAAAAAAAACTGCAATTATTTAAATAAGTATACAATGCTCTGTTCATTTCTCTAATGTATCTGAATAAAAATCCAACACCAGTAACATAATTTTCCAAATCGGAGTAATCCTAATCCAAACCTAATCGGATCCAAATAAGCTTTTTACTAAATCTTTATATATACATTAATATAAAGGTCCTGTTTATGTATGTATTATATATTGTTGTACTTATTACTTTACGCTTTTTTTTTTAGAGAAATTTGTCTCTACGTTTAGAATGACTTTGTTGTCGGTTGATGTAATGCAAGAGAAATCATATTTTGTTCTATGAGAACGCCACGTGCATTACTATTCACAACTTAGTACATGTTTGTTTTTCACACAAATTTATTCAGAGAGAGACTAACATATCAAAGTATTTATACGAAATCGGCCAAGTGGTTCCAAGGTTCATAAAAAATACGGCAAAAAATCACGTTTGTATTCGAAACATCTGAGGCGCGTGATACTTGTGGAGCTTACTGTTCCTTGGGAAACAAACATCCCAAGGGATCACACATTCAAGCTCAATAAGTATTACGAACTAACCAACGAACTGATCAGGAATAAATTTATAGTTAGTTTATACGCGGTAGAAGTGGGAGCGAGAGGTATAACAGCAAAATCTCTCTATAGCCTACTTAAAGATCTTGGCCTTTCTAGAACAAGCATCGGTTCATTTCTAGAACGTACTTCAAAGGCGGCATTAGTAGGTTCTTTCCAAATTTGGTTAGGTAGGGAGAGGAGTGTGGAGGGTGAAGGTGAGCGTTTTTGCGCATAATAAAGGGGCCCCTTAAACCTACTCCTGGGTCGCAAGTCCCAGGCACTGCTTGCACTCCTCTCCTTGCAACGCGATGGGCCCGGCACCCGCACGGTGAATCCATGGATTGCTAAGAAGCTTCGTCGTCAAGAGGAAGTAAATAGATTTATAAATATTGTCTTTGGGTACGGAACGCTAAATAAAATAAAATATAAAGATAAGATTAACTGTTTGTATAATTTTCTGAGTCAACCAGTTTTTTATTGTTATTCATACCTTAATTTTGTCTCTTACATTTCGTCTATTGTTTGTCTAGACACTATTGTTAAAGTTACTCTTGGGAAAATAATTTAATGTAGTAATAAATGTGTACTAAGAAACAAACAGTTTGTTATCTATACAATATAATAAAATTGTCACTGATCGAAAACTCTACATGGAAAATATTTAAAAAAAATCATGATGGGGCCTTTATAAGAGCAAGAGAACTCTAAACAATGGCTTTTCATTTTGTATGTTTGTGCACGCTAATCGCAGAAACAGCTTAATTAATTTGAATGAATTAACCGATTTGGATGACATGCAACACTTTACATTTTTTTCTTTAACAATCCCTTAACAAATAGAATAAGAATAAAAGTTATTCATCTCTTATTTACGTATGTACCATTGCTGATTACCAGTGATTAAACATAAAAAAAAATATATATAAATAAACTAGAAATAGTCCTACACGCAAAATCTACTTGATTGAGTTTGATGAAACTTTGAAGGTTTATAGTTTTTACATACATTGTTAATTACAAAAAGGGTACGTTTTATCAAAATAGAAATATACGCGTATGAACTTGCAGGCACAGCTAGTAATTAATAAAGTCAGTAAGTAATTCATATAAATTCTCGATATACCATGCAGATTAAATAAATTTTATAACATCGATTAAGTTAATTTGGTATTTTTTTTTATAACATAATATTATAGTCAATAAGTACAAAATGAATAGAAAGTTAATATTTCAATGATACTTTTTCAATCTCAACGTTCATTATTTTAAAATATATTGAGGAGCGAGATCTCGTATAAATAGTCCCAAATTGGGAATAATTTGTTTGATATATATGTTTGAGTTGTCTAGCTCTCTGTCTTTTAATAGAATATGCATTTGTTTGCGAGACAGAAAAGAAAAAGAAATTATAAATATTACATTTGTTGCCTTCATTGTATTATTGTAAGCTGTGTAAAATTAGTATCAACCTGATAAAATTCATAATCTATCATATATTTTATCTTATTTCTATAACATGGTCTTGATTTCACATAAAATACTTCAATATTATGTATTTCAGAGAAAACTCAATGGAATTATAATAAATAAATCTTCATCAAAAGTGAAATACATATTTGTAAAATAACGTAAATAAATGTTATTTATTTCTAAAATGTCTCTAAAATAGTATGATAAATAATATATTATAACTTTCATATTTTTAATCTCGTTGACTAGTCACACCTTGTTATTATTGCATTTTTTTTGTAATATAATATAAATAGAATTAAAACTTCTATTAAAACAATGTTATATAAATGTGAAATACAATATTACATAAAAGAATATATAAATCACATTTTTCGACAGCTCTAATAACACAAATATATCTCAATGGGATAACTTCGTTTCCCATGTAATAAGCCAACTAAGTCCAACTTTGCAGAAAAGACGTGACTTACATGAAAAGCTTTTATCAGGGAATTCGTTTATTTATTTCTTGCAAACTATTCTACTAAAAGTCATGTTTGAAATTTTGGTGTAACAACGATATATCTACGTTAAAAAAATACTTTTTGCGCGTTTGCTGTTCACTGAACATAATACCCAGTGTCTGTAATGAATTTTATCGCCTATTGTGAATCATGATTCTTCAACTCACAATAACAATCTAGTATAGAAAATTGCTGATTACGAAGATTACGAGGCGGTTATTGCATCCCAGTCATTTCATCATCAAAGGCATCTGGTGCAACATAATCTCCTTTGTGAATCCATAAATTTATCGATTAATTTAAGACAATTCTTCTTTCCAAATATTTTCAGTTTTTATTTTTTTATTTCAACATTAGTCTGAACAGTTTTTTTCAGGAGCTGATTCGTAAATTTTTACTCGTCCTACGCAATTGTTATCATGCTTGCCATGAATATCAACGCTTTACCGACTTCTTATATGAGGCTTATCAGCTTAATAAAAGAAAATTGTTCCATTGCAAAGCTGATAACTATTGCATTATATTAGCCAGGAGAAGATTTTTGGTAATTTGTGAACCCGCAATTTTTTTGGAACTGTAAGCAGTAATGTGAAGTCGTTAAAGGTTATAATATAACAAGTTATAGACCGAGACTTCACCCATAGAAAAAAACGATAACAATTAAGTACCTACACTTTCTATAACATTAAACTTTTACAAAGCAAGCTATCTATGTTATTTAGTAAACTACTACGCACAAACTGATAACTCTACAGTAATGCGAATAAACAAAACACAATTATTTCAGAATGGATCAACTTCTTCCTTCCTCTTTGATAAATGACAGACTCAAGACACAATTATTGATTTCAATAGCCTTTGAGGAAACTAAAACATATTTTTTGTGAAATGCTGTATGTATCTGAATACTAAAAATTAAAATCAAACTTTGAAATTCAAAAAATAGAACCAATATATTGTTATTATTAAAGTTATCATATCTAATCACTGCCTTGACTTTTATCAAATGATCACTATACATGAAAATATTTAACCAAATTTAAGAAAAAAACAGGGTAATAAATAATTTTCATTTACTATGTTTACTCATTTTCACCTTTTGCATATATACTTCATTCTTTCATTCGGGTCTAATTAGAGAAAAAGAAAATCTTTATTCAAAACATAAATTATATACAGATATCCCAAAGGAGTACCTTTCGCAACATTTTAAATTAACAACGCTAGTATTTACAACAGTTAAAAATTATACAACTATTTAAATATATTGTAGGCAAATTAGGAGGTCTTCTCACCTGCCGCCTCCGGTAAGGTTAGATAGAGGTGCGAAATAGGTGCGCCCCGCAAAAGTGACTTTTTGTTACAAGAAGTCTTCCACCATGCAAGCTTTTACCTCACGGATTATTTACCCGTAATCGCTTTGAAACTTTTGTACAATAAACGCCATAGAAAAACAGACTTTGTCATGGACTAGGACATAAACAATAAAACTGTAGTTTTAAGGATTTAAATAACAAAATATATAACATTCAGTATATATATAATGTTGATAAATTCCAAAATAAGCGAATCATTCAGTTTATTGTTGGAGATGGTCCCCATAGAATATCGTACTACTTATAAATCGTAGTAGAATATCTATTAGTCCGGTCAAATTAGACATTCGGTGCTTACATTAAGTATTGACATTAATATCAGCATTGTCTGCCACGTATTGAATAAGTGTACCACTTTCCGGTGGTAGGATATGAGGAGGACGATGAAAAACTGCTGCTGCCTCGTACATTAATGTATCATTATAAGATGTACATAAACCAAAAGATGACCTGATATTCTTATAGTTATAGCTGATGTATATTTTACATTTTAAGTGCAAGTTACAATGACCGACAGAAAAATATTTTAACCTATACTACATAATATTACAACTCTAGGGATGAATATACGTGACGTACTCAGGCATGTTATGACAATTGCAAATGTTACAACTTTTTAAACTGCGATATCTCCGAAACGGTGTCTCGTGAGAAAAAAAGTATTGAAATATTTTTTATAGATAATTTAATGGTCTACAATTTTAGTCTGAGGTATTTTTCTGATAAAACTTACCGTTTTGCTGAAAATCGCGAAAAACTCATTTTTTTGACATTTGACCTTGAATAAATTTTTTTCCTCACACGGGAATGATGGGGAACTTTCAGCTATTGTTTATAATCGTGTTTTGAACAATTGTACCGAAATTCAGCTTGTTGCGAATTTATGTAATTTCACCCTAATTTTTTGGTCTAATTTGACCGGACTATATCGTGAAAAATAAATAACACACTGTATCATCCAACAAAAATAGCATACCGTTCATGTTGTGTTTTAATTATACAAGTATTCTAATTATATATTATTATATTATATAATTTAGTGTATTTTCTTTTTAGTTATTGCATATTTCTTTGTTGTTCAGTATTTACGTTTTTATTAACAAAAATCAAAAGATGTTGTTCATTTCATTCTTAAGTTTAAACATAAAACAATTATAAGTTTTTTAATCTCGTTGAGGAGAAGGCTCACTAAAGAAACTACCTGACGGAACTTTGAGCAAAATTACTGAAATTACTTAAAACTAAATTAAATTGAAACGATCCTATATCAACAAGATGTGCCCGCTTTAGAAACCTGAACTTTAAAGTAATAACGTAATATTCTGTATAAATAATCTTATCGTAATGAAAACTTGGATAGAATGTAATTTAAGCATAAAAAAACACTTTTTCCTGTTTATTGTTAGGTTTTCTTTTTCAATTTAACCACTTTTCTATAATCTTGTTAAAAACAATATCAAAAAATTATGTTACTGGAAAATATTTATAATTGTTTAACGTCTAGATTAATTTTAGTATTTTTCTCCTTTTTTGTTAGTTAGTTAATTTTTTTTCTTCTTTTGTGTAAACCTTTTTAGTGGATATTTTATTTGGTCCAAAGCCCAGCCAGACATTTATATTATTAAACTAACTTATCGCAGATTACTGCATTAATTGTAAAGTTAAAATGTAACACAATTGTTGTATATATCCAAAAAATAAACAAATAAAAAAATATAAACCCGATTCATAAAAAAAAACAAACCCTTGTAATCCTCTATATACACTTCTGTTCTCTTATCTACAACCTAACCTAACCTAAACCTCCTCAAACCTCCCAAACCATTGCGCTATTGGTATCGATAGTATCTCTAGTAAATTTCATAAAACATCACACCATGTCCTGGTTTCACCTATACAATCAATAATAAATGGAGTATTACTCAACGCAATTGGAAACGTGGTGGTCTATCTTGCGTACAAGAAGGGAGATCATAGATGATTATGTATATTAGATGTTTAATCGATGCATAAAAAATGCAAAATATCTGTGTAAAAAGTTTTAAATGGTAGTTGTAAACATTTCTTTTTTTTGTTTGTATGGTTGACAATAAACTCACTACTACACTACACTATAGCTTATTTGAAACAACAACACCAGTTCAATCAATAAAGAAAATAATTGACACAATGCAAACTCTAATTGAGTGGCGTGTACTTATCCTGTATATATTGACAGAAGTTGCTTATGATCCGGAAGTTTCACTCTGTTAACTTCGATCCTACAACCATATAATATCGATATAATTAATTATTATACCGTGAGCATGCAATAATAATAAAACTGTCATTTTGATATTAAAGCAAACGTTTTAAAACTTTGTTTATTTCTTTCATGTAAAGGTCATGTAAAGAAAATTCGTGTAGCAGTATTGAAGATCCTATATTATATTATAGAATACTCAATATAACAGTGTAATGTAAGTTAAATAAAAGTATTGTAAGTTATATGCATAAATGATATTATTTGGAATCATGTAGAAATTTATTTAAAAAAGTAATAAGAATTCAAATTAATTACCACATTTACATATTTCACATAATTTAAAAGCAAGCAATCCAATTCTAAAATCACACCGTTAAAACTAATTAATAAAACTATGACACAAAACGATAAATCTAACACAGTAATAAAAAGCTAGATAAGGTTTTCGAAGATCACACCGGTAATCATTATTCATATCTAGGCGGCTTTTACTCTTGAACGAATATGACACAATAATCAAATAAACTTGACATTTATTTTCTAATTTCCCAGACGTCGCGGGTTCGGATCCCTGCCGGTATCAGTTTACTTATCATTTCGGTTGTGGAATTTTTTCAATGTTTTTTGAAAAAATCCTAATAAATGTCATTATCGTCCGATACGACGATCATATATTCAATGTTAATATTCACCGACCGAGATGGGTAGCGATACGGTAGCTCAATTGGTAGAGCGATGGGGCGGTTTCGCAGAAGTCGCGGGGTCGAATCCCTGCCCGTGTCGGTTTATTTTTCATGCTAATTTTATTTTAAATTTAAATAAATTTAATACCGCTTTACTCATAGAGTTACTTGTTTATAGACATAAACAAGTATCTCTATGAGTTTCTACACTTAATGTATATGATAAGTTTCTATAATTAATAAGACCAAAATTTCAATAGTTATCGTTTCATTATGTTATTTAAATTGGCGTGTAGAACCGTATAAGCGGCATATTTCAAGTAAATAAGGATAAAAAGTAGGTAATCATTTATTTTATTCATGGGTGCTTATCTCAAGTTATGAAAAAATACCAATAATCAAAAAAAAATATTGGAGACATAGGATATTTTAAAAATAATTGAATATCGAAGATAATATTGAATGTTGCGTTTATATCTATATAAGATACTTTAATATATATTATAGAAATAGTATTCTAGTATACGAAGCGGGAAGTAACTTAATACCTTAAATATTTTTCGTAATTTTTTTTTATCTGCCTACTCTTGGAAAATTATTATTAGTGGCCTATTTAAAGTAACCTACAATACGTTGAATAATTGGAGATGAGTTTATAATAAAAAAATAAAAATGTCAATAAAAATAATAATTACAGTGGAAACGTCTTTGACGATTTGATAAATCGACTATCTTTAATTATAAAAAATTATTGAGGGTACTTCTTTATTAAACAATTTATAAATCTAATATATTTATATCATAGAAAATTTTGCGAATCTCTAGTACGAACAAGTCTTAAAATTATTACGAGCTAATATTTCCGTTTCAACAGAAGAGCTAATACAAAACACAACAGTTGTTGACTTTACTTCATTGTGCGTCTGTAGAGAACGGATGATAGGAATACAACTTTATAAATACAACCATACAAATAACTGTGAAGTACTCAATTATAGTGGCATGAGTAGGTACTGCGGTACAATGGTTTTGTTTAGTAGACCAAATTTAAGACAATTGACGTACAATATACTATATATAATAATTTCTACATGACTATACAAATGTTTAAATCCTATTTACCCCTTTATGGTGTGTGATTTCGCAAAATTTTGTCTTAGGTATTGTCTACCCTACACTGAACACCCAGGAAAGATGAAAGAAAACATGAATACTATCACAAAATATTCCTACAAATCGCATAAACGACCTATAATTATGCATGTATCATTTACCTTAAAGTCAAATAGTTTTAAATATTTTGATTTAGACTCTACAGTGAACACCTTAAATAAATTATGATAGATGGTGGATGTAAATAGAAAAAATACATAACAATAAGAAACAACATATAAAAATATATTAAATTATAAATAATCATTGTCAAAAGTGAAATATCGAACCCATAATTATTATACAGAATCTTAACAATCCTGAACTACAGGCCTTATATCTGAAGCGGATATTAATTGTAGATATTGAAAAGACCTTTAAATTAAATTTTGTTACAGGAATCTTCAGTCATTAAAGTCAAAGTATTCTCAAGTAAAGTGTCTTGCTTCATAAATACTAAAGTTTTGATATCTTTACCTAAACTAGGTTTGTTGCTATAACAAAAGAGTTTGTTGTACCAAGAAGCAAAATTAGTAGATTCAATATACTTCTTTAAGTTATTATTTCTAAGTAAATAATGAGTTCTTGACACAGATCTAAAAATAATAACAATGATAAAAAAAATTCAAAGTTCATGTGTAAATATAATATATTCTCCTAACATTTTGAGCTTAAATTGTTTTGTTTTAATTAATTTGGGTAAAATAGGTTAACTTCACGTTATATTCTGTTGCATTTGTGATATTGTGGTCTGTGTATTTGATATGTTATCGTTATATATAAGATTGTTTTTATATAATAATTTGGTATGTAGGTGAGATAAAGATATTATTATTTATGTAAGTACATCATTCCGTTAACAATAAATGTGGGAAATATTGTTGTAACAATTAGCGTTAATCTAATTAAGAATTATGTAGTATAGTACCCGGCAATAAATATTGCACATCGACCTTTGGAAAGAGACAATCGGCTAATTTCGGCTTCATAGAGCGTTATCACTGTCACAAGAAATACAATCATTCCTGTATCTATTAGGAGCTGTTAAAACAAGTATAATTTTCGCATCTATATTTTTTTATAAGTGGTGGCTTTAAGCTGGGGTAAAATAAAATAATAAAAAAAGACGTGTGGCACTCGGAGACTGCCGCTTTAAAGCTATTTCATAGCATTTTTTATCAACTTATGCAATTATAGTTATTTATTTATTTATGTAGTTGTTTTTTTCTTTGATGTTAATTCAAGTTGTGTAACTTGCGTGTGCGTGGTGAATTAAAAAGACATTTTTTTTCTTTTAGTGAATAACTAATTACTCATTAATAGGGTTTTCCTACGCTATATAGGATAAAATTTTAAACAAGAATGGTATAATTTCTCAATTTAAATTTCTATTTTAGTCCTATTTAAATGAGAAATTATCAGTGCTATGTAATACCATAAAAAGGTTAATAATATTAACAGCTAAAACGTTTTTAACCTTAAATCTCAGGAATACAGTTCAATTACGATTGTTAAATTCTTGTACTCAGGGTGTTTTGTAACACCATAACAGAAAGTCATTGAAATGAAAATCCTTGTTGAAAAAAATACATTTGTACAAGTAAAACATTGGTTAGGATTTTCGAAAGAAGCCTAATAGATGTCACCACCGTCCCGATAAAGATGATTACATATGGAATGCTTAATTCACCGAGACGGACAGCGATACGGTAGCTCAGTTGGTAGAGCGACGGGACGGTTTCCCAGTAATTGCGGGTTCGAATCCCTGCCCGTATCGATTTATTTTTCATTCTTTATTTATACATGTTTAAAAGATATTTTCAAACATTAAATAATATAGTTTTTTAGTTCTTTCTTTTCTTTAAACTTATCCAGATAATGCATTGATATATATTATCATTTTATAGTGTGAAGTAGCTTGATATTTTTTTTTCTATATTATTATAGTGTTCTATAATTGTAGAATCTTATAGTATCTAACATATTCATACTAGCAATCATATTTAAGATCAGGGAACGGATTATTTTTGTAGCTAAATAAATAAATTAAAAAAAAACTTGTGTGGTTTTATGAAACCACCGTAAAAGTGAAACTTTTTTTCACATTAAAGACATTTAACTAAAAATTTTCGGAATAATATTCCATTAAGGGTATAAAAATTGCTTCATCAATCTTAATTTTATACTTAGAAAATGGGAATGATAATGGGAAATGATAAAAGTAGACTAGGTCTCCAACTAATATTTTTATTGAACTCTGTGTCTTAGAGTACGACATACATAATACTTAACAATTATTTAGATGATATACACATATTAAAACACTGATCGATGATTTTTTAATCGTTGAGTCATTTTGATCCGTTTTACAATTATTTTCAATCATTCTATTATCAATTCCATCTTCATCATGAATTTCACAGTTTATAAATGTAACCAATATTTTATGGTAACTAAAATACGTGAACAGTGACTTACATTCGATTTTTTCAATGTATCTATTAAAAACCGCATCGATACGAGCGCCTTCCACTTTATCCTACTCCGCGGCCGACCGTCACGCGACATGCAACACACAGACGAAAAAGTTTGAGACGATGTAATAAAAGTTTTACTTTAAAAATAACAAATATATGAAGAAGAATAATAAAACTACACATTTTTCAGGGTTTGCTCATCTTAAGCAAAACGAACGGAGACGGTTCTAGTCAGGAGCAACTCCTACTTTTAAAAGAGTTCCTTAAATTGACAAAAGTAATAGTTTTGAAAGCTGACATACATATTGCATATATTTATTGTACTAAATTATGAAAGTACCTTCATTTATACAGAACGACACTCACAGTGCGCGCTGAAGAGTAATAATTAACTTAAAAACATTACAAGTGAGCTTAAAACATCACGAACTTTCTTATTTAAGATAATTTAAATATGATGTTATTATTATATATTTTTAAGATGGCTTCACTAAGAAGTGAATGGATTGAATGTAAAAGTGATAATTGATGTTAAAAAGCAAAAGTCGAGTTATTTTTAACATTTATTTTTCAGTTTTTGTTTGTTGAATTGTGAATACGAAAAATAGGGTAGTTTAATGAAAAAAATAAATCATTTAAATATAATTTTATTATTTATTCTTTATCTGAGTAGATTAAGACGACCCAGCCTTTAATTGTCATTACTTTTATGCAAAAGATTTTGCGTTGCGTAAAAAACAATGTAAGAACAAAAGCTGTCTTTTCTAATTAATTTAGTAAAAAAGCAATTTCTACTTGCATGGTTCCAAATATAAATTTAAAGTTCTTAATTATAATTTTATATTTTTTTGTATTGATAATGATCTGAGTCACTAAAATAATTGATATGTGAGAACAAACTAGAATTAAGTAAAGCTTGATATCCAAAAAATGGTAAAATAACTAACCGCGGCACTAAAACATATAAACTAGACAAAAAACTTTAAAAATAAAAGTAATGAAACATGCTGGCATATTGACTATTGCGAAGCATGGACAATAGATTTTTAATTAATTCTAAATATTATTCAGTTCATATATGAATTGAAATAATAATATTTTAACATATCAACTTCAATAAATAGGATAAAATTAGTGAAATGTTGTTTTCTATACTTTATCGTTTCAAAGAACTTTAATATTTTTGACATTTATTTTTTCATCTGAGTACCTCATTTGCAATTGATCTAATTTAAAAAATCCAAAATTACCTAAATATATAGTAGATATAAATAACAAATTTGTATCCATAATAGAATGTATTATTTTAATCGTCACTTCATTTTTAAAAGTTGGGAATATTTTGTTTGAAAACTATATCGGGATAGATAGTTTTCAAACTAAAAATATTTCAAATAATATTTATTTATATGCTCATTTATATGATTGAAATAAAAACAATATATATTTATCATAGTTTAGTCACCATCATAACTTTTAAACTAGGTTAACGTGATCGTGAGAGCGGACTAACAGAATAACGAAAAAAGACACCAAAAATAAGATGAAAGCTAACAAATTTGAACAACATATTTTGTTTATTATATACATAAAAAATCAAAAAAACATAAAGAAACATCAAATTCTCAGACAGATCAAAAATTTTATAAAGTATAAAAGAAGTCGGAATGCTTTTTGTATAACTTTTTCGTTTACTTTGTTAGATGAGCTCTAAGACTAATAAAAAGAGAACAAAGCAGTAGGGAATTTTAAGTAGCTCAAAAGCTTTGCGAATTCAAAAGATAGTTTATCTTTAAATCTCATTTTATAAACGAATTATCCTTTTTCATATACAAAAGTCAAAAACATTGCATTGAAGTACTCTTTAAATGACTATAAAAGTGCTATGATTATGAAAGTGTCAATGCTTTTTTATAAATATTAAAGGATTTAAAGGAAAATTTTAAAGGATGAAAATTCATCGACAAATATTGAATCGGTTCAAATGAAATTGGAACAGATTATTTAAGAGGAAAGTATAGCTGTACCTAGGATTATTATTTTTCTATTATAATATTATTCAAAAATGAATAAATAAACAGTTAAATACAAGTTCTTTTAATGAGCATGCAAAATAGAACCCATCTTTATACTTTGTATAAGAATTTGTATTTAAAATACGTTGTTTTGTAAAGTTTTTTTTACTAAATATAGGGAAGAATCTTACGGGGGTATAATCTGTAATATTTAAAAATGTATCAAATTTCAAATAAATTGCTGGCTGCCACTAATTTTATCGCTCTTTCATTACAATGAATAATACAAAACTGACTTGAGGAAAAGACAAATTTATAACGGTATAATCATGGTGAAGTTACTAAAAAAATGTTAAACGTTAGTGATAATACATAATGTGGAAAAGCCGTACTTCGATATAACATTTATCTTCAGATATTTAACGGATAACTGAACTGTTTGATTGTTGAATAGCAAAAACCGGCATTTTAACACTTTTCTAAAATCTATCTAAAATAGTATTATAACTATTTCAGACGTAATTTTAAATTGGTAATATAAAATTGGAATGCATATAAAATATAAGTGGAAAATTACAAGGATTCAAAAGATTTAAATTTAGATATTCAGATTTTATAATATAGTAAATAAAGAGGATTACTAATAAAATTATGCTGTCATTTTTGCTTATAAAACAGAATTGAGAAACGCTATGAAAGCAGCTTTACAAAAAGACACTGGAATAAATAACTTCATTTCGTAGTAGAAATTCAGTTGTTATTATTAAAAAAATAACTCCAAAAGTTAATCAAAATTTTGTGATTTTGTGTTGATGTGATTAATTATACTTAATAATAATAACTCATATTTAAAGAATATTGCATAATCTCTAACAATAAAGAAAATGTACCAAAATATGTTTTTTATTTAAATTTATAATAGGTATCATCTCGTTTCTTTAGATGTACAATACAAATATATTGATTGAAGTCTATGTCAGATTCAGCATATTATTCATCAAATATAATTGATTATTAACCAAATTCCCGAGAGAATATTTACAGAGATAACAAGCAATAAATTAGTTTGTCACAATTTTCAAACTTATTTTCTTAAAAATTACGTTCTATTTTTTTGATGAAAACATTGAAGATTTTATTTAGTATAAATATTAATTTATTTTATATTATTAGAGAGCAGACGAGAATGGCGACGTGGCTACAAGGAATGAAGTATTTATTGCTTTAAGAAGTTACAGTATTTTTCAGTTGAAATTTTGTAACAAAATGAACATAATATTTAAAAATACGGGAAGTATAATACTTTATTGCAAGAAATAAAATTCATTTTAAAGTGTTTTATTTGACAAGTTTTAAATAAATATGTTTTTTTATCAAAACGTTTTGTTCTCCAAAACAATAAAACTATTATAAAGACTCGAATGCCATCAAATTTTCCGTTTAAAATTATATAAAATATTTCAGTTAAAAACATTAACGATTGTTCTTTATAAAAAAAAATACGCTATGAATTATTAAAACCTGATATTTTTATAAATTGTTCAAAACTTACAGAAAAAACAATCGTATAGAAGGGAAATATAATAATACAATAGTATTTGGATATAACAAAAGAAAATGTATTTTATTTGTCAATCTAATAATTATTTTATTATTCTTTAAATGTTGCTCTATGTAAGCATCGTAGAATCTAGTAATATAATCTGTGACACTCACAACCGAGGATGATCACTCATTTCATAAATATACATTAAAAATAAAAATATGGCTGTAAAAGTTACGAACTAAAAACGGGTAGTTGTTACGATAAATATATGAGTTAAAAGGTAAATTAGCATTATAGTCTACAAATATATGTTCCGATCGTCTAAAACATAAGGTTTTTATATATAAAAAAGATATTCTTTATTTTATAGAAATATAAACAGCATAACATTCTACAGTCTTTGCTCTTTTTTAATATTATAGCTCATTTCACTAAGTTAACAGAAAAGTTATACAAAAGCATTCTGATTTCTTTTATATCTTATAATACTTTTAATCTGTTCATTCTTTCAAATGCGTCTGTAAATGTTATTTTATTTAATGTTAGTATTTGTATTTCTTTTGAAAAAGTAATATATAATGAACGATGCCGTAGGATAACATCAAATGTAAACATTTTATATAATTAGATATTTTGTAAACATTAGACATGATGCAAAATAATACATTTTTGATTATTTTTTAAACAAACTACGTCATTGATTAGAGTATGGGCAAAATATAAATATGTAATAACTTTTTTCAACCTTAAAAGTAGCCAAGGTTAAACCAACAAAGAGTATATACAATATGTTGTTCGGTTCATTCTTCTCATTTTAGTTTGGTCCCTTCATTCATTATTCAGTCGCTCCGCCCTCCAAAAGTATGTTGCCTTTTATTGCATTGTCACAGATGAGTTTTATACATTATTAACGGAGTCGTTTGTTTAGTACAATATTAATTCAAGTGAAGAATGGTCACGATACTAAAAAGATACATTAATGTAGGTACGTGAATTAGATGCATTTAAGAAGATATAAACCCTAACTAAGACTTCCATATATATATATATATATATATATATATAAAAGAATATGGAATTCAATATATTTATTTAAAACGTTAAATATTGTTAACATTGATATGAATACTTTAAGTTGGTTTTAGGTTACATAATTAGGTAACAACTTGAAACAGAAGGTTCCTTAAGTAGTGACTGATTATAAAATAATAACCAAATTGGCATTACTTGGATCTCTCACCTTTTTACTCAACACTTTCGGTAAATCCGAATTCTTAAAGGCCCCGTTTTAAACTCAAAAGCGCCAATTTCAAATATTATTATTTGTTTTCTTTGTCTTTAAAAGTCAAGCTATCAAATAAAAGTCTAAGATCACTTTACCTTTATCTTTTGCCAATTGGGCCAGGGTTTTATTTTTATAGAGTGACGACGGGAGTGTTGATCTTTAGTTGTCACATTCGGTAACTTAAGACGAAGCTTCTTAGCAATCCATGGATTCACCGTGCGGGTGCCGGGCCCATCGCGTTGCAAGGAGAGGAGTGCAAACAGTGCCTGGGACTTGCGACCCAGGAGTAGGTTTAAGGGGCCCCTTTATTATGCGCAAAAACGCTAACCTTCACCCTCCACACTCCTCTCCCTACCTAACCAAATTTGGAAAGAACCTACTAATGCCGCCTTTGAAATACGTTCTAAAAATGAACCAATGCTTTTTCTAGAAAAGCCAAGGTCTTTAAGTAGGCTATAGAGAGATTTTGCTGTTATACCTCTCGCTCCCACTTCTACCGCGTACAAACTAACTATAAATTTATTCCTGATCAGTTCGTAATACTTATTGAGCTTGAATGTGTGATCAATTGGGATGTTTGTTTCCCAAGGAACAGTGAGCTCCACAAGTATCACGCGCCTCAGATGTTTCGAATACAGGAATAAGTCCGGTCTGGATGACGAAACACCAACATCCCCAGGGATTTTGTAATGCTTTTCATACGTGTCCATCATGAGAATCCAATCAGGAGCCGCGCCTAATATTGAATAAGGCTTCGCTTTTGATTTTTTGGAGGAGCCTTCTTTTACGAGTTCTACAGATAGTTTGGTGGTTGTTATACCCTTCCGCGCTCTTGCTACTGAAAGACTAACCGCTTCCCGTATAATTTCTAGTACCTTGTCGTGGCGACGCGAGTATTGACCTTTATCTAGAAGTACCCTACACCCTACTAATAGGTGTTTCGCGGTTCCTATTGCCTCCCAACAGATTTTGCAAGACTTTTCAGTGGCTGTGCCCCATTTTACCAAATTACTTTAATTTAATAATATAAAATAAATCAATTAAAGTATCTAATTACACAACTCTTCGCTTTATAGTAAATTCTAAAATAGATCATTACTTCTGGTGTTTCTCATTAATCAAGGAATCTATTATGGGTGTGGTTATGTGAGACTGAAACCTGACGGATGCTGCCGTCACTCACCGCGATGTCCCGACGTGAACCACGTAGAGGCACCCCGCAATGGTGAGCACCCATTTCTTGTAGAGGTAACCCCTTTTCCCCCATCCAAGCCTGCTGCGTCTGAAGAGGGCCGAGACCCCTTCTAGCCGTACTCGGTCTCAGGGCATCAGGTGGGTAACCCGACTTGATCATCATTGACCGTGACCGGATTTATTATGCTTTTTCTAATGGAAAATATTACATTTAAAAATATTTAACTCGGATGTTGAAATTAAGAAAATGATCGACTCACGTAAACATTGCTACGTCACGTTGTATATAGTTATTAACCATAACGTTATTAATAGTTGTAGGGTCGAAGTTAACAATGTGAAACTTTCAGATCATAAATAGCTTTTGTAATATATATGTATAGAATGAGTACACTTTAATCTATTAAAATCTTTGATTATGTCATCGATAATTTGTAACGAATTCATGTATTTACGGGCTGTTTTGAACTAATCGTACGGAAAATAATCTTAAAATGTTAAAACCTATATTTGAATATTTTCATTAAAAGTTATTTTATTTATAAACTAAAGTAACTTTATTTGAATCTTAGCAAAAAATATATTAGGCTTTTTTTTTTAATTATAAATATTTAAATTTTTGAATGAGGATAGCACAGATGCGCTGTATGCTGGTTAATTTCATACACTATTCACTATGAATGATGGGACCGCTTGACAGGTGAGCCTATAACAACTTTTGTATGGTAAAAAGTAAAAACCTAGAATAGCGTCTATTTATTGTTTTATTTATATCTTTTTCACTTTGAATCCTTACCAGAGATCACTTGCGTACGTACAAGGGGAGTTTTAGGAGAGCCTATTTTTATTCTATACTTATTGATACAAGTCCTTAGGTAAAGACACTTAAAATTACAGTATCGTTGCATAGAAATGTATCTTTATTAAAGGTCAAGACCTAGTCTTTGTGTTCGGTTCCCCGACATTATGCATCCCATTAGTGGCGCCTGATCAATAGGTAGCCTAGCAGGTAAGTAATTTTACAAGTATACACCGAGAATGGTTCAAATATTTGCAACTGCTCGAGACAGGTAGATTTTTTTACCATAGTAATAAATTATGTTTTAAATGTAATCTTTATTAACAGTAGTATTAAAATAAATAAAAATTATTTAAAATGATACGGTATCCGTCTTAATCCTAACTTCGTCTTAAAACTTTATTATACCTGAATAATAACGAGCAACACCTTCAATGAGACGCAAACACCCATCCGCCTTACTCAAGTTTTCCTTTGACAACAATTTTATTATTTCATTTGGATTACATTTGCATAAATTCCCTCACAGCCTAACGTTATATTTGTAAATAATAAAATAATAATACATTTTACTTAGCAATTTCAACAAGTTATGTTTCAGAAAGATAGATATGCTAACACACAGGCGAAGAGAGAGACCATAGGCAGACCATAACACAAAATTCATTAGTTAGCCTTTACAAAATCCTTCTTTAATTTCTTGTATTTATGTATTTATAGGTTTATTGTTACCTTTAAAATAAGTTTTGCTTATAAACTTTTATTATCAAGTAACATATATTTTATCTGTATTGTAAAAAATTGCATTTTATGTAGCTTTTGTTCGAACCGTCAGAGAAAATCTATGGTCAAGAGAATGATAGCTGTTAAAAGTGTAAAAGCGATAGGAAAAACCATTTATCTAGATTTTCCTGTCTACTATCTTATACTTTCTAGTTTATAAAATGGACTTAATGGACGTAGGCAAGTCTCTAAGTGTCAAGTGTCCCTTTATTAAATTAGATTTAAAAATTAATATATTTAAATTTGAGAATCAAGATTTGTTTTTAAGAATCAAAAATTGATTTTTTAATAACGTTTTCATATGCGTAGATTAAATTTTTACCTATTATCAATGTAGTCTAAGTCCGAATCTTCGAACGTCTTATTTAAGAAAATCATTCTATAATTGGGAGGGCTTAGTATTTTAATTTAAATGAGATGATTTATTCCAAATTTCACTATTTGTTATATATGTATATACAATGGATAATATATACAAGCTCTTATTATTATTTTCCTACGATTTATAACAATTTACTAAACGAAATAAAGCGTAGTTATTATGGCAATATGCTTGGCATTTAAAAGGAAATAAGAGACCAACCTAACCTAAGCATCATTTACAGTAAATAATATTTTGAAAGTTGTCATTAAATTAATACGCAATGTATACAATAATTGACTTTAAAATAGTTTGAGATACGTAATTGATAAATCTTCCAAAGACAAAAACCGACCATTGAAGTAGCATCATACGATACGATATGATACGATACGATACGACTGAGATTTCTGAGTAATCGATTTATTTTATATGCAGTAATCAAAACCGTGAATCTCTTTATTTACCTAAGGTATATTTTCATGAATACCGAATTTTGCTCAAAGCCGTGTAATAAGGAAAGTCTCCAAAATGACTTCAAGTAGCCAAAAAGTATTCTTATTGGAATATCGAAGAGCTCAGCCCTCATACTAACAGTATAAGAACATCCAGTCATACACACTTAAAAAAATCATGATCACATTGCCAAATAACAACGATCAATCTATCATCTGTTCTTTTAAAATCTCTTATTATTTTTTCCACCATACTGGCATTACATTACATTAGCACAATCCATCCATCTACTCGTTTGACATCTTTCTGTGTATCTACATACGTCAAACTTATAACACCCCTCTTTTTGGGTCGGGGTGGGGGTTAAAAATAATCATTTTAGTTTAGTTATAATTACAAGTTAATAAAAAAAAACACTTACTTTTCCTTTTTCCTAATTTAGTAAATCCCTATCCTAATTCTTTACTCACTAAAAGATATTTTTCAAGAACAATTTATGTTATAATTCATTATGAACGTTCTTCCAAAATCTAAATAATTGTTGAATAATAAAAGACATCACAAAAGTAATCTCTTATTTATTTAAAAACTCTCTGACACTGGGGCTGTCGATATTGTTGGTTGACAATAGCTCATTTTTATCATCTTAATTTATTTCAAGTTTGTACCTTTATTTTTTTTAATATGTAAATTATTAACTAAAGTTGTAATATATTCGTATTTTTAGTTAAAAATATCATAGCTATAAATATCATATTGAAATCTAGTTTTTACTATTAGAAAGCATATAGTTTTCATAAGTATTTGAACTGCAGTGTGAATAGGGCTTTGCTTTTAAATCACCGACTACATTAACTTGTGAAACCATTCGTATTTATAATTCATTGCATATTAAAGTAATGGACGAGACGGAAATAATTCGATTTAGGACTTGGTATTTAATGATGAAATTAGTAAGTTTAAACTGAGTTTACCATAAATTATATACATAACGTTGTGTACGGCTACGATTTATATTTTAAATAAATATTAAATCGAAACCCATATAGGTATGATTGCTAAATTTCTATTGAATGGGTTTTTAGAAGTCGTGGGTTTAAATTCGGGTTCGGGTGTTTTTTTTCATATTACATTAAAGTAAAAATTAAATAAGCTTAAAAATAATCATTACGACAATATTTAAAAAAAATATTTTTTTTTATATTATGTTAAAACAATCGATACAAAGAGAAAATTAAAAAGGATAAAATCCTTTAAAAATCCTTATCCTTTAAAAAGGATAAAAATAATATTTTTATGTAGTTATTGAAGTCTTTTTTTCAAGAGACCGCTGAATAAAGAAAGAAATCAAAGTGCAAGTAAGTGAACAAGAAAATGTCCTTTTTAGATGTCTTTTTGATATCGGGAAATTTCATTTTCTGCTTTTTAAATAGGTCTTAGTAAGAGAATAGTATATTTTCTATATTGTTCTAAATGAACCTACGAATACAGTTATTTTCACTTATTTAATTTCGATTTCGATTAAATAAAACTCCACTTATTTTGCTATTACGAGGGCACAGACAGTTACTCAGATGCACACGTCAAACTTATAACATCCTTATTTTTGGATTGGGAGTTAAAAAGGAAAATTCAAGTTTTATATATTTACGACTTCTTCTTATAGGATACACGACCCCATTTTTAACAATATAATTTTATAATATAATAAATAAAAACATTTCATTCCAAAAAAAAAACATTCAAACTGAGCCATCATTTAAACTCCTATAGTCTGAAGGCTCTTAGTAATTAGATATTCATTGAAAAATAGGGATCCAATTGTAACTTAACCCTTCTCCACTTACCTAAAGTTTTGTGTACTGGTAATCAAAGGTACTTGATTTATTCAAATATTTTTAAAGTAAACGAATCCAATAAAAGAAATACAAAACAATTGAGTATGATTGAGTTTATATAATGCACAAATAGCACTTTTGTAAAATTAAAAAGGAATTTATATCAGTAACACTAACCTATTCTCGTAGTAAGATACCATAAGACATTATTCTTTGGAAATAGCTGTACTAAACTAACAGATAGTAGTTTCGCCAACCGCTTTCTAGGAAGATTTAACCATGATGAACCTAATGACAGTTGGGATACCTTTCAAAATGATGTACAGTTAGGCATAAAATCGGTACATAACATCGCAATGAGAAAATGTACTGAATTATGGACGTAATATAAGAATCTCAGTATATGGTTATGATTATGATCAGTTTCCAAAAGGATTAAAGAATACGCGAAATATATATAAATTATAAGAAAATATGCAGGAGATCGAATAAGACAGAACCAGGTAAAAAAGGTTGACTGTATTGAGGGGATTAGAAATATATCAAGAGAACCAAGAAAAAAGAATCAAATTCCAAGTTCCCTACAGAATTAATATCCTAGCGATTCTTAAATCAAATATCTTGTTATCGTTTCATATATCAGGTAATGGTTAAGTATGAAAACATAATATAGGTACACCTATGTAGTAAAAATTTTAAGGCAGTAAAGACTGGTTTGGGACTTAAAAAGTTTTATTTTTTTAACAGTCAATTCTCTAAAATAAATGTTAACTGGAGCCATTTTATTTCTAAAGGCAAACATTTAAAAGAACACACTCTTTTCAATGAGATTAACTTGGGTTTCAAATATTAAGTTATAAAGTAATTAATACTTTTATTTGATTGGCATAATATCGTAACTGTGAATTCCAAAGTTACATAAAGATGTTTATCTTATAGAGTGAGTACTATGAAACCAAAGAAGTCGCCTCGGTAAATCTCATTCTACTACCACAGAGTAAACGAGACTAGTATATCAGAGACGTCACGTGGTAATGTGAAACAGTCAAGTTAATGAGACGCGTCCCCGAGGACTCTTTGGCGGAATATTCCCCATTCATTTGTATAAATTATTAGTGATTGTTAAATACATGTACTTCGTTATTATGTTTATTATTGTTATTTATTTTTATGAGAGACAACCAGATCAAGGAAATATGTTTTTGTAATAGATATTAATAGTAAAAGTGATAAATACTTTAACATTTTGTAAATTATTAATGTAATTATAAAATGAAATAATAAAATAAAATAATATGGTTTTTGCTGAAAATAATTTTAAAATATTATATAAATGTAGAAATGCAGTATTGTTTTTGTAAATGATGGCGAACAAATGATACAAAGATTAACGCATTAAGGATATGATGGGGTAAAGTAACAGGAACAATATGTGACTTCTGTTTTTTTGTGATTGAAGGGATAAAAATATGAGACGTTGAACCTACTTAAATATGTTGATCAGGTTGATTGCAAAAAGTTATTTTTTTGGTTTAATTACATGACAACAAATTAGTTTATCCGTTTGGGATATCAGTTGATTAGATACGGTAACGCAGAATTTATTGTTTTTAGAATCTATTTATTGAGATAGTACACATGATAAGATTAAGTATTTACATATATTTTGATTGTGTAATAGGTACATTTAAAAAAAGTATAATGAAACAAACAAGACTATTATAATAATGAAATGTAGCATTAAGGTAAATAAATTGAGTAAGTTCTAAAAAGGTTTGTTTATTTGAAGCTTAGTCATAAAAAACTATGAATTGATATTATAAATATTTATATACATCGCACGGCATATTTCGGTTGTTTTTGGATATATATTTCAAATATAGAATATGATTTGCTTGATTAATATATGAACAAGCTAATAAATAGTTTATGATACGATTCTATTAATGTTTTTGTTTATCTTCTTAAATTATAGAAGTAGAACAATAACAAAATATTAGCTTAAACAGATTCTCAAATTTTCAAGTAATTAAAAGTAACATAATCCGTTAAAGTATCACAAATAACCAACTCCGAGTGAACAGATTTATTCCGTTACGCTTTACAAAGTAAATATTGTCGTTTCAGCCGAGCGCCTTCATTTAAAATATTAATCGTCTTTTCAGTTCGGCGACAGTTAAATACCAACTCGTCTTAAATTAACGCTATTAATACATTATTTACTCTTCACTTAATACTGTACATAAATAAAAACTCTTTATACATATCTTAATTTAAAACATAGTAAACTCTTGTGACCTATTGTGATGATAATTGTTCTAACTTATATGTGATGTTTTTACTTGTTTAAACAAAGTTTTAGGCATAGATTGTATAACACAGATTTTTTATGTGATTTTTTATAGTTTGAATAACTATACTTTAAATAATGCTAAAACTATTTATTTAAGGTGGTAGGGGAGACTGGGGTTGGAAGTGACTTTTTATTTTGAAAGTGTCATATTTTTTTTTTGTTTGATTAATTTACCATTGATTTAATTTGAGTGTATATTTGTTTGATTAAGTAACTATTTAGTATTTGGATTAAAAATACATGTTCTCTGACAAACCATTAGTTTAGATATAAATAAACAAATTAGAAAAAACGCCTGTCACTTTCAAACCCGCACCAGAGGCAGGTAACGCAGGTTGTTACACTACCGGGGGCAAAATGTTACAAGCAAAACCAAACGTAATAAAAACCTTATTATTAAGAATATTTTTATATTACATATGACCAGTTCTTACTCACAATACACTCTACCTATTACGCACCAGCGGGTCTAGCCAAGTTGCCTTTCTACAATAGTTATCGCTTTAGAAAAGTTTGAAAATGTATGGGCAATAGATGTCGCTATCGTTTTGACAATAAAATTGTAGAAAAGTGCTAGCCATGTCTCAATTTTGACAGACGCTAACGAAACGATTTCTATTCTATTGATCGCTATCGTAACTATCACTCGGACCCAAACGAAAGCGCTAAAAAGATGGCGATTTGTTGTCAATTCGGTCCATAATCACCGCGAACGATTTTATCTAACTTTATTATTAACGCGTTATTTTAATATCTGCTTTATAATGCATTCCTGAAATATGTTATCGAGCGCTCATAACGAGGAAGCTTTTTATTAAAAGCCGACTAAGTTAATTTATAATAATATTAATAATAATACGGGACAAATTACACACATTAATCTAACTCCTAAGTAAGCAAATTATTTGTTTGTGTTAAGGGTCAAGGGTGTTAGACAACGATACAAATACATAGAAATGCACATTATAAATACTGTGAATGAATTTAATAAACGACCAAACCCAGAAATTGAGACATCAACGCTCATCACATACATGCCTGTCCTCGTCGGGAATCGAACCCGAGCCCCATTGCGTCGCTATACTTTAGGCGTCTGCGCTAATCACTCGACCAACGGGACCGTGAAATTTGTATACAATGTTACCGAAAAATCCTAATGAAGTAATAGTATTGCCTCTCAATAAGTTCAACATGTGCTACATTACAATACAGGATATACAAAAGATATTCAGTGTAAAATTTGCTTTAAGTTAGTATAAATTTCTAATTTGTATATATTATTAGTACAACCATTATGTGGTTTTTTAATGAGGATTGCTGTTATTTAGAGTGACAGCAATCTTAATTAAAACACTTCTTAATTTTAACACAATCCATAATTAATAGAGATGTGTGATGTAACTATATATATATAATGTATATATTCTAAATATTTGTTTTGTTACATTATGATCATTTGTTAAATTGAATAAATAAAACAACTTTAAATATATCCATTTTTATTTGAAAAAACGAGTTTCTTGCCAATTCTTCTTCATAGACCTAGTCTATGTAAATATGCAGCTGGAGTGTGAGACTTCATAAGTGAAATGTATCCCTATGTATATTATAAGCCAACAAACATATTATTTTTTAAATCTTTTACAGAACTAAGGACTGTCTTTTGTCACTTTCCAAGGTGTGGTCCTTTAACATTAATTTAATTCTAATTTCTTGTCACATATACAGTGACTTACTAAATAGTCAATACTGTAAAAACATTAATTTAATAATGAGGTTATTAACATACACTTATAAATTTTTCAAATATAAATAAAAATTATCATCTGTAAAAATAGGAAACAAATCCAAGATTATATCATTACATACTGAGTTTTGGGAGTGAAACTCTGTTGTTTTGGCCTTCGAATCTGCCAAAACCTAAACATAATTTTCTGTTATATTATTATATACACTTAAGCTTTATACAGATGGTTTCATGCATTCTTACATGTGTCTAGAAAGAACCAATAGATCATAAATAAATATGTATTAATAAAGAATTAAATATAAATAATTTATGTATTATTTTATATAATACATTTGATTATTATTAGTTTTTTAGTCAGTTTAGTAAATATTATTTATTATACATGAAATATGAATATGAAATGTAAATATGAAAAAAAATATTGAGTCAGTTATTTGTTAGTCATATTACTATTTATTATATAATCAAACATTTTGTTATCCTCTATCTTCTAGGAAATAATATTTATCACTGTGATGTAAAGCTGCAATTTTTTTAATTCAAATGTTTCTCTTTAAAAGGTAGTCTAAGAATTATAACATTTTAATAATATCATATAAAAAAAAAATATTGAATTCATTTATTTTCCATTTTTCAACCGATCTGATTACACCTCCACTAGTGACCTAATTCACAAGACTACCTAATTCTTGCCATAGATGGTCAGCCTTTAACCGACCTTGCGCCCCTTGCTAGGTCCTTGCTAAGTCACCATTGCTAGAACATAGTTAAAAAGGAAAGATTAACATAGGTGCTTGAAACACGAAGGGAGATATATCACAAGCGAGATGTTAATTTAAACAACAAAGGAAGGTTTTTCTGTTATTAGTAAATATTATAATTTACGTACCTTTAGTACCTTATTCCATAAACTCCAATAAAGCTGCAAATTGTTCGGGACAAACCCGCGATCTAATTTCTAATTTTGCAACCCTACAACACACACTTATCACTGTTTTATATCACAACACAAAGCTACACAACCCAAAGATAACTTTAATAAATAAAAAGAAGAACTTTTACTTTATTACACTCATTTTAATAAGTTATAAAACTTGTATTTAAACTCGCGCCTGAAGTATGAAGAATTTGACAATTTGGTGATAGCTCATCATAGACTAATAATTATAGACTTTTCTATCGAATACTTAGAATTAGCGATAGCGATAGCTATGACAACATGGCTACAAACGAAGCGCTTTCTACAATTGATATCGCTAAGTCGATAACAATTATAGAAATCGCTTCGATTGTCAATGTATGTAATATGGCTAGGCCGGCAGTTCTTTTGAAATCAAGTGGGTTACAACACATCAGACAAAAATATTCATCTTGTACGCTTTCTTAGTCATTTTTATATAATAACTTTCTTTTGTACTGCTGGAAAATTTGCAGTTTTCTTAGTTACTTCTATGGTTTTCTTGATATTTTGTACTAGGTATATTTCCTGAACATGATTTTTAATTTAACTCTTCAGTTACCTTATTTTTTTTAGATTTTTTATCTTTCTTTTTCTGCAGTTGCAATGCCAAGGCATTTTTTTCGAAGTGTCAGTCACGATAAAAAAATTGCGAGTTTTACGTGTTATATTCCGTTTTCCTAGCAGTTGCTTTAGGATAAGGTTTAATGATTTCTGGAGAAACAAATAGTCAAAAACCTTAGAGTTTCTAGCAACTGGGTAAGTAAAAATGGAGATATTGAATTTTGATATGGTACTCGTTATGAGTGAATGATGAGTTTAGGTCTCTATCTTCTGTTTTAAGACAAGATAGTAATCTATAATTGAGTTAATCGTTTCTTATATTATTCATTCAAAAGAAAAACCGTATCTCAAGTCACAACCTGCCCCAAGTAAATTTCACTTTTAACCCCAACGCCTAAATTGATCTTTTGAGGTTAAGTTACAAAAATACTAATTAATATAACTGTAAAAAAAATGTTTTATCGGAAAAAAGAAAGCGTTAGGACTAACACTAGACACATCTTTGATTACTTCAAAAACAGGTTGTAGACCAATATTAAGTATAAAAGAAAAACAGCGTTATTTAGCTCTTTTTAACGTCACTTAAGCATTCTCTGGTCTGACGCTATTGTCACTGTAACTACTTACCCCTTTTTTTTTTTTTTTTTTTTTTTTTTAACGTCTGGAATCCTCATGGATACACACCTCCATCCAGGGGAAGATGGAAGCGGTTATGTGAGACTCTTACTCACTAAACCAGACGGTCAACACCTCTCCGTCATAATGGAGCGCCACGGGAACGCTTGCGCACACATCCGCGTTGCTCCGACGGAAGGCCGCGTGAGCGACCACCACCTCCATGGAGTGACGCGCCCGGTTGACTTGAGCGCGTCCCACTCCGGTGGCCGGCTTGTTGAATCGCGAAGGGCTCCCCTGCCCTCCACCCAAGCCGGCCGAGCCAAATCAGGACTCCCTCAACGAAGAAGGTGTCCCGATCCGACTCAACCTCCCGGGGCCGGACCACGTCCGAAAACGGTCGTGGTCCGAACCCGAAGCCGCCACCAGCGGCTGGTGTACGTCGCGGGTGACCCTCCGAAGAAGACCACCCCGACACACGGGGCCGGAAGAGGTACACACATCTGCGCCGCAATTTAAACTGCCACCTGCAGACGACGCAGAATATGCGACCTCGACCGTCCCGCCACCCCGCTAACGGAGCCCTCCCTAGGAAGAGCTCCGTAGCCACCTCACCCGGACTAATCATCGTCAGGCGCTATTGTACCTGATGATGACTATTCCGGGCCACCACCCTATCAGAGCAACGGCCTCTACCTCAGCAAGGAAGAGACCGCTACGTACCCCCCACACAACCACGGGACCGCCCCACAGTCCACTCTGCGCACAGAGAAGTACCAGGGGCGACCCCGCTGCTGTCCCCGGTAGAGAGGGCCTGCGCCCTCCCACCCTCAGTGCCCAGGCCAAAACAAAGGCCCGAGCCCACCCCGCAGACAGACCACCCCTAAAGGCAGCCTGTCCGCCGGCCAGCCATGAACCGGGTACAAACCCCCATGACCGACCTCCACCGCGCCAGGTATCAGCCAGCGGGAGAACCCGAAGGTTCTCAGTAACCGCTGTTGCCCAGGGTGCACCACGAGGAGGTTCCCGGCATCGCACCCCTAACTACTTACCCCTGTCGCAACCAGCCCCGGTATCCCCTACCTAAATAAATTGAATTAGTAACTTCCTTTTTAATATATTTATATCCTAATAAGCCATTAAAAAATAGAATATATTTAATTCAGTCAGTGTACTAAAAAACAATCTAAATATATATAAACCACTGACAAAAACAAAAATGCTAAAGTAACATTTAGTTTATATATTAATGATATTTTTTTACAGTTATATATATTTTTTTTTATAATATGAATATTTTAAATCTTAATGTTAGCAAATGTATTACGTAATGTTCAAGTAATGGTAAATTACCTTATGAATGCATTTCTCACGATTATACAAGTTATTCCAGTGCTTTTATACATATTATGTCTTCCACTGCATAAATGCCTAGTGGTTCAAGATAGTAGGATGGGAAAAACACTCTGTGCTAATTCAAAATATACATAGTGCCGCTTTGGTTTTTTACCAGCTGATCTTTATCTGATAAAATGTTATAGACAAGAAACAATAACACCGCTTTCACTTACTCAATAAAAAACAAATATAAAAGTTCTACAATTTTAAGTCACAAATATAAGAATGAAGAGGTTTTGTTAATTTGTAGAAATGTTTAAATATTTACATCGGAGAGAGTCTGAAGTTAGTTGCTAAATCTTTCATAAGGGAAACATATGGATGTCAATGATGTAATCTTTCCGTTAAATCATTTGTCACATGTAAAAGATAAAATTAAATTAACTGTTTTAAACTTGTTCTTTGTTTGTTTGAAATGTTAATATAATTACTTTATTGTGTCGTAGGATATCACTTTTGATATACACCCGTTTGTGACGATATTTGAATTGTTATAAACGATATGACTGTATTTTTGATATCTTTTATTAATTCGTAAATAAAATATATAATTTCCATACGTTCAGTAAATATTACACAAAGCTTATAGATATTAAAAAGTTTTTTTTCCATTATTATTTATTCCCAAACAATACTGATTATTTTTCATTATTAAGATTATTTTAACCAATTATTGAATTTTTCTAAATCATGGCTAAGAATTGGAAGAATGATTTTTGAGAATCTTTGTCTATGTTATTTGACGTAAATAAATTATAATATATGACGTAAATTATTTGTAAATTATAGCAAATCAATGTGTTCATCAACCTTTAGTTTATAAGAAGGTTCCACATTACATACCTTTTAATAAACATATTTTTATAAATAATTATTAATTTCACTTTTATACTGGACACATCTCTGGTTTTTGTTTTGTCTAATACAGATCCAAACTAAGAATATTACTCTAACAGGGTAAATGAGAGACATAATCTACAAACAGCGTTGATTTCCACATGGAGCGTATAATTACGAGTTAATACGTAAAGTCCACAAACACGAAGCTGCGTATATTTCTGAGTTCATTGTAATTGGCTTCCTTTACCGTAGTTATGTGATTAATGTGTTGTGTTATTGTTACTGTGGCTTCTAACACTCCACTTGTATTTTTAATATAACGTGACTTAAGTCTGTAAATGTTACATGGAAAATCTTTAAGGACTAGAATCAAAGTAAGACTGAAAGACGACAAAATGTTGTTTTTTCATTAAGTAAATCTCAAAGAAGGAGGTTATGAATTATTCAAAAATGTTAGACTTGTTCCGTTGTTTACTTTTTATATTTCATAAACTACTAGATTGCAATACTTTATACGATTACTATTCTTCAACTTAAGAATTACAAAAAGTTTCATATAAATCGATTCAGTGTGAAGTTTTTATTTTGATGGGTAATTTGTTACGTTAATTTTTCATATTTATTTATCCAAGAATATGTAGTTTAATCTAATCCAGAGACCAATCTTATCTAATAGTAGAACATCTACTATTTTTAACCCGTGGCGTTTGGGTAAGAATATGACAGTCCTAGGTAAGTGAGAGGCGACTTAGCGTAACGTATGGTCTGCTGACGGTATGACGACAGGGCTGGTTCAACCGGTTTCATACCACATTCGCAAAAAACCAGCATAAAGCAGTGTTACTGCACCCTTTTAATACCGAACCTCCAAACCCTTCACTGAATATGACAGCGGTTTAAATAAAATCTACCTCCGGGTACTCGCTCCTTAGAAAGGTATAAAACCAGCAACTGCAAAGGCCAAATTAAATCTGCACTTCTTGGTAACCCACTCTACTTTAAAAGTGGTACCCCACTATACTTTGTCAGAGGATTGCACACTAATTTAAGCATCATCAATTGTCATCTCTGGACTCCGTTGACTGCTTTATTTTTTTTCATTTTTTTACCTATTTTTTATATACCTTTTTAAACATTTTTTTAGGTTTAAAGTATTAAACCTATTTTTATATCCTTTTTAAACATTTTTTTATCTCGATCAAAGGACATAACGTACTTATCCTACCTTTGGTATACACGGTTGCATTGCATTACCTCACTCAGTGCTCCGGTGCTCCGGCGTTCTGCCGTCGGAGGATGCTAGTATACAAATTTCCTTAGCTTCCCTTCTGACTAACGACGCCCCGAGCCGAGGTCCGTGTCTCAATCTGAGACGCCCTCGGGACGTCGTTCTCCATAGGGGCCCATCTGGCCCCCCTTTTTAAGGGTGCGTCTCCTGATACACCTGCTTCCCCGGTGATGCTGTAATAGCCAACAGGGCTAACAGTAACAGGGAAAAAAAAAAACAAAAAATACCTCACTCGGTATTTGTGTTCGTAAGGGACCATTTTAGTTGTTTCCGATTTGACAAATAGCACTCTTCCTCGGAAAACTTAGCCCTTTAATACTCACTACACCAATTGGCTTGGGCCACGTACCACAAGCTCCATAAAGCTGACATACCCAAATTAGCAGATCCGAAAAAAATGTAGCGTAATTTAGTGCTATTTAATTGCTAATGATTTACCGTGATAATAAAATTTACGCTCTTTTTTACATAACAATAAAAATTATTTATTACTTATTAATCGCTAATTAATTTCTGAGTTGAAAAATAAATTGCTTCTTTCTTTTAAACAATTACAAAAGTTTTATTTGTTGAAACGTGTAAGACTGTTTACGAGTATAGTACAGTCGCATCAAAAAGGTTTTATGCAGGTAGAAAAAAGATCGAGTCGGGTAAAATAGAACAGGTGACGAAATGCAACATAGTAAGTTCAACTATTAAAAGTAGTTTTTGAAGATCTCAACTGTTTATTCAAATCCTAACGTGTACTGTTTATAAAAAATTATAATGCTATATAAACTAGGACGAAATTGAAAAATAAATTTTGTATTAAAGATAAATTATATTATATAAAAAATATATATTAAAAATAAATGTCAAAGAAATCTTATGAAGAACTTAGTTTTAACTTAATTAATTTTAACAAGGACTTGAAACTTTGTTTTGAGTTTTCTTAATTTTCTGGAATTTTCTGGAATTGGAAGAGTTTTCTGGAATTAGTGAAAGAATGACCACCACAATTTTTTCATATAATTTTATTTCCTCATATTTAATGAGCAATAATGAAGCGCAAATTAGTTTTTTTATTTTTTTACCTAAAACTTTTTATTTGTTGATTTAGAAAGAACAAAATGGCGTCTTTATGTATTATTCGACAAAAGAACTAATAAATATCCTGTCCGAGAGAGCAAGAGGGATTTAATGCCAAAAATTGAGAAACTCAACTTTGAACTGTACCGATTTAGAAAACGCATTTTTATGGCGAATTTTCAGTGGTTTAGCCAGCTTATTGTTTAAAAAAAAAAACAAAAAAAATATGACGGTATTTAATTAGCAATAAAAATAGCACTAAATTTTGCAACTAATTGTTTGGTTCTGTTAACTTGGGTTTGCCAGCTTTATGGAGCTCGTACCACTAACTAAAGCAGGAAAATATATATTTCTGTATTTGATGTTGCAACAGCGAATGGTCTATACTCTATCCCAATTGATTGAGAAATTTACTTCCGGATGTTGATTCCACATTTTTTTTCTTGCGGGATGCTTTGTATATATCCCGTATCGTTACCATATCTATATACGATGACAGAACATGAATTGGGCTATAAAAACGGTCTTTATTTAGTAGTGTGTAAATATAAGTTACAGAAAAAATATTTTAAACCATATTTTGTAATGTTCTTATAAAGTTATTAAAATCAATACTTTAAACTAAATCGATCTTTGTTACCGATGCATTATTATTTACTGTATAGACATCAGCACAGTTACATAACAGTAGTGAAAAATTATATCAATAATTCTGTGCAAAAAAATTAATCACCAGTATAGAGTTTCGAAATTAAGTAGAACTATTTATTAATCTTTGAACAAAAATTGTGAAGTAACGAGATCATTATGCATCAAAAACAATAAATAAAATAAAAATTATTCGAAAAATAAATAATTAATTAATTACCACTGCCAAAACTTGTAACTTTTCAAACGCTACCGCTCTGATATTACTTGTATATAAATGATATTTTAATTTTAATGTCAAAAAAGTTAATGCTCAAAAAAAATCAAAGTTTTGAAACTAATTTGTGATAAGAAGATAAATGATTTCATCAGAATATCCTTTAGCATACCTAGGCCACTAAAATATATTGTTGAGAATTGATATTGATGGTGTATTTTAATTGATGAAATGCTTTTTGAAATTGTTTATATAGATATATATTAATACTTTTATTTAATAAATCGAAATTTATTGAAATGGAAGTAATAATATCTTAATTTGTTATCGTTCTGAAGTCACTACTTACGTGTTATTTTTTTTTTCATTGGAGATAAATATTTTTCTTAATGGCCTTCAGTGTTGAGTTCGCATTTTTATTAATTGAATGCCTTACATCGTATTAAGATTTTTTTATAGATGGCAGATCTATAAAAAAATCTTAATCTAATTAAGGGTTAGTTTTAAGCTAACCTTTGTCTGTTGATAATGGATACCTTAACAGATAGGAGCAGGCATCACGATGTATACCACTGTGTAAACTGTTTGCTGATAACTTTTTATTTGTGAGAAAGGCTTTGAGATTCAGAACAAATTGCAAAACTGACTACAAATATTAAGATTTGCTTTTAGGACTGATTTTTACATAATATGTTATTTTGATGTTGTTTTATTTAGTATAGGTGGTTACTTTTGAGCAAATCGTGCCTAAAGGTGTTTCTTAACTAGTTTGCTTTAATTTTAGGTATCTTGGTTCAGTCGTTCAAAGTTACGGAAATATAGTCTGTCAAATACGGAATAAGAAAAGTATTAGTTGATTGGCGGTAGGCTACGGAAACAATGTGCAATTCCAATATCTTCCTCTTATTGAGACTACGTAGTATTTACTATGCGTAATTGTTTCAAAATTATTGTATTGCAATAAAAAGCCACGTTACTGAAATTAAAAATAAAGATGATGCTCATAAATAAAATTGTCTTTCGCTCTAAATTCATAAAATTTTAAGAAGTTAGCAAAAAGTTAAAGCAAAGCAGGTACTTTGAAGATTTTCATGTACAATTTAAAATTCATTAGTTACTAAGGCCTTGTGTTATGGACATGGTACAAGTCTTATGAGACCGTAAATAAGCAGTTCCACGAATTTAGACTCTCTCCTAGAATTGAAATAGTTATGAGCGGATTACTTACTACCTGGCGATTTTCATAACATTCTGTATAATAATTTCTGTACTAAAACTGATATAGCTATTAGTTTATCGTGGCTTTTGTATCTACCGTATATATTAATAGGCATGGTTATTTAATATTCATAATTTGTCATTTACACTTATTATTGACAAATTGACACTATTGCCAATATACATTATTAAAAAAATAATATGAGTTTTTCTTTTTAAATAAAAACAATGTGTCGCTCTAATAATATACATCAAAAAGCGCCGATTCATAATCGATATTCAAAATTGAGTTGCCAAAGATTACAGGCCTCGTCCTCCCTTGAGATTCAAACTTTACTGCAAGAATAAACAAAAATATGTCTACTGCATATTTCCCTAATTTTATTTAAAGCTTTACTTGAAAACACATTTTAGTTACTACCCAGATAAAGACAAAAGTTTGATTACATTTTAAATTTCGAATACCAGCAAGTTGGAGGTAAAATACTTTAGAGAAAGCGATACAGTTCGGACAGGTGGTTCAAACAACTCTGATAATTCATTATTCACCTACTAAGTAATCTGTGATATCTGATTACCTACATTTAATACAAGATTTATCATACTGTGTCTTTTTGGTTTAATTGCCTGATATACGCCAATAATCCAGTTCCAGATTACTATATCAATAACGAGCAAGCCACTTCTCTCTCAGAGTAGAGATAGAATTCTCTTGTCTTTACGTTTTCTTGGATAAAGAAGAAAAAAGTGAAAAATGTACAAATTTTTAAAAAGTTTTCAAAGTTTTGTTTTTGACATTGAGAAATCTATTTTGAAGAAAATGAAGAATTCCTCTCGCTTGTACACAAAATTGCTGTTTAATTAAAGAATGAGTTATATACCTGTAATGGCGCTAATCATTCTCACCAGAAATAAATTTCTGATCATTAATTAATTGGTGAGTAATACTTTTATTTGATTTATAAGCGTGTCACAGAGGGCAAAAAGAAAACTTTGAATTTTTGAATGAAAATGAAAATAAATAAGGGAATGCGTTTTGAAAGTTAGAACGAACTGTAGTAATTTTTATACAGTTAGTGTACAAGTTTGTAAAGAGGAGGAGTTACGTTATGTTACAAAATTATAATATAAGTTGATTCTATTACCTTCTATTGCCACTTACCATCAAGTAAAAATAAACTGCTCGTTTGAAAACCCATATAATACAAGAAAATATCAGAAATAACAGATATTTTTAAATAAAAATCTTTAATTACTCTTCCCACCTAAGTTATTGATTATTTCATTATCTCTAATACAATTGCAAATCGTGTTATACACTTATATTTATTGTCTGTCCTTCGTCAAATCTAAAGTTATCAACTTGATAAATTATATTTTGACAGCTAATTAAAAAAACATAATAAGTCTGTGGCATTTTGTTATGTTTAGGAAATGAATGTTGTCTTAAGGTAATTTAATATCTTACTTTATTAATAAATGATTATATTGGTATCATATTTTTGAATTTTATTTAAGAGTTATTGTCCTTTGTCAGTGTAGATGCAGCCTCGTTTTATTGATATATTTAATAAAATATTAATATGTCATAATAAGTGTATTTCATTTGTTCGTTCTCAATGACAATCGGTAGTTCATTTTAAAGTGAATTAAATAATTCTCATTTCGTCGTCGTTGTCATTATCTTTCGAGTCCCTCCTTATCTCGTAGATGTTAACTCTCTTTTAGAAATTTTCAAAAAACTGTCTGGTAAAATCTATGCTAACTTTTCCCTTCATATTTCGATCAAAATTTAGTTCATATTTTTTTGTCCCCAAAAAGTAACGGACTGTTTGAGATCTTTGCAAAGATCTATGCAAATAGTTGTCAACTGAGTGTCTATCGGAGCCCTTGACAAAAAAGGCGGAATTTTTTCTGGAAATATTTTCTGTAACCCTTTTTTGCTATAAGTACATTAATGTTTCCAAATAAGTATAAAATTCAAGTAAAGAATCCTGTTACCCGTGACTTTGTCCGCGTAGACTGTAAAAATAATATTGTTATGGCTAGGCTAACATAGGCCATAAATTTATTATTTTCGATTATTTTTGACGTCATACGTCAAAATCCTTTGATCCGTTTAGACAAAATTTAAAATTTAATAAACCAAACGATTAAAAATAGGATCTCCGGTGGCAATTAGTTTTCACGCTACAATCTATATTATGTTACAGACAAAACCACGTGTAAAAGTTAGTAATTCTTTCAGCCTTATATACAAAAATGTGGCAGCGAAAAATGTTCGCCTGTCTCATCGGCATTTCTTATATTTTATTGCAAAATTTAATTTAATTTATTCTATTAGGCAAAGTTACTTTTGTGCCTTCAAAGTTAGAATAAGCAATCAAAATTGAGGACACCTAATCACGATATGAATTTTTAGTTCTCTACGTGGATATAAAAGGAGTGGAATGTGGAGGGTCGATATTTTTTTCAATGCAAACGGTTTTAATACTTAAGACTATAGTAGTATAGAATTAGAATATATTATGTAGTATAGTATATAATTAGTATTAATTATTGTTTCAATATTTAGCACACATTAATAGTAGAAAATAAGACTTATAAATTACTAATTAATAGGGAATACAGACCGCAGCCCACAATGCGGAAGAGCAAGGGAGTGAAAAAGTCTGAATCTACATCTGAATGAGTTAAGTTATTGCTTACAAATATTTAGTTAGTAAACTTTTGCAGCTACATATATTTTTTCCTTAACAATCTTCAGGATTCCTGAATAATACAAGTTTTAAACGGTACTTAAACATTTTGAGAAGTTACAAAAACCTTCAATTATAAACATGAACCAAACAAAAGGCAGTGAATGCTCCTATTGCTAATGCTAAAAGCAAACTATTAAAATTATATTGTATAAATGGAATTCAATAATGTCTGTAAAATAAGACTTAACAGGACTTATTAAGGCTTTTATAGTTATTAAATACTGACCTATTGTGGGGGATCGTACATAAAACGGTCTAAAGGTAACCATAAGGTATAACGTATTAATACTTTATACCATATAAAACTTCTTAGGATAATTACTCATGTTATCATTGTTTGAATCATTTTTATAATTTTATTTTAGATGTTAATATTACAACTACATAAAAGAAAATTATTTAGTTATAATTTGATGTCAACGTACTGCCAATAAAGAATCAAAGCTAACAGTCTGGGTCTAAAAAGATTCACAGAAAAAAATATACCAATCCATATGTTACTAACTCAGTAGTTACTTTTTTATTGGTCATGAATTTTAAATTTATTTTCAAAAGTGTAAAAGAAAAGGTTAAAATCTTATTATGAGCAGACCATGTTTTAAATTCACAATGAGTTTTCCAGTTATATCCATGGGTTACAACGTACGTGATTTGTTTGCTCAAAATGATGGTAAAATAGTCTATATATTATTATTTTCTAGGAACAATGTCGAATTTAAGCTTTTTACGTGTTGATCATTATAAATTACATTTTAAAATGATGAAAGACACAAACTAAAGTAAATTAAGGAACATAAATAATTATGTCCCAATTTTTGGTTTTTGTATTTTTTTCTAGATTTAAATGAATGTTTGTATTGTAGGTATTCGGGAGCTTATTTCTAATATGTGATTTATTAATGCCCTTCATATGCAATTGACATCGAAGCCAACCTTTATTTATAAATCAGATTTTTGCTCGCTGCTTGAGGAACACAAGTCGTACTTACTAGTAAGTACGACTTGTGTTCAAAAACTGTGTGTTGTGTACAAAAACTTTAATTGCAAAACACGATACTCTTACATAGTAATATATTTATAAAAAAAGATTGTTTATACACATATGGTATTGGTACTGTGCATTAATTAATAAATATATCAAAAAAAAATTGATCATCTCCATTTTTGAAAATTAATACATTATTATTATTTGTTTGTGATGCTTTTAAAATCAATACAATATCTGTATAAAAAAGATTGTTTATGAATCAAACTAAAACTTCGTATACAACAAAAATATTATTAACGCACATTACTGTAGGCGATTATATCGTAACGTGTTTGATTAAAAACAACTAACTTATGTTGTATTTTAATAAATTAGCTGAAATAATAATACAAATAAAAGTGTATATTTAAAAAAAAATGATTTGCTAGTCATATATTTTAATAGAAAATAGAAAAGTAATGTTTATCTATACTGCAAAGTTAGAAACATTGGTTAGGATTTTCGAAAGAAACCTTATAGTTGTCACCACCGTCCCGATTAAGACCATCACATATAGAATGCTTAATTCACTGAGGCGGACAGCGATACGGCAGCTCAGTTGGTAGAGCGACGGGACGGTTTCCCAGTAGTCGCGGGTTCGAATCCCTGCCCGTGTCGATATATTTTTCATTCTATATTTATATCATTTTTAATAAGCTTAACATGGCTATACATATATATATATATATTTCTTGTGTGCGTATGTATGTCACTGAACTCCTCCCAAACGACTAGACCGATTTTTATGAAATTCTTGATTTTTATGAAGTTCAAGGGGACTTGAGTATTGTTTAGATTCACAATTTGGTCCACTGGAAAATGGAATTTTGATTAATTTTTAATGTGTAAGTAGGTGGTGATTTTGGAATGTTTCACATTGGTTCCGACAGACTGCGTTACCATGGCAATGTCAAATATTAAATAATATTATATTTTAATTATAATCTGCCCTGACAGTTGGCGTTGTGATAGAAATGAGAAAAATATTTGAGTACTAGCGGCCCGCTACGTGCTTCGCTACGTAAAAAGTAAAATTTCAAGAAATATATTGGAACATCAAATTCATTTATTCGAAGAAAAAATCTTTATTTACATATTCATACGGTATCGATTGGTGGAATTATGATAAATATAGGTACATGTAATGACGTTAGATATTGTGATAACTTTTTAATATTTTTTTTTAAGTTTGAATTTTTTAAATTAAAGACGCGTGTACAAGACAACGTCTGTTGGGTCCGCTAGTGTTTATAGATATTTTCAAACATTAATTTCGGTAGTGGCATTTTTCAATGTTTATCTATACTGCAAAGTTAGAAACATTGGTTAGGATTTTCGAAAGAAACCTAAAAGATGTCACCACCGTCCCGATTAAGACGATCACATATAGAATGCTTAATTCACCGAGGCGGACAGCGATACGGTAGATCAGTTGGTACGGGACGGTTTCCCAGTAGGCGCGGGTTCGAATCCCTGCCCGTGTCGGTTTATTTTTCATTCTTTATTTATATAAATTTTAGAAATATATGATCTATTGTTAATAATTTGCAGCGATATATGATATTCAATAGTGAAATATATGGTGAAAAAGCGTATATTTTGTGTTTTGTATCTTCTTAATAGGCTACAGTCAAAATGATTCATGCGGCTATAAATCATTCGGTACCCCAGAGTAAGCGTCCATTTTACTGTGTACTCGATTACGTAGATTGCTGTGTTTCATTTATATGATGAAAATTAACGAGACTTATAATCATTTAATAATATATAAAACTAGTTTTGTCACTACTAATTATGCATACGTCTGTAAGTAAAAAAAAGTATGTTTATTCATTTACCTTTTTCAAAGCAAACTAGATGCAAGGGCCCCTGTACTATTTTAGACCCTTATGTATTAAAGGGGGCTCATTCACCAAAATATTTAACAAAACCGGTAAAGAAAAAAATAACCACAACAATGCAACTGAGAATATTATTGATTAAAAACACAAAAAAAAATAAAACAGAACAGCAAAAACAAAATTGAGAAAAATAACATAAAAATGTGCGAGTGTTGTGTGCCTATGGGTGTATGTATGTGTTTGTGTGCATGAGTGTATGCGGGTTATTGTAAGTTTATGTGTTGTATTATGTTTGTTTTACTGACTGCACTGCAACGCCATTTATTAATTTACATGAAGTCTGGGAAAACTGATTAATTATAACGTTTAAGTAGTTCTTCAGTATCATGATACTTAAAAGTTATCAGGAAATGCGCAAGAAGATGTTTGATGGCAGATCGTGTCATCGGGTAAAAGTTAAATTTGTTGTAGAGTTTATTATAAAGGTATGAGGAATTAAAGGTATATTATTTTTGTTTGAATTTGGTTTTACTTCTAAAAACATGGCACACGGTTTTATTTCTACGCAATTAAACAAACAAAACAATAGTACAAACTGTTAAAAAATTGTAATTGTTCTTTTTCATAATGTTAAGTGTACCTATGCTCTTTTGGTTCTATCATAAATAATTTAATAAATAATATATGGGAGCATAAAACAATAAATAGACTACGTATAACAAAAAAGTCCTAGTCATATGACCAGAAACGAACAACGTATGATGCATCACACAAGATATTTATACAAATAAGAAGTAAAAAGAAGACATTTTATATATATATTTTTTAAAAAGTTTAAACTTACCTGCTATATATAAAAGGTTAAAAAGACTAAGGCTAAAAGCAAAAACTTTTGCCTGACGATAATTATTAATTATATAACTAGCCGTGATACAAATAATGACCCAAAGTATAAAAAAAATCCGAAGAATAAAACTAATCTTAATATTCTACGCAATATCAAATCTGAAAGATTGTTAATACATAGAAATTTTAAAGATCACATATTGAACTTTGTCCGCTAAATTAGTGTAAGATATTAAACATTTAAACATATGTATGTATATATATTTAAGATATTAAACATTTAAAAATATGTATGTATATTAATTATAAAGTTTTTTAGGTGATACTAATTATTTGGTCCTCCTTTATTTTTATATAATAAGTTTGACATCATTGATATATGCGTATATATTGAATAATCCTTATATCAACGCATAACGAATTTTCGTCATGTCTCGTAGCTCTTCTATTATCTTATGAACAAATTTATTACGTAATTAAAAAACATAAAAACTATCGAATATACTATCAGTATAAGTAATTTAAAACAAGATTAGATAAGTAGCAGTTCGTAAAAGTTAGTAACAATCGATCGAAGCTTCCATTATTGGACAATGTATTGTATTCGTGTGAGAGTACCCTTATAAAAACTTTGGAAGCAAACAATAGATCTTAATCTTCCCCAACAATGTGAGGAGATGAGTGGTGTCGTAAAGCAAGGATAAACTTTATGTGAACGATGTGTTGAGTGCATTGTTTCAACATATCTATGGATTTAAAAGTTTAACAACTCTTAGACTAGTTTAAACCAGTATGAAAAAAGTTCAATCAGTCACAAAAACCTTCTTTTAACCAAATCCAAAAATCATAAGGTTTTATAATCAGGACATAGTATACATCTAATTTACAATGTAATATTATAGAAAAAAATCACTATTTATTATTTAAAAATAAATTAATTAAATGGTGGGACATCGTTCTACACAATTCCAATTAAACTCCTGACAAAACTTCGAATCTAACTGCGAGAAACTTATTTATTACTTGACAACTCAAAGCCTCTAATTTATTTTCTAAGCACCTCTATTTATTGAATATAAGGCTGAACTTACACTGACCATTTAATATTTTTTAATAAGTCACATTTAATATAGATTAACTATTTAGATTTAAAATCTCAAAAAAGAGCAATTATAATTGAAAATTATAATTGCTCTTTTTTGAGATTTTAAATAACGTATTTAAAATAACGAGAACTTTTGTATCATTTAAAATTATCTTTAATATTGTTTATATAGGAATAATTATTATAATACATGTACATAGTAAATCTCTACAAAATAGATATTAAATGACTCATTAATTAAAAATATTGAATAAGTTCTGAAGATGTACAACAACTGTATTTAATTGAAGGTTATTAGAAAACTTGATCCTTTAAAGCTATTTCATTTCATAAAGTGACCGTGTATAGTATATATATAGGTCTTAAAATTATTTGTTACGGTTAATGTGGAAACGGAATAAATTATTATCATAGAAATCTAGCTATACTATTGATATTGTATCTGATTTTTTATTTATTTTTAAAAATAACGATGCTATTTATTTTTATTTATTTTTATATATTTATTTTAAAGGGAAACAAACAATCACAATAAAACTTATAGATATAACAAATACGTAACACAGAAATAAGTAAAGTTTCCACTAAATATAGAATACATATAAAAGCAAAAAAAAAATAATTTTCAAAAATAATATATAAAGTAAAGTTACAAAAAGCTAAAAACTACATTAAAAATTTAAAAAAACAATCAAATATAAAAATATCTCCTTATCTTATTGTAAATGACAATGATCTTATACATAACATCTCAATTGATTCTTATAAAAACCAATTTTATCATGAAAAATGTCTAAGTGACTATAAAATTTATTGTAATTCCTGCAAGTACGGTATAAAAAACAATTTTTAGCAAAATTTGGTTTACAAATGGGTATATAAAATAATGAGTTATAATTTAGACTGTGTTCTAGACAGTCTTGGGCATTTCAATTGTACGTTGTTAAGAAGGAATGGCGTATCATTACGATTGTTAATAATTTTAAATAAAAGTAACTGATCTCTAAAGTTTCTACGAGAAGCCATGGAGGGAATAGAATTTAAAATATCGTTATTATTGTTTAGATTACGAAATTTATAATTTAAATGTTTAATGAACTTATCTCTTAATTGTTCTATGCTATTGATATAAACCTGATATTGAGGATTCCACACCGTAGAAGCATATTCCAAAATAGACCTCACGAATGTATTAAATAGTAGAACGAGGGTTGAAGGTTCCTTAAACTCTTTACCAATTCGTATAATAAAGCCAAGTAGCCGATATGCTTTAGATGTAATATATTGTATATATTTTTTTTTTTTTTTTTATGTCAGAGGAGGGCAAACGAGCTGGCGGGTCACAGATGATTTGTGATCACCGCCGCCCATGAACTCTTGCAACATCCGAGGATTTATTATAGGTTGTAAATGCGGAAGAAGACGCACAAGGAAGCCACGTCTCTACGCAATGCCAAAGAGTCTAGCCGTTCGCAGAGCACCGGGTCCCCGACAATCCGAACGGCTCTCCGTTGTACGTATATGTTGTATATGTTGAGAATACGTTAGTTTATAGTCAAGAATAACACCAAGATCTTTGATTTCAGTAACTCGTGTAAGTGAAGTATTTTCCAAAAAGTAGTCAAATAATATTGGTTTCTTCTTCCTAGAAAATGATATAACATTACATTTGCTTAAGTTAAGGTGAAGAAAGTTATCCTTACAGTATACACTAAGTCGATCTAAATCCTGTTGTAAAAATAAACAATCACTGTAAGACTTTACAGGCGTAAAAATTTTCATGTCATCTGCATATATAACAATATTTTAGAGTTTCTGAAAGTCTCACCAATATCGTTAATAAAAACATTAAAAAGTAATGGCCCTAAATGGGAGCCCTGAGGAACGCCAAAAGTAACTGGCACAAATGTTGAACAAAAACCTTTTATAGACACAGATTGATTTCGGTCTCTTAAATAGGATTCAAGCCAACGAAGCAGATTACCATGAATACCAGCTCGATTAAGTTTCAAAATTAATAGATCGTGAGAAATTTTGTCAAATGCCTTAGAGTAGTCAGTATAGACAGCATCGATCTGACCACCATTGTCCATAGCTGCAACAACTTGTTGGGTGAACTCACAAAGATTGGATTCCGTGGATTTGGCATCAATAAATCCATGCTGTTGTTCAATAATGAATGGTCTTAAAAAAGGATAAATATTATCATAAATAATTTTCTCGAAGATCATGGCCAAGGTATTAAGTTTAGATATAGGTCTATAGTTTTTAACATCCTGCCTATCACCAGATTTATAAACCGGTGTTACAAATGACTTTTTCCAGGCTATAGGGATCTTGCTAATTCTGAATGATTGATCAAATAATAAAAATAACAGCAAAGCCAAGCTTTCACAACACGATTTAAAAAATATCGATGGTATACCATCGGGACCAGCACCTTTATTTATATTAAGGTTTTTTAGGTACTTAGTTACGCATTCCAAAGATATATCAATTGAGCTTGTATCTACAGACTTAGTTATTGCTGTAGTAGCACTTGTCAGAGAGTTGCAAATATTAAGAGAATCACTCCCTGCTTATCTCAATATATTGAGTATAAGTTATTTGGCACAACAAATTTAAGAAAAAAGACTTATATATTTATTATGTAAAAATGCAAATATTGTCTAATAATTAAATAGAAAATTGCCTGTTAATTTACAGTAATTTTTTTTTGTTGGGTCATTAAACATTCATCAAAAAGACATATTTTTTACCAGAATTTTAAGTTTTGCTATCATTGAATAAAGTATGTCGTGCTTTTGATTAAAATATATTAATCCATCAGCTTTTTATTCACGAAAATGAATTATACATTATAAATATAAAAGAAATACAATTCATAATGTCGTCTTTTTTCATGTTCAGATACCATTAACAAGAGGGTACCTTTCTTTTAAGCGGCAACGACCATTATTATTGAGCCATGAAATTCTTAGAACTGGTCTTTGATTTATATTATGAAATATAATTTTTAGTTTCATATTTTTTGTACATCTATGTTATGTTCTTAGCTGTACATAATCATAATTGCAAGTCATAAGGATAGTTATGTAGCAAAAATAAAACGCTGTGTTAAATCAGTTATAGGAATATTAGTAATTTATGTATTAAAACGTGAAAAGAAACTTAGAAGAAACAATTAAAGTATAATGCGCTCAAAGAGTGAGTGAGTGAGCTAAAGTTTGCATTGAGTAGAAGTGTAAAAAAAATTAAGTACATTTAAATAAATTTGAAGATATACTAATTATGTTGACACTATTCGAAATTCGAATATATTATAGACTAATATCAAATATTTGATAAAGTCAGAAAATGGAATATAAAAATATCCTAAATGCATATTTTTTTTTGCAGAAACTACAGCTTTGAACTTTTTGTTCAAACCCTCATAGACATTCAAACTCGAAATTTGTGTCGTATTACGGTCTCGTGGCGACCACAAGTCAAAATAAATAGCTGTTTCTATTTCGAAAGTTAAAAAGGTTTCGTATCTTTCTCAGTTGGATTATAAATATATATGCGGTTTTATTACAACTGGATCGTTCTGTAATTTTAAATGTTTTTAACCCCCGACTAAAAAGAGGGGTGTTATAAGTTTGACCTGTCGATCTGTGTATCTGTGTATCTGTGTATCTGTGTATCTGTGTATATGTGTATCTGTGTATCTGTCTGTGGCAAATTTCCGGCGAAACGCGTGGACGGATTTGAGTGCGGTTTTTTTTAATCGAAAGCTATGCTCGTCGAGATGGTTGTTATCCATGTTTGATTGAAACAGTAATAGTCGTTTTCAAGATATTGACGTTTTATTCGTGAGGGGGAGAGGTTATTATGCAATAATTGGCTGTTGGCGGCTGAACGCGTGAACGGATTTGAATGCAGTTTTGTTTAATCGAAAGCTATGCTCGTCGAGATATTTCTTATCTTTGTTTGATTAAAATAAAAATAGTTGTCTTCAAGATATTGACGTTTTATTCGTGCGGGGGAGAGGTTCTTATGCCATAATTAGCTGTTTGCGGCCAAACGCGTGGCCGGATTTAAATGCGGTTTTTTTTTAATCGAAAGCTATGCTCGTCGAAATGTTTCTTATCCATGTTTGATTGAAATAAAAATAGTCGTCTTCAAGATATTGAAGTTTTATTCGTGCGGGGGAGAGGTTCTTATGCAATAATTAGCTGTTTGCGACCAAACGCGTGGACGGATTTGAATGCGGTTTTTTTTAATCGAAAGGTTTGCTCGTCAAGATGTTTTTTTCCATGTTTGATTAAAATAAAAATAGTCGTCTTCAAAATATTGACGTTATATTCGTGCGGGGGAGAGGTTCTTATGCAATAATTAGCTGTTCCCAGCTGTTTCACCCGCTTTATAGGAAAAAAAGCCTTGTTATGAAGGCCAAAAGGTTTTTACACTTACTTACTCAGGTAAAGGACTTTATTAGGGATAGCTGTTGCCCGTGACTGCGTCCACGTAGACTGTAAAAATATATTTATATGGCTTATGATCGTAGTCATAAAGAATCACGGGCAACAGCTAGTGATAATATAAATCCCTTCATCATAGTGTCATAAGTGATTGTAAATCATTTTAACTCTAAATGTTTATATTTATTAATATTCGTATATATAAAACCTACCTATCTACTTACCCATATGAAAAAGTCTTGAATCATGTTACTTAAAACATTTATAATTTATTACATTGTCGAAACTTTCACGTGGATTTTATTATATATAATATATCTTTCTCGTATTAAATGTAACCTTTGTACATCATAATATAGGATTCTAATTCTAATTCTAATAGTCCTGTAGCTTTCGGAGCCTATTCAATTCAAACAAACAAACGAATCTTTCCTACTTAAACAATTGAAAATTTTGTGTATCTGTAGGTTCATATAGTACAACTCAGAAACAAGTTACATAACTTTAAAAAGCAGAAAAAAAAATTAAATTAAAAATTTAAAAAACCCCCGATACAAAAAGACCTCTAAAAATAATAAAAATAATATTAGTATGTACTTATTGAATTCGTTGAGTCGGGGGATCGTTTAATAAAGGAAGAAATTAAAATGCAGGTAAGTTAACAAAGCAAATAAAGAAATTACAATATCGAATCGTATAGTCCTCAATGATTAACTTCGTAATATATATACACTATCAACGTACGTACAACGGTCCCCCGACGCAACGAATTCAATAAGTACATACTAATATTATTTTTATTATTTTTAGAGGTCTTTTTGTATCGGGGGTTTTTTAAATTTTTTTACAGTTAATTAATATTGTCTCTATAAAGATTTAATAAACTCAATATTCCCAACATTAATTATGGCACAATTTATAAGTTGATGAAAATTTGAAACAAAATATGGAAATTAAATAAATATTGATTTAATGTAATAATGGTCTTCTAACAGTAAGTTCTTAAATATTATTTGATTTGAATAGTGTAAGTTATGTACTTTAGGAGTATTGGGCACTTTTTATGATTGAATAATTGAATGACTTTATATAAATAAGCGCTTGAAATATTATATATCGTTACATGTATGTATATATATTCATTAATAACCCTATTAAGTATTTACTTATACCCATAAGTAATATTTACATTTTTTATTATATAAAATTTCTATTGAATTGAAAGCCTGATTCTCCAATTTTTTTAAGTGTATGTTTAACTTAAGTCTATAATAAAGTATTTTATTATATACCTATTCTTTACTAATATATGATTTTTTTAAGCGAAATGGTAAAGCGGACATAAATATTTAAATAACGTAATAAATACATTTAAATAAGATATCTTCAATGAAAAAACGTGAAACAAAATATTAAAAACCATTGTTTAAGTTGACTAAACGAGATCTTTAGGTAGAAGAAGGTTACTTTTATTTATAATTGAAGCGTTGTCCAGATTGTCTTTGATGTTAAAGTAATTCATTATCTGATGAATATTGGATTAGATGAATTAAAATTAATTATATAATAAGTTTTTTTAGATTAAAAATTAAAACCATATAGGTACATATTTCAAATAAATTGTATAAAACGACAAAATTGTCCGAATTTATTAACATCTACAATACTTTTCTTTACTTATTATTTATACTTATCACTACTTTAAATTACTCACTTACTAATTAATTATTGACTACTTATTGACTACTTTAAAACATTTATACTTTTCACAATTTGTTATATACATAAACCTATTGTTGTGTTTTTCAGTAAATTAAGAAGTTTAGTCGAAGTTAAGAATACTCAGTTTATAACTACGTCCATAGATTTATTTAAAAAAAGTTTTCTGTGTTCATAAATACTATTTTACTACTTGTAAAGATTATGTTAATACTTAATCTATTAACACTTGTCTGTTATTTCATTAAAATTTTAAATTTTATATTTTTTTTTTATAAGTTATAAATTAATTTTCTAAATCCACATTTTAAAGACATGGAAGAAATTTTACCTGTGTGGCTAATAAAATGTATGGTTTATATTAAAAATAAAATATTCTCCTGAAATCTTTGAAACTTGTAAACTTCTACCATGTTTTTTTTTGGTATTTTTTATAAATCCTTTAATTTAATTATTTCTTTAAATATTGTTATATTATTATAATCCTCATAGTGATTTACATATAATGATAAACTTTGTCATTGAAAAAGGTTGGCATAAAATGTAAAATGTAAATTACTTTGTACCCAAAAGTAGTCAAAGCTTAACAAACACAGAGGCAATTCATTCGTTCTCATCTTATTTTAGTCCCTTTCATTATTAAGTCATTCGGTCCTCCAAAAGTACGTTGTCCGTTATAGTATTGTTACAGGCGAGATCCTTATACTATTTATCTAAGTCCTTTCTATAATTAAATATTAATGTAATGAAAAAAGTAGCAGGTGCATAAATTCCTCGTTGATTTTAGTTTAATAAAAAAACTATAATTTTGTTGTAAATGTAACATTTGGGAATAAAGTTAATATGTAAATAAATATAATTCAATATATTTGGCTTTTAAAACATTTGTTGCAAAATCTGCAGTAACCATTTGTGAAATATATTCAGTTATGAATAATAGCACATTTAAATCGAAAAAGTTTGAAGAAATAACATTTAACAAATTTTTATTTGTTTACTGTGTTGAATTTGTTAGTATAACAACACAACTTACGACATTAAACTAGTTACCATACGTTAATTGTTTTTTATTTAGTATTTATATCGGAAATATAAAAAAAAATATTTATCACTCTGTCCGACTAAGAGACAGAGTAACTAACCTAAAACTAAAAGAACTTTTATTTCTTGCTAGGAATAAATGAAGGTTCTTTTTAATAGGTTTAGTACATACACTATTATAAATTACTAATATCTATTAATTTTATGATACTTCTTGTACCAGTCTACAGATATTATGATTCCAAATTTATTGTAATGAATGAAATGAACATGAATTAAATTTTAGTCCGACGAATGCTTGCTGCTTTCTTAAGCACTGTTAAAGAAATATATTAAAAATTTATTTATTTCGTTTCTACAATCCCACTAATAACAATAAAAAAATAAATTAAAATTTCAAAAAACTTCCGATAAAAAAGGACCTTTTGAGAGAATAAAAATAAAATTATTATGTACTTGTTTGAAAATATCTTTAAACATGTATAGCCATGTTGAGCTTATTCAAATTTATATAAATATAAAATGAAAAATAAACCGATACGGGCAGGGACTCGAACCCGCGATAACTGGAAAACCATCCCGTCGCTCTACCAACTGAGCTACCGTATCGCTACGGTAGCGAGCGAGAGCGACGGGACGGTTTCCCAGTAGTCGCGGGTTCGAATCCCTGCCCGTATCGGTTTATTTTTCATTATATATTTATATAAATTTAAATAAGGTTAACATGGCTATACATGTTTAAAGATATTTTCAAACATTTATTAATATAGTTAACCTAATAATTATGTATAACAAATAATATAAAAAAGAATTAGATACGTTTACTGTTTACAATTGTTGATTTTGTTTTGTGAAAAAAAATTGCTTATACTTTGTTTTAAAATTATTAATTGATTTTAGGTTCTTCTGCGGCGGTGGTTTTTTATTTCGTGAAAATAATTGGTTATCTATTTGGTTTTTTTTTAGAAACTAGTTACAGACATTGAAATAAAACTATTTTTACGGATTTAACTCGCGTATATTGAATTAAATTTTAAATTTACATTTTAAATCTACAATTTAATTTAATATACGCGAGTTAAATCCGTAAAAATAGTTTTATTTCAATGTGTAGTACTCGTGAAAACCTTAGAAAACACTAGTTACAGACATTTAAAAATATGAACAAATAAGGTACTTCTTGACCACATTCTTTGACATTGATTGATTCAGATTACATTTGATGTAATAATTATACAGGTATATATTTTATGTAATAATTATACCCTTGATACCGGTTTTTGATACTTTTGGGTTCTATTTCGTTTTCATATAAAGTAAATAATTAATTAGGTCATTGTGTAAAACTGTAATTTTAAGGTTTACCATCGTCTTCTTTATTGACAAACTCTTCGGAACCGTGAAACCGGAATCTGGCTGTACCTATAACTTGAAGTAGGCGTATAAGAATCTTAAGAATTTTTATTTACATAAAACATTCATGACAACATTTGATAAGGGCCACTAGCCACAAGGCCGCACTCTTCTAACTCCTCTGTGGAACCGATCGTAGGTTGCGGTGATCCCTTGTAACTAGGTGACCCGTATGATCGTTTCCATCCTATAATCCGGAACCTTAGAATTATTATCCTTAAAATATTTGCAGTATAAATACTTGAAAACCGTTTTCATATTTTTATTATAATATAATTTTTATTAAATTTATATAAATAGATATATAACTTTACGCAGAGAGCAAAACGTGTTAAGTCGTTGTATTGTCCAAAAAAAATGGATATTCTCTTTGAATTGCCTGACATGTTATTACGATATTAAAAAGAAGTGCCAGTAACCATTAATTTAATACCTCGTTATAAAAATAAACGTGAATTTTATATATAATATTTTTCAAAGGGATGTTGAATCTTTAAGCTCCATTTACAAACCATTTGTGTATTTATACACGTAAATGTGCTTAAATAATAAGAAAACATGATGGTTACCTAAAAGTTATTAAATTAATAAAAGTTATTTACGATGTGTAATAGATGTTTTTTTTTAATGTTAGAATAGTATCAGATAAATAACTATAACTAATGCAAAAGAAGTAAATAAAATAATGCCACATAATTACTGATTATAATAGCCATTAAATTTTTAAGTAAAGATATAATAAATAATATCATACACAGAGATGTTCTTTCCTTTGTTAATTTGCATTATTGATATCAGGGGAAGAATAAAGATTAAATAGTTGTAATAATTCAATTTCATCCTTTAATACTATATTCTAAATAAATTATTCATGAATAGTAAAATCATGATTTAAACTCTTACGAATTTTTTAAGCTTAATAAATTGTTGTAACGATAATATTAACATGTGAAGAAGATGCGAATCTTTATTATATTGTAACACTCTTTAAAACCATATTAACCTCTTGATTATTATTTATGCTTTATTATGTGAATAGAGAATTTATCGAAAGCGATTAACAAAATGTAAACTATTAAATAAAATTTTGTGTCATTTTCATGGTAATATCACATAAACTTCGAATTTAATCAAAGTAACCGTAAAATTTACGTATCAAAACTAATTTATTACGAATCCCTCTGAGGGCCTCAATGAAATTGATAAGATATTGTATTTCATGAATGTAAAACCCAGAATAATTTAATAGTATACAAACAAGTGAATAGAACGGGACCGTATCTTATTGTCACAACACAAATGAGACCTTAAGTACCCACTTATAGTACAGTTAGTTTAGAAATGGAATGTATTACAGATATTATATACTTAAATAGCAATAATATATATAAGTGTATAATAAATAGTAAATTGCTATTATAATTTCCATATATTGTAAGCTAAATAATTTTTGTAATGAAAATGTTTTTTTATTTAAATAAAGAAAAGTCACAACTAGATCGATCCAACTAGTCATTAGCCCTTATTAATTTGAAGACAGATTCGCACTAGGGATGTGCATTGGCTTCAGACATATTTATCTATAGAGTTTCAACTTTGAATCCATCCAGATATCACTTGTATATGTCAAAGAGATGTGTTAGGAGAGTCCATTTATACACCATACTTATCGAAATAAGCCATTCTGTAAAAACACTCCCAGCTTAAAATAAAGCTACGAGAATTCCAAGCGTGCCCTGGTCAGCGAAGAACCACAAAACAAACGCCACCGGGTATTTTTTTTTATTATGATCACTGTTTCACAAATATTTTGAAAGAAATCAACAAAATAGAACCAACGAAATCAATTCAAGTGTTAAAAATGTATTTAAATGTACAGGTTTTTTTGTAATTAATTGGTCAACCTTTCTACATCAACCCCAACAACATTTGTGCTACGACTTTTTAAAATAAATATGTTTCTAATTTGCTATTAACTCTGAGCGTAGGTATGGCGCCCGGGCATTGACCTTTTAAGAATGTCCTAGGAATACAGAGTAATAAGTGAAGGAGGGAACAATTTTTTTTTTTGTTTTGTTTTTTTTGTTTTGTTTTTTTGTGTTGTTTCTAAAGATTTGTAAAAAGTCGTAGAAGAAATATTGTTAGGGTTGATGTAGAGAAGCAGCCTGCAAGAGGTGGCCAATTAATTACAAATTACCCTTTACATATAAAAAAATAATAAAATTTCATCAAAAATCAAACTGCGGCCAAAACGACACATCACAGAATGAATTGTATCATAATATTTCGTTGGTACGCAATTGTTAGCTTTTATACATTGCAATATTAAAAAAAAAATTGAAATTATAAAATTAAAAATGTAATGTAATGAAAATAAAATAAGTTAAGTTAAGACAAAAATAAACAAAATACCTAAATGAGTGTGTGAGCTTGCCGAGGTGGTATTGGCTTTGGTTCTCAAAATAAACTAAATAAGAGTAATAAAAAAAAAAAACAAACTAACTAACAAATATAATCGGGCGCCAGAGAACCAGTGCTTAAGAATCACTCAGAATAGTCTGCCGGATAGACCATTGAACTATTAATCTCAAGGCGGGCATTGGTGTGCATTTTTGGTGTGTTGACAGAGAGCCAAAGAAAAGAAAACTTACAATTTAACAATATATTTCAAAACAATACAACAAAACAAATCCTTGTAACAAGTTAGATTACAATTACAGGTCTCTAGACTTTAAATTAAAAAAAAAATAGTACTTACAGTTAGGTTTTGATAAATTAATAACCTAAGTAATAATTACAAAGAACTCTGGTTTGCTAAAACATTCCTTCCACAGCCAGCAATGTAGGTTCAGCCGCAGCACATCCTCAGTAATACATCACTTTTACTTGGCGTTCTTTACTGGCAAGCGGGTTGTAAAAGCAGGTCAGCGTTAAGCTCTAATGCTTCAGGCAATAATATTATGATGCAAAAATTGTAGCCATGTGCAGAAATGTACAAAACAGGAACCAGGTGAAATGAGAACCCCAAACCAAAATGGTTCCTATTAGAATGGACAAAATGTAAAATGACAAGTTCCAAATTCCAAAGAATTCCAAAGATAACGAATAAATAGAAGATATCAAAATTGAAGATACTGAAGGTACTGAAGAACTTGAAGAGCTGTAAAAAAAATAAAAGCAATTGATAATTCATACACTCAAATAAAATTTGGAAAAGAGAAGGTGTATGATATGAGACTTACCGCGTAGGCACGCGCTCTTCAAATTAAATAAACTAATGTGCACTTACAATAAAGAATGCACAAGCAAATAAGCGAGCAAATACTGTAAATAAAGAAAACAAATTGATAATAAGAATGTTTGAAAATTGGAAAAAATATACGCGAGCAAATGGCGTCTGCGCATATGTAAGAGAAAATATCAAAATATCAAAACTTACCAAAATTGCAGCAACAAAGAAATTAACGTTTATCACGCTTATATGCGTTTATATTTAAACGTTAATCATGATATTTTAAAAGATTGACCAATATCATAGAGAAAAACTAGAGACTCAAAAATAACGTGTTCACTGAACAAATTCCAAGAGAAAGGTGAAAACGTCAAAGTCAATAGACTACAAAATACAAACAACCGGAAGACAACAAATCGAACTGCCGAGTAAAAATGAATTTAAGAAAAACTATTAACTAATACAATTTGATTTTGTTTTAAAAGATAGTTATAAATAATAAAAATATTACAAAAAATGTGGTTTTCATTGTTAAATTATAAATTAAAGTATGTCAAACTAACCACCATTTAAGCAACACTAAATATCTGTTTCAAAACCTTTGAATTCTTTGTGTTATCTGTGCAATAGAATGTGTAATTAATGTGAACCTTACTGTCAAATTTTCAAGTGACAAATGACAACTAATATGTAAACAAACCTTTTGTTTTGTTGTATTTAAAGTAAAATATCCCCAAAAAATTTAATATATTTAGTTATGTAACGGATTCCAAAATACCACGTTACAACATGTAGTAGTTTGGTTTTGACTAAAAATAAAGATATAAGTTGTTGATTTGACTAAAACAATTGAATCTCTGTATAGAAGTTTAATTGATAAAATAAATGTAATATTGAATACTGATTTGACTAAGAATAAGAAGTATATAAATCGCAGTTCGGTTAAGAGAAGGCATTGTGAAATTGAGAGTACAAGTTGTGTGGTGCTGCTATTGTGATAAAAGTGTAACAGTTATAATAAACCGCTGAGTGTGTGATAGAGAGACTAAGTTGTGTAACAGTGATAGTTGAGAGTTTAAATGGTAAACAGTTTAGTGTATTTGTGAACAGTGTCATAAAGTGCTATAAAGAATAGAACGACCATCGTTGGCGATTCTTTGCGTTAAGGGAGATCTAATACAATATTGTTATACAATTAAAAAGTATATATCTTTTCTCGATAAAACACCCAAGCAATGTTAATACAAAATGTTTAAAAAAATAAAAAAAACATAGTTAACAGAATAATAGTAGTTTAAAAGTGCTAAAGCGATAAGAAAACCATTTGTCTAGATTGACCTGTCTACTATTTTGAATTTTTTCCTGGATTTATTTAAATTTAACAACCCAGACAAAGCTCAATCATGCATTATTGTATTTGAATTAAATTAGGTTATAAATAAGTTATAATCTTATTATAATAAACATATTATTTGTAATAACTTTTTGTGTAATTAAATAAAATGTTTAATTACTAGTTATATTTATTATATATTTCGAAAGAAGGATCTTTTTTAATTATGAAAACCATTTAAATTATTATTAAACACTTAAACATGTACGTAGTATATAAGCATGTTTACACAAAACATATATGTATAAAATTACATCATTACAAACACAAAGTTTGATTACAAATATCTGTTTAATTAATAACTTTAATAATAAATTAATGAAATGTGTCTATTTTGCAGTAAATAAAGAAATAGAAACGATCATGCGTTTTTTTTGGAGCCAACCACTATGTTTATGTAATGTTGAGATGTTAATATTCTCAATACTTGTAACTTAAATACACGAAGCATTAGTTAGTACATTAAAGGTGCTTCTTTCTGTAGTCCTAACAGCAGGCTGTCGGTTAAAATTCGGAAAGACCAAATATTAAAGAATCCCGCGGTGATGTAACGGAAATTAATATGTAGTAAATTTCGAGCATACTACGGCGAATTATATGGTCTGTATGGAAAATATATCTATGTATGGAATAAAACTTCCTTTGTTATTATGTATTCGCATATTATAAATTTCACAATCACAAATTTCATTATACAGTTACAATTCGATACTTTTATGTAGAAACAGCCAACAAAGAATCAAATCTAACAGACGGGGTTTAAATGGATTAAAAGAAAAAGGAAAAAGAAAACCCTTTGCTGCTTGCTAAATATAAGTAACTAGGAATTTATTACTGGCTTAGAATAGATTTTTTTTTAAAAGTATTCAATTCAGATCTGAGTGTAAAAAGAAAGCGTTATACTCCTATTGTGAGCGGTCCATGTCTTGAATTCAGAGTAAGTTTTCAATAATATCCATGGGGTACACCATACGTGATTTGTTTGCTGAAATTGGTGATAACGCAGTATATATTTTTATTTTATTTTCCTATTTTACCCCTGATGTCAAAGTATTGTTGTTCAAATTGTATATACTTGTGGGTATTTTATAATAATAAGAATAAAATTTGTTAAATAGTAAAGATTAGATGTACTTCCAACCTACACGACTGAGTAAGTTTTATTTTATTCTTTTAAGTAGGTAAAATTTTAAAATACCTTTGCAGCTTATTATATTGTAAAGAAACACACATTATTACACAGAATGACCTTGAAATGTTTTTTTTTTTTGCCAAGGCATATTAGTTCTCATAATTTATAGTAATACTTAATAAAATATTGTATACTTATAATTTTGTGAAACAAAAATCTATACTAATATTATAAAGCTAAAGAGTTTGTTTGTTTGAACGCACTAATCTCTGAGACTACTGGCCCGAATTGAAAAATTATTTTTGTGTTGAATAGTCCGTTTATTGAGGAAGGCTATAGAGTATATATCATCTCGCTGTGACTAATAGAAGTTAGCAGCAATGAAAAATGCTGTAAATTTTATATAATCTAATAGGTAATAGTTATAGCATACAGTCTAAACCGCAGGTCGTAGAGATAGTAAAATTGGAGGATACATTTGTTTTTCTACGTAGTGGTGTACTAAGAAAAGATTTTTAAATGCCACCCTAAGGGAGGCATTTAAACCCCGACCATTTTTACCTACCATTTTTACTCGACCATTTTTACCCCAACCTACATAACATACATAACCTACTAACCTACCTACATAACCTACTAACCGACCTACATAACCTACTCGACCATTTTTACCCCGACGACATGACTGAAAATGACGTTCGACACGACCTGCGGGACCGCATGGGGGACTTTCCTGACACCCCGGAAGATCCTCCCTTTACGGAGGGGGAGATTCTGGAGGTGCTCAGGGGAATGCACCCGAAGCGGGCTCCTGGTCTGGACGGCCTGACATCTGACATTTGTTTACAGTTCTTCCTCTCATATCCCCGACTCGTCACCGATATCATGAATCGATGTCTCTCCCTTCATCACTTCCCTCGACAATGGAAGAGAGCGTATGTCAAAATCATTCCCAAACCCAACAAGACTGACCATACAGACCTTTCTAGCTATCGACCAATCGGTCTGTTGCCTGTCTTCGGAAAGCTTCTCGAGAAGCTCTTTATCGGCCGAGTGACCTACGTCGCGGACAAGGCCGGTAAATTGATCAAGAAGCAGTACGGATTCAGGCCGCAGACCAGCACGACGGCTGCCATTAGCGCAGCCATTGACGCCGTCCGACAAGCTAAGACTGACAAACTACTTACCGTTGCGATTTCCCTTGACATAAAAGCCGCGTTTGACAACGCATGGTGGCCGGCTCTCTTCCACCGGCTGCGGCTTATCGGCTGTCCACTCAACATCTTTAAACTTATACAAAGCTACACCTCACAAAGAACAGTCACTCTTGACCATGCTTGTTGCCAGGTTTCAAAAGCAATGTCTAAGGGTTGCGTTCAAGGTTCGACCTGCGGTCCTCACTTGTGGAACATCATCCTCGACGAGCTATTGGAGATCGACCTGCCTCCGGGCTGTCGCGTCCAGGCTTTCGCGGATGATGTACTACTGATCGCATCGGCTAAGTCGGCTTCTGATCTACAGACGAACATTAACACTGCACTACACACAATCACCGGTTGGGGCAAGGGGGTTAAACTCTCCTTCAGCCCCGCCAAAACACAGGCTTTGGCTTTTTCCACCAAAGCCAAACAGATAGACCTCATCATGGACTCTCACACTATACACTTCCAGAGGAGCATCAAGTTTCTTGGTGTTATTCTGGACGAGAAACTCAACTTTCACCAACACGTTCAGCACGTAATCAGCAAAGCCACGAATATTTTCAAAAAACTCTCTATTTATTGCAGACATACATGGGGGGCCCACCCCGAAAATATACGAACAATATATGCACAGGTGATCCAACCGATCATCACATACGCCGCTGGAGTCTGGGGACACGTGGCTAATAAGAAGTGCGTGAAGCAGAGGCTGCTGAGCATTCAGCGAGTCTTCGCCCTCCGGGCGATCAGAGGGTTTAGGACTGTGTCCACCTCTGCTGCCCTCGCACTCGCCCAGTTTACCCCCCTGGACCTCAAGGTCCAGGAGGTGCACCGGATCGCAGCCACCCGCCTCTCGGGCACGTCACCGTGACTTCCGGCGGACATCACACTGGAGCGTCCCACTCCTCCACATCTTCTCTTGCATCCAGCACTCAGACAGGCACCGAACATACACACTCTCTGGACCCAAGATGAGGTCCGAGAGTTTCAGTCAAAGCGCCATCCTAGTACAATTCACATCTTCACAGACGGGAGCAAGCTAGAGGACAGTACTGTGGGGGAGGCCTTCGTCGCCTTCGGCGAAGGCCAATGCCCGGTCAGTAAGAAGTTCAAGCTTCACGGCAGCTGTTCTGTCTTTCAAGCTGAACTTCTAGCCGTCCTCAAAGCCTGCGAGTGGGCTTCATCCAAAAATCACACAGCCGCGGTTATCTATACAGATTCGAGAGCCGCCATTCTCGCCGTCCAGAACCGCAGTAATACTCACCCCTTAGTCGCGCAGACACACGCCACTCTACACCACGCCTCCGGGACCTTCGAGTTTGCGTGGGTCAAGGCCCATGTCGGCATCGTCGGAAACGAGGCTGCCGACACCGCCGCCAAGCGGGCGGCCAAACTCCACAAGGCCCCGGACTACACACACTTTCCCATGTCATACATAAAACCCTACACACGTAGACACCACGCCTCAGTCTGGCAGGCGCGCTACGACAGCGAGCCACAAGGACAACATACAAAACACCTCTTCCCTACACTAAAAGACATAAAACAGCTACACTCACTCACAGACATAAGTTTTACATTCACTCAAACACTTACAGGACATAGCTTCACAAAACAATACCTACACAGATTCGGGATTTCCCCGGACGATCTCTGTCCATGTGATGGCGCCTCGGTCCCGTCCCTGAGCCACGTGTTCGAGGAGTGCCCGAGGTTCGCCGTTTTTCGCCTCGACCACCAGATCCTCTGCGGAGGCCTTGAGGTGGAACCGTTTGATATGGCATCACTTTTACGGCATCAGGAAGACGTCCAATCTTTTTCAAAACTATCAGACGCCATCATCAGTCGACTCAAGACCTTCAACGCCACTTGAACATATTGTAAATATTGTAATAATTGTCTATTCCATGTCTTTTATTGTTGTATTTTCTTTTTAGTCTTTTTCTTTTTTGTCTTCTTATTGTCTTTGTCTTTCGTCTTTTTCTCTTATTGTCTTTTAATGTAAATATTCATCCTTTTTTTTTCCCTGCTCAAGCTTACTTTTATTGTTTTGTATCAAAAGAATTGTTCTTATTTTTCACTTTCACTCCAATTACTACCATGTACATATAATTTTAAGCTCAGACTACTCAGTCTCTGTACCATTTTCTTATTTATTACCCCACCTCAAATGTACTATTATTTTTTACAAAACTCATCTCAAATTGCCAACATTATCTCATTTCATCATTCCCCATTTATTAATTGTTTTTACTATTTGCAACTGTAATTCTCAATATCCTCTTTTTCTTATATTCCTTTAATTATACACTCTTTAATCATCTCATAATCATCTCATAATCATCATCATCTCATCAGATTTGCAGTCGGCACCAATTGACATTGTATCAAATCGCATAGTCAACTTGGCCCGACTGCAACCCATCCAATCACACAAACAACTCAACTTAACTTTTTTACCTTGTTAGGCCGCGATTGTCAGTGCTCAGTAGCTGTCCGAGCTATTGCAGTCGAGCAGCAATGAGCACTGACAGTCAACGCAACCTTACTCAACTGTATTCAGAAAAAAAAAAAAAAAAAAAAAGAAAAAAAAAACCCTAAGGTTTCAAATATCAACTTTGTATGGAACTCGGCGGCAACACTAAAAACCACGCGGACGAAGTCGCGAGCGACCCCTAGTCTTAAATAAAGTGGCTACGTCATCTGTCATTATATCAAATACAACCATTACAGATTTCGTCCAGATTTCAATTTTTCTTTTAAATACTGTTATATGTCATCTAGTTTTTATTTAGGAAACATATTTAAATAAGATTTATAATATAAATCAGTTATTTGATAATTTTAATGGTTGCGTACATATTGTTATTTAAATAATATTATTAGTTAAGGAAAATTAACTTGGTTACCAATTCAATAAATACATTTTTATACAATTTCCTATATTTCAACACAATTGGGACAACTGTTAATATGCAGTGGCATATTAACAATTAACCCCAAAGTGCTTTATAATATTAACTTATGGATCTCGTTCCGTTTTGGGTTATGAAAATTTGGTTAATTTTTCACCAATAACAGTATACGGATCTGAATAAGAAAGATTAAAAGGTCAAAAAAATTCTCACACATTATTCCATAACTAAAATACACTTCATTATGCTTTAATGGAGATTATTACATATATTTTTTGATGTATAGTTTTTCTTTTCTATTTGTCTATTAATACGTTAATAGGGAACATTTTTTTTTTTTTTTTTTTTTTTTTTTTTTTATACAATCTAGGGCAATGCTTGACTACATTCCACCTGATGGTAAGTGGAATGTAGTCTTAGATGGTAAGGCGCATTGCCCTAGCAACCTATTCAGTCTTCTCTTGAAGACACCCACATTATATTTGGCCGGAAATACCGACGCAGGCAAATTGTTCCAGTCCTTCGCTGTACGCACTAAAAATGAGGAAGCAAAGCGCTTCGTTCGGACAGGTGGAATGTCCACAACAAAAGGATGGATACCTGCCGTGCGTCGGGACGTCCGGTGATGGAAGGGGGACGGGGGAACTAAGTCGTGTAGTTCCTGAGCACACTCACCAAAATGCATCCTATAGAATACTGAGAGGCTAGCAATTTTACGCCTGTGTTCAAGGCTATGGAGATCGGCTTCGACCAATTCGGTATCGCCGATAAGCCTCTTTGCTCGCCTCTCAATTGAGTCCAGAACCGCAAGATGAGACTTTGCGGCACCAGCAAATATGTGTCCACAGTACTCTACACACGACCGGATCTGTGCTTTGTATAAAACAAGAAGCTGCCCCGGTGTAAAGTACTGCCGAACCTTCGCAAGAACGGCAAGCTTTGCTGCTGCTGCTCTTGCTCTGGACTCAATGAACCGACCAAAGTTGAGGTTCGAGGAAATCTCTAAGCCTAACAACTGAAGCCTGTCACTGTATTCCAAGGATACATTCTGGAAAGTAGGAGCCAAGGTGAAAGGGCTCTTTTTGGCAGTGAACAGACACGTCTGCGTTTTGGTGGCGTTGAACTTGACAAGATTGGCATTGCTCCATGCGGAGACTGCCTGAAGTTTGTCATTCAAACGTTGCACCATGGCTTCTCTTTCAGACTGTACTTGATCTCGACCAGCCCGAGTACTCGGCAGATATCTTTCTACAACTGTGCTGTCGTCTGCATACCCATAGATACCGGGCTTCAACAGATCATTAATGTGCAGCAGAAACAGAGTTGCAGAAAGAACGGACCCCTGAGGCACTCCGGCATTTATTGTCAAGGGTTCCGAGGAACACCCGTCGACAACTACTCGGAGAGATCTGTGGCTCAGAAAGTCCGTTACCCAGCCGATCAGACCAGGAGATATACCGTACGCTGAAAGCTTGCATATAAGGCTCGCATGCCAGACCCTGTCAAATGCCCTCGAGACGTCCAGAGAGACGGCGACCGCTTCTCCGTTCTTCTCGATGGCCTCGCCTAAAATGTGTGTAGCATACACTAGGAGGTCCCCAGTAGACCTATTACGGCGAAACCCGTATTGTCGGTCACTGAGGAGATCGTTACCTTCTAGGTATGCTAGTAGGCGCGAGTTCAATACACGCTCCATAATCTTGCAGAGTATGGAGGTGATTGAAATCGGTCTGTAATTGACAGGGTCGGCACGGCTGCCTTTTTTGGGCACGGGTTGCACATTAGCAAGCTTCCAGGATTTCGGCACTATTCCAGTCATGAAAGAGAGACGATACAGACGTGTCAGTACAGGAGACAACTCAGCTGCGCATGTCTTGAGCAGAATGGCTGGTATACCATCAGGACCACTGGCTTTATTCACATCTAAACGACACAATGTTCTCCATACCTCTTTGTTAGTGATGCGGATTTCAGGCATCGAAATACCGCAGTGAGGAAGATGTGCTGGAGAAGCATTGCCATGGTCTAGATGCGAATTATCAGCAAACAGAGAAGCAAATACATTCGCTTTCTCTGTTGCTGTGTGGGCCAGGGATCCATCCAGCTTCAGCAGAGCAGGCAGTGAGGGCTGGCAGAAATTCGACTCGATCGCTTTCGCCAGAGACCAGAAAGCTCGACTGCCAGTTGGTCTGGCAGAGAGCTTTTCGCCATTCTTAGCGATTCGATCGAGACGAGCCTTCCGCAATGCCTTTTTGTAGGACTTGGCAGCTTGGTTAAAGGCTCTCTTCTTTATACTTACATCCGGAGTTTTGCGGCTTCGAGCATCAGCCCAAATAAGGTATGCCGAATGTTTTCGGTCATGTGCATGACGACATTCGGCATTAAACCATGGGCGAGCTTTGCCACCGATGGGTACGTCAGCAAAAGGAATAAAATACTCCATTGCCTGATGCACCACATCAGTTATAGCATCCGCGCAACTCGACGGATCCAAAGACGAGAAGCAGACCTGCCGCCAAGGATAAGACGCAAAAAAGTGCCGCATCTCATCCCATTCTGCTGACTTGTATTTCCATACTCGCCTAACACCATGTGGTTCGAAAGCTGGTGGGGAATATGTAAATACAGATTTCACCAGACAGTGATCGGAGGTTCCCAAGGGGGACGTGACCTCTACACGATACCTGTCCGGATCAGTTGTCAGCAGAAGGTCCAGGCAATTGGCTGTATGGCCTACCACATCTGGTACCCTTGTCGCTTGCCTCACCAGCTGAAAGAGGTCCAAGGACAACGCAAAGTTCCGCGCTTCTCTTCCAGCATGGTCGGTCTTCTGGTACGGGAACAGCCAGTCCTGATGACAGGCATTAAAGTCCCCCAGAAAGACGAGCTGCGCCGAAGGGTACTGATACAGAGCCATATCTGCAGCCTCACTGAGATACTCAAATAAACGAGTTGTCTCCTGGTCACCGCTGTGCGAACGGTAGACACAGGAATACAGGATTTTTTCGTTTCCTGTGTCCACTAAAACCCATAGGGAAGAAAAAGTGGGGTCTTCAAGGTGACGGAGACGCTGAATACAGAGGTCGTTCCGCGCATACACACTGACTCCGGCCCGTGAGCGAAAGTTGTGCTCTAACGAGTAACCGGGATGATCCAAGTATGCAGCGCTCAAAGGACATTGTATCTGCGTCTCCGTCAAAAAGAGCAAGTGCGGCTGCTCTGTCTCCAGGTGGTGGTGGACAGCTAAAAGATTTGAGTGCAAACCCCTTATATTAGTGAGGTGCACTTTATATGAGGAGGAGTGCAACCGCTGCTTTAACTTGTTCCCTTTTTTAAACTTTTTCATAAAAAAAATAAATATAAAAGTGAATAGGGATGGGAAATGGCAGTTGAACGAGGCGGTACATATCGAACCCGACGTCGAAATTGGTGATGTCTTGCCACTGGGAGGCTAGTCTGGAGACTGCGGGGACGCCCGAACCCCCCCAGGGATCGCCATCGGGCCTCCTCGTCTGGTCGCCAACCAGCACGATGGAGCCACCCTGGGATTTTTCGCAGCTGGCGGGGCAGCCTTTCGTGGGTGGCTAACCCACTAATTGGGCCCCCAACTATCTGCGGGCGGCCAGCGGAAAGCCGTCGCTTCGGATCCCGCTACCCTCCTCGACTAGACACCCGACAAAACAAACACCAACCCGACGTCAAACCGGTTCGCCAACGCACCGCAACTATTCAGACCCATTTCCCATAAACGGCTTCATCGAGCAACGTGCCGGAACACGACTAGGTCGCTTTGCGGCACGACTCTGCCCGATGGGTGGTAACTTTGCCGGCGACCGGATGTTATGGTCTACCACCAAGAAAAATTTAAAATGGTCTCAAATATTTTTTTTTCGATTACTTATTATCATCTTATTATAAACAAAACATTTTTTTTATTTACTAACCATTTAAGGCCATAAAATAATTTATGAAATGTGTAAATTAAGGGAGCGAAATTCAAAATTCCAAAACGCGCCACCATTGGTCGAAAGGAAAAGTGACGTCATTTGACACGCCATTCAAATTAACGGCGTCGAAGTTCATAATGTGGTATTAGTGTTACTGAGAAAAATAAATAATTTAAACCTATATTTTCGTGCTTAAAGGTTTTATTAAATAATACAATTGTTTAGGTAATCCTAAAAACATTGTTTCAATACTCAAACAAATACCTACAAACTCTTTTTCAATAGCATTTAGCATGCTACTACATATTACATTTTTAAAATGTTTCTTCCTCTGAATCATTTTCCACTTCACTTGACTGAGATAAATAACTTGGTTTGATAATCCGCAGATATAGAAGATATAAGATGCTATAGAAGTATTATCAGCTGTGTTTTCAGTAAACAATTTTCTTTTTACAGATAGTTTTACTGGTAAAACTGTTGTGTACCAATGTTGTGTTTTAAATGAGGAAATGGTAACAATGCTACATTTTGTTTTTCAGCCAGGTCATTCAGGTCAATCTTTGCCTTTTGACTATGCACATTCATGAGAATGTTCTCTCTGCTGGTGTTTTTGCCACAAAAATATATGAGGCACACCTCTTTTCTTCAAACTAAGATTACATTTTTCTTCTTGTTGTTTCGTTATACATATTACATTCAATACAATTGGCTGTATCTTCCTTAACCTGAAATAAATCGACAAAAATTAAAATTTCGTAAAACCAAAAAAAAAGCGGTTTTTATAGAAATTTAGACTGAACTTTTGTAAGCTAAGTTAGCTTAATTTTAAACTCAAATTTTCTAATGTTCTATACTTACTATATATTTAAACTATTAGATTAAACTTATTATAAATAAAGTATATTTACGTTAAATTGATCTTCACAACGATATAAACACGATTTAGGACATATATTATCCCTTTTAATTACCATACACCATTGTTTTTGTATTTTCGCATCTCTTGGAATACAAAAAACACTTTGTCGGGTGTTTTTCTAATACTATTTTTGCACTCCGGTACTATACAATATTTGTAAGATGATTTTTATCTTCTTCCATGACTTGTAAAGCAGTTAAAATTTAAAATATGTATGAAGTAACTAAAAAGTTCATAGTAAACATTCACTGGACGTGTCATCGTGACGTCACGCAAAGCGCGCGCAAAATGACGGCGTTTGAACGGCTCAAATTTACTCAATGTTTTTATTTTTTTATAGTTAACAAACTTTATGATGAGTAGTAGTGTAGAAAATTATCCTGTTTACCACACGTTTAATTAAGGCACCATAATAAGTATAACACCCAAAACATAACTAATATTGTGCTACTCGTATATAACTTCGCATAAAAAAATGTTATATTAAGAAATGATGTATTTAAAAATTGTACAAGCATTCTGGAATAAAATTAAATAGTTTAAACATTTTTTGCTACTTTTCTTTAAAGAAAGCCGTTTTTAATAGAAAAAGAAACTTGAATAAATTCTACAACCGTAAGACAGGAAGAAAATGCATTGCAAGGCGTTAGTTAATGGACCATTGCTTTTGCGGCAGCAAAATGCATTTGGAAGAAAGAGAATTTTAATAGAAGTTCTTACTTCCGTATTCCAGTTTTAAGACACGTATTAATAGTAAGTACATTTATGTGGGACACTTTTATTTTAATTATGAAATTGATTTTACTGATCAAATGATATGGGTCTGCTATAGATATTTAAAAAAATATATTAAAACTAAATATATCTTATTATAATTAGTATGTTATAATTATAATCTTTGTCATTATATCTTGACACATAAAAATATTTTTAGCAAACGAAAAAACTCTTTAACATAACACATCAAATAGGGCTGCCATAATACTAATACAGGAGTTTGTACAAAGTACACACAAATTTCTTCAGAAATATCTGTAAATATAGAAAAAAGTTACTGGTAATTAGTGGTATGTCGTAATTAAATAAAACAATTTTTTTTATCTCATATCTTGCTTGGAAATCATTAAGTATTTTTAAACTATTTAAAAAAAAAAAAGTGTGATCCCTTTGTGGCGAGACATACAATGGGAATCATGTCTCCAAACGTGAATTGAAAGGAGTTCTCTTTGATTAACCGTGCTTAAGAGAAGATTATTAATTTTGATGGAGGCGCTTGGGTGAAAGAAACATATTTACTTTGTAAGGTGCTTTGTAAATCATGAATAGCATTTGTTATTAGGTACGAGATTAAATAACATTTAGTTTTCTGAATTTGTTTAGTGAATTTAGAATTAAACTTTATTTTACATAAGTTATTCTCAAATATATTTTAAACCTCAGTGGATAGGGAATAGGGTAGGTAAAAGGATAATAAAAAAATATAAAAAAAAACAGGAATAGTTTTACTGTGACATTTTACTTATTATAATATATATGAATTATGAAATTGTATGAAAACTTAATCTATTCGCAGAAAAATCCCTTCAGTTATTAACTTTGTACTATAATATAACATTTGGTAGTACTCGTAGATATTAAATAAGCCATATGGTAATGTAATACAGTCAAATTTAGGAGAGGCTGTTTGGATGACTTTTCGGCTGAATGTTCTTCTCTAATTTTCCTTAAAAGTATCAAGTGTTTGGTAAATACATACATTTTTGTATTGTTTCTTTTGTATTTTGGTTTGTACTATATATCTGTGAAGTTTAATAATATTTACGTATTTATGTAAAGGCCTACAAATAAGTTTTCGCCGTTTTTTATTGAAGTTGAAGCATGGCCAGGTGTTCCTCATGATTTTCTCCTTTTTGGATTATCGTAATGGGTCCATTCTTATCACCATTTAGTATACGCTGAAGAAAATTCTTTCTTGTACGCCTGGGAAGCAGCATTTTACACTTGAAAAATCGGCGTTCAATATAAGGAGTCCAATTTCCTTGTTTTTGAATCATTCCCAACGATTTTTACCGATGTGAAATTGCTTGCTGAGTCACTCCTAATATAAGTGCAAGTTCTTCTTGAATTTGGCACTAATCTTGACTATAATTAACTAGTGGCGCTACCTTTTATCAAACGGCGAGAACTTATTTGTCTGACCTTAAATTATACGACCTGAATTATATATACCCTTATAAGAATAAAATTCTGAATGTAATGATTTGCTGCTCTTTAACACGTTGTTATGAATTATAATACGTTAACTTTATCTCTCAACTGCTTCATCAGGAATTGCAAATACGAAATGTATTTCGCGATATCCTTTGAAAAGATTCCTGAAAATTGTAACAATATTTTTAATTCCGATCGGTATAGATAGCAGTAACATATTTACATATTATATAATATAAATTCTTAGTAAAGTGAAAAAAAAAGAATAGTTGTCCTATCTTTTAGAATGAAGGCTGTAAAAAGTAATTTGAGTGAAAGAAAATCCTGGTTATGTGACGGCAATAAATGAAAAATATTTAGGTCATTTTTTTACGAGGTTTACACTAGCATGCACTTCACTTCACTGCGTAAGTAAGTGAAGTTCGAGTATATCTCGTTACCACTTAGCATTTCGATACTGGTTCTTAGAAATCAAGTCAAATCTTTTAGTTCAAGTGGTTTGTCTTAATGTTTTGAGATATAATTAATCATGAAATGTCAGCCGGTGAGTACACTTTTATTTATACTAATTTATTATAAAATAATATTACAATCTCATATTTTTTTTAATATTCAAAAACATGAATAAAATTCAAGTATTAAATTATTATACACTTTATTTTAATCCTGAATTATTTTATTTAAATTACAATTTAAATATAGGTAGAAATTTTAGTCAAATGTACCTACTTTCAAGATTATATTAATTCTTCAGATTTTCTATTTTATTTTAACCTTATTTTTAATTGGTATTTATATAATAAGGAATGAATTTAAATTATATCTTAAAAGTTATAAATTTGTTATCCCGTGAAGCTGTTGTCATTGCGTTTCTAGAAGCTATTTCATAACTTAAAGTGACAACGTAATAAGTTTTAAACTTATCTTGTTTCAGTTAACTAGGAGGATACAGAAGATATTACTATCTAATATTAGCTTTATACTACGACTTGATAAGAAAGTATTTGAATGCTTTGTAGTTATTATTTACTCGTAGCTAGCAGCGGGTCTGCTTTGTCTTTTTCTTATAATGTATCGCCATAATGGAATAATAATTTTAGAATATACAATTATTAAAACTCGTTGGTCGAGTGGTTAGCGCAGACGCCTAACGTATAACGACTCAATGGGGATCGGGTTCGATTCCCGACAGGGACAGGCATGTATGTGATGAACATAGATGTCTGTTTTTCTGGGTTTGATCGTTTATTAAATATGTTCTCAATATTTTATAATGTGTATTTCTATGTATTTGTATTGTTGTCTAACACCTTTAACACAAGCAAAATAATTTGCTTACTTAGGAGTTAGATCAGTGTGTGTAATTTGTCCTGTATTATAATTATTATTTTGTATTATTTTCAATGATGTTACAAAATTAAATAAATACAAAGTTACAACCTGTTTATTTGTTTAAAAAAAAATAATAATATAATTAGTGAATTTAAATTCTATAATATGCGAGGTACGATTTTTGAGTACTAAAAACTTATTTATTTTAATGTTAAAATTCCTGAATTATTTATCTTATATGTAATTTTGCTTAAAGATTTATATATATAAGATTAAATTACTTTTTTCATATATAATATGTTTTAAAGCTAATTAAGAAAGTCCCATTACAATAGCAAAATATAACAAGCTGATTTGATGAAGCGTAACTACTCTTAATTTTTTTTTAACTGCAACACATTACACTATTAACCATGCCATATGTATGTACATAAACATAACATATATGCTATGTATTGTTAAGTGTAATATTTATTAAAGAATAAAGCTACACATCTTGTAATAAAAAAAATAGTTAAAAATTACTAAAAAAACACGCTTTAAAAATGAATCGAACTAGAAAGCAAAAAATAATTGTTAATATGAGAAAAACCGGCAAAATATAATAAAGTATTGCGAAAAAAAGAGTGGAGTGGTGTGTGCCATATATCTCGATTTTGACTTATTTTAGGTGGTCAGATCCTATTGGAACATAAAAAATTGTAAAAGACAATTGACAGTACAATAACTAGATAAGATTAATTCATTATCCTCGTTAAGATCAACCGCGGTAATAATTTTTACAGATACTTTGACTGAGAATAAAATAAAGTCCGTAAATCATGAAGAATCTAGTAATTAAAAATTAATAATTATATTCATTTCTAAAAATAGTGTAATTTTTATTTCAGAATTTATTTTTGAAAATATTCAAGCACTACAATGACTTTAAGAATGTCACAAAAGTAATAGCACAAATCATCTTGGCAAGGATAACGGGACAAATTGATTAAATTATTGCATTGTCATCGGTCCTTGATAAGTATGTCAAAAATTCAAATTAATCCGACATTTTAAAGTAGGTCAAAATTACGTTCAAAGATTCCATTACATAATAAGCAAATAAAAGCGTGTTAAAAAAAAGTTATTTTATGGCACATACTTTTTAGACTAATGACACAAACCAGTGTACAAAAAGCATACAAATAAAACTTAAGTTTTACTTTTCTCAATACAATTCCTATTGCTAAAACAAAATCAGATAGCATAAACAAAAGTCGGTTTAATTGTGCTTCTGCTCGTTTTAGCGCTTTTGTAAAATTTTAATCTACTAGCCACTCTATTTCTCACGACTTATCACTTTGAAACTTTAGTTACTTCTTATATAGGGATTGGAAAATGTTTTTCCTATAAATACGTTAAAAGTTTTAATATAAATACAATAACAAGAGGTATTAGTAAAGATTATGAAACAAAACCACATAGAGAAATATTAAAGTGACACTTGTTAGTATATGTAGGTATGTCGTATCGACAAAATGTAGAATCGATATAATAGTTAGGATAGGTTAGTTTTTAAATGTAGTAATCACTGGTCAATAGTTATTAATTTATGTTTGGATAATTATCAATGCCTCAACAACGACCCATATTACATGAAGGCTTGAACTGTCCTTTGTTTTTATGTATATCATTTCACTTCCGGAGCTTTCAATGCTCGGTCATACTAATGACACTTCCATTTTGTACTTATTAAAAAATACGTTTTAACGAAATTAGTGAACAACAGAACATTAGTGTTTATGAACACCCGAAAAAAATCCGTACAAATCAGCTTTGAAATATATTAAATGCACAGTCATAAATCATAAACTCATTATTTTGCTCATTTGTACTACACCTGTTAAGTGGTCACTACAATTAAGCGCTACCACCTAAGTGTGCATTGAATAGAACTAGTATAGGGCTTGCGGCTTTTAGTTGCACTTAGGTATTTGGCAATTAATAGTCTATTTAGAACATTTGACTTCTTTATTAAATATAATTTTGTAATATGTGTGTGTTATACAAATAGTTCAAATAATTACACAGTATCATAATGGACGCGTTAATAGTAAGTAGTGCAGAAATTTCTTTTGTTATTTCTTATATTTTCTCGTAAATGATACTAAAATAATTCTAACCTATATTTATCTTCAAATTATCAATTTGGTCTCGGATAAAATATTTTTTTTTTTACACAATGAACTCAAGACGAAATAATATATTATATAGTGATGAAATTATAAAAAATTGTTGTTTATGTGAAACTTACTTATGATTATGAAAACCTATAGCTGTATTAATGCTTGTACTATATTTTTTAATAATAATTTTTAATCAGTGTGTGTATTTATTTTAACTCCGGTGTTTAATTAATGGTTTTAGCTGTCTGTTGATAATTAAGTTGTAATTTACATATATCTTAAATAATTGCAGAGTAATTACAGTTAACTCTATATGTAGATTTTAGTAATATTATTTAAATCAAAATCTAAACTACAGTTTAATTATTGATAATTAAGCGACCTTACTAGGGTGCTGAGTACGAGATACGGTAGCGCTGAGTAGACAGAAATATATCAGACCGCTATTGCACTGACGTATCATTGATTGGAGTGAGATCAAACAATACCCCTAAAATAATATGGAACAACTTTAAACATAATATTTTAACCCCCTGCACCACTTACCATAAGATAAACTTTCTGTTGTCACCCTGCCCTATAATAATCAAAGTGTTTAGGTACATTGTTACTGTATCGTACAATGTGTATTCTTAAATCCTAACATGTTTCCAGCTTGTACTTTAGTTTATTAAATTTGACTTACCTTTTTTGCCGCATGAATATTTCCTTACAATATAATGTACTTAATATTTAGTTTAAGTGTGATTTTAATTCTTATAAAAGACAAATTAAAATGAGTAAGTTTTCTGTAAATTTTATCATATTATACACAATCGCGATTTTGATCTTTTCATCCTTGGTGAGCTGGTATAAATACAAAACTTAGCACATTCGTTTTTTCAATAAATTTAATATCTGAAGTATTATGTTATCTATGTATGTATATTGATTATTTCTTTTTAAAAAATTGTTCGACTACGCGAATGTCTGGTACATATATGCATCTGAGGTGCTGGTAAATATAATTAATTGATGTTAAAATAAGCATTCGTTTTGTTTACGGACAGCGAATATACAACTGTGTCGGAATTTCGAAATCAGTTACAATGGCTGTCTATCCACTCCTTGCACAATGTGCACATTTTACTAATTATTAGAAAGAAGACCAATTGGATCGAAGTTCTCTGAAAATCTCTAAAAATCCATTATTCTAATACCATTTTCTATTCAATGCAACAAAAGAATTATTGATGCTGCCGTCATCTTTGAAAGTTTCTTCGCGAATATACATTTTATGGAAATTATTAAATTATGTAAATTAGTATGTATAAAACTTGTTGTATAGAACTCATTTAAATTATTACCAATTGAATATCTAAAATGACTGTTAATAAAAAAATCATTTAAAAAAATAATTAGAAAAATTATTTATTTGTAAAATTATCCTACTATTCCCTTTTTTATATATAAAGTTCATTTTAATGGTTATTGTCATTATACATCCTTTTTTACCCTTTCACACCCAACGACTACATATGACGTACAAAATGGCGGTTAATAATAATAATAGTAATAATAATAAAACTTTATTTAGAGCAACATAGCACATTTTCCAAAAATACATCACTCTTTACATTACAAACATTATGATAATAAATCAAAGCATATACAGAAAACAACATCTTGAACACGAAATCATTATATAACTTAATTGTAGTCTTAATTAGGCACAATAATTTTTTACACATTTATGGCAAATTAGATATTGGTGAATAATAAAAAATAAAGATACCTACTGCTCTTTCTTTAACTTTTCCTTATTAACTGCGCTTGTAAGTAGTATACATATAGGTATTACTCCATTTTAATGAAAAAACACAATGCACAATCATATAAAAATGACAGATTCCAAATTTAAATGTAATATTTTTAATTTTTAATTGTAACAGTATTTATGGCCAGACTGTCTATATCTGCTGTATGGGATTGGTAGCATCTACCCAGAACAATTTCTTAACATCAACCATGTAATTGTAGTATGTTTAACGGATTAATTTCGTGGATTTATACTATTAACTTTAAATTTAACACGATGTTTCGAATAGTTTCCGGCAATCTTGTACAAGGAAAGACGAGATGTTTGTGAATAAGTCACTTAAGAAGTTGTCTACCTCCAAGGATTGTATTCAATGGCTCAAATGATCAAACAAAAACTTTAAGGCTAGCTTTGATATGGTCACTTTTTACTAGCCTACCAGTTATTGAAATGTTCATGGGAAAGCTGAAGGATAACTTAAAATTAAACTAACATCTAGGTACTTAACGTTGAAGAATGAAGTGTATATATATATATATATATATATATATATATATATATATATATATATATATATATATATATATATATATATATATATGCATATAACAGTTGAAGGAGTTTCAACGGAGTCCTCAGTCGGAGGTTGTTTTCGACATTTATCCAAAAATGTTTTAAAGCAATTCTGTCATCAGCAAATTATACATACATATTTATACGCTTATAGATTTTGCAAAACAACAAATTTTCTAAGAAATAAATTAATGATAACATAACTCAAAGTTTAAAATAATATGGTTGATCTTTGTTTACGAATTTACATTTTACGAAATACAATAAAACAGTATTGTGAAAGCGGTATGCGGTAATGTAAAGCAGTTAAGTTAATGAGCAGCTTCGCGCTGACGATTCCGCTTAAGCCATCGCCAAATATTCTCCGCATTATATAATGGCGACGACGCGTAGCAACAGATTATGACATTCTTTGTTTGATCTGAATAAAAAGTAGAGAAAAAATATGCTATCATATATTATATCTCTGTAATCTAGGTAAGTCTCGAATTAGGTAACAAATTGTATACACCAAATTCCTAATGGTAAATAGTTTAGAATAAATCCGAAATTAACTAAACTTAAAACTCAGCACTATTAAGATATAATGTGATTATATATCTAAAACAAAATGCTACGTAATGACGACGACGAAAATCCAATACAAAACTTAACAGATCTGCTCAATCATTATTTACTTTTAGTGTTAGAAATTAAGTTCAAGATTTTATTGTACTTTTATTCCACAGAACTATTATAGGGAACTAACTCTCCAAGCTAAGATTGATGGTATATACTCGAGGATATTTTATATGACTTTTGAGATAAACTGTTGGTTGCAAAACTACACATTTTTAACTTTGCTACAACTACAAAGAAACAAAGGAAACTATTATTTCTTTTAGTTTCAAACAATGTACGCTAAATATATGTAAAAGTTTTGAAATAAAAAAAATAGTCTAGATATAGTTAATTAATCAATCAATCTATAAAGAACATAGGTAAATAAAAAGAAAGTCCAAAACTGACCCCAAGTAGAGCGTAGAGGTAAGTTGGGCAATCAAAATATCTCGAAAACTATCCACCGCACGCGAATGCAACATGTAGCGAAAAGAAGAGGTTGAGAGGAACTCATCCCTAGACCAAAAGTAGCAACTGGGCGCGATCGAGAAAAGTACCCACGCGCATTGGTTATTTTTTTATTAAAAAGAAAAATCATCTTAAGCCAGGATATTTTGTCTGTGATACTCAAATTTTATCCGTTTTCAATCAGGTAAGTGTTAATCTTCGGTAAATTTATTGCAGTTTTGATATTTATAGAGAATCTGGATATAATTCTAACCGGTTTTTTATTAATTCATTTTTGCTTTAAAATTTCGGGTTGGGGTTAGTTGAGCTACAGTATAATTTGGAATCAAACGGATGACATTATCAAGGTTTTTAAAGAAATTAAATGAAGGCGGTGATACGTCCATAGGTTATGCAACACCGAGGCAAGTATTTTCTGCCACGCAAGAAGACTCTTTAAAAAATACTAGTTACAAACGGTATCAATCTCCTATGGAGATTCTCCAAAAGACATTCGTCGCCATTGAGAGTGCTTTTAAATTTGGCAATAAAGTTCCACCCTCTTGGACTGTAAATAAGATGGTCTAAAAAGAATGGCTTACGTGACTCCATTATTTCTTAAATATTTTATTTTACTTTATACATATAAGTATTATAGTATTATAAATATTAAAGTCTAAATCTTTGTACGCGGTAGAAGTGGGAGCGAGAGGTATAATAGCAAAATCTCTCTATAGCCTACTTAAAGACCTTGGCCTTTCTAGAACAAGCATCGGTTCATTTCTAGAACGTATTTCAAAGGCGGCATTAGTAGGTTCTTTCCAAATTTGGTTAAGTAGGGAGAGGAGTGTGGAGGGTGAAGGTGAGCGTTTTTGCGTATAATAAAGGGGCCCCTTAAACCTACTCCCGGGTCGCAAGTCCCAGGCACTGCTTGCACTCCTCTCCTTGTAACGTGTTGGGCCCGGCACCCGCACGGTGAATCCATGGAATGCTAAGAAGTTAAGCTAAGCTAGGATCGTTGCTGTTTAGTAGATTCTGTTTTTACCTTATAGTTCCAAGAAATCTATTTTTAGTTTTGATGTTTTGTCGTTATAAGATTATAAATAAAAGTTTATTATCAAAATGTAATTTTATTATAAATCTACCTAACATAGGAGTTATGATTCGGATAAATTTTCTAAGTGCTCAACTAGCCCCGTAGCCTTTTTTTTTTTTTATCGTTGGAAAAATGCGTTTCCGCATCGTCACCCAGGCCAGGAAGGCGATGGCCGGGCGGTATGTGCGGCACCTGGCGACTGCCTAAGGCACCCCACTAAAAAACCTACGGCTGCCCTCATCGCTACAATGGGACGCCCCGGCGGAACTCCTCCATATAGGGGTACCCCGGGCAACCAGTGTACCCCTACCTCATAGACCTAGTGCAATGGCGAGAGAGGTCACCCCCCCCTCTCACCTAGGCCTACGGCTGGGAAGGAATGGGCTGAACCCTTCTCCTTCGCAGCCTCTCCTGCTGAAGCTCGATGTGACTATGTTGCCATAGCCACAGCCGGCTCCGTGCTGGGCTCCGCGCTCGAGGGTTTCGCATCAGGTGCTAATCCTCAAACTCGCGGAGCCTTGCACACTCGGCTCCCCAATAGGTGGGTCGCTGTGAGACCTCGGTCCGCACAGACCGGGCACCGCAAAATTCCGGTGCAAGTGGCTCGGGTATGCCCTTCACCACCGCACCGGAAACAGACGACGCTGCGATCGACCGCGGACGGGCAAGCCGCACGCACATGCCCAGGTACCAGGCACCTGAAGCAGCGCAGCGGCTGCGCCTCCAGAAACTCCACCCTGGCTGAGCTCCAGCCCACCAAAACTCTCTCGGCGTCGACCAAGGATCTAGCCGCGTCGATGGGGAGACGGGCAAAGGTAACGCCCTGGTCCCCATAGCCACCCCGACGGATCTCCCCCACGTGGAGGGCCTCGCCAGGGCAGTCAGTCATGCGACTAATCGCGTCGACCACATCGTTTTTCGTGGCAGAGTCGTCCAGGTCTTTAAGCCTTACGGCCACACGCCGGACAGGCCGGACGACATCTGCCACCCCACTCAACACTGGCCGAAGTTTCGCCGCCAGTGCCTCTGCCTGATCGGAAGTGTCCTTAGGCAGCTCCAAGAGCCTGGCTCCTGCCGCCGAGCGGCGAATCCTCAGCCCATCTCTGAGGCCGATGTCGCCGAGATTAACCATCTCGTCGGCACGCCTCAGAACATGGGCGTAGGTCACGCCCGCCTCTGCCACCCCGCTCTGCAGCTTCAGCAAAACCGCAGGAGACCGGGGTTTCGGCAGTTTCGGAGGACCCGATTTCGGCACGTCCGCCTTCGGTTTCGCCGAAGACGATTTCTGCCCCTTTGAACTGGCCCTGGGAACAACTGGCTTTTGGGGAGGGCCCTTCTTTTTCCCCTTGCCATTACCACCCCTACGGACAACCGTGGTCCAGGCCTTGGTTGTGCCGGGGGCCTTCGAGGACGACATCTGCAGGATCGGTGATTGACACCCCTGCAGATTGTCCTGTGAAGCCACAGCTGGCACCTTAGTGCTCCTGTCCGCCAAGAGAGGCGGCCGATAAGTCCACGCCGGGAGGAGACGCTCCTCGATATCTCTAAAGCGGGAGTTAATCAAAACTCCCACTGAGGACAACAAGGAGCTCCTCAACTCCTCAACTGCGTCTGATCCCAACGGCGGCATCTCCGGGGGAAGCCTTGAAGAGACGGAAGGCCGGAAGTTTCCACAGAGCTCTTGAGCTCCGCGAACTCGTCCCGGACCTTAACGATCTCCTCCCTAAGGAAGGAGACCTCGCGACGCAGACGAGCGTTATCGGCCCGCATGCGCCGCGACTCTTCGGGTTCACCCCTGCAAGCCAGGACACTCATCACTTCGACAAGGCCACTCGATGCCTCTTTAAGAGCCTTTATCATTGTGCCTTTTAAATTAAGGCTCTTTCTGCACACATTTAAAATGGACGCTGCATGCTTCCCAGCGACTGCTCGCAACTGCTCAGCGTCCATGTCGGATGGAACGGGAGCAAGTGGCGCCTCCGAAGAGAGATCCTCTTCGGAGCCCGGCGCACTTCTTGCTTCGACCATCGGTTTGCGGCGGGTCAACGCACTCAGACCGTGCTCAAAAGCGACCTCCTCCGCCTCCTCTTCCATGGCCCGCAACTCGGCCCTTGCCTGGGCGAGCCACTTCCGCGACCTTTAGGCGCACCCCGTCCACGCCGAGCGGTGTTACACTTAGCCACTGCAATACCGGACTCGGGATCGGACTCAGATGTGATCTCGGGGGAACTGCGGATCACCCCATAGGTCCGCTTCCGTCCAGCTGACGGCTGTGGTTCTGACAGATCGTCTGAATCTGTCAGAACCACAACCAGACTCTCTCCACCACGCCTCACACTGTTTTTGTTTATCCTGGTCGGTGTGGTGTCGACCAGGGCAGGGACTCCTGCACGTGAGCGGTTCTTGCCCCCCCCAGAGTACAAGGGGCAGACGGCAGTAGTGGCCGTGCGGGATTCAGCACCCGCCTGGGGACTCATTTTCGAATCACTCATTTCATAGGATTTTTGACGCCCTCATCCTTATACGATCCTTCGGCAGAAGCCGCACCTCCGGACCGACACAAAACAAAGAAAAGAAAAGACGCAGAAACACGAAGAAGAAAAGACAACATGACGACGACACAACGAAAAAAAGGGTGATTTTTTTATAGAGGTTTTCTTCCTCGCAGCCAGACTAACCGAGCAAGCTCCGTCCGTCCAGCCCTCGTTCCCGCTCAGTGCGGGCTTCCGAGATCTTGTGGCCGTGCAATGCTCGCTCCGGAAAGCAAGCAGCCACATTTGCTAGTAGCTGTCCGCGCCGGCCGAAGCCGGTGCCCCCCATATCTGGGGGACCCCCCCCCCCCCTATCCGCAACCCGGGGGACGCGCCAGATGGCGGCACTAGCGACAGCACATTGGAACTAGCCCCATACCCTCACCTTACTTGACTTTCTGCATTAAAATACATGAAGCTTCCAAATTCGACTTATTAGAAATAAATTATTATGCACACTATGCTAAGGGATAAGTTACTCGTCCATCAGTATGCATCATAAGCCATTACGAATTATCTTTGAGGAACTATAACCGATTAAGTGAAAAATGGCTCAACTATCCCCGCCCTACCCTACTTTCAATTTAAGCTAACAAAAAGATAGCAATATACAATTTATTTAAATACACAAAGATTTAAATAAAATAAGAAGTATTAACATTTATGTTAAATATTTTAAGTACCTACTTCTTTCCAGATATTGCAATAAAAATTTGTCATAAATTTATACAAAAAAAATAGAGAGACGAAGCTTCTTAGCATTCCATGGATTCACCGTGCGGGTGCCGGGCCCATCGCGTTGCAAGGAGAGGAGTGCAAGCAGTGCCTGGGACTTGCGACCCAGGAGTAGGTTTAAGGGGCCCCTTTAGTATGCGCAAAAACGCTCACCTTCACCCTCCACACTCCTCTCCCTACCTAACCAAATTTGGAAAGAACCTACTAATGCCGCCTTTGAAATACGTTCTAGAAATGAACCGATGCTTGTTCTAGAAAGGCCAAGGTCTTTAAGTAGGCTATAGAGAGATTTTGCTGTTATACCTCTCGCTCCCACTTCTACCGCATACAAACTAACTATAAATTTATTCCTGATCAGTTCGTTGGTCAGTTCGTAATACTTATTGAGCTTGAATGTGTGATCCCTTGGGATGTTTGTTTCCCAAGGAACAGTAAGCTCCACAAGTATCACGCGCCTCAGATGTTTCGAATACAGGAATAAGTCAGGTCTGGATGACGAAACACCAACATCCCCAGGGATTTTGTAATGCTTTTCATACGTGTCCATCATGAGAGTCCAATCAGGAGCCGCGCCTAATATTGAATAAGGCTTCGCTTTTGATTTTTTGGAGGAGCCTTCTTTTACGAATTCTACAGATCGTTCGGTGGTTGTTATACCCTTCCGCGCTCTTGCTACTGAAAGACTAACCGCTTCCCGTATAATTTCTAATACCTTATCGTGGCGACGCGAGTATTGACCTTTATCTAGAAGTACCCTACACCCTACTAATAGGTGTTTCGCGGTTCCTATTGCCTCCCCACAGATGTTGCAAGACTTTTCGGTGGCTTTGCCCCATCTTACTAAATTACTTTGATCTGGGAGAGTCATTTGGAATGCATTAAGATAGAATTTTAATAATGCCGGGGACCAATCATAAATTAAGGTGCGCCACTTCAAAGCTAGTGGAATACAAAAATCTCCTATGGTCACCCATTCGTTTTGAATTTCTAGGCTCATAGCGTGGAGTCGGTAATTATCGTTTTCGTCTTGTCGAATAAAAGATTTTGTTATGTCTATGTCTTGAACTTTCCTACTTGATCCTAGCCCTACTTTATTTGTTTGAGCACCTATCATAAACTTTTTATGGAATTGAAGTCGTGACTCGAGGTCTGAGGCAACTTTGTCTTTTGGGAGAGAAGTTACAGTATCATCTTTAGATTTTCCGATGATATGTCTTTTGGTAACTCTTAGATGTTTGTAGAGCTCCGATGGTTTCTTTAATTTTAATCCAAAATTGTTTCGGTCTCTAAATAAGGTTGAAGAGTCCGCTGAGTGCGCTAACCCGAGCCATAACTTCAATGTCTTTATGACGCTTGCATCTAACTTTGACAAAAGGGTTTTATTAATATCATAAACGAGGAAAGGCCAATTTAGACGTGATGTTAAAAAATTATCATAAATCCAAGCTTTTTTGACGTTACTTATTGGTTGGTTGTCTACCTTTTTGAGATCATTTAAAAAGCTATCGACTATTACTTCCAACGATGGAGTACGGCCTTCTAATATCGTATCTAATATCGTATTACATTCGTAATTGAAAAAAAACGTAAGGAACTTCGTTCCAAATATGACTGACAGCACAATTTATGTCTAATTTTATTATATTAAAACAAGTTATTTTGTTATTATCGGTTTAAAACTGGCACATGCACAAAATGAGTTCAAAATAAATTATTATTTACCTGTGACACCATTTAATTTTTTTAATAAAGAACATGTCCATTGTTATAATTAAATAACTCTGTTTTATTCGAAGTAATAATAACGATATAATTTACGATCAAAATTAAGAAAGTAAAAAATGTGATTGATTTTTATATTTAATTAGATAATATTCAAATCGTACTTTTTTGATGGAGTTATAATTTCTTAAATATTTTGGTAAAATGTAAATTTTACCGAAATATTTACATGTTACAACTACAATCTTTTTACAATTTTATCTGCACTAAATATACTTCTGAAACGAACAAGGATGGTTTATGATATAATGGTTTCTGTTTATGCTATTTCGTAAATATTATTTTCTTACATCTAAGTTTCATCTAATTACATTTAATTTCAAAATTTGTATAAGCAACGTTCGCATCCTTACCTATCCTTTAACCTATCTACATACATCAATCACCGCAAGAATCGAAGATGGCTCCATCTAGCGAAGTATATATTTCATTGCATGAAAAGGTATATAAGCCCTTACCCTCGCATCAAGAATATAGAAACCACGAACTACGAACCCGCTTGGAGCTCATAAAGTAATTAGTTATCATCAAGTCATTACCGCGACTCCTATAGTCACTACGAACTCATTGCCGCAAGTATATAAAACAAGACCCATCCAGACAATACTATAGTTCCGTGTTTATGGTGTACATATATTGTGACCAGTGCGCTTAGACTCCGGCAATCATCGCAGGAAGAAGAACGACGAAGAAAATCCCAGTAAGTCCTCCTTATACTTTTACCTATCCCGCGACGTTGCTTTCTTCTTATCTGAACTAGCTCATTCATAGTCAAATAACTAGGAACCTAATCGCCACTGGCACTCGTCAGTAAAACGCTTTCCCAGTTTCCCTTACCTTTTAAACTGATCGAAGCAGAACAAATTAAATTAAACAGATTATAAATTTTAGAAGACTTACTCTAACTTTCTACTAATTAAAAGTGACAAAATCTGTGAAAGACTCACTTATGTCTTATTCTAAGTCAACAGATTTACGCCATCAAGTTTTACGAAGTAAATATTATTATCTTATAGAAGCTCGTTTATTTAAAATATCAATTGATTTTTCAGCTCAGTGATAAATAAAGAGGTTGATTAGATTATTATCTTCTCGTGATAATTATTTTTTGTAAATAATAAGAAAAACTTAAATATATGTAGGTATATATGTAGGTATATATTACTAATATTGCTTCTAGTGTATATAACTACATTTAAAAAGGCTATAATTATGAAATAAATATTTAGCACGATTATAAATTTAAAAAAATGATTTTACAATTAATTAAAATACTAATTTTGATATTATATTTTAATACCCTAGTAATTAAAAAAGAACATATCTAGTAAAACAAATTTTAAAGGATGTAGATAAATACAGTAGATAAATCCACTCCCGATAAAACAAAAATGCTACCATTAATTTATTTTTCTATATTTATACATTTAATAGTCAAATATTATATTTAGAAGAATTTGTCCATTTAAAATTGTAATGAAAGCAAATGCATTACGTGCCATGAAAGTGACGGTCCATTACCCAAGTATTTGCGAATGCATTTTTCACGGTTGTACAATTTATACAAGTGGTTTAGTGAATTTACATTTATTTATAACATTTTGGACATTTAAAATATTTTAAAACTATTACAAATATTGCGGACTCATATTTATAAACTTAGAAAATAATATATCACAACACTCAAGATCAGTTAGAAAAATAAAATTTTCTAAATATTTTATGCAATAAAAAATCTCCACGCACTTTTGAATCGTCAATTATTATATCAAAATGTGAGTATAGAAAGTTCGTGAGTAAGCTAACATCAACTCGGAATACTGCTAACAATTTTGGTAATTTATAATTTTTTTGCTATAGCAGTATTCTTTTTCACCTTCTTTCTTATATTTGTTGTATGAGCTGTAAACCAGCTGTAAAAACGTATAAAGAGTATAATTGTTGTCCTAAAATGCACTGGTATTTCTGGCGATTGCACCATTGAAACCGAAAAGAAAAACAAAAACATATACTTTATTGTATATTTAAAAATTATTTATTAGTTTTGCGTACTTTTGTAAAAGGCATAATAATGAGCTAAATATATTTCGAAACACACTAGCGTTGGCTTCTACAATACAAAACCGTAGTACACGAATGAAGTCACTTTAACGTTACTAAAGTTATCCCACTTCTAATATTAAAAATCACTAAAATTTACGCTCTTTACCATGGTGTTATATATAATCGTTCACCTACCGTCAGGCTTAACAATTGGGGTAACGGACTGGACTGATCTATAGTAATACCACTTAGTAGCCAACACAGACCATCGATTTATGTAAGTAACCAAAACATATACTATGTGTTAAATCTATACGCATCGAATATGTTTTGAGTACTTCTTAATTACACTTTGTGTGTAGATTGTTATTATTTTTTATAAAGTCAGTCGCTAAATACAATTGCATGCGAAAGGACGTTTGTTTTATTAAATCATACTCCAATATACATAAGAAAATCGTAATTACTAAAAGAACCTTAAATACTACAACATATGGTCGACTTCGAGCCGGATACCTGTAAGGGTGCATCGAGCGGTCAATGCAAGTGAGAACAAAAGGCGAGAGATAAGAAGCTAAAAACCTGTTTTTGTTTTGCTTGTTTACGACTTAGGCGAGTTAAACGTTGAAAGACATTATAATTAATTGTTTTTGCAAAGTGAACTTAATACAGATTGCTTAGTAATTATGAGTAACAGTACTGAACAGTCTATAAGTATACTAGAAGATATTGCGGCATTGTTACAAAAGACTCAAATAAATCTTAAAAAGTGTCCTAAGCAACGGATGACCACTGGATATTTACAATCGAGAGTACAGTGTCTGGAAGATTATTGGGCTACGTTTAGACAAGCACATAATATAATGAACTCGTTAAGTCTACGACTAGAGAGCAGCGTAGTGTGTTACCTTATTTCGTAAATGAAGAGTTTTTTATACTAGAAGATAGATATTTGTGTATGAAGGGGGATCTTGAAGATTTGTTGAAATCTACAAAAAAACCTGAAGCAAATGTAAGTAACTCCTCGTCACGTGAAGAAGACGTTCAATCACAAATAAGGTTACCACGAATACAACTACCAGTTTTCACGGGAAATTATGAAGAATGGCCATCCTTCAACGATTTATACCTCTCTTTAGTGCATAACAGTACCACGTTGTCCGAAGTACAAAAATTACATTATTTAAAATCCAGCATATCCGGTGAAGCCGCATCTTTATTGAAGCACGTGCAAGTTACAAATGCAAATTACACTCAAGCATGGGAAACTTTAAAAAATCGATACGAAAATAAACGTTTAATAGTAAACTCGTTATTGAAAAGATTATTTGGACAGAAAAAGTGTAGTAGCCAAACGGCGGCGCAATTAAAATCATTATTAGATACCACTATTGAGATTATAAAGAGCCTAAGCAATTTAAAAGTTAATACCGACTCCTGGGATCCATTAATAATATTTCTGGTAGTACAGAAGTTGGACTCGGAGTCACATAAAGAGTGGGAACAGGCTGCGTACACTGTAAATTCGGAAGAGTTGTCTACACTTGAAGAATTAATAAATTTTTTAGAATCGAAATTTCGAACACTGGAAATATTAATGCCTACTACAAATACAAAAATATTTAAAGAACGAGTCCTCCATGTTTCATCGGATCAAAGGTCATGTGATCTATGCAAAGGAATACACACATTATTTCGTTACAATGATTTTATTAATATGCAAACTACTGAGCGGGGTGATTACGTTAAAAGAAACAAGCTGTGTTTTAATTGTTTGGCACCGGGACATGCAGTCTTCAAATGTAAGGTAGGTCCCATGTCTTGTCATATTTGAAAAAGACGTCATCATACACTTTTACATCAACAAAGACACATGGACGCGCCAGTAATAGTTAAAGAACGCATGCAACCGACGACGTCAACTCAAGCTGTTGAAGAAGTGAAGCAAATACATACGATGATTACGTCATATTACAATACCAAGCATACTATTGCTTTACTAGCAACCGCAGTAGTTATTCTTAAAGGACAAGGACACACTACTGTTTTAAAGGCACTAATCGATTCAGGATCTCAAGCATGTTTTATTAGTGAGAAGGCGACTCAGATCCTGAAACTCGAGAGAAAGCCTGTAGATTTTCTCGTCCTCGGCATGGAAGCTATGAAAGTTCGTGTGAAGTATGAAGTCAAGGTACAAGTTTTATCACGATGGGAATCTAAAGTCAACCTACCTATTCAAGCCTACGTGATGTCCAAGCACTTGACAACAAATCTACCTTCTAGTTCTCGGGTGGCGAATATGTGGCCACATTTATCAAATATCAAATTAGCATTTTATTAGTAACATCGATCTGCTACTGGGAGTTGATTAATATGCAGCATTACTACAGGAAGGTTTAATCAAAGGTCCACCAGGTACTACATGTGCTCAAAAAACCGACCTGGGCTGGATCGTGATGGGAGGAGTAAACATGAAGGTTAATTCGGGAGAAAAGTCCTTAACGGCCCTGATACAAGAGGTAAATATTGATAATCTACTGAAAAGTATATGGGAAGTAGATACAGAATCAAAACGACAGTATACACAATCAGAACGGTTATGTGAAGATATATATGAGAAGACACACAGAAGAAATGAAGAGGGACGTTACATTGTTAAACTACCTTTTAAAACACAAGAGCCACAATCCAAAGAAGGAAATACAAGAGATATAGCCTTACGAAGATTCATGCAATTAGAAAGAAGACTAAATCAGAACACAGAATTAAGAAACGAATACAATAAAGTGATAGAGGAATACATAAAACTAAGACATATTGAAGAAGTACCTGAAAAGGAAATAAAAAATAAATCAGTCTACTTACCTCATCACGCAGTAATTCGAAGTGATAAGGAAACTACGAAGACTCGGGTTGTGTTTGATGCATCCTGTAAAGGTTCTAACGGAGTTTCACTAAACGATGAACTTTTATCAGGTCCAGTTCTTCAAGAGGATCTCCGAAATTTGCTGATAAGATGGAGACTTCATAATATCTGTTTTGTTGCTGATATTGAGAAGATGTATAGAATGATTTTGATTGACAAAGCAGACACAGACTATCAAAGAATTTTATGGAGATGCAAATCTTCAGAAGAGATCAAGGACTACAGATTGTTAACTGTTACCTTTAGAACAGCTGCAGCTTCATACCTAGCTGTCAAAACACTTATGCAGTTAGCAAAGAATGAAGGTGATAAGTATCCAGAAGCTGCTAAAATTTTGAGTGAAGATTTTTACGTTGATGACGTCATGTCCGGTTGCGATGACGTAGAAAAGACCATACAAATCAGCCGTGAACTAAGAGCATTATTAAATCTTGGCGGTTTCAAACTGAAAAAGTGGTCATCAAACAGTAAAATATTTATGGAATCGATTAAACCTGAAGAAAGATCATTAAATGCTAAGTTAAAACTAAAGATTGATGGTACTGTAACAGCACTTGGCATAAAATGGAATTTGGGAAATGATCAGTTTGAATACAATTTTAACTTACCTGCTGTTGGAACTACGATCACCAAGCGGAGTATTCTTTCTGATATCCAGAAACTATTTGACCCTCTTGGTTGGATCTCACCTTGCATGATATTAGCAAAAATACTTATACAAGAACTTTGGCTTGAAAGGGTATCTTGGGATGAAACTTTAAATAAAACACTTGCCGAAAAATGGATGACGATACGTCTAGATCTTGAGCATCTCAGTACAATACATGTCGATCGATGGTTGGGCACAACAACTACTAACAAGGAATCAATGGAGATTCATGGTTTTAGTGATGCTTCCATTAAAGCATACGCAGCAGTTGTATATTGTCGTGTTAAAGAATCTGATGGATCATTTAAGACGTCATTAATAGCATCTAGAACAAGAGTAGCACCATTGAAAACCATCTCCTTGCCTAGATTGGAATTATGCGGTGCTTTGCTACTATCACGATTGATAAAACAAGTTGAAGAAGCTATGGCAATCCCATGTTCAAAGGTTTACACATGGACTGATTCATCAATTGTTATTTCTTGGTTGTTCGGTGACCCTGGAAGATGGAAACCATTCGTCGCAAACCGTGTCGGTGAAATAATAAGTAATCAGCATAGTAACCAATGGTATCATGTACTCTCTATTGACAACCCTGCAGATATAGCATCTAGAGGAATGTTAGTGGAAAATCTAAAGAAGAGTGACCTATGGTGGAAAGGACCAAAATGGTTATCTGCAGAAAAGATACAGTTCACAAGACCAAATGCATTATCTACAAATGTAGAAAAAAAAATGAGAAAGTACAAGTTTTAACAATAGAGAAAATTCACAGAAGACCATTACATTTACGATTTGAAGAATTTGATACATTGAAGGAGCTACTGAAAACTATTGTAATCTGTAAAAGATTTTTAAGGATCAAAACATTTTATGAAAATTTAAACAGCATTGTAAGTATAGAATAATTAGAAGAAGCGCACAAAATTTGTATTAAATCCTCACAAGAAGAAGAATTTTCGAAGGATATACAATGTATAAGAACAAGAGGCAATGTCAAAGGATCAAGTAATTTAAAATCATTGGATCCATATTTACATGGAGATGGTATTCTAAAGGTGGGCGGTCGCCTCCGAAACGCACCTTTGAGTGAGGATATAAAAAATCCTATTGTTCTGGGAACAAAAAGTAAATTAACGAAATTGATTATAGCGGAAGCACACCAAAAAACGCTTCATGGAGGAGTTCAACTCATGATGACATATTTGAGATCAAGATATTGGATTCTCAGAGTAAAATCGTTAATTAAACAATGTGTTCATCGCTGTTTATTATGTGCCAAACTCAATGCAAAGGTCAAGACACAAATCATGGGCGATTTGCCGTCAGTACGTGTGACTCCAGCACGACCGTTTTTCAACTCCGGTGTGGACTTTTGTGGTCCATTCCAGGTTCTGGCGAGTAAAGGCAGAGGATCTAAAACTACTAAATGTTATATCGCTATATTTATATGCATGTCTACAAAGGCCATCCATTTGGAATTAGTTGGTGATCTCAGCTCGGCGGAATTAATCGGCGCTTTTAAACGTTTTTGTGCTCGCAGAGGTAAATGCACTCACATATGGAGTGACCAGGGAAGAAATTTTGTTGGCGCTAATAAAGAGCTTTGTGATGCATGGAAGAAAGCAGGTCTGCAATTTGAAGGAGAAATTGCAAATCTATCGGCCGATGATGGAACCCAATGGCACTTTATTCCGGCATACACTCCAAACTTCGGCGGCTTTTGGGAAGCAGGCGTAAAATCTACCAAATTTCATCTAAAACGAATCCTTACTACACATTTGACGTTCGAAGAAATGACTACTATACTCTGCGAAATAGAAGCATGCTTGAATTTACGTCCATTATGTCCTATAAACGACCAACCAATTGAAGCTCTAACACCAGGCCACTTTTTGATCGGTGAAGCCCCGGTCATCGTGCCAAATCCAAATTTAAAAGACTTAAAAGTGAGTAGTCTCACACGCTGGCAATTTACACAGAAGCTACTTCACGATTTCTGGAATAGATGGCAGAAGGAGTATGTTACAAGACTTCAACAACGACCAAAATGGCTTAAGCGCGAAGTAGAATTTAACATAGGTGATATTGTTCTCATTAAGCAAGACAATCTACCACCGGGTAAATGGTCTTTAGGGCGCATAGTTTCTTGGTGGTAGACCATAACATCGGGTCGCCGGCAAAGTTACCACCCATCGGGCAAAGTCGTGCCGCAAAGCGACCTAGTCGTGTTCCGGCACGTTGCTCGATGAAGCCGTTAATGGGAAATGGGTCTGAACAGCTGCGGTGCGTTGGCGAACCGGTTTGACGTCGAGTTGGTGTTGGTTTTGTCGGATGTCTAGTCGCGGAGGGTAGCGGGATCCGAAGCAACGGCTTTCCGCTGGCCGCCCGCAGATAGTTGGGGGCCCAATTAGTGGGTTAGCCACCCACGAAAGGCTGCCCCGCCAGCTGCGAAAAATCCCAGGGTGGCTCCATCGTGCTGGTTGGCGACCAGACGAGGAGGCCCGATGGCGATCCCTGGGGGGGTTCGGGCGTCCCCGCAGTCTCCAGACTAGCCTCCCAGTGGCAGGACATCACCAATTTCGACGTCGGGTTCGATACGTACCGCCTCGTTCAACTGCCATTTCCCATCCCTATTCACTTTTATTTTATTTTTTTATGAGGAAAGTTAAAAAGAAGAAAATGTTTTTACAGCGGTTGCACTCCTCCTCATTTAAAGTGCACCTCACTAATATCAGGGGTTTGCACTCTAATATCCTAGCTGTCCATCACCACCTGGAGACAGAGCAGCCGCACCTCTTCTTTTTGACGGAGACGCAGATACAATGTCCTTTGAGCGCTGCGCACCTGCATTATCCCGGATACACGTTAGAGCACAATTTTCGCTCACGTGCCGGAGTCTGCGTGTACGCGCGGAACGACCTCTGTATCCAGCGTCTCCGTCACCTTGAAGACCCCACGTTTTCTTCTATATGGGTTTTAGTAGACACAGGAAACGAAAAAATCCTGTATTCCTGTGTCTACCGTTCGCACAGCGGTGACCAGGAGACAACTAGATTATTTGAGTATCTCGGTGAGGCTGCTGATATGGCTTTGCATCAGTACCCTTCAGCGCAGCTGGTTTTTCTGGGGGACTTTAATGCTTGTCATCAAGACTGGCTGTTCCCGTACCAGAAAACCGACCATGCTGGAAGAGAAGCGCGGAACTTTGCGTTGTCCTTGGACCTCTTTCAGCTAGTGAGGCAAGCGACAAGGGTACCAGATGTGGTAGGCCATACAGCTAATTGCCTGGACCTTCTGCTGACAACTGATCCGGACAGGTATCGTGTTGAGGTCACCTCCCCTTTGGGAACCTCCGATCACTGTCTGGTGAAATCTGTATTTACATATTCCCCACCAGCTTTCGAACCACATGGTGTTAGGCGAGTATGGAAATACAAGGCAGCAGATTGGGATGAGATGCGGCACTTCTTTGCATCTTATCCTTGGCGGCAGGTCTGCTTCTCTTCTTTGGATCCGTCGAGTTGCGCGGATGCTATAACCGATGTGGTGCATCAGGCAATGGAGTATTTTATTCCTTTTGCTGAAGTTCCCGTCGGTGGCAAAGCTCGCCCATGGTTTAATGCCGAATGTGGTCATGCTCAAGACCGAAAACATTCGGCATACCTCATTTGGGCTGATGCTCGAAGCCGCAAAACTCCGGATGTAAGTACAAAGAAGAGAGCCTTTAACCTAGCTGCCAAGTCCTACAAAAAGGCATTGCGGAAGGCTCGTCTCGATCGAATCGCTAAGAATGGCGAAAAGTTCTCTGTTAAACCAACTGGCAGTCGAGCTTTCTGGTCTCTTGCGAAAGCGATCGAGTCGAATTTCTGCCAACCCTCACTGCCTGCTCTGCTGAAGCCGGATGGATCCCTGGCCCACACAGCAACAGAGAAAGCGAATGTATTTGCTTCTCTGTTTGCTGATAATTCACATCTAGATACTGGCAATGCTTCTCCAGCACATCTTCCTCACTGCGGTATTTCGATGCCTGAAATCCGCATCACTAACAAAGAGGTATGGAGAACATTGTGTCGTTTAGATGTGAATAAAGCCAGTGGTCCTGATGGTATACCAGCCATTCTGCTCAAAACATGTGCAGCTGAGTTGTCTCCTGTACTGACACGTCTGTATCGTCTCTCTTTCAAGACTGGAATAGTGCCGAAATCCTGGAAGCTTGCCCACGTGCAACCCGTGCCCAAAAAAGGCAGCCGTGCTGATCCTGTCAACTACAGACCGATTTCAATCACCTCCATACTCTGCAAGATTATGGAGCGTGTATTGAACTCGCGCCTTCTAGCATACCTAGAAGGTAACGATCTCCTCAGTGACCGACAGTACGGGTTTCGCCGTAATAGGTCTACTGGGGACCTCCTAGTGTATGCTACACACATTCTAGGCGAGGCCATCGAGAAGAACGGAGAAGCGGTCGCCGTCTCTCTGGACGTCTCGAGGGCATTTGACAGGGTCTGGCATGCGAGCCTTATAAGCAAGCTTTCAGCGTACGGTATATCTCCTGGTCTGATCGGCTGGGTAACGGACTTTCTGAGCCAGAGATCTCTCCGAGTAGTTGTCGATGGGTCTTCCTCGGAATCCTTGACAATAAATGCCGGAGTGCCTCAGGGGTCCGTTCTTTCTGCAACTCTTTTTCTGCTGCACATTAACGATCTGTTGAAGCCCGGTATCTATGGGTACGCAGACGACAGCACAGTTGTAGAAAGATATCTGCCGAGTACTCGGGCTAGTCGAGATCAAGTACAGTCTGAAAGAGAAGCCATGGTGCAGCGTTTGAATGACAAACTTCAGGCAGTCTCCGCATGGAGCAATGCCAATCTTGTCAAATTCAACGCCACCAAAACGCAGACGTGTCTGTTCACTGCCAAAAAGAGCCCTTTCACCTTGGCTCCTACTTTCCAGAATGTATCCTTGGAATACAGTGACCGGCTTCAGTTGTTAGGCTTAGAGATTTCCTCGAACCTCAACTTTGGTCGGTTCATTGAGTCCAGAGCAAGAGCAGCAGCAGCAAAGCTTGCCGTTCTTGCGAAGGTTCGGCAGTACTTTACACCGGGACAGCTTCTTGTTTTATACAAAGCACAGATCCGGTCGTGTGTAGAGTACTGTGGCCACTTATTTGCTGGTGCCGCAAAGTCTCATCTTGCGGTTCTGGACTCAATTGAGAGGCGAGCAAAGAGGCTTATCGGCGATACCGAATTGGTCGAAGCCGATCTCCATAGCCTTGAACACAGGCGTAAAATTGCTAGCCTCTCAGTATTCTATAGGATACATTTTGGTGAGTGTGCGCAGGAATTACACGATCTAATTCCCCCGGCCCCCTTCCATCATCGGACTTTCCGACGCACGGCAGGAATCCATCCTTTTGTTGTGGACATTCCACCTGTCCGAACGAAGCGCTTTGCTTCGTCTTTTTTACTGCGTACAGCAAAGGATTGGAACAGCTTGCCTGCGTCGGTATTTCCGAAAGAATACAATGTGGATACATTCAAGAGAAGAGTGAATAGGCTGCTAGGGTAATGCGCCTTACCACCTTCGACTACATTCCACTTACCATCAGGTGGAATGTAGTCAAGCATTGCCCTAGATAATATAAAAAAAAAAAAAAAAATAGTAGATAAATTTCCTGGTCCAGATGGCCAGACTAGAGTATATAGCGATAAAAGTGGTGATAGTGTAGTCAAACGATGTGTCACAAAACTGTGTACCTTACCAGTAGATAGTAGTGCCTAGTTCATGGTTAAAATAAGATAAGTTATAATTTTTTATATAAACAATATGATTATGTATTGGAATAGGTGGTATTTGTTTGTATAATCTTCCTTATTGAAATGTATTTTGTTATAGTTACACGGTAGTAATTTTGTGATTGCCTTATATACTTAAATATTGAATAAATATACAATCATTATGTTTAAAAAGGACTCAGAGGAGTCCTTTGGTGGGCGGTATGTTAAATCTATACGCATCGAATATGTTTTGAGTACTTCTTAATTACACTTTGTGTGTAGATTGTTATTATTTTTTATAAAGTCAGTCGCTAAATACAATTGCATGCGAAAGGACGTTTGTTTTATTAAATCATACTCCAATATACATAAGAAAATCGTAATTACTAAAAGAACCTTAAATACTACAACACTATGTATTATAAGTATAATATTAATGTTATTTATTACTTCAATATAGATGTTACTCACAGAATGTTTGTCAGGGCTTGATTATTGAATTTTCTGATATTGGATTACTATAAAAAATATTGTTAACCCTCAGCTGAAATTATAATAAAAGAAGTTAATAAAAATTTGGCAGAGAAAATTTATGATATACAAATTCAAGATACATGCAACTGTATTTTTAACAACGAATAGTAAGAATCCTAAAAATGTTGTCTATATCTCTCGGCCGAAATACTGACACCTGCTCGCAGAAGGTCAGCATGCAGTTGCTTTTATAGCTCTTTATTTTTCTAAACGTTCTTCAGCTTTCTACACGTTTCGTACGTTGAAGGATAAATAAAACAGATCTTCATCTCAAAGATGGCAATACATTTACAACTTTGCATACTTGGGCATGTCTTTATCCCAATAAAATTTATAGTCCCATATAAAAACCAATAAAATCTATATTTTATTATGGTATGTTCTTGGCAATATATTGATTTAAAACCAAAAAAAATAGTATTGCTTTTTAAAAAAATACGGTATTTATAAGTAAAATAGCTTACATACTAGAAGCCAATAAATAATCTCGCATATTGTATATTAATTATTAACAATATACTTTTTATTACGTCTGTCTGCGACCCCATGCATATAATTATTTTAAATCACAGTAGTCACTGCTGATATTACAAGATGTAAGAAAATAATATAAGTTTTGATGTTTCATAACATTAGTAAAAATATAATATAACTTACTCACAAACTTACTTGTCAGGTTACCTAGGTAGTTCTAGAGAACTCCTTTTTTGCGTGTCTATGCCTAAAAAAACTATGCCTAAAAACTTACTTATTCGGTCCCAAAATAATAAATAAATAGTTAAATGTATACAAGCAGAGTCACAAATTATATAAGTTATGTTAAACTGCTTTTGGTAAAAAAGTAATTATTACGAATGCTTAGTGAACACTGTCAAATTAGAAGGAATGTTTCAAGGCGGTAATGTCTTTTTCTTATCCACGCCAAGGATGTCGCGAGTAACAGATAACAAATAGTATTTACACAAGAAGATGTAGTAGATACACCATCACCGCTTCAATTGTATTATATACCATAATTAAAAAAACTTTGAGCAATTATAATCATAATTTTAACTTATTTTTAATGATAAAAGACTGAATTTAATAGTATGCAATATTAGTATTTATTTAAAATAGTCCAGGATACAATATAAAGTAAATTCTTACAACATAAATAACTACAGCAAACTCTGAAGTGGAAGTGCCATGAGAAACATTGTCAATAGTTCATTCCAGCATGAACGTTATACAAAGTTTGCGGAATTATTCTATGATAGAACGGAATATATGTCTGTAGAAAGTCTCTGAACTTATAACAAAACAAAACTTGGTTTACATTTATTATTATTACATACAAAAGTTTTTATTTATATTGCATATATACCTATATATATTTGTTTTCCTTGGAATTCTCGAAATGACTTCGGTTTCACTATAGAAAAGACTAAATATGTACGTAAAATGCTGGTGAATTAATTTAAATTATATCATGAAAAAAAATATTAGAAACGCCATACTTAAGTTTTATACCACGGAAAAAAGAAAAATCTTTTAAAAACACAAGACTCCAAATTCCAACGGTAAAACAATAAACGCCAAATGTTAAGATAAAATATATTTAAATTGCAGATAACCTAAAGTGCCTATACTTATACAATTTCAACTGATCTTAAACCCTAAAAGAGACAATAATGCCGTTTATATCTACTCCCCAACCGTTAAGTATCGGTTAAAAACACTTAGTTATGTCAATCCGGGTAAAGAGTATTAAAATTCTATGAAGTATTTACTTCTGTTAAGTTTTAGGAGATTGAAATATAGAAAATATAAAATATATTAACTCCCTTATCTTATTTTATCGAAATGGTCACATATAAATACAATTAATGTAAGGTTTATTTTAGATAATAAGTAATTATAATAATAATAATAATAACATCACAGGACAAATTGCACACATTGATCTAACCCCTAAGTAAGCAAATTATTTGTTTGTGTTAAGGGTGTGACACAACGAAACAAATACATAGAAATACACATTATAAATATTGAGAATATATTTAATAAACGACCAAACCCAGAAATACAGATATCAGAATCGAACCCGAGCCCCGTTGCGCCGCTATATGCTAGGCGTCTGCGCTAACAACTCAACCAACGGGGCGTTAAATTGATTAATAATCAATATCAAGATTGTTGTTTTCCAATAATATTTAGATATAGTCTTAACTACAATAAGAAAATAAGTTTTTAGTTTGTCTATTACAACATTTGTTCCATCGAAATTGTATTGTTTTGTTTTATGAACTATTTCTAGTATTTACAGTAAAACATATAAATGAATGGTTATGTAAAGTATGTTATGTAGTATATGTAATTGTTATGTAAATATGAACCTTCATAACGAAAATACATCCTATTACGATAATCTATTATAGACTGTAGTAAAACTCGCCAATTTACAAAAAGGAAATAAAGTTGTTTTTGTTAAATATAAATTATATTTATCGTCTAATAATCGTTATTACACTAACATTATTTAAGTGAATGTAATAAATACCATTTTTATTTATTTATATTTTTAATATTTAGTAAGTTTAATAACAAGAAGAGTTACCAACTAAATACGGCTTTTAAATATTATTATAGGTAAATATATTATACTTCATCGTCATGTATTAATTTACATAGAGCTTAAAATATTTCAACAACTGTATATTATATCAAAATGTTAGCGCCCCATAGCATTTCCATTTCAATGATACTTACAGCAATGACCACTTACCAATAGTTTCAGACATGTTACTCATGTTGTAACTATGTCTTAAGGTATTTTGATATAATATAGAAATATAATAATCAGTACATAGAATATTGGTAACTGATAACAGCTTTACACTAATAAAATAGTACATCTTAGATAAATGAATTATTTTTAGTGCGCAACTACTGCACTTAGTACTTTATCTGTGCGTCAGTCTGTCAGGAGCCAAAAATAACGATACGTATAAATGGTTAGTAGCCGATGACTGATTTATCTATAGTTTGATTCATGATGTTGCAACTAAAACTATAAACATGATACGAACTTACTTTATTCTGATCTCTTTTTGGTTGTTTTGTATTAAAAACTACTTTTATAGGTTATATTATTCTTAACAATATATTAGTGCACATTGGACGTATATCAATCAATAAATGAAATGAAATAATACAAATGTTGCTTTTAAAATATGGTAAAAACAGAATAAATTGAAATAAAAGTTTTATTACTTTATTACTTAATTATAAAAATAATAACATCCGAAACACACAAAATACGGATAACACAAGGTATAAAAAAATAATTAGCTACCTTATAAAATAACAGTATGTTGTCGAACTGTCTGAATATTCTAGCACCTTTGTAGCTATACTTCGAAAGCAAACAATAGAACTCGAGCTTTCTTTAGAATATGGAGCGACGAGAAGTGGTGTCATTAAGCAGGGAAAATAATTTTTGAAACGGCATTGTTCCAATATCGCTATCGACTTTATTGTTAATAAGCAAAAGGTTCAAATTATTTAGTAAATTAAAAAATAATAAAACTCCCGATTCATAAAGACTATTGCACGTGCTGTCTATTTCATTAGGTTTTCGAAAAAAGTATTAATGAGGACATAGACTATACGATTTGATATTGTTATTTCGTTATTTATCTTGGTAACTTACTTGCATTTCGATTTGTTACTTTATTTAGCGATCCGTCAACGACTTCAATAAGCACATAATAATATTGTTTTTAACCTTTTGTGTCGTTTTGTAACGGAGGTTTTTTAAAATTATTATATGATATTTATAATTAGTTTTTTCTGCATTTTAAAATTATTTTAGAGGTTTTCATGTTATACTAAATTAACCAACGAACAAACTAATTTTCACTTGTTTAGGCGTTTTCTATCAAAATTGTATAAGATCTTTTCACCTGCACAAATAAAAGCTCTATATGTTGGACGACTGCTTCTATTTCAACCAAACATAGTAAAGAGCTATCTCGACGAAACAAGCTTTCGATTTAAAAAAATTGCATTCAAAACCCTTCTACGCCTTTTGGTGCTACGTTGCTCTATCTATACATATAATAAAATTGTCACTGATCGATTTCTGTACTTGGAATATATCTAAAAAATCATAATTGGGGCCTTTTTATAAGCAACAGAACTCAAAACAATGGTTTTTCATTTTGTCTGTCTGTATATCTGTATGTCAGTATGTCTGTGTGTCTGTATGATTGTGTTCGCTAATCTCATAAACGGCTTAACCAATTTGGATGCAGTTTTCAGTACTATATTTTAGTAGTCTTCACTTAACATTTAGTGTTTTTTTCATATAAAGCGGTTAGGAAATAAAAAAGTTATTTCAATTTATGTCAAGCACGTAATAGGTACCATGCAAATCTTTTTCTACACATGTAACAAATTTATAGAGGAGTATAAAAAAATATGTACCAGGATGTGAACGAATAATTAACACAATCTTTTTCTAACATTTTTGAATTTTTTGTCTATCTATCTATTAGGTACTCTTTTAGTTGTGCACGCAACATATATGTGGCCAATGTAAATTACTTTTATACAAAAAAGTTTGAGCATCATTCTGAATAGTTTTTCACTTTTATTGCACACATAACTTTATCAAAAGATATAAGTATTTAAATCATTTAAGAAATGTATGTATATCTATACATATAATAAAACTGTAACTGATCGCTGTCTTTACATAGAAACTATTTTCAAAAATTCATAAGGCTGGGATCTTTATATATTCGCAAGCAAAAACCATGGTTTATCATTTTGTCTGTTCGTCTGTATGTTTGTATGTCTGTACATCTGTATGTATGTTTGTGCACACTAATCTCAAAAATGGATTGACCGGTTTGGATGCAGTTTTCGGGAATATATTGTCATTGGCTTCACTTAACATCAATTGTTTTCTCAAATAAACAAATAAAGAAGTTAATAAACTCTTATTTTCGTATCATTGCGGTAAGTTTTTTTTTTCACGCAAAAACTACTTGACGGTGTTTGATGGAACCTTAAAGGTTTATAGTGTATATATGGGTACGTTATACGCGTACGAAGTCGTACAGCTGGTAATTTACTTAAATACTAAACGTTATTCTGTTGGATCAATTTATAGGTATATAGCTTAACGCATAATGATAAAAGTGTAAATAGTAAGACTTTTTACATAACATAATGTTTTATAATTGCTTGTTTTAAATTATTTATGATATTTTTAAATTTTTTTTTTTTTTGCTTTGATAGTATAATACTAGGTATGAAACAATACAATGTTATGACTTTATTAGCCAACATATTTTATTAACTTATTAATAAATATTTATTTTTAAATGCTTATGATTTTAAGATTTTTCTGGTCCACATAATTATTAAATCTAGTAAAAGTGATAAAAGTGTCTATAAAAATATAAATTTTAAAGTTAATTTCAAATATCAACATATATAGCTCATTTTATTGAAGGTTACGCTAGAGCACTCTCTGGAAGGCCTCGCGGCAGTAGCATATTTTGTCGGTGCGCATTGCATAATTGAATTCAAAATTCCTAAAGCGACCGTAAGCATATTATGTCCAGCAGCAAAATAGAGAAAACGTAAAAAAAAATACTCCAAATTTAACATTTTATGCATAATTAATCTCCTTTTATGTTAAAAAAGATTATCATAATGTGAAAACTTAAGTCGAGTTAGTTAGTGTCGTGTTAGTTAGTAGTTAGTTGGATTAGTGTAGACGCCTAACGTATCACGGCGCAATGGGGCTCGGGTTCGATTCCCGACATGGGCAGGCATGTATGTCATGAGCATATATGTCTGTATTTATTTTTTTTGGTCGTTCAGTCGTTTTTGGTATTTCAGACAAAATAGTTTACCTAAAATTATATTAATTAAATAATTATATTTAACCCGGCGAGCGAAAGCTTTCTAATCTTTACACGGAACGTAAGGTGGGTGTAGCATACCCGTAAAATGGACTACTCATTTTGGTGTATTCATTTTATTTTATTTGTTTTTTTATTAAATTATTTATTTATCATTAAATAGATTGAGAATAAGGAATAAACTATTTAGTTTATTTCTTATTCTACATCTTTCAACTTTATTTTAAAAAAATAAAATATCAACAATTTTTATTTCAATCTAAAATAAGACTTGGTATTATAAGTTTTATAATAAAATCGACTATAAATAAACAGTAAAAAAATTGCTTTTTCTTTTATCTAGTACCATTTGAAAACAAATGAGATATAAATTTATAGTTATGTACTAGTCAAACTTCTCGAAATCGTCTTCTGTTTCAGTGCAATTTAATTTATAATCCGTTCCAAGCCATTTCAATTTTAAAAATTATCTATTTTTAAAATTGAAATTACCTTCACGTAATTAACGTATTTATTGTACATAAACATACTATATTGTTAGTTATTTAATATACCTATCAGAGTATTAAAATATGTGTTAAGACGGTTGCTCTTTAGTTATTAACGCAACGCACACAAGAAAACGAACGCAAGGATATTGCGAGCCTCTCTTTTGAACCAACTACAAAATATACCCTTTGCAGATTAAAGACCGTCAAGGTCTTTAAATGATTATTTGGAAGCTATTTTAGAGAATGTTGTATCAAATCTATGCATCTGTGTCTAAAGTATATAATTGTATGTGGCGATTTGAAAATAAACAAACTTGTATACAAGAAATGTTTTTAAGTATAAAAAAATATTTTCTCAAGGGTCAGTACATTTCAGTCACAACACACATTCATGTACTAGAATAATTTTCTGTAAAAAACTAAGTGACATCGTAATGGAATAATTCTGAGCACTCTACAACCAGCTCTGCTATCCAGAACAATTTAATGCCAATTTGGTTTTTTATTCCCTCGGGACATTGCTTCTCGGTGGCTTTTTAAAAAATGTTATGCTTAACGGTCCCGAAGATTAAAAAAGTATTATAATTTTTATTTTCATGTCGACATTTATAATTGGCAGATGGATTGAATTGGTTCAATAATTTCCGGTTGTTTAAAAATAACTTTGTAGTAATGTGTCGGATTTAACTAAATCATGTTATTCCTCACAAAAATGTTTTTTTTCCAAATGCAGTCCTAATTGCTTTTACAGCAAATATTTTAAATTAAATAAAGTTCTAAATCGTTTCATGGACAATGAACCATTTACAAATGCAGTTTTTAGCTTTTAACGGCTTTTCCATTTACATTTTAAATTTATACTCTTAATTTTTACTTTTAATTACTTTATTGGGTAGAACTTTAAGAGAGATCACTTTGCAGCAAAACTTTTAGTACGTTTATTTATTTATATTCCTGATTATATTCATTTTTATTAATCATTTAAGGAATATATTTTTATATAATAGTAATAATATTACGTTTATTCGTTTTTTCATATAAATGTCTACTTTTGTATAATGTGTTATATGTGTACTTACATTATAATTAAATTTATCTAATATCAAACTATTAATATTGTAAAGTTCTAGAAACTTGAAAACCTAAATATGTAACTCCGAGCAAAATACCTCCGGCAACATCAAGTTCGAACAACAGCATGATGTTAAAATGGAGTTACACAATTGTTACGAGTACAGTCATGGGACTCCGGAGTCAAAATACTAATATGCAAGTACATATCACATAGACTTAAAGTTACACTGACATATTAAGGGTGAAAAAGTTAACTTAAGAAAAATATTTTAACAACGACTCCGGGGCTATTCGGTCACATACATTAGGTTACATATTTACAAATCAGCTACTTTTTTGCGACTTTTGAGCTAGGTTTTAAATTGTCAAAGATGTCAACACCGTCTCGATAAAGATGACTATATATAAAAAGCTTAATGCGTTGCAGGGTTTTGAAACGGTAGTTCAATTGGTAGAGCTACAGGACCGTTTCCCATAAGTAATAGGTACGAATCCCTGCCTGTATGTATATATTTATTGAACATAGCTAAATAACATTTATTAATCAAACAGTTTTAATGGTGCAAACTAAATTTATGGCTGGATAGCCCGGTACATAAACATTTGACTAATACCAAGTGTATGGAGAGTATTAAAAGTTGCATTTGGCTCTATACCTACTTTGTGAAATTCAATCACAGCGATTCTGTTCTCTTTATCACCCCAGTCAGACTAAATATAATGTATATTTCATATCCAAAAAGAAGTTATTTTTTATTATAAATGTAAATTAAATTACTTCAAATAAGCTCTTCATTACTAAACTAAACTTAATTTTAACTTGATAAGTCAAGGTCATATTTGTATGTTCACGTATCAGTTAATAGTTACTGATCCGGTTAAAATTTTGTTTAAAATTGTTTATTTGCAGCGCAATTCCAGAAAACTTTAGTTAATGTATTTATTACATCTAAAATGCACAAATAGATATTACGGTAAAATTAAGCAATCGAAATTTGACTATTCAGTTATTTTTAGTTGCGCAATGTAAACACATAACGGAATTAAAATGCAGCCTAAGTATGTAAATATAAGCCATAAGCTAAAGCAAAACAAATATTATCACAGCCACAGTGGGAAATTGCCTTTGATTAAAATTACTTTCGTGATGTCTTATCAAACTCGCCAATGGTTGGATTTGTGAGAATTATTCAAAATGGATTAAAAAATATTATGTAGCATGTTAAGCTTATTTATATTTTAAAAAGAGAATGAAAATATACCCAAACCGCGACCTCTGGAAAACCGTCCGGTCGCTCTAACAATTGAGTTACTGTATCAGTAGTCACTTCGGTAAATTTAATAAATTAACGGAATAATAGATTTTTTTAGCATTCACTTATTTAAGCTAAAATAATTATTTTATTTGCTTATTAATTTTATAGGAACTTAGCCAGTGATATTATTATTTAAATTCAATTCAATATTTCTATTCCGTAAGCCTGAACAAATTAGGCTTTGGTCTTAAATCACATTCTACTAGCACAGAGTAAATCGCAGTAATATATCACAGACGGTAATGTAAACCAGTCGAGTTAATGGCGCGTCTGTAGGTACTATTGAATGTTCCCTCTTCATTTGTATAATTAATCTGTGAAATTCTTATAATTAATTAATGTATGTACTGTTGTCCTTATTATTGTTTTGATAAGGGCTATTTTATGAAAGTACTTGTTATAATTGAAGTTATTTACAAAATCAATATTTAAATGTTATTCTATTGACACATGCACAGAACTTTTACAACTTATTTTAAAGGATTTTGGATTTGCAAGAAACATTAATTATTTTTTGGTGATCCTTTGTTAAAAAATTGTATCTATTATTCCATTTCAGGGTTTTGGTACATTAAGTTTAGTCCAAATATTTACTTCCTTTGTTGAATTATTATTTTCACTAATAACCGGTTCAATATAATTATATATATATGTGTGTTGTTAGGAGTCGAGGGTATTCCTAAATAATAAGAAGGCATCAACTCCTATAAATTAGTAAACAAGTGTTAGGTTAATGAATGTCCTGTCATACTCGTTTGAGAGCGGAAGCTCTGTAGGTGTGAATAGTGATTGTCGATGTGATCTTTGAGTAACTACTTTGAGTAGCTTATCTAGCTTTTTATTAATGTGCTTGATTGGTCGTTTTATGTCATAGCTTTATTATTAAATTAGTTATAACGTGGTACTCTGGCTTTCATGGTATTAAATTACGTGAAGTGAATTCATTCTTGGGAATTACCTACTTAAAACGTTTATTATTATTTTTTTAATTAAGACCTTCATGATTTTTGATATATATGAAATCTGTTTTATTTAATATAGTAAGTAAGAACCAAATAAAAAAGGATGTTAACATATAAGATTATTATTGAATATAATTTAATGAATAATAAAAATACTTTTAATATATGCAATTTAGTATAATCATCACAAATGATAAATATTGTCGTTTCACCCAAGCGCTTCCATCTAAATTAATCATATTTTCTCTTAAGCATGGTTAATCAAAGGAAACTCGATTTCACTCTAGTTTACCCATGGTTGCCATGTTACGAGTATGTGTTGATATAATTCAGTCAAGGAGTTCTCATATAATTTAGTGAAAATTAGATGTTTCCATTTGTTCAATCTTGAAATCCGAAAGTGTGATCTATTAAAAGTAAATGTTTAAATGTTTAGATTTATTTAATTAATAAGTTAATTAGTGACGTGTTTATGTGTTAGTAGCATTACTGGTTTGTTGGCATTATTTGAGGATTGAGAGACCAAACATCTTTTACTAATTTTCAAACTATTACACTTTACATGTTTCAATTCTTGGTTGAAAATAAGTATAACTTAGTTATTCTTAAAACTTTCGTCATATTTTTGTTTTATTTTAATCCTTGCCGTTTTAAATATGAAGTTATATATATAAGAGTGACAAGAAACATAACAAAAAAGAAAGAAGATGATATGTTAAAAATTATAACAGCGTAAGAAGTACAAATTATTTATTTATTTAAGGATTGCTAACAACAAGTAAACTTTACATTTATAATTATATTATTTACATTACAAAAACAATTTAAGTGTCTTGCCGATTATAGGCAACCACAACTTACAAATGTTATATCGTTTTATGAGTAAAGTTATTTTAATTTTAAAATATTTTGAAAATAATTCTATTTTAAATGATATTCAAATAATAACATTTCTATTTGTACAATATTTTCATTTCTGTTTAATGAAAAGTGCTGTAATAAAATCTTGAATGAATTTCTTTGTATGACAAATATTTTTTTTCTAGTAAAAATATGTTCTATTATATTGTCATTCAGAATTTGTCGTTAAGACATTATTGAATTTATTTATTTAGAATTATTTTGTATTAACATTTTTTTAAGACGACCATCCGCGACGCAGCGGCCCAATGATTGTCTTTAAATTGATAGGTTACAGGTTTGATTCGCGGCCGTTACAACCTTCAGGGATATCTCAAAATGATATCTCCAAATAAATTCTACAAGATATAACCCGCGAAGTGAAGTGGTCTGTAAAGATTCGCGCCATTTTTATACTGAGCAATGCCTGGCATCAAGCAATAGGACATAATGGTATGGTATATAAGTTACGTTTCAATACATCAAAAAATAATCTCTATATTCGAAAATATGTTTTACGAAATACTATACAATAGGATTATAAGGGAAGTATTCGATAAGCTTGAAGCAGTCAAATTAATGGCCGTAGTGCAATGACAGTCTTTGTCGAATAAAACACTAGCGTTCTGTAGATACAAAAAAAAAATTGTCATTTATAAAAGACATAATTCAGTAAGCCCGAATTGATTCGTTAAATATAAATCTTAGAATAATTGACAGATATAAAAAAAATGTATTAAAAAAAAGTACTAATATATATTGTTTTAAGTCATTGTATATCCTAATAATTTATCATTATTCTACTTATCCTAATTCTGCCGCATAGTAATAGCGCGGAACTCTTCATGTAAGAATAAAATTCTTCGAAAATACCTTTATATTTTTACAGAAGTTTAACTTAACAAGTATCTTTAGAAATTAGAATTTGTATTTGTAATACTACTGAATAGTTGGTTTCTTATTAGAACTAAAAAATATTTTTTCTCATCCCAATTGTTTTTTTCTTACTATAAAAAAACATTCCAATTGTTTTTTTCTTACTATAAAAAAACATTCCAATTGTTTTTTTCTTACTATAAAAAAACAATTGGGATGAGAAAAAATATTTTTTAGTATCTTAATTATCGAGAAAATTTAAAGTCAAATTATGTTATCATTCTAATAAAGTAAGTTCGTCGTTCGTTAACTTTAAGGATTTACTATCGGCACGTGATGTATATTAAGCACCAAAGTTCAGTAGTTTTTTGATTATATGCGAGTTCTTCATTTCTCACGAAATGTTTTTTCGCTTCCCCATGGGCTTTGGAAAGGGAATAAAAGTTATTCGTAACTTTATAATAGTTCTGTTTATTTATATTTTTATATTGTAAGTATTAATTACAATTTATTATAATTATTACTATTAGAATTACAGTATTTATTATTAAGTTGATTATACCTTTTACATAAAATTTACTTGGATAGATACATATATCTTCAGTAATTTAATTCCTTGTTTCGTTCTGTACAGTATTTTGCTATTTAACAAATGATGCTATGATATTGTTTATCTTTACCTTCACTACGCCTATAATAAATGTTTTATCTACTTAATAAAATGGTAACGAGGTAAACTCTACACATATATTATATTTTTTAAATATTGCTGCATGTTCAGTATGTGATACAGATCTCAAAATTATAGGATGTATTTTTTATTCTTTGTTTTATTGTATTTTCGTGCCCCACATTGAATATTACAGGGTTTTTAAAATAAAAAGATGAAGGTATAAGTTATTAACCCGGTCATGATATTCGATATTTCGGTGAAATAATGGTCATTATATTCGGTACTCCGATGAAATACCTTATTTTTATGTGAAAACATATCCAGTTACAATGGTTGTAGTATTGGCTAACAAACCAACAACATGTTGAAGTCAACTAGTTCCTCATTTCCAAAAATGTTCTCATTTGCTCTTCAATACAATACAATAAAATGTAAATTAAATTAATATTTATGATTGTTAAGTGATGTGAAGTTTTTAATTGATTGAGTTGGGGAGGAGGGGAGCGCAGACGAGGTTTACGAGAAAATTACATTGATCTTTTAAAACGTCAAACTTTGGTCACATAGTTCCAAATAGAGCTACAATTATCAAATAGAATCGATAATAAAATCTATAGTTACTGCTAAAATAGTAACTGATTTAGGTTATTTATTTTTACAAACTTAACTATTGAGTCTTTTAATAATTAACAATTTAGAAACTAGTCTTGGTAGAAACGCAATATAATTTTGTATAATTAAAACATTTAAAGGAGGGTTGTAATTTATTTATTTTCTAGCTCAACCAATTATTTTTTTTTATTTTTTTGTTTGTCTCTCAAATTAAAATAAATAAATCAGAGAAACAACTAAATATCTTCGAAGATTTAATAATTTATTTAAAATATCAGTTTTTCAACATCAGATATCAGACAAAAATAAGTTATAATAATAAATGTTAATGATTCAAAACAGCTCGTATTTTTAAAAATATTGGGCAAGAAAATGGAGAGATTATTAATTTTACCTTTATTACAACCACCTACGTACCTATAAAAAATATACAAACAATAGACACAGGAAAGATTATTATACCTGTTAGCTTTCTTTACCTACTCCCATTTATTACGTATTGTAATATGATATCATTAAATATGCTTAATTGTATCTATGGTTACATAACTTATAAAAAGAAAAACAAAAGTAAAATATAATACGAAATTTAGCAAAAAGGCTTTCTTAGTTTAAGACAGACCTAGAGACCGCATGTCTGTTGACCTTTAAAAGTTTCGGTTGTTTGAAGCCCACTTATAATAAAAGCTTTTGAACTAATTATTACTCGTTAGAGAGCACTGTCATAACGTCTAAATGTAAGATGATGTATATAATTTTACAATAATATAAGTATTGTTGTAAAATTATAGTATGCAATAAAATTATTCATTATTGTCTACAAAATGATAATTACGTTTGTTAATTAGAGAAACTTTAAAATCGCTTGTGACTGTACTCCGTTTTTTTAATAACATAAAAACGGTTTTTAAGCATTTAGTCCACCGTTTTTTCAGCCAAATTACTTTACGAAATTGGTTTTTATTAATCTAGCCGTTTAAAAACCACACCACCATATCAAAAGAATAACAAAGGAATATAAAGTAAAATAACATATTTTATATATTCTAATTAGAATCACATAACATGTTTTATATCTACACTTTTATGTGTAATATTTGAATCTATTCTTAATTTCAACTTCTACGTTTATATTTTTATACTATATTTGATGCATTCATTCGAATATGAATAACCATTTCATTCATGGTAACATAACGGATAGCTCTGTTTTTAAATAGAATTAGACACAACCCAATCAGTGCTAACTAAAATAAGTAAGTTTATTACTTAAATAAGCATCGAATTAATTTACATTTCAATAGGTACTTGTTAATTGCTATCATTAATTAAAACGTTTTCAAACTTAAATGCTATTTGCAACATAAATATAGAAAATAACAAATACACAATTTGTGAGGTTAATTATAGTGTCATGAACAGTATATAACTTTCAATATTACAGTAATTGAATAAATAACCAAAGTTTCGGTTTTATGCAACAAACATTAATTTTTCCTAGCAATAATTAATTTTTATTTTAAAAATATTTTATTTTCATTAGAGGTACATTCTTATCGTAGATCTATTTGAAGCCTTACAAGTCCCGCAAAGATTTTTAGTCGAAATATATATTTATTATCTAAAATATAAAGCAAAAGTGAAAGCAAACTCTCGAAAAATTTATTGTTAAAACAGATTGAAATGATTTAAAATGTAGCAATATCAAATATTCAACTAATTAAAAGTAACATAATCCGTTGAATCCTCACCGATATTCTACTCTGAGCCAATTGACTCCTTCACGCTTTACGAAGTAAATATTATCGTTTCGAGCGCCTACGTTTTAAACATTGTTCATATAGTCGACTCTGAGATAATTAAAGAGCAGCTCGTCTCTAATTAAGACATCGTCGTAATTAAAAATTTGTGTAACATAAATCGGTACATCAAGATTCTTTAAATTGTGTCATAAATTTATTACAACAATTAAAACTCAAAGTCCCCGTAAAATATAAATCAAACTTTGTAGAAATATATACTAACATTCAATATTTCCATTATCTTGGTATGATGCAAAAAATTCTTTTTATTTTCATAGATTTATTGCATAGGTTCCTATAAATTAGCTATATAATAAGTTCCTATAAATTAATAAAACTATCAGCCTCCCATTACACGGTTTCAAAAATCCATTTCAGAGAAAGGCCGACAAGAAACTTCATAGTTTAGTTTAAATAACAATGGAACGAAGGTTTTACTTATATTTATATCTGAAAATTACAATTTTCAAAAGATAAAAGTCCCTATCCGAAAATCTGAAATCAGAACACTCAGTTTAATAATTAACGGTCTAACTTACAAATGAGTTTTATATAGCAGAGGCAATAGTCCATTAACCAATATGACGCAATGCATTTTTTGTCGATTGTACAATATATACAAATGAATAATTAAAAAAAAAACCTACTAGACTCCTTAAAGTGAAGTTGAAAATAGTTTTGAATTATTTTCGATCTTATACAGCTGTTCAAAGTCAAATATTCATACTGATATTAAAAATAATTAAATGACACTAACTTTATTAACACAACAATACATTTTTTTCGAATTGTCGTTAACTAAAATCACAACCTTATTTTACTTTTAAACATTTTTTTCATAATCAATCAATTCATTCAATCCTTTTTTTTACGGCAGTTTTATTTGCATATTTTTAGTTCGATGGCACACGGTCAACACGATAGAGTCATCTATGAATGAACGTATGCTGAAATAAAAATTTGCTTTTGAATAAGGGACCTATAAGGGATCTAGGAGCCTAGAGTAAGACCCGGGTCTTTCACTCTCCGGATAAAACTAAGAAATAATAACTACTTTAGTTAGTTTACTCAGATTTGTCTAAAAATAGTACTATTATATCTGCTGTGTTACTCTATTTATAAAGTGCTCTTAGGTTACAATCGGTTAACTTATCAGATCTCATAATTCATCAGATTAAATATTTATTTTCTTGTTAAGAATTAGTACTTATTTATATATTGACAAATATACAATAAACATGACATTTAATATCTTTTGACAATTTCGTTTTGTTTTATAACCTACATCAAATAGCTTTAATTGAAATAATAGTCCTTTTCTTTACTCATTAATATTGTACTATACAAGCGAACAAGTTAATGGAATAAATAACTCATTTGAAATGATGTAGTAAAAGGCAACATGCTTTTGGAGAATTGAGTGACTATTCATAAATATAGGGACCAAAAAAAGATGTGGTCGAATGAACCTTCACAGCATATTGTTTCAACACTGTTTCTATAGTTATGACTACTTTTGCGGTTAAATAGTAATTACTTAGTTATAATTTTTACACTCCTTTTTAATGACAAAGTTTATTTTAAGTCATTTTTGCACATACCTAAAGTTTATTGAATATTTCTAAATGTTTACATTTCCCTTTGAATAATATCTTTCAAAATAAATATAAATATTAGAAAATACAATTTCACAAACATACAAAAAGAAGTCGGAAATTCTTTTGTATACTTTTCTGGCAACTTTTTTATATGAGCAAAAACACTTTATTAAAGTTTACGAATTCGAAAGTTAAAAAAATATTTCTTTCTTTTACAAGAATTAAAGAATGTTTGAATAACTTATATTAATAAGTATAATATGTCTTATATGGATTGAAGTTGTTCAAAGCTTAGGCAAAATAATTCCAATGTCGTCTTATAATATATCTTAGTCTTGCCATAAATTTTGTAACAAAAAAAAATATTGCAAGTAACATTTATTATGTTTACAGTGTGTTAGTTTTATACACTAATATAAAAGATTTAAAAACAGAAAAGAAAAAGCTTTTTCGAAGTTTTATTCATTGGCTGCAATACACACTTTAAACGTTGAGGCAAGTTATTAATAGAAGCACGCGCACTTTACATGGGGAAATTCTTCACTGCCAATCGTTTGGATTGTTTTAAGGACTCCAAATTATCATGGAGCTTAGAGCAAGCTATACTCTCTAAGACTGAGCAAAAATCATAATCCAGCATATTAAGACCGGCACTAGACGTCGGCCAGTCTTCAGCTCTGATGAAGTTCGAGACGTTCGCTTCCAACTAAGACTGCGTGGACTGAGCTTTATGACTCGGCGCCGAGTCTTGCTGGAAGGACCATACTTGGTTATTAAACATGGTGTTATTCCCTAATAACAAGCCCCCTGCTTGACTACCTACTCAAGAATGGTATCTTGATAGTCTTTTGCCGATGTTTTCATACCCTTTTCACAAAAATATGGCTCAGTCACTCCTTCCTAGCTAACACCCCACCAAACTATTACTGAAGTCGAATAATTCCCACGTTGCACTCTGTCGACAAATTGGGAAGCTTCTTTAGAGCTTTGAGCATAAACACAGTCATTTTGTTTGTTGAAATGTTGCTCAAATGTGATTCTTTTCTCATCCGTAAACAAAATTTTTCTGTGACCTCCCTTTGCGTTGCGCTTCAGTAGCTGTTTCGATTTTACTACCTTATTTATCTTTAATTTATTAGTTAAAAATGGCCAGCGCATCTCCTATAGGCTGCAATTCCTAAGTAATCTCGACAATGCTCGACATAAATACTCGACATGGTTATAAGTGCTATCTTTATTTACCGAGATAAAATCTTTTGCTTTCGGACAGGATTTCTTCGAATTTCTTAAAATAATTCGTTACGAAAACATTGTAGAGTTGTTCAATATCATAATATTTATTCATATATAACTTTCTTTTTATTGAATCGCTGAATGGCGTTTGCACGGATACGCAAAGTGATGTATGTATTGTTTTTAAAATCTACAGTATTGTTCACTTGTATGTAACAAAATAAATCTCGCTCTCGGGCGATTTTTTTTAATAAGAAGAGCATGTAACGCCTTAAGATAATTCATACAATGGTGATATTAATTAAACTTCACGGGATAGTGATTGGACGCTAGATTAGATTAGATTGTACGTACTCAATAGTTCAGTTGTTATTGATTTATAAAAAAAAAATATTACATGATTACATATTTATGAAAATTTATACAATATTTAAATAAAAGAATAGTAATTAACAATTTAGTCAATAATTTAAATTTAAAACTCATAAAGCAATCTGTCTTTTTATTTACTGACATTTTTCTATTACATATTTTAAAAATTATAAATATAGTAACATAAATTGATCGATTTTTGATTTTTAATGTAACCCTTATGCTGATATTTTAAGATCTAACAATATATTTATTCACATTTATTTTTTCAACTACAGGGGCATCTTAGAGAAAAGAAAATAAGAGACGAAGTTTTATTACTTGCCGGGAGTTTCTTCGAAGTGATTCGCTGAGAATACAATAAATAATGTTACTTGAAGTTTACAATCTCTTACAGCTGAAATTGCTTTTAGTTATTATTATTATAGGAAAATAAAAAAATATATAATTAACTATTTTTATTATTATATATTTTTTAAGTTTTGATAATGGAAGTTTATGTTTAAATTTTGAGTCTAGCTTAGCTTGATTAGTTATATAAAAATTGATAATCGGTGTGACCTAGCTGTCAAAGCTACGTTAAGTAAGGTGAGTTACATAGCTGTAAATATTAGAAACCTATTCTTCGCCAGCCTTTCCTAGTATTCTTCTTCTTCTTTGTTTCTCAAAAATGTTAAAACATTCACATATATTTTTGCAAATATCCGATTACGATCAGTACCATTTACAATCGGCCGGATCATCTGCTCGTTTGCCGGGCGATCAGATAGTTAGCTATCATTGCTGTGTGACGATATCTTATCTAAATTCTCTTTTTCAAAAGACTTCCAAAGACCCTATTACGAATATTTCGGGTAATCACCTTTCTCTCTTACACTTAAGTAACGACGTTATTTAATAAATTTTATGTAATCCTCCTATTATTCTTCCTATATATTGTTAAATTTTCGCCATAAACATAAAATTAAGTAATCGACGTAATCAAGCGTGCGGTAAAAGTGATGCTTACTATGGGATACTGAATGATTTATAGCCACATAAATCACTTTGATTGTAGACCATTGGGTTGATAAAAACACAAAAAATATACTCCTTTATCTTTGTATTGTATTAATCTCCTTTCTCGAAGTTACTTAGTACCAATAAACTTTGAAATAGAATACTGTTCTAAGAATATTTTTTATAACCTCACCTTTTAAATAATTAAACTCAACATAATTTATAAATTTTATTTCCTTTTTCAAATGGCATGCGGAACAAATGCATTGCACATAATAAGCTTTTCTTTTCTTTAATTCAAATTTCCTGTAGTTTTTAATATTTTTAAAGACATTGTTTCGTAGCATTGTTTATTTTTCACTGACATAAATGGCTATTTAATGTAACTTTGTTATAAGATAGGCAAAAAAATATATAAGAAAGTGTAAATGAAACTATTTTTAAAAGAAATTCTGGATATAGTGGACAGCACCACCTATTTTCTATGTACCACATAATCTATTTTCGCCGGCACAAATCTTATCCTTAGTAATTTGATGAATAATTATTGAAGTATGTTTCCAATACAAGTAAAATTAATATACAATATAAGTGGTGAAATTCAATACAATGTAGATTAGGTACATATATTTAACTACCCACATCACTATATACTAATATTTAACTACCCACAGCACTATAGTACTATTTTATTAATAATAATAGTAAAAGTTCTTTTAAACAAGTTAGTAAACCCAATGTATTTAACGTTAAAATATATTTATAATAATACTATGTTTAATATTATTAAAGCTGAATAAATAACGACCAAAGCAAATAGAACTTAGTAAAATCTTGAATTTTTATCACTTTTTTGCCCCAAAAAAAAAAAATCTATTAACAATGTTTGCTAAACACTTCAACCATCATCTTCCTTAGACTAATATTTTTAAAGTTACATTATAATTCTTATGTTGTGATGAAATTGTTTTGATAGTATAAAAATGTACTTGTATGTATACTACAATTCTAAAAATAATATAAATAGTAAAATTTTTAAAAAGTATTTACTTTATTGGGTACAATAAAAATTTTGGCTTCAAATATGAAATCAGCTGCAGAAGAAGCAATAGAAGAGTAAAGTTTATTTCGATTTCATTAGTCATTACAAAAAAATTACAATCGCAATTTTTTTGTTATTAGTTAATGCAATCATCAACATGTATATTGGATTCCACTTTCAGGATTTAAAAAAAAATATTAAGATTTTTGCAGTTCCCAATCATTTAAAATTAGGTGTATATACCATTGACAAGCTTTATAAACATTGACAGAAAACCACAAACAATACTCTACTACATACAAAACTTTGTAAATAGTACAAAAGGTAATCTCATCTTTGACAATGCGAAAAAGGGCTGTATACTGGAGCGTATTAATAAATAACGTAAGTAGGAATATCGTTACATGCGGTTGACGAAATCCCTTAAAGGGTTTGGATGTTTTTTTCGTTTGTGAACGAATCACTCATTTATTTATTGTAAGTATTTTTGAAAATAATGTATGTTATGTGCTGTATTATGATTTTCATTGTTTTTCATTTGATTTTCTAGTATGTATTTCAATTGAATGTGTTTTTTTTTAAATGTAAAATACCTAAATGGTAACTTTTTTACAAAATATATTTCCCAATAAACTAATTTACCGCGTGACTAGATTAATTTATTTTGCTTTTTTTAAAATTAAGATTGAAAAAAAAGCTATAAGCTTATTTTAAGCTTTCTAATGTTCTTAAATGATAATGTTCATAGTGATAGTAATTTAAAATTCTGTTAAAAAAATAAACAAATTCTATAAAACAAAGTGAACACAAGAAATACCTTATATCTTTAGAAAATAGTGATTAAAAGAGCAATCTTAAAACTTTCTGATTTAACTGTTCAATTATTTTTGTTTTGTTTATATATGCTTGATTTTTCAAATTAAATGCCATAAAACATTTTTAGTATATAAAATGGATAGCGATATGAGAGTCCTATGTGTAAACCAAAGAAGTCACAGGCGAAAATTAGGTACATTTAGCTTTTAAATGATACCAGTAAATATTGAATATAATTAAAATTAAAGGGATATTCATTATTTACAACACCTCCATTTAATTAAAGGGTTTTAAATTTATACATTATTTGCAACGAAAGCTCACTTCGTATTTGTGTATCTAAAAATATAATTTAAATTACAGCAAACTACATTGAACAATGTCAACCTGCCTCTCATTATGCATGGTATAATTCGTGAAAACATATTAAGATAATTCTGTGTTTCAATAATATAAATAATATTTTTGTTTCTTCTTTTAGAATATTCATAAACTACTATAAAATAAGAGATTGTAAACAGTTATTCTAGTATTTTTGTATTTAAATTTTCGTGAAACAATGACTATAAAATATATACTTACCCAGCAATATTTTTGTAAATTAAACCGGAATTAAGATAGTTTTAAACTCTTTCGAAACATCAGAGGGAGGAGAAGCGTAAGGAGGGGTAAACTGATTAATGACTTCATTATATTCCTCACGGTTCCAAAATATTGCATGGGTTTATAAATTATCAAAAATGTTTTCGTTGGCAATGTTTTCCAGTATGAGTTTATAATTTGAAAAATCGGGGCCCGTTTGAATATAATCAACAATATTATCTGGTTAGTCGAGTGGACGGATAAGCTTTAAAGGGCAGCAAAGCATTAATATTCAGGACAAGAATGGCCTCGGTGACAATCGCTTATGACGAGCATTAATTGACGGATCAGCACTTGAATACCAACCGTTCACTGTAAAATTGAACACTAGAAAAACCTCAATGAATATAAAATAAGTTATAATATGACAATATACAAATATATATAATATATGTAGCTTAGATATTCCTAGTAAAAAATGGAATGCTAATAAGTTTATAAGTATACTATTTTTAATACAAATTTTTTATTATAATATATTTATATTAGCACCTTTAAATACTTATTTACCCGGCCGTATTCACGTCAACTAATCGAAATTTGTCTGACAACTTTTCTGACACGGAGTTTTTTCGAATTCACGAAAGTATATATAAGCACCAGTTTCAGCAAACAAATAACATATAGTATATACCTAGGATGTACATGTAACGTCGACTGTTAAAAATGGTTTTATAATTCGATTTTGACCTAGGTCATGGTTTTGTGAAGAATAGTATTTATTGGCCATATTTAAGGTTTTAAAGACAACCAATTACATATATGATAGTTAATTACATATAGATAGTTTGTTGAAATATGTAAGGGAAAATACAAATAAAATTCGGATTTTTATGATGCATTGGTTATGTGATAATTTGGTTTATGCAAGTACTGCTTGCTTAAGGCTTAAGCTTTTTAAGTTACCATGAAACATCATAATTAATAATATGAGTCCTTGTTTGAATTTCAATAGATGTCAATTAATTTAACATTAACTAAAGAACAGTTATTCGTTAAACATTATATATAATATATGGACATGAATAATAATACCAAATAAAGTATGATTTGAATCGTTAAAAACAATTCTCACATAAAGACATGACTGTCTTCGTAGTTCCATTTTTCAAGTTCTTTGTGATGTTTGAAATATACCAATTTGCTACAAACAGATATTATTTAAATTTTCAAATGTCCTTACTTTTTTATATAAAAGTAAAAAGATGCTTCAGATACACGAATGGAGTCAACAATAGAGTTCCGTTTTGACCCTTTCGGGTACGGAAAGCCTACTAAAATGGAGTTAAATTCTTTAAATAACAAAAGCGTGGCCGTGACAAGTAAATGGTTGATTAATCAATTAGATTCTTTTAAGTCATAGACATGCTACAGATACCTGGTTATCTTCTTTTGTATTCACACAAGAAAGTAAATAAAAATGAGAAAAGTACATGCTTCAACCATTTATAGAAAATAGACACTGCGATTCTGATTTTATTCGTTGTTAATTGTTTTGGTTTGTTTTTGCACAACTTTGTACAAAATAAATAAAATTATTTAGTATCTGAATTTTGGTGATAAATATTTACTTTAAGGAATAACGTTTGATAAAATGGTTTGATGCAGGACCAAGATTTTTTATCTGACACTCACCTTACTTTTACTTTTATTATTATTTCCAGTTATATTCCACTAATAAAAGCTCATCTTCTGGATAAGCATTTTAATACCACAATTAGATAGGCTACTTACCTACTTCATAAAAGAGGCGCAGCCTATTTTTAAAAAAAAGGTTATATATTTTTACACCTATATTTCATATTTTCTATCTTTACAAAGGTAAAGAAAGACTTTTTAAGACTGACTTATCTATCGAGACCTTATTTAAACTATTTAAAACTTATATAATTCAAATTGTTGGTTTCGGCTACGATTTGCACACTCATGAAGACAGAAACGAAGTAGTGACGGTTCGGCTAGTTAATGTATAAAATAAACACTTAAATCTATTTCTTTTCAATGTATCTTTTTAAGGATTTTTTATTTTAAAGGTAAGAACTTCAACGATCAATTTATCTATGCCATGTTAGCTTTTAATCTTTAGCATTCTTTATCTTCCTTTAATTTTATTTTTTATATTTAATTGACAATTTGACACTTGGTTTTTAACGGAAATTTCTCATTTTATTACTTCAAAAATATATATTAACCTATAAATTTTTAAAGAAACATTAGATTTTTGCATGATATGCTAAGTCAAAATATACATTTAAAAACATTACAAATTTCAATTATCATATATCATATTATTTAATTATCTTAAAAAAATATTGAAATTAATAAAACCAGTTACAATTACAGCTTTTTGAGTTGACCCTTTATGGAGAATATAAAACACCTTTTGTAGCCTAATCTTTCTCTATACGAACGGGAAACTATAGTCAAAATAAAAGTATAAATATAATAAATTTCTGACATAAGTTATTCATTATTTTTAGGAGTAACACTTACAGTCGAAATATAATAAACAAATAATTAAAAATAAACAAAAATATTACGATGATCTTATTAAAAGGTTATTTATTTAACTATAAATGGTCACCAATAAATAACGTCCTTTCATTAAGCCTTAGCCTAAAACTATACTTGAACCTACTTGTAGTCGACTCCTATTAATTTTACTGGATTACGTCATTACTAATATCTTATATATCACTGTTTGTTTTGTGGCAATACTAACTAATTTAACTAATGTTATAATAAAACAATATCCTTTTTTAATTCGCAACAAACAACTATTAAATATCAATATAGAATTATTCTTTTAACAAATAGGTGTTATTATTAAAAAGTAGTATTATATTATTATAAATAATATATGAAAATATATGACGTAAAGTACAACGACGCGACGTCGTGTTGATACACTCATGGTTGTAAAATTCAATATTATTTTTCCTATATATATTTAAAAATAACATTTAAGTCAGAAAAGCCCTTGAAGTCGAAAAACTGGTAGGTATGTAAATTCCTTTCAAAAATTGTACATTGCAACGATTATTATAAAAGAGATAAATAAATAAATCAATTGTTACATACAACGTCCTAAATATGACAAATTCGTTACAAATTCAAAAAAATATTTACTGCCGATTTCATTATTAAGAGTTATCAAATAAGTGCTATTTAAATAGAATATTTACAAACTAACAGATTTTTAACTTATTTTACTCAGACTTATACCAGCAGTATATAATATTATCATATGACTTTTCTTATCCAGTGATTCGTAATTAATCTTTATCAACATATTCATATGTGTTACTCATGAATAAGTAGTACGCAAGAGTTGGCCCCGACCATAAATCACCAGACTATGAAATATTATATATTACTATATCTACACTTATGTAATATGTCTCTAATCAGTGGAATCGTTTGATATAAGTTTTCATATTACAAGTTTAATCAAATAGCTAATTAATTGCGTTATAATGCACATTTCAACATACACATTTATATACAAAAATGGGGTATAATTAATATCAAAATTAAATCAAGATCATCCGTTAATGGTGAGATTGGGAGATTATTGTACCTAGTAGTTTCCAAGAGTGTTGTCGAATATTTTTAAAAATAAAATTATAAGAGTGATCCTTTCACTAAAAATACTTATAGGGCTAAAAAAAATAGCTTTTACGTACATATACATATATATAATAATAATAATATCAGGACAAATATATAAATTGATCTCACCCCTAAGTAAGCAAATTATGTATTAAAGAAAGCATTATCATAACCATCCTTGTCGATCAGATTAACTGCTAATTCACTAAGGTGGCGCTTATCAAATGACAAAAATAGGAAGCATGGAGGCAATTGATTGGGAAAGGATACTAAAACATGATATATAATCATCAAAGACATTGTGTATAGACTAAATATTAAAAATAAAGGTAAAATTTCCAAATCATTAATAAAAAGAAAAAGGTATAAGAAAAAAGCAAACAAAAAATAATTTAACGCAGGGTTGAACCAAAGTTCAGACTTAGAAAAGGAATAAACAACTTTATTTTTGTGTTATAACTTTCATAATACTTCATGGTTAAACTGATTACTTTTCTAAAAGTTTGATTTCAAATAACAAAAGATAGGAAATAATGAAAAGGTTTTTATTAGCCACAAGTTATGAATGAATAAAGTAACCTTGTCTTGTCAAAGTCATTTTATATCTATTATTACAAGTTTTGTTAGAAAATAATTTCACTTTTTTATGTTTGTGTATTACAGTTGTATTACTTAGATATTAAATTTATATTTTATAAAACACGTTTAAATTTAAATCTTTTAAGATTTTTAAAATTTTTATTTAAATATTCATTTTACAATCGAGCTATCTATTGCTGCTTATACAAATTTCTTACTTCTTTATTAATGGGGGAGATAAACAATGTTCCGAGCTAAGATCACGTAATTCTAATTCATTACTGCAATTCTACGAAAACTCTTTACTTGAGAAAAAGATGCTATTCGTTTAAATGTATTTAATTAATGCTCTAAATATAATTGTTTTATTTAGTTTTATTTTAATTTCCTACTTACTTACTTACTACTTACTTGCTTACCTACTTTTTTGATTTTCCTTTGCGATTTCAGGTTCTGGTAAAAATATACCTTACAACTATAAATAAAATATAAATTAATTATTATAACTAAAATGTCTATATAATTAAAAGCATATTATTATAATTTTATATAACAACGTCCAACGTTGTAAAAATATCAGTTTTTATGGTGCCACAGAATAACAGAAAGAACATTATTCAAAATATGACGCAAGTCTTTCATGAACTGTTGACTCATATCAAACACATTTCCTTAATTATTTTCTGTTATAAGTTCATGTGACCTACTTTCAGATTAATTTCTTCTATACTACAAGGCGAATCGACACTTCATATTCTATATTTATTATAATGGTATTTTTTCACTTTTCAGGGTTTCAATAACGCAGTATTTTTAATTATTTCATACTTAAGAAAATAAATATTTATATAAATATTAATATAAGCATAAGCGTAAGCATAAGCGTGAGCGTAAGCGTAAGCATAAGCGTAAGCGTAAGCATAAGCATAAGCATAAGTTGTAGCTAATTCATAAGATGTAATGAGTAGTTAATTGATTTAAAATATTCAAAAATAATAACTAGATTCTTCTCTAGGTAAAGGTTCGACGATGTTACAGAATTAGATTGAGGGTGTTTCATCATTTTATTTCTTGAGTTATAATTGAGGCATGAAAATTTTTTTTTTCGTTTACCATGCTTAACGCTTTTTCAAGTGAATTGCATGATTTTCAACTTACTATTTTTAATTTATCTTCAGGCTTATTGTATAAAAATACATTCATATTTTCAACGTACTATTTTTAATTTATCTTCAGGCTAATTGTATAAAAATACATTCATAAGCATAAGCATAAGCATCGATTTAAGCTGATTTTCATGATGTGAAGAAAAAATATTTTATTGAAAAATCATGCAATTCACTTGAAAAAGCGTTAAGCATGGTATACGAAGAAAATAATTTCATGCCTCAATTATAACTCAAGAAATAAAATGATGAAACACCCTCAATCTAATTCGGCATCATGCTCGAGCCTAAACCTAGAGAAAAATGTAATAAAACCATTTTTCAATAATTGTAAATAAAATATTTTTTGTTTACATCATGAAAATCAGCTTAAATCGATGCTTATGCTTATGCTTACGCTTACGCTTACGCTTACGCTTACGCTTACGCTTACGCTTACGCTTACGCTTACGCTTACGCTTACGCTTACGCTTACGCTTACGCTTACGCTTTTGCTTATGCTTATGCTTATGCTTACGCTTACGTTTATGCTTATCTTTTATGAACAATGTATCCAATTTTACAACAAGCTGCCTGCCAAATATTACCATATTATAAAGCTTTTCCTACCTTAACATTTTCTAATCAACCTTAGTTATGTGTCAATTTAATTGCAGATTCCTTTTAAAAATTAAAAAGGTTCTTAAAGATTTCTTTGACGTTTGTTTTATGTGTTTTTTTTATAATATAAAGTAAATAAATAATATTGAAGTGAAATTAACTTATAATTCATATCTAAATTATATTCATAATTATAATTTAATAAACTTAATTTAATAAAAGTATTACTTTAAGAGAAAAAAAAATCAAAATATCCAATAATTTAGCTATGAATGTTTTTTTATACAATAAGCCTGAAGATAAATTAAAAATAGTACGTTGAAAATCATGCAATTCACTTGAAAAAGCGTTAAGCATGGTATACGAAGAACATAATTTCATGCCTCAATTATAACTCAAGAAATAAAATGATGAAACACCCTCATTTTTAATGCTTATTCTTAATGCTTAATGCTTATGCTTAATGCTTATTTTAAATGCTTATGCTTGAAGCTTATGCTTAATGCTTATTTTAAAAGCTTATTTTAAATGCTTATGCTTAATGCTTTTTCTTAATGATTTTTTTAAAAGCTTATTCTAAAATCTTATGCTTAATGCTTTTTCTTTATGCTTATTTTATAAGCTTATTTTAAATGCTTATGCTTAATGCTTTTTCTTTATGATTATTTTAAAAGCTTATTTTAAATGCTTATGCTTTATGTTTGAAGCTTATTTTAAAAAAAAGTAAAATTACCTTTTGTGCTAAAAATAATTTATTGATTTAATATAAACAACATTGACCTTTATTATGAATAAAGTAAAATAAAATAAGGTGAATGCCTAAAATTATGCCAGCTAGATTCAGCGATGGATTATTTAAGATGATACATTAAATTTGAAATTTTATATAAATTATAAAACAAGAAATCCAAGGCGCCACTGACAAATAAAAAGCGAATACACATGCATGATCCTCGATGATATGCTCGATGTTTGGTACTATGCTCGATGTTGGATGCTATGCTTGATGTTCGATGCTCGATACTCAATTCTTAATTCTTGAGACATGAAACTTGCTGCTTAATGCTTATGCTTAATGCTTATGCTTAATGCCTATGCTTAATGCCTATGCTTAATGCTTATGCTAAATGCTTATTTTAAAACCTTATTTTAAATGCTTATGCTTAATGATTTTTCTTAATGCTTATTTTAAAAATATATTTTAAAAGCTTCTTTTAAAAGCTTATTTTGATTGCTTATGCTCAATGCTTATGCTTAAAGCTTATGCTTATTGCTTATGCTTATTGCTTATGCTTATTGCTTATGCTTAATGCTTATGCTTAATTCTTATGTTAAATGCTTATTTTAAAAGCTTATTTTAAATGCTTATGCTTAATGTTTATTTTAAAAGCTTATTTTAAATGCTTATGCTTAATGCTTATTTTAAAAGCTCATTTTTAATGCTTATTCTTAATGCTTAATGCTTATGCTTAATGCTTATTTTAAAAGCTTATTTTTTATGCTTATGCTTAAAGCTTATGCTTAATGCTTATTTTAAAAGCTTATTTTATATGCTTATGCTTAATGCCTTTTCTTTATGCTTATTTTAAATGCTTTTGCTTAATGCTTATGCTTAATGCTTATTTTAAAAGCTTATTTTAAAAGATTATTTTAAAAGGTTATTTTAAAAGCTTATTTACAATGCTTATGCTTTATGCTTATTTTAAATGCTTACGCTTAATGCTTATGCTTATGCTTCATGGTTAAAGCTTATTTTTAAAAAAGTAAAATTAACTTTTGTGCTAAAAATAATTTATTGATTTAATTTAAACAACATTGACCTCTATTATGAATAAAGAGAAATAAAATAAGTTGAATGCCTAAAATTATGCCAGCTAGATTCAGCGGTGGATTATTTAAGATGATACATTAATTTTGAAATTTTATATAAATTATAAAACAAGAAATCTGAGGCGCCACTGACAAATTAAAAGCGAATACACATGCATGATCCGCGATGTTATGCTCGATGTTTGGTACTATGCTCGATGTTGGATGCTATGCTTGATGTTCGATGCTCGATACTCAATTCTTAATTCTTGAGACATGAGGCTTAATGCTTATGCTTAATGCTTATGCTTTCTACTTATGCTTATCCTTAATGCTTTTGCTTAATGCTAAATGCTTCATGTTTAATGCTTAGTTTATAAAAAAGGAAATTTAGCTTTTGTGGTAAAAATAATTTCGTGGAAAAAAAAATATTTATTGATTAAATATAAATAACATTGACCTTTATTATGAATAAAGTAAAATAAAATTAGGGAAATGCCTAAAATTATGCCAGCTAGATTAAGCGGAGGGTTACTTAAGATGATACATTAAATTTGAAATTTTATATAAATATTATAAAACAAGAAATCCGAGGCGCCACTAACAAATTAAAAGCGAATACATATGCATGATCCTCTATGATATGCTCGATGTTCGATGCTATGCTCTATGGATGCTATGCTTGATGTTCAATGCTCAATGCTCAATTATTAATTCTTGATGCATTAGACATGAAGCTTGCTGCTTAATGCCTATTCTTAATGCTTATGCTTAATGCTTATTTTAAAATCTTATTTTAAATGCTTATGCTTAATGCTTATTTTAAAAGCTTATTTTAAAAGCTCATTATTAATGCTTATTCTTAATGCTTAATGCTTATGCTTAATGCTTATTTAAAATGCTCATTTTAAATGCTTTTACTTAATGCTTATTTTAAAAGCTTATCTTGATTGCTTATGCTCAATGCTTATGCTTAAAGCTTATGCTTAATGCTTAATGCTTAATGCTTTTTCTTTATGCTTAATTTAAAAGCTTATTTTTAATGCTTTTGCTTAATGCTTATGCTTAATGCTTATGCCAAATGCTTATTTTAAAAGCTTATTTTAAAAGCTCATTATTAATGCTTATTCTTTATGCTTAATGCTTATTTTAAAAGCTAATTATTAATGCTTATTCTTAATGCTTATGCTTAATGCTTATTTTAAATGCTTATGCTTAATGCTTATGCTTAATGCTTTGCTTAATGCTTATGCTTAATGCCTATGCTTAATTCTTATGCTAAATGTTTTTTCTTAATGCTTTTTTTAAAAGCTTATTTTAAATGCTTATGCTAAATGCTTATTTTAAAAGCATATTTTAAATGCTTATGCTTAATACTTTTTCTAAATGCTTATTTTAAATGCTTATTTTAAAAGCTTATCTTGATTGCTTTTTCTCAATGCTTATGCTTAATGCTTATGCTTAATGCTTATGCTTAATGCTTATTTTAAAAGCTTATCTTGATTGCTTATGCTTAATGCCTATGCTTAATGCTTATGCTAAATGCTTATTTTAAAACCTTATTTAAAATGCTTATGCTTAATGCTTTTTCTAAATGCTTATTTTAAAAGCTTATTTTCAAAGCTTATTTTGATTGCTTATTTTCAATGCTTATGCTTAAAGCTTATGCTTAATGCTTATGCTTAATGCTTATGCTTAATGCTTATGCTTAATGCTTATGCTTAATGCTTATGCTTAATGCTTATGCTTAATGCTTATGCTTAATGCTTATGCTTAATGCTTATGCTTAATGCTTATGCTTAATGCTTATGCTTAATGCTTAATGCTTATGCTTAATGCTTATGCTTAATGCTTATGCTTAATGCTTATGCTTAATGCTTATGCTTAATGCTTATGCTTAATGCTTATGCTTAATGCTTATGCTTAATGCTTATGCTTAATGCTTATGCTTAATGCTTATGCTTAATGCTTATGCTTAATGCTTATGCTTAATGCTTATGCTTAATGCTTATGCTTAATGCTTATGCTTAATGCTTATGCTTAATGCTTATGCTTAATGCTTATGCTTAATGCTTATGCTTAATGCTTATGCTTAATGCTTATGCTTAATGCTTATGCTTAATGCTTATGCTTAATGCTTATGCAAAATGCTTATTTTAAAAGCTTATTTTAAATGCTTATGCTTAATGCTTATGCTTAATGCTTATTTTAAATGCTTTTTTTAAATGCTTATGCTTAATGCTTATGCTTATGCTTCATGGTTAAAGCTTATTTTTAAAAAAAGTAAAATTACCTTTTGTGCTAAAAATAATTTATTGATTTAATATAAACAACATTGACCTCTATTATAATAAAGAGAAATAAAATAAGTTGAATGCCTAAAATTATGACAGCTTGATTCAGCGGTGGATTATTTAAGATGATACATTAAATAAGAAATTTTATATAAACTATAAAACAAGAAATCCGAGGCGCCACTGACAAATTAAAAGCGAATACACATGCATGATCCTCGATGATATGCTCGATGTTTGGTACTTTGCTCGATGTTGGATGCTATGCTTGATGTTCGATGCTCGATACTCAATTCTTAATTCTTGAGACATGAGGCTTAATGCTTATGCTTAATGCTTAATGCTTATGCTTTCTACTTATGCTTATCCTTAATGCTTTTGCTTAATGCTAAATGCTTCATGTTTTATGCTTAGCTTATAAAAAAGAAAATTTAGCTTTTGTGGTAAAAATAATTTATTGATTTAATATAAACAACATTGACCTTTATTATGAATAAAGTAAAATAAAATTAGGGAAATGCCTAAAATTATACCAGCTAGATTCAGCGGAGTGTTACTTGAGATAATACATTAAATTTGAAATTTTTTATACAGGGTTATTTTTAATTAGTTGAGCACCTTTTGCAGGCAGCCTCTCTACATCAATCCCAACAACATTTGTTCTACGACTTTTTAAAAATCTTGATAAATAACTCAGAATAAACGAAACAAAAAAATTTTTGCTCCCTCGATTATTTATTACTCTGTATTTTGTAAGCAATCTAAAGTATAGGTCGCTGCAGTCTAGCGAAAGTCAGAAACTGTTAAATGCGCGCGCCAGCTTTTTTCGTATAGCTTCATCTCTTTTACACCATGTTGCTGTGGAAATACTAAATAATCAAAATGACAAGTATGTGGATTACAAAACACAATTTACATTAACCAAAAAATAAAATTATCGGATTAGAGTTTTATAATTAAATAATAAATTGTAATTACATACTGGACAATACGTTTTTTATGGACTTGGTATTAAAACTAATACATAAATTCAAGATTATAACATGAAGAAGAAATTATGAAGAATAATTTTATTTGTGACGATCCAACATGTTAAGAAGCCTAAAGTTATTATTTTTAAAGTGGATTGTGTACATTTGTCTGTTTTTATGGTACTTATGTGATTCTTACTAATAACGTTTTTTTTATTTTATTTCGAATAATATTGTAAAAATATTGTGTCTAAGATAGTTTTATTATTTTCAATTAAACAATTTTATACCCGAATGTACAATACCTACTACAACTTCCCCGCGCTTTTTTCTTAGCCGGTCAAATTGAAATTAAATTTACTAGGAAATTAATAACATCTTACAATTTATTCAGATTATTACATTTCACCTCAATTTATGAATTTAAAGAAGTAAGTTTGCTAAGACCAAAGAACGTAGCGATACCTACCTACTAAGCACTCGATCGCACTCTGAATCCACTTTCCCTTCATACTTAATCAGGCTTAGGACTGGCTACATTATTCCTTTAAAAAGTTACTAAACCAAACTTTTATTGTTTAATGCAGGCGTATTTAAAAAGTGGAATCAGCTAATAATTTACAATAATCTAATAATTTACAATAATTCAATGTCTCATTTACAGTTACTAAGGTAATATGAAAAAAATAATTACAAATTACCTCTTAAATTAAAATCTCGCGGATGCCGGTGGACATCACGCACATACCGTTCAAAATAGTCCCCTTCGCATCCAACACAAAGACCACACCTAAAAATTAACTGTTCACCAACTGGTGACAGCACTTGCGAATTCGTTTTAATTTGGTCAAATGCACAAACAATTTTGTCCATTAACATTACGCGGTTTTCTACTTCACCACCGGAATATACTAGGGTTCTCACATGTCCCCACAAATAAAAGTCCAGAGGGGTAATATCTGGTGATCTGGGAGGCCACACACGAGCTCCTCCACGTCCTATCCAACGACCGGGGTGCTCCCTGTTCAAGGTCTCTCTTACTGTGCGAGCGAAATGCGCTGGCGCGCCGACATGTGGTACATACCACGTAAGGAGGCTAGTGGTACATTTTCCAATAACTCCGGTAGGGTTTCTGTGAGAAACTGTAGATATGTTTCTCCATTCAGTCTTTCCAGAAAGACAGGGCCTAGTAATGTGGAATTCACGATTCCCGCCCACACATTAACACTGAACCGGTATTGAAAATTATGCGGTTTAGGTTGATGGGGTTTTCGTAACTCCATAAATTTTCATTGCGAGTATTAAACAACCCTCCTCTGCCAAATGTTGCTTCATCGGTAAATAAAATTGTAGGCCGTTCGACTAACAACCAGTTACAAAATGCAACACGTGCAGGTTTGTCTGGATCGGTAAGTTCTTGGACACGATGAAGGTGATATGGGTATTTCCCTTCGTTATGAATGACACTCCATGCGCACATTGTCACCACACCTAGCTAACACTCGCACCATCTCGGCGTACTCGATACTTGTATAAGTATACGGCATTGCAATACTGTTATCCGTAGGTGCACATTAATCGTAATTATCAAATAACAAAAATAATAATGTCAAATTACAATAATTTTGGAGAATTAGTGTTACCATTAATTAAAAACAATCACTGTAAAATATTAAATAACAATATTTAAAATAGCTCCATCTTTGGATCTCAAAAAAAACTTCATTCAATGTTTTAACACCATGGACTGAGCATGGTGTTATAACTTAGAAAAAATAAGCTCAAATATTAAACTTATAATTTAAATAAACTTCCTATTATTCCTCCTGGTGTTTCTTAATATTTTATTTTGTCGGATATCTGAATGAAGTTTATGCTTGGGATCACATGATGGAGTCATTTTAAATAATGTTACTATTTTACGGTGATGTTTTTAATTAATGGTAACACCAACAGTTGGTGTCAGTACCAAGTGTCCAAACTCCAAAGTTATTGTAATTTGTAATTTGATATTATTATCTTTGTTATTTGATAATTGATATTTCATTTGTCTCGTGAGATTTATGGTGACGAAAGTGTGTAGTATTACTGATATTTTATATTAACTACCTGGATTGTTTCTGTATACCGACGCTTCTATTTGTGACTGACTGCAATTTCTAGGAACTTCGTAAAGAAATTCGTAAGTAACCTATTGTTTTATTGTAATGATATAAATATTAACAAACGAGATAAAATGATATGTATAAAGTAAGTTAAAGAGAAGTTATTGTTATTGTTTTGTAAAAATAATATTTATCGAATTCTCAAAGAAAATACGCTATATTAATTACTATTCAAAATAATTTTGGGATCAAACTAGTTGCATACATTTTAAAGTGATAGTATAGTTATGTTTTTATTGAATATAAATAAATATAAATGTAATCAAGTATTACAAATTTTCTAAACATAGAAAAGTAGTTATTATTACTAGGTGGGAAACTTTTTAATAATAACGGAAATATTTGCAGGATCAGAAAAAGTTACAGTGCCCTTATTTCATAAACCAAATAAAAATATTTAGACATTCAACTTGTGGACAACGTCTATTGGAGATTTTGTTTTTTCATGAGATTCTTAAACAGTTAGACAATATTTCAATTAATTTATTCCTTTTTAATAGGTGTAAATATTGTAATTAGATAATAAATGCTTATTTCGTAAAAGTGATGTTATACAAAAATATGTGTTTCGACTATTGTAGAAAATATTTTAATAAATAAAAGTGGAAAACGATGCTATTTTTTATAAAAACCTTAGAAAATGATCAAGTTCTAACGCGCATAGCCGCCGCTGCGTCACCCCGCCAACCACGCGCATCGGGGCGCGTCCGATGCGCGTGGCCTTGGCACATATTTTGACAAGTTGCGTGGCCTCTCTTTGCTCAAGTTTAATGCACGTTCAGAGGCAATAATTAAATTTTGTATGGGAAAAACTAAATTTTTAAATCTATTAATTTTAAAAAGTCGTAGAACAAATGTTGTTAGGATTGATGTAGAGGGGCTGCCTGCAAAAGGTGCTCAACTAATTAGAAATAACCCTGTATATATTATAAAACAAGATATCCCAGGCGCATCTGACAAATTAAAAGCGAATACATATGCATGATCCTCCATGATATGCTCGATGTCCGATGCTATGCTCCATGTTTGATGCTATGCTTGATGTTCAATGCTCAATGCTCAATAATTAATTCTTGATGCTTTAGACATAAAACTTGCTGCTTAATGCTTATGCTTAATGCCTATGCTTAATGCTTATGCTAAATGCTTATTCTAAAACCTTATTTTAAATGCTTATGCTTAATGCTTATGCTAAATGCTTATTTTAAAAGCTTATTTTTAATGCTTATGCTAATTGCTTATTTTAAAAGCTTATTTTAAATGCTTATGCTTAATGCTTATTTTAAAAGCTTATTTTAAAAGCTCATTTTTAATGCTTATTCTTAATGCCTAATGCTTATGCTTAATGCTTATTTTAAAAGCTTATTTTTAATGCTTATGCTAAATGTTTAATGCTTAATGCTTATTTTAATTGCTTATGCTTAATGCTTTTTCTTAATGCTTATTTTAAAAGCTTATTTTAAAAGCTTACTTTTAATGCTTAAATTAAATGCTTAATGCTTATTTTAAATGCTTATGCTTAATGCTTTTTCTATATGCTTATTTTAAAAGCTTTTAATGCTTATGCTTAATGCTTATTTTAAAAGCTTATTTTAAAAGCTCATTTTTAATGCTTATTCTTAATGCTTAATGCTTCTGCTTAATGCTTATGCTTAATGCTTATGCTTAATGCTTATGCTTTATGCTTATGCTTAATGCTTATGCTTTATGCTTTATGCTTATGCTTAATGCTTATGCTAAATGCTTATTTTAAAAGCTTATTTTAAAAGCTTATCTTGATTGCTTATGCTCAATGCTTATGCTTAAAGCTTATGCTTAATGCTTATGCTTATGCTTAATGCCTATGCTTAATGCTTATGCTAAATGCTTATTTTAAATGCTTATGCTTAATGCTTATGCTTATGCTTCATGGTTAAAGCTCATTTTTAAAAAAAGTAAAATTACCTTTTGTGCTAAAAATAATTTATTGATTTAATATAAACAACATTGACCTCTATTATGAATAAAGAGAAATAAAATAAGTTGAATGCCTAAAATTATGCCAGCTAGATTCAGCGGTGGATTATTTAAGATGATACATTAAATAAGAAATTTTATATAAACTATAAAACAAGAAATCCGAGGCGCCACTGACAAATTAAAAGCGAATACACATGCATGATCCTCGATGATATGCTCGATGTTTGGTACTATGCTCGATGTTGGATGCTATGCTTGATGTTCGATGCTCGATACTCAATTCTTAATTCTTGAGACATGAGGCTTAATGCTTATGCTTTCTACTTATGCTTATCCTTAATGCTTTTGCTTAATGCTAAATGCTTCATGTTTTATGCTTAGTATATAAAAAAGAAAATTTAGCTTTTGTGGTAAAAATAATTTCGTGGTAAAAATAATTTATTGATTAAATATAAACAACATTGACCTTTATTATGAATAAAGTAAAATAAAATAAGGTGAATGCCTAAAATTATGTCAGCTAGATTCAGCGGACTACTTGAGATTATACATTAAATTTGAAATTTTATAGAAATATTATAAAACAAGAAATCCGAGGCGCATCTGACAAATTAAAAGCGAATACATATGCATGATCCTCTATGATATGCTCGATGTCCCATGCTATGCTCCATGTTTGATGCTATGCTTGATGTTCAATACTCAATGCTCAATAATTAATTCTTGATGCTTTAGACATGAAACTTGCTGCCTAATGCTTATGCTTAATGCATATGCTTAATGCTTATGCTAAATGCTTATTTTCAAACCTTATTTAAAATGCTTATGCTAAATGCTTTATCTTAATGCTTATTTTAAAAGCTTATCTTGATTGCTTATGCTCAATGCTTATGCTTAAAGCTTATGCTTAATGCTTAATGCTTAATGCTTTTTCTTTATGCTTAATTTAAAAGCTTATTTTTAATGCTTTTGCTTAATGCTTATGCTTAATGCTTATGCCAAATGCTTATTTTAAAAGCTTATTTTAAAAGCTCATTATTAATGCTTATTCTTTATGCTTAATGCTTATTTTAAAAGCTAATTATTAATGCTTATTCTTAATGCTTATGCTTAATGCTTATTTTAAATGCTTATGCTTAATGCTTATGCTTAATGCTTTGCTTAATGCTTATGCTTAATGCCTATGCTTAATTCTTATGCTAAATGTTTTTTCTTAATGCTTTTTTTAAAAGCTTATTTTAAATGCTTATGCTAAATGCTTATTTTAAAAGCATATTTTAAATGCTTATGCTTAATACTTTTTCTAAATGCTTATTTTAAATGCTTATTTTAAAAGCTTATCTTGATTGCTTTTTCTCAATGCTTATGCTTAATGCTTATGCTTAATGCTTATTTTAAAAGCTTATCTTGATTGCTTATGCTTAATGCCTATGCTTAATGCTTATGCTAAATGCTTATTTTAAAACCTTATTTAAAATGCTTATGCTTAATGCTTTTTCTAAATGCTTATTTTAAAAGCTTATTTTCAAAGCTTATTTTGATTGCTTATTTTCAATGCTTATGCTTAAAGCTTATGCTTAATGCTTATGCTTAATGCTTATGCTTAATGCTTATGCTTAATGCTTATGCTTAATGCTTATGCTTAATGCTTATGCTTAATGCTTATGCTTAATGCTTATGCTTAATGCTTATGCTTAATGCTTAATGCTTATGCTTAATGCTTATGCTTAATGCTTATGCTTAATGCTTATGCTTAATGCTTATGCTTAATGCTTATGCTTAATGCTTATGCTTAATGCTTATGCTTAATGCTTATGCTTAATGCTTAATGCTTATGCTTAATGCTTATGCTTAATGCTTATGCTTAATGCTTATGCTTAATGCTTATGCTTAATGCTTATGCTTAATGCTTATGCTTAATGCTTATGCTTAATGCTTATGCTTAATGCTTATGCTTAATGCTTATGCTTAATGCTTATGCTTAATGCTTATGCTTAATGCTTATGCTTAATGCTTATGCTTAATGCTTATGCTTAATGCTTATGCTTAATGCTTATGCTTAATGCTTATGCTAAATGCTTATGCTTAATGCATAATGCTTAATGCTTATGCTTTCTACTTATGCTTATCCTTAATGCTTTTGCTTAATGCTAAATGCTTCATGTTTAATGCTTAGTTTATAAAAAAGGAAATTTAGCTTTTGTGGTAAAAATAATTTCGTGATAAAAATAATTTATTGATTAAATATAAACAACATTGACCTTTATTATGAATAAAGTAAAATAAAATTAGGTAAATGCCTAAAATTATGCCAGCTAGATTCAGCGGAGGGTTACTTGAGATAATACATTAAATTTGAAATTTTATATAAATATTATAAAACAAGAAATCCGAGGCGCATCTGACAAATTAAAAGCGAATACATATGCATGATCCTCTATGATATGCTCGATGTCCGATTCTATGCTCCATGTTTGATGCTATGCTTGATGTTTAATGCTCAATAATTAATTCTTGATGCTTTAGACATGAAACTTGCTGCTTAATGCTTATGCTTAATGCTTATGCTTAATGCTTATGCTTAATGCCTATGCTTAATGCTTAATGCTTATGCTAAATGCTTATTTTAAAAGCTTATTTTAAATGCTTATGCTTAATGCTTATTTTAAAAGCTCATTATTAATGCTTAATGCTTATGCTTAATGCTTATTTTAAATGCTTATGCTTATGGCTTAATGTAAGCGTAAGCGTAAGCGTTAGCGTAAGCGTAAGCGTAAGCGTAAGCGTAAGCGTAAGCGTAAGCGTAAGCGTAAGCGTAAGCGTAAGCGTAAGCGTAAGCGTAAGCGTAAGCGTAAGCGTAAGCGTAAGCGTAAGCGTAAGCGTAAGCGTAAGCGTAAGCGTAAGCGTAAGCGTAAGCATAAGCATAAGCAAAAGCATAAGCAAAAGCATAAGCATAAGCATCGATTTAAGCTGATTTTCATGACGTGAAGAAAAAATATTTTATTTACAATTATTGAAAAATGGTTTTATTACATTTTTTTCTAGGTTTAGGCTCGAGCATGATGCCGAATTAGATTGAGGGTGTTTCATCATTTTATTTCTTGAGTTATAATTGAGGCATGAAATTATTTTCTTCGTATACCATGCTTAACGCTTTTTCAAGTGAATTGCATGATTTTCAACGTACTATTTTTTATTTATCTTTAGGCTAATTGTATAAAAATACATTCATAGCTAAATTATCGGATATTGTGATTTTTTTTTCTCTTAAAATAATACTTTTAATTAAGTATATTAAATTATAATTATGAATATAATTTAGATATGAATCATAAGTTAATTTCACTTCAATATTATTTATTTACTTACTATTATAAAAAAAACACATAAAACAAACGTTAAAGTAATCTTTAAGAAACTTTTTATTTTTTAAAAGGAATCTGCAATTAAATTGACACATAACTAAGGTTGATTAGAAAATGAAAATGTAGGAAAAGCTTTTTAATATGGTAATAGTTGAACGATTGCTGGCAGCTTATTATAAAATTGGATACATTGTTCATAAAAGATAAGCATAAACGTAAGCGTAAGCGTAAGCGTGAGCGTAAGCGTGAGCGTAAGCGTGAGCGTAAGCGTGAGCGTAAGCGTGAGCGTAAGCGTGAGCGTAAGCGTGAGCGTAAGCGTGAGCGTAAGCGTGAGCGTAAGCGTGAGCGTAAGCGTGAGCGTAAGCGTGAGCGTAAGCGTGAGCGTAAGCGTGAGCGAAAGCGTGAGCGTAAGCGTGAGCGTAAGCGTGAGCGTAAGCGTGAGCGTAAGCGTAAGCATAAGCATCGATTTAAGCTGATTTTCATGACGTGAAGAAAAAATATTTTATTTACAATTATTGAAAAATGGTTTTATTACATTTTTTTCTAGGTTTAGGCTCGAGCATGATGCCGAATTAGATTGAGGGTGTTTCATCATTTTATTTCTTGAGTTATAATTGAGGCATGAAATTATTTTCTTCGTATACCATGCTTAACGCTTTTTCAAGTGAATTGCATGATTTTCAACGTACTCTTTTTAATTTATCTTTAGGCTAATTGTATAAAAATACATTCATAGCTAAATTATCGGATATTGTGATTTTTTTTTCTCTTAAAATAATACTTTTATTTAATTAAGTATATTAAATTATAATTATGAATATAATTTAGATATGAATCATAAGTTAATTTCACTTCAATATTATTTATTTACTTTATATTATATAAAAAAACACATAAAACAAACGTCAAAGAAATCTTTAAGAAACTTTTTAATTTTTAAAAGGAATCTGCAATTAAATTGACACATAACTAAGGTTGATTAGAAAATGAAAAGGTAGAAAAAGCTTTATAATATGGTAATATTTGAACGATTGCTGGCAGCTTGTTGTAAAATTGGATACATTGTTCATAAAAGATTTTCTTTTTCTTAAGTCAATTAACAGGTAAATCAAACTTTTCTTTATTCCTCCTATTGATACTGTGTATATGACTGTCGCTATGAAAGTTATCAGTATTCCTATGTTAAGACTATGAAAAATATACTGGCAGGCGAACATACGTACCACAGTAATTTGCTTAAACTTATTTTATTATTTATTAAATGCTTGAACTTATTAAGGAATCGCTATTGCCCATCTCTGGTTACTTAGATATAACTTATAAGATTATAAGTTGCAAAATAAAAATTGATGAATAGTAAAAATAACTAACTCGTACGTTTTGCAAAATAATTGTTTAATACATCAGAGACGCTGGCCAGTTTTATGTGATCAAAGTGTACACACTCACAACTAACAGCAATTTATTCCTCATACTAAATTGGAATCAGAACTTGTTTTTCATAGCAACTATCTACAACATGCCAGCTAGTTAACTTTTATTACATACATAAAAAGAAGCAATCTACGCAATCTGCCAAGTCGTAAAAATTAAAGCTTACTCTGGGGATCCAAGTGATTTACAGACGCGTGATCGACATACATGTTTGAGAATATTCACAAAAAACATAGGTTATTATAAAAAATCTGTTTGAATGACTTATTTATCGCCAGCGAGTTCATCAGCTTCGAAAATCACAATTTTACTTATAAAATATTACGACATGCATCGTTTTTTCAAAATGTAGGTTCCATTTTTTGACTTTCTTTAGAGTTACGGAAATACCAACTTTTTAACCTGCATTTAGTTTTGCGTGGTATATCTGCTTATGTTACATTAAACATAATTTTAGCCTACTCTAAAACTTAGGATTAATTTAAAGCTAAGCTTAAAGCTTTGTTTATTACTTATGAATGACCGTTGACAATGAGACAATTAAAATACTTAGTCCTGATATCTTTACGAGAGTTTTTAGGATACATATAACTATTGATACCATGGGACACGAAGCTGTTTTTAAAATAAAACATATTCATTTTTTTTCTATTTCTTATTGAAATGTATAAAAAAATACATTATTGTTAATTCAAATTAATTTCTACCTTGTTTAGTTTGTGTTCTCTATAATATAAAGTTTTTTTCAATGTTTTTTTTTCTTTTTTATTTAACATCTGGAATCCATTAGGAGACACACTACCCCATACATACCCCAGTACAGTACAGTACAGTACCCCAGTACAGCCCAACATTTTTTGCACAATAATGGTGCAAAATTATTCAGGCCAGTCATAATGATTGCACCCCGCCTGATGGTAAGCAAGGAGTGCATTTCAAAAAATCGGGAGAACGACAAAAGCCTGTCGAGGCATCCGTCAATATTATGATTGTAATGGTCTTACGCAAAATTGTAGAGGCTTTAAAAATTTAAGACATTCATGTCTTGGTCACCAGTTCAATTTAATTCTATAAATAGAACTAAATTATTAATTCCATAAATCAGCAATAAATGTTTTGTAGAGATATTCTTGTCGAGATTTTTGATTGTAATTACTTCCACAATCAATATAAAAGGGATTACTACGAACCATTCAAAAATCTAGTCAAACAATAGCGAAAAGATCTTGGATAGATCTGGTCTCCCGACAATTCTAACGATTGTAGTTGTAATTTGTAGTTTGATAATAAATTAACGAAATAACAAATATCAATTTTATTGAAATACAGTTCCCGAGTACTCAATTCAATCCTTCACACACAAACACAATACTCACATAAATTAGCAGTTTTAGGTTAATTGATAATTTTTAACTAGTTTGTATAATTATATAATTCAATCATATAAGAATTAATTGATGAATGTCACTACAATTTCTTGTGAAACAGGTATGATTTTTTGACGAGATATAAAAATATACCTATATTATATTAAAAGTATGAAATATTATACAGGAATTACGATGATCTTCCTTGATCAAAGAAAAACGAAACGATATTTTTTTATTACTTTAATTTATAAGAGGAACAGGCGGGGACAAAACTTAATTAAAATGTGTTGGGCCTTTTGTAATTTAGGTGTAAAATTTTCGATGGGCTTGCGCTTTCAATATTTTAATATTTACACATTCCCATTTGATTGTGATTTATTTTACTCTCTAGTACCATCACAACCCCTAGTATGTATACCATGATATTACAAAAAATGTGCGGCACAATATGAAATAAGCAGTTTAATTAAAAAGTAATTTATATCATTAAAATTTTATCACATCATCAAATATCTCAATTCGATTTTTATTTTGGAATTTTATTTTTTATTTAATTGGTGGTTGGAAGCATGATTTGATATCCTTACGCTTCTTAATACACTCATCTTCGATTACTCATCACATCCTTCACCATGAACATTTTAGAGTATCATGCCTTTAAGACACAACTCAAAAACAGTTCTTACCAATTAATAACAGTTCGCAAGAACCTTTACTGAACGGTAGGAAGAGATTAACTTCGTTTTAAAGCATTATTAATTTGTCTGTGTAAGTTAATATGTAAAAATAAATAAATTAATATTTGTTGCATCAATATAATATTGAAAGCTATATAAAGTTAGATTTGACTTGAAAATTTTCATAAATTGTTAACTTCTGACAAACAATTTAAGAATGTTTCTATTAACTATCTTTCTATGTTGGGCATAATAAGACATTAGTAATGGGTTTTTTTATTTGATTTAAAGGGAAACGAACAAACGGGTGACCTGATAATAAGCTACTTCCGTCGCCCATGAACGTCTGCTACTCAAAGAGTTACAAATGCGTTGCCGTCCTTTTAGAAAGGAATAAGTTCTTTTCTTGAAACTTTAAATGTCGTATCGGTCCGGGAATACGGAAGTACTGAAAAAGCTGGCAATTGATAATGTATTCCATTGTCTTTGAAAATAAGAAGGTAAACGCAATTAGTCTGTACTTGAACGGATCCGAGCGGTCACCTTTTTGAGGGACTAAAGTTATCTTCCAACATTTTGGGAGAGCCGACAAAAACGCAATAAAGCCGGTGCCATGGGGCACTCTGGGGCACATGCTTTCAGTATAATGAAAGGTATTCCATCGGTCCCACACAACTTGTGAACGTCCAAGGAAACAAGTGCTTTACGCACTGAGTGTTCACAGAACTAATTTCTGGCATGGATCCCTCGCACTGCGCCATGGGCGGCGGTGAGTTTCCACAGTCATCTAGGGTCGAGTTGTGCACAAGGACTAGATGTTATAGTTCCATAACCTCGCTGCTTGAACATAGAAAGATTTTGAATAAAAGTTAGAATAATAATTAGGAATATCAAAAGTTTTTGTTGAGATACAGGGAAAAATTGGGCGGCTACTGGGTAGCGAGAGTTGGAAATGTCCATGCAAATAAGAGGGGGCTAAATTAGAGAACAGGTTATACAACGTGATGAAGACATACATATTCTGACGTAGGCAGATAGGGAGCACTAGATAGGCAGATAAGGATAGATAAGTTGACGACGGAAATCTGTTATACAGGTAGACGCCGCTTATTGTAGACACTTTTAGCCCGACCCATTTTGTGCCGCCCCAACAAAACTGTAATATTTTGTGTAACGAAGATACGAGTAATATATGATTTAAATTGATAATAAAGGAAAATTATGTTTATTCTTCATTCACGTTTAAGCTTTTAATCCAATAAAATAAAAGATAAAATTTTCTTGGTGGTAGACCATAACATCGGGTCGCCGGCAATGTTACCACCCATCGGGCAAAGTCGTGCCGCAAAGCGACCTAGTCGTGTTCCGGCACGTTGCTCGATGAAGCCGTTAATGGGAAATGGGTCTGAACAGCTGCGGTGCGTTGGCGAACCGGTTTGACGTCGAGTTGGTGTTTGTTTTGTCGGGTGTCTAGTCGAGGAGGGTAGCGGGATCCGAAGCAACGGCTTTCCGCTGGCCGCCCGCAGATAGTTGGGGGCCCAATTAGTGGGTTAGCCACCCACGAAAGGCTGCCCCGCCAGCTGCGAAAAATCCCAGGGTGGCTCCATCGTGCTGGTTGGCGACCAGACGAGGAGGCCCGATGGCGATCCCTGGGGGGGTTCGGGCGTCCCCGCAGTCTCCAGACTAGCCTCCCAGTGGCAAGACATCACCAATTTCGACGTCGGGTTCGATACGTACCGCCTCGTTCAACTGCCATTTCCCATCCCTATTCACTTTTATTTTATTTTTTTTATGAGTAAAGTTAAAAAGAAGAAAAGGTTTTTACAGCGGTTGCACTCCTCCTCATTTAAAGTGCACCTCACTAATATCAGGGGTTTGCACTCTAATATCCTAGCTGTCCATCACCACCTGGAGACAGAGCAGCCGCACCTCTTCTTTTTGACGGAGACGCAGATACAATGTCCTTTGAGCGCTGCGCACCTGCATTATCCCGGATACACGTTAGAGCACAATTTTCGCTCACGTGCCGGAGTCTGCGTGTACGCGCGGAACGACCTCTGTATCCAGCGTCTCCGTCACCTTGAAGACCCCACTTTTTCTTCTATATGGGTTTTAGTAGACACAGGAAACGAAAAAATCCTGTATTCCTGTGTCTACCGTTCGCACAGCGGTGACCAGGAGACAACTAGATTATTTGAGTATCTCGGTGAGGCTGCTGATATGGCTTTGCATCAGTACCCTTCAGCGCAGCTTGTTTTTCTGGGGGACTTTAATGCTTGTCATCAAGACTGGCTGTTCCCGTACCAGAAAACCGACCATGCTGGAAGAGAAGCGCGGAACTTTGCGTTGTCCTTGGACCTCTTTCAGCTGGTGAGGCAAGCGACAAGGGTACCAGATGTGGTAGGCCATACAGCCAATTGCCTGGACCTTCTGCTGACAACTGATCCGGACAGGTATCGTGTTGAGGTCACCTCCCCCTTGGGAACCTCCGATCACTGTCTGGTGAAATCTGTGTTTACATATTCCCCACCAGCTCTCGAACCACATGGTGTTAGGCGAGTATGGAAATACAAGTCAGCAGATTGGGATGAGATGCGGCACTTCTTTGCATCTTATCCTTGGCGGCAGGTCTGCTTCTCTTCTTTGGATCCGTCGAGTTGCGCGGATGCTATAACCGATGTGGTGCATCAGGCAATGGAGTATTTTATTCCTTTTGCTGAAGTTCCCGTCGGTGGCAAAGCTCGCCCATGGTTTAATGCCGAATGTGGTCATGCTCAAGACCGAAAACATTCTGCATACCTCATTTGGGCTGATGCTCGAAGCCGCAAAACTCCGGATGTAAGTACAAAGAAGAGAGCCTTTAACCTAGCTGCCAAGTCCTACAAAATGGCATTGCGGAAGGCTCGTCTCGATCGAATCGCTAAGAATGGCGAAAAGCTCTCTGTCAAACCAACTGGCAGTCGAGCTTTCTGGTCTCTTGCGAAAGCGATCGAGTCGAATTTCTGCCAACCCTCACTGCCTCCTCTGCTGAAGCCGGATGGATCCCTGGCCCACACAGCAACAGAGAAAGCGAATGTATTTGCTTCTCTGTTTGCTGATAATTCGCATCTAGATACTGGCAATGCTTCTCCAGCACATCTTCCTCACTGCGGTATTTCGATGCCTGAAATCCGCATCACTAACAAAGAGGTATGGAGAACATTGTGTCGTTTAGATGTGAATAAAGCCAGTGGTCCTGATGGTATACCAGCCATTCTGCTCAAGACATGTGCAGCTGAGTTGTCTCCTGTACTGACACGTCTGTATCGCCTCTCTTTCAAGACTGGAATAGTGCCGAAATCCTGGAAGCTTGCCAACGTGCAACCCGTGCCCAAAAAAGGCAGCCGTGCTGATCCTGTCAACTACAGACCGATTTCAATCACCTCCATACTCTGCAAGATTATGGAGCGTGTATTGAACTCGCGCCTTCTAGCATACCTAGAAGGTAACGAACTCCTCAGTGACCGACAATACGGGTTTCGCCGTAATAGGTCTACTGGGGACCTCCTAGTGTATGCTACACACATTCTAGGCGAGGCCGTCGAGAAGAACGGAGAAGCGGTCGCCGTCTCTCTGGACGTCTCGAGGGCATTTGACAGGGTCTGGCATGCGAGCCTTATAAGCAAGCTTTCAGCGTACGGTATATCTCCTGGTCTGATCGGCTGGGTAACGGACTTTCTGAGCCAGAGATCTCTCCGAGTAGTTGTTGATGGGTGTTCCTCGGAATCCTTGACAATAAATGCCGGAGTGCCTCAGGGGTCCGTTCTTTCTGCAACTCTTTTTCTGCTGCACATTAACGATCTGTTGAAGCCCGGTATCTATGGGTATGCAGACGACAGCACAGTTGTAGAAAGATATCTGCCGAGTACTCGGGCTAGTCGAGATCAAGTACAGTCTGAAAGAGAAGCCATGGTGCAGCGTTTGAATGACAAACTTCAGGCAGTCTCCGCATGGAGCAATGCCAATCTTGTCAAATTCAACGCCACCAAAACGCAGACGTGTCTGTTCACCGCCAAAAGGAGCCCTTTCACCTTGGCTCCTACTTTCCAGAATGTATCCTTGGAATACAGTGACCGGCTTCAGTTGTTAGGCTTAGAGATTTCCTCGAACCTCAACTTTGGTCGGTTCATTGAGTCCAGAGCTAGAGCAGCAGCAGCAAAGCTTGCAGTTCTTGCGAAGGTTCGGCAGTACTTTACACCGGGACAGCTTCTTGTTTTATACAAAGCACAGATTCGGTCGTGTGTAGAGTACTGTGGCCACATATTTGCTGGTGCCGCAAAGTCTCATCTTGCGGTTCTGGACTCAATTGAGAGGCGAGCAATGAGGCTCATAGGAGATCCCGAGTTGGTCGAAGCCGACCTCCAAAGCCTTGAACACAGGCGTAGAATTGCTAGCCTCTCAGTATTCTACAGGATACATTTTGGTGAGTGTGCGCAGGAATTACACGATCTAATTCCCCCGGCCCCCTTCCATCATCGGACTTTCCGACGCACGGCAGGAATCCATCCTTTTGTTGTGGACATTCCACCTGTCCGAACGAAGCGCTTTGGTTCGTCTTTTTTACTGCGTACAGCAAAGGATTGGAATAGCTTGCCTGCGTCGGTATTTCCGAAAGAATACAATGTGGATAAATTCAAGAGAAGAGTGAATAGGCTGCTAGGGTAATGCGCCTTACCACCTTAGACTGCATTCCACTTACCATCAGGTGGAATGTAGTCAAGCATTGCCCTAGATTATATAAAAAAAAAAATAAATAAATAAATAAAATGAGTCGTTCTTGTACATCAACTTCGTTATGTGTGTACATAGTCCCATTAATGAATATTAATATAATGAGGTTACAGCAAGTTTACTTAAGTTGACAACATCTGCTCCACATTGCTTAATTACCATCAAGGTTTGTAACATGTGTGTGTTTGTAGGGATAAGTGTTGTGTTACAGGGTCAGCTTTTACGTAAAATTATAACAATGTTCTGAATAAAAAGTTAAGGTTAAACCAACAGTACTGCGATTAACGTAACGTTGTAATCTTTAAAGAATAACCTGTACCTGAACCGAAAAGTATATCCAATGTAGATTTAATTGGTGATTCCAACTAGGCCGGTTCGCAGAGGCAACACAGTAATTTCGTTAAATCTTTGAGATCAAGAGCACTGATATTCAAAGACAATGTTACGAGTTTACTTAGTCTATGTATTAAACAGGCTATTCTCTAATCTTTCTTATATATCGTTTAAAAAAGTAAACTAATTTATAAAAGAGAAAAACACTGACAAACGAAACATAAGTTAGTAATCTATAAAAATATAATCTGACTTGTTTTCAAACATATTTTTTACATTAAGTTTATTGCTAATATTATTTTAATTTTATTTATGTTTGTATTAATAATTTATTAACAATTCGAGCAAAGTTGTTTAAGTAAGTCTTAATTAATAATAAAGTCTTCGGATACTAGGATGATGTATTCTTTTTTACAAACACTCCATGTTTAAACAAGACATTCATATGATCAGCCTCGACCTTGCTTCATCTTTAACAAAACAACTATTTAAATTAATAATATGTTTATAATTATATTGCTACTAGAACTAATAATAATTTTAGGATCTATTACTACAAAAGCCAATTTTCACTCCTGACACTTAAGACAACAAAGCAAGAATGTAATCAACTCTTAAAAGACAGGGATGTCAATTATTAAAAATATAGATTTAATTTATTACCCCAGCCAATTAAATAATTAGAATTAAAAACCGGCTTATCAGCCGAATTATCACCCGGCTATTGTTATCGAAAATGGTCGGTCCCAAATTTCTACTTAGCAATACATTTGAAAAAAGTCGAGTCGTATTATGATCTCAAGTCGAGAGAGTCGAGTCTTATTATGATCAAAAGTCGCTTATTGTTATCGATTTAGATACGACAATTCGATACGACGTGGTGTTAAACACCGAGCAACAAACTTCGAAAAATTAAACTATTTTGAGTAATATATTCAAATGATTATGAATGAAAACAGGTGTCAAACCACAATAGATCGATATTTCAAATGAATCTTATGTTAGAATATTTTTAAAAGTGTAAATAAATAGAAAATTTGAGCAAACAACAGAATTTCTTATTATGAAACTTAATATGTACTTAAATCAATTCTAAATTATTACAATTTATATTTTATCATTATGATCATTTTTTATGTGCACTAAAATCTCCCAACAAGCATGAAAAAGTACCATCCGCATAATGTTATCATTCGGTTATTGTTATCAAAATCACAATAAGCGGCGTCTACCTGTATATGCAACATTTAATTTTATGTAATATAAGTAATATCCGTGGTAACGTTATAATGTTTCACTTGCAACGTATGTTTGTTTACGTTCTTTATTTATGTTTCAGAAAAAGTTTATAAAATATTATGCTCTTAAAAGTTTATAATGAGAATTTTATGTTATATAATTTAGTGGTAAATGGTTTGTATAGTTATAATATTAATAATTTATACGTAATAATTATTTGGTTTATGGATGTTGCTATTTTAATTGAACTCTACATTCTTAAATTATTAAAATACTAATAAAATATTGAAAAAATATTAATTTTGTATGCTCTACTTTAGTTTAGAGTGATAATCCAATTTATATTTATTACAAATTTATACTGCACCCTGAGTGGAACTCCAGGGCTTTTCTGAATAGACCAGGGGACCCATTGGCTATAAATTGTCTGTTAAAACTCTGGATGTATTTATAGTTTTTATATGTTTGAATAAAAAGCATTAAAATAAGGCAGCGTCGCATTTACTCTTAGATAGTATTCCGTCAATACTTTAGCTAAAGGAGCATTCCACAGGAAATTGGAAGTATTTTTTTTAATTGATCGGATCATAACAAATTTAATCATAACGAAATGTATATTTCTTAAATTTACGTGATATGTAAGAGGTATTTTATTATGACAAGTTGTTGTTTAGCTATGAACAAGTGGTTTGATTTTTTCGCATTATGTTAGCAAGGACTGTTTTCATCCTTTTTGTTAGGAGAATGGCAAAGACAGTGTCGGAAAGTGAAAAGAATTTAATTTAACATAAAAATACAATAGGAAAAGGTAAGAATTTTAATATAAATCCAATGAGCGCTGTAGCGTGTTCCACCAGTTACGTGAAAATATACAAAAAATCAATTTTTCACCTTCAAATTTATTATTATTATTCCGTGTAAAATGAAGCATTTTAAAAAGTAAGATTTGACCAATTGTTGAATTTTAATCATATTTCTGTGGTGCAAGGTGTTAAAAGGTAGGAAGATAGGAGAGATGATTTTCAGTTTTGACCCACCAGTCACAGTGACTGGACGTAAGTTTTAATGACATAAAAATCGGAGAGGTCTTTCTTGTTAAAGTTGAGGTAAAAGGAGAGAAAGATGCTAAAAAAATCAAATTGTATATAACACTAAGAAAGAACAAACGCTCCTAGTCACATATTTGAAAACATCCGCGAAAGAGCGGAAGACTCCATCCGATTCGCCACTTACGAATTAGAGACCCCGTACCACATTTCTATAGACCAAGTGCTGCACATTCTTTAAGAACCACTAAAAATATTTGTGGCAATCGAATATGTATTATTAGTTTCCATAGTCCATTGATTTTCAAATGTGTGACAATAGTATGGCGGGGCTAGTTGAGCGTATGGGTAAGTTGGGCAATCAAAATATCTCGAAAACTATCCACCGCACGCGAACGCAACATATAGCGAAAAGAAGGGGTTCCGGGAAAGGAACTCATCCCTATAACAAAAGTAGCCACTGGGCGATCGAGAAAAGTACCCAAGTGCATTGTTTATTTTGTTATTAAAAAGTAAAATCATCCTAAGCCGGGATATTTTGTCTGTGATACAAAAATTTCATCCGTTTTTAATCAGGCAAGTGTTAATCTAAGGTAAATTTGTTGCAGTTTTGATATTTATAGAGAATCTGGATATAACTCTAACCGGTTTTTATATTAATTCACTTTTGCTTTAAAATTTCGGGTTGGGGTTAGTTGAGCTACAGTTGCCCAACTATCCCCACGATGAAAAAAAATTTTGTTTTTTTTTTACCATGAGGACTTATAAAAAAAAGACTACTGGAGGTTCCCATATTAGTCAACACTTAAATGGGGCTGCCAAAGCTGTGAGTGAAGAGGGAAAAAGTGGCTATGCCACTGCCAAATAATATGGAATCAAACGGATGACATTATCAAGGTTTTTAAAGAAATTAAATAAAGGTGATACGTCCATGGGTTATGCAACGCTGAGGTCAGTATTTTCTGCCACGCATGCAGACTCTTTGAAAAATACTTGTTACAAACGGTATCAATCTTCTATGGATATTCTCCAAAAGACGTTCGTCGCCTTTGAGACTGCTGGCATTTGGCAATAAAGTTCCACCCTCTTGGACTGTAGATAAGATGGCCCAAAAAGAACGGCATACGTGACTCAATGATTTCTTAAAAAAAATATTATATAAGCTATGTAGAAAATAATTACACAAATATTAAAGTCTGATTCTAATAGTTAAGCTAAGCTAGGAACGTTGCTGTTTTGTAGATTCTGTTTTTACCTTATTTTTCCAAGAAATCTACTTTTAGATTTGATGTTTTGTCACTATAAGTTTATAAATAAAAGTTAAGTATCAAAATGGAATTTTATTGTAAGTCTACCTAACATAGGACCTATGATTTGGGTAAACTTTCTAAGTGCTCAACTAGCCCCATACCCTTGCTCAACTTACCTCACATATGGGGTAAGTTGAGCATACTTGACTTTCTTCATTAAAATACATGTAGCTTCCAAATTCGACTTATTAGAAATAAATTATTATGGAAACTAAGCTAAGGGATAAATTACTCGTCCATCATTATGCATCATAAGCCATTACGAATTATCGTTGAGGAACTATAACCGATTAAGTGAAAAACTGCTCTACTAGCCCCGCCCTACCCTAATGATTAAATGGTTAATTTAAGAAAATTAAAATATTAAAAAAAAAAAGTTTAGTTTCAACATTAACACAACTTGCTTTTAATAATGACTCTAATTATAAAAACTATTCTTTAAAAAAAAATAATTAAAATACCCCCGATACAAAAAGACTTCTAAAATCATAAAAATAATATTATTATGTACTTATTGAAGTCGTTGCGTCGACGACTGCTTCTATTTCGACCAAACATAGCTAAGAGCCATCTCGACTAACCAAGCTTTCGTCGCATTCAAATCCGTCCACGCATTTGGCTGCTACATTGCCACAGACATACACACAGATAGATACACAGGTCAAATTTATAAAACCCCCTCTTTTTAGGTCGATGTTTAAAAACAGATTATATTTTCTCAATTTTTTTTTTTATTTTTATTAAGTAAATCAATTTTAAACTAAACACATTTTATTTTCAGTCACATTCTTTATTGTTTCTTCAGCGAATCGATACCAATAAATTTGTAGTAAGGAAGATAAACTTGGTCACCATCATTTGTTATTTGAAGCAACGGCCTGGAAAATGCAATTTGTTTTGTAATTGTATTGGAAGAAATATTAGATTTCAGTCACAAAACAAAAGAGCCAACATCTCCCTTATTAAAGAATAACTAAAGTATATACTGAAAATAAATTAACATATTATTAAAATACAAACAAGCTTATATGGTTCATAGCTGAAAATATTATATATTATGGTATTACGTTTATTAATTTATTTAAATTATGCAAATGTTTACATTAATGTTATTACAATTAATTAACTCGACGTTGCAACCCGACTGTATTTTCAAAACCAATGTATTATGGATGGAGCCAAAAATAAAGCCGAAATAACAAAATCACTTTGAAATAAAATAATCGTACTACAAATAGGAAAATAATTCATCCATCTTTATTGAAACATAAAGCAATATTGACAGCTTCATGAAAAAAAAATTGTAGAGGGAAAACAATGAAATCATAAATATTTTAAAATAATCATATTAGTTATAGACATATTAAAGCATATTTCGTAAGCTCGGTTATAAAATCTTAGGTGATAAGGTCTTTTAAGATATCCCTATATTTACAATCTTCTTTTATAATTGTATGTTATATGTTTATAATTTATTTCTATATTTATATAACAGTATGTTATATAGTATGTTTGTCTGCTTTACGTGTATTTTCCGTGAAACGTGTATTTTACGTGTATTTTCCGTCTGATTCTTTTTGCGGGGAAGAGAAGATAAGATAAGAAGAGAAGAACAAAATATGTTTTTGTGGTATTTCGTGCTTGTTTCTTAAACAGACAGTCTCATTTATATTTTCTTTATTAGTATATATATAGTAGTAATAGTCTAAGTTATGGCTCAGATCGAATAAAGATAGTATCTAAACTGTAATTCAGATTCAGAATTCTATATCAACTAACGAGCGCCATGGAACTGAAACTTCTATAGTGACAAACTTCTGAATTACATCAATCAACTCAAACCGCCTGAAACTCTTAAATCGATTGAGGTAGATCTAATCAATACTCTTAATTTTATTCCACTAATATATTTAGTTTGCATCATTAAAACTCCTTATACATACTATATAATATAACTGTATATACGTGTACCATTTATATAACTCGTTATAAATAAAAATGTTAGCTTCATAATTACTTTTAAGCATATTTATCATAGAATTATTATACAAACTCTATGGTTTTTGTTACACTAGAATATGTATAATAACTCTATGAAGTTTACTCTTAATATTTTCTCATTGACGTTGACATATCTTTATACATATGTTAAGACTTAGAATCATTTATCTTCGCAAGAACTGAGTCCCAGATTACTGAGGGGATTAACACAGCGTTTAATCTGGTGACATGATGCGGGTAATGTCGAGACATTGTGACTATTCCTCATGTAGGTTAGTTATTAATCCGATCCCGTAACATAGTTCCATACTGACCAAAGGTTGTACATATAAAACTAAACATTTAAAACTGAAAAGAAACTGTCCTTTTTTCTTAAACCGTCTTGATAATATTGTATAAACACTAGGTGCGCAAATTTACACATTTGTCATTCTATTTGACGTAAATTACACTGACGATATTATTATCGTCAGTGTAATTTACGTCAAAAAGGTTATCCTTTTTTAAATATAGTTGAGGTAAATATAAATATTAATAATATTTGTCTTAGCTAAATGATACAAGCCTATACCTTTTAATGAATGACAAAGTAAATTATGAATGCAACCGGTTTAATTCACCAACTGCGATTTGTACGTTGTCCCAGTAATGAAGAGCATAATGAGGAAACCGCAAATTTGTTTGAGTTGGGAACTCCTGCTCCATGTTGCTTAATTATAGGCGAGATGTGTAATAAGTTTTGTTTGGCTCTTATAACAGACAGTTACGATAACGACATATATGTAAGCCTTAATACTTTTTTATTCATATTTTCTTCACTTTCAATCTATAACCACGCGTCACTTACACACATAGAAATGTCAGAAACATTTTGATACTATACTTATCGTAATAAGGCCTTTCGTAAAGACTCGTCCCAATTCACAATTTAAGCTACTAAAGAAGAATCACAATTAAGTGAAATTTTATACAAAATATTGTAAAGATCTGTCTTTAAAATACAAACTCTTATGTCTATTCAATTATTTTTGTTAAAATTATTACAGCTCAATTTCATCGTATCATCTTTGTCAATTCAACTCGTCATTCGTTTTCCGAACGCGTATTTCTCCACAATTTAAATAATACTTTGAATAAAATATTGCATATATTTTCGATATCAAAAATAAAATATCCTTAAATCCGTGTCGTGTTATCAGTAAATGACGAATGAATGTAAAATATATTTCAATCTTTTTATACCACTTTTTCTTGTTCCCTTTTAAAGTAAAAGATAATATATCGCAAAAAATAGTAATAAACATATTTGTACCTAAAATATTTGAAATATTTATGGCAAAACCACTGTACTAAATTGTTCCTACATATTTTGCATTAGTACAGTAATAACACACTAATATTAAACGAATGGTGGAGTTCAATTAAAAGTTTGAATTAATTTTATAATATCAAGATGGCGTCTCAATGCTAACGCGACATGTATATATTTATTATACAAGCTAATGTGCTTTTTTATAAAACCGAATGAAATTTCAGGAAAGAAACAATAATTATATTTTCTACTGAAAATAAAGTTTTTTCGTTGAAGATAGGAGCAGAAAATATATTTCAAAATATTTATCAGCTTTGTTGATAAATATTGTTTACAATATAAATAGCCTTAATTTTTTTTATGACACTATACAAACATCCAAAGTTTTTAGATATATTATTATTATTGAAGATAAAATAATTTAATGTATTATTCAAAAACAAATTCATTATAATAACACATCCTATGCATACCTATTTTTAATCTAGTGTTACATATAGAACCCGCGTAATACCATCTAAAGCACTTTTTAAAATTATTATTAGAATGTTTCCTAATAAACTACAAGTCTATCTAACTCTAAACAGTCCATCTAATAGTGTATAAATCATTCGGGGTCTAAAGTAAACAACATCTTTATGGGTTGGCCTATTTTGGAGATTGCTTGGTTTTATGTAAGTAATAAAAGTTAACAAGGTGGGGTGATTAATAGATGGATGGATTACATTTATCGTACATATAACATAAATAAAAGATAAAAATAATTTTAAATACAATATCAACGCTGTTATATTTTACTTATTATAAGTAGTTAGGTTTATTTTTATACTTCATAAAATATATTTTGTATTATCATATATGATCTATGTAATATTATGTTGTGATGTAAAATACAAACATACGTACATAATAAAACCTCTTAAATATTTTTTTAAACTAAGTTCTTGTTGTTTTACTATAACTTAACTTCTTGATACATCTATGTTAATAATACAACTCATACACAGTTTTCTGTCTCATCATACATACATACATATATTAAATGATTAAGAACATTTCATAATAACACATATAAAGATATTCTTTAAACACATTACGTTATTAAATGCTCCTTAAGAAAGATTTCATCAACTTTCGTGTGTTTCTCGTCTTTCAAATGAAGTTAAGATTGCTTTTCGCGCAAATATGTTTTTGATAAGCTGCGGTGAAAGTAATTTACATATACGTAACCATTAAATACTTTTTGTAATAAAAATACTGGTTTTAATGTTTATAAATATATACCAATATTTCAGGTAATAGATTGGTTCCTTCTTTAGATATTTCTTGAGGTATATCGTAAGTATACCTAATGTGAATGAAAAAGTCCTTATTAATTCCTTAAATTTTGTAAGATTATGCAGGATAATATATTTTTTTATATCTTGAAAGCATGCATTTTACTAGCGAAACATCAGAAGAAAGGGAAGACTTGCAAAGAAACCTACAGAACATAAAAGAGTCAATGTGCATATAGTATTATTCTTATATTCAGACATATATAAAATATATTTAAATCTTATTTTATTGGTTTGAACGTAAAAAATACTAAGGACAATAAAGTAATTATGTAAGACAACATTTTTAATTTAATCCTAACAAGACATTTATCTAATGAAATAATAAAGCTTACCAAGCCTTTAGCTGTTAAAGTTTTGATTAAAAGATAATGCATCTTATAACTGTCTACATAAGCAAAGACAGTTGTTTGCTCCAAAAATATCATTTATAATTTAGTAAATTCAAAAAGTTGATAAAATAAAAATATATTATAACAAAACGTATTTGTGACATTAAAATTTACGAAACATTTATTTTTTAACTCGATTTATCTTTCGGGAAGCTGCTACCAATAAATAGGGCCGGCGTTTCTTGAAACAATACCCTTATCAAACATAAACTACCCTTTATAATCGAATCTTTGAGATACTCGTAAGATAAAATGTATTTTATGTCGATATCCATACAGAATTAGGTTTGTTTATTTTGGAATTATAAATAGCCCTTAACCTCTTAAAAATTCTGGAGATTTTTTCGTTAAAAAAAACATGAAGAAACGTAAATGTTGTTAATGGCCGTCTTAAAATGTTATGACAGACGACGCTCAACTCGAATTGAGGATAATATCTAAACCGTAATTCAGATTTAGGATTCTTTATCAACTAACGAGCGCTATGGAACTGAAACTTCTATAGTGGTAAACTTGGGAATTATATCAATCAACTCGAACCGCTTGAAACTTTTAAATCGAATGAGGTAGATCTAATCAATGAACCCTTAATTTGATTCTACCAATATATTTAGCTTGCATTATTAAAACTCCTTGGTTATAAATAGACAAAATGTTAGCTTCATAATTACTTTTAGGGGTAGGTATATCATAGAATTATAATATTTCTATGAGGTATATCCGTAATATTTTCTCATTGACATTGACGTATCTTTATACATATGTCAAGACTTAGAATCATTTATCTTCGCCAGAACTGAGTTCCAGATTACTGAGGGGATTAACACAGCGTTTAATCTGGTGACATGATGCGGGTAATGTCGAGACATTGTGACTATTCCTCATGTAGGTTAGTTATTATTCTGAGCCCGTAATATAAGGCTACACTGATCAAAGACACACACAAATCACAACTGAAAATTCTGCCTTTTCTACTTAAATGTATGGACGTGTCGTAGCGTAGCCTTGACTAAAGGTTTCGCTGATACATTTAAAGTAAATGCCACTTGTTAAGACTCTCAGTAGCCTATGTGATGTTAAAGATCTATATTGTAATGTTATAAATCAATAGATTGTACAGAATAATTACTTTTGACTTTTGACATCTAAATATAATTTCTTTTTTAAGTATAATTTACTAAATTATTATGGTGTTCGAATAAGGTATGTAAATAGAACGTATATTAATATTAATATTCGCATTTCCTAGTATTGTAAGATAAATTGATAAAGTTAATGAACAGCAAATTGCAGGTAAAGGGTAGGTAGATAGGTAAATAAAATAAAATAAAAAATATTTAATAAAAGTGAAATTCTACGGAAATTATTATCAAAATATCAGTCCATGAAATATTAACTCCTGTGTCTATTGAATGAGTTTTATTCAATTTATTTCAGCTCAATTTCAACGTTTACGTATGATCTTTGTCAATTCAACTTATCATTCATTTTCCGAACGCGTATCCACAATTTAAATAATATTTTAAGTAAAATATTGCATATATTTTCGACATATAAAATATAATATCTTTAAATCCGTGTACTATTATCAGTAAATGAAAGATGTATGTGAAATATTTGAATTTTTTCATATATTTTTTTCTTATTCATTCATTAGCTATTTTAAAATACAAGGTTATACACAAGTAATGGATTGTTCCTACATGTTGGTATTGGATGTGTTAGTTTATAAAACTAAATTAAGTTTCAGGTTAGAAACGATGTCCTTATTTCTAGTGAAAATAGGAATTTTTCGTTGGAGATAGGACCAGAAAATATATTTCAATACATTAATCAACTTTGTTGAATATTTTATGATCATGTGTCACAAAATGTTATGATGTAAAATTATAAATTTTGTGACAAAATTAATTCGTAAAAATTAATAATCCAATTGCTATAATTCATAAATGGAGTTTCTGTAATACTTTGATTCATCATGTGGCAGGGAAGCCTTAGTTTCGGAAATCAATCTTTACTGTATTATGACAGGAGCTTTGAGGTCCGTAACTTAATAAACGTCTAAAAGGACTTAATGTAATTGAACATCGATTTAATGTACAACTGGTTGCGTGTTAAAGTTGAGGATCAAACTAATTATATAATTATCTATTGAGGTGTTGTATCCGTTTAAATATCGATTCTTTATTCCTAGGTAAATAAACTATCAATGTGGTTACTTTGTAGTTTTGTCGACTGAAACAAAACAGAAGTTATAACTTATTTGAACCCAAAAATAATTCAATTATAACTATACATTTTAAGTAGGTATAGGCACTAATCTCTACCAGTTACTGCTGCTGTTATTTTTGTAGACTACCTAAAAAAAATAATAATTCAAATACAGGCAATGGCAACGCCTTCCAAGTCCCCTCGTCCTCTAATGACTAAGGGTCGCTCTGTGGTTTTCTGCAATATAGCCTCTCTACTTTTCTATGAACCAGCTCATCCTTTAGGTACTATGTAGGTAATTGACGTACTTATCCAAATCATCCAAAGTTTTAAATGTATCTATATCTGTATATGTACCCTAAAAAGAAATCTAAAAGTAACACGTTCTTTCTATACTTTTAATCTGTTTTGTAACCATTAGAAACCAATGCCTTCTAAAGCATTTTTAAATATGAATTTAAAAATTTTAATAATCTATAAGCTGCACCTCTAATAAAATTTAAACTATAAACGCTTGTTTAATAAACTATAAGTCAACGTAACTCTAAACACTCCCTCTAAAAGTGTATAAATCATTCGGGATCTAGTGTAAACAACATTTTTATGGGTTGGCCTATTTTGGAGATTGCTTGGTTTTATGTAAGTAATAAAAGTTAACAAGGTGGCTTGATTAATAGAAGATACTAAATAATTGTACATAATATAGGGATTAAATTAATAGTATATAAATATAGGATATATTTATATCGTGTTGATTATATTAAAAAAATAGCTGTTCCTGCGACTTCGTAGGCATAGATTTCGATCTCAATAAAACGTACCCTTTCAAAGTTTCATCAAACTCCTTAATAATGACAGTACATACCTACTAATAGTATAAATTGATAGTTAATAATGACAGTACATACTAATAGCATAAATTGATAGTACATATTGATAGTAAATATTGATATACTATCAACTACTACTTTGGTAGTATACATTGATAGTACATATTGATAGTAAATATTGATAGTACATATTGATAGTACATATTGATAATTACGTTAGCTACAGACGGAGAGTTGAAAAAAAACCAAAACTGATTTAAACTAACTTTAATTAAAAGAATTACAATTACGTACTTATTAACTAATACAAGAATCTGACCTACTCGATGTAAGTACAAATAATAATGACAAAATTATATTAATAATTAAGACTTATATTATAATTAAACTGCAACTATGTATTCCGTCGCGATGACACAATACACATTTTATTCACATGGAGGGAATGCGAATATCAGCAATTCTCCTGGAGTATGTGTTCGTAACTCCTCCATCCTCAGATCAGCAACTATTTTAGAACATTGAGATAAAATGTTGCTGGCATCTTCTTACGGGGTGCTGATGTCCCTTCTTCTTCCGGTTTTCCATCCATATTATCATTTGAAGAAGATAAAGTGATCGGTGAAGCAGTAATTTTGTTAACTTTTCTTTTGCTCAGTAATTTATAACGATGATATCCAAGCACAATAATAAGTGCACATGCACTTAACATAAAGACGTAGAAAGGTATCGTAGTGTGGTAAAGTGTATCTACATTAATTTTCTCTAGTTGTAAAGGTTTTTCTTTAATTATCTTGTCTTGAATACCGTAGAGTTCTTGTAAATTTATTGAGTTTAAATTGAGATGAGTAGGAATCTCCGTATGGTTTGCTGCTCCGAATGGTATTTGCATCAATTTCAGCGGCTGCCCCTTCGTTTCATCACTATCGTTTACAATAGTGAATTCGGCGGTTTTTATGTAGCATTTGACAGAGATGAAAATTAAAAAGCTACCCTGAAGTGATGTAAATTCTTCCCTTTCACAAACTAGTTGTATTTTAGTGATGTAAGGAAAGGAAAAGACATAATGTTGATCATCCAGTTTTTCCATTGCTTCTTTTGCTAAAGTAACTCTTGTGTATTTGCAGTTTTCGTTTAAGACTTGATGAGTAATAAGCTGCTGCACAGTCAGGTTTTGTACGAATACGCTGATTCACTTCCATTTCACAAAGGTACCAGTATTTGAGCTTCGGACATTCTGTCTCCATGTACAAGAACGATTTCTCGTTAATTGCTATGAAAGGATATGGGAGTATAAGGACGTTTTGGATTTTATTAGGAACAATAGAGAGCTTATAGAGATCGTAGATATCTGCAGAGACTATTGGAAACTTAAAAATTATTACTATTTGATTTTCTGTATAGTAGCATGCCGGCTTTATTATATCATAGTATTCCCTTAACTCTAAATCTATAATTTGGTCCTTATTATATATTTTTCTTAACTTATCTATCATTAACTTTAAAACACTTCTCTATCATAGAATGATGCGTACTTGATGTATGAATAAACGCTAATATATTTTCAATCCTAATTAATTCGGCTATTAGATCTTCTATATTTTCTCCTATTATCACTAAAAGTTGGGCAAATTTTGCGTATTTTAGTAAAATATTATCTTTGTATGCATTTTAATTTAAAATGATCTGTAATGTATTATTAATTTTAACTTGGTTTTCAACTAAATGAACAATAATTTCACTTTGTTTTGACATCCATTCCTTACTTAAACTTATATGATTACTTAACTCGGAAACTATCTTATTTTCATTATTTTCTAACACTTTTATTGCATGATTGTATTTTAATGCATCCTTGTAATCTAAATTTCCTGTTATACTTTTGATAATGGAACCCAAACCGTCTACAAGACCTCTTCTTACACGATTTGGTTCTAAAGTTTTTAATTGATTAGAAACTTTAACAAGCTTTTCAGTAAGATAATTTATTTGAAGTTCAAAGAGTAGATATGTTTCATTACTAAAAAGTCTTTGAAGGCTATTTAATTGAGTCATTAAAAGTTCAACTTTATCTTCTACACAGTCTAGTTTGATATATTGTAGAAAGGTATGGTGATGAGTGGTAAGTCTGATCAGCCCAAGTTTGTATGGTAATAGTCCAGGTCCGTCGTCCAAGCTTTCAAGTTTTATTTCTAGTGGGTTCGTCGCGTGGATTGTCAGCAGAACTAGTACTGTCCTGTAACAAGTTGGCTCCTTTAGGGATTCGTTTTAATCGGGATTTAGATACAGGGCCACGTTTTTTGGAGGTGTATATATGGATTGGTAGATCAGCTATAACTTTGTCTTGTGTATAACGGGGTGCAACTTTCTGACGGCTTGCCAGAGGGTTTCTAATAAAAATTTGTTGTTCGGGTGCATATAAGATTTCAGGTTCACGATTTTTATTTCTATTATTTATTAAAGCGCTACGATTTTCAAGTGAAGAACTATTAATAATGTCATATACTGTTTTCATGTTATCTTTATGATTAACTACATATTGTTGCAATAAATGTTGAGTGAAATCCAGGTCATGACAGTCTCTCGGGTCAAAATGTCCATTTAATAAGTCAAAGGGTCTACATTTGGTAAAGCTGTGTATTGAACTATTAAAAGCTATGAGAGCATATGGCATAAGATTAATTAATGGTTCTTCTGGACGTTGTAGTTTTAAAAGTCGAAAATGTTCTAGTAATGTTGAATGGAATCGTTCAATATTTCCATTGTCATTAGTTGAGTGAGCTAAGATTTTACGATGGTTAATTTTATGTATTCTTGTAAATTCGGAAAATAATTGATTAGTGAATTCCGTTCCGTTGTCAGATAGTAAGGGGTACACCATGGTGGGTAAAATATTTTAATATTGCTTGTATAATGCTAACAGCGGTTCCGTCTCGTAAATTATAGGCTTGGCCATATTTTGTAAAAACGTCTATAAAAGTTATGTACTTCTCACTATGTATTGTTAATAAGTCTATATGAATAATTTCAAAGGGTTTGTTAGCTGGAGGTACAATGTTAAATTGGCGTCTTATAGGATTTCTATCATACTTAGCTTGTCCGCATATTGTACATTCGCTTATGAATTTTGAAATTTGCTCCTTCATTTTCGGCCAATAATATTTCCGGGATAAAGCTAAATAACATTCATTTATTCCTCGGTGGTTTGTTTTACCATTGTGGTAATGAGAAATAATTTCTTGTTGTTGTAAGTATTCCCTTATATTTTCATTTTCAGATTTTGATAAGACGAGGTTCATTGATGAACTTTTAAATTTATCTTGTATTATGGGGATTTATGAGAATAGCGGTTTTAATTTTTGGGTTTACGTATTCTTTTATAGCATTAACCACGTCTTCCTCTAAGTTGGATTCTAACAATTGTATGGATGTTCGTGTATGATTATCGAATGGCTTTGTAACTGTCGGTTTCTTTTTAACGTCATTTACGACTGTAAAAATTAATTGTCTAGTAAATTTGTTAAGAGGGTCGTCGGTAATTGGAATGTTTAATATAGGGTTTTCTTGGTCAGTATGTACGGTGTCAGTCGAAGAGTTTGTTAAAGCTTGTACATGTTCTGAAGGATTTCCTAGTAAAGAATTTATTTCGTCAATTTCTTCAATTAAGGTCCTAGTTTCGTCGTTATGTATCTCAACTCTAGAGAGGGCGTCGGCGTTAGTGTTCATTTTACCCTTTTTGTATATTACTGTATAGTCATATTCACTAAGTCCCAGTCGCCATCTAGTAAGACGAGAACTTGGTTCTTTCATATTTATCAACCACTGTAAAGGTTTATGGTCAGTCAGTATTTTAAATTTTCTTCCAAAAAGGTAAGGTCTAAAGTATTTTGTAGCCCAAACTATGGCTAAAAGTTCCTTCTCAATTGTACTGTAATTAATTTCACTGTCATTTAAGGTACGAGATGCATAACACACGGGTCTGTCGGATCCTATTGGGCCTTGCGATAAAATGGCACCAATAGCTAAATTAGAAGCGTCAGTTGTCAAGTTAAATTCTTTAGTAAAGTCGGGGTATTGTAAGACGGCGTCGTTTGTTAAAAGCGTTTTACATTTCTCAAAACAATTGGTGTATTCCTGATCGAATAAAATCTTTTTACCCTTCTTTAAACATTGTGTTAACGGTTTAGTAATACGGGCAAAGTCTGGAATAAACTTTCGGTAGTAACTGAGAAGGCCTAAAAATTGTTTTATTTCTTTAGCGGTTTTTGGGATAGGATAGCCTTTAATAGCTGAAATTTTATCAGGGTTTGGCTTTATACCATCTCTACTGATAATATGTCCAAGTTAGCCTGTTTCAAGTTTTAAAAATTCTGATTTATTTAATTGGATTTTAAAGTTGGACTCGCGAAGTCGTTGAAAAACCTTTCCCAAATTGTTCATATGTTCTTGTAGGGATGTGCTAAATCCTCGTACTACGGGGGGGGCACAAACCGTCTTGGAGCAGGAGTACCTGCGAAGGTCGCCTCCACATCGACCTGCACAAACAAAAATAATGTGAAGCGTGGCACAGCGATGTGTCACGACGACGACCCGGCATTCTCTTTGGACTCTGATTTACCTAATGAATTGGAGATTATCGACTTGGACGCGGAAGAGCCGACCCCGATGGTCGGTTCTTCCGTGTATGACTTTGGCAATCCTATTGGACTCCGATTGGCTTTCGGCTGTGATCTGACTGACGGGTCAGATCAGGAGGTGTGTGTGCGGCGCAAGCGAGGCCCTCTATCAGAGGTCTCTCGCTTGCAGAGTGAAGCGTCCGGTAGCGACTCGGAGCTTGGTGTTGCGTTTTCCAAATGCAACACCGCTCGTCGTGGACGCTCCACTCCAAGCACGCGCGGTTCAGGGCTCGCAAGGGCGAAAGCAGAGCTGCGAGCCCTGAACATGGAGGCTGAAGAGGCTGCATTTGAGCGGAAGCTTCAACGCCAGGCCTCCCGGAAGACGGCGGGTACGGCCAGGAGTGCGCCGGGCACCGAGGAAGAGACTTCCTTGGAGGTGCAACCTGTGCCAGACCCATCGACTCTAAGCGCCGAGGAGCTGAGTGCAGCCGCCGCGCGACACTCGCACGCCATTTACGAATGGACCCGTAAGTCCGGCAACCTAAAGGGCACGGTTGTCAAGGCCCTCAGGGACGAGTCGAGCAGCATGCTCGACATCGTCAGAGCCTTGGCCAGCCGCAGCGAGCCGGAGGAGACGCGCCGTATCCGCGAGGATAACGCTCGTCTCCACAGGGAGGTCGAGGCGCTGAAGGCGGAGCTCAAGGCCCACAGGAAGGAGTTCGCCGAGATGAGGGCATCTGCGGCCAAAGCCGCGGTCTCAGGGATGCCCTCGTCGGAGGCGGACCACCTCGAGGAGTTGAAGCGCTCCGTTATCGATTCGGTGGGCGTTATGCTTAACGCCCGGTTCCGAGGGATAGAGGAGCGTCTCCTCCCAGAAAGGAGTTTACGGCCTTCCCTGGCCGCAGACCGAAGAAGGGAAGCAGCCGCGGCCGCAGCCGCTGCCATCGATTCCCGGCCATCGGTTTGCGGCTACAACCAGGTCGGATCGCCGGTCGTCGTGCCGAGGTCTCCGCCTATCCTGCCTGTTGGAGCAGCCGCTCCTCTGGAGGCTTGGTCGACGGTGGTGCGGGGGGGTAAGAAGAATGCCCCCCGCACCTCTCGGAAGCCGCCACCGTCTCCGACTCAGGCCCCTAAGGCCGCTCCCCGAAGGCTGGCTCGTGCGCCGGCTTCGGCTCCGGCTCCGGTAGCCGAACCCCAAGCCCAACGGCCTGTTGCCAAGCGGCGGCGGCGCAGGAGGAAGAAGGCCGCTAAAACTGCAGCCCAGAAGGCCCAGACAGGGACGCGCTCCCAGCCCAAGTTGCCGCCGTCTCTGTCCTCAGCTGTGATTATCACGCTGCAGACCGAGGCCGCGGCAAAAGGGGTAACGTACGCCCAGGCCCTCGAGCGCGCCGCCGAGAAGATTGACCTCGGCGAGCTCGGGCTCGAGGGCGGGCTCAAAATCCGAAGGCGGCCCCGGAGTCGGCGGACAAGCTGGCGGAGAGCCTGCGAAAAACGCTGGAGGGTGTGGCGGATGTCGTCCGGCCTGTGAAGAGGGTCGGTATCAGGATCAAAGGCCTTTTTTTTTTTTTTTTTTGTCGTTGGAAAAATGCGTTACGCATCATCCCAGCGGCCAGGAAGGTGATGGCCGAGGGGTCATCGCCATAGTGGAGCGCCACGGGATCGCTTTCGCACTCACCGTGACGCCCCGGCGGAACCCCCTGCGAGGGGCCCCGATCAACTTAGGGACACCCTCACCTCGTAGGCCTATAATGGGTGGGAGAGGTCACCCCCCTCTCCCGCCCAGGCACTACGGCTGGGAAAGGAAGCGGCGGGCATACTCCCGCTTCCTTCTTCCCAGCCTAACCCTACGGAGCGGGTCTGCGGTAGAGGCTAGCTCCCTGACCCGCTCCGCGGCCTCCTTTGCGGCAATGACTTGTTCGCAGAAGGAGGCCATGGCGACCCAAACGTCCTCACTGTCGAGCATCTTTGGAATGACGCTCGACAGCGAGACACTGCTGCCGACCACGACCGCCAGCTCTTCTCGCTGGCGGTCCCACGCCACACACTCCTCCAGGGTGTGACGAGCCGTGTCCTGTGGCTCACCACAGTGGTGACAACAGGGGGTCGCCTCTCTCCTCGCCACCTTGTGCAGATACCCCCCGAAGCATCCGTGCCCCGAGAGTATCTGCACAAGGCGGAACGTCAGAGTCCCGTGCCGCCGGTCCACCCACTGCTTGAGGTGCGGAAGTAGCACCCCGACAGTGAAAAAACCGGCGGCCGGAGACTCCAACTCTCGTTTCCACCGCTGGATCAGGATATTTTGTGCCCCTGCCCTTATCCTAGCCACCTCAGGCGCTTCGCCCCTGGCACGAGCGTCGGCCCGGTGCCAGTACACTGCAGCGTTGACCTCCGCCTGGAGTTCCCAGGGTGGGTCACTTGCTAGCAGTGTCGCCGCAGTATCAGGATCAAAGGCCTGGACGACTCCGCCACTAGTGTCAAAGTGGCGGCAGCGATCTGCTGCGTCACCCAATGCTCCAGTGAGTCTCTCCACGTCGGGGAGATTCGCTGGGGCAATGGGGCCATGGGCGCTGCCTTTGCCGGGTGTCCCGTTGACGCGGCCAAAGCGCTGCTCGCTGCGGGAAGGCTATTGGTCGGGTGGAGCTCGGCCAGGGTCGAGCTTCTGGAGGAGCGGCCGATGCGGTGTTTCGGGTGTCTTGAGCCCGGACACACGCGTGCGGTCTGCCCCTCCAAAGTCGACAGAAGCTCTGTCTGCAACCGGTGCGGCCTAGCGGGTCACACCCGTGCAGGCTGCACCGGAGTCCTCAGGTGCGCTCTCTGCGTAGACCGAGGACTCCCAGCAGGCCAAGAGCTGGGTAGCGGAGCTTGCCGAGCTCCCCGGAGGAGAGGGAAAGCAGTCGCTCCCTCTCCTGCTCCTCGAGGCGGTGGTGGCGGGAAACCGCTTGTGGAAGCCATGTCGCAATGACCAGCCGGCGACATGGCTTCCTTCAGGCGAATTTCAATCACTCCGCCAGGGCCCAGGATCTTTTTGTCCAGGCCTTGGCGGAGTGGAACATTGGTATTGCGGTGGCCTGCGAGCCCTACTATGTCCCCCCCAATTCCAGTTGGTCGGGGGACATAAACGGCTCCGTGGCAGTGGTTGTGGGACCTGGTCCCGGTCCCCCTTTCTCCACTCTGGAGACTGGCCCGGGTTTGGTAGTGGCGCGGTGGGGGGAGTACGTCGTCGTAGGCGCGTACTTCTCCCCCAATCGTAGCCTGGCGGAGTTCGAGGTTTTTCTCGACTCCGTCAGTGCTGCGATTCGCAGACAGGCGTCGGGGAAGGTCATCTTCCTCGGCGACCTTAACGCCAAATCCGCGGCCTGGGGGAACCACGCCACGGACGCTAGGGGTAGGGCTGTCCAGATCTATTCGCTCCTCTCCGGTCTGTCCCTCCTCAACAGAGGGACCGAACCGACCTGCGTGCGGCAGCAAGGGAGTTCAGTGGTGGACGTTTCGTTCGCCACCCCAGCTGTCGCGCGCATGGTCGACGACTGGAGAGTTGATACTGAGGTGGAGACTCTGTCGGACCACTTATACGTCCGATTTGAGATCTCCGCCTCCCGACCGGATCTGGCCAGGCCACCGCGGGAGGGGAGTCGGTTTCCTCGCTGGGCTGTCCAGAGGCTGGATCGGGAAATGGCCGTCGAGGCGGCCATTGTCCAGGGCTGGGCCTTTCCCGATCCCCCCAGCGAGGAAGCCGACGTGGAGGGGTTGGCTGGCCGCATGCGCGAGGCTCTTACGAGAGTCTGCGATGCGGCCATGCCGAGGGTGGGGTTCCGGCTTCGGCGCAGGGGTGTCTACTGGTGGTCGTCCAAAATAGCCGAACTTCGGGCGGCCTGTTGCAGGGCTCGCAGGGCCTTCCTCCGGTGTCGCCGCAGACGCGGCTCGGACCCGGAGATGGAAGCCCAGCTGCAGGGTCAGTATCGCCAAGCGAAGTCGACCCTGCAGCTCGCGATTCGGAAGGCGAAGGACCTGGCTCGGGAGGAAATCCTGGCCGGTCTCGATAGGGACCCATGGGGGCGACCGCATCGCGTTGCGCGGAATAAAATCCGCGCCGCGACCGCCCCGGTCATGGAGTCCCTTCAGCCGGATTTCCTCGAGCGGCTGGTGGGGGAACTTTTCCCGGATTCCACCGGCCACTCTCCTCCTGTGATGGCGGGGAGCCTCTCAAAGGGGGGGAGCTGGTTCTGTCCCAGTCATCACGGAGGCCGAGCTGGTGGTCGCGCTGAATCGCCTGCGAGCCCGCAACACTGCGCCGGGGCCGGACGGTATTCCAGGGCGAGTGTTAGTCATCGCCCTGGAATACCTGGGAGGCAGGCTTCGGGAACTGTTCAACCTGTGTTTGCGCACTGGAGAGTTCCCGAAAGCCTGGAAGGAGGGCAGGTTGTGCCTGTTGCGGAAGGAGGGTCGTTCTGCCGATTCTCCTTCCGCATACAGGCCGATCGTGCTGCTGGACGAGATAGGCAAGCTCTTCGATAGAGTCCTCTCTGCCCGTCTCGTCCAGCACCTCCAGGAGGTAGGTCCAGGTCTCTCAGACGCCCAGTTCGGCTTCAGGGCGGGTCGTTCAACGATCGACGCCCTGAGGGCTCTGAGAGACCTGACCGAAGAGGCTGTTTCCGAGGGGAATGTCGTCCTGGCGGTTTCGCTGGACGTCGCCAACGCCTTCAACAGCCTGCCGTTCAAGACTTTGGTTGAGGCGCTCCGGTTCCATGGAGTGCCTCCCTATCTCCGCAGGCTGTTGGAGGCGTACCTGCAGGATAGAGAGGTCCTGTGGGAGTGCGGCGACCGGTGGGTCCACCGACGTGGCGTGAGCCGAGGGGTTCCACAAGGGTCCATGTTGGGGCCGGTCTTGTGGAACCTGGGATATGACTGGCTGCTTCGCTGTCCACTCCTCCCCCGGACGAGGGTGCTGTGTTACGCAGATGATACCCTCGTCACGGCGCGCGGAGGGAGCTTTGCGGAGGCAGCCCGTCTTGCCACGGTCCGCGCAACGTTGGTAGCGGACCGCATAGGGCTGTTGGGACTGGAGGTCTCTGTTTCCAAGGCGGAGGCCATCCTGTTCCACGGCCCTCACCGGGGTCCCCCTCGTCGGGCGTACATCTCCGTCCAGGGTGCGCGGGTGGCGGTGAAGGCCCAGATGAAGTATCTGGGCCTCACCCTGGACGGAAGATGGAACTTCGGGGCTCACTTCTCTCTGCTGGCCCCGAAGTTAATCTCCACTGCAGTCGCCTTGAGTAGGCTTCTACCCAACGCCGGAGGGCCGCAGGCTCCTTGCCGCCGGTTATACGCCGGAGTGGTGAGGAGCATGGCCCTGTACGGTGCTCCCATATGGTCGGGAGCCCTCACCGCGGAGTCCAGGGCCCTTTTGCGTCGCACGCAAAGGGTCCTAGCGGTGAGGGTGATCAGGGGGTACCGTACGGTGTCATACACTGCGGCCACACTCCTGGCGAGCGATCCGCCCTGGGAGCTACAGGCGCGGGTCCTCGCCGGAGTGTATTGGCACCGGGTAGAAGCCCGGGTCGGGCGGGTTAGGCTCGAGGCGGATCGGATCAGGGCTCTAGCTCACCGAGCCCTGATCCGACAGTGGAGTAGGGACTTAGAGTCCCCGTCGACCGGTCTTGCGACGGTGGGGGCTATTTCCCCCCATCTCGATCGTTGGATCGACCGGCGGCACGGGACTCTAACGTTCCGTCTTGTGCAGGTGCTCACGGGGCATGGATGCTTCGGTGAGTACCTGTACAAGATTGCGCGCAGAGAGGCGGTCCCCTCCTGCCACCACTGTGACGAGCCCGTGGACACGGCTCGTCACACCTTGGCGGAGTGCGCAGCCTGGGACCGTCAGCGTACTGAGCTGACGGCCGTGGTTGGCAGTGACCTCTCGTTGCCGAGCGTTGTTTCCGCGATGCTCGACGACGAGAGGTCCTGGGTCGCTATGGCCTCCTTCTGCGAGCAAGTCATTGCCGCGAAAGAGGCCGCGGAGCGGGAAAGAGAGGCAGCCTCTGAACCGCTCCGCAGGGGTAGGCTGGGTTGAAGGAGGCGGGATTACGCCCGCAGCCTCCTTCCCCAGCTGTAGTGCCTGGACGGGAGAGGGGGGTGACCTCTCCCGCCCGTTATAGGCCTACGAGGTGAGGGTGTCCCTAAGTTGATCGGGGCCCCTCGCAGGGGGTTCCGCCGGGGCGTCACGGTGAGTGCGAAAGCGATCCCGTGGCGCCCCACTAAGGCGATGAGGTCAACCGTTGGTTTTTTAGTGGGTAGCCTTAAAAATGGCAGCGTCTTCTATGCTGCCGGGTAGCCGCACATACCCCCTCGGTCATCACCTTCCTGGCCGCAGGGATGATGCGTAACGCATTTTTCCAACGACAAAAAAAAAAAAAAAAAAAACTAAATAAACTAAACATATTTCATTCTGAAGGCCTCGTAGGACATTGTCCATAACTCTCTGAAAAGTAGATGGTGAATTTTTCAAACCCATGGGCATACGAAGAAATTCAAAATGACCATGTTCTACATTAAATCCGGTTTTACATATGTCCTGTGACTCCATTTCCACCTGGTAAAACCCACTCGCTAAATCCAGGGTTGTAAAGTATTGACACTTCCCTAGTTTGTCAAGTACATCGTTAATATTAGGAATTGGGTACTTATCATCTACAGTTTTCTCATTTAATTTACGATAATCGACTACTAAACGCCATTTTTGCTTACCTGAAGCGTCGCGTTTTTTCGGCACTACCCATATGGGTGAACTCCAAGCAGAGTCGGATGGTCGTATAATACCCTGATCTAACATTTTAGTTATTTGGTCCCTAACTTCTTGTCGATGTATAAAGGGGTAACGATAATTTTTACCATGTACGGGGACCTCGTCAGACCTCGTGATACGATGTTTAATCTTGTTAGTAAAAGTTAAATGATCACCTTCAATATAAAAAACGTCTGAGTATTTTGAGCAGAGCTGTGTAAGATTAGCTTTTTCTTCATTATTTAAATGATCGGTACGTAATCGTGATATAACGTCTTGTCCACGGTTCTTATATTGAGTGCACTCGTACTCAATATTAAACAAGTCGGCACTTGTCAGTTCGTTTAACGATAGTATTATGTCATTTGGTGTCGGGTTCTCTACTTCTACGTATCCTCGGTTGTTAGTCACGTTAGTCAAACACTCGTGCAAAATTCAGTTACAAATTAATTGTTCTTTTATAAACACTTGTCTATTCTGGGAATTTATAGAGATACGAATAAGTTTTGAGGTTCCTGCTGGTATGATATCCTCGTAAAGATTAACATTACAAGAATTATACATGCTAATAGGATTTGAGCCAGTACGAGTAATTAAATTTCGGTCTTTTAAGTCAATTTTTGCTTCCCATTTCGTTAATAGATCTAGTCCTATTAATCCGTCAAAATAGTCATGAAACTTATAGATAAATAACTTGATATTTTCTGGGTCCGTAAATTCCTCAAAGCAAGGTAAGGTAATAGAATATTCATTTCTACTGGTGGTATATACATTGATTACTTCGAAAGGGTCATAATTTAAGGGAAAATTAGAAAAATATTTCTTAATAGCGATAGGACTAATAAAGGATTGGTTTGCTCCGGTATCTATTAAAAGTTTTTTTTTTTTTAAAAGGGATTTTTAATTTGAATGTATGGGAGTTGTCTTTGTGTCTGTAAGTAACTCTATTTTGGTCTGGGTGATTTCTGATCCAGTCGAAAATCCTGGTTTGGAACTAGGTAACTAGAAGCCGATTGAGGTTCATTTTCCTTACTTAACTGGTCATTGTCCGTTTCATAATAAGTAATAGTATTATTATTACAAAAGTTCGGATTGTAATTACTGTCATAGTCCTCTTGTTCGGTATAAATATTGTAGTTTGGTTCGTAATAGTATTCTGGGTAACTATAGTACATATCGTCATATGATAAACATTCATTCATGTTCATTTCGCGAGCTTTCAAGTAATTTGTTGGTGGCGGATTACTCGATTTACGCCAGTCATGTCCAGTCATTAAGGAGGCATGGGTTTAGGATTAAAACTTTGAATTCCACTCATAGGCTTTGGTACAGGAATTTGATTAAAATTATTTCTAGGTGGTAAGCGGAAAATATTACTACGCGGATTATAGTTCGGTGGGGGTGCGCTAAACATCTGTCTTGTTCTAGAATGCATGGGCGTACTGTAATAAGGTTAATTATGGTTAAAATTAAATTTAAAAGGCTGTGATGGTTGTATTGGCCGTTGTGCTATAGGGGCTGGCCAATTAGGGGTTGAAGATTGAAAACTATGAGGTCGAGGGTTAGTAAATGTCAGGGGATGTACCATGTGCTTGTTAGAAGATGATTGTTTCAGTCCATCTGCTACGTTGCTGCAAGTATGTAACATTTAGTTCCTCTTGAACGTATTCAAGGGCTTTTTCAATAGTATCCGGGCGCATACACCGGATTCGTGACCCTAAGGGCTCCTTCAAGCCACGTGCAACGTACAAATGCCTGCTTAGTCACTTTTTTATATAAATCGCGCTTAGCCTCAATTGTAGTTAATAAAGTTTCGTGTAATGTAACATAAGTAATTATCGTACTGAATAGCGTTTGACAATGGCTATAAAATTCCTGAGGTGTCTTATTTCCTTGCACGGCTAATGAGAGGCCGTTGTATAAGGCTGTTTCGTCACGTTGATCAGAAAAAATATTTATTAAAGATGTTCTAATACTTAACCAACTATCTGGAATACCGTTAGAGTTGATGGTAGCAGCGGCGGTTCCAGTTATTTTATTTAAAATGCCGTTTAATAAACACAAATTAGATAATTCACTACCGGGCGAGTTATTTAAATATTGCATTACAATTTGGTCACAAATATTAATAAATCTAGTAAGTACGTTAGGGTTTCCGTCAAATTCGGGCACGATCCTAAGGATTTTATAAATGTTATCTGGATCTTGAGCCATATTTAAATATATACTACTACTACTACTTGAATCAGATAATATACGATTATTATCTAAATTCCTATTAATATCTAAACTACGCTTACTTACTTAACTACTGCTTTTTTTTTTTTTTTTTTTAACGTCTGGAATCCTCATGGATACACACCCCCATCCTGGGGAAGATGGAAGTGGTTATGTGAGACTCTTACTCACTAAACCAGACGGTCAACACCTCTCCGTCGTAATCCAGCGCCACGGGAACGCTTGCGCACACATCCGCGTTGCTCCGACGGAAGGCCGCGTGAGCAGCCACCACCTCCATGGAGTGACGCGCCCGGTTGACTTGAGCGCGTCCCACTCCGGGGCTTGTTGAATGGCGAAGGGCTCCCCTGCCCTCCACCCAAGCCGGCCGAGCCAAATCAGGACTCCCTCAACGAAGAAGGTGTCCCGATCCGACTCAACCTCCCGGGGCCGGACCTCGTCCGAAAACGGTCGAGGTCCCGTCCCGCCACCCCCCAACGAAGCCCTCCCTAGGAAGAGCTCCGCCGGCACCTCGCCCGGACTAATCGTCGTCAAGCGCTATTGTACCTGACGACAACTATTCCGGGCCATCACCCTATCAGCGCAACGGCCTCCCCCTCAGCAAGGAAGAGACCGCCACGTACCCCCCACACAACCACGGGACCGCCCCACAGTCCACTCTGCACACAGAGAAGTACCAGGGGCGACCCCGCTGCTGTCCCCGGTAGAGAGGGCCTGCGCCCTCCCACCCTCAGTGCCCAGGCCAAAAGGCCCGAGCCCACCTCGCAGACAGACCACCCCGAAAGGCAGCCTGCCCGCCAGCCGAGTATTAGCCAACGGCTAATGCAAACCCGAAGGATCACATTAACCGTTGTTGCCCAGGGAGCACCGGCCCGTACCGCTTCCGATGCCACCGGACGAATCCGAGCAACAAGGGAAACAGACGGGCACACGAGGAGGTTCTCGGCGACGGCCCCCCCTTAACTACTACTGCGATGCAGATTCCCGATGACTATAAACTCTAGGATAATAAATTTTGGAAAGGAATTATAACTAGGAAAAGAGCAACACGAGAATGGTTCAAATGTACTCACATAAATTTCATTTCTGGTTTCTTCCCGTGAATCGAAGTTTGGATTCCTCTCCCGGTGCTGCAGCTGGTCCGTAGATTCAGGATACTAGCGATGACCTAACAGTCCCTATTCTAGTATCCTACCGACTGCGCCAATTACGTTAGCTACAGACGGAGAGTTGAAAAAAAACCAAAACTGATTTAAACTAACTTTAATTAAAAGAATTACAATTACGTACTTATTAACTAATACAAGAATCTGACCTACTCGATGTAAGTACAAATAATAATGACAAAATTATATTAATAATTAAGACTTATATTATAATTAAACTGCAACTATGTATTCCGTCGCGATGACACAATACACATTTTATTCACATGGAGGGAATGCGAATATCAGCAATTCTCCTGGAGTATGTGTTCGTAACTAGATAATAAACATTGATAGTAAATAATGATAGTACATTTGATAGTAAATATTTGTAGTAAATAATGATAGTACATATTGACAGTACATATTGATAGTAGATATAGACACTACATATTGATACAGTGGACGCCGCTTATTGTGATCACGGTTAATGTTATCAGCCGGCTATTGTTATCAATAATGGTCGGTCCCAAATTTCTCCTTAGCAATACATTTGAAAAAAGCCGCTTATTGTTATCAATTTAGAAGGTAAAGAAGACGAAGAAATGCCCGAAGATCCGCCGTCTATTGCTCAGATGCAAGAAGCTTGTAACATTCTCCGACATGCTTCATGTTCAACACCGAGCAACAAACTTCGAAAAATTATACGATTTTGAGAATTATATTCAAATAATTATGAATGAAAACAAGTGTCAAATCGATATCTATAATATCATAATCGATTCTAACATAAGATTCATTTGAAATAGATCGATATTTCAAATGAATCTTATGTTAGAATATTTTTAATAGTGTAAATAAATAGAAAATTTGAGCAAACAACTGAATTTCTTATTATGAAACTTATTATGTGCTTAAATCAATTCTAAATTATTACAACTCATATTTTATCATTATGATCATTTATTATGTGCACTAAAATCCCCCAACAAGCATGAAAAAGTACCATCCGCATAATGTTATTATTCGGTTATTTTTATCAAAACGGGCTGGCTGAAAGTGATCACAATAAGCGGCGTCTACTGTAGTAGATATTGATAGTACATATTGATAGTACATATTTATAGTACATATTGGTAGTAAATAATGATATTACATATTGATAGTAAATATTGATAGTACATATTAATAGTACATATTGATAGTCCTTCCGTCAGAGAATAAAAACATACTTTCCAATAGAAAGAACACGTCATTGAACTACAAAATAAAAAAATATCTGTGACTAAAACTAAAAAAATACTTATAAAAATACAATATAAATACTCCTACTTATAAAAACTACTTCCCGAATTTTGATGAAACTCTGAACGGGTAGGTTTTATCAAAATCGGAATCTATGCGTACGAAGTCGCCGGCACAGCTAGTCCACATATAATAATATTGTCACTGTTCGAAAACTGTACATGGAAAATATTTTTTAAGAATCATGAAGAAATTTTATAAGAAAGAGCAAGAGAACTCAATACAATGGTTTTTTTTTTGTCTGTTTGTCTGTGTGTATTTTTTGTCTGTTTGTCTGTGTGTATGTGTTTGTGCACGCTAATCTCAGAACCGGATTAATCGATTTGGATGCAGTTTTCGGGAATATATTGTCATGGGACTCTCTTTACATTTTGTTTTTTTTTTTACGTCCGTTAACCAATAAAGAAGTTAATAATCTCTTATTTTCGTACCATTGCTGCTTACAGCGATTAAACATAAAATAAAATACATAAATAAACTAGAAATACACGCAAAAAATACTTGATAGAGTTTGATGAAACTTTTAATGTTTATAGTTTTTCTATAGATACATTGGTAAGTACAAAGGGTACATTTTATAAAAATAATAATCTACGCGTACGAAGTCGCAGGCACGGCTAGTTAATACTAAATATACTAAGATCAATTCTAACTGAAAGTTCTATAGGTTTTCTTACGTGAGACTATGCTTTCTAAGTACCTACTGTGATGACATTTATGAGTCCTAAATATTACACCTTAGCTCTCTTATTAGTTTTATAATTTAGTTTTATAATTTCGCTTTTTAAATTCTTTGAATTTGCTTTATAAAATCTTTTTAGTTTATAGGCAAATAAAACTCATGAAGAATTAATTATATATAGACCTATATAGACCTATCCTGTGACAGGTAACAACAAAATGAACATCAAAGTTATTACCACTAAACTAAATAGAAAAACTAATTATGAGAGAGATGAACATCAAAGAACCAAGATTTTTATTGATTCTAACTATCTCGAAATATGAATTTACCGATTGAAAGCTATATTTAAACTACTAAGATAGTAAGAAAGATCATTTGAGTCATATAATAAATACAACTTGCTTGGGAAGTTCAAAGTTATGCAACATTAATTTACGTCCTGTCATCGATAATTGCAATTTGATAAATTGATGATTGAATATTATAATTGTATTAAATCTTGATTCAGGACTTCCTGTAATTGTAGTAGGGTCCGAAATACTTCTCCGGGATGGAAAGACATGCTTCTTATATTCAGACTGTTATACAAAACATATGATCGTATTTTGAATTTGTTGAAAGATAACAAATACTTATATAAGACACCATTCTTATTTAAACCTAACATTTAGCCGTTACCATTTCGATTAAAAGACATTAGATTTAATATTTGTCTTTGATTTTAAAACTGTCTATATAATAAACAAAGATAGTTGTTTACTCTAAAGTGATCATATATAATTTAGTAAGAATACAAATGATTAGAAAGATAAAAAATATTTTAACAAAACGGATTTGTGACATTAAAATTTACATAACATTCATATTTTAACTCGATTTATCTTTCGGGAAGCTGCTATCAATAAATAGGGTCGACGTTTCGTAAAACAATACCCTTTTCAAACGTAAACTACCCTTTATAATCGAATCTTGGAGATACTTGTAAGATAAATGTATTTTATTTCGATATCAATCCAGTATTAGGTTTGTTTTATTGTCGAATTATACCCTTTAACCTTTTAAACATTCTGAAGAAAATATTAAAATTGAACAGAAAAAAAAAGAAACGTTTATGTTGTCAATGGTCATCATAAAATGTTATGGTAGTCAAGTATGGTATAAAATATTTTACCTTTAAAATCCTACATCATCCCTCCGATGAACATAGGCTATATTTATATAATATATATATTTTCGACAATGTAATAAATTATACATGATCAAGACTTTTTCATATCGGTATATACGAATATTATTAAATTTAAACGTTTAGAGACACTATGACTACGATCATAAGCCATATAAATATATTTTTTACAGTCTAAGTGGACGCAGTCACCGGCAACAGCTATACCTAATAAGGTACTTTACCAGAGTAAATAAGTAAAAAAAACCTTTTGGCCTACATAACAAGGCTTTTTTCCTAAATAGCGCGAGCGAAGCCACTGGGAACAGCTAATTATTGCATAAGAACCTTTCACCAATAAAACGTCAATATCTTGGAAACGACTGTTTCTATTTCAAAACTGAAAAGAAAACTCTTTCATTTTTACTTAAATGTATGGATGTAAATGATAATGTACTATAGACACAAGGCTACGAGCCTTACGTCAATGTTAGTTATCTTTGTTATAATATGTCAAATAGATCAGATACAGAAATGTGTATATCTGAAATCAATCGACTTTGTGTCAGACAAAAATGTCATTTTTTACTTTGATATTGTTAATAGAATTTCATTTTAACTATGCCATACTAAATGTTACTTTATTATTGGGCATTAAGAACCTCTAGGTAACTTATTATTAATAATTTGTATTTTTTAAAATCTCATAAACCGTGTTTTAGTTCACTTATTTTTAAGAATAAATACATAATAATCATAATGAATAAATTCTTTAGCTGAGTAATAATTAGGATTCTGTTGTAATTAATTAGAAATAAAATATGAATTAATGTCAATAGTTACTTTTTATTTATACACTAATAAACTTACACTTCTTAATTATTACAATAAAACTTATAAAATAAACTAAACAGAAAAGAGACTCCGTTTTCTTTTATTACATATTAACTTAGAAAATTGTGCGAGCATGATTTATTATTTGTAATAGTTTTAGCTGCATAAGTATTAAGTACTGAAGTTTACAGAAAAATTAACGAAAAACTAAAAAAATACGTATATATATATTTCTACATAAACTTTTCCATTATCTTACTTAGTATTTTTACATTTATATATTGATAGTAATTATATTCTAAAAACAAAAAAACAATGATTCGATACATTTGAGATAAATTCCTAACTCAATGGTTACAATTTTACACATTCAGTCTTAACTATATTTCCATATACTTAATACGAAAATGTTAGTATTGCGATGTATAGCTAAATAAATACTTGAACAATAAAATGTTGGAACACTTTATTATTAATAGATATTTTAAATTGATTTAAATGCAAAAATATGTTTATTTCTAATATGTTATAACAGGTAATGGGTTTATTACAGTGAGTTTCAAGAGTATATAATCTTATTTAACTATTAATATAATTAGAAACACTATTCTTTTTGTACAAAAGATTTTTTAGCAATACATGAAGACTGCGTAATTAGAAAAATAAGTATTTTTTCCATTTGTTACCAAACACTAAATTGTATGTAACGAAACTATTTCTTTAAATTGCACAAGAAATTTTAGGTAATACTGCTTTCATTTTCACTTCAAATCGCCTTTTATTTAGATATATTAAACATTTAGACCAATTGCGTGATAATTTTACAAACATAGAGACAAACTGAAATACTACATATATAATATAATTATATCTTAGTTAATTAACCAATAGACCACATTAGGGGCTGAAACTATAGTTCCCCACTTTATATAACTTGCACTAAGAACAGGTTTCCCATAACCAATAGTTCAATACTTGGGCTCGGGCCCGGTCAGCGATTCTCAAATATTGTTCATGTCGTATAAAACTTGGGCGATTGTTCTTGATGCTTCCACATTGCTGAGGGCGATTGACGCTAAATGCGCTTCGTAAGAACGAAGTAATCTGAAATAAATCAAAATTGTAATTTTATAGTGAAATAAAAAAATATATAAAAACGAGCAAAATCTGAACCTGTCACCTAATATTGTGACACTACTAACTGAGCTATCGTGTCCTTCATATTGAGCCACTAATTCCTTTAAATGTATATTTTTTATTTAGGCTCAATTTACAATAACTATTTATTATTTCATACTTTAATATATTAAATATTAACATAACAATGAAATAATTGACGTCTTCATTAATAATTTATTATAGAAGTTAATTAACAAATTTTAATATCAAGAAACAATTAATATAAAGTAAAGTTGTATAATATTTTACCTTCGTCCCGTGTTCGAGTAAATAACAATATTTCTCAAAATAAGCGCCGCTGTCAGTCGGATACTTTTCGTTACCGGACCTTCGTTTTCATCCTTGTTCAAAAATATTTTACATTAAAACAATATTTTTCAAATACACATAGAGAGCCAAGCTAGGTAATACAACAGAAAGTTATAGAAATATGCATTATATTTTTTTAGCAAAACGTATACATAGTACTTGAAGAAAAGGATACGTCTGTAAGAATAGATGTTTATACTAAACCTTTCAATTACTATAAAAATAGTTTGATTTTTATAAGATTCTGTTGTATTGTGAAACATAAGAAACGAAAGCAAGCCATTGAGAACAAAATATTTAAAACAAACAATATTTCAAATAATATTTTTAAGAAAAACATATACCGTGTTTATGTTTAGTAAAACACAAAAAAACATAATTGTTACAACACATACAGAGACACTCACACATGAGTTTCAAGTGCACACTAATAGACGTAAGTGAACAAACATTGAATACACCATACGAGATAAGCTGCAAAACATAAACGACACAACACATGCGTAACGGGGCTCACGAGGTAATATGTCTACACAAAGAATACCTTAAAGGGAATAAAACATTCTAAGAGCTTGTTACTTACTTTAGATTTTAGGATGAAATCACTCAATTACTTTATATTACTAGTCTGTCAAACTAAATGTTAGCACTAATTTAAGTCTTAAAAAAAACTACTAATTTCTTTAAGTACACAGAAATATTTTATAATAAAATATTTTTTTGTACTAATTAAATGTTACATAATCCAAAGATATAAAAACTAAACTAAGAAAAGAATTTGAAAAAACTCAACTCAAACTAATTTAAATCCACTATGTACAAAAAAGGTATATATTAAATATATATTTATAGATAATGAACTGTAAGTAATAAGGTTATATTATATAATCTGCGGCCCCGTCACAAAGCGACAAACTCGTCTCACCGTAGCGTCCGGCGTGCGACTCACATCCGCCCGGTGCTAAACACACGGACACTCGATTACAATATACCCAAATATCTTTTATATTTATAATTTATATTTCGGGTAACACAACCCTATTATGTGAACTTATTTTCGTATTGACTCCTTCTTATTATAATTGATTGTGTATTTTATTTCTTATATGTATACTGGGCTCTTACCCCGTCATTCCATTCAAATAAGAAGGACTTTCATACAAGTTACCTCTCGAATTTGCTGTTAGAGTTTCATTACAAAAAATCTTTCAGGTTTCGTAAATATAAATTATAATTGAATACGTATTTTAGATACGATAGAGGTTACTATTCAATTCATTTATTTATAACATAAAAATATATTCTCCGGGCTGTAGAATAACTATTTTTTTTTATTATTTTATACCATGTATTCGTTTTTGCCCATTTTACCATTTACATAGTTTTGGGTATTTTGAAATCGCTTAAATGACAAAAAAAAAGGTTAGAACACGTGATGTGACTACAGTGCTATTATAAAACATAAATTTAATCTATTTTAAGCTTTATCTTTTTAAATTCTGCATATTTATTTAATTAACATAAATTTATTAACGATATTAAAATGTAGTAAGTAAATTTCAGTAACAATATTAAAATTAATAACCACCTCTTTTTACATATTAAAATAAATGCACATACAAAATTGAATCTTACTTTATATAAAATAAAGATCAGTTTACCATAAGCTCTCTCGGGTTGAACATATCCGCGGCGTGCTTATTGAGTGCTGCGAGAGCAGCATTTGGCGGGTATCCAACTGACATCGGCTTACTCGCTTCGGCTTCAGCGGCGGTGTGACGACGGGAATTGAAAATTGCTTTTAAAGCCTGAGAAAATGTTTTGAATAAAAATATAATGCTACTTGAGAATTTCACCTACATCTTATACAAACTATCATGTAGGGTGAATGATTTCTGTAGTGTGTATTGGAGTGTAAAATACCTACGTAAAGTGAAGTGAAGTACAGTGAAGTGTAGTGAGGCAGTATATAATCTGTATCTTAGTATTTCGGTGCACGTTGGCATACACAAATATATGGTTATATACCTATATGGTTTAAGCGCAGACCCAGAGACGTACTTTATATATTTTTTGACAATGTACATAAGATATATATCGTTATTAACATATCATTATTAGTACATAGTTCGACCTGTGTTTTACAATGAATGTGAAGTTACGAAAATAATATTGTTTTAAAATTGTTGTAAAATAAGAGTTTTTTTAAATGATTTGAATTGATGATGAAAAGTATAAGGGAGACATGTTATAAATTCGTGCGTGTAGAATGAGCGGAATATATTGCGAGATTCCTATACAAGAAACGTCTGTATTTATGTTTATTTATTGATATACATATATGTATATATAGCCTTTGGGTGTCTGGTGTATGTATGACAGGGTGTCGGCGTTTTACACATGCATACGTATCCGTGGTATTTGTGCGTGCGTGGTGTGCATATATCTGAGGGCGTATTATGTGTATGTATGCGTGTACTCACTTGCGGCGTGCAGTGCTTGTCGGTGAGGTGGTTGAGAAGCGCGAAGGTCCTCCGTGGCACGCGGTCGCAGTCGAGCCACAGACAGGGCGCCTCGCCGCCCGCAGCGGCCGGGCAGTGCGTGCGCGCCACGTGCGTGAACACGTCCGACGAACATGAGAATGTTCTAAAGAGAATTGTACGTGTATGGATATAGATTGAAAACCGAGCTTCGGATATTATAACCGACAGATTATAGTGAATTTAAAATTTTATTAAGTAAAAAATATGTCAAGGACTGATTTATTTATCTACAAATTGTTGTAGTTTAAACTAAATATTTTATTATGTTTGCAGAAGTATAAAAAAAGGACTGTTAAATTATTATATTTAGTTTTTAGTTTATTCTTATATTAGTACTAGCGAACCCAGCCCGCTTCGCTGGGCTAACCCTTACTTTACCTGGTGGCGAGTTACATCAATGGGCATAGCATATTCGTTTTCTTCGAGGAAAAATACATGGTCATACCAATTTTTATGACAATCGGTTGAACGGGGCGGAAGTCGATATTTGACAGCGCCGCCTGGTGGCGAGTTACATCAATGGACATAGCATATTCGTTTTCTTCGAGGAAACATACATGGTCATACCAACTTTTATGACAATCGGTTGAACGGGGCGGAAGTCTATATTTGACAACGCCGCCTGGTGGCGAGTTACATCAATGGGCATACCATATAAACCTTCTCCGTGGAAAAATACATATACATACCAATTTTCATAATCATCGGTCCAATAGTTTCTGAGTTCATCGATTTCATATATACAAACATCCTTCTTTATATATATAGATTAATATGTAGTTAAAACGGCCAATGAAACAATAACATTAACTTACTTGCCGCAGCCCCGCCAATGACAAATCCAGGGAGTGTCTTCGGGTCCGAGTTGTGTTTGTGATTGCGTTGGAGTTTGAGTTAGAGGTTGAGGTTGTGGAGGTGGGGTTTCTATTTTCTTCGGAGGTTGAGGTTTCTAAATTAAATATATTAAATTACAAATATATAGCGAACTCTTGGGTTAATTAGAAAAAACTACATTTGACTGTATAGATGGTATTGTTAAACTTAAAAAAATTACCTCTGTGACCGGTTGTGTCACCACCATTTCTTTATCCCCAATTTTTGTATTACCAACCATAACAGGTTGACGGGTAATCACTTGTCTCATTACTGGCTGAGATTTCTAAAAATAACAATTTATATAATCCGAACAGCTTTAAATCAACAAAAGTAATATTAGTAGTATATGATAAAAAAACTCACGGTTGCGCTTTGAATGGTTTTAGTCTCAGTGGTCACAATTGACTGGTTGCTAGTTACAACAGTTGTAACCTGGTTCCTTGGAGATTGGACAACCCTATGTGTTTGCTTCATTGGTGTGTTAACTATTATCTGCTGATTATTCGATACTGCTATTATTTGTTGGTTGCCTTGCAATAACTGCTGGTTGCCTTGGATTATTTGCTGATTGCCTTGGATTATTTGCTGGTTGCCACCGACCAAGGTACTGACTATCTGGTTGCCAGATGACGTGCTAATTAATCCAGGTGGTGCCTTTTGGGTCACAACAATTTGTTGTGGATTAACGATTTGAGCTTTATGTGGTTGCGGCTGCGACGTTATTATTGGTTGCTGGCTCGGAGTTAATTGGGGCGGGTTCTAAATATGAGAAAAATATATTAGTTGGCTTTTTTATGTTACACATGACAAATATTGGAAAAATAGACCCGAAACCATATTTTATCAAAATAATGGTGCACCTACATTGGCATGCCTTATATAATAATATTATGAAGATTATTATTATAATATAAATAAATTTTACATAGATCTATTTAATCCTACATAAAAAAATACATATTTATATTTATATTCAACAGTAGGAACATGGGAGTAAAAAAACTAACATTATTTATCGTGACAAAAAAACAACCTCTAAAGTTTACAAATCACATTTTAATCTGTACTCTATAAACATATGAAAAAAATGTAACATTTTTTTTTCTTAATAAAAAAAAACGACTATAACCAATATAAAAATAAACATCCACCGTATATTTTTAAATCCCCCTAAAGTCTACAAAGCCATGCAAACCATGAACCTGTGTGATTGTGGTTTTCAGCATTAAGGGCTGTGCCGAGCTGACTAGCGCGGGCTGACTCACTATCACCCTTTGAGATTGTATCACGCCTGAGTTCTGTATACATTATGTGTTATTTAGTAACCATTGACTATTTGGGTACCATTATTTTTTTTTTCATTTTCATATCAGCCTTACTTAGAATACCACAATTCTGTTTCAAAGTAAATAAAATCTTCACTCTTAACAATAAATTATATTAATATTATTTTGTTATATTGTTAGCGGCTAAATACTTATTATCAGAAATTATTATTATTAAAACATTGGACATTCGATATAAACACAAATTGTGAATGAATTAATACATAAGCAATGTGCATTAATGCAATTGATAATAGGCCTATTTCATTACATAATCTACAGAACACTATTCCACTCCATAAAAGTTTTCACTAATCAGATGGGAGCACTAGCTCACTAACAACCTTTTAATAATACTAAATTAGTGCACTAGTTGATCTAGTGCATAGTAAATAGTATAATGAAATAGCTTTACAGACTAGGTGACATGTCGCAAATAATCCACGTATCTAGAAGCACCATAAGATATGAAGAATGAAAGGTAGCGGACAACAGATAATAAAACTAAATGTAAATTAAGTCATTGTTCTAGATTTGAAAAAAACATTTTTTCTTATATAATAGAATGTAATTCGGGCGTTAAAAAAAAATGGTTAAAAAAAAATGTGGGAATGCATTAAACGTAAAATATTACCCGAGTTAAATCCGTAAAAATAGTTTTATTTCAATGTGTAGTACTCGTGAAAGTCTCAGAAAGTACTATGCATTAAATATAATTTAAGTTAATCGTTTCAGAAAACTTATTTAGATGTATCTAAAATATAAAATTATATTATATTATATTTTGTTCACTAGATATTATAGTTAAAAAATGAAGCCATAAAATAAAATCAATTCAGCGTTAATGAAAAACTTAAACAAAGATTTTTTTGTTTTGCATCAAAAAAAATTGCATAAACAAAATTTTACAAAGATGAAGTTGTTTTGCATAAATGTATATAATGTAAATAAAAAGACAAGCAAAACAAAAACAAATAATTGGTTAGTAAGAAAATAAAGTTTTAACTTTGACATACACATTTGAGAGGCGATGAAGAATGGTTGTAAATAATTAAAAGATAGGAGAAATAATGTTAAATAGATTGAGAGAAATCAATATGACAAGTATTTTATTGCCATTAAGTCCAAGTAGGAAGTACAAAAATTAATGAGGTTAGTGGGATAATCGATAACCAGAAGAACCAGAAACTGAGCATTGTCGTTGAATTATGAGCTTATTGACATATGTGATAAGAGCGATAGCGAAAAGATAATTACATAATAAGAACAGTGCACATAAGTACAAACTAGGCAAGAAAATGTCCTAAAAAATAAGAGTAAATAGCAGAAGATTGAATGTTAATGAGGTTAGTGCGGCAATCATCGAGTAACCTGAATGATTTGCTGCTGCGTTATCGCCTCAGTCGCCTGCGCTATGAGGGAGTTTAGCGTGGCCTCGTCCAAACCAGCAGGGTTGTTCACCTTTTGTTTAATTTATATCCTTTTTATATAATTGTAAGGTTTATCATTTATTTTTGTATATTTTTTATGTATAACAATAGAATTGGCAGTTGTCTTAAAAATGTTGATATTTTATTTCCCTGAATTAATTTTTTATTTAAATCTGTAATTTATTTGGTACATTAACAATATTAAATATTAAACAGCTGCATTACATTTAATATTGTTCATGTAGCTGTTTTACATTTAATATTGTAGCTTTTTTTACATATGAAGCGGAAGTTCAAAATACGAAATTAGGGAAAATGTTACAATACAGTAAATAATAATTACTTGTTTGCTTTGTATTGTATTATATTGTATAATGTATATCATACCGTCAGTGTGAGAGGTCCCCCGCCAGTACCTTGTACTATTATAATTGTTTTCTGCATCATGTTACCAGGTATGTTTTGTGCGATGTAACTCAAACCACCTTGGAAAAGACAAAGATATATTACTGAATTGTACGCAAAACAGATAAAATATTTTATCATTTATTAAATCACTTATAAATCCTATGAAGTTATAATACTAGAAATATATATTAATATTACCTTGTGATGTACTTGGTGTCGCTATAATTTGCATTGGTTGTTGAACGAATTGTGGTTGCTGTGTAGCCACTGGTTTTTCTAAAAAAAAAAAAACAAAATGTTATATGCAGATATGACAGAAAAAACCCTAACATTTTAACATTTTATTCATTATTACAATATTTTATTGATTTTAACAATAATATATTGGGAGTGTATACCTTGTAGTATAATCTGTCCTCCCTGCGACATAATATTCTGTACATCCATGGGCTGAACTTGCAGCATCGGCTGCTGTACCTGGAGAGGCTGTTGAACCTTCATGGTACAAAAAAACCTTTATTTATTTAATCGCTTTTGACCCAATCGCATTTCGCTTTTGACTCACCATTTAGAAAGAAATCTAAAATAAACTATCAGCAGGAGTATCGCTACCAGAAAGCTATCATGTGATAGCTTATTTTCTTAGAAATAGAATGATATACCAAAAGTCGAAGGTTCGTGTCCAGCTCGTATTTAAAGTAATATCAGATGTTTTTTGAGTTATATACGTGATTATTAAGTTATATGTGTTAGATGTGATATAAAACCACCCTTAAAAATTATTCATCAATGGTATGAAATGGAAAAATATTATAGGCATCCGTCAGATAGTTCTAGAGATTAGTGGATAGAAAAAAATAGCTGTATAGTAGATTAAAAATAACCTGTACTTGTAGTGTTGGTTGCTGCATCTGTATCGTCGGCTGCTGTACTTGTAGCGTCGGCTGTTGTACTTGAAGCGTGGGTTGCTGTACCTTACGATAGTATATTTATTTTATATTTATTATTATTTTACAATTAAGTTAATATTTTTATTCATACGATTAAATTAATTTAAAATATCAGAGGAGTGATTTGTTTATTTTTCTATCTGCACTAATCGAAATATTTGTATACTTTAATATCGTTATAAACAATTTTAAAATATATATTTATTTTATACGAAAGCGAAACATTATAACAAAAATAGTATTTACTACCACTATTGACTAGTACTACATTGTTTCGTTAATTCAATGCAAGTTGTCTTTAAGAAAATTATCATAAATTTGTACAGACTCTGCATACCTGTAATATAGGTTCTTGTATTATAACAGAAGGGTTGTCTGTTGTACCGACCAGGACCGAGGGTTGAATGACATCCACTGTTTCTTGCTTCGGGGGCAGCTATAATAAATATATACCATTAGATATTCTTTATAACTATTGGACACAAAGAAAACAAAAGAACAATACAAATATCAAAGAACAATACAAATATCAGCTATCCGCAAGTGTAAATCAAATCTATGAAACAAATTGAAACAGTTCTATAACATCAAAACTAAAAAAAAACTTGAAATAAAATACAAAAAATCTAATCTAACAAAAATACAATATATAGCACATATTTTGCATATTTTAATGTTCAGATAGTTCTAAAAACTCTATCTTCGACTACATAATAAAAAAGTTATCTACACATTATGAAAACAGTATTTTGTAAAAAACCTTAGCTAACAAAGCTCCGGCCAATAAAATCCCTCTCGCCCGCTATATGAACAGACATGAAAGCAAAGTCAAAAAATTACTTTATTAACATAATTTTACTGCCTCTTAATTAATAACATTATAGCTACTGAAATGTTGCTTGCTGTACAGATCCATGTTCATTGCTTATAAAAATAATATTTTGTTTCTGAACTAAACTAGCTGTAGATAGTACTTGTCTGCCCCAAAACAAAAAAAAATAAGCCATCAATCAGAATTTGTACAATCCATATATTTTCAGTTTTATTACAATCTAAACAAATTTGGTGTCCTTAACCTTAAAACCTTATAAAAATAAGAATCTATTATCCAATAGTATAAAAAACATGAATAAAAATATATTCGAGATATTTCAATTACGGAAATTATTTGAATTTCGAATACAATATTCACACACCTACAAAACTCAAATTCGAATTTGGAATACAACTAATGAACAGGTACAGCTAGCAGCACCCCAGCAGCGTGGTCTCTGTCACAACTCACCAGATCGTCCTCGTCCTGCAGCGCGCTGGCCGCCAGCGCCGCGTACAGGTTGGCGGCCGTCTTGGACACGCTCTCCTGAGGACTCTACTAAGATTATGTACAGTACTGCGCTGCTGACTGTACCGTCAGTTGCATGCATTACGTTATATTTTTACTAATATTGCTACTCTCGTTACCGTCGACTGTTTCATATGTAGATTATAATGTGCTTAGCCTAGATTCTTATAAATCGGCTGATTATAATATTTTATCAAAATTGATTCAATAATTTCAAGGTTAATATTTTTGTTTTCTTAATATACAAGTCAAAAAGCGAAACGGTATTCTAGAGGTCGCAAATGCGAGTCCTGATGGCGTTAATAAATCAAATAATTTTAATAGACAATTTTAAGACTATACTTGATTTTTTGATTATATGTACAATTGGATAAAAAACTGCAATAGATTATAGAATATCACGAATATTTTGTTGACAAACAAAAAGTGTGTCCATTATTAATATATATATATCAACTTTTTATATTCTTTCATCCTACCTCAGTTTTCTCTTCGACCTTCAACTTCTTACTAGGCGGCTCCGTGTATGAATGATCCGTCACAACAGTTTCAACTATATCTTTTTCCGTTTTTACGCTTTGTATAACACTAGGCTGTACCAGTTGCGCTAAATTGTCATTTTTAATCTGTACTATTTGACCTTGGTCGTTCTTAATTTGAATCATGCCCTGCAATTGGTCGCTTTTAAGTTGTATTATCTGTCCTTGGTCATTTTTAATCTGTATCAGTTGTCCTTGCTCGTTTTTTATTTGAAAATATGGAGCGCTCTGTTGTACGGAATCTGTTATTTGTATAAGATTATTTTCTGATTTGACTTGTACAATTTGTCCCGTTTCCGTTATTTGTATAGTTGGAGCGCTAATTTGCTGTCCCATTTGTACCACTTGCACAGGCGGATTTGATTTTTTCTCAAGCAGATCTGCTAGCATCTTGTTTTGTGCTGTTTTCTACCAATTAAATATAGTCTTAGAAATAAAATAAAAAAATTAACAAAATTTATTGTATTCAAATATTATAATTCACTGTATCAAATAAACAAACAAACTCACAATAGTCAACTGCGTCTGTTCATCAAACTGTATTTGCAATGGGTCTTCCTTTTGGACTGTAAAGATTAAAAAGATATATAACGAAGACATTAGATAACGTATATAATAAACTAACGTAACCTTACATAGGTTACGTTATCACACAGAAAAACACGGCAGTACTTACCAATCACTTCTTCCGGCGCTGTCACTACGACCTGTAATAATACTTTTTAAACAATATGTAACAATATGTATAAGAAAACCTATAAATTTCCGTTATATATTATTTCGCAAAATGTATAAATTAATATTGTATATATGTATTAAAGTCGGAGATGAAGAAAAACACAAAGTAAATTTTAACCTTTTCTCCTTGTACTGTACTTGTTACAGCTCCAGGAATTATTGTCGTACACTTTATAAGAGCTTCTGGATCTACTTCGATGTTCTGAAAATACAAATAAATAACAATTTTGCAATCTTATTTCTTTAAGAGAAAAAATCATAAAAATAAAAATCTTTCTTTAGAAATGAAATAAAAAAAATCGTACATGGGTTTTGTCAATGAAATAGTTGGTTTAAAAACAGTTGGTTTATTAGAAATTATATTTTTTATTAGGAAGGTTTTATTAAATAATATAAATAAAAAAATCCTCACCGATGTACTGTGCTGTACCACGACTGTACCACTCGTTACCGGCACTCTCTGTTGACTCTGTTGTCTTTGAGCCACCTAGATAACAATCTCTTTATATATTATCTATAGACATAGCTCCCCCCGCTCCCCTTCGTAAAAATTCCAATTATTTCTTAAATAGTCTACATGCACTTTAAGAGACAATCTCTTTCATGCCCTAAGTACAAAACTGTTAGTTATTATTGCATGCCACTACTTCTCTATTAATTCATCTATATATTGGCATCCATGCATTGTCATGTATAAATAAAAGTTTTACCAGTTTATATTCTGCCCTTTTCTTGACAATAAGTTCTAAAAATTCTTTAACAAAATTGTAAGAACAAATTCTTAATATATTCAAATACATAAATCGAGTTTAAACCTTATATCTTGCTAAATAATAAAAAAAACAAATGATTTAATATCAAAATAATCCAAAATAAATGTAATCTGAACCATTCACTCTTAGTTGTACTATGCCTCATATTAATGTTCAAGTTGTATCTATATCTATTTAATCAGTTTGTATCTATATCTATATCTATGTAATCTGAGTTAGTATTGTTAGTTTAAAACTTACGTGCGCGTGCGTGGCGCTTACTTTATGCGCCAGTAGGTGTTTGATGAGAGACGTGTTGCTGTTTTCGGGAGCGACAGGCGGCTATAGTAACAAAAATAATTAATTTTTAGAATGGTTTGTAATCTTCAAAATAGTGTAAAACCAAAATTTAAAATCAATTAACAGTATGATTGTAATTTATCCAGAGCATTTGTATAACATCTTAATTTAATAAAACGGCTGTAAACCAAAAATAAAAAAATATTCAAAACCCAAATAACACAAAATGTATTTGTCATATGCAAACAAAAATGTTAGAATTTAATATTGAAATTTATTTTATTATATTGTCTATTATATATTGAAAAAAATAACATAGGAAAAGAAATAATTATGTTACATATTCATAGGTACATTGTAAAGTATCAAGTAAGAGGTCAGATCAATAATATATTGAAGTTAATTGTCGTTTATAGTTATTGCGGTAGAATATATCATTACCTGTATCTGTACCACTGGTGGCTTGGTTTCGACAGCCTGGGCAGGTTTATTTGTCAGTTGTGCCTTCAATATAGGTGATGACGGTCCTGCAATAAATTTTAATTTAAACAAAAGCAGTAGTAAGCTTTATTTAAAAAGCAAAAGACGATTAATTTACCAATCATAACATTTTAAAAATCTAAAGGGATGTGGATCTACCCCCCCTCCAACTAAGGGAGCTAAATAGAAAGTTAATTTTGTATAAAAGTTCTGAAATTTACATGAATAATGATATTCTAAATAATGCTCTACTTTAAAAAGATATAAAGATACAATTATATAAAAAAAAAACTGGTGGTCACGTAGCTAGTATTATTTTTATATTTTACTTACCAACTGGTGGGTTAGTTCTATTAGCTATATTCTTAGCTCGTATGCCGATGTAGACGTGTTGCGTCTCTCCGGTGGAAGTAGTCAACGTGTTGGGTCCGACTGTACCTCCGAAGACAGTCCTATCGATAGTACATTTTGTTAAATAAAAATATATACTATAAGTTACATGTCTATCAAACGTAGCGAAAAACACTGTTTATCATCGAAAAGCTAGAACAATAAAAATCTCCCACTGCCCTAATAGTGTGTAGCAGTCTCATAGTATACAAGTGTATTAGCATCGATCACGACTACGTTGCGTAGCATGCTACGCGTGTCGTAGCAGAGTACACCCCACCTGACAAGTCGCGGGAAATGCGCGGGCGCGATGACTCCCTTGCGGGCCAATTTGGTGCAGCACGCGAGGTACTGTCTGTACACGTCGGCGGCGTCGCACGCGCTATTATCGGCGGCAGGGAGCGGCTCGTACGTAGCACGCAACCACGCCTGCGCAAAGTGCTCGTTCTCCTGTGTCGATGACAAAGTTGTAAAGATATCTATAATACTTTGATATCCTTTAAATGGCACTGTTTTGGTAGCTTTATGATGTTATATTATACAAAAAATATTATTAATATTTAATATTTACATACTTGTACAGTCCGTTGCTGAATATGCGACTGTTGCAGAGTGTTGAGGGGCGCTGGCGAAGGCGCCGCGGTTGCCGGGGGCTGAGGGGGTGGCTCAGACGACACCTTGGGGGGGGCGGGCTGGGGCTGCGAATGGAGCTTAGATGTTTCAATTAACTTCATTTATACATAATGACATGCAAGTAATAGTAGAACAATAAACAGATCGTGTCGCTTTCAATTTGTTTTTAATATCTGATTTATTCTGCCCATTGATGTATGGCTTTGAAATTATTGAAATCGATACAATGGCATTATCATGAATCATAACGAAAGTACCGAACGACATAGTTACTGGCATAATGCACATTTAATGCTTATTGTAATTTGTCACGTACCGCGTGCGGTTGTGCCGCGTGTTCCATAGCGGCGGGGCCGCTCACCGTCTCCACCACACGCATCAGGATACACGCTCGGGGCCCGTAGCTCTGCGCCTGTACATACACTGTATACGTATCGACACACCAGAGACAAATAGCCACCACTGTGGAGACCAATCACATAAATATAAATAACTGTATTTAGACAATAATCCTTGAGTAATAACTGTATTTATTATCTGTAGATAATAATCGTTGAATAACATATAAAATAAGTAGATTTTAATACAAAAACGGCGGACAAAAAAGCAAATGGTCAACCTGACGGTCAGGGTTCACTTGAACAAATGAAGGAGTAATAGAGTAAGGGGGGGAAGGAGTCCTACGTCGGTTGCAGCACTCACCTCAACCGTGACGAGCGCCACCAGTGTGTGAAGCAGGCCGGGCACGCGCGCCACGGACTCGCACGCACGGTCGCCCAGCGCCGTCAGCGCGTACACGCACTCTAGACTACACACCAACACCATGATGTCACGGAGCGTCAGCAACGCACACACGTCGCTGTACACCTGGGGACAATGTGAGCTATGTGACGCATGCAGTAGTACTGGACATGTTCATTATATTACTTATTCGTGCTCAGCTATACTTCTGAAAACATTTAAAATCTCTTAACACGTATATCTATCTTTCAAATGAGCGCTGGCTTTTCTAAACTTTTTATTAAAACTAAAACCAAAACATGAAAGTGATTGGATTGGATGTTGTGACACTTTTTAGTTTTTTTTATGTTTCGACAATTTACAATTTAAGGTTATAACTCTAATATCTTTAAAACTTAATTAAGTGTAAAGTATTCAGATTTACGATTTAATTCATACTTAAATATAATGTATAGAAAAGTTACTATTAACAATATATTAAATGTTATTTATTATTTATACCTTTGACTCTAACGTCTTAAGCAATGTTTCTTCGTTGGCTTCATTCTGAGCCAATTTATTTAACAGCTCCAAGGCTGCCAAAACTCTCGCTCGATCTTGAGATACGAGTGCTGACTGTATAGTTGATAACACATGCCGGGATATTAGACATGTTGCTGGATCCTAAAATCAAAACAATAAATAAGTTTGATTCTACTATAACTTTAGTATTTTTAATTGAATACTTACCTTTATAATGAGCTCAGAAGCAACATTTCCGAGCGTATCCAGGCCGCTTTGGCGAAGCGTGCCCACCCAGCAATTAGCACACAGAAGTAGGAATCTATAGACAAACATAACATTATAATTTTCTTGATATACTAATTGTTTTACAATAAATAAAATAAAAAACGTTTCGATCCTTCCTCGTTACACACCTCTTCTCCTCTATTTTCTATGATCGTCTCCGCTCTCATCGTTACTCTTAACCTACACTTACAACCTACCCTTCTCACATTCTACTCCATTCCGATTCTACCATAAAGATGAACTAATTATCAGTAACCGTATGAGCGTGGTGCTCCTGGCCAGGTACTGCAGGTTCTCCTCGTGAAAGGACAGCGAGCGCGCGATGGACGCCACCTGCAACACGCGCTGCGTCTGCGCACACGACGCGCCGCCGGGGAGCGCCGGCGCGAACAGCTGCGACGATGACTCCGACGACCATGACTCCTCCTCCTGGAACGACACACTCTTATATATCTCGTCAACCCCTGATCTATAGTAGGAAGCCTTCAACATTGCGGTTTATCTCATAACGAAAACGTGGAGATGTTAGAACGAAACCGGAGGAGCATCGCTTAGATTTACGTTGAGTTAAGTGAACTTTAATAGAATGAATGAGAATTTATAACAAAAACAGTCGCAATACAAATATACAATAATAACTGACGGGGTAAATTTTTTAATTTAATTATATTGTTTGAGGAAAATTTTTTATGACTTTTGTGGTATACATAATACTTTATTTAATAACATTTTTCATTGACATTTTATCATTGATTGTATATTTACGATTCTTTAATGTTTTTGTTTTATTATATGTGTTTCTATTATTTTTTCAATCTTTAATGTAATGAGAAATCATATTTTGATCCCCTGGAAGTCAATTCCATTAAATTTAAAAAATATTTAGATACATAGTATGCAAGGTTCATTACAATATTATAAATTAGAAAAGAAAGTTAAATACAATTAAATGGCGAAAATAAATTAATTTAACTTTCACTATAAAACTTTAATTATAACCTGTCACCTACTTATTTCTTCACTGCAATCATATTTTTGTGTGAAAAATATGTGAAAAGGTAATAAAAACAATCCTCTATTTTAAGATAAAAAATAACAACAAGAAAACAAAGAAAGACTAAACTCACATCCTCAACCATCTTTTCCAGGATATCTTCATGTTCAGGATCCTGCATCAAGCAATCAGTGAGTGTGTTGTGAGCGGCTAGAGCCTGAACCATGAGCTCGGGCTGCTCTAGCCCCAGCATGAACTTGGTCTCATCGGCCAACTCTCGCGCACCGCCGCCGCCTGCACGCAGCTGCCAGAACTCATGCGGGTAACGACCGCGGGCTTCGAAGTAGGAGCGACCAATTGTGTCCCGGAGACTCGCTAGGAGATTGATGTTATTTAATATTTGAATCATATGACAATGCAGTTTTTTCCAATATACGCATTTTCTTATTTTATCTAAACAATGTTTTGATCTATATTCAACCATTGTATTAAATTGCTTTATTAAATAATGGCTTGCTTATGCTGTTGGTAATGTAGTTGTGGACTAACTTAATAAATAACTTTTTGTGGTCATATTCACATGGAGTATTTGTTGTGTTAGGATTGTGTTTAGTTAATAGTAGTTCAGCCTGGATGATTAATAATTTAATTGTTTCTGTTTCCAAGGAAGTTTAATGTAATTATATACTCACAATGATTATAAACACCAGCATGAGCCAAAAGAAAGTCCAAAATATGTGGAGTAGTACTCAATGGGAGACGGTTGGAATGATCTGCAGCTAGTACTGTACAAACATTAACAGCAAAGTCTTGCTCATTCGGCATTGGGGAAAGTAATGATAAGGTAAGGCGTTCTGATGGTCCGGCCACACGATTGCCTGTGCGTAAAGGTTCTCCTGATGCTGAAATGAGATTTCAAGATATGTTTTTGTTTTTTTTTCTAGAATGTAAAATATAAAAAAAAATATTAAATCTTTTCTATAACTTATATATTGTCAAAAGTAACTGTACATACATAACTCTTACCTGATATATAAGTGCCACTTCCAAAAGAAATCCTCGGCATACCTCCTCCCCTTCCACGTCTTGGATCCTCATCCATGTCCATATCATCATCTCTACCAGGTGGACCTTTTGCTCTTTCATACCTATTAACCAATGTTTCAATATTAATTTCATGATTTCATACAATACCACAATCACAATTAAATTATTATATAAATATATTGTGACATTGTATTAACAACTCTTTGCAACTAATAGTTTTAACAATCTTATTTTCATGTAAATCAATGCTCACTTCTCTAAATACATCCCATAGATTCGCCTCAGCAATGTTGAACCATTAACACAGGGATGAGGCAAGTGTAGCTGCCGCAAAAATGTTTCCCAAGTATCATTTTGATTAACCTACAAATATAAAATATAAAAGACAATTAACTTCAAAATTTAAAATATATACATAAAATATAAACATAACATAATAAATAACAATAAAATAGAGTATTCAGGATGTTCAAATACTTTCACAAAAGATATTTTAAAAAATCTTATGAGAAAATCTTACTTTGCTAAGACCACCTCTTTGTTGCACCAATGAATACAGAAGATATAAATCTATATCCACACCATTGACCACCGGTATTTTGTATGGTATACTGAAAAATAAACATTGTTGTAAGCAACAAACAATATCATCTAATATTATGCGTATGATATGATATTTCTCATTCAACTTACTTCTTGCTCTCGTTAAACTGCTTTAATTCTTTCAAAAATACTTCCTTATCTTGTGTATAATTTCTGGATTTTGTACTTATTTGAGATTTTGCCATTTTTATGCTTCCGTACTGAACGTTAAATACACACAGTTATTATATGTTGTATCAGGTTTGCTTAGATTTAAACGGCACTATAGTGTTGAAGAAATAAAACATTACACATTATTAGTTTATATAAATCTGTTTTCTGTAATTAAATTGGAATAATCATTGGAATAATTGCCGATAATCATTCACAATCAGATTTTATAACACAATTGACAGTGACATTTTATACAACCGATTCCCGTGTATCGACGCGACCCGTGTTGCTATGTCTAATGTCTATCAAATTTGTAATAAATTTATTACAGTTGGGTCATTTTCAATTTCGATGAATTCAATGTATATATTTTTAATTAATGATAATAGAAGATTTATTTTAAGTTACTTTATTTAACTGATGTAATTTATTGTTGTTGACACCCATTGCATCTTATTACGATGTTTTCTATTTTATTATATTTGAAGATAATTATAAGTTTTTTTTTACAAATAATGCTAATTTTGTCTCTATATAATAAAATATTTGTCTTGCTAAAAGTATGAACTTGAGGGGTTAAGTTACCCCGACGCAACAACTTCAATATGTACATAATAATATAATAATTTTATTCTTTTTAGATATCTTTTTAAATCGGGATTTTTTTATAAATAACTTTTTTTCATTTACAAAATATGTACATTTTGATCTAAGGTTTATATTTAAAGAACCTTCTATTTACATTGACTCTAGACTAGGTATGGAATATCTGATCATTTTATTATTTTATGGTCGCATGGTTGAAACAATACATATTTTGTGCTTAATTAAAAATCCCTTGTTTATTATTTTCTCGTCTATAAGACTCGTCTAAAATTCTGACTTTTTTCTAAGAACTGTCAAAGTCAAAGTAAAATGTGAATTTTGATTACAAACATCAAAAACATGTGGTATTAGGTTATCAATTTTGCAAGTTGATGCTTCGTATAGTATTTGCAAATATTTAAAATGGTGAAGAAAAAAATAGATAACCGGATAAGAGTTTTAATAGAAAATGGAGTTAAACTTGGTCATCGGACCATGTTTCTACTTGTCGGGGATAAGAGTAGAGATCAAGTAAGTTTATTTAGTCAAAACAAAACAATATATTTACAATATAATTTATGAAATTGTATTATATTGTAGTATATTTTTCAACTTTGTGAAATTTGCTTAATTACGCTTTTTGTCAGGTACCAATTCTGTATGACATGCTCGTAAAATCATCTGTGAAAGCGAGACCAACGGTATTATGGTGCTACAAAAACAAGGATGAGGCAATTAGCAAGTATGTTATAACTAAACTTAAATGCATTATATATTTTTTTTACAATGCATTAACAGATTGTTGATCTAAAGCGTGCATATCACAACACCGTATCTTATTATATTAAATTTAGATATAGGTTAAAGCTATGCTAAAGTTTTTAGTGAAACTCACTAATCTGTTAAATATTATTGCAGCCATGGACGTAAAAGAGCAAAAAAGATAGCAGCTGGCAAGTTAGAGGTTTCAGAAGAGTCTTTATTTGATGCATTCAGAGTAGCAACTACCATTCATGGTCGTTATTATTCAGAAAGCCACACAATGCTGGGTCAAACATATGGTGTATGTGTGTTACAGGTATTGTATTTTGATTTAAATAAAATGTATAGAGACAATTAGATTAATTGAGAGTTTTAGATCTTGTTAATTATTGCTTTTACTCTAAATTCCATCTTTAAAATTACCTACATAAGTCATACAGAAGTATTGCGGCTATAGCTTATAATACAGCTATTCCATATCTGCCCGAGATTACCATAAGTGTTGACTAAGGGACAAAAAATATAAGTAGGTATCATCCTACATCACTTATCTGAAAAGTGGCAAACCCAATTAACAATATTGGGTGCTGACATTACATAAGGCCAGTGTCAAGTCTTTTGCCATTTTGCTTGTTGAGATGGATGATAAATGACCTATATTAATAATGTAATTTTCAATCTCTAAAATTATGATAAAATAAATGGTTGTAGTTATATTGTAATTGTAGATTAATGTTTTTATGTTCTCTCAGAAATTAAAAAAAATATGTTTACACAATCATGATCATTCAATCATGATGCACAATCAAGATAAAGCTAAACAGAACATGAATTAATATGCTGTTATGCATTTTATTGAAAAATAAAAATCTTTTTTTATCATAAACTTTAATGAATAAACACATGCTTACAAGTCTTTATTTAACCAATTTATTTTAGGATTTTGAAGCCTTAACTCCTAACTTGATGGCTCGTACAATAGAAACAGTAGAGGGAGGTGGGCTTATTATATTCTTATTAAAGACCATGGATTCACTAAGACAGTTACATTCTATAACAATGGATGTGCATGCAAGGTAACTTACCCTGACTTACTCTTTGGTTTGTTATAATTTGTGTTTTATTTTTTGGTGGCTACAACTGTTTAGGTGAATAAAATATTATATTTGAATTTAAAATAAAAAAAACATTCAAATTGAATATTTAAACACTCTATTTATTCACCGAATTTATTAGTCTCACTTTATGCTATAAAATGTTTTAGGTTTAAAACAGAGGCCTATGACACAGTAGTCAATCGTTTTAATGAACGCTTTCTCCTCTCCTTGGCCGATAATCCACGGTGTCTTGTACTTGATGACTCACTGACAGTATTACCTATTTCTTCTAAAACTGCACAAGTGGAACCTGTGAATGCTGAACCACAGGTTTGTAGATATAATACTTATTAAAAAAGTTTTATAAAATTTGGTTTCATTTAATGACGAAATTATTATTAATAATTATTTAACAATAATAAATATGGACATTTTTTTTGTTATAACTTCGGTTCAGTTATGTATAACCAAAAGATGGTATATTTTGAATGTCAATGTATTTCGGTTAGAAAAATAAATTATTATTATTATTATATAAATAGTTATTGTTATATAGTTATATATAAAAAATATTTCTATTTCAGCAAGTGAACCCAAAGCTGACAGACCTAATCTCGTCGTTATCGGACACGCCGCCCGCGGGCGCGCTGGTGGCGCTGTGTCGCACGCACGACCAGGCCACCGCACTGGTGGCGCTCATCAACACACTGGCAGATAAACAGACCAGGTGATATAACCTGTATATGAACTATCGGTTTGATTTATTACATTTTTTTTATTTTTATTTTGTATAAAGTATATCTTATTTTTTATTTGATGTATGTAAATAAATATACCTATATCTAAAATTAGACTTTGCACTACTATAGTCAATCACCTCTACCAATTGGGATATCTTACATATTTTTTATTTTATTTTAGGCCTCCTCATTGTCTTACAGCGGCTCGGGGTCGAGGTAAATCGGCCTGTCTCGGTCTCGCCGTAGCGGCCGCCGTAGCACTCGGCTACGTCAATATCTACGTAACCTCACCCCACCCGGAAAACTTGATAACACTTTTCGAGTTTGTTCTAAAAGGATTAGATGCATGTTTGTATCAAGAACATATAGACTATAATATTGTACGATCCACTAACCCGGACTTCAAGAAAGCAATTGTAAAAATCAACATCGCTAGAAATTCACGTCAGACCGTACAGGTAAAGTTTCGATTTAAGACTGAATAATCATTTTAATATTATAAACAGAAAGTCCAATTTTTATAACTACTTCTTTGACATGATAATATGGGGTGTATTTTCTGAAATTACCGCAACGATTCGTAAGGTACATAATTCCGGGTTAAACGATATTTCATGGACCGATACAAATTACAAGTTTCAGAATTAATAACTTTTGTTTATTTATTATATATAATAACCATAAAAACCCTTCCCAGTACATAACTCCGGACGACCACTCCCTCCTGTCGGCGGCCGACCTGGTGCTGGTGGACGAGGCGGCCGCCATCCCGCTGGCGCACGTGGCCGCGGCCGCTACCATGGCACCGCTCGCGCTGCTGGCCTCCACCGTGTCGGGGTACGAGGGCACGGGCCGAGCTCTCTCCCTCAAGCTGTTCAATCGTCTGCAGACGGAACACCACGCGCCACCTCCGGTCGGTTGTGTAAACGTTTTTATCACTAACTTCACTTTACACATTGAAAGTCAGCTTCACATTTCTAATGATGGATTCACAGAACCATCCAAAGACGTTACTGATACTCTTGTAACGATTTTTCTTATTTTCTCCAAAAAATCTCCAGATTAAATTAGAAGAACCGATCCGTTATCGCGCCGGTGACCCCGTGGAGGGTTGGCTGAGCTCGCTGCTGTGCCTGGAGGCCCCGCCCCCCTCTCCGGGTGCCGGCGCTCCGCCCCCCGCCGCCTGCGACCTCTACAGGGTCAACAGGGACGCGCTGTTCTGCTACCATCGAGCCGCAGAGGCGTTTTTACATAGATTGGTTTCGATTTATGTAGCCAGTCATTACAAGGTACGCGATAATACATTTTTATTATTATTTTAATAAATATATACAAGCTAAGCAAGACTGTGAACTATTATTAACCCTTCCAAACTCATTATCATTTTCATATAAATATGAATAACTAGTGTATAACGGACAAGGCCACAATAATCGCTGTGGCTGAGTCCATATGTATTTTAAAAATAGTAAATTACTTATTATAAATTGTCGGCAATTAACGGATAAACCCTCTTATAGCTACGAAAACGATATATTTAAGACGTATGTAAATAATAAATATAATAACCGAGACGCTGGAGAATATTCCCGTATCTCAAGTAACGGAATTAAATATTGTAAGAATTTATGAATTTTTGTATTCATACATGTACATCAGAGACACCCAAACGTTTCCTGCGTCCCTCTGTACCTGTAACACTCAAAATCTTTATTGTAAATAACCTATAAACCGAAGTCGGGATTCGGATCAATCCCTAATCGATAACACATAGACCCGCCCCGAATGAGAATCGAATCCGCGACCTCCGTCCAACAGTCAAATTCTTTAACCACTAGAGCCGTCAAAATGAATATTAACACGAAGTGTTTCTACCCCTTTCCAGAACAGCCCCAACGACCTGCAGCTGTTGTCAGACGCGCCGGCGCACCGCCTGTTCGTGTTGCTGTCGCCGGCCGCGACGTCCGCCGGCGCCGCGCTGCCCGAGGTGCTGGTGGTGCTGCAGCTGTGCCTGGAGGGGAGCATCAGTGACGGGTGAGCACGTACCGTGTCCGGGCCACGTGGGCTTTGAACGACTTAATCATGTTTATTGTTTTAAATGACATTTTATTGCGAAATACGATTGAACTTTTAAGATCGTGTCGACCCAAATGTTAATATTAATTGATATGATCGGTTAAAACGCCCAGCTGCGTTTTATGCTGTTGTCGTAACGTATTTACACACACTTATTACCACTAAGTCGAACGCAACAATATGTATTAGCGGTTTATGTACGTAAACGGATATTCCCACTTACTCACTCGAACATTCTTAACCAAAATTGTATAACTTTTATTATTACTTAGGCATTCACTTTTTGAAAACTTAAATGAATACAACATTGATCCTTATTAATATTATTAAATGAATAATTGTTATTTAATTTAATTTATCAAGATCGGTGAAGGACAATCTCGGTCGAGGTCGTAAGGCGGCCGGTGACCTCATCCCGTGGAGTGTGTGTGAGCAGTTCGGTGACAGAGACTTCCCCAAGCTATCTGGGGCACGGGTCGTGAGGATTGCGACTCATCCTAGCTACCAACGAGTTAGTTATTTTATCTAACTAATACATTTTAAAGACTCCCACACTTAAATCGAGGTTTCCCTCTAAACTAAACTTTAAGCTAAAAATAACCCGTGGGGGTTCAAAATCAAATCCAAAACTGTTACAATACTACTTTTACAAGTAGTTAAGATATGTATTTGTATATTCTAGTGTGGTTTTTATATTTTAATTATTTACTCAATACTGTAATGTTTTTGTTGTTTTTTAATATTTTTCACTATAGAACTTATTATTATCTTATCATATTATAGGCAATTAAAAATATTATTTAGTTTAAATTAGATTAAGTTAAAAATAAAAGTATTTTTTTGTAGATGGGCTACGGCAAGCGTGCGTTGCAACAGCTAGCGGCTTACTATTCAGGACAAATCGTATGTCTGGAAGAGACTCCCAGCGACGAAGAGGACAACACACACAGACACACAGACTCTCTGCATACTGAGAAGATTGTACCTAAGTAAGTCTGTATTAATTTGTACAAAAAGCATAAAAAAACTTTGGTACAAACTACTATTTAAGATTGTATATATAATACATAATTTTTGATACACCTAGATCAAAGCCGCCGACGCTTCTCCGTCGTCTAACAGAAGTGAAAGCAGAACATTTAGATTATTTAGGAACTAGTTTCGGACTTACAGAAGATCTTCTTAAATTTTGGAAATCTCAAAAATATGTCCCGGTATATATCAGGTAAGTTAATTTTACATAGCTCATAAAGAATTGAGATTGTATTCCTACAGTGTAATTTTATTTCTTTATTATGTTTATCTAAAACGTGCATTTTTCTAAGATGCTATATGGTTAATTGTAAATAAAGAGATGTAGTTAGTAGAAAATTAGTTTAAAAATATTTGTTGGTACATACAATAACAATACATTTTATCCCGACTAGTAACTCGATAGTTATGATACTAGTAATTCTAATAGTAAAAGTTTAATAAATAATAGCTTTTTTGCGATTGAGTCCCGAAATGATTAAAATCTTACAAATGTATTTTTCAGTCAAAAACCCAACGATCTAACCGGCGAGCACTCCTGTATAATGCTACATTCACTACAGTCCAGTAACAGCTGGCTCGTCGCTTACAATTCAGACTTCAGACTTAGGTTTTCCAGACTATTACCTAGATCATTCAGAAAGATGTCTGGCTCCCTTGCATTGTCTATTCTACAGAAAGCTAGCCTCAAAATTGAAAAGCCTCGTGAGTATTGTATACATTGTGTATCTGTTATGTAAAATCTAAATAAAATAAAATTTATGTGCATATTTTGTAATAAATATTATGGTTGGTAAATTAAATAAATCATTGGTATTATATGTTATAAATTATTCATTTCAATGTCTTTGTAAAATCAACAGAGTTAACTAAAGATCTGATTCAGCAACATCTTTCCGGACACGATCTTTCTCGTATAGAGTCGTACAGTCGCCAACAAGCAGACTACAGACTCATAACTGACTTGCTGGCGCCTCTGGCTTATATTGTGTTTCATACAAACACAAAAATTAAACTTGACGCTATACAACAGGTGAGACACACACACACACACACACATGCATACGCACACACACTTATGTTCATCGATGGACGCATACAGACACACGCAAGTATCATTAACGTGCATGAACATGGCATGCATATTTCGATTTATAAATATTAATTTTATATTGGTTAATTATAATTAATTATAATAAATGATCTTTATTTATTATCTTTATTATTTTCAGGTTCTATTCATAGCAATGGGTTTCCAAATGAAAGACGTAGACGACATAGCCAACGAATTAGGTCTCCCGGGCTCACAAATACTCGCAAAATTCTACGAAGCCTGCAAGAAAATTAATTTATCGCTCAATTCCATTCTAGAAGATACTGTGGCCAAAGAAATGGGTATCGATGAAAATGTAGAAATAAAAACCGATGAGCCTCTCAAACAGAGTCTGAACGAGGAGTTGTCGAAGGCCGCCAAGGTAATATTAGTTGTTGGTATAATACTAGTTTTTAAATTCAGGAATAAATTTGGTCTATAATTACTTTGTTTTTGTTTTACCTATTCTATTGTTTTATTAAAAACCTGAATTTTTAGTATGAATTGAAAGTTAAATTCTTGAAGTCCATATATTTATGGATATACTATAATACTTTCAAGTCATTTTTCATGTCGCTAGAAAAACAGCATAAATTAACTTAAGTAACTAACCGCTTCTATTATTTAAACAATGTCTACATCATACCGTTCAGTAGTAAACTAACACGATAGCTCAGTTGCCAGAGCGACGAAAACGGACTCCAGTTCGATTCGTGCTAATGTTATAATTTTTATTTTTGATATAACATAACAAGACGTTAGTTTATAGGTAAAGTAAGATATCTGCATAAATACATGATCTCAATGATTTCCAGGAGCTCGATCGCAAACAGCGGAAGGAGCTCTCCCGTCTGATGGGAGAGGACCTCGCACAGTACCGCATCAAGGGGAGTGACCTCGACTGGGGACAGGCACTCGTCGGCAACCAGAAACTAGTGTCTGTCAAGAGGTTGGTTTGAATCAAATTATGTTTATTAAATAGTTTTTAATATTCTCTAGTAAATATTACTGAACTGTAGACATATATATGCTCTCTATGTTCAAGAGTATAGATTCTTTAGTATACAATAAATACATTTTGAAAATTAATGTTTTACTAGACATATATTATATGTATGAAAATTTGGTTTACAGTACGGTTTTGTAAAACGTAAGTAAAATGTATTTTTTATTATACAGGGTTATTTGTAATTAATGGGCCACCTCTTGCAGGTTGTCTACATTAATCAAACAACATTTGTTTTACGACTTTTTAAAATAAACGGTTTTTTAAATGGAAGTTTTCCCATACAAAATTTATTTCTTGCCTCTGAACTGGTATTATCTTTGAGCGTAGGTAGCGAGCGTTGACCTTTTAAGTATTTCTCACAAAATACAGAGTAATGAGTGAAGAAGGGAGCAACAATTTATTTGTTTCGTTTTTTTTGGTGGTGTTTATCAAGATTTGTAAAAAGTCGTAGAACAAATCTTATTAGGATTGATGTAGAAAGATACCTCATTGATTACAAATAACCCTGTATATTCGTCTGTTTACAGAAAATATATCAATATCAATAATACTAACTAAAATATTCTCCTAGTGGTGAAAAGCGTCTCGGAGAGGATAGCAAAGAAATCGATGACCTGATAGAAGCTCACTCCAACAAGAAGAAGAAAAAGAAGAAACATGTTAGGAATTAATGTAATAAATATGACTTTCGCAATTTAATATAGTTTTTATTTCAAATTTTATTAAACTTTATTAATAATTCCTTGTTACCTGGACTCCGTTCACGCGGACTATAGTCGAGTGTTAAATTTTCTTAACATTAATTGGGATCTAATTGAAATGATAGTATCATCCGGAATTCGCAGTTTTGTAAACGGTCACTTTCAATACTTTGCTATTTCTTTTGGGAAGGGACTTTCTGTTATAACTATCCCCATGAAACAGTATTCATGGACTAGACTTCGCAGAAGTCTAAATTAAGGTATCTGAGGGGACTGCAAGGGATGAAGGACAGGCGTACGTAGCGTTGACTGGCTGTCTCCTGTCGAATCTCCTGTCGAAATTTGCCTAAGATGTAAGAACTTTTGCCTAAGTTTTTATCAAGAAATAAGGATTACAAAACAGGATAGGATGAAAGAAAACAAATTTCAATAATAATTTCTATAATTATTGTAATATAAAAAAGTGTTGGTAGTTATTCAACCCTTGGAATAGACAATAGATATTTCCTCTTAAACATAACAAACCCCGGGCGCGGCGCGTACAAAAATATCCTCTGAGCTCCCGCGCCTCCCCCCGGCCCGTGACATATAATGTGATCTAAGAAAAATAATATTTTCTAACGCCTGACGGGCGTGGTAAACAATTTTACACTATCTTAGTTTGTCTTACATTAACACGCACTACTTATGAAACGGCATGGCGCCGTGAACTTAGTCTAAGCACGCGGACGATACATTGCGAAGCCGGTAACAATAATCACTCGTACAACTCGCATTCGCATGGAAACGGTCTACAAAAAATAAATTTAGGATACGACCGGTCTGGTCGTCGTTAAATCTACTTGTTACAAAAATTTCGATATATTATCTCACTTTCATGTTACAGGATACTTCTTAAATAAGGTAATCGTTTCGTATATAAGCTTAAAGTTTGAATTAAGTAATTAAGTTTCTTATTAGAGAAGTATTCTGCAAAGAAACTCGTTAGGCTAAGCAATATAGTATGCCATAAAAAGAATGTATTACAATGGAGAGGTACATTACATTACATACAGAGGTACGATAATTGAATTGCACTTAGGAAAACTTTGCGTCTCTTGGCACTTTGTCTTATATTTGTATAAATGGAAAAATTGTCAAACAAATATTATTAAATTAAACGAGATACAACTTTGTATGAACCAACAATATGTCTATGACTATTAGGCAAGCACATATATTTAACGGTTTGGTCTCATACTGCTGCATCACGGGCAAAGCATTTTAAAGAGTCGAAGTAAGAAGCCGAATTTCCTTAAGCCATTCATTCATAAAAAGCTACAAATTAGCGAATTTAAAAATTAATTGGAACACGCACATCGATGAAATATTAAATACTTAATATAAATCGTTTCTACTTAATTTTCGATATTATGTATGATAAAATATATTTAAAAAACGTCAAGATTTTGAACATAGTCTAGGTTCGGTAAGCAGTGTACAGCGTCGGGACTAGCGAGGACGAGGGTCTACACATCTTATTAATATATCCGAAGACACCAAAGCAAATCCACTAGACCTTATTGCCACTCTTAAATTATTGCTACGACATATACATACTGATCTACTTTATTATATAATGTAAATATAATCAATAATCAATTACAACATCCAATAAAACAAAATATTGTAAAAATTATTGCATTAATTTAGTTCAACTAACTCAGAGGGGGTTTCTCGTTAAATAATAAGTATATATAGTATCTACATTCGTGCATGAGTGTACAGTGCGTACTGCGACAATTACAGGCGCTCTCGAGTGCGTTCAAGCTACTTTGTTCAGAGTTCAGACATTTGTAACCACCGCATCGTTCATTACCTCCAAACTGAATTGGCTGACCGATTTCTCACTAAGGCACAATTTTAATTTCCACTTTGAACTTTATTTACTCTAAAATAAATTAATTCAATTCCCCACCTCGGCTGTGAGGTATTAGCTAGCAGCTCTCTACTTTATGTATTAAAATTAAACATCGAGACGAAACTTTATGCTACGATTATATTAATGTGAACCTTCGTTTCATATTACCTATAAGAAATCTTTGTAAACATATCTGCGATATTACTAAGAAAATACGATTAGACAATCGTTTCTCTTATAATAAATGTTCTATATTTCTTGATCCATTTTGTTGATACCTTTTAATTTGATCTTGGTCAAGCGAAATAAAGTATTTTTTTCTTTATAAACAAAAAGTTAAAACCGTTAAAAATATGAAATTATAGTTAAAATTAATCGCTTACACCAAAATAAATTAGCAGGCATTGAATACGGTAGACAAAACTGCAAAACCATCAAAATATCAGAAAGGTCTATCAGATGTTAATCCCGCAAATCCTGGTCGAGTTACTTAACAACTATTGCTAACAAATATACTTAGAACTAATATGAATATTATTAGGACACTTTTCTGACCCAATATTATTAAAGCTCCCGCGAAACAAGATGGCCGACGTGAGTGTACTATTGGTTTTTAAATTACTTCAGTCTGTCAACTTACTTCGCGTGAACTTTACCTTTCTGCTTGCACCTCCTTGCAGGTTTATCCACCTTAATAGTTTTATAACATTTTTGGCGTTTCTTTGTATTTTGGCGTCCTCGTTCAAGATTATTCCTTACCTATCGTATACAAAAGCGTTGTATGAATATTTCCACCTTCTAAAATTGTTTAAAGTATTTTGGAAGCGTCTGAAGCACTCGGTTACACGAACTTATCATCGACTGTTGCCAAAATAAATTAAAAATATTTAAACTTCAAATTATTTTAAAACACAATGTAAGCAAAAAATACAAACAATTTCTTTGTAGTCATGTAACCGAGTCTGAAGGCAGTGTCACATCATTCTAATATCAATATCCAAACAATGTTATAATCGTGTTTCGAGCTTGCAGCGGTCTGAGACAACATTAAATTCCTACTTATTTAACACCAATACACGAACTATTACATATAATTGATATTTTACATTAATTTTGTGCTGCTCTGTTTTGAAATACAAATTTAGTACTTTTACGCCATGACAAGTTTATTTCAGAATTAATAATAGTTTTGACAGAAACACAAGATCAGAAAAACATATCAACAATTAATATTTTTCATACAATAAAGCAAAATATATTATTATTAACAATCAATTAACAGCAAAACAAGTAACTACGTATATTCTAAATATACATTGAAAAAATCTTGACAAGTTCGGAAAAGTATCTTCCTATTAAGCCTAAAAGTACTAAATGTATAACTTATTAATTAATACTCATATAAAACTCTAAAACTGATACTATGCAACTCTATAAGGCATTATGACTCACTTTTGTTAGATTATTTTATTGCAATATTTTATCGTCTCAATTTGTTGAATTATATCGACATAAAGAAACAAATATTAGGGTGAAAGTTTCCGGTATAGGTCTAATAGGCATCCTATATTGATGTAACAATTATTGTTAAAATGCTCCGAATGTAAGACGCGCTGCAAAATTGACCGACTAAGTTAACACTAATATTTATTAAAAGCACGTGTATATATAAGTAATATATAAAATATCCGTCATAATTGCTTCCATACGAGGTATAATTTCCGTGAAGGATAATCCCATTCAGAATAATTAACGACACTAAATTGACTACATTATATTAAAAATGCATTCCAATCAAATAAAAAAAAAGGAAAAAAGGGAAATAAAGAAAGAAAAATATACTATACATAAAAATGAATGTATTCTATCATCAATAACATAGGGCATAGTTACACAAATAATAAAATTAGAGAAAAACAAATTTATACATATCTCTTAACGTAAATATAAAAAAACAAACTATACACGCTATCAACACAAGATGCTACTTAAAAGAAAAGAAAAAATGAAAAAAAAAACAGTATTTTACAATTTTCTAAAACAACCGTCCGACGCTCACTTAAGATATAAAATGTTGTTATGAATTTGGCGTCAATTTTAGGGTTCATTGAGATTTTATGGTCCGAAGATTGTCGATACACGACCTGTGCGAAATACATGAGGTAATTACAATACAGTACGAGAAATACATAGGTTCATAGTTCACAACGTTTAATCTATGCTCCTATGATACATATTTTATTATCTGTAAAATTTTGTATTGCAGATTACAAAGGACACTTGATTATTTTTAAATCTAGTTTCAAAGCCATTAGTCGATTAGCTTAAGAATAAAATAAGCAACAAATTGTAATATGTACGACGATAAATCATAATTAATAACTAAGAACATTAACAAGAAATCAAAGTACATTGCAGCGAGTTTACGAACCAGGTGGTATTAAAAGAATTTCGATTAAAAATAAATAATATATCAGATTATATACAAAATGTCAGATATTAAAAAAAAAACGAAAACGATATCGTGACATTCACGAGGCACCTCTCTAGTGACGAACAGATTTCACAACGGACCAAGTGAAAGCACTCCATGTAAAATTAAGTATCGCGTAATGTAAGTGCAGAACAATAAATTAAACAATGTCATTAAATAACGAACTAAAAATTATAAATAATTTGTGCGAATAAGTACCCAATGGAACGAAAATTAAAAGGCACGGCCGTTGGTCTCAACTCGCCATTTGTCACTACGAAGGTAACTAGCTCGAGTGATGTCACCGAACTACTCTACAGTACGCTAACTTGAACGCTGCAAGCTCTATCGAACATTTAGAACGAGACTCACACGCCCGGCATCCTACTCTCACAATAATTTCTTATTTATTATGTTCTTGTCTTATCTATAAATATAGTTTACATATAAATTAAAATATAGAATGAAAACTACACATTTCTTATTGTATACTATGTACAAGGCATTTTGCTCACTAACATCATAACGGCGTTAGTTCCTTCCGGGCCGTCGCGACGTCACGGCAGCGGCGCCATGTGTTCGTCGAGCCTATTTATTTGTGATGGCGGCCAAACTCGAATAACAATTAATCTAGCAAAGCATTACATGGCAGCTATACCTCGTTCCGTCGCGACAGACAGACAAAGCTACTTACTATAAACATTCATACAAAAACCTATCTGGCACTAACATGTATATTATTACAAAATGTATAATATATATTTACAATCACAACATAAATTTGACAAACAACCGAGATAAATAATTGTTTGGTTACGGATATTAAGAAATTATTGATGTTACAGTTACGAATTGTACTCTCAAAGATTATATTAAAAAATATCATATAATTTGTTACAACGATCGTGCATCGTCGGAATATAACTTTACACTTAGCGCTGTTTCAATAAAAAATTCGGTTAGCGTATCTCATCTAAAAACAATTCTAGCTCGTCTAAAAACAATTATTGTCCTTCCGAATACCGATGACGAGGAAACTGTCGTACAACTAAAACCAGATTCACCACCACCATTGAAAAATTTGATATGTATAAGAAAAAATGATCAAATTGCATTTTTGCTCAACATTGTTCGGAAATTATGTATTGTTCACCGTTCACAAACGTATCCTAACCCTTAACCAATCAGAAGAGCTAATCTATCCCCTCTACACGCAAGCGAAAGTAACTCAAAATCGCGACTACATGATCCCTTCAGTGTTGAGATATTACTCGATTGGCCCGCACGAGTTTAGTGCTCTTAAAACCCTTTAGAAAGATAAATCAACGGAAAACACTTAAGATATGATTATTCTATCACTTATGGTCACTAGAGCCCTCAGGCGGTCGCTTGGCGACTGTATTTACATTTTATACATTTTTTTGGTCATCATCTTGGGAAGTGAACAGAATGCGATTTTTTTTGTCATTTTTGGCAGTCGATTTGGATTTATATCCGAATTATTAAATTTCGATAAACATACGCCGTTTGGACACGCTACAATATAATACAAATATTTCTTGAATCAAATGCAAACTTAATCAAAAAGAAATGCAATTTAATTTCAAAATTGAGAATTTTAATAAACTTAAGTAACTAAATAAATCTCAAATATAAAATGGAAAATAAACGTCTGGTTTTCGTTACATTTAAAACTTGAAGGTCAATGAACTATCACTTCAAAATTGGTTTTGATCTGAGTCGCGTTAACCCGAAACATAAAATATTCTTCCCTAAAATTTTGTTATATTATAATTTGATCACGTTAATCAATTTGTTTGGCCATTAAATAATCACGTAAAATTTATTTTGTACACCGTTTACGCCTTAAGTAATGAATACCGAATACACATATCTAGCGAGACTGTATCTAAGGCCACGTTCACACTGCATCGCGCGTCATACTGGTCGGGCTACCAGACGTATCTAACATACATTTAAAATTGAATAAACTAATTTGTATCGAATATGGTAAAATGATTTATAAAACTGAACGCGCGACACAGTGTAGAGACCACACGAAATAATATAACAATCGCTGTTAAATCAAAAACACACAAAAACATTAACGTTGCAAGTGCCATCTCAAATTTATCAATAATAAAATATATCTATTCTAATAAATATCGATATTACGATTTATTAAAAACGAGAGCTGAATTCTTGTTAATATGGAGTAATTAATATTATACAAATCTCAATACAATATATCCCGCTGCACTTATTAAATATTTCATTTAACTTAATTATTATTTTTAATGTAGGTATGATGATGTTAAAGATGTATTATTACTTCGAAGGTCATATAAAATAATCATGCGTTTCACACAAAAATCAATTTAAAAATTATTTTTATAACAGAACCCTTTATATGAAGCAATCAAATGTTACATGACCATAAAATTATTTCAATCAATTGAATAAACTTAGACCGATGAAATCTTAATTAAAGAATGAAAAAATTAGGCAAAACATACTCGATGAATATAGTTTGTCTATGTTTAAACAAATTAACTATAATGGTATATAAAATCAACATTCTTATTGTGTTAGTAAATCTATTAATTTAGTCCGATTAGTTGAATACCATTCAGTGTGGTATCAATGTCACTCTGTGGTAAGGTTTACGTCATATAGGTGACTCGGCACTTATAATATAATAATCAAACCAATACTTCGTCACGAACTGACAACTCACCGTAAAAAAAATATTGTTATAAATTAAGTAACTATATACCAGTAGCTTTGTTGGTTTTGAAACTGCTTTAAGTATCGGTAATCGGTAACGAGTAATTTTGTCACTTTTTTGTCACACACATGACATAAACGATATGCAGCTGTTTCAGAACATAACCATTAAATTAAATATTAAGAAACCGTCGGTAACTCATTTAGCCTAATTCAAATATTTTTGTATCTTTAAGTGAACCTGTAAAATATCGCTCGGTTTTTAATGTTAAATCATAAAACATTACACAATTGATGTGACCGTCATGGTATATCGTACAGGATATAGTATAGTAGTCATCGTGTCTCAGAGCGGTGTATGTAGTGGCGTGTATCTCTCTCTCTCTCTCTCTCTCACTCCCGCGGTGCGTTCTTGAGCAGCGAGATGGCGTGCCTCACGTACTGCACGAGGTGACGGAACGTGGAGAACAGGGTGAGAGGACCACACTTGCGGTCCACGGCGATGAACAGGTCTGTGGAGGTCGGAGTGTGAGGACATGTTGGATCTCTTAACACATTTTATATAATGAATTGCAATATCGTGCTTTACTTATTATGCAATATTAAGTTAAGCTAAAAATCAGAAAACAGTAATTTAGTGCAAAGTATTTTAGAGCAGTTTTTTTCCGGTTACTCATATTATTATTTATTCATCGAATTTGCGGCTACTTAAGACGTTGTAAATAAAGGTGTTCGATATGTAGTACACTAATGAGGTGTGTCTCACCCTGGTTGGGCCTAAGGCGACACAGGCAGTCGGCCTGCTCCCACAGGTCGTGCGCCACGTACAGGAACGTGTAGTACTTGGTGAGCTGTAGCAAAGCGTGGTGCGCGTGCGCGGGTACGGCGTGGGCCAGCGAGCAGTACGCGCCCGGGGCCAGCGAGCAGTAGCCCGACGAGCCCGAACCGGAGCCTGAGCCCGAGCCAGAGCCCGAGCCTACAGAGCCCGCCGGCGACGGGGACGGGGATAGCGGTGAGGCGGAGCGCGCCGACGACGCCGTCACACCCGCTGCGCCAGACACCGCCTCCGCACACGCGGGCTGGGGGGAGAGTGGGGGGGATGGTCAAACGAGGCACTTGAGTACTTTCAACCGAGTTTATCGTATGTCTCGTACCTTCTGCTGATATTCTTGCACAATCTTTCTGTATTCCTTCACCTCGCGACTGTACATCTTGAACATGCGCAGAAAAAGCAGCGCTTGAACTCGTAAGCTGAAACGTCGACAAATCTTGTCAATAATACATATAAATTAGATAAAACCTATTCACGTAAACATTATACGTTTACAATATTCTAACCTCAAAATATCTAGCTTGCTGAAAGTAGAATGCGGGGAGGCTCTAAACCGCTGTGGCATGGAGTGTATCGATTTGATATACTCGATGGTCTCGCGGTATATGGTGAAGGCTCGTTTGGTGTCCAGCTCCAGCTCCAGCACTCGACCGGTCAGTACGAAGCACAGCACCGACTCGAGGTACAACATCACGCGCGCGAGCGGTTCTTGTTCGCGTTCTGCCGCCGTGCGTAAGCGTTTCGCTTCACCGAGGTAATATCTGTTGAGATTATTTTTATTCATTACCTCTTGTATAATTATTATTCACATTGCTTTAGGTGTTCAAAATGGTTAAATAATGTTCAAAGTAGGTGTTTGTGTAAGAATCCAATCATGCGTTTGTGTGTTTCAGTGTGTATGTGTGTGTGTACTCACTTGTGGTCTCTCTCCTCGTCGGAGAGTGCGTCGGCGGGCAGTCGCTCAAAGTACGAGTAGTAGATGGGCGTGCGGTCGGCGCGCTCTACGCCAGTGGCGCCACCCTCCAAGGTCTGGATACATACAAACGTATTAAATATTTTTTCTAGTTCGATCTGATTTATAATTTAATTCTTTATACTAATCCATTTCATTTTAATATTATAACGAAGCAGTTATCTATTTCAGAATCTCAAAAGCTCATACTCATTGATTATGAACTACGAACGAAAATTTTAACAGTATTATGTCTGTGGTCGAGCCGTCGATGAGAATTAAGATAGACGTAACAGTATGCTCAGTTCGTCATCGCTCAGGGCAGGATAAGACACGTAATCGTGTTCACGTGATCGGTGAGCCTATTATGGGCGCAGAGCAGAACTACTCGCAGAGGCGGTTGCGGGGGCAGTATTCCGTTATGATATAAATATATGCTCACGTGGTCGGCGGGTGGCGTGGGCGGCGTGGGCGGTGAGGGCGGCGAGGGCGCGGGCGCAGCGCGGGGCCGCTGCAGCGAGCGCAGCGTGTCGGCGCGCAGGCGGGACAGCGGGATGGATACCGTGACGCGGGACGCACGCGCGCGCCGCCGGGACGATGCTGCGGGAACACGACGACGTTGTACGGTTATAGCAAGGGTTGTATTTATATAAAAAATAGGGAAAATGCTTACCGTTAGTTACTGAATTTTGTACGAAACCGACATCCGCCTCGGCCCGAATGTAGCGATCCGGAGCGACCCTCTCCACTCTCTCTGACGGTAACTTATCTCCCGATAATCGGTCTATTGATAATTTGTCGTGTGGTAGCTTCTCGTTGGACAATCGATCGTGCGACAACTTTTCGCCGGGTAATCGCTCGTGAGGAAGTTTATCACCCGACAATCTCTCGTGCGAAATTTTGTCTCCCGATAGGCGATCGTGCGACGTTTTATCGACCGACACTCGGTCGCTATGTATCATTCGATCTATCGACATCTTTTCGCCCGATAATCGATCCGAGGATTTCCTCTCTGAATTAGAGAGAGACGACCGATCCGACAGCCGATCTGAAGACAACCGATCGTTGGATAGTCTTTCTTGTAATCGATCTGGGGGTAATCGATCGATGGACCGCCTCTCGGGTATCCGATCGGTTCGGTCGGGTATTCGATCGATCGAGGTTCTATCGGGTCGGTCCTGCATCCTGTCGTCGCGTCGATCGTGCCTCTCGATCGAGACTCTTTCTTGTATCCTCTCATTCGCCATTCGTTCCGCCTCTCGTTTTCGCGTAAGCGTTTCCGGTTCCTGAGGTGGGGATACTCTAGCGATGGCCTCCTCATTGCGACGTTCGGCAGATCTGTCTCTATGTCTTCTATCGTCATCATCGGCTCCAGATTCGGGAGCCGTAACTTCAATAATTGTCACTTGACTCTTTCCTTTGCTACCTTTACCCTTTCCACCCTTGCCTCCTTTCCCCCCACACCCGTCATCCGTTTTTCTCGGTGTGAAAACCTGTAATGTTAAAAATGAAAATACGATGTAATATATTATATTGAATTTTACTCAGAAACAAACTTCCAATAATAATAATCACAAATCTACAACAATATTGTATACATGTAATACCTTTCGAAAGATATGCGTCTTAGTCTCCTGCAGGTGTTGTGGTGGGTCTGGCTCGGCCTCGCTGTCAGGCGCTGGTGACGGGGGTCTCGTCTTAGGGGGCCGACCGCGCTTTTTCTTGGCGGGCCTCTCTTCCGATGTGCGAGGCTTGGGGGGCCTGCCGCGCTTCACAGCTGTGTTTTGGGCTATGGGTGATGTTTGGTTTCGAACCTGTATGGAATACGAGAATAAAGGAATTATATAATAGATTTAATATTTGAAAACATTATCAAGGAAATTTGATTCATTTGTTATGCTTACCGGGTTAGGTCTGGGCCCCTCGTCGTCACTTGAGGCGGCGGAGATGCGATTCGCAACAGACCTCCGTCTTCTGGCGCCCGGTGAAGGAGATGAAGCTTCGGAGTCGGATAGCTCCGAAATTGGACTCTATGGGAAAAACATTATTGTCAAAAATATTATTATAACTTAAAAACAATTGATACTTTTCACGGACACAAGACTCAACATTAATTACCAAAGACATATCAGATATGTTTCCATGCAGAGCGCCAACGACTCTCCATATAGTATCTTTTAGTTTATAAAAACTATTTAACACTTTCGTCTTATCCTGTAGCGACATATCTTCTAGATTTTTCTCAAAATTCATCAACCCATTTCGTAAATTATACTTCAAAACTGTCAAATCTATCCATTTCTGTCTTATACTCTTTTCTCGATGATACACAATACTATGCATGATATTTATCAGTATTTGAAATAGACCGTTGGCAATTAAATTTAAATTGTATAAAAAGAATATATATTTTAAACTAAATAAATCTTAGCTATAATTAAAACACTAATGTCCTAAGAGGAGTCTAGATCACATTTGAAAGGTGTTACGAGTCGCGTTGCTTGGTGTGCTGAATCAGACTCCATGTACGGAGAAGTGTTTACCTCTTGAAACTTAATACACTGGAAAAGCTTACGAGAGCTAACGTTATCTAAACATGTAATAATTATTAAAATATTTGTTTACCAATGCTGATTCAGCAGTTTTTACTAAGCGCAAACGAATAATTCTATCTCTAAAACTCATTGGGACAGTTTACAGAAAACCCAAGCAGATATCATCAACTCACCGGTTGCCCTTTTGCGTCAGCGAGTACATTGCTGAGGTCAGCATGGTCGGGGGGGTGAGCGGGCGGGGGAGCGAAGTTGGAGAGGCTCCAGGAAGGTCGCTGGGCCGGCGCTGGCGCTGGCACGGGAGGTGGCACCGCCGGACTGGACTCCGCGGATGATGACTCCGACTCCGAATCCGAAGGTGATGAACTCCCTGAACTAGGACTACCCCCAGAGCCGATTGGAGAGAGGATACTGAAAAGAAAGCAACTTTGAAATTCTACTCGGTAGGAGAACAGTCATGTAAATAAATAAATATATACATATCATCTAATACGAAAATCTGTCTTACAATCTTAGAAACAATTGCGTATTGAAAAGTAATTAAAGTTATTTACTAGCACATAGGAATTAATTAACACCTATCCGTTCACACGAACACGCAAACATGTAGTTCATTACTATACGTACATGTAATAGAAATCGTGTGTAAATAACTTTTTACAATTGCAATTGAAGTGAGTTGCAAAGTCGATAAACAAAAGTTGCCTGCAAGTTATCTGGATGTAGTTTTTTATCAAGTTCAGAGTTTTTATGTACGCGTATTAGACTGCTAGATTAAAAAACTTTAGACATTATTGGTCCTCACTTTATGGTTATGTTTGTTCATATGGAGTAAACGGTAAAAGTGTATAAACTCAATGTTATAACTCGGCAACTAATTTTATTAAATGCTGTTTACGATATGATAAAAGCCTTAAATAAGAAAGTTAGAATGTTTTCATAACCATATATATTGTACATTATTGTTGGATCCTATTAAATTCATATAATGTATGAGGATTTCTGGCTTTTATATACATCCCTTCCGTTTAATGTCGTATTATTATTTGATAGAGATACACTAGAACTTACTAAAAAATTCTAAGTAATCAAATATTACTTCCTATTACGTAAGTATTCAGAACTAGGTCAAATATTACACAGACCTGGTTTTGCCATTAATGTCACTGAGATAAAGACATTGACCTTATATAATTCATGGTCACATATCTGCAGTAAATTACTCTTTAATTTCGGTGTTAAATAAATTATAGGTTATATAAAAATCATATCAATATTCTCGTAAAAAACGATGTTCTAGAAGAAGTTTTAAAGCAGGTAAACATTGTTTCAAAGATGGTAGTAGATTCTCATATACAACTGTTTCATGTTACAATACTAACGGTTCAAGCCTGGTGGTGGTAGCTGCTACCTCGTCATCACTCTCCGACAGACCCAGATCTTTGTTTACCACGTCACTGTAATTGCACCAATATTATAAAATTATTAAAATCATAGGTTATTTAGGCAAGCATGTTAAAATTGTAGTATATTTTTAAGACCTATAAAATTTACCATGTTAGTTGTGTAAAATGAAATCTTTATATTCCAATAAATGTGTCTTTTTTAATTATAATGATAATTATCTAATAATCAGTATTATAATATGTTTAGATTTAGAACACATACAATTAAACATAGAATTTTTTTTTCTTAGTTAAACTGTTTCAAATCATAGTCTTGAATACTAAGATATATTAACTGAACTGACTGTCAGAGGGTTTTATCATAATACATTTTAAGTTAATCTGATAAGTATAACTAATTCAAACTAATAAATTGAACCAGTATGAATTGTGAAAGTAAGGTAAATACTCACGGCGACACTGAACTTCTCGAGTTGGATATCCGGTTATCGAGACCTGAAACCAAATACAATATTGTATTAATTTTACACTACAAATAATTTAACTTAAAATCAGAGAACAATAATAAGTACTAACTTATATTTTTACCTATTTCAAAGTAGTCTAATAGGGTTATTTTAAACTATACCACAATACCAATAATATATAATAATTACCTATATATAGTAAGTACGTATATTGTTTTTATCGTGGTATGGAATCTGTTTAATCAGAATAATAAAAGAAAACCTAGTCATAAGGAACATCGCAAAGAAGATTACCTCAACTTAATAAGAAATCCCATAACGCGTTTCTCTCAAGTTGAATAATCGCTTAAGCGTTTAAAATATCTTTGTCTACTCAAGCCTAATAAATATACAAAAATCCTTATATCGTACACGCAATAATACATCTAATGAACATCAACATAAATGTGAAATTAGGTTGAATTTACCGGGGAGGCGACTGTTAGAAAAAGGGTCAAGTATTTGCCGTAGCGCTCAGAGGTAATGTAAACATTCATTGTAAGCGAGTTCGACTCCCGACCGACGCCGTGTTGACTTTCCACAGGGCTTCGAACTTTACGGTAGCACGTTCTGAGATTCAGAAAATAACTCAATCAAAGTTACAATCTCTCGACAGCACAATATGATTTTTGATTAATCAGACGATTATTATAAGGGCACGTCTAAACGTGACTTCCATTGTAATAGTATAAACTTATTTGTCGTCTAATAATATTTATATATAAGTAGACAAAAATCCTGATTTGGTTATCTACAAGTACCAGACGTAATGTGATACATATAAAGGGGCACAGAGATAGCATTGACCTAGCTGTCCTGAGGGTCACTCACCTTAGGCCGAACTATGGCATTGCTCTCTAATACTACAAGAGAATTATACAATTACACACAATTATTTAAATAATTCACTTCGAAAATTAATTATATAATAATATAAAGTAATATAATATGCTTAACGTTCTTTAATATAAACTCATAAAAGTATACGTACGGGATATTTTAGAATCGTTAAAAACTATGATAAAACAGTCTTCTAGGAACACATAAAGACAAATGTAACGAGATGTCGCGAAGTACCGTTGGGGGAATGCAAATATATAATAGTAGGTACATACGAGTAGATTTTACGTGAGATAGTTTTAATCTAAGAAAAGCATTTAAATTACCGCAAACATGTTGAATACTTCAAGTTATTTATGAACGATTTATGTTTTTGTACAAATAATTTAATCATATCGCATTAAAAAAAGGTTTTGAACCTGGCTATTAAAAACACTTAAAACCAAACGTACGATTTTTTTTTAATTATCAAGGATATAGATTAGCATCGATAAAAATCTATTCAGTAGACATTATCTGACATACAAGAACAATTGGCATAACATCTTAGCGATTCCTTTTGTGGAACCACGTAGTGCGGAGAACGTATCATGGCATTAAAAATGGCGTATCCACATCACGCTTCAAGTAACGCGTATTGACCTCACCATTGTGCTAGTAATTGATGATAATACATCTGATGTATGAATGGCCACCGAGCGTGATGACTGAGATTATAGAGTCAACTTGATAATTGCGATGTGTTACTATAATCTTTTTTTCAATAGAAAAGCCATAATAGTACGTACTTTGATACGCACCGATTGCGCCTGCAATCAAAATTACATTCACAATCTCATTCAATAGTTTCATTAAATTATGATATTAAATGAATTATTTATTTACATTATCGTCGAATCGCAAAGAACAGCTCCTTTCAAGAGCGTAATTCCATGACGTCACGCGTTCGTAAATTATAATTCGCACGTGTTTGTACAAACAAAATATGGCCGTGACTAAATAAAATCGCACCTATTGTTTAGCGACGATCAGAAACAATATCGTATTAGTTATACTTACATATTTGAATTCGTTTTAAATAAATATTATGTATTTTTAAACGTTTAATGCACTAAGAATTATTTTCTGAATAATTCAAAGTTCTCATTATTATATTTAAGAATTTTTTTTTTCTATTGAATATATATTATTTAAATTGATATTACTTTATCATCTTAATTATCATATATAATTTCCATCTTCAAAATAAGCGAAAACAACAGATAAAAACGAACTCTAACAATGTTATATTAAATATTAAAATCGCTTGTAATTTCGCAACGATGAGATCACTCTAGTGTAAAACGAAATCACAATTAAAAGTTATATCAAAAAGGAAATTGATGACGAGGCCGTGGTACTTTTTCGGCGTGTTTTAATGACGGCTGAGTGACCATTGTTCCTTTATCGAGAATCGTGATTATTTCAAATAATATTTGATAGGCAACTTTGAAAGTCTTTTGATTACATAATTAAATATCTCAATATGATGACGCGTTAGAATGATAATTGGAAAAAATACATTTATTATCGTATTCTCATAACTCATAAAAAACCCATAAGGAAAAACCAATGTAAAAATACTTATTTATATCGTTTTAGTATATTTCACGTGTTGGTACACAATAACAATTGTTTTATTTTTTGTTCAACCCTGTTGCGCAAAGGGTACAATATCCCAAGGAAGAGGTCTTTAGTTAGATATCCTTTGTTCAGTGTCAACAAAACAGAAGCTCCGGTAATGCACAGTCGTATATTTTATAACTCTTACTTTCTTTTATAATAAAATTGTTACAATATTTGTCTGAATAGCAAAGTTATTTTTATTACATGCTATAAAGGAGTAAAATAGAAATCACAAGTTATGTAAATCAGTTTTATTAATGCAAAATTTACTAAAGAAACATATATCAATAAAATGAATAAGCGACCACAAAATAGTAAATACCTACAGAAGTACCTACACACACACACACACACACACACATATATATATATACATATATATAGAAGAAATTCCATTAGTATAAAATACACCTTGTTAGTCATAAAATGCGAGGACAAGTTACTGTACATTGGGGAGTTAATAAAATATCACAAGCTTTATATAGTCGTATTTATAAAGCAATACCATCACGAACTCAATATGAAACATTAAAAAAATAGTAGTATTTCTTAATAATTAAAACTCAAAATATGTTCAATATTATTTTTTTAATTGCAAACAGAAGTAATTATAGTTTAAATCAATTTCATCTGTTTCGAATAGAAGAAATTTATAAAATTGTATTCTTAAAGCAAATAAAAAATATATTCTATTACAATATAATTTAAATATACATATTAACTTTTCGATTTTTCTAATAACAGTTATCTGTTTAAAAGCTTTTTCTACTCATAAATAATTCTTGACCCGTGGGAAAACACATACCTCATATGAGTGACAAGTGATCAATTCAAATGAAATTATAAGGAAATGTATTCTAAGTAAATTATAGACCGTACAGGGGAAATGCGAAGTAGACTTAATTGTTTAAATGGCAATGCATTGTGGGTTGCGCAACGCGTCTATAAAACTTCTTTGCAGCGAGCTGCAAAGAAGTTTTATAGAAGTCCAGTTCTTGTTACAAATGCTTATAATATACTATGTCTTAAACTTCTCAAAATTAATCATAACATTAAGTTACTAAGATTATCGAAACTTTATTGAAACCTTTAGAACTGGGCCTCAAGTAAAAACAGTATGCAGTCCTTATAAAACAATAATATTAATATAATAGTAAGATCAGGTAAAAGAACAAAGAGATCGTGTCATTTCGGATGCTAATTAGAACAATTTATGAAGTCGCGAGACAATGCCGCTATAAATAATGACGATAGGATCATGGTGACGTGAGCGGGCCTGATAGCGACAGTCCGACTGCGGGCAGCGCTACATCAACATTGAAAGATATTACACTGTTTGATGTTAAGATTTATAAGACTAAATAGTTTTTATTTCCTTCTTTAAATATACTAACTTTTAACCCCCTCTTTGATGTTTATAAAGCCATTTTAAACCATACATTTCATAACACAATAGCAACATCTTGCTATAGTAACATTGTGTAACTAAATGCCCAGCACCTAAAGTGTGTGCTTAGTAAATCTCTTATGTAACATGTCCCATGACGAAGAACAAGGTATTAATTAAACATACACACAGTAGGTACTAAGTATACAGATACTCAAACCCACCACAAACAAAATCCCGTCCAAGTAGAACATCTCCACATTCTATGAGCTGCTGCAGCAATGTCAATCGGTTCTGGTATCCGAAGTCGGTCGTAAGAAATCCCAACATTATCACATTTTATTACACAGTCACGTCAACACTTCACGATAACTAATCAACTTTTACGATGTATTTTCTATTTGGCTTCACCTTTGAAAGAAATTTTGTAATAACTAATACTATTAAAATATTTTTGGCGCGAACCGACAGATGCGCGTACGTCGGCCTCCGGACGCAACTACGTCTTCCGAAAGCTATTAACCGGACAGGTGGTGACAAGGATTCTCTACTTCCCCTCTATTTAGTTCGAGTCAGTCGACTTGTCTTCCGATTTATCGTCCGATTGTCGGTGTGTAGAATCTATTGAATCCAATTCAGTTATTTTTACGACGGCCCTTCCAAAGAAAGGTGAAGTACAGTACCGTTATCTCCATCTCGAGTTACACGCATATAAACTAACAAAGAACGTGACGTCTGTTATTATGAACTTAGTAGCTAGGAATTTGTACTAGTACAGAAATTGTATGTATGATGTTATTTAGATAATACAATGACATAGTTAAAAATGGATGTCTACTCGAAACAATAACACTTTAATAAAAAGTGATGAATGTTTTTTAGTGCCCTCTCGTATCGTAGTATGCAGGGTTATTAAAATCGATGGGAATAAACCATTCACAAGTGCACGTACGTCGGTTGAGCTAAAACATTGCAATGTAGCATTTATTGCCTAAAACTTAAGACCCGTTGCTACTCTAGGTACGGCCCTCAGTACGTAGACTCCCTCCCCCCGTAGCCCGTCGCTATTATTACTCGGATTCAAACGTGGGGTTGAATCGCGACTTGATTATTCGCACATCAACATGTTTGCATTTCATTGATTTTTGGAACACCAAAGCGTTTACAAAACATCTTAAAAACTACAGTATCATCAAGTTGAAAAGTTACTGATATACAACATCGTATACAAATCTACCAAACAATAACACGACTCATCAGCATTTACATCGCGATTGTACTCAAAGAGGTGTCTCATGTCGCAAGAAACAGCGTATCTTAATGTCACCTAAGGTGTAGTACATTAATATCGCCCGTGACACAGATGTGTACAGTCGCGTGGAACGATGCGACGTCGAAGCGGAACAACGCGCGCGAGTGTACTGACCGCACGCGCCTTTCGGACGCACGTCCTCGATGCACTATTAGCTATGCATCGTATTTGAATAGTGGGGATAGCTTTGCCGAAATTTTAATTAGAGAGGGTAGTTCAAGCTAACTAAGATACGACTTGTTCTATTAAAAGTATTAAACGGGAGTTGTCATTTGAACAATCTGATACGAACATTGCAAATAAATTTCAATCCCACTAAACTTGACAAGTGCTACGTTTTCAGACATAACACATTTATTAGACTTTTAAACCGTGTGCTATATGAACGTTATTATGTAAATTTTAATAAGCTTACATAATGGTTATAAAAGACATACATAATGTAAGTACATTTTCGTAAGTACTCGGTGCATCTCAACATCGCAACGCATCGACGCCGCGTCGTCGCGCCGCCGTCTATTTCCGTAGCGATCCTCCGTTTAAGCTAATGTTTTATCCACTCCCTTTAATAGACGATATGTTCCAGAATTTTCTACAAATGCAATTTGTTTTGTATTAACAACTTCAGACTCTCGGTTTTGTATGACGGCGTTAAAGTTTACTCAGGTTATTTTAAATATAATTCAAGACTCAATATTTCTATTCAAGGAAACAGAAGATTGTTTAATATGAATAACAAACAATAAACTATCGGCCTCCAGTTTAACATGACTATAGTATTATGACTAAAACTTTTAGTCGTAATCATGAGAAAAGTTCCAAAACCACTTATAGCTAAACCGACAAACCACCGAAAGTCATGAGTCTCCAATACTTATTACCTCCAAGTTTATCAACAAAAGCCTAACTAACCAACCTAAAGACGGTTAAATCCCACAATCCTCCACCTGTTGTACACCTGCCTTACATGTGTGTCTTCCATATGTTTCATTACACGCGCTAAATAATACATCACGGTAAGAAAATGACATTAATATGATGATAGCATTAAATAGAATTAACGGAACTCTCAATTTTAGAAACATTCCAAACAACGAAAGCTTTTTCATACATAAACAAAACAACAAAATCTGACCACAACATTTTAACATGAAAGGTAAAGCTGTTAATGTGATTAATACCGGCGCGTAACATCAACCACAAATCTAATTGTACAAACGAAAATAAATGAAAGTAAATTAAAATGAACCGATCGTGTATCGATCATTTATTTGGTTTCATTTAAATTGTGATTCTATATTAGGAGCAAATGTAATCTTACGTAACTACCTCCGAGAAAAGCTTAACACTGACGCTATTATTTTCCGTCGTTTTATATACGTATTAAACTTATTACGTAATTGCCTATTCAAAAGTCTTTCAAAGCTTCAAAGATTCTCCGAAAAGCTGCTAAACGTTATTCAATGATTGAAAGAGAATAAATTAATATTAATTCCTTTGTCATATAATTTAATATACTTATTAATATGGCAATAATTGTTTTTCTATATTATTCTAGATTATATATTAATATTATCAACACTATTTAATGAAGGTATACAAGGGGCCAAACAATTTACAAACAACAAATGGTCAACATTACCATCGCCATCGCAAGGGTCGCTTACACATGAATACACCAACATCGCCACCCCCAAATTAATATCACCCTGCAAAATTAAATGGCCACATATACCCATAGTCCGCATCTAATCGTACATGTCTCTCACAACGACCGCTCATATAACATAAACTTGAGCATGTGTACAATCACGCTTGACAAGTGTTTATAAACATCGCCAAGCCATTATAACATTAACACTGTGTATAATACGGACTGTTTACGCTTGAACAATAAAAGGCTTTCGAGCAATTCCGTCTATGTTGTACGTGATGGGTTCCGAAATCGGTCGGTTGCATTAGTCTTCGTTTGATCGTATAACACGAACAGTAACGACGTTTATCGTATTAAAAAATCTTGTTGTATAAGTCTAATTACGTTCCCTTTTACTTGGATATTATAATTATATACCTATTCACATTTCAATTTAGTAGTGTTATATGACCCTGACACTATAAAAGATATTTTTAACATGATAGGATATTTCAAAATGTAGAGCGATTCCATATAATGTTTTTTTTTTTGTAATAGAAATAACTAACAATAACATTTAAAAATCAAATTCTTTATACAACAATGACTTTCAAAAAAATACTGCGTGTATTTTAAAAAAAGGTTCATTCACATTACAGGGAATAAAATCTCGGAGTTACCTTCCAAGTACAATTACTCGGAACAGGTCACTTTAGGACTACGGTTAGTAAGAAATGTAAACAAAACACAAAAACAACATTCAACGAACAAACCGACGCAACAATGTATTATCATGAAACCAAATTGTTTTATCGATTGTTAACAGCTTTAATTACATTTGGACTGTTAAAGGTATTGTTTTTTTGTATACTATTTTGTCCTAATAACCGCAGATAATTACATACGAATGTTTGATCTTAATTATTTTAATTCTAACGCGACATAATGAAGGGCTGACTCGATCACCTGCTGACAAAAGGGACGGTGAAAATAATTAAAAGCAACCGTGATATTCAACAATTCTTTAAAGGGCTGTTAAAATTCCGTTTGAGGTCAAACGACATCCACTACAGAGGGTTCAAACTTGGAACATTAAAAAGTCAGCGGACATTATCTAAAAACAATGCAGCGAAAACTCAAAGACAAAGAATTCATTGTAACAAAAAAAAAAATAAGATGCTTTTACAACCATTGGAGAGCACGATTTCAACTCTAAGAAATTCCGGTGACACTTAGTTTAAGAAACCTCATAAAGATTCGATAACATGCAATTTTCATGGAGTAAATAACGTTTATTATCCCATCTAGGCGGCCAGAATTGGCGTCAAGGCAAATTGGACCTTACTGGTCGAGGTTAGGAATACATTTTCCATCTATATTGGTGCGTATAAAACGTTGTGGAACTGTAAAAGCTGTGGGGGTAGCGTTCTTGAGGAGGCAAACCGTCTTTCATATTGGGCTTAGGTTAAACAAAGCGAGGCGCTCGGATATGGAATTGCTGTGATCTGCATTGAACCGGCTTTTACTACGTGCATGCTGACATGATACCTTAATGTCATATGAAATTGATCTCTATTTGTATGAACTTTAGACATTTACGAAATATTTGTTCGTAGAATATAAATCACACACACAAATAGGAAATGTATTATTAAAATTCCATTTGCAAGAAAATGTAGGCAAGGCCTAGATAACACACACATGTTTACATCTCGTAAGCAGTTCTCAACGAGTGATAGTTTACCGTTGAATGAGGACGACAGTACACAGTGCCGCTGGCGACTGGGGCTCTCAAGATGCTGACTAGGACTCCTACTGAATTCTTATATATACATAAATACCAATAGACTTAACAGTATCTAAATCTAATATTGTCTAATCACGACTGATGTAGATGGTATAATTACAAAATGAATATGTATTTTATTATTTTATACACATTGTTTCTTTCCAATATAAATAATGTATATATTTATCCCACTACCAGATCAAGTAAGTGCGAACAATGATCGTGTCAAAGTGGGTCAGCATTAGCATGCAGTGTGTTCCTCTGGATCCGATCTCATTACATTACACATATACGCCTTACATTACCTTTCCCTTTGTACATATCTATTCGCTTTAAAATCTTTTTTTTACCCCAAAAAACTTTCAAAAATCATATGTCTTATACTTAAAGAACAAATAAAATTAGGAAGAGATCAATAATTCTTATTAATAAGATTCTAATTTATATTCGAATTTTAATATCTTACTAAATATCATATAAAGTGAATTATATATAACTATAACTAACCATAATCATTCCTTCATTACTATATAAAAAATACCGCTATGTCGTTTATACGTTCATTATAGCAACACTACATATTATAATAAGACCTCGTAGCCAAGTATTATTCGCCTCACGTTTAAGTTCTAACCCTGATGAATGACAAGGCCAAGTCGCGTGGTCCCAGTGAATCCTTTATTTCATTGATTTCGTAGAAAAAAGCTTTAGATATAATACACAAGTGTAAGAGCTTATAAATGTTAAATTTAATTTAGATAAACATTTTGTTTTCGTTCGATTAATATAATTTTAATAGACATTGTTTAATCTACATTAAAAATACGAAACCTGATACCAACATTTTAGTAATGGCATCTATAAAATCTCAACAAAGGCGTTATCAAGCCACCCTTTGTTTCTACTTTGCAAGATTTCGTAACACAGCGACCGCTATACCTCTAACCCTTAATAATTTAATTGACGTTGATTTAACTCGCCGTAAACGCTGACTAAAATTTCGAGGGGACAAAACAATTACCGAATAACTTGCGAAAAATATTTTTTTTTTATCTAACTTTAAATTAAACAAAAGAAAAAAGCGACGTTGATTGATGGACAGACCTTAATTATAATATTATTTAATGAACCCGTACAATACGACACCTATCATTTACTTATCGAGGCAATTGATCAAAGCCTCGTGTGAGTTACGTGTTGCGTCTATTAATATTGAATGTGTCAAGTTTATCATAATCTCAATATAATGCTCAAAGCACTATGAAAGCTATGCGATAATAATCTAAAAGTAGACGCGCCGTCAATACAATGGTTGGTTTGTAGAGTTGTAGAGCAGTAGTAAACATTGACATGGATGTATATGAGAGTAGTACGATAGCTCGCTTACGTAGGAGGGACAACCCCTCCCCCATCTCCCCTCGCGACTGCCACTGCGGGTCAATAAATGGCAACTAAATTGGCATATTGAGAAACGGCTTATTGGCGTTATTGAAATCTGGTTTGGACGTGGATAAATTACACTACGTTACACTAAAGTACGGAAAAATCACTTCATAGTAAAAACAGGATAGCTTTGGAAAAAACACCTATCAAAATGGCGGCACATTTCGTATTCTAAACAAGCGATTTTAAACCTAAACAAAATAAAGAGAGAGCTCATTTTCCTCCCGCACCCCTCCCACTGTCGTTCGTGAATGTCGTTAATTAAAAACTAAATTAAAACAGCAATACGTTTTCTTTCCTCAATACTTGTTAGTCTTAGTGATGTATTTTTATTTATTAACTGTTTGTATTCATACGACTTTATTTACTTTTAAGCGAAATATAAAGAAAAGACGAAAATATGTTTGGCAAACATTTCTCTTTTATTTAAGAGTATAAAAGAATAGAAAGTTTAAATATTTCATATTACTTTAAAACTTTTACTAAGTGTACTAGTTCAGATACTTTTAAATAACTATTATATTTTTAAATGACAAACGATAGTACCTACCTACGGACTTATTCATGTCCCAATAGATATTGCATATTGTATAAAAACTAATAAATATAATAGAAATGAAATAATCTTAGTTATAATAATAATATCTTCATACCGTTTTAATTTTAATAAACACACTTAAATTATTTTACTTTGTAAGTATCTTCTCTAATAATAACAAAAACTAGAACATTTACCGCAATTTTCAGACGTCATTTAACATAATATTAACATTTTTACAGTTACCTCTTGTATAAAAAAATAAATATTTAAAGCGAATTCAATCATAAATAAAATTACGTAACTTTAAAATGTGACGTACCTACACGTAAATGTTTTCTGTATAATTTTAATAAGAGTTTACCTTTTGACAAATCTTTTACGTAATCATTTATTTTTGTATTCGAAAATTCGTTGTTCAGGATTTCGTAACAATTGTTACCTATTAATATGAATAATTCCAAAATTCATATAAACTAAGTGAACTAAGTCAATAAGATTTCCATTAGAACGTTTTTAATAATTCATAATAATATATACATTAAATATATATTATGTATTGTATAATATATCTAATAATTGATAATATTTATATAATACTTATGTACCAATAAGATCCGTAATATAGTACTACCATTTAAGTCTAGACTTTTTCAACAACTAGTATGTCTATATCTTATTTTCCGCTACCGACTACCGGAGGAAAGTAATCTCGGTGAAAAATCCCACTCTCTTTAACTTCTCAATTCAAACCACTTCAGACTCAAAAATGCCAACTATTTGCGATCCTTCCTATATATTATTTATCGAATAAAAGCCTTGTGCAGTGAAGTCAGAACAATGAGGATACGTGCGACTCATGAGGATGGTGGAGAGTAGTAGAAAATATATTCTAGTATAAAAAATATATAATATCCAATATTAAGATGAAGTTCAACAAAACAATTTTTCAAGCGTTATCTTTATTATTAATGAGACAAATGAGCAGAAACACGTTGTTCTATCAAGAGGACGAAAACAAACATCAATAATAAACAAATTGATTCCATAATGAAGTAAGCTAAGAGCCCACTCAATTGAGAGAGAAGCGACTAAATCAGACAGAAAAGCCGTTTACAAAGTACGAGCATTAATTAAAACTTAACGAGGAACGCGACAGTCGGCCACTAGTGAGTTGGTTATAAATACAACTTTCATTTGAAGGCTTCGGAGGAAATTAACAAATTCAACGGACGAAATGTAAATGAAAAGATCCATTGGAAAACTGTATCGCTTGCATCTTAACGGAATATCTGATTGAATCGATATCTATATAAAAATGTTATTGGAAATGATGGGATGAAAATAATCGATATTGCCAGATATCGGAGGGGATACTTTATCTATAAAAATTGATTGTAGGAAAGCAAAAAGTCGAAGCAGATGTAGGTAGAACGAGGGCCGTGGAAACTAGCCAATCGGTAAGTATCTGACAAGGATATAAAGTTATTGAAGCGATTAATAACCACGGAGCGGACGGTTCGTCGTAAATTTTACTGACCGCAGGTGGAATAAAAACTTGTAACATTCACGTTTGCATGCTTTCCAAATACATCTTAATTTTTTATATCTTTTAACGGTTTTTTATTTTTTATGCCATTAAATATAATAAACAGAACTCCACGACAATAATATGAATAATACGACCGTAATATATGTCATCATCTAATGATGAAAATAATATTTAAGATCTTAATGTATAACTTTGAAATAATCCCTCAACCCCATACCAGGGACTACATCTATTAGTTAAGAGTTGACTACCTTCATTCCAAATAGATTTAAAATATTGTATTGATAACAATACATTCTTGGGAACATTTGAAAACAAAGGTTGATATAATCTTACATAATATCCATATTAAGATAAGCTTTATCGTTGACTTTATATAAGTTATTATATACAAATTGTAGACTCAACCGCCGTGGCCTTTACAATAAATCTATCAGAAAAGTTCACTTATTACGAAACAACTTAGAAACTAAAATATCTGCGCTGTGGTAGTTGTCGCTAATTTTAATTATTTATTAATTCACTAGAGTTGTTTTATATAACTCATATTTATTTAATTTGAATTGTTATTAGCTTAGGTAATGTATATACAGTTATATAACTATATAAATAATACAACCTCATTACACTTCATATAAATAAAATATTCTTTAAGTAAACACATTCAAATAAATGTATATTAATATATAAAGCTCTGTCATGTTACCGTACTCTGTACGCATAGACGTCTGTTTTAATTATACTCTTCAATCACAATAAAAACTGTTTATTCAAATGTATTCCACATCAATATTAATAAACCACATGTTATACCGACTCGTTACATCGGAATTAAAACCGTGCTGATTTTTTACATATTACTTTAAAAATAACATTTATAAATTAATCGAGCTAATGGGTATAAAAAGCAATATAATTTAAGGTACATTTAGTGAAATTAACAGTCATGTGACTTTGGAAATGCGACTATTTTTGGTACCAAAATTAAAATGTTCACATTCGTTATATCTTCAAAACCAATAGTAGGGGTAACGCAAGCAATTTATTTAAGCCAAAGAACTATAACGTTATCCGGCAAAGCACTCATTGGTAATATTATTTTCTATTTACTCATGTTTTACGATCAACTATCTTAGTTTCCTCGACGTGTTGTAGACCTTTACTAATGGGGCCGAGGAAGCGTAAAATACACGTCTGTTTCTACCGTATTTATTTTAAGAAATTAGATACTTAATAGTGTAGATTGTGCGCAATTAACAAAGAAATATTACGTTAAAATAAATACGAAACATAAACGACATTAACTCTGTACAGATTAAATAAATGAATAAAATAAAACTAATAGTATTAAAACGTCAAAGGATTCACTCGTTACCGTCTCGATTGCAGTTAACGAACAAAGGTCTATCCATTTAACTTTCGTTGCTGGCGAATACCCACGGCGAAACATTGCTATGCATCTATGGCTCATATTACCATAACAATAAAGTATAAAATACTTTCTAACTCCATGTTCTAATCAAGCCATATGTACGCAAAAAAGACAATAGCCAGTTTTCATCTAAAACGGATCTAATTCGTGAAAAGACCCCCCGGCGGGTTGTCACATACATCCCAATGTTATTCGAACCTATTTCAAGAGCTATCTATCGCAGGTCCTAAAATAAAACCATTGGAATATTAAATCGGTACTCTTTTCTAACTTGGCTGAATCGTACATGCTATGCTTGTAGTTGAAGTATGGAAACGTTCGTACCTATATTGTTTCCCGTTTGTAGAAAATTTCCCCTAGCTCTATTGTTCTGGATGTCTATATGATAGTATCAACCGCGTTTTTGAAAATAATTATTCATTTAAGAATATTCAAATAGATAAATAATAATTAATCGGGACAGAACCAGATAAAACATAAGAAACAACAGTTGAACCGAGCAAAAAACATGAATGATCGGACGCGTGGGCTGGAAGTAATGGCCAGCCTACAATTTACGAGATGAAGAACGTAAATAAGAGAGTTAATGATGTTACTAATATTATGAGCTTGTTTTAAAATTGACAGTAATGAGTACCAAAATAAAAACATCACTAAAGAAACACCCACGGCATACAGTATTAGTTGAAACATTGATTACATAAAAACATAGTTATTAAATGGGACAATCAGGAGGCTAGTTAACACAGGACTTTGGCTTGCTAAAAATTCCATTAAGCCCTAACGCCAACACAACACGTAAACGAAGCCTTTGTTATATTAATGTACGCAAATATATATTTTATTACAAGCGAGAAAGAGTTAGAGTAGCATGAGAGTAAGCAGATTGTAGATAAAGCGGCGCACACAGTACCGGTAAAGTGAGGTCCGTTCATATTCATTATTATTCAGTTAGCGCTGCAAATATTTTTGCGGGCACGTTTGTTTTATGAGTTTATCGCGCGACGCGACGTTAGAATGCGCACTTGTGTTTTGTTTTCATTTCGTTGCGATTTATTTATCGTCCCCGATACGTGTAAACTGACCAATAATTCATTCTAACTTTTATTTCCTCACGCACTCGCCTGTAACGTTATATCAAATAAATATTTTAACACGCGGCTATATTTCGTTATTGGCACAAACATATCACTTTTTATTTCGTATTTCAAAATAAATAGGAATTGAAAGTTTTATTCGCTACCAAGTGGATTTTTATTTACAAATCGTCTAAAGTAGCACTTTCGTTCTTTAAAGGAGACTGTGGCGGTTTTAAAAAGTTGGGCCGCTCTGTAGTGCATTCAACAAAACTAAACTTACAGTTCTGCCTTCATTCTTATTTTAATAGTGAGTTATAAAGCACTGAATTATATTATATATATGTATAGAGAGCGTTGCCATTTAATAAAATGATTTCTATACCTAAACATAAAAATAGTTTATATTTAATGTATCATTATAAAAGATAAAAATTTAAGATAATATAATTTTAATATAGACAAAGAATAAAAGAAAACAATGAACACAAATTAATTATCTATGATTAACAAAATTAATAAAGTTTAAAATACCTATCAAAATAAAATGATTATAATAAACAAAATTCCGAGCGACTCAACAAAGTATTCATTCAAAGTTCTTTCGTAAAGTTTTTGAACGGCTCGACGGCGGTCTGCCCAATTAGGTCGGTGAAATAGGCGTTTTGAGTTCTTCTACCGATGCCTTTGGATGCCGACATTACTGACATTCGTGAGCAGCCATTGTTGGGACAAACTTTAAGAATTTTTTATCAGACATTATATCGCTATCGAATTAAATATATTTAAGTTGTAGAGTTAATTATAGAGCTAATAATAAGTTCATATTGAGAATATATATTGTACACCTGCCTTTATCAATCAGGATGCAATTTAGGTTTATTATTGCAGTTTACATTCTGACGTTAATTTAAAAACATGTTAAATGTCAAGTTTTTTAGTATATGCTTTATAAATGAATTAAATTTAAAACAACTATCTAATACGAGCATCAATCCTTGACTTTTATAGCCCTACTTCATTTATAATATTGATGAAACTATCAATATTTTATATAAATAAAGCGTAGTCTGGACTGGTAAATTTATCAAAATAAGAGCCATCAACTAAATACGTACCGTGTATACCTTGCTTAATAATATATAAGTAATTACATAAGTTGTAATAAAACTTACAGGGCTTGGTGATGGGTGCTTTGAGCTCATTGTTGGTCAACTGAGGATTCTCTTGCACCTGCAAGGTAATCATAATTAATATATCATCATATAATTAAATCATTTAACCAAAGCGTAACCCACAATAGTATTTCACTAGCCCGCTATAGTAGATAAATAATTGGCGCAGTTACCTTATTGGTGTAGGGGTTGAAAATGAATTTGTTATCAAGCTCCTTCCTCGGCGTCGCCGCGATCACTGACAGCGGCGTCGGTAGTGATTTCATCTCCTGTTGGGAATTTTATCTCATGTACTAACAAATCATAGAGATTTATATGTTCTTTTATTTATGGAACTTTTATTAATGTAATGTTCACGTTTTTGTAAGTGGATTTTGTAATGATTATTAGATATATATTCGGATATTTTCACGTAAATTAATTAAAATTTAGCCTGACTAGTTTCGAACTCCTGCTTCCAGAGCATAGATTCGAAACTATTCGTTCAAAATTCCGATCAATTTACGTGAACATAGCCGGGTAAATACATAGTTAATGTTTACTGAACATTTAATATCAAAGTGCTTGTTAATAACATAACATATAACGTGCATTAATCACCTGTTATGTTAATAAATCTCAAAGGGGTTTAGATCTAGAACACGCGAATAACCACAATATCTGAGATGTAACAATTTTAAACACGAACAGTATATTTTATTACTTGCAACATAAAAGTAAAGTGGTTCTAAATTGTTAATATGTAATAATTGGTACAATATCGTCACCTTTAATATGCTCTCTATTGGCGGTTGACTGCTGTCGGTGGCATTCTGTGAAAGAATATTTTTAATATAAAATCACTCCACTGCACTTGTTAGAGTTTCATTCGTGCGAACGTCGCATATCTCTGCTGGAATTCTGTGTAAAATTTGTATAACCTTTTAAAAATTCAAACATTACTAAATCGTCTATTAATATAACAAACCTCTCAAAATATGATATTAATAGCTTTTGTGATATTATGGTAAAAATAGTGTAACGTATGAATTTGACAAAAAAATTATGGCGACAAGTATATAAAACAAATATCGTGAACACTTATTTGCCAAAAGTATCAATAAAACTATAAACCTAGCATAAAACTATTTGTCGCCGTTGAATTTAAACACTGCGATAAAGGTTATGTGCTCGTAAAAAAACATTTCAATGAATAAAATATTTTATTAATACTTAGGGTAACTTTGTGACCTGTTTACATACGCTTAACTACTATAGCATACTTTAGAGAAATGTTGTTCACTTAATCTGCTGTTAATAAATCTTGTTAACTAAAGATTAAAATTAAACATAATCAATCAAAATCTTATCATCACCGCAAATATAATATGCATAGCCATATTAACCCAATATATCTCTAACATATCCAATAAGTCCCCCCCCTCTCTCTTCCCCCTCCCCGCTCACAGGTAGCTGTTTGAAATGCCGATTCCACTAATCTGCTAATTATATTAACTGAGGGTACTTCTAAACATCCCCGTATTGATGATACGATTACTAATTGCTTATAGGATTATTAGGTTATTTTACTAAGTCGATTACATAAATAACTAATTTTAAGTTCACTGTCTAGTTTGTTCTATATAAGCTTTTTGCTAGCTTTTGGCTTAGCTTGTTCCATGCATGCAAGGAAAAACTTTTTTTCTCTTACTGTGAAAATACAGTTTCCAAAACATCTATATCTAATATTAAAATGTACTGGTGATGGAAAATTTTGAATCCCTAGACTCCGTAGATGGGCTGTACACTGACATGTCAGTCAGTCAGTTGTCCTTTTATATAGATAATCTAACATTATGAATATAATACAATCAAAATTGTATTTCATGCCCAGTGCTAACTCACATAGTTATACTAGCAAGTCGAGTACAACATATATTATCTGTACCAACAATGATAAAGTTATAAGAGAGCAATTAAAAGTTTATTTGGCTTCAATTCAATAGCACGTTTGACTAGAAATATAGACTACAGAAAACTTCTTAACTTAGTCGTCTAAACTAGTTTTCAAGGCGGCAACCACCGTGGCCTAGAAAGCGGCAACTTTGAGTTGAATATAAACAATATTAGAAGGTAAGCAAATACGTTTTGTGTGTGGAAACAATAGTTTCAGGAATATGCATAAATGATACACGTGTCTAATAGTATAATTATATTCGATAAGATAATTTAAATTAATATCGTATGTACATTAATAGAATAGACACATTACACAAATTACGACAGAGAATGCTTGCTAATTTTAATAATAAAAAAATGTTACACTGCATCAAACACGGAGAAATAAAAAAAGGCATACATCAAAGAAAACATTTAATATTCACACTTCATATACATTAGAATGAAAAATGATTTAAAAAAATAATTTAAGCGCAGTGGTAACGTTTCAGTCGCTTTGAGAGATTCAAAATCATCCCGCACTCGTTTTCTTGTTTTAATATTTCACGCTCTGTCAACGCACAGAGGATGTCTCCTGGTCTTTGAGACTGGGAACATGATATTCCGTTATATTTGTAAACTAGATCATGATATGGGTTTTTATTATTACTAGAAAATAATTTCTATACTTTGACATGATCTTAATGAGAACATAGTGAACTATATAGAAATTAACGTTATTTTAGATATCAATATAAATATTTATAAAAATAATCGTTTTATGGATATATCCACAAACCTGTGATTGGACTCCGTTTGTTATCCGTAGGGGGGGTGGTCGGTGCGCTGGCGCAGCTGATGAGCTCAAGCCCTCATTCTGTCGTGAGTAACATTATAACATTAATATAATGCCTAATTAACTATAAGATGAAATAAATTGGGTAAAATAATAAGATAATTAAAAAGAATAGTTTTCAAAAAACAGTTCTATTATAGTAATTTATAATCTCCCACGTGTTTGTTCATCTAAAATCGCCCTTAGTAAGGCGGTCAGAAGCTTCGCCGAGCGACTCGAAAACTTTCCGAGAACTTTTCCCTTTAAGCATAACTCAGCCACAATGTACTTCGATTTTATGAAATATGCTTACAGCTTAACAAAGTTCGAAAGGAGTATATTTTAAAGTTGAAACTTTTATTTTTATACGAATAACAAATTATGCAATCTCGTGCTCGGTATTGACTTTTTTAACAAATTATTAAAGTTTCGTGGCTTCTTTACTACCGAATCACATTTAATAGCCTCAGAAATGGCTGGTGTTAAATTGATTCGGCGAGATTCTTTCATAATGAAAGGAAATAAATCCCCATAATGGTGGAGAATAATTCGATCAGTGGGTGATCGCATCGAACCTTTGCATAACAATAGAACTTGGATCACCGAGCTTATATAATTTATTCAAATGCTTCAGTCAGATATTAAAAATGCTATTGCTGGTGAAATTGATGACGTAATGTTGTAGCGTTCTTACAATGTTGTTTGTAAATTAGCTAAAACTGGAATTTCAAATTTCTTGTATGTGTGCGTGAATTTCCTTGTATGTTGTTTGTTGCGCTACATCGCTGAAAGTTCAAGGACGCGTTCAATAGATTTTGGCTTTCACGACACGAGGGTGTAATAAAACAATTTTCGGTCATTGTGTCCATTTTTCTTTACAGAGGGATGATTTTGTTAGGTGATATATTTATACGTTGAATTGTTATATAATAATATAACATATTGTTATTTTATGTATGTTTACTTTAGAGTGTAATGACCTACCTTGTTGTAAATGTTAGGGCGATGGTAGACCCGACCATTCTGTGGAGCGTGGGCAGGTTTCTTAAATTCATTTTCGCGCCGGGACGGGTGACCTGAGAAAAATTAATACAATTAGATACTTCATGTTTACAAATAACTGATTTTCATATATAAACCCTTTTTAACTCTATGGAGAGAATAGTAGAACAATCTTGATCTTTTTCTTGTAGGTATGCAAAATTAAAGCCTTTTTGACTAAGAATTAAAACAGTCAAGAAATGTATAATTATATGAAGTTAGTAAGATACTTTTTACATTTACAAACTAACATTTCAAATAACTCTCACAAAATGAATAAAACCGTTTACATATAAATAATTTATTATATTTTTATTTTATTATATTTTTGTAAATAAAACTACTTTAAACTTTTTATTATATTTTGTTATAAATAGACTTAATATCTGCTGTTATTCGTTCACTCGTTGCTGATTTTTTCCGTAAAAATTAAAGAGTTTCATTTTTAATCGTCATTTTGTATAAACTTTTCGCAATGCTTGAGATTTTTCCTGAAACCTTAATATAGGATGGAAAAAGTAATGTTAAAATTTAATTTCACTTTCAGTCTTTACAAATTAAACGGACTCAAATATTATAAAAATATAAAATTTTAATTTGTAACACTATTCTTAAATATTGTATGGCTTGGTGATTTAGTAATTAAAATTGAATTCTGGCCCCAAAGCTCAACTGCTGCCGAGCAATTTAATTTGCAGCAGCCATGCAACCACCGGTCTCAGAGACCCTGATACAAACACGACGTGCCAACTCTCTGTGGATTACTGTTCTTATCCTGCTTACTAAATAGCAATCTTAATTTTACCAGTTGAATGTCTAATACCGGTTTTATTTTTATTTAAACAATATTTAATCATTTCATATTTTCCACTAGAGATTCAATAAAAATCATTGCATCATATATTCTGCTAATTATTATATCAATATATAATATTACTAATATTAAATGTAGTGACAATATGTTAGTTTGTGGATTAATGAAAACAGACTTCCACTGATAGGACGCTATCTCAGAACTTTAATCTGTAAGATAAAGTTTGTAAAGCAAATGTTTGTCTGTATATTTGTTACATTGTTGTCAATAACCAAGTGTCAAGTTCATTGATCAATGATTAATTTTTTTTTCAGTGAAATATTAAATAATTAATAATATAGTATGGACAATAAGTTTTTTTTATCGCTACGTAACGATCTCTTTCCTAAACAACAATAGGAATTTCTGTTAATAATTTCTTATTTCATTCACAATAAAATAAATAAAACATTATATTTTATATTTCTTAACACTCAACAGCAAAAATCTTAAACGCAATGAGGTAACACTTTTAACACATTACGTCGACATTAGACTAGAAATCGCTTTTATGCGTTCATGTAAATGCGCCCTAAATAGGGGTGGGTGGAGGGAAGGGGGCCGCCCCCTAGCACGGGGCCTCCCACGATGTGAGGGTCTCAGTCGGTGTTTAGCTGGTTTATGGAGATTGCAAACGGGACAAAGGAGTCTGTAGAACTACGCTTAGATTTTACTTCTCCTTTTTTATGTATTTTTATTTACAAGCGTTCTGATTTTTTCTTTTATTTTATGCGCTTAATATTTACAAACAAATACTTAACCTAATATAAGTATTTAAATATATTTAATAATATTTAAAAATACGATTTAATATTTAATCATTTTTCATTTTTATAATTATATTTAAAAATCTAATGTAGTTCTTCTAATTAAACTTATGAGAGATTGTATACAATTATATACTTACAATAAAATTATGACGTATATATATATATAATATAACTGCAGCTCGTCTGTGTAATTTAGTAGCAATTGCACGCATCTGCAGACACACGCGGTGTACCGACATCAAATAACTAGTCATCTACAGCGGCCGGGCTAGTTATTATATAATTATTAGCATCAAGATTAAAATATTAATAAATGAAATTGAAACATCTTTTCTATGTTCTTTGTTTCACCTTCCTCAGCCTCGTGTATACTAAATATATGTTATCTACCACAAAGGTCAGACTAACCTACTTTTTATATGATAATTGAATGAACGGGAACAAAAAATAAACAGTAGGTATTCTATATCAACCTCATATCTATTTAATTATTTGCAACCGCAAGATAAGAGAGCAATTTTACACAATATTGAAGAACTTTAATAGATAAAAACTATTTGTCGTAAATTGTCGGTACAATTACTAACATATAGTCGCACCTGATTGGTCAATTTGCTTTTCTATATTACAGAGTACTTGGTTGCCGCTAATGTAACCCTAGGGAGAAACTACACCTCCTTGTCAAACTTTTATATTCTTTATACGGCGAAAGCTTTATACTTTATTCATAATTAAGAAATAATAAGAATAAAAGACATATGACAGATATATTTTAGATATTTAAATAAATATAATGACTTAAATCTATTTAAATATTAAAAAAGGAACACTTTTATAAGTAATGTATTAACAACTAATACAATAAAAATAAAAAATAAAATCGCGTATTATAATAGGAATAGGATAATATTTGTTGTTTCTCCCTAACAAGACGGGAACATAATATAGAAATAAGTAGCTCATAACTGAACCTCATTTTGCGATCATGGATATCTTAGAGCACGATCACACGGGAAAAAGCTGTTACGACTCCATAAAATATAAGTCTTATGAGATGCGAAGTGTAATAAAAACTATACATGACTGGGGCTTCCTAAGAAATAGATCAAGAGGTCACAGAAAGACATCTTGTAGTTGTAAGGCATCTAGTATTATTTATGCATATTTATGACATAATCTTTTGTCGCAACTTCATACAGAAATTTGGGAGCTTATTTTGTAAACTTCAGCACCAATTTCGTAACTCTCCTCCGGCTTTTAAACCTTTATTCACGAGATTACATCGCACCGTCAACTGTTATTGGATTTAGTGAAAATAGTCCATTCAATAATGGTTCTGTAGTGTGATCGAGTTTAAAAAGGAAATCGGATAAAAAAAACCTATGGGATTCCCTTCTCAACATACAACACCTATAATTCTTTCATGTACACTACAATAATGTTTTTGTCTACCCCACTGTGATAGTATTTAATGTATATACCTACTTTATAACGGTAAAACTTTTTTTTTCTATTTATACTTTTTAAACTTTTTGTTACCGCTGGACCAAAAAAATAAAAGGTATTTATACAAAACTGCACATTACACTTAATATGGTTAATATAGGTTTACATTCTGAATTTAAATAAAATGTCAAAAAATATACAAATAACAAATTATAACTAATCAAACTAAAAACCAACAAGCTGAAATTATTAATTAATATTAATAACAAAATTACAATTATTATTTAATATGAAAGAAGTATAATAAATTATCAAAGACATCGACTTTATAATGTATAATAAAATGAAGCAACCGAAGTCAAGTTAAGAAGATAGTATCAAAAATAACCCGCAAAGGAGATTCAAATATCCAAGTAAGCCTCGTGGATATATATAATGTATGTGGGCGACATCTCTTGAGATAACTTCTTTGAGCATAAGTTAGTGTGTAATAAATTCCATATTCTACTTATCGAATTGAGTCACACGTGAAAATAAATAGGCATTTGAATGTTACCTTCCTTTTATTAATATTACGAAAGATTTCCAAAACAAGAAATTTATTTCTATTGTTATTTGTACAAATAATTAATGTTAAAATATATCAATGAAAGCTGCTATTAATTACTTAAAACCCTTCTCTTATTCCAAGCATCTCAAACTTTTCAACTCGAGTATTATCGCTGATTACTGAAAGGGAGACAAAATTAAACATCAAAAATATAACGGACACTTCATCCCTTCAGGTCGGCGTTACTTATTCATCATTACTCCATTATTGCTGGTCCGTGAACGAAATTTATAACTATATTAAATATTGAGGAAACCTTTCCTGAAACAAATACTTAAGTATACCCATTTATAATTATAGTTGTATATATTTTTTTCTTATCTATATATCAATAAAAATAATGACAAGCTGTATTCAATAGACGGAGATAAAATAAATTCATCTGTGATAGTATCAAAACTGCATAGCTGCACTCTACGTGATTACTTCCTCTGTCTCTACAATACACGATTTACTAACAAAGTATCAAAAATATTGACATCTGGAAAATATAGTCCCTGTCTGTCTGTGTGTTACTTTGCGAAAAATTTATTTATGGTTTCAGTAAGTATCTAATTAATTTAATTATTTAACGAAAGAGAAAAAAAAATATATATAATTAAAACCCTTTCATACTAAGACTCTTTTATGTATTATAATGAGTTTTAAAATTTATTTCGCTGTTATCGTTTTTACATAAAGCTATACAAAGAATACACGAATTAAAATAAAATCTGCGAGTTTGAAGACCATTTTAAAGCAGATTATGCATTTTTATTCAATCGCTGCAAAAAGCAACAAAATCATTAGGAATGAATAATCTAAAGGCTTCTAAGGACGTTACATTTATCTTAATGCATCCAGCCGCAGATACGAAAACCGTAAAAGTTGAAATAAAAAACATCTAAAACGCATAATTTGCAATACATTAAAAAGTAATCAGTCGCTACTACGCGGGGTGGTCTCGTGGTCTGAGGGGTAGAGGGGGTAACAATGTCTCTCTCTGGCCAATGACACGCGCACCTGCGGCCGTTGACACATGCGCCGGCGCACCGCCCGTGCGTTTCGTTTTTTAAAATCCGTTTCGATGTTTGAGGATCGGATTCTTTTGTTTTTCGGACATCATGATACTGATGAATCTTAATGCTGTTTTAATTTGTATTTTAATGACTTTTAATTAAACAAAAATAAGCCTGTCAATGTTATCTTGATCTTGCATCTTTTAATATATATATGAGATCACGTTAAGTAGGAATATCATTAAAATGCTGTGTTATAAAGTAATAAAACTATAAAAAAACACTTACTCCGTAGCTCATCCCTAATTTATTTTAAGTATACAACAATTACAGTTGTAAAGTATTGGTACATCACTAGCAGAAGACAAGAAAGATCAATACTTAACGTCAGTCAAGTCCTTGTAAACCGCACTAAACAGTTGGCGAGCAGGCACATGCATGTTCCGACGCAAAGTTGCAATTAACTTCTCTGTACTTACGAAACCGTCTACAAAGAAGAACCGAACCAATTTGCTACACGCAAAAATACCCACAAATGAGATATCCTCCTTATCAATTTCTGTTTTAGAATTAGAAAGGATTAATAATTCTAAATTTATAATTTACATAAATTGGTATAAATAATTAAAGTCAAATTATTTCAATAGAACACAATAGTATATAATAGAAATTAATCAAAGTAAATTAGTTATAAAGGAGCAATATAAATATTAAGATCAACAGCACATTATCAAATTCGCTTCAATTCAGTCGGCAAAATATGAAGCATTTGCTCGACCTTACTAATAACTAAAAGTTACGAGTAACTCCGGGGTCCTATTAGATTATATCAATGTAAACAACCGTGGATGCACGGAATATTGTTTTGAACTCGATTCTGACTAATTTATCAAGATTTGGGTAAATTTATATGATTTTAATACTGTTTTACTACCTTGGTACATACGTAGTGTCTACGTGTTTTTAATAGTTATGGATCAAGAGTATCATAACAACATGTATTATAAATATTATTAATTATATATTAAATAAATATATACTTAAATTTTTTCATACAAAGTTACAATAAATAATAACGGAATATTTTAATTATTTTTGACATATATACCAGCAAATTTTGAAAAAAACATTTTTGGTTACCGAAATACCACTAGTTATAGCAACTTGCAAAAAAAACCGAGCCACCAAAAAACAGTCAATCTCGTAAAAGCCTATGAAAATGGAAAACCAATTCAAAACCGTATTCCAGTTCTATATATATTTTTTATTAAAAACATATAATAAATATAGGTAAGATACATACAACCTATATAAATTCCGTAAAGAACATCAAAAATAAATACCTAAGTAGAGATAATATTCCTAAAAGCCATTACATTGCCTTGTTCCACCGCAACATAATTCAAAAAGGGTCCATGTAAAGACTCTATCATAGCCGCAGACCGCATTCCGTAACTCTGAGAGGATCTTAGTATTCAAACTCGATAATCCTAAATGGATAGAACAATATCGTTATTTAGATAATACTCATTAGTTAAACGATTTGGTTACCACTTGAAAGTATTGATATATTTACTTCAATATCACAGCGCTACCATTTACCCAGCCATGTGTTTGTATATGTTTTTATAGGTTCGTTATTTTCCTCGTTAAATAAAATATACAAATATGAAATTTTATGGAACCAATCCCGACACTGATTCCATCTTATGTAACATCGTTTGTTAGATATTATATAAATGACAAGTTAAAGTAGGAATAAAATTAACTATGAATGAATTTAATAAAATAATATTTAATAATAATTCTTCATTTTTAATAACTCGTTCGAAGTACCAAATAAGACAATATTAAATTAATATCTAATTCATAAAATATTTTTTCAATTACGTAATAAAAAAAACCTTTCTAATATGTAGGTTTATATATTTTTTGGTAACGTGCATACAATGTGTAATATATTCAGGATAATATTTATGATATATTTAATTATTAATATCGTCTTAAAATACAGCTTCTTTAGGATGATATATCATATCTTAAAAGGCTGTTTAGCAGAAAACTTCGCTTATAAATTATTCCAAACAATACTTACATTGAAAAGAGCAAAAACTTTTCAGACACATAGAAATGAACAGACATACATGTATTAATTTCGTAACTTCTAACTAAAGGTCGCTTTCTAAAAGATCCTTCAAATACCAAAAAACATTACATAAAGTTACTATAAAAGGAATGCAAGACACGTATGTATTTTTGTTTTGCGAGGTTATGATCGAGAAGGGGGTCAATGTGAACGGTGATGCCTCGAGGTTTTCCCTTCAGTAAGGCTGCTGATGGAACTCATATCTATACGGAATTGCAGTCACATTTTATTAATGACAAGGTAAAGGTAGTTAAAATTATCTTTCCGTCAATTAAGGGTAATGATTTGATCGTTAAACAATAGTTATGAAAATTAAAAAAAAAAAAAAAGTTTTTTTTTATTTAAGTATTATTATAAATAATATACATAAGATATAGAGTCTGGACTATTTGAATGTAGTAAATAGTGTTTGTTCTTGACTAACAATTATTGGTTTTTAAATTATTATATTTTTTATTTTTTTTAAATAAAAAAACTATGTCCAAAATCCAGGTATTGGTTCTTAAATAAGAGATTAATACATAAAGAGTGTAATAATGTGTTATAATATAAAGTGAAATCGTACAAAAAATATTCATCGAACGACAGCTGACTCATACATTGTCACCTTGTACGTCTTTATACAAACGTACAAAGGATTTTATTACATTGTAACCAGAAAGTGTATTCAGGGTTACAGACACCATAAAGTGACGTAGGTACACCTCAACTAAAGCACACCCATAAAACTTCCTCAACTCCATCCCCTAGAGGTTACATGGGAAAGAGGAACCATTGCATAAGGATTATATATATAAATATATTTATAAGCGATAATATATATCCACGGTTTTAGGGCGGCTTCAGCGACTTATTAATTCCAAATATATAACTCTATTTTGCTAAAAATATTGCTTAGACCAGAAAGCCCTGGAATCATCCATATGTATATATAATCATGGTTTATAGATATGTAATATATTTATAAATAACCATATTGAAAAACCGCCCAACGAAAATAAAACTTCATATATTTTCCGTTTGCAATCAGTCTGCATACATGGCGGTCAGTTAAAAACTTTTCCATTATGAAATGAATCGCAGACGGAGGGCACATTTTGTATGCAGACGTCATCCGCAACATAGTAAATAACCACTATACAGTTATGTACCATTACATTGAACCCTGCACAAAAACCAGATATACTATAAGACCAAGAGCTACTAATTTAGATTGATTTTTACATTTGTTACCAGTACTCTTAACAAAATATATTTGTATATGCATAATATTAATATAATAAAAGCCAAGAACAGTATCTTTGAGTTTTGTATTCTAATGAATTATATGAGCTATAAACATATTAACAATAAATTTATTTTTAATAGAACCTAACTACCAATTAGTTATAAAATTGCTTTCCACAAAGTGAATCATAGCGGCTCCAGCCCTACTGTTATTATAAGCCGACGAATCCGTAGACATGTTTATAGCGTTTGTAAAATGCACTGTGAGTACACTTTTCAAATGGAAACGTAATTTTCAAGAGATCTCTATATTGAGTACGTTTTAAGCGTACTTGCAGTGGAAAGGTTTTTTATTTAATTTTTTAATTTACTACTCTTTCCTTACTTTACATGTATGTATTTTTTTAATTTAGTCTGGAGTTTACGGTGTTTTATTAAAAATTAAGTGCACCGTTTTAAGAGAGTATTCGATTTCGAAAATGTTGAATCCGTTTCATCAAAAGCTATTGATTAAAAAATATATACAATTTCGTTAATTCCTATAAACTTATCAGTACGATCATGGCGATTACGTGACAGACAACTAATCACAACTCTTAATACTGTATATTTTTTATTTAAATAATCCCTCTAAAAACCGATAATAATTGCATTATATAAATTAGGCCATAAGAACCAATCACGTAAAAGTTTCAAACACATCATTCGAATACCATATGCAAAGTGGCGTAAATCTAAATTTATTACAATACCCACAAACTTAGAATACAATAGGACGTCGGATACATAAATAACAATGAGATTTGCGTATCGACATCCAGCAGATATTTACGAGCTGTCCTGCAACCACGAGGCATCGATGCAGCTGCCAACTGCTCTATCAGACTTAATATTACTAAATATATTATATTAAGGTAATACTAAAATAAACACTATAGTGTAACTATTGAAACAGTTGACCAGCTGAGGTTGTATTTAGAGAATATATTTGGAATTGTTTAGACTGTGGTTTATGTCAACGTATAAGGTTACATCAAATTTTAGACATGTTATATTTACTAAATATAAAAATAACTAATATTCATATGATATTCATTGAAAAAAATCAACACTTTATGTTATTTTTATCCAAGAGGTGGCGCTGTAGTCAAAGTCCGATTAAATTTAACGTTCTCGCATCGAAAACAAAATCTATTTTTTATCTCTAACTCTTTGTGCATTATAAAAGCAATATAGTACACTACGATTGTATATTAGTTATTACGATAACTTTTACGACTGCATCATAAAATAGGTAATAAGCAAAGGAAAGGCGGCGGTTATGAAAGAAAGCCCCCATAGACAAAGAGTTGGTATCACGAATACACACACATATTAATAAACCTACGTGATTAGAATTGATATTTTGTAACACATTTTATATCACAACTTTGATATTATCATAAAACAAGTATTAAATTAATTCTATATTCTATGGAAATAACTTTTAAATTACCACTGAACTAAATGACTATTCTCATAAAATATACAACGCGACATTTTCAATATGATCTTCATACATATTACAATAAAAAAAATATTTTAGACACAACCAAATAAATATTTTGTTAACTAAGCTCTTAAATGTGATTAATAGAGAATACGTTTTTTTTTTTTTTTTTTTAAAAACTCTTTGGTATCGTTTACAAAATACGAGCGAATGTTAATTACACCGACGCTAATTGTAATGCAGTTTTTCAATTACAAAACTTACATTTACGAGGTCGGTAAGGACGAATGAATGTCAAGGGTGAGCGGTCCCAATAAAATTATATATGAGGTCGCTGGGCATAACTAAATAAAATTTATTGAAATATTTTCATAACATTAGCAGTTCTCGAAAGTTATAATAAGAATAGAATATTACAAGTATAACATTAAAACTAAGTATCATATTTGTTAGTGATATGAACATTAATTAAACATAATGTTTATGTTTATGTAATAATAGGGAACTAATAAAAATACGTGAACACTCCCAGCGGTGGCTGCATACAAAGAGATGTCTTAACTAGAGCTACGTCAAGGCTACGGTCATAGTGGAGGCGGGGGCGGACAAAGATGCAAGGCCACGAGACATTAAGTATGTCATTAAAGTTAGATTTATAAAGCAGCCTGTTTTGTTTAAGATTTAAATATTTTTATATTGTTATCTTTCTATTTGAATTTAATAGAACATGTATCAAAATGTTTTTCAAAAATTAAATGTTTTTTAATTTTTAAATAACCTATATATTATGTTTTTTTTATTGATTTATTTAATAGTAATTTCAATTGCCTTTGTTTTTCAAGTTCGTTTATTTAAGTACCTTTTTGTACGTGAATACTCAAAACCTCTAGAACAATATCTCATAACCAACAAGTTAATTAAAATGTAACTTAATATGCTTACGTTGAATGTTATCTCTAATCCCCGACATTATCGGATTTAATAAAATTTAATAACATCTACCGAGGGGATAAACCGTGTTTTGTATATAATGTTTCATAGAAAAGAAAACATTCGTTTTTAGCTATTGAAAATAAGTTATAAAACATATTATTATTCTAGTTTTTGTTAATTGATAAAACCATAGTACATTGTTATATCCGTGGCCCGATGCTCGATACGAACTTCTTAAAGATATATAAAACAAATATATAATAAACGATAATAATTTATTAATAAATTAAGTTTAACGTGATATAATTAAAAAATATATATATAATATCGACAAATTATTAAACTCGATTTAATCGCATTATCTCGTTAAAAACTACTCGTTGTAACGATGTCATATGATAAAAGCCAGAAAAAAATAATCTTGAATAACTTAAAAGTATAAATATAATTTATAAATGAAAAGAACAATAACGTAGAAAACACTACAATAACATCATCGATTATTGTTTTTCCTTATTCTTATATAAATGTTTAATTATAATGACAATATTTCTCGAAATAATTAATACTTGAAACAAAAAGAGAATAATATAACTTCACAAATGGCTTTTAGATTGAGAATTATTTTTGCACTTTCCTTTTGTTTTTAATTACTTACCGTTCATTTAACGGTTTTGTAGAGATAATAAGTTTATTGATTTTTTGTACAATTTAGTGGAATACGATTTAAAAAAATAATATAAATATTGTACAATATTCTTCTATTCGAATACCGTGAAAGGCACAATAATAATCCAGTGACGAGTCAATTTGCGAGCCCATCGCGATGTGGTTGTCACCGCGGATTATACTGCAACGATTTGTTTACAAGTAGGCTGACCACACTCACAATATGTTCAAGGATTACATTTTATATTTAAAACTCTTAAAATTACCAAAGATACATATTTTACTTTGAATAGGGCCGGTCTTTAAATAATATGGATTGAATTTGAAACATTTGGAATTGAATAATACATCCATTAGGATGTATTATTACGCGTCACCTCAATTGAATTTAAAATACACCGCTGCTACAATAATAATAATTATATAATAAACAATATTTTACATAAACATCGTTAAAAATGAATTTTTAATTCAATTACAATTGAATTATTACGTGAGTTTCCTAAATAAAGTCCCTACGTAAATACTATTAAAGACAATCAAGTGACAATTCAATTTGCAACCGCGCAATGATCCCCAATGTGTGGTTGTCAACGCAGATTACACTGCAACGATTTCGCAACTAAGTACACCATAATGTCTAGACTTTGACGGACTAAAATAAATTAATGTTTAACAATAACCATATTATTGTCAACTTGTATAAGTATATAATATTAAAATATGTATTTTATTTATAATTACCATATTATAAATATAATATGTTCTTATATTCAAATTTAATTAATTGATCAGAGATATAAATTTTGTATACAATCATACAACTGAGTCTTAAGTATTTTATTATGACGCATATATAAGACACATTTGTTGTAAATACATAAACATTACATCAATATTTATAATACACCCCATCCATGAATACATATACGACATAGGTGTTTGGGAAACAGTTTTACTTCCCCGTATCCAATAATACTTTTATCCTTTAAGCGAAGCGATCGAGAGAACAGATATATAAATCATCTTCGTATTTAAACTTGTTATATCGTAAAACCGATAAAATTAAGTACTTCGCTTATTAAATCGTATCTACTTTAAACTTGTAACTTAAGTAATATTACATTCAGATTTATTCATCTACAATTTTAGAATCATTTGAATGCAACATTTATTTTTCTTATATTGTCGTTTATTGTTCAACAAAATAAATAAAATAAAAATTTTAAGTAACTAAACATCGTCAGATAAATCTCCGTAATACTAAAATAAAAGAAAATATTCGAAAGTACATAGTATAATTTAAGTTTTAAAGTTTCTTCTAAGTAATGCGGCACCTACCGCGGACCATTCATCATCGGAGGGTACGTAATGAACACACGACGGGCGAGGTCGTTAACGGAATTAGCCACTGCATACTGCACACACACACACACACACTCACACACACACACACATACACACATCCATAAATCGTCCAATCGCCGTGTAATGAAACCAATTAGAACTTCATCGTTTTTTCTATTCGTTTTGTTTGTAATTAGTTTACCTGGAACTTTCTACTACATACGAAAGTAAAATTAAAGCACATTTGTTAGAATCGTAATATTTGTCACAAATGAACAATGGAATTTAAAACTCAAATAAAACCAAAGACGCGAACGGTAGATGGAACAATTACAAATCGCTGTAACACGAATTGCTAAAAGCGAATGAGGCAGATAGAGCGAGAGTAAACGTCTAGCGACAATTAGAGACCCGGCATTGTTCCCTTCATTAATTAACACGAATTACATATAAAAACCGGTCGCCGGCGATAACATACAATGGCGGCGAAAAGCACTTTCACGAGCTAAAGTTAATTTGCGGTTACATATCATTAAGGCTTCAAAGACATTTTCTTATAAATAGAAAATCGTAAGATATAAATTTTAAATATGAAGATCTTCAAACACAATGCCTAAGATATAAACTACCTCTTTCATGAGAGTCTAAGTAATAATGACTGTTATTGGGCTGTAATTCAAAATGCAACACCAATGTACAAATGCCTCAACAGATCAAATCAAATAACAATTTTAACTACGGATAAAATCAGCTTAGCGAGCGTTTTCATCACAAAATGAACGAACGATCGTCAAACGTTCAATCACTCACCATTCTTGCTCGCTCTATTTACCAATAAACTAGGGTTTACCGACACGAACTAGGTCGTTTATGGACTATACAATTCATGAATTTAATTTTCCTGTTTGTGCAGACAATGAATGTCGAAGAAATGACTTTGAATAATATTCTCAATAATAAATCATGAAAACTATTTATAAATATCTTATGATAAATTGCAACTGTTTTGCGGATGGATAAAAAGAATGAAACAATACAAAAACATAAAAACTTGGAAGTTTTTTTTTTTACACAAGACGCTCATTGTCCTTTTTCAAATCTAGGTCATCAAAATCGATGATCCCAAAATGATCAAAACCAATTCACTCGTACCTTTCTAAAATTAAAATTGCGTGATTAAAGACAATGCTGATCATTAACGCTTCCGTTAGACATGAATAAATAAGGAAAAACCTTCATTTTTAATACATTGTAAGTAAGATATGCATGCAATTAAACATATAGTATTCTACACGCTGATAGCAAATTATCACGTGTAAAGGAGTCCAAAACAGTTAATGGAGAGAATAATTTAAGTGAATCTAGCCGCATATATTGGGCACTACAATTGACGGACGGACGATAGTTTTGCATGTGTAATATAGAGCACATGAGGTGAACAATGGATTGTGAATTTAACGACGGGTAACTGGATTTTAGGATGAAATGACGTCTATGTTTTGTTATGTTTTGAGTATAAGAAAATTTTTCTTTAAATAAAAGTCTTAAGACATTATCTTTTATATTATTATATTAAGTTATATGAAGGTTGTATTTATAAGGTTTCTAAAACATAGACCTATATAAAATAGGTTCGGGCAAACGATTCCATATCAGATAATATTAAATTATTAAACACACAAATATTTCATTACAGTTATCATATAATATGTCAAAGCTTTCAAGTTGTGTTATCAAAATTGCTTCGATAATGACATTCATGTTTTATAGAAACAGCTACGTGACTGACTGACTGCGGTTAAATGATTCACTGGAAAATAATCAAATCAGAAAACCAATATTTTAATAATATCTATTAACATGTTATGCCATGTTAAATTTATTTAAAATTTTTAATAAATATACAATAAGAAATAAACCGATATCGAGACGAGCATTGACTCGAAATCAATGCGCGTATCGATATATTTATCATTCTATATTTATTTCAATTATTCAAATATTCATATCATAACTCATAACTGAAGACAATGTAGTTGACAATTAAATTTCAAGGAATTTTCAAAGTGTTTCTCATTATTTAACGTCACCCTATATATTAAATGTACATAAAGCCGTGGACACACAGACGTCAGGATGACAATGCCCGCTGCGAGCGACGCGTTGAATCATTTATTAGAACTCGCCTGGAGTCGATGAATCATAATACACAGATTATATTTAACTCCTACTGGAATCTGTGTTCGTCTGACTGATAAAATTCCAAAGATATTTATTAAGACTTGATAAATATTGAATAATAATATAAGATATAAATAGACAAACGTTTATAACTAAAACCCATTCTATGCATTCTAGTGAACAAATTCACAGAAATATGACCAAAAAGCATTTTCAAAGAACCAGTTATAAAAATTGTGAGTGAAGAGCTCGAGACAGCCTCAGAATAACGTTTTTTGTTTCAGGTGAAAAATTGAAGATTCCTGAAGAAGCACTCGCGGCGTATCAAATAACTTAGTCTTTGTTATGGTAATGACCCCCGAATTATCTCCCAGCGTAATCTCTGTATACATAAGTAACTTTTACGTCTTTCACCTGAACTCACTCAAAATTCTCATTTTATATAGAACTTATTTATTACATAGTTTTATAAGTGTAAGAAATAAATGAAATATATAAACATTTATATGTATAATATATTCTCTTATCCCATTCAGTTTATTGTTATATTACTTGATATAATCTATGGTTAGATCATTTTAATGTGTATTAGAGGTTTTAGTACAGATAAAAATATAAAATTTGCGTGTACTTTGATTTGTCAACTAATGTATTGAATGGATACATAAAAGACTCTTAAAAGAATATGGATACATAAATCTTGAAGTAATTTAACGACAACTGAATGAACTTTAAGTAATAAATATGCTTATTTTAGTACAAAACCTCAAGCTGAACCGAGTCATATACTTAAATGTTTCAATACATATTCCATATTTAATATAAGTTCCTATAACTTGTTGGAGAACATTTTAATAAATATATATTAAAAAATGTTTCAGGAAGCATCAATTGAATTACACCAACATAAATCTAACCTATTTCCCTAAATCCTGCGACTTGAAGACTCGCAAAGTTGCCAGGGAATTAAATCGAATTTCTACTTGAACAAGTTTGAGTATCTTTGAACCCTTTGAGAGCAGAATGGACGGATGATCAAACGGAATTATATGTATATGTATGTTAGATTATGCCTATTTAAATGGAAGCTTATTACTGGTGTTCACAGTTTATATTACTAATATACCCACACTCGACACATACACACACACACACTATGTGAACATGATTTAATCATACTATATAGAAATAGTTATTTATATGTAACAAACATATATTTATGAATATAATCTTTTATATAAATCTTCCTCTTTAATAATAACATGGACCAAAATTATATATTAATCGTCTGTCAATCATTGATGGCGAAAACAGGAAAAAATCTTTAAAAAATCAATACTTGCAACTTGGCATATCATCAAGAATTTAATTTACTGGCATAGCTTTAGTAGTCAAACAACCAAAAATCTGAATCACCTTGATATACCCTACACGACGAAAAGATATTTAAATGTTAAAAAGAGATATTTTAAGATCAATGCCGGAATAAAAAGTCGAGATCGGCATTTAATAGGATTTATCTTGCAGTTTCCATTATTTCAGCACTTTACAGGGGCGATGATGCCTTCCGATGATCCGTGCGAATTATAAATTGGATTAAGTCGCGTTCATATTATATATAAAAATAATATACCATTTCTTTTTAATAAAATCATTTTTATATATTACGATATTATATATATATATATATATATATATATATTATTATATTATATATAAAAAGACATAGTAAACTTCACGGAGTACGAACATGAATTGGTCGTGTTATAAAAACATCTACCCGCAACTAACTCACGTTATTATAGAAAGCTTATTACATAACTCACAATGCACAATAAATAACAGAATGCATTCACCGTTAAGGTTCCACTGATGTATCTTTTATGTTCATTTGTCATTCAAGGTCTTCAATACTCAACGTTTATTGCGTTTAATTTTATATATAAAGAGTTAATATTCATAAGTATCTATTCATCTATTCTATCATGTGTACGTAGCTTTAGGTATTGTTTTAATATAAATTATTATTGTGATAACATTATTTCAAGAGCGGCGGAGAAGTGTTGTGTTTGACCTATATGATTACCGCAACTACTCCGTTCTGTTTGTTCTTATATTCAATTTATGGTATCGTATTTTGTAGCGTTTATTTCAATAGCGTATGTAATGTAGTGAACAGTCGAATTTATAAGGTCGAGGCTGAATTGCTTTTAAAAATAATATCTTAGACGATACTGAACATTTTGTTCGTGTATTTCAATATAATAAAAACTAATACACATATATATCACAATAGTTATTAGTTCTTAACTTTTTTCTAAAAAAAAAAAATATGAACCACAGGTCAAAGACCAACAAATTTTAATATAAAACTATCTGACCAGACGCAATGACCAATAAACTTAGTTATAAAGCTACGTTCACAGTCTCTGTTTACAAACCTAACATATACATCACAATAAAACTAATTAGTAAGCCGAGTCCAAGGCTCGTAAGCAAAACAAATAAGGGCGATACTCACTGGGGGCTGGGCTGGCATGCTCGGCGCATATGCCGATGGACTTGCTGGGATCGTCGAGAAGGGTCTGCGCGAGCCGGTAGTCACCCAGCTTGATCTGGATCTGCTGGCTCACGCGGTCCCTACTGCCGTTCACCTGGAGAGAATGTATACCATGCTTTACTTCTTAGAATAAAACACAATACAGCTATATAAATATATATACTATATAATCATTTCTAGCAATTAAAAGATCTCATTAATTTTTGAAATTCGAATTCTGCTTTGTAACTTCAAGACAATGAAGTTTAAAGACTATTATTTACAATTTCAATAAAGTATGTTTAAGCGAGCTTCAAGTCGTGTCCTAAATACAACACTATCAATGTCATTGCATGTGTGCGTTAATATAGATACATTTATCTTTTCATGTTCAAGGATATTGAAAAGAAATCAAGAATAGTATAAAATTAATGATATTTAATATCGTTTGGATAGATAAAAAAAGATAGTTTGTTGTTTTAAAGCGAAGATTAAACTAAAGCCTTATATTATAGAAACTTAATAATGAGACTCTATACTTAATAATACAATAATATCAATAATTTAAATTACACGAAACAAAATCGAAAACATTATTATACCTACATTCAGATAAATATTTTTAAAGGATTCTACAGATTTATCTCACGCCAACGAAACGCGATAAATTGTCACAACCTTTTTATAATTTTATTCATTTCGCCTTGTATTCAGTAACAGGAAGAATTTATTCAATTACATTTACTGTAAATAATATAAATTCAAATAGAATTAAAAAAGTTTTATTAATATTATCACGATTATGCCGATTGATTTACGATAACCATTAATTTATATTTATTGCATAAAAAATATTACATAGGGAAAAATAGGGTAGAAACTAGGTTTTTGTAGCGATTTGCGGCAAAGGTTGCATTGTAGTGTAGCATAATAGGTCTGTATTACTTTCTCGTAGCACCGACATTAGATGATCAGAGAGATAGTATTTCAAACAAAATCCTATTTTACTTACGATATTAAAAAACCAAAGACGAATTGTGTTTCTAATATTGCGAATACAATTCTGTTAATAATTATCTTCACTCAATATGTATGACAAATATATTTCATTAGTTAATTTAATTCGTATGAAACTAGCAGTGACTCAGATATTAATGCTCATGAATCTATTTCAGCCGCGATGACGCTCGGCAACCGTGCAGTAAAATTAACTTACATACCTTAAATAAGGAGAAAAGACAACTAATTTAAATATTTCAATTAACATAATTCGTAAAATAAATTACACCAAACTCGAAAAGGGGAAAATAGGATAAGATTAGATTATTATTCTCGTCCTTAACACTGGTTATAAAGAAAAACTAACAAAAATGAACCAAATACTATATACTATTCGTTTAAAACTGGGCCGTTTTATTATAAACGGAATATACGTCAATATAATTCTAATCTCATAATCCAGAACGCAAAACCTAGCATTACCAGATCACTAATAGCATCTGAATTAGAAACAAGGGCACCAGTCAAGGCTCGTGATGTTTACATACATTTAAAATACACTTCGAGATAGATATATCAAATACATTGCAATCAATATTTATGTTCATTATACATTGATTGATTAACTTTTGTTTTGATGTTGTTATATAGGGTTTATTTTATTATGAAATTATGGGCATTGCGCTCGTTTTATCGCCACGTTTCGGAATGGAATATATCGTATTTGTGGTAAATAAAAAAACACATGTATCATTAACAGTTTTAGATGATATATAAAAATTGATAAACTGAATCAAGTCACTTCTAAAACTTGTAAAATAATGATTACGTACAAAGTATAACAATGTGGGAAATGTGAACATTTAAAATTTTATTATATCTGCCAAAAATATTTTACGAGTCTTTGTTCAATGTATATTATTCTGGCTTAAAACGTCAGTTTTCTTTGTGATGATATCCGAGAGTAAGACGTCGTTAATATTTTAATTCGAAAATAACAAATTAGTCATAACCAGAATAATTTATCTAATAATAATAATTTTCTCAATAATTATAAAACAATATGATATTACTATGTATAAGTAGAATATATATAAATATAAAAAAGTAAAAGCGTTCTGTATATAAAATGTTTAAGATCAAAAATCCAATAAATCATTGTAGATTCAAACATCGTATCAAGGAAGTGAGTAAACTCGTCGCCATAAATATGTCAATGGTGTAAGTAAAATCGTCCACATGTTTTTGTGAGATAAATCGCAGAGTCAACGGCCGGCGTAGTGGGGCACGATGCAAACCAAAATAACGAGCCAAATGTTTATTATTTATCACAATACGCTTTTAAATAAAATAGAACGAATAGAATGAACGAACGTATAAAGAAGATACATTCTATAGTAATCTGAGAACAAAGACTTTTAATAATTTCACCTAACAATAAATTACACACCTCTTTAAACATTTAATTGTAACGATTAAAAATATCTGAACGTTCTAATCTAAAAATCACATTTTTTGTTTTTTTTTTATTTATTTTATTTTTAAATAGTGAAGATGATGATCATTAATAACAAAAAGAAGAAAAAATACGTCAAGTGACAAGTTATCAGCCAATATACGAATACTCTCCCCAACATGTTACAGCCTACAATAGTTTTATATCTGGGATTATTCTGAGTACAATTACGTGCTTAGAGGCTTTAGTATACACAAATACAGTTTTGGCAAACATAACACAGCTACAAATACAATTGTTATCTAAAAAATTTCATAACGTCGTCCATTTGAATAATAAAATATGTATTATCTGACAACATTTAGATAATATTTTATAAGAAAATCTTTTGAATAAGAATCAAGCATCAATTAAAACCAAAATAAAAGTTTATCAGTACTACAACAATACTAGAAATGCAAGCTAAAATGGAATATCAAGAAATATTTTCAGCGACGCAAGACGAGGGGTGGTAGTAATGAGGCTGTCTAGACGATGGTACAATGAATGGTATATTACATTTGTTATACCTTCTAAGCAAAGCGGTGCATGTGATCTATAAGCTTATACATTACAACTATAAAAAATAATAAACGAATCTACGAATTTAGTTCATTTCTAAAATTAAACGTATATTTTAAAATCGTGTAACATCTTGGTCAAAAATAATACCAAATCAAATATAATATTTTTCTTTTATATATTTTTTTGTGATACTTGTTATTGTATTTTTTGTTCTTTAGCTGTCATTTTAATAATGTTATTAATATTGATTTTAAAGTCTTGGTTATTGTTTGAATTTAGTTTTAGATTTATTTTATTTTGAACTGTATTCTCGTTTCAGGCTTTCTGAGGATTATATTTAATAAAATTATATATTTATTGATATTTTTGACTTTTTTTTATGTACAAATATTATTGGTTGTTTCAAGATATTAAATTTTGATTGGAGATTTATGAATTTAGTTTGATAATTTCTTTTGGATACAAGGATAGCTGTCAGACCACTTCAAGTATTATAGTTTGTATTTATAGTAATAGGTTTTAAGTACAATTATAACCAAGGTCGTTGAGATTTGTTGCCTGGATTTTCTCAGGTCTGTGACAATAACTTTTACAAATATAAGTTTTTATATATAATATCAAAAAAAAATCTGACTTAAACTTGTCTGATTATAAAAATATTTATATAAATAAACAAATTATACACTAAAAGCGTATAATAACATTAAATTATTCAGAAAACCTCGGTATTTTATCTGATTGGCCTTGTCAAGGTGACTCGAAACTGGTATCGAAGAAATAAACTTGATAAAAAACAAAGAACCCGTATTGATAATTTACTGCATCAACAACTACTTTGAACATTTAATTTCTACTGAACTATTAAACATATATAATTGACGATTATATCAACGATTATATATATGTGTATATAATAGCACCTGAGGGTATTAATAATTGAGTTAATAATGTCAACCTTCCTAATAATTACAATAATGAAACTTCGTACACAGAATCAATAAACATTAAAAATGTTGTCTAGACAAAGAAATAATAAGTTCATGTAATGAGTCTGTTCTGTGACTGCACATCACAAAAGGAGTTCAAACTCAACGGCAAATAAGATCTTAATTCAGAGTATTTATTACGTAGATATAACTGGCAGTGTTTATCAGCTCGTTACCCGAAGACGCTTAAGATTCTGTAAACACACTGTGTGGCTACGAAACTGGTTGCACTGAACACACAATCAGTATGCAACTAGAACGACTATTTGATTAAATAATGTTTCACTCGGAATTGGTGTTTCGTAATGTGACATGTAATATTAATATAAATAATATTAGAATTTTATCGGTACTTATTAATTAAACTACCATTCTATAATTATTCAACTTTACCGCATTGATTGTGTTTGAAATTAATTAGTTCAGTGGCTAATAGTAATAGAGCGGGTAATAACTGTTAGTTTATAGTTAATAATTTGATAAAGTTCGGTCCATCACAGGGTTTATGAGAACATTTGGATTAATTGTCGAGGTTACATCTTCTAAATTACTGCGGACATTACGGAAGGATTTATTATTATAAAGCGTTAAATAATTTATAATATTTCTCATTATGAAAGCAAAAAGTTAATAAGCAGTAAAACAACACTCCCAGCGCAATTCTACTGTTGGATTCACTTTAGAGATGTTGGCTGGCTTTAATTACGTGTATGTTTAAAGTCGGAACACTGCGATGCATCACAAACTGGCACTAGCACTGGCAGGCGCTAACGCTTTTAAAAAGATATCATACCCCTACTTTGTTCACAGTCGTTTAAAACACAGCTGTACAATTACATTTTTCTCCTTCAAAATCGTAGCGGATAAAGGAAATCCTGTATACACATTGCTAAACAAAGAAATCATAAGCATTCACCCGCAGTTAAAATAGACTTGACAGAATGTAAACAAGACACCTCCGAGCGAAACACTCGTTATCATCGTTGTAAATATTAGACGAGTAAATCATTTGGCAACATTTCCTTACCGATCCGAAGGAACATAGCGTAATTGCCGGCGACGTCAAAGCGTAAACAACCGCGGCCTCGAACTCGTCTATAACACGACCGAATAGACTTGGTCTGGTTTCTCGTTTGCTCTGTCTGATATGAGGTGCGTTATCAAAGATCTCTTTAAACTAAATGAGCAGTTGTTATCGAGTCGAACATCCATGCTATTCCATCTAGCAAGAGCTCGGACGTTCTATAAAACCACATACTTCATTCTTACTGGGGACGGTCACGCGATCTAAATACTGTTCCACCGAGCACACTTCTAAGAAGTTACCTATACAAAGCGAAAGAATATTTCTAGTTACGTGTTATGAAACAGTTGCATGCTCGACGCGAATTAAATACCGCTGTTATCTCTAGATATTGTTACTAGTACGTGACAATAACTTTAATCGCTTATCTTTACATTCACTTTCAATGCTATCATTTCTTTATTAACCTGTCATAAAAGAGAAATCAAATAACTCGCATGTATATACGGAACCTTGTAACAAGTCAACAAAAAGTCTTGATTAGAAAATCAAAAGTTAAATTGGGCGTGGAATCCAAATTCTGCGAGCATTCACCGACAGTCGGAAACACATTCTCAACTTCTTAAATTAATAGCACTCCACGTAATATAGAATTAGGATAGGAATATGTTGTTTGGGAAAATTTTATACCAATAAAGTAACATTTGGAGGTTTTTATGAGTTCCTCCGAACTTTTTCTTTGGTATTAGGAGGGTACTTAACTGTTATACTTTTATGATCTTTACTGTATGTTGAAAATTATTTTGAACTATAATTCTACAATTTCATAAGACCGTATAAAACGAAGGTTATCTTGAAAGAAATGTTATAAGGCGCATCGCGCAACTTAGTACTACAACAGCGTTGGCCTATTTCCTTTTACAAGTATTCACGAATCACGGATGTTGTTGCCAAATCGAAAATCCGGTTTCACCAAATCGGGTACTAGCAAAGTAATATTTTTAATAACTTTACTTTTCTAGGTCAAGAACTGCTGCAGATATCAAATTAAGTGATTAGAAAAGTATTGACTTGGATGATATATTGCGATGAAACTTCATGAAGAGTTGTTTGCATATCAGCCGGGCTATTAAAATTAGTAGGTAAAATTGTTTAACAAGGTTGGGTACCACATAATGTTGAGTTTAAACAAAGTAATCCAGTTGATATGAGACAATACTACCAAAACTTTCTAGCCTAATAGTATTTCAACTCAAACATAAAACAGCTGCAAAATAAAAAATACCTACTTATAGTATATATTTTACCTTGAATGGTGCGGAGAACAGCGACGAGGCATCCGGCTCGGGGGCGTGCGACTGCGACATCTGGTGCGCGCGCGCCTGTCGCTCGCGCTCCCGGTCGCGCTCGCGGTCGCGCGTGTCGCGAGCGTCCCGCGGCTCGCGACCCGCCCAAGACGCGCGACCGTCGCCCCCGCCACGATCCCACTTGTCGTACCTGCAACGATGAGAGATTACAATTATTATATTATACTTGCTAAGAGGCGGCACTTAGTACAGCTTCAAATAACACATTTAATGATTTCATGTGCGTACGTTATTGGCGTTATGACATAAGTATCATTGTTATAAATGAACTAATTGTTAAACTAACAACAACAAACTTGTATGATAAACTATGATGAGAATTTGTTGGTTTATATGTATTTATATCTCCTTGTCTGCACTCCAAAAAATATGAATCGTCTTAACTATTAGAATCAAATGGAAATAAGGCAAATCGCATTATTGACTAAAAGTATCCATAAATATTACAAAATATGATATGTTATTTGGTTATCGTCAGTAAACAATACGTTTTCCATTTATAGTAGACAAATACGATCCCTAACACTGTTTGCTTTCACATTAGATTACGCTAGATAATTATTACGGCACGTCGACAGTAAAAGTACGAAGCTATATATGTGTGCTGCTTGTATGTGTGCTACTTGTATTGATGTTAAGAGATGCGTGCTTCAATAAATAGTATGTTTGTTTTAGACATCATTCCTTTGGCATTCAGGCCACTTCCTCCTAATGGGTGGGTGGTCTTGAGGTTCATCATAACCTATCCTAATAAGTCCATCACACAAAGTTCAACGTCCATGGTCACATGTTGCCTAAATCATAAAAAATATATTACCGTGACAAACGGACTGTTTGTGGACTTAATACGTACAAATTTTGTTATTTTTTTTATTTTAGGCTATATGCAATAGAAAATTGTCGTAAGTATGTGTTATAAAACAACTTGTATTTTATAACTCAGCGCACCTTACATTTGAATGTGTTGTCTTGATGGCTGACGAGTGAGGGGACTGTGAGTGAGTCTAACTGTTGTGTTGGGGGGGCTCAGTTGCCGTCACAACCTTAAGGGAACAGGTTGTGGTGTTTGGCGCTTTCTCGAAGTAAAAGCCCTTATGACGTCAGAAGAAAAAGACAAGTGTCTAAGAATCCGGTATATATATATCGATACTTTTTAATTGATAGTTCCTAGCATTTGCTTTTTGAAAGATGAATACGAATTTATGAGATATAGCAATTTGGATAATTGCGATTTAAATCTATTATCCAATATAAGAAAACGTAGGTACTTATGAAGCAACCAGAGTAAGTATTCGTACAATATTTGAAATTCTTAGAGAAGAGAAGAAACTTTCATACCCTACATCCAAATTGACGTCCCCATCAAGGAATCGTGAACCGTATACTCAAGCAAAAACCAAAAACTGCTGATAATTCCTATAACTCAGTTTCAACACCTGAAATCTCGTATATACACCCAATAACATAGTGCAATAACAGAACAGCTCTATTGATCACTTACGATACCTATTGAGCTGTGATTTATAATATTAATTTTACCAACTATTATTATGTTACTTAATATTATTTTAATAAAAAGTCACATATAAATATTAACTTAGACTTTTAATTAAAACTCTTATAACAAAATTTACTGGATTCGAATATATTATAGATCAAACATTATATATTTAATAAAAGTTTCAGTTTTTTAAATAAAAATTTAAACGTAACATGTAATAAATGTTTAACGGAAATAGAAAAATACATATTGTCTTATAGTTACGACACTCACAAAGAGACTTTACTCTGAACCCGCAGGGCATAAACCCTGGTTCACAATAGAAAACAAAAATAAGGCTAAAATACAATAACGTTCAATTTATAAGCTGGTATACAACATGTTACCAGTCTCAATAAGGCCGAGTGCACCTGTGTTATCTTAGTTAGGGATTTAGGTCGGGTTCGTTATCGGTCAATATCTGACTAATGACCGGTGCACATTTACTCTGCTCAAGTCCTAATTCACTGGAGCAATGTAATGGACGCTTCTTAATTGGCGGTAACGATTTACATGTTGACAGTGAGAAATCGAAGATGTGTACCTAACCTTACTTCGAATATGGCTTATCAGATTTATTTACGTCTAACTCATATGATATTTGAAAATTAATTTTACACTATATATGCTTTAAAACGCAACTAATAAATGAATAATATTGCTGGGTAAAACGTAATAATGTTAATATAAAATAAATCATCTACAAAATAATTAATACAATGGCGTTTAATAAATGCTTTATTATATTTATTGCTTCAGTTATTATCCATTGATCTGCGGACACGAAACATCGGTATTTAATATTATTATCAGATATATTAATACGAACAACACCTACATTATGGGAATATTTTAATTCATATATAAAATAATGAAACACACCGCGTTCATGTTAACGGTAAATGTTTTGATAAAGATCATTGAAAATGATACAACACGATAACATTATGATGATTGTTGACAATTCGTAGTTATTTTATTATCATTGTCTGTGGTTATAATTCAATCATTATTATATTACATTATATCCATGTTATTATATATTTACTTTTAATTAATAATTTAGTATTTCGAATCAATATTTACGTTAATAAAATTCAAAACCCTTAAAATATTTAAACAAACTCTTATATTATACAAATAACAACTCAAACATAAAGTGAATAATAAAAATAAAACCCGACAATCGCGGGAACAAATGATTCATCTCATTTAATACATTAATAGTTCTTACGTATAACTAGTAAATAGATATAGAATAAAAAAACTGACTACATTTATATATAAAAACGACGAGTAATCAATAAATGCATAGAGTATGCTATTAAAACATATGGATTTATAGTCATTACAGCTATTCCCTTGACTGCGCTACCGACACTATTTGACTAATGGAAGCACTGGATACATAGATTTGCAAAATACGAATCTCAATTAGAGAATAGTTACATAGTATTTGGTTCATATAGTTACATAGTATTTGGTTCATATAGTTACATAGTATTTGGTTCATAGCATTTTGTAAGTAACAATGATAATAACAAGGCACGTTAAATTTATACATAGTTATAACCGTTTGTCAGAATAATAATTTAAGACTGGGCAAGTTTACCTGCGATATCATAACGAATCATTATCTAAATAGGGTGCGTTTATGAAAATACAACCTTATTACAAGGCAATAGAGCTTATTTATAGCACACGTTGATGTTAAAGCTATGTGTGTAGTGGTAGGCTTCTCGGAATCTGTAGCCTTTGATATCACCCGACTAAACAAAGTTGCCGCAGTTTTGTAGAAAAACAGTAAAATATTAAGCAATACTTTAAGATAATAAGTACCATCATTTTCAACTAGAATTTACGACAATATTAAACTAGTAATACTATACTTATCATTTATACAATTATTTTTATATATTTAAAATAAACAAGATAAAAAATGCATTTTTTAAGAATAGGTAAGTTAATTATTTTGTATAAAGTAGGAATATTATTAACGAGGACCATAATAAAACTGCTGTTCTAGTAGTGGTAAACAAGCTTTATAGTGACAGGGACATGATGGTGACAACTTATGTCAACATTTTTAATATTCACAAGTCGCAACTAGGTCAATTTTTATCGATGCAGCAAGTTTCTTGTGCAGCGTACAAGGGAACGACTAATTATATAACTTAAGTACAATATAAAATTTTATGTTGTACAAATGATGTTGTGAATGTATCCTTACTTAAGTTATCTCCAAGTTACTTACTTTTACTTGTATCTTGGTTTTAATTGCTAAATTGATTTAGATAACATCAACAGCTCTGCTTGTCATGTATCAGCAACATTTAATTAACAAATAAAAGTAAGAGCTACGTGTTCTGTATCAAACAGATTGCCAATCCCCTTCACGTGCCATTTACGTCTGCAGCTAATATAAAATCTTAATTAAATAAAATAAATAATTCAGCAAATTAAATAAACATTCCAAATCTTAGGGTGAATAAACCCATATTTGTCCAGACATTTTATTTCGAACAAGCCGTAAGATATAATTGAAATTAAAAGTATAATTAGATCTAGTTAACTAATATTACTACACCGTAAAATATAAGTATCGAGTTAGACCGTACTTACATACTAGTAAACGTAATGACGAAACGCAAAATGATTGGCTCATTGTTACAAAATGGCCGCATCGTGTTACAAAGCTTGTACAATACATTTATCTATAAGTTCCTATCGTAAACAATGTGTAGATATAATAGGTTAAGTCATTTAGAAACTATCTGAGTACTAATTAATTTAAGAAGGCGACTGAACCGTTTCGAGAAGTGTGCCACTGTACGGTGGACAGCGATCTATTATGAGGAAGACAATACCCGGGTTAGTATTAGAAAGGTTTATTATTATACTTTAGATGACAGTTGTTTTATATTATTCAAACAGAAATAGTAATTAAAACCTGAGACTATTGTGTTTAAAAAAATATATCTAATACTCTGAATTAACATCTTAATTGACAAATGATTAGTTTCTTCAGCATTTCCTGGCTTTAGTGAACTAAGTACAATTACCGTGAAGCATTTCTCGGGTTTCCTCAAATGTGGCGTGTCATTTAAAAACATCGCTTGTTTCGGAAAATACTCATCAAATAAATATTCAGTGCTATATATGTTAATATTACTTATTACATTACATTAGGAAAGAACGAAACAATAATATTGAATATTACAATACTAATGAATGTTTTCCCAATATATTTTTATTTCCCAATACAGGTTATCGGAGCTCACGTTCGGACAATGTAACAAAAGCTCGACGAATGACAGGAGCAATATGTCGCAATGTGTCGCAATATTTAGCAATTTTCTATTACCGGTCTCCATTGTATAGAGTGTGATTGATAACGTTGACTGATTCGGGAAATTCATATCGAGTTTCTAAAAGTAATAACGATATTAATTCCATTAGTTTGTGTATTTACGATCAACGAAACTTGGACAATTACTTTAAATATTTAATGTCGAGATTTTTTTTTTAATTCAATTTTTTTTTTAAATTATATACCTATGTTTATATTTTCTTTTATTTACAGTTAAAGTTAATATTAAACTACTACCTAGACATAATAGTAAAACAGCTATGTATATTAAAGTATTATTAACTATACAACCCCGTATCCAATATAAAAGCTTTCAACTTACGTCTCCCATTTTTTCATAATCGTTGTATGTATTAAAACTTTCGTAACGAGGACACAACTGCCTACTATTATATTCATATCTATCAGTTTTAATAATATACTCTCCTTTTGAATGTACCATTCTTATCTGTAGGTACTGATTAAATTCTTCATATATTTTTTTTTTATACAAAGACTTATCAGTGCTTTGTTATGTTAATTGAGACATTTTCTTAATCCGAGTACATTAACTATTTTATTTTAAACTTTTTTTTTAACAAAAAACGTCAATGTAAACAGATACATCATTAACATTTATACTTTATCAATCTCCTCGTACTAAAGTCACCCTCTTCAGGTCATCGACCGTAATTCTAGAGGCAGGAGGGCATCACATTATACGCTTCCTTTGAAATAAATAACAGTAACACACACACAAACAACACACACACCATAGGAGACGTACACTTTCTTTGACAACACATTTTTTATTACTTTATTATAAAAATTATATACAATCTGATTGCGGGAATAATTTTAATACGATTTCTCAGTATTTGCTTCGATTATCCTTGAAAACTAAAAGCAAATTTAATAAATAATAATGCCGAGGTTGCTAAAGATAAATTCAACGCGCGGTCATTTTAATTTACGATAAAACACAATTTACGATAAATAATTAGGTATCGCGACCAAATCCTGTGGACCTAAAGGTCGTTGACTGCTATATTTTCGAGGACATGTATTTATCGCACTGATAATAACACAATGTCACTAGATAAGAGAACGAAGTCACATGTTGGCAATCACTGAAATTATAAAATCATTGAACGGGACTATACCCTTGCTATATTGTATATATTGATTAATTCCGTGACTTTGTTTTAAAATAATTATTAAAAAAAAATATTCTATTTTGAGGGTTCGAGATATGAGTTAGATAAACATAAACTACATTCGACAATGATTGTGACAGGCAGTGTAGGAGTTCAATGTCCGTAGAAGCCTCCGGTAGCTTTAAACAAATAACATCCATTTGTGAAGATCGGATCCATCTCTTGAGAGTTTTATTGATATAAACGAGATCAAGTTTATTAACACTTTAAAGTTACGCTTAACAAAAGATTACAATAAGAAACAAAATGCTTAGAACCAATAAGTTTATATCACGTAAGTGCTATGAGAATAACAATGAAGCCAGCTGAAAAGGCAGACATAAATGTAGAAGCGGAGGAAATAATAAGTAATAGAGATAATGCATAGCATTGTAAATGAAGAAAAAAGAAGCGTTGAACAAACGAGACAGACAGACCCGGTTACAGGTTTTAAAACAACGCGATACAGACATTAAACTACGCGGCTGGTTTAATTAGCTTCCACTTATTATATACATTTATATCTAGATCCATTATAAAATATCACCAATTATACTATAAATATATATAATTGACATACTGAATATCGATCTATATTTATCATTACTAATAAAGTTTCAAGACTTTTTTTAACTCACAATAACTGTATATAAAATACATTACAAATAAACTATCAAGACTCATTATAGCTTACAAGAACTGTTATCGAAATGATGGTGCAAGAGATTCAATCAATTTCGTAAAACTAAATTTAGACTTGGTCAACTTATTAACACAATCGTGGCTACACTGTGGTCGCCCTATAGAAAAATATAATTAAAAAATAGCTTTTATATATTTTCACATCGATGAAGGATTTTGTGCTCCCGTTTCTTTGAAGTATATTCACGGTAAAAATAATACTAAAACCCGAGTATTTTCTGCTTTATCTCCCAATGATTTTTCTTCGGAAACTTATTATCATTTTCTGATGTAACTTCAAATGATATGAAAGACAAGTTTGTTTGATAATTAAAAAGGATACGGGTTCACGGGGATGCATTAATTCCATACGTTTTATAATCGTAAGAGACATAATTGGTTAAATTGCACGTTTTGTTGAACACCGTGTATGGGCGGACGAATTATCCGCTGATAGATTTTAATTTCCATCGAATTTATCAATCTATTTGATGGTAACAAAAATTATCATGTAAATAACATTTTTTATTCTAATACGCGTCAAACAGTCATCTAAATGTATATAATATAAATTCATAAAAATCATAAACAACCTTGTTGACATTAATAAAGAAAAATAAGCGAGGAAACTGCGTAGTAATAATTTTTATTATAAAACTTATACTACCATCGGGTATTATGTTATATTATTAAGTTTCTTAAACGATTTTTTATGTTTGAAGACATTAATAAGCAGAGATATCATTTCATCGGAAGAATAAGGAGTCATTTAGTTGAAAAGACGGTGTCTTGAGACAGTCGTAAAAGTAAATTACTACCAGGCGCTTTGTTTTATAAAGACTTATTAATATAACTTTATATTATTTTAAGTAGCATCAGATATTACAATATCTCATAAAATATTCCTACGACTTAGAAATAAAAATAAATTTATTTGAATTATAAATTCTAATAGTTAAATCACGCCGATCCTAGTCACTTTGTCGTAAAACATTTAAAAAAGAATAATAAATATTACAAGGCGTCATGCATTCGGTTCGCTAAATAACTGTTAAGTAAATTATTATGTAAACTTACATTATTCAGTTGTAAACAGCATTTGTGCTGCTATTGTATTGTATTCAATACTACCATTTTAACAGCGACGAATACGAAACGAAAGGTTTATGAAATTATTAATTAAAATAAACTGAGGAATTAAGATTAACATAACGCGGTTTAATAACGAGTAGCAGCAAAGTAAACCAATGAAAAACTATGTTAAATATTTCATAGAACCACTACAGAGAATAAAGTTGCCGTTCCCGTCCGAAAAGGCTTTCCCGTAATTGATTTCGCTACTTTATTACACGATTACGGAGCGCTAAGGCGAAGTTCTTTGTTTATATTTCATAAAACATAAGCATAACTCCAGCGGTTATTGTTTACTTTACCTGTTAAGTTTAAATAGTATTTTCTTTAAATATAATACAATATATGATATATGAATATATTACACAATGACTGCAAAAGTATTATATTACTGTTAATATAGTCTAAAAATTTAATATAATCCCGAGTTTCAGGAACGGTTCGGTTGATATTTATAATTAATAAGGTCAATAATTGATACACTTACCCGACGCCCGAGTTCAGGGCGGAGACCACTCCCGGTCTCTCATAGCACATGTGCATACCAGCCCCTTTCTTATTTCCACTGAACGAAATCTTGAAAAAGTTTTTAAAACGATCACAAAAATAATATCCAACGCGTGCACTTCACTATGTTTGTTAATCTACACCACGTACGAACATTTTTTTTATTCTATAGTATTGTAGTCGAAGTTGCACAATTACTCGGGGAACTGTGAAAAAATCTACATTGGATAAGGCGTTTAAATTTTTGAATACAAATTTTAGTTCATGACACGCTCTATCGCCAGTAACATATAATAAAACTTATAACAAAAAAATATATAACGCTTTCTACTACACTTGTAAAGCTACATAATGTCGAAATTAATCAGCAAATCAGATTTCAACATTTTGAATAAATAAGAATTCGTCAATTATAGCCAGTAACTCTCTTAAAGAAATAAAAAGTAAATCGATAATAGGAATATTTTTGAGAACACTTGCGTCACATATGTCACGGATAAAGAAAACCACGTAAGACGGTCTGTTAGAAACTTATCGCGCAACACAAGTCGGTACGTCGTGAATACTGCCGTGTTACCAAATATTTCAACTCGCTTCCACAAAAGATTGATGGGCACTATCATATGAAATCGCACCTTTGCACGTTGAATATTTCGCGCAAAATCTGTCATAGATTGTATCCAGTTTGATCTATTGAAGAAATATTCTCCGAACAAACTGTTCTGTGATACATCATGCTCTTCAACTATTAAGACCCAAAGACGGTCATAACAATGTATAAAGACAGTGGGAATTAGTGATGGGAATTAATTGTTTATAATATCGGATTATGAGAACGAAAGCGAGTTTTGCAAAGTTATAATCTTAATTTAAGGCAACGATTGCGCTCCGATTTTCCGGACGGAGAATGATTAATTGCGGCTCTCATACTTTTTACCTTATTTAACGAACAAGCGGTAAATAGAATGTGCTATTTTTTCGGAGTCATGACAAGTCATTACGCAGATATTTTCTTCACTGATAGATTGATGGTTATTGTTATATTTTATGGACTAAGATTGAAACTGATATAAAAATAATATTTTATATTATGAAATTTTTGAAATAATGAATTGATTGTCACAATCACAAAACGTATGCGGGTAAACAGCATCGTAATTAAAAATGTCAGTCAAGGTTGCTACGAGTCATGTGTACGTATTATACGAGGAAACTTCTAATGGAGCCAAATCTTGCCGCGCCACATTTCAAATACATTAACACACTTTAAGCCGAGGTCGGACTGATTGCCTCGTCACTAGATTCGACGATACCATCTCACCTACTCAAATGTTTAAACAATAACATCAAGATTCCAGAAACAGATTGAATCTAAGAGACAGCGAGCGAGCTCTTACTTAAACAAATGTTAATAGAGAATCTTCCTAGAAACTTAAACAACGATAAGAACGTAAGCCGCAAGTTAACCGAATACAAAGAAATGCAACAAAAACAACTTAAATAGTAGTTAGAACTTGAGTATCTTACAAAATATTTTAATAAATTTGATTGATAATTCATGTTTTTAGACGCGGATAAGTTTTTATATTTATATTCATATTATTTCAGTTAAAATTTTATTTTAACTAGGCTTTGTAGTAGTTAATTATATTTTCGTACAGCTATATGACCTTTGAATAAATTATGTAATCGTGACAGCGAGTTCTTTGTGTAACAAAAACCGATTCCTTGAATTTGAAACAAAAAGTCGGTAGACGTCTTTTATTCGGAAGTGTAATTGTTCTTGACACTTTTTATCTAATCAAACCGCAGCCTTATTACTAAATTAAACCCTTTTCTTCCGCATTTCTTAAATTTTATTTGTGATATATAATTTAAAAAAAAACTTCGTTTAGGGTAATACTCCTTCTGGTAAAATATTCCCTTCTGGTAATACTTTCTGCTTTTAATAAAGATAATATTTATTCTAAATAATGTGTACTGATAAGAAAATATTAAACATGTTTACTTATCATGTAGAAACACGTTTTAAGCGACAAAGGTAAATATGTACTTTATATTTTAAACAAATCAATAAAGTAATATAGCATAGGTCAATTAATGGCAATAAAAAATCCCGGTTCCAGCGATAAAGCGCGTCATGCATGAGTCAACATCACGGACACCGCATCTATCCTTATTCTTACAAAAAAAAACACCACAGAGTCACTATTACATACTACGATCCAACACTGCAATCCAAGTATACCAAGTCACAGATTTCACTGGTGACTCGGGCGCGTTGACAACACGCGCGCATTCCGATTCACGTCACGTTCGCTGGCGTCCGTGCGAATACCCGCCAAAAGCGAGGTGATCATACACAGTGAGCTGACGAAGGCACCGCAGACGACCAAACGGCATGCGACGAAGTGCCCGACTGCCGCTCGAGGCGGGGCGGGTGCGACGTACGCCACTCGCAGGTTATCGTGAGTCGGCTACACAGATAATGATGTCAAAAGTGGATCGGTCTAATACTCTCTATTATGTTGCAAACGGTCCAAATAATCCGATGTGCAGTGCCACTGACTCCTTATCTACCCTATCTCTGATTTGAGATACGAAATCTGTAATTAATTTTTGGAAATGGAAAATGAACCATATAAAAATAACTTTTGATAGTGCTATATTACGGATAGATAAAAACGATCTTTCACGTTGTACTGGCGCAATAACAGGAAAAGATCTTAAGACAAATTCGTTAATACTCGGCAATTTACAATTCGATGCGTTTCAAATGGAATCAACAATGACGCAGGTATCACTCCTTGAAACGGGCCAGGCGCCGCTTTCCGCACCGAACATAATTTCGATGTCCCAACCCTGTTTACGGCAAACAAAAAATAACCTTAATACAAAATCCTACGACTATAATTCGATCTGTCTTTTGTAAAACTTGCTCATTCTTGGTGAGATTGGAACGAGAATTGAAATATTTGTCAGATTGCGTTGCGAAAATGTACCTTAAACCCTAAGAATTAGAATTGAAAAAAACATTGCATGTTCACAGGCATGTGACACGTTTAGTATCCTCAAGAATTATAAAAGGAATGCTATAAAAGCGACTCTATCAGACAAAAAATAAGATTCTCTTTTCTTATTTCTTGAACAAGTTTGATCGCGTATTTCCATTTAGCAAGACGCTGTGTGGTCCTCTTTATTTTGGTCGGATTAAGAAGCGCTCTTCTTATGATGAATGTATCAGTTCTTTGTGGTTAGTTACGTGAAGATACCGTAACATAGGAAGCGGAAAAGTTTAGCCGCTTATTAACTTAATCATCTAAATTATTAAAGTTAAATACAAAGTGTAAATGAAACACAGACACCAACGCAATCAGAGGTTTAATGCACAACATCAAAGCATTTAATTCATTAGTGCTTACAACGAACTTCACGTTTATTACTCTAAATTGTGCACGCACTAAAATACTCTCTGACATCAATTAGCATATAACGCGCACGGCGTGCTAGCACCGCGGAATATGTAAGGGATTTATTTTATGCCATAGGATATATGAACTTTGCTACTAATATATGAACTTTGCTACTAATATATGAACTTTACTACCTTTGGAGTTTACAAAAGCTACACAAATTCCCACCAATGACTAATAAAATAAGTCTTAATTTGTTCGGTTTCAAATTAATATGATCGAACAATAAATTCTCGTAATACGAATGTCCCTCAAAAAAAGAATTCTTTTATTGACCATTAAGTGAATTCCACATAGATAACTAATACGTGGTGACCCAAATTTCATGACGAGCGGTTGCGTCGGTTGAAGCGGAAATAGGCGGATGATCCCGAGGGGGCAGTGAGGGGAAATTTAGGATTCATCTTATCCGAACTAACTTTCCAGTTATACTTTAATTGATATAATTTATTCTTAACAATTTCCAGTAAAAAGTGTCAATAAATACGAAATTTAAAAAAGCAGAATGTACCAGGGCCCCTACAGTTTTCGGATCCGAGTCCCGCTGGATTCTTTGTTCAATCACCTTTTATTTGGCGCTACCCTTCTGCCAAGCAGGTGGTAGCAATCTTTGGGCAACATTAAGATTATTTCTCACGGGATTAATTTACTTGTACACTATTTTGATTATTTTAAATACTCGACATATTTAAATTAAAGCTAAAAGCTATACTGTTAATGTATGACCCATCATAACTCATGTAAAACCATTAATAAACAAAGCAGAGGCACTTAAATGGATGCAATACAGTTTATTATGAGAAGAACTAATTAAAAGCATTAAACATATCGTCCACATTAAACACTGGTATATAAAGCGCGTTCGTATTCATTATATACTTACCTCTATTTAGCGAATAATCTCCAGTTTCGACTATAACAGAATCTGACTTTAAATATGTTTGTAAACAGTTTAATGTGAGAAACTTCAGATGATGAACAAATGAATCTGCTTAACCATTGACTTGTTCCATATGTGATTTTATTGATTCAAATAAAGGCAACAACTGCTACAATATTCTTGAAGCCTTTAGAATGATAAATAATCCAGGATTCCATACAAAGAAGCAAGAGTTTTTTCATAACAATTTACAGTAGAAGGTAAAAATAAAATAATTAATTGTTTTATATAATTAAAGCGCAACATGTATCTTACAAAATACTATAGTAATAATATATTTAGTAATATTACAAATGACAATATATCGAAATACTCAAATGATGTAATAGGCAATAATAAATGTTAAAACATAAATGTTATGACCAATAAGGAATTTGTTTGCAAACTGTAAAGCAATGTTTCAACTGATAAGTTTCGTTTTAGGACATATTAAATTAAATTTTATTATTAACACACGGTTAATAATATAATTACCGCAAGTATATTTGTTATAAAAGATCTATTATCGATATGACATAGTTTTTCGAGTACTTGAGTGTAATGTCAATTTAAACATCACTTGAGGTTGCACAATTGAGCATCGGATGAGTTGTTTTGAACAATGTTTATGAGAACAATGCGAATAATCGACGTTTTGCTAACATGGTGACCCTTAAAATTTGTTACGAGTCAGCACTGTCTGGGGTTAGCTCCCCATTTAATCTTTTTTTGTTTTATTTTTCAACTAAAAATGTTAACCATGACATCAAATATTATTCCTATTTTCTTGTATATTTTGCTTATATTCGGCTTAATGTTAATTAAAATTTAGTGCAAATATTTCGTACATTCAATTATTTGATAAAATGTAGGCCAAGTTAAGAGGAAAATAGTAGTAGAATTGACGGAACACTAATTGGTAAGTTGAAATGACAGTGGAATACAATAGATTTTAACTGCAGTCTAAAAATACACAAAACGGAGCACATTTTCATAGCCGGGCGTGCATTTAAGTGTGACGTATAACTGATAGATACCATGCAACACTCAATTAAGACCCTTATAACGATACACATAAGGGCGACATTTGCGGTTAAATCCTATATGTGGTCGACTGTACGCCAAACAAAGACATCTGAAACAAGGCTTGTGTTTATTGAGATTGGTAAAATATGAAAAAGTACTACGAGACCTGAAATAGCGGGATTCCGTAAAATAGTGTAACATTTTGTGCGCGCAGGAGTTCGTATACGCATATAAAAAAAAAATATTATATTTTTATAATTAGAATACTAGGTATTCGCGTAAATTTTTTTATAGTACAGTCTACAACACTTATTGGTACTAACAGTACTATATTAAAATACTTAATAACTTTCAAATGTTTGATAAAAATAGTAGCGTTTTCCATAGATATGTAGATATATTGAGTATTCAGAGAAACAAATCCATTAAGACAAAGGAACCCTAAAAGTCACCCCCACTCAGCCAGTCGGAAAAATACGAAGTAGGATACGATTGTTTCTCTATTCGCAACGCAAAATGCAAAGTATGAAATAATTATGGCAGGAGAGGAACATCTCCCTCGTCTTAGGGTTGGCAAATCTATTGTTTTAATTCCAAATTTAATTTATTACTTGTATAATTAATACGCTAAGACATTAACAGCCATGATGAATTTAATGAGAACAAGCATCATAATTCAAAATGTATATACATATACTACATTGTATATATATATTACATGTAGAAACCATTTACTAGAAAATTTTGCTATCACAGCCCCATATAGTGCACTGAGCGAAATATAACCTTAAATGCGACAAAAAAAGACTTGTTGCTTTATCACTGTCATATTTCTCGCTGTGAAAGGTTTATTTAATAAATGATATAAACATTTTTGTGCACTTTACTTCCTACGTAAACATTTCTTCTGAGTAGTTTACCTTCAACTCGGTTAAGTGACCTTTGTAGGAACACATTTTGATATATAAGCTTCTAGACCTTGTATATAACGTTGATAAGCATATCTCGTATTTTTAATATATCTAACTAAAGTTCTTTTAAATTTAAGAAGATATATTATTTCGGGATATGCAGTTTTGGCCGCAAAACCACTGCGAAAGCACAAATAAGCTAAATAGGAACCAACTCAACCAGGCGCCAACTCAGACCGTAATATTCTTAACCCATTCTGAAGCTAGATCCATTTTATTATAAAATTTAGATAAATTTATATTATATAAGCTCTAGTAATTTATATGACAGGTTATAAAAATAAAATCTCATATGATATATCGGTGTTAATTCAATCTAAGCTCTAACTTACATTCTGTAGAAAGAGCATGAATTAGTATAATATTAAGATCAAAATAGTACTTACTATTTCACCGGCACCAGTCATTAATCAGCTGGCGTCTCAGACATACCGAGTCAAAACCTACCTGTTGAAGCTAGATTTATATTAACTCACGTATTTGACGTTAAACGTATTCATGAAAGTCTGTAGTCAGATTGATGTATTGTATACAGCATGCAGGGAATTATAAAGATCCTTTTACTTTCATAAAATAATTATCAAAAGAAAACGTCGAGTGAAAAGATACAATTTAATTTTATAAACATTCCATTTTTCATAAGATCATTTCTAAGTCGTCTTTGGTTTTATTGACAAGTAGGTACTTGTACATACAATCTTCGCATAAATTTCAGCAACAACAAATCTTTATAAAACTCTTAGTGATATATTGCACGTTCACATGTATTTGAACATTTTCAACAGGCAATATTTTATCTCCAGTCAGAAAGCAGCTCGTCTCAAGTCGGTTCCGTTTCCATACATAATAAACTACATGCAGTTTCAGTATATAGGTCAACTGCATGTTGGTTGGAGGCAGATCGTACTGAATATATTACTTTCACTGCACTGTGTTTACAATTTTAGAGAATAAAGGCCCTGTGAGCATTCCGGCGACAGGCTTATAAAAGAATATCAGATTAATACCACTTCTTGTTAAAGAACTTTCTCATAATAAAAAAGAGTCACTAAAATATATCTAAGGACTCGAACATATGAATAAAATATATATGGCTTTTAAGCGCTTATCGAAATTGGCGCTATAAAAGCACTCGGTGTTGTGCTAAAAAACACTGAATTCAATACACTAAAATGTCACGTAAAATTTTCAACCCGACATCCCCGTCATCGGCCAGACGGGTTGACTGTTATTACTTTTATAGTTTTATTTCATCAAATCTGGTTTTCCAATGTAAATACGTCATTGCAGTGAAAATTTATTACGTAAGTTGTATCAATTTTTCAAGAACACTCATACCGTCCATGGCCAACCACTCGGAGGCCTTCACCTAAAAAAATTAACAACTTTTTGGCAGATACTAATAACATGCGATCAATTATTCCCGGTACGAGCGAGGCTATTACAGAATAGTTTTGCATGTTTATTTATACATTAGCAATTAAACTTATAATTGAAACTGAAAACTAACTTACTTAACTACTATCATACAATAACATTATGAGTTTTAGTTATTATTTAAATCATAAAACCAATTATTGACTCTTAAATTGTTAATTAATATAGATAATCTAATATATTAACTTATATATTTGTATCTGAACGCTAGAGATAAATTCCGTAATGTAGTTAATTAGTCGCTAGAATAGATCAAAGTCTCATAGTGTTTTGGTCTTTTCCTATTCAATGCCAAGGTCTTCTTTGTTATCACAATTTATCAATCATGTTATGTTAGAACATCTTGTTTTATAACAATTTGAAAGTCCAACTATGTCTAGAACATATTCATTTTGCTATGGTTTGTGATAACTTATATTACATAATTCTGTCTTTATATATAATAATGTAGTATGTATTTTGAAACATACCTAATAAAGAATTGGTTAAGAATCAATATTTAGCATAAGGACGATAAATACCTACCTACATACCTATGTTTAAAACACAGTATTTACTTTTTTCATTTACCGCCTTTGAGAATTAAAAACTCTCCACTAATTACAAAATAAATATACCTGTCATATACATAAAACTAAAATTCTAGAATCATCTATCAAATATTATCTGTGCATTTTTGGTATCAAATATACACTACAGTCCAAAGTCACCTAGTTCGTTATTCCGGTGCAGCTTATTTATTTTCTTCGTTAATAAAGTTGGTACAGCACTAAATCCACGTACAGAAAAATAACCGGTATAAAGATTTTGTGCGATCAATCATAATCGAATCCTTCCTTTAAATCACTGTTTGATAGTAAATAATATGATACTTCAACTAAGCTACACTTGTTGATATAAAACTTATTATATATTAGAGTAATTATTATATTAGCAACTTATTTCCTGGGTCATATTTATTGTTAATAAAATTCCAGTCGTAACAGAAAATCTACAACCATTAACCCTTCTTAGCGTTTTTTTTTAGTATCTATTTACAATATAATTATTTGATGTAAGAATTTCGCGCAATCTATTCTCTTTACAAAAAACTCTCATAGATAAAAAATAAAACTGAGTCACTAAGTGCATTTTATAGTTCACTTCTAGCTGAAGTAAAAAGATTGAATATTTATGACTAGGAACGAGAAAACTGATTAATCTTTAATTAAGTAAATTATTAATTCTTAAAAAAAAGAGATTTGTCTAAGTGTGTCAGTTTACTAATTTCTACCTAAATAACGGTATCAGAGGATCGTAAGTTCGAATCCTGCTGCATTGAAAAATATTTAATTGATTAGTTTATAAAAAAAATGTATTAGTTTCTGTTCTAAATTTATATCAAATAGTCTTGACATATTTTCTCATCTGATAGACCTCATGTATGAAAACAACAATGCTTCATTAGTTAGCCAAGTGGTTGTTAGATGAGGATGCATCAGAATTGAAAATTTAAATTCACAAACAATTTTCCGATATTTTTGGTCTTATTATGAACTCACTCTAGTAGAAAACTATTGTTATAATGTATTTTTACATTGATTTAGTATAGTCAGTGATTTTAAGCTTATCTTTTGCAATTATTAAATCAATAATCTTATTGATTGTAGTTAATATTTATAATAAATCTATTTGTATGTATGTTTATTATTGTAAATTTACGCTACCTCCTATGAAATTCTTTTTCAGGAATTTAAGACAGGACTTGTATTACCTATATGTTTTCTCTTCTGGCCTAATAAGCTTTATCTATAATGTATTCACAGAAATTAATTAAATTTGTTTTTTGTTGGAATGTATTTATAGACATTAATTAAATTCAATAAATTACTATTCAATACAGATTATTATTTATTTGTTTATTACTTCACAAAACTGTAAGTAAAATATTAGTTCAAAAATGCCTAAGGAATGTTCCTAAAAGTGTTAAAAAAGAATTAAAACTCGCTACTTTTATATGGGTTCCAAATACATACTACTAAAAGAGTAAAATAAACGTTTTAATTATAGAATAATAATATCTAAAAATTTATACAAGATTCAATAAACCATTATATTTATCACCTCAAGTCCAATCTGTTACTTTATACTCACCTTAGTACAAACGATATTAAAACATTATTTCGTTATTATTTCACTAACAATACAATTACTTTCTTATACTTCCACTATTTACAGTTTAAATTTGTAATATTAATATTTTTTTTTGTTAAACCACCGTTATTCATTAGAGCGCACTAATGCCCTTAAATGTTGTCGGGACCCGCTGAAGGTCATCACCCATAACCCACTTTCCAACCCACTTATAATAATACCAATAAATGACATCTAAATATTAATTAGAGGAGACAATAATTAACACATAGATCAATTGGAAATCACGAACCGAAACTAACACACGAAATTAAACGAATTAACGAACTAACGGAACGAAACTAAAAAACGAATATCAACGTCCGATCCACAGCAACTTACAATAAATTAACACAGGTACACCTTTTGATATTATTAATAATTGATTATATAATATAGGTCGGGTCAGTACCACGCGTGATGTGAAGCCGAGCTAATATTTACGTAAAGAGACACGCATCACATCATCGTAAATTGTATGACATGAAATGTTATATTTTTGGTTAATTTATTAAAGTATCAAAAATGGATATTACTGATATATCAATACAAATATTTAATTACCGATCCGGTGTTATTGATAATTGATAACAAATGCATATAATTATGTTAAAATAATAAATGTTATCAATATACCAGGGCACATTATTGCTAGCTTTCTACACAATGTTGATTACCTTGATGCGACACGTGCAAACTTCTAAGGCCAATTATACAGTCACTGATCACAAATATTTTTATGGACAAACATTTTTATTTATACCTAATTGTTTAGTCAATATAAAAATGTATCTTATCAAGACATGAGAAGCGTTATTACAAATAATAAATAATTTTCCTCCATAGATCTAATTCATAAATAAATTACGATCACTTATAACGGTTTTTAAATAAAAATATTCTCCTGTTTCCAGTCGTAATCAGGTTCTATACCACCCTTTCATAGAATTCAAACACATTAAGTCCTCACAAGTAGGTACATTAGCTTAGAAGTTTGAGTAAGGTTGGTTTATCAACTGCCTTGGGATTGTAATCCGATTTTGACTACCCTTTGAATATAGTTAAATACATTCAACAAACTCTTATAAAATTGCAAATGTATTTATTTTTCTCCTTTATAATGTTAAAGAAATTATGTCTATTTTAAAATGTGTTTTACATTTTTGGATAAAAACATTAATGAATGTTACAGACAAACATACTATTAAAAAAATATATGTATGATATTTTCGTATTGATAATAGAATTATTATATAACACTAAGACATATAAAGTCCTCCGGCATGTATTGTTTTAAATATTAACCCGAAGCTGAATCATTAAAGGTGCCGCAACTAACTTGTGTGAAACAAGTTGCAACAAATGAGAAATCGTATTAATACCAGCTGAGACAGCATTTCAACATTACGTAAATTCCTTCTCACGGGTGAAACGGTATCGACGCACGCGCGCCTAATTGCTAAGGTCAGTGCGATAGTATGTATCTCTTTTACACATTTTGATAATTGGATGAGATGAAATGAGATGGAATGTGCAAACGATAAAAACCGGCCATCTTGCAGTCGTGATTGATTAGATGCACCTTTTTTGTGTCAGTGGCTTTTTAGAATCTCGTTCTATTGTTTGTTCTTTTAAAATGGCTGCGGGTGACTACAATGGGAGTTTACTGAAAACTGGAAAGTAATAAATATATCGTAATCGTAAAGAAAGGATGACTCGTCATAAATCTACGTACCAAGGACAGAATACGACAGCTTACAGATAATGTAGTCGTTTTAAACAGCAACAATGTTATATTAATTGTTGGCTTGTAAATTGTAATACATGTGATGGTTCTGAGATCGATTTATTGGGTGTTTATTTTAAACGTTCTAGAAGATTACTGCCAAAACTCTAAAATAAGTTTTAGATTAATTATAGATATGTTCTGTAATTAGTTTTTTTTTTGTTTTTTTAATCTTGTCGAAGTCATTTGTTTTGTTAATTTAGAGGGTAAGAGACCTGGAGATCCATATCACCTTTCCCACCTAGTTTGTACCTAGAAATCGGTTATTTATGTACAATGTGAGTAGGAGTATTGGTTTTTGTATTGTTGTGAAAAAACATTTTCAAATTAAGCATCGTTAATCGAATGTGTAAAATAAAGAAAAAATTTGAAATTGTTTATAAAATATATAACTTAAAATTATTTGGTGAAGGAATTTACAGAGACAAATGTACAATATAAATAAATACAATGTTACAGAGCATATATTATTCCCAGTAGTGATTAATCCGAGGGATCTTATTCATGACCAATGTCAATGAAAATAACGGCAACTAGGTCACCAGCTCTCGGAGTATTTAAATAGCAATTACATTTTATACTGAAGAACGACTGAAGGTGGATAAATAAAACCAAAAAACCTAAATAAGAAGAATAGAGTGGTAAATAAATTAGTTTACATTGCCGGTGTTTACGTCTGCGGTTCATGGCCAGCGAATGGTTTGCGCAACCTATGTCTGTCCTGCTCTGACTCTTACATCAGTGGGAGCAGTCACGTTCCTTTCTCTTTCCAACGGTGATTTATAGTCTAGGAGCTTTAACATTGCTGCTTATAAATGAACTGCGCGTTCGGGAATCGGAATTAAGAGGTAATAAAATAATAATTAGTTACTTCACATCTAATTAATTTTAAATTCAATTTAACATATTAATTGATACTAAACTATCCATCAACTAACTCACTAACAATTCAATTAAACACAGTCAAGTGAAATTTTCTTTTAGACTCAATACATTATTAAACACAATCGAACGAACAGTCGAAAATAATAGAGGCGCGGATAGTAATTAAAATAGAAATTAGAAAATGATGTACTTTCACGTAATTGACGGCGGTGGTAGGACAGGCGAAACTAATTATGCAGAGTGCAACACTCTTGATATAACGCGAACAGCGCACGCTCGTCTTTAACGTAGGTATACGTCACTAATTAGAGTAGGTATTCATTATTTACTCTATTATATAGCTTTTTAGATCATTGTTTGAGAAAATCAACATTTTTAGATAAGTTATCGATTAGTTTTAGATATTGTTATTTAAAAAATATCTATTTTGTCGATTTTGATTTAGATATGACATGGTAAACGCAACATTTCTAAAATTGTGTACAGCATTAAAATATATATGAAATAAAAGTAGTGCATTTTCCTAATAACTCACCGGCTCGACTCCAACATCATTTTGTGTGGCCTGAAAACAAAAATAACATATTTACTGAAGAACAAAACACATAATAACCAACTAAGAAGTGATAAACAGACAAAATAGAAGTAAAACAAAAAGAAAAAAAAGACGACATAGATAAATACAAAGACATTAATATAAATAAATGTCATTTACAAGGAAAACCCATAACAATGCAAGGCCGTCCGAGGCAAAATAAAGACAGAAATGTAAAATCGATATTAAAATAGAAAACTGAATGGAATCGTATTGGATAGACACGAAAGCAATCATGATAATCTTTGGGAGCCGATCCACCATTGGTTTTTAATCGATATTCCCGGAGGAATATCTTTATCGTGTTATTCTGCCCCCGGGAATATTCCCAGTGATACTGTCAATACCCAGAATCAATTATTAGTACTTTAAAAAAAAGGACCCAAGCCATTTAATACATTGTTACTGATATTTGCGTGATACATATCGTGATAGCATCGGTCTTATCTAGATCTTTGTATTTTTCTTTGGTTTTCACTCTTCCGTTTTTTATTTCGTTTTTTAAACCAAGTATTTGAATGAAACTTTCTAGATGTTTTTCATAAGACATTTTAAACAAACTTTTCTTTATTTTCGCTTTACAGGAATTCAGAACCTTTTTTGTTATTATGATGTAACAACATTTTATATTTTCTTATAGTTATATAAAATTATTATTTCGTACATGTTTAATTATCGTCTCTACGTGTGCTCTTGATATTTGCAAATATCCTTATCAGGAGCTCATCAAGGTCTCCGAGGTCATCGCTACAGATCTTATTGTGTAACGTTCCATGGTCATCCAACACCTTATCACGCTTATCAATAATGTTATCGCCGGCTTCAAGAGTTTTTGCAACTCCATTTGATAAGCAATCGATATAAATTTATTTGAAATGCTATTATCATTTATTTAAATTTCATATTGAAAATAATTTTAAAACCTTTCACGAATCACATCACATCCACGAATTGATGAAAATAGAAACAAAATATTTGATATAACTGGCTAAGTGCTTAATATGAACTACTTGATATAGAAAATAGAAAAACATTTGTAAAATGAATATAGAATTCAATATTCCCTCCTAAATTTTTGTAGGAGTTCGCAAATGTCAGATGACAGTGTCAGACCGATAGTTTGATTCTGAACAACTGGAGCTCTATAAACGCTTGACCACAGAGTATTATTCCATTTTGCGGTCAGGCCCCGAGTTTCTACCTGACAATCGACTTGATTCAATTTTATTACTTTATTCGAAGGTTTAATTGACCTTTTAAGTATTACAGAGCTAACAATTATTTCAACATTAACTTCTTGTAAACGGTAGGTATACATAACGATTTCCTACTTATAATAAATAAACATACATGTTACCTAACACAATAAACCAAATAAAAGAAACTTTACACAAAATATAATACATAAGCCAAAATAAATTAAATTCATTAACATCAACAACGCTATGAAAATCTAGTCTGCATTCTGCAAGTGGCTTTAACAGATATAAAAGGAAATTTAAATCCAATGTATTTTGAAGATAAACCTAAATTAGCATGGCAGTGTGACGTCATTTAATAAACCGCCTTATAATAAGAGCAATAGAGTCTATCTCAGTTTGAACATTGGTACAAAAATGATAAACTTGAATATAAAAGGTAAATAGTGCAAATAAAAATGGACAAAAGTTACATTTTATGAATTTTAATTCGATACAGATAAAAAGATATATATTATGTACCAAATTTTCTGATAGATTTCGACTTTTCATTAACTTGAAATGAAAATTACTATAAATTAACAATAATTGCGAATTAAAGATTGAAAATTTATACATAATAATAACAATAATAATATAACATAACTAGTAGGTATCGTTAAAACATTTTAATCGGTACAATAAGAAATATTTGTCCCAGAGGAAAAGCTTTCTTTTAAAGATATTAAAGATAGCAAGTACAATTAGAATAAAGAATACACCTAACGAAGCGAGTCAATTTTAATGGATGTTGGTTTGTTTTCGTGTCGGCAATGTGTAGAGAAATATTTATGTGTCTAAAAGGAAACTGGTAAGATGCTTACATTAGTCCGTGGGAGATAATTCAGATAGAATCTTGATGCTCGAATTACTAAGTTGCTGATTGAAAGAAATTATTTAGCTGTTTATTTTTATTGTATCCAATTAAATGTAAGTATATTTTAACTTTACATTAATAGAATATTAGCACAGATTGCATTTTAATCATTAATTAATTTATTGCGTATGAATTTATTATATTTATTAAAAAAAAATCATTTACGTATAAATCAAAATTATCACTTTTTAAGTGTGTAATTGGGAACCAAGCCCATAATTTACCGTTGATAGGACCTTAAGGATGGGAAACTAGCAATTTTAATAAAAAAAAAAACGTTAACTTTCATACAATTTCGGGAATCCTTTGAATGCTTTACCTGTGCCGACATTATAATTGAATGAACTGAAGCATTTTAGAAGAATTAACTTTGGAGTGTTTTAAACGGAGTTATATTCTTACAAAAGACGAGGATTTTGTTAGCAATTAATAACTATTGGTCCATGTTGGTCCATGTTTGACATTATCGGCTTTGTATAAGTTATATCCAACAAATATTGCAGTAACTTTCTTGTCAATGCAGCGAACTATTGGAGGGAATGTAATAAGATTAACTGAGACGAGACGTTCAGTAGGAGTCCATTATCAAAACTTTTGATATCAAATATTATAGATGATTTATATCAAGAACGATGAACGACTTGAGTTTAGCAATTTTGTTTCAAATAAAAGAACATTATGCTCTCGATTCCCGCCACTAACAAAATATACTAAAATAAAACTTATTTTTCCGGTGGTAAGACAAGAAAAACGAAGTGACATATTTTAAAAGAAAATTTTATTTTATATAACGTATGAAACGGTACTTGAACAGCCTGATAGCATAACATGGTATACTCTTTACATGAATGAAGATAAGTTAAGAAAAAAAATTCTAATGTTACATTCTTAGAAGATATAAACTAATAAATACTTTAATTTTAGATATTATAAGTAGTTGTTTACTACTAAATGTAGTAACAAACAGCAATAATAAATAATAATAAGAATAAATATTGAAACGAGTGTTCTAGAAAATAACCACAGGTATATTTTCAATTCTAATTTTATTTGTCCTTTTTGTCTCAGACCACGTCATTATTTTCGAAAGAGCCTTCCCGTACTTGTCAAACAATTCACAATTCCGAACGAAAAAATATATGACTTATAATATGAAATTACATTATACTTAAAAAGAACCGAGTTGTGACATGTGGAAACGTCAATTAAAATAATAAAAATGTTCTTAAGTGCTGTATAGTTTTAGGACACGGTTAATGAACGCATAGTGGGGTTCCGTAGATAGCAATAGAGATACATCAGCTCATTAGCAAGACGGAGTTAGGTAAGGAGGCCAAGTAGTTTTAGTGGAAGACGCGATTTTTGACGTTAGTCAAGTTTATGAAACAACTAAGTAATTACTTTGTTTATAAAAAATTGAGATTCACATATGAATTTATCTAACATCTTTATTAAAACTTTAAGAACTGAAAACAAATCTGGCTTCTTCAACGTTTTTCTGATAACGAATGAAAATATTCGTTTGATGATTTAAACGAATATTTTACGTGACATTATATTATTTTTGTTTGTGTTTTAGCTAATGTTATAAATCTTTGTATGTTAGATGAAGTTTCTAGTTCCTGTCATATCAACTGTTAAAGTTACCAACCAGTACATTGATTCATTCTTATATTGATGTATGTAACTTTAATTACCAAAGTAGCAATGTGATAGTTAAAATGAAATGAATACAAGGACACATTTTTGCGTATCTACCAATTTATGTTGTATGGCCGGTCGTGAAATCATTATCTTATTTTATTCAAGTATGTATGTAATAGTTTTACTTTTGTATTGATTTTAATAATTTTAAGTAAAACGTACATTACACAAACTAAACAATTTTATTTTTATTGAAAAATATACTTTAATAGTTGTTAATAGAGCAATTTTTTCAAATAGAAACACTCTGTAATTATCATCAATTTCCATGGTCAGAGCATAGCAATCGCAAAACAAGAAATTATGCTCATTTTAATAATCGGAGCACGTATTAAAAATTAAAACTACTCACTGTTCGAAATTAAATCCTATGAACATATAAACTTACAACTTGTACTTCTATTCCATAATACCTAATTTAAACGAACAATTCATCTCATACTATCACATGTTTTATCAACTATAAAAAATAAACTACCCTCGTTAATTCCATTTTACAATAAATAGCTTACAAGGATCCTTAATTCAATTCAAGGACCAGTGAGTCCAGTCCTAGACGTCTTACAAACTTGGGTCATAAATATCTTGTATTGCCTCAACATAATTAACCATATAATATTGCTTGGTAACTTATAGTTTCATATCGTACTGTTATACTTGAGGCACAACTCTCTCTTTCTATGGAGGCTAAGCGATGCGTGTCGAATAGCGTTGTACACGAGTATTCGCTGCTGCGGATTTCTATCCTATGAAATTAATAAACATACTCTTTAACGTCTTTTAAAAAAACAACTTTAGTACTAGGTACAGTGGTACTAGAAGCTCTACCTTTAGACTATGAAAGTATTCGAATGAAAGTCCTCCTCAAAGTCCTATCTTGATTAAACCTTTCTTTCCTTTCATCTTAGTCGTAACTTTGATTCTCAATATATTACCAAATATGTCTAGTATGAAGACATCAAGAACAAGACTGTTAATGAAGAAGCAGAGCGTATTGCTGAGATAAGTAGGAGACGCAAGCTCACTCCACTGCGTTACAAACTTCACTAATCTCATATCCTCGGTACCGAGATTCACAATTACCAGACTTTAATATACGTGATATCATACAATATTAACTCACTCGATTATCGCAAGACTACTTTAAAGTTTTCGTATAAATTATAAATAATTTAGATTTATTTCTTTTTAAAACATATATATTCCTCTTTTTATGAATATTTAATGATGGTAAACTTGTTATTTGTTAGTCACAATACCGTTATGTTATCTTTAAGGCCTCTTTTGAGACAGTGAGATATGATAGGCCATTTATTTACTATACCTTTTGTGTTCAGTATGAATTCGTCCTAATAATAATACGTTATAAGAAAATGATACAAATGTCTAAGGACGACCCTCCTCTCAAGTATTAAGTAAAGTAATTGCTTATTATTTCACAAATAAACATATTTATTTCTCGTATATACTTGTTAATAATTTTCTTTAATCAGTCTACAATCAAGTTTCGTATTGTAATTTGTCATCTAGTCTAGCTCTATCTTAGACAAACCTAATTTATTAAGTTATAGGATGGGCAAATTGGTTATTACTACAAACAACATTTTAATAACATTTGCCGTATATTGTAATGCATATAGATTGCAAATACATTATTTGCTATGAAAACTAAACAGTATACCATATATATTGTCAGTAGTTATCAAGAGAAACTCGACTTAGCAACGTGTAGTAGAACAATATTGACTTCAGAACCGGCCCCTCACCGACCGATCGGATTGAAACTTGTATTCCATAATATTTAACACGTATGGTTCATTTGTTCCCAAGTTCAGTACAATTTATTGTTTATCTTATATTTCCAACTTCAAAAGTATAGTTTATATAGTTTATGTATATATTTTATTAGGAATATTTTTATTCGGTAATATTCGGCATTTTTTTCACTATTTATATTCGGCCGAATTATTCGGTTTTGGTGCCGAATATATTCGGTTCGAGTATTTCTATTTTCTTGGTTATACGATACGGTGAAGAACCAAAAGACAAAAGATTTATGTCATATTATACGTCAAAGAAATGCTATAAATAATGTGTTGAATAAAGCTTAACAATATAAAACAATTAAGCTTCCAATCAACATTTATTTCGAAAAATATCAGATCCACATATTTATTTTAATTATTTTATCCTACAATTAGTATTTAGTATAGTCACCATTTATTTTGAACTTAAAATCAGCATTTATTTTTAAACATCAAAAAATATTTAAAACCAGAAATCAACATATTTATTCATGTAGCCAGAAGCCACATGTAAAATACTTTTTAGAACCTGTTTATGAAAAACAAACAAAGAAATGGGCAACCGAATAACTCTGCCGAATATTCGGTTCGGTCAAAGTTGAACCGAATAGTATTCGGTTATTCGGTGAAACCACTATTCGGCGCATCTTTAGATTATCCAATTCATAAATCCTATACCCATTGGTACTAATTTTGGTACTACAACGTTACACTTATTACGTTAAATTCAAAGAAAACAAATTATTCTTACGGTATATTGTAAAAACAAACACTACTGATACTCTTAGATACTAGGTAGGTAGATAGTGTATTTTATATTGGTATTTTATTAATCGGTAACCGATTGCAATGATCCATGAACTTTAATTTAATATTAAACGGAAGTCCAAATGAGGAGATATAATCCCAGTATGTGAATACCGGTGTGACCAGACCGCTATACTAGTCAGCTGTCAATACGACCTTGAGTGTTGATGTCGAAGCCATTCCATTTATATTATGAAACAATGTGTTAAGCTTATCTTGATTAGCTTCCAATTATTATACCGTTTATGTAAAAACAATATTATGTAAAAATGGACAGGCGAATTAAAAACCCTTCTTATTTTAAACTGAATAAATATTTTACAGTTATTCAAGAACAAGTCTCTATAGCCTTTGTTTTGATCTGGGTGACCTATATCTTTATCAAAGTTTATGATAATCTAGCTGCAGTCTAGGTGTATGAAGAGAAATAAACGTCCGAACAATATCAAGGATCTTTTGTTTGAAATGATACTGGAATACTCAATAGTTTTGGAGAACACAATACCGATACTCATATTTTCTCGGATGTAGCTGCGACGGTTGTTGAATTTTAATTGGAAAAGAAAATCTACGAGTTTGTAAAAATATTTTTTTTATACAGTATTAAACTGAGTGACTGAAACAATCTGCACTTTATATGGTGAATGATAAATTTAAATTATTTTTAGTATAAAAATAATAATAAAACACTCGCTAAACAATCATAGTCCCGGCAATAAAACGCTCGGGGTGTTTGTAAACATTGATTCCGCAGGGCGTGTCCCGGGGCAGATCGATCACCAAACCTTGGAGATCGCTCCACTTGGCTTTATTGTTTAATTATTTTAATATTAACAATATCAATCATAACGTTATCCTTCTGTTAAGAAAATAATTTAAATGAACAAAGTATTAAATTTTATTTATGAATTATAATTTAAAGGCATTTGTAAATATTAATAAAAATATTTATGTTTGAGCATTGTATTATTCTCTTTCTATCTCTTACCATTAGGTCAAAAAATATATTTTATCATCACGATATAAAATATATCAAATGTATTCCGTTTGAATCCATTAAGTTGAATAAATAATATTATGAAATAAGTATAAAAACAAGGTGGAAAGATCAACATAATTTCCAATATAACAGTTTTTGATAGTTCACAAGTAGGAACTGTTAAATGAAGGAGAGAGAGGTCAGTCCTAGTGACCTTGGATCGGTAATACATAAGGTCACACCGGCCACATGTAAATAAACAACATATAATACATTAATATTCACACAATTACCAATTCAATAGCATAACCACACCTCATGAATAAAAACAAGCTATCGGTACCAACTTTATTTTGCACGATACCTTGTGATTTTTAACATTTTTTTTATATATTCGTTAAAATCTATATTAAATATATTTTGAATATAATAAAAAAATATTTTAAATAAACTAAAATCCTCATAAAATTTCTTAACAAAGTCTAATTAACGACGTAAAGTAACAGCGGTGTTAATTTTTAAAAGTTGTGATATTACAAATTGCAATACTAGGCGGATATTTTAATTGAAAATAAAAGTAACCTGCCTAGAGTGCTAAGTGTGGTAAACACGCTGCAACGAAAGTCGTTTAGCTTTATATATTTTGTTTACCTTAGATATGTTATGTTCTTTTTACTTTGAGCTATAAAAACATAACTCCAATAAAATACTCTAGATTTCTGCGGTAATTAAACAAAACGAATTAGAAATACGCTTTAAATTACGTTAACTTTTCTCTCTTTAGTAGGTACTTTAATGTAATGTACCTACTTCGTACAAGCACTAAATAAATTTGTGTACAAACAAAAATAAAGTACAAAACTTCTATTTACAGAAAGGTTCATTACTTAATTATTATTACATACAAGTATACATTCCAAAATGACTATAAGAATATAGTATTTGAAAGTTATAAGAATATAATGTAAGAGAGCGAGAAAGAATATTAAAGAAAGAGAAAGAATGTAATAGAGCGAAAGAGAATGTAAGAGAGCTTACATAATACATAAAAAGTACCAAAAGGTTCAAGTCACAGTTCATTGTATGAACGCCGACCATTAAATAATTACTCGCAACTACAGAACATCACAAGTCAATTAGTGGTTTTGAGCTAAGCATGGCCTAGATCTGGGATTCATTTTATAATTTGCTAAGTTATTTATGACACAAAGTTTTCGTAATTTAGATACAAACAGATATTACTGCAATTTATTTTTCGCTATTTATATTTTCTTATATAATATAATATATAATTGTTTTTATTTGAAATTGGCTTTAGATACATGTTAGCTCGGTTACGTTTTCTTATTATTTTTAATAGACATAGAAATAAATAATATTTTAAAGGAGCAAGATTCGACCCTATGACCTCCGGAGTGCTTTCAAGCCGCACTTCCAACTGAGCTGCCTTGCCGTTACACGAATTCGGTAGTGACATCTATTAGATTTCTTTTGAAATTATGATTGAATAATTTTAGGGACATTTATTATATATACACACCAATAACTGCTGTTATATATAGCATATGACAACTGTTTTTAATTTGACCTTGAGGTCAAACTAAGTATAGTACATAATATTATTACACATTGTTTTAAATTAAGACTTTATTGAGGTAAAAACTACAAATTATGAATTAATTTTAAATAACGGTATTGGTCTCATAAACTGTACAATATAATTTACTTTAAAATTCTTTAAAAGTGACCAAAAAACTGTAGGTATAGACTAATTAGTTGAAACTGGAAATTTAAACCTAGGGAATGATTTGCAAACTATCCGGAAAGTTAATTAACAATATTCTTTAAAAAATATATGTTTATTTTTTTATTTTATCGATTACTTATATACATATAAAATATTGTGACATCGAAGATTCCTTTTTATATCTCGATTCATTGTAACTTCACCTGTAATCGAAGTTGCAAATATTCATTGCCTTAGTTTCTCAACTTGAATGACGTATACATGTGATCTGTTGAAATTCCAATCAAAATGTAAATTTAAACCCCGCTAGTTTACATTTATTCACTGTTTCCTACACGTCACCTCTACAATAGACACAATGTCTATTGTACAAGTGTGTTAGATAATATTCTATATAAAGGTATATTTTAGGAACCTAACCTTAGGGTGAAAAAGTTACCTTCTATCAATTTCATCTCGTATAAAAATCGAATATGCAACTGAGAATTAATATTCTATTTACCATTTTTAAAACTTTTCTTATAGAAATCATTACTTGAAAGAATGTTTCGAAGCGGAACAGTTAAATGCCTTAGTCGGCAGCGGTGAGGTCTCCATTGTGTGGTAGAATAAAAGAAAACTAAAGGCTTTCTTTACGAAATACTCGAAACTATCTAGACCTGGGTATTTTAAACCATTAAAAATTATTATTTAATTATATCAAATATCTGAGAGAATAAAATTGATCATAGTTCTAATATTAATTTAACAATTAATATTGGCATGTATCATATTTCCTTAATTATAATATTTCATGACGTAATACGAATCAATACCTACATATTTTTTTTAATGGGCTAAAACAATCAAATCAACATTGGAATAATTAGCGACTAAACGAAAACGATTTTAATTATATAATACTTTTTTAAACTACACATTAGTTACCTCAAAACCAGTTACGTTCGATTGTATTATCGGCGCAAGCGCATGCGAGTCCTCGTTAAAACCTTCCTAAATTAGCATAACAGATTACCAGGGTGAACAGAATAATAACTTGGAGGAAAATAATACTAATTTACATTGAATATAGTCATTTTTCGTCTATTGTTAGAATTAATATATGACCAATATAATTACAAATTCTTTTTGGTGAAGTATTATAGAATGAATTGGAATGTTTAAAATTGACTAAAAACATGTTAAACTTAACAACATTTATTTTAAAATGTGAATTAAGTATTTAAAGTAACTATTATAATAATATTTTAATAATATATAATTGCTGATGTTTTTGACGCAATTGTTATTCAAGGTTTTTATCTTTATTTCCTTATAAAAACAACAGCTAAAATTATTTTTAAACAACCTTGAGATCTGTAAAAGTTAATAAAATAATTAAAACTTCATATAAAAACATATAATCGTAACTCAATGAATGTATTCGTTAAATATATTGTAAACATACAATTTACATACATGTCAAATCATTATCCCGAATGAGGTGAAGGTGGTAGAAACCACGCGTGGCTCATTATCTACGCATACTAAGGACCGTGCAATATCAGTCGGTCCAATGAGTTATTTATTACTCTCCTTAAACACGATATAACGCTGTAATTCTATACGATTGCTTAAACCGTCTATAATTAAAATAAATATATGTAAAACACACGATACTTAAATGTAAATTACTTGGTAATGTCACCGTCTATTTTTAAATATTTACATATAAAAACCTAATTTAAATTATTTGAAGCTAACACCCGATACGAGGAAAAAATTTCGTATAAACCAGTTAATAATATACATATAAAAGTCAAAGGTGAGTAACTTTAGTTACGAATATATTGACAAATAATATATTAACTTGGTAAAGGTACAGCTACCATTGACAGGTACAATTTGGATGTACCTTGCACGTATCATTAACAGTCATCAATAATAAATTATGCAGAACCTAAACATACTGACAAATAGATAAAACGTGTCTAGAATATCATCAGTCTAGCGCTGATGATATTGTAAATTATGAAAGCTCTCAAGAACATGGACGTTCAAGCAGCACCTGGCACCACGCCAGAACACCTACGCCAATTATACAAGTCTGCTTGTATGAAAATATTGACAACATTCTGTTATTTTAATCACATTCGTATAGGATCGACTTTTCTATCCGCAGATAAGATTTTTGAGCGCAGAATTATTTTGACACATATTCTCTAGAATATCTTTTCAACTTTATAACATAAGTAATTTTGTCTGAGGATTGTTAAGTCCTCAGATAAATACTCAAACAAAAAACATATTACAGTCTAGACGGCATACACAGTACCTGTATGTTTTAATCGTTTTCTTACAAAATTTGCTATATATATATAGAGAATACCGCAATAATGACAATTTTACTTTGTTCGTAGCATAAAGTTCCGTTTCGTATAAAAGGAAAAAACTAAGCAAATATTTCTTTATTGTATTTGTTTTGGAATCTCTGAGCATAATTTTTTTCGTCGTGTAAATGATATGTATAAAAAACTTCTAACTTTAACAACACACGCTTTAAGAGTGTTCGGTAAATTTATGTTGTAGTTCTTGAATATATTTAGAGTAGATATATATAACTTAATAAATGTTTTTCTTAATATAAAGAAGAAATATAATAATTACTTCTAAAAACTCCAAAAGACAATGTGATCTCATCTATAAATATTACCGTTGGAAAAAAAAATAATTTTATATTAAAAGTTTGCTTAACATTTATGAGGTTTAAAATTGGCAATAGTTAGAGTCAAAGGCATTTTAATTTTAATAGAGATAATAATACTTTACAAGGTGATAGCTTATGAAAATCTCGCATAACTTTATCTGTTCTTGCTCTACTGGCCTTCTAGTAAACCAAATTTTTTCCATATATAATGTTTCAGAACAAATAAAATTGAAGTATCGTTGCTTAAGCTCTCTTTATAGTTTGCACGGGAACAAAAACTAAGCTACAGTTTAATAATTGTTCGTCTGTTTATTGGGGTGTTTAAAGAATAAAGATAAATCTTGAAAACGGTATTTAAACACTACCTACTAAAAAGAATTAATACTTAAAACAATCGCCATCATAATTAATTAATTACTCAGAAAAAAAAACAAAGATAAAATGTTGATAATAATAAATAATATTAACCATCAATGATATTAAGTTAGTATAATAAGGTGTTAAAATAATGTTTTATAACTTGGTAGCGGCAATTAAAGTCCGCGAGCGGTCGTCAGCGACGATATTTCAAGATAAGCAAGCTACTTTGCTGTACCCTCATTTGGTTCCCACACGGCCGCGACTAGTCTTATTATGAGAACTAACTTAAAATAATTTATTTACAGTTAATACATTTACAACTTACTAAGATATAGTCATGATAAATTGAACATTGCTGTAAAATGTAAGATACCTCGCAAATGGTATATTTGACAGCTGATTATGAGAGGTGTTTATTATATAGCATTTGTCTTTAAACTATAACAAAATGAATACTAGGTTATAATAACAATAAGGACATAGACAGAACGCCTTTATATTGCATATTAGTTTTACACCATTCATACAATGGGCCTAGTCTGAATTAACAGGTTTCTAATATTATTTTCTTATGCAGTTACAACACAATAAAAAAATGTTTAAGATTTCCAACTCAAAAGTAGGTACCAGGGAAATATGGGCCGGGAGGAGTAACGGAACCTGCCTCAAGAGAGGGGCGGCGCATCGCGGTCCTCGACCCGGGAGAACGCATGAACTGCCTTGACCTGCGAACTCCTGCCAACCTCCTAATGCCCGCTTATGCCCTGGTACTTCAGCGTGATTGCCGAATATGGACGATGAACCTTTTGTACTGTTACCAGTACAACACCCTCCTTGTATATTTTTTCTTTGATGTATTTTTAACACAGGAATAAAAAATAGGGAAGCAAAATTATTTTACCCCAAAAACTAGAAATACAATAACAAGGTAAACATCAAAATATGCTTAATATTGTAAATCTTTTTATATCGTTATTACATAACAAATAACCTTGGATAGAAAATGAACAATTAGGCTCAGACATCAAATTAGTAAACTTGAAATATATTTACCAATACCAAGAATATTTTCTCATTGGGAGACGTCTTTCGAGTCATTATCATTCACTCAACCTGGACGTCACTAACCGACATCTAAGTGAACGACCTAACAACCTTGAGGATTTTGGTTCGATCAAACCAAATTCGGTACGCAACTTACTAAATTAAATCTACACCGTGCTATACCGACAAGATCCGAGACAATCGGTTTAAAAAAATACAATTAAAAATGTATACATGATTAATGAGTTACTTATTGTTTTATAATATACTGGACAATAAAAAGAAAAATAATATTTATTAATTTTTATAAAATGTAACCAATAAATAAAATATTTACTTACATTTATACCACGTAATTAAGAGTATTAATGGTAGGTATAATTGAGATGTATCTATTCCAAAGAACACTTAATGGTCGATTAATAAATTAATTAAAAACTCTGGTCACGTGTTACATTACCCGACGTAAATAACGTAATCGATTTACTTGCGTGAGAGTATTACGGTGGCTTATTTTTATATGTATTCGGGGAAAAATTATATTAAAATTTGACAAAATATTCTTAAAATGTATTTTTATTTTAGTTCCTTGAGTTTATTCTTCTTACTTGTTTATAATTATTTAATTATTATTTTTTCAATTTTAACTATGACTATTTATTAAAGCATCATTGTTCTAGATACGGACTTTATATTCGCAATGATTCTAAATGCTTAAAAAAGACCGGTGGACATTTTTTATATAATATTTAAAATGTTGTTTATTTTTAGTATGTATTTATAATTAGCCTGTTGTTAGAGTATCCACTTTAGAGATAGGTACATGGTTTTCAGATGTACAAAAACCGTTTTTTGCAGAATAATTAACCAAAACGCCAACGCATAAATAACTTCGATAGCGTTTTTTTCTCCGACTTACTTCGGTTTTACTCGCGTAGGTTTCGATCCCGTGGGAATATCGGGATAAAAATAGTCTTATGTTATTCGCTGTTAATGTAGCTTTTGTAAGATGAAAGATTTTTAATCGGTCCCGTAGTTATAAAGCCTATTATTCTTTACATAAAAAATACAAGAAACAAACGTTATGTCTTTGTATTATTATATTAGTATGTAAAAAAGTAAATATATGTCTATGACCGCTTTTTATGCCATGTCTGATAATGTGCTCATAGTAATGTAGCAATATCGATAAGCAGATTTTGTGATATTTAAATATCACGAGCACATCACAGCACATCAATTAGATAACATATCGTAGTTTTCAGATAATCGTAAATATTAACGTGCAAAATCATTTCTTACCAATCACTTTTCAACCATTTTTAATTTAAGCGTGCCTAACAGATATGTTGAAAATAAAATATTGATAAAATATATAATTTAGTCAAGGTTGGGAGGTTGTATTTACCGCAACCAAATATATATATATTTATTACAAATTAGTTTTACGGTGAAAGGTGAAAGTAGTGAAATAAATAGAACAAGCTTAAAGAAAATATAACATAAAAGTATCGATATTAAAATACCTACATACATCCCTATGTGCACATCACGAGCGGATGTACCGTCCGGTTAACTTAAACGTGGACAAACACACACACGTAAACATGTTAAAGATGACGCCCTGAAAACTATTTCGTCACACACATTGACGCAATTCCTTGGTTTTTACGCTATTTCATAGTAAATGACTAAGGGATTTGAGTTTTTTTTTATTTCAGCAATCGGTTAAATAAAGTGCTATTATTTCGACGTTAGCGTGCATGATGCCAAGAAACTAGCAAGAATTGTGATAATAAAAATGTAATATGTTTATTACATTGAGTTTTAAATGCATTTGATTTTATAGCTTCATTTATTATACCTACTTGACATATTTGTATACTTTTCATTATAATATAATATATAAATCATTTATATCACATAATTGTAGAATTTAATATAATGTGACAACCTTTTTGGTAACCTTTTTATATTTACAAAAATATGTCTATTGACTTCAACTTAAATGACAGTTTGAAAGCTTCACAAGTTCCGGATAGAATAACGCCTCAAATGAGATATGAAAGATCTTACAGGAAAGCTTATTCCAGAGACAAGTTATATATTAAGTTATACTTAATTTCGTAAAATCTTCCAGCGTCGTTAGCAGTTAATAACAAATCTTATCTACTTCTATAACATAAGTAAAGTTTGTTGTGTAATGGCTGGTGATTTAAAAGATTTTTAATTATAGTATTTTAACATATATATATTTTTATCTCAGGTCACATAAGTAACAGTTATTCAAATTTGTTTCCATTAATCTGATAATTTTTTACTTTCATAATTCTACTGAAATGACAAAAAATAAATAAATCTTTAAATGATTTAGGTTAATTATATGTGCATAACATTATTGAGTAAATCATTAATTAGATTTAAGATATATATTTAAACATATTAATCTCAGGACAGAGTTTTGTAAAAAAAACCAGGACAGTATTGATTTAAGACTTAAGGTTTTTAAAATATATATATATATATATATATATATATATATATATATATCAGATTAATTAAAGTGAACAAATCTCCACGAGTATTTAAAATCAAATCATATTATAATAAAAAATTAAAACAATCAAGTGAATTAAAAATAAATTAAAGCGCTTACATTAAAAATACGTGGGGTTTGTTTCTACGTGGGGTTTGTTTCTACCTCGCACGGTCATACCTCTCCGTCGTTATTGTTATTGAGACGGGGTCAAATTTCAACATCTGCTGATACAGTGCACAACATAAATCGAAAACTAACAGCCTTTATAACTATAACAATAGAGTCTATCAATTCATATGTCGCCGTCCGTACATGACTCAGCCGTTCCGAGCTATATGGACTGTTTCATTACGAGACCAAGAAATTTATGCAATGAACCAACTACCTTTATTGGTAGAGGTTTTTATTGAATACACATTAGAATTATGTAATGATTTAATTGAATTTTATACAATACTTATTCCTTGTTTATATCTTACAAAACTCATATACAAATAAATGCTGTTTTAGCTTGAAAAATGCTTTTTTAGCCAGAAGGGCGAAGAATTAGAATTTATATTATATTTTATATACATTGGTTAAACAAACAATTTTATGTATATTTTTTTAAATCCAAACCTTGACAATATAGGCGCGCAATTTCTTCAAATAGCTTACAGGATCAGGATAAATACCGCCTGCTTCAAGGAAAATGACGTAATCACTGTCGTACAAAACATTCTCCTAAGCCCAACATCTTTAGGGCCTGACGAATTATCGCTTCATCCTCGCTATACCCTATTAGCGTTAAAACAAACAATAAAGGGAAAGGGCACCTCCCGCTAGGTAATGACTGGATTACCGACCTCACAGCTGCGATGCGTCAGCCTATCAGATAAACAACTTATAATTTGCTCTTGTATATTTGTTGTTCAGCTTAGAACCTAGAACTGTAAGATTAGATAGGTAGCTATGGTTTATTTTTCAATACGCCAATATTTCTTTCAACAGTAAGAGATTGAGACTATCGTTGGAAGTCAGGAATTATATATCGTTTGAAGCCGTCCCAGTAACTCAACAATATAATCAATAATAGTGCTATGCAAACCAAAATATCAATGTCAAATTCATTTACATTTTTTAATTACATTTTCAATCACTCAATTGTTTAATACTGCTGCTTGTCGTTAAAGACTATTTTGTAATAATTAATTATTCAAAAAATAAACTAGTTTAACAAATGATCTATCTGTCATAATAATGCGTTTGACATTTATTTGTCAGGAAATATTTTTGTAAATAGTAGGACGCACGAAGTATAATTTACATGAAAATAGTAAAAAAAAACCTTACTAGTTTACCGGAGCTTCAGTAGAACGAACTAATTGAAACAAGTTAGTCTAATAACGTTAAAAATTTAAAAAAATAATAAAAAATGCATCATTGCAAACAGTTGTATACTGGGAACAGTCGTTAAACGTAAATCCAAATCACTAAAAATGCAATAAAAAAAGAAAATAACAAGGTGTATAATAAGTTTTAATTTTCAAAATAAATAAATCTAAATAAAGAAATATGATGTTACCCTCAAAATACATAAATAGAACACATTTTTTTTTCTTCTAAAGCTTGTTTAAAATACAGAGTAAGAGTTTTCAGTTGAACATTTTATTGTGATAACTCTGAATATTCAGTGACAGTACATACTACCCTAATGTGGGGGCGAATGTTACTTAAAATAGAATGTCACTTAGCGCTTAAAGATCAACTTACTTTAAACTTTCAATCATATGCACGTTTACTTCCTTTTTACCTACTTTTACTACTATTAAATTAAAGAAGTAATAATCACAAAAAAGCTCTACGGTCTTAATGGACAAAGGTGTATAAAATAAAAAAAAAAACACAAACATAACATTTATTATAAAGCTGGTTTCGCACTTCTAATAATCTTTTTTGCCACTAATGTATATTTTATACATAAGTGTGCTCAGTATTTCAAACACGTGCTCTGAAAGAACCGGAACAGTGTCACTCGTCGACAGATGTTTAATTAGTACTTATCTATTTTTATGGTCCACTCATGTTTATAGAATAAGAAACATAAAAATCATTTGTATTAAATAATACTAAGCTCACAATTGTCAATATTAACATACATATAAATCGTTTAAACGTATATACCTACATATAGGTATATATACATTTTTATATTGCGATTGCCATACTAGGAAAGCTACCGATAACGACTACTAAGTAGATAAATATGGAAATAACATTATAATTAATGCAAAATTTGCATTAGTACCTATACATAACAGATAATTTAGACATTCTCAAAAAGTATGTTCTTTTCAGTCTAATTTCCGCAATGATCAATTCAATTAATTGAATCCCTAACATTTTGAAGTACATTTTAAACATTTAAACTCATAAAGTATTGTGTTTGCACTAAAGTAGCATATTTCTTGTAATAGCAATCTATACACATAATAAAATCGTCACTGAGCCATTCCTGTACATGGAATTAAAAAAAAGAAAACATCATAGGGGGCTTCATAAGAGCAGGAGAACCCAAAACAATGGTTTTTCAGTTTGTCTGTATGTCTGTATGTTTGTGCACGCTAATCTCAGAAACGGCTTAACCAATTTGAATGCGGTTTTCAGGAATTTATTATCACAGTCTTCACTTAACATTTAGTGTTTATTTCATCTAAATCGGTTAAGAAATAAAAAAGTTATGATTATTTATGTCAATGACGTAATAGGTACCATGTAAATCTTATTTCATACATGTAATAAATCTGTAGAGGAGTAGTCTTTGTACATTAAAAATATTTAAAAAAAATATTCCAAGACGTAAAGTAATAACTAACAGAATCCATTTTCAGTATTTTTAAAATCTTTGTCTGTTTATCTGTTTATCTTTTAGTTGTTACACAACACAAAAAAATAATTCAAAAATTCATACAGGGGGACCTTTATATAAGCAAGTGAACCCAAAACAATGTTCTTCCATTTTGTTCGTCCAAATGTCTGTATGTTAGTGCACGCTAATCTCAGAAACGGATTAGTCGATTTGGATGCAGTTTTCGGGAATATATAGTCATGGGATTCACTTTATATTTTGTTTTTTTTTTAACAATCGGTTAACAAATAAAGAAGTAAATAATCTCTTATCATCGTACCATTGTTTCTTACCGGTTTGAAGGTTTATAGTTTTTAGATACATTAGTAAGTACAAAGGGTACTTTTTATCAAAATCGAAAACTACGCGTCCGAAGTCGCAGGCACAGCAAATTACACATTATAAAGCAAAGTCGCTTTTCGCGTCTGTATGTCTGTATGTATCTTTAAAACTACGCAAAGGATTTTGATGCAGTTTTTTTTTTAATAGATAGAGTGATGATGCAAGAGGAAGGTTTATATATATTATAACATGCTTAGTATATCAGAGAACCATTGATAATTTCAAGATTTCTAATGCGAAGTCGTAAACAAACACTTTTGTTTGCGCTTACAGTGCAAACGCTGGTTGAACTCCACGAGATAGATCAAAATAATGTTCTAAGTATTGTATACCTTAAAAAGTTCTTCGAGAAAATCCGCGATGGTATATGTTTATCTCTTAGGGATAACCCACAATAATTTTTATCTTTTTACTTTTTACGAAAAATAATAGGTAGTTTACGAAGCGATTTTAAGAAATACAGCTTTAATTCTTATCTAATTCAGTAACTTAAATACATTTTACATTTAATATGGAATAATATAGCCCTTTACAGCATTTAAATTAAATAAATATTTTCAATGATATTACAGATTTAAAATATAGGGTCTTCGCGTTTGCGGCAGTAGGTACGGTCTACCGGCGCACTCTGGTATGGAACCGTGCAAACCGTCTCAAAAATGGTTTTTGTGAATGTTCAGTATTGAAAATTTTGTTAATACATACAGCTAATTCAATGTTTATCATTTAAAATAGATTTTTTTAAAATAAAACTAGACCTGCAAGTTGATGGTGAAAAAAACGTCGATTATGTACCTCAGCATTCCTCAAGTTTACATGGTAATATTTTGATTATGTTCAATGAAAATCTGTAAGTGTGATATATTGTTAGAATGGTTATTAAGTACTCTTATACTTTTGACAGTGAGCGATGTCTGCCGATGTCGTAATTTTGATCGTATCAATTAAAATAAGTCATATAGAAGCCAATACAAGAAAAGGGAAGTGGGAATTGTTTTACTACGAATTTAAGGCGTGCGAAGCCGCGGGCAAAAGCTAGTATATAATATATTTATTATTCCTTTGTTTCAACTTCAATGTCATAATATTAATGTTAGGTATATACCTATATATCATAATTAGAATAAAATAAAATGTTATTTTGTCATCCTAAGCGCGAAGAATGGAACAAAAAATGTATTATCTAGATACAATCAAAAGATAGATACACACCTATAGACGATTTATTTATAATTTTTATAAAATCATATATATATATTACTGAAAGACTATCATCGTTTTGTATCCGCATTAACAGTTATAGTCTCCTTCCTATCATCATAATAAAAGAACTATCGGTATATAAAAACTAGATAGGCTATTTTAAACTTGTCAAGGTAGCTATCATATGAGCAGTAGATCACTAGTAGGTGATCGCAACTAAGCAGTTAACGTCGCAATCCGAGCGCCGGAGACTAATTTCCGACTCAGCGTAGTTTCTTAATTGTTATACCTCTCATTTCATATTCAATTCCATTCTATATACATCTCTGTCACGTTCTATCAAACAATCGGGAGTAATTAGTCAAATAATTGTATTGTTTTACGTCCAAAGTTTGATGACACGAACGCTTTTGTTTGAAGATTTTATTCTAACACTAACCACATATAATTAAAACTATAAAACTGTAACAGCATATCTGTTTAATAATAAATCTTGAGTAAATAGTCGTTAATTATTTTAATGTAACATTTTTATTACAACCTTGCTATCTCGTGAAGGACCATCTGCCTTATCTTAAATCCTCCAACAGACTGCGTAGTTAACATATAACATACCTGTAACAAAAAATGTTATAACATTAGTATATTTATCCAAGTAACCTGTCAGTTATATATGGACCAAGCCTTAGAAAATATCGACTATGAATAATATACACCCAATTACATTGAAAATCTAATTAACGATAAATATAATATAAATAGAAACTATTTCTAAGAAACATTATAAATTAAATTGTTGTTATCGTATTTACAATGAAACGGCAATAATTTTATCAGTATAACTGTTTATCTTGATGTCTTGGTACCATTCGGAGAGCTCCTTTCCCCCGGCCTTGACGTTATGACCTTTTTATTCGCAATACGATAGCTACTGCAATAAGCCACTTACTCATCCATCTTACCTGAGTAAACAACACTTTATAATAATATTTGTTTTGTAAATGCAAATTATCAAGTCCTTAATGTTAATGTGGTATGTATTGTTTTTTGTATAAACCACAGTTTGTTTACCTTCAAAACTCTAACCATTTAATATGTATTAGTAAAAGTAAAAACATGTATTAGTATGCTATTATTGATGTTATATAAAAAAAACTTTTGACCTCCAAATACTGTACATATTACAATACATGTAAAATACATACTCAACGGTAGAGTTACATTGAATACAATAACGACTCAAGAAATTCAGATGTTCAGTCCATCTCCTACATAAAAGTTCTAATCCAACATCTATACGACCAATCATAATATATTTGACTCCATAAAAATACACTATCATCCGAAGTTATTATAATAATATTCATATAAATAATATAAAAGGTTGTTAAAGTATTATATCAACGTTATAACAACATAAATTCAACGGCTGGCGCGGCCTGTATATAATCACATTATGTCCTACAGTAGCCGTTCTCCATAGAATTGTGGGCGTGCAGGTGTAGACAACCTTTGGCTTTTAGACATTAATTGTAAGCACTCAATTTATTTTCTATATAAAAATGTATGATATAATCATTCATTCGATATCTAATTACATATAATTAACATCTTGTATAAATGTATAAAAAAACTAGGACTGATAAATAGATGATTAATATTCATTGTCTGCACTAGATAGGTACTATCACACGATACTAGTTGGTATATTAACGATATAAGTTAAGTAACTTATTATAATGTTAAATATATTTTATTAATATAGTGTTCTTCAAAAACCACTAATTATTTTATAAGTTACTTATGAACATCTGTAAACATTGAAAACCAAACTTATACGAGTTCTTCAAACCTTTCAAATTAAACTTCACGTCCCAAGCATGGAAACTTAACAAGTTTCGATTTAGCAAAAGGTCTTGTAGGCAATTTCGAATTTAATCGAATTCTAATATTATAACAATAACCTTCTACATAACCTCCGTTCATTGAATCTAAGTCTGAGCCAATTTAAAGCTTTCGTCACCATATTCATGAAAGTCGAGACATATATTTTAGTTTCAGACTTAATCAGCCTACCCTTTGAATTGATCATCATATTACATTCAGGATTTGATCTTTAAAGGGCAATATAATATCCCACGTATAAACCGTAGGTACGTTTAATTTGCATGATTAACTAAACGTAGTTATATATAGACAACTATTTTACTGACCTATGTGCCTACATAATATGTATTATTTTAGGTATCCAAATTGGCAGCGATTGGTGTTGATAATTTTAATTAATAATAATTATATTGTTAAATCTATTTCATGTGAATGTATAATAAAATCATATACTTGAATCTCGAACTACCCTCACTAGATAATTTAATATCTACCTGTAACTATCATGCTCTAATACTAAACTACAAACTTTGTTCAAGTTGCAGTTTGAAGCGACTGGCGCAAGCAGGATCTATTAAATGCTTAAGGCAATAAATATAACAGAGCTACGGGAGCCTTCTAAATGAACCCCATAGCTATTATTTAATAAGTAAATGTTTTCCTTATTACAATATTTATTACCGCTGAATACGGTAAACTACTTACCTACACATGACAAAGATTTGATGGTCACTTATAACGCTTGCTTATAAATAAAAAGTAAAAGCATGCAACATTTTTTATGAAAAAAAATCATGATCCCAATTCTTTAGTGGTATTTAAACCTTTAATTAAAACACTCATGTACAGTATAGTTTATAAATGAATATTTAGGCTTTAATCTTAATAATGAATTGGGCAGTAATTCTATATAATATTATGGATATACTATAACAGTTGCATTAAGTAGGGAAATTATTATTATATTAAATTCTAGGATTTCTCGGGTAGGTATACATATATAATAAAACATGGAACAAACATATTAAAACAAACATTTTAAAACACATGATCAGGTGTTTAAAAAAAATATATGTTTGAGTTTAACAAAACTTTTGTTGCACAACACACGATGCTAAAAATTGCTAACTTTTTAAATAATAGACAACAAGTTTCTACACTACAAATGAAACGAATACATTTCTTTGTAGTACAAAGACCCTACATATGCACGGGGAAAATCCCTATAAGATAAGGCCATATTCTAGGATTGATGCCACACAGCCGTGTGCTATAAAGACATATCAATCGTTAATATTTCTTAGTACAAGTATGTAGATGTAGATACTACAAATAAAAACCTATTAATTTGACACAAACATCGGTATGTTTTCAATTAATACTATTATCTATTGATATTATACCAAGAATATATAAATCTTGCATTGAAACTCATAAATTACTGACATTTATTAAATTATTATCAGACGTCAATATAACTGATATGTCTCCTGGAAAATGGAATTGATAGGTATTTAATTATTTCTTATAGATTGTTAATATGTAATAAGAAAAGAACCACACCCAGCACTCATCCTTGTAGAACTCCAGTCTGAATTTAAGACAGAGTATATTAATATTACTTTCAATATTTGATCAAATTTTTTGCAGTATTTTCGTCTTTAGGTTATTTTTATCATAAGCCTTATGTTTAAAGCATTCTTAAATTATTTTAGAATACAAAGAGTCAAGGGTTATTTACTGTATCTAGAAAATCCCTATTTTAGAATGACAGTATAATCAAGTATGTCAAAAGTGATGTTATTTAAATACAGCACTGCTTTATTGCCTTTGTACTTATCTCATCAAAACCCACGGCTTGGAGTTATTTAAAGATTTTATTATACACTTTATTTCGTTACATGTAAGTACAGTGATTTAAAATGTAGAATTAGTTGAATAAGACTTGTTAATCACATTAATGGTATATTTCGCTTTTGTTAAAGATATAATAAAGTAGTTGCAATGTCAAATTGGTTGATAAAATTATTATTAATGATTGATTTTCTATGATCATAATTAGATACTATTACTTTGTTGCTCATAATTTATTATTCTACCATTTTATATTTATCTTCTTTCTTTTACTAATGATATTTTATTATTGATTTTCTTAGCTTTCTTCATACCCTGCTTTTGTCTTAGCGTTGTAGCTTAGTTGTGGTAATTATTTGAGGAATTTCCGTAAAATACTTGTAGTGTAGGAATGTGTAAAGTGTTCTTAATCTCTTGTTCTTACAATTTGGTCTCAACCTTTGTTATCCATCTCGGTTTCTGTATCGTTTAGAAGTTTTTTTTATAATTTCTGATGTATGTTAAAATGGAATAAAAAAATATGTTTCATTAATATACCTTTACCTATTACCTATTTACCTATTGCCTATATACCTTGTGTATTGGGATGGATTCTTGACATGTATGTTTTCGGAGTTAAAAAGTTAACTTATATTATTTAGTATTGGTAGGGTAGGGCGGGGCTAGTTGAGCAGTTTTTCACTTAATCGGTTATAGTTCCTCAACGATAATTCGTAATGGCTTATGATGCATACTGATGGACGAGTAATTTATCCCTTAGCTTAGTTTCCATAATAATTTATTTCTAATAAGTCGAATTTGGAAGCTACATGTATTTTAATGCAGAAAGTCAAGTATGCTCAACTTACCCCATATGTGAGGTAAGTTGAGCAAGGGTATGGGGCTAGTTGAGCACTTAGAAAAATTACCCAAATCATAGGTCCTATGTTAGGTAGACTTACAATAAAATTCCATCTTGATAATTAACTTTTATTTGTAAACTTATAGTGACAAAACATCAAATCTAAAAGTAGATTTCTTGGAAAAATAAGGTAAAAATAGAATCTACAAAACAGCAACGTTCCTAGCTTAGCTTAACTATTAGAATCAGACTTTAATATTTGTGTAATTATTTTCAACATAGCTTATAAAATATTTTTTTTAAGAAATCATTGAGTCACGTAGGCCATTCTTTTTGGGCCATCTTATTTACAGTCCAAGAGGGTGGAACTTTATTGCCACATGCCAGCACTCTCAAAGGCGACGAACGTCTTTTGGAGAATATCCATAGAAGATTGATACCGTTTGTAACAAGTATTTTTCAAAGAGTCTGCATGCGTGGCAGAAAATACTGACCTCGGCGTTGCATAACCCATGGACGTATCACCTTCATTTAATTTCTTTAAAAACCTTGATAATGTCATCCGTTTGATTCCAAATTATTTGGCAGTGGCATAGCCACTTTTTCCCTCTTCACTCATAGCTTTGGCAGCCCCATTTAAGTCTTGACTAATATGGGAATCTCTAGTAGTCTTTTTTTTATAAGTCCTCATGGTAAAAAAAAAAACATTTTTTTTTCATCGTGGGGATAGTCGGGCAACTGTAGCTCAACTAACCCTAACCCGAAATTTTAAAGCAAAAGTGAATTAATAAAAAACTGGTTAGAATTATATCCAGATTCTCTATAAATATCAAAACTGCAACAAATTTACCTTAGATTAATATTTGCCTGATTGAAAACGGGTGAAATTTGAGTATCACAGACAAAATATCCCGGCTTAGGATGATTTTACTTTTTAATAACAAAATAAACAATGCGCTTGGGTACTTTTCTCGATCGCCCAGTGGCTACTTTTGTTATAGGGATGAGTTCCTTTCCCGGAACCCCTTCTTTTCGCTATATGTTGCGTTCGCGTGCGGTGGATAGTTTTCGAGATATTTTGATTGATCAACTTACCCATACGCTCAGCTAGCCCCGCCCTACCCTACCTACCGATCATTTGGTACAGTTGCTGCCAGTGAGGTTGGTAAAGTATATATGTATATATTATATATCAGTCTAATAACTATATCAACTTAAAAATTACTTTATTCGATCAAAACTTATAAATAAAAAAAAAAGATATTAACAAACACAAGTTTTCCTTAATATTTCTATACTAAAGTCGTTTCTTTCTTGATTAATAATCCAATGTAAAATCTTAAGTTTAACCATTAAGCTTATTTATGTTTAAACTATAAGTAAATATAGGTACAATGAAAAAATATTAAAATGAACAGGATTCGAACCTGCGACTGCTGGGAAACCTATCTATTGAGTTACCGTATCGCTACTCGCCTCGATGAAACTATACTTTATATAAAATTGTCTTTTTCGTGATGAAGGCGACATCTATTAGACTTCTTTCGAATTAACGAATGTTTCTAACTTTGCACAATATGAATAGTGAGATTGTTGCCACAACCGGAATTATTGTCCGGAATAAACTTATAGTTTAAAGACATTTGTAGCAATCTAAAGTTTATTAAAAAAAAAACATCAAAATACTTACATTTTTAAATTATAATTAAGAGTAGATTAACAACAACAAAGCTTCATTACCTACACAATAAAAACGAAATAGTAAATAATTCCGGGAATAAAAAGTTTAAAGTAAACACGTTTTAATTACAATATCAAAGGCAGTGTTCCGGGACAATCCCAATATACTTGAAGCCACAGATTAAATGAATTGGTGGAGTAATAATATTTTGTTTAGAAGATCTTCAAATAACCTATATGTTTCTACCACATAAACGAATTTGTGAATAATAAATATCAAGTAAATAAAGGTGTATACCTAATGGCAAAATATTTGAACTTGTCGACATTTTTTAGTATATTTCTTTTCACAAATGAATTTTAATTTCAGATTTAAACTTACTTCTTTTTGCCGTAATTTATTGTTATGTAGGTATATAACTACTTATCAACTGGACAATCAGTGTCTAACATTGTTCGTTTAAAAAAAATCCTAATGCATTCGAAACGTTCCAGAGCCTCTAACTCCAGTGTTGAATAAGAATGAGGTTAAATTGGATCATGGATAATATACATAGGTACACGTTCGGTCACATGTGTTCGTGTTTTCGACTTATGGGAAAAAATACTATACCATTGCCTCGTCCTATATTTATTGCCTCTAGTTATTTTGTTGTGGATGCTCTATTTAAATATTTATTTGGGTCAACCACACCAGTATGTAAAAGTAGGCTTGTTATAAAGTATATTGTTGATTTTAAAAGTACTTAACTGTAAAACTCCCACACAGGAAGCAGTTTATTTTTAAAGCTTATGATTAAATTGGACATTTTTAACATATGAATTTGCAACAATTTGTAATTTAAACTATTTGTCGATGTCATAAATACTATAAGCAACAAATTGCATGTCTTAATTAGTGTTAATTAAAGCGACTTTAAACATTATGAAACTAGAATATTTTGTAGTAAAATTTCCGTCTGCGAATCCAGTCAAGGCAAAAAATAATCACTACCGATTCCAAAGTATGGCAGAAATTTGCTCCGACACGCACGCCCAAGTGAGCGGCCCCTTTATTTGACAGCAAATTAATAACCGCCGGCGATACCGGAAAGTCTTAACGCGTAGCCGCAACGATCTGAACTCGACTTTATAATAAAAGCAATAAAGTCTTAAGTAAACATTTATTGCGATATAAATATCCTTTAGCAATTTTAATCCTTACGGTTCGCGACATTAAAGCGTAAATCGAGCACCGGAACGAAGTTAATAGGATGTAATTTATCCAGGTTAAAAAGCAGCGTTGCCGCTTTGCGTGAGGTTAGAGTGAGACGGATGTCGGCCCGTTCTCGAGAGAGGAGGACAACCATGTTTTTAAGATTTCGTTTCGTATGAGCCGACGGGCCGGCACATCGCGGGCGCGCCGCCGACGCCGTATTGTGGGAACGAGGTGCAATCGCAAATGTCGTAAACGCCATTTCTCATTAATTTTCAGGAAGACGAGAAATTCTCTTATTGCTCGCCCTCGGTAAATAGCTTTCAACTTGTTTCACGCTTTCCGATCGGAGGCCAGCGGTTTGACAACGCTATTGCATTAGGAATTACGGTTATTTATTCGAGGCGCTATCGTAGCTAATTGATTGATACATTTATTTATAAACAATCTTTTAATACTATTTATATCTCAAGACAGTATTTGCATGGTAAAGTCATAAAACATAGATTAGGTTCCTATCCTTGGGTAGAAATGAATATTTAAATTTTGTTTACATTACTTGAATAACAGACTAAAACATATTAGCGGTTAAACAGTTCGGTATCATAAAATTCTGAGCGGATATTTAAAAACCAATTTTCTTTTTTAATTGTTTAAATAATAACCAGTGGTAAACCAGTCTTCTGGGGAAATAGACTTAATCTTCTGGACCCAAGAGACTTATCTTATATTAGAAATAAATAGAAGTTGTTAGGTGTTACTAATATTGAATATCAGTATCTATATTTTTTGGGAAAACAATATTCAATATCAGTTGATACTTTATTGCTTCTAACCTGTATATTTAAAAAAAAAAAAAAATTGTTCACAACAAATTTGTTCTTGACCACATTTCATACAAAGACCATGACCTGTATTAACACATTCTTTTGATATCAAAATTCCTGTTCTAAAAGTGAACTTTCAGTTTGGTTTGGTTTGGTTGTTGTATTGTAAGATATTATTTTAAATTGTAATAAAAAATATTTATGGCTTTATATAAACGTTTATTTTACTTTCTTCAGTCGCTCAAATTCTTAGAGCAAGTCAGATAACAGCAGTCTAAATATATACCTATACTTAAAACAAAATTGTAAAGGCAATACATATTAACATTTAAGATAAATACAGAAGTAGGTACCTAATATACTTGTTGTACTTTTATAAATCGTTTTCGATGTATTATTATATTATTATTTATATTTTTCTGTAATGTGTAGAACAATAAAAGTATTATTATTATTATTATTATTATATACATACAGAGTTATGACACTCATGCAACAAAATATAAAGCGAAATGGAGGATAGACATAGAGCTGGCTGTTGTTTGTATCTCAAATCTAAATTTAGTCTACTTGATTAGATACCAAATATCTGTTAGATTTTTAAAGATAATAATAATTTAGTAACAATTATATCTATAGAAGCCTACTTAAACTAAAGGAGGTCATAGTAGGTAGGTACCTCTTGACCTTAAGAAAAGTTACTGAAAGTCTTATAACTATCGTCTAAACAATTTTGTACATACATATTTACAAAATAGTTCTTAAAAATAACTTAAATTCCAATATTTATAACTAAAGAAATTTTAAAGTAATTTTAAAATAAAATATTTTATGAAAAGCATAACCATTGTACTTTTTCTCACTATTTTATCACAAAGTGATAAACAGTTGCAACAAAATATTAATTGCTGCAACAGAATATTAATATGTTTATTACGATATTAATGTACAATAACGCTGAGTGACAAATTAGTGATATTAGTAACATTACCAGCTGTTGTTTAAATATCATTCTTGGCCACAACCAGGACGTGAAGGAATGAGGAAGCTTTTCACTTTTGCAGCATAAATTATTAATATCTATGAATACATAATTTATGTATCAAATGTTAAGTTTATTTTAAATATTATAGAATAGTTGATTTGATAACTCGCTTTTATAAGATTATACTGTATAAGTTACATTGCATTTAAATAAAGCTTAGTAGGTATTGTATATAAATAATATTATATATTAAACCTTAACTATATTTCAAGTTAAATTACATTAAAATAAAGCTTAATAATATATATAAATAATATCATACATTAAGCCTTAACTAAATTATCGTTAAATTGCATTAAAATAAAGCTTAGTAGGTATTGTATATAAATAATATTATACATATTTAACCTTAACTATATTGAAGTTAAATTACATTAAAATAAAGCTTAATATTACATATAAATAATATTATATATTAAACCTTAACTACATTATAGTTAAATTGCATTAAAATAAAGCTCAGTATTGTATATAAATAATTTCAACCTACATTATATTGAGGGCAATGGTTCAGGCAATGGTGTGAATACAATGCTATACAATATTACAATTTTCCAATGCAATAGTTCTCGAGGTGTCATGTTTTTGTCAATAAATGTCTGTTTATGTAATATCATTAAATACGTAACTGTTTTAACTGAAAAACAATATTCTATACAATGGAGACAAATATAATTTAATATAGTTTTTTTTTTATAATAGGTACGTAGTCCAAACTCTCATTACATAATAATATACAAAATGTAATACAATGGATACTCCTTTTGTTTAAACGACAAAGCGCCTTGATGTCGCAAACAAAACTTTTTGATTGTAAGATGCCAAAATGTTCAAAAATTCTTTTCATATCTTCTTTAATATAAATATATAAAATAGCAATTTTCTTTAAAAAGAAAACACTTCCAGATACTTCTAGAACATGAACTGGAGAACTATAAAAATTAAAACTAACATATATCTATGTTTGAAAATATCTTTAAACATGTATAGCCATGTTAAGCTTATTTAAATTTATATAAATAAAGAATGAAAAATAAACCGATACGGGCAGGGATTCGAAACCGCGAACCCGCGACTACTGGGAAACCGTCTACTGGGATACGGTAGCTCAGTTGGTAGAGCGACGGGACGGTTTCCCAGTAGTCGCGGGTTCGCGGGTTCGAATCCCTGCCCGTATCGGTTTATTTTTCATTCTTTATTTATATAAATTTAACATATATCTACCCTATATATATATTAGCATATATTAAAAATACATATTTGTACCAGCACATTAGGGGTAAAGCTTGGACACAAGTATAGAGTTTTTTATTGCACTTGCCGAGACAGCCTTAAATGGTCCGAGCCTCCCGCTGGCTTTGCGAGACAGATAGAAAGGAAGATTAGAAAAAAAATACGATATCCGGGTATTTATTACAAAACAAGATATCATTAAGACATCATAATAAATATTAAACATGTTTTATGAGAATCTTATTTTTTTTATTACAATTTAAAAAACTGTCAATTCTTTGTAATAGGTACATTGTTTTAAGGCCCTTTTTTTCAAAATCTGATGAACACTAAAACAAGTAATCACAGGTAATATATTAATAGTTAATATTCAGTAATTGTTAATAATTATTATCTGTTAAACAGAGTATTTATATATCCAACCAATAATGCTTCTATTTCTATGACAATATGCATTCAACTATTCATTGAGTAACATTCCATTGGTTATAGATAAGGGCCCCTGGATACAACAAACAACTTAATTCAAATACAGATCTAAACTCGTTTAATATGAATTTTGATGATTCATCACATGACTCACGATAGACCCCGAAACGACGGACATGCGGATCATCAAACTCTTTTATTAGATTATATATTAAATATCTTAGAAACCGGTTTCTTTATAAGTAAAAGATATCCTTTTTATGATTATTAATCGATACTAATTTTAAAAAGATAAATTATTGACAAGAATAAATTAATAATTACAAAGAGACATAATATTTATTTATTTTTTAAAGATAAATTATTGTCAATATCAAATTAATAATAACAAAGATAAAACATAACAAATTTTAAAAAAAGATAAAACATTGTCAATATTAAATTAAGAATAACAAAGATAAGCTAATGTATGTAGAATGCCTCCAGTTTTATTAAATAGATCCATTCTAGTTTCATACATGATTAATGTTCCCTGGTAATAGTTATTTCGTTGACCTTTTCAGACAACGCTCTGAATAGAGCGACTGAAGAATGAAAAATACTTTTGACATTCGCACTAAATCTGCTATAACACATAAAATATGTATCACGGTTATAATAATGATTAAAACATCATAAAAAATATTATTAATGTAATTAATATTTAATATCTAACATAATAATAATCTCATAATAAAATTAAAACTGTCTGAGAAGTGTTAATTTTTAATGATGCTTAATTTTGTTTATATTAAATATATTAATATTAATTATACAGATAATAATGACGTCGTAATAAAAACTGTCTAAGATTGTTTTTTTAAATTTTTTATTAAATTATTTTTATAACTCACATACCTAATAATTTTATAAACTATCTACAGATAATAAAACTGTTTAAAATGTATTACTTTTTAATGAGGCTTATTTTTTATTTATTTATTGCTAGATAAATATTAATTGCCTGTATTATAAATCTGTGGTGTTTTTAAAGCAATTTCTTTATTTGACTATTTTATAACTGTCATAATAATAATATAAAATATGTACAGATAATAAAAACTGTGTAGAAAATGTAATGCGTGTGAACCCCTTTATTTGCATATTAGTGAGTCCGGACACGAGATACATTTAGTCAATTAACCTAAACCCTAATAAACACCTGCACAACACATAGCAATTAGTGTCACAGGCGGATGTGAACTTATGGACGTTATTATATTTTATTGTTTATATATTTAAAATAATTAATTTAATCTACAATTAATAATATTCCTAGAATAATTTAATCTATTCAAAACAAAGTATAGAATAAGCGATTTCATTTTAAAGTGTTATTTTAAAATGGAATCGCGTAATATAATAAGTTTTGTAAAATGTTTTTTTAATAACATCAAAGTGGATATTTCTATGAAGAGTGGATTCCTATGAAGTATGTCCCGACACTGGAATAGTGTTTTAAGATTCCGAGAAAGTTTTGATTATTAATTCATGACTCAGACGACCTCAGTGCAAATACTATGAATATATAATGAAAATAAGTGGAAATAGAAAAACAACTACTAATGAAAAACACTATTTAACATGTAACATGATTTGTTATCATTATCGGGAACTTTTTATTTAGAATATTTATTACTTTAACCACCGGTTTCTAATAACCATAAAATAAAAAGTGTTTCAATTGTGCCATTACCAAGAGGTATTCATTATTATTATTTATAATTTATTTTATTATATTTAATTTAAAAATGATTATACATATTAGACAAAGGTAGGTATATAGAGTATATATTGGAAATATAAATCATCTTTAAAGACAACCCCGTCTTTGACACCCGAGACCTAAGGTTGAGATCGGTTCCAATTAAAAACGGTTCAACCAGTAATTATTATAGATATTTGGTTTCATAAGGTTTTATCAAACCACGAATACTTAAACCTCAAATACGGATACAGGAGATAAGTTTATTTAGGCGGTATTCTATAACGGATGTCACGGTCGAACAGCTGACAAGGTTGAATTTAATACATGCTTTAAACATTATTTAATATTGTTATTTATAGAACGGGTAACAGAACAATACAATAATTCAGAAGAAGCCTAATAGATGTCAGCACCGTTCAGATAAAAACGACTTATATAGAATGCTTAATTCAGCGAGACGGGTAGCGATACAGTAGCTCAATTGGTAGAGCAACTGAAGGGTTTCCCAGAGTTATCGTATCGGTTTATTCTTAATATTATATTTATTTTAAAAAAAATATAAGCTAACATGGCTATACACGTTTATAGATATGTTCAAATAAAAAACTTTATAGTATAAAAAAAAACCTAAATCACTAACAAAAACGTAACCATTAAAGTAACTCAGTAGACGGTAGACATAGGCATTACTAACAGTGCATTGGCCGAGGAGCAATAAACTACTCATTCGCAGGTATGAACAACTGTGCCCGTAATGCAGTTTGTAATCACAGAAAGAAAATGCTTTTTTAAATCATTGCTTGAACTATTCAATAGAAATATATTACATTTCTTAATGGCGTTAAGATACCTTTTTACCATTACTATTAAAGCAATGAGGATACAACACAATGTCTGACTTCTTTTTTAATTTCATACAGACTAATCAGGTATTTCCCGTCTATCATTCAGCGTCCGTTTCGCATAATATTATGTATCTTGTATATGATGTAATATGAGCTTCGCTACCAGCTGTTGGGTAGCCACTTATTTACCACTTACCTAACCTAAAAAAATAAGGTTTCTTAAAATGAATCCGATGTAATCAAGACATTGCAATGCGTCGAGAGTAAACTCTAGGCAATTATAAAGCTGGCGACACACTCGGAGGTCACGTTCGCATGCCATTGTAGGCCCACTTCCGGCATCACAAGCCCACGCAGCGCATGCGGTCCAGACAATGTGGCACTAAATTAGATAAATACGCCGATATGTTTAGCATTGAGGATGTTGAATACATTTTAGCAGCGAATTGAGATGAGTATAATCTATTGCATTAGACGAAGGACTTGTTTATAACAAATATGTATTTCCATAGCTAAAGCAAACTCACCCGTAAGCAAAACTTACAGCCGTTTTAATTCACGGTCTATTCATACTATAAAAAACGTTAGTATCAATATCGTTCGTAATATTTGGATATAAAAAGTTTCATTAATAAATGTAGCAGTTTCATTACGAGACCGTTCTCAGATGTTTTGTCCGCTTTGAATACTATCACGTTCCGATCGTCAATTGATCGTCGCAGTACCGTGGGAAAATATATAGAATAACCGTGAAGGAAAGTACACAAACTTCAATCGCAAAAAAAAATACAATTTCAATTTAAGTGAGCCTAATCGTTGCGATTAACTTAGTTTTCAATATTACTTCAATTAAATATTACTTAAGTAAAATTGTCCTAAAAACTTAATCGTAAATAATAATCAAATTAGACCATGAAAATAATACCAAGAAATGTTAAATAGAAAAAACATTTATTCAAAATTGTTTTAAAAATATGAAGTCTAGACCGTATATTGTAACTAATACAATCAACAGCTGACCATGGTGTACAGGCGAGGGGTCAATAACACCGCAACGCAAGGTCACACCATATGCTACGTGACTATATTTAGGGTATGGTTAGTTTTACTTTCTGTCTCGAAATACTTGTACATTTTATATAACGGTAGTAAAATTTGCTACATTAAAGTTAATAGTAGACGATGGAGTATATAGTTCACATTAACTTTAACATAGTCACTCCAAGTGCAGTAATTAATGTAATTTACGGTATGTTCATTAAGTATTTAAATAAAAATTATATTTATTGCTATAATTTGTTTCTTTATGGCTTAAAACCCAAAACAGCTGCTAAAGCCAAACTTACTTTCCTGGACAAAGGTGTACGAAAACAAAAGCTTACCTGAAACAAAAAAAAAATATAAGTGAGGTTTTTTTATTTAATTACATATTATAAGGTTAAGGCATATAAAATCTGTTAGTGTTTGTCTCTTTGGTAAATCTAAAGCTGGTTTTTGCTTAAGCAAATTATTAAAATATATTTTATAGATAAAAAGAAAACCTTCAAAATCTATTTCTAAGTAAAATAATGTTTTTATATTCAGTGTTGCTAAATAGGTTCACGATATTAAGCTCATAAATCATAACGTATACACCTTTGTCGACACTTTCATCACATTATTATGTTAAAAATAACCAACATGTCATAGTCATATATCTTACTACTAATAATTTATTTTACAAAAAATATATTTATTATATTTTAGTATATTTTACACAGTTCCTTAACACATGTATATTTAACAAAATTGTAACAATGTTTATTGAGTGTGTCAAATGATTTATAGTGTCTTTAAAAAGTGCTTAAAATTGTCTTATTATTGTTGTAAAGAAAATCGTATCTAAATCGACTTATCTCTTGAATGGCATTTATCCATCTCTATTTGTGATAGGTACACGTAATAATGATTTCCTATATCATTGTTGTAATGTGATATTTAAACATATTACATAAATACACAGATGCTGAATTGTTTACTTCTACGGTAACACGACGCGATGCTAAAAACGCATACCGTGCGTCCTCAATAACTCCCTAACCTTGCTCAATTAACATTGCAATAACATTGACTGTGAATCTGTGATTCATATCGATAAAAAATGTCTACCTCTTAATTATTACTATAATTTACATGTTAGAAAATATTATGTTTGCTGATATCAGCATTTTATAAGATCTTTTATTAATTTAATATGGATTCTATTGATAATAAACCGATTAAGCCTATTAATTGCCTATTCGGCTCTCCATTATGCCTGTTTACACCGAACACAAGCTCATAAATAACTATCAATACATTAAGTATCGTTAAACACACAAGCCTTAAACCAACCGCATTATATTTAAGCTAAAACGGGATATATATAAAATATGTAGGCCAAATATCGGGTTAAAAATATATAAATACCCTAAGGCTTGTAATTTAATAACTTAGTCCACATAACTTTCATGTTACAGAGAAGCCGTGTTATATTCGATGAATAATATATAATTGTCGGTTCTAAAGAATATAAACAAGTCTGTGTGCGCAATGTAAAACGTATTTATCTATATGTCGACACGCGACCGTTGACGATGATAAAGCATTGTCAACTCTATGTTAATAGTAACTAAGTGCTATATCATGTGACACGCGACTCGCGGATAACGACAAGGTCGAATGAATACGTAATTACTAAATTTTATGATAATGACGGCGACGTCTTATCGGCCTTGGCTGAACTTTCAGGAAAACTCCACAAATCCGTGACCTCCGAAGTGATCAGATTGACTGTGATGGCCTTAAGTTAATAAAAATAATAGAAGTAACAGAGGCAAGTAAAAAAACGTACATTATGAAAGATCCAAATTGAGGTAGGTATAAAATAAAACTTTTAACATCAACAATAATCATTAAATATTCGAATAAAAAATATCGAATATAACCTTACTATAAAAACGAACGTCAAGTACCTACCTTCATACTACCCTTCTGATTTTTGAGTAGCAGGTAGATACTTGATGCTCTCATATGTGTATTTCAAATATAAATCCGGTCTAGACCGGATCTATCCGGTCAGCTGGTAATGGCTATCAAAGGATAACCCTTCGCTATTAAAATGCAAAGTAACATATTTCATCTAATAATGATATACTTACTGTAACAGTTTGAAAGTTCGCTATGATTTTATAACGACTTTATATTAGGATCTAAAAAGTAGAAAAGTAGACTAATTGAAAATAATTGAATATTTAACATAGTAAGCTTTGTTTTTATTGAGATGTTTATGGAACAGAATAAATATATGAAACTACCTTTTAACGGTGATGTAGTTTACAAGTCATTGTCAGTATTATTATTTAATTTTAGTTTTTTATTAGTTATAATTTATGAATGCATGTAGGTAAATTTTATGACAAGTTAATCGTATTCCATAACATGACCTAGATCCATTTATAAACAATTTAATTACTTTAGTTATGCGCCTACGCAACTGCTCGAGTAAGTAATATATTATTACTAATTAGATACAGATTCAGCCAATCAGACGAGATGACTAACAGATCTATAATTATTTAATGTGCCAGTAAACACTGAAGCGGATTATACACTTCAAGAAATAGGTTTTATTGCTCAAAGTGTTTACGTTTTGTGGGAATTCAAAAGTAATTGGATATGTATTTAAATAAGACGAAAAGCAATATGATGAATTAGGTATTTTTTCAAGCAAAGTAAATTTTCTAATATCTAGCGACATCTAGTGAGTATTTTACTAGTACAATAAAAAAACCGCAAGATGTCATTTCATCGAACATGTTTAGGGCTGCTACTGTTATCTATCTTATTTAGTGAAGAAAAACATCGAAAAAAAACGGTATGGATAAAATGTATAATATGAATTAATTAATTTAATATTATTATATAATATGCATTATTAAAATTGTTGTTGTGAAATAAATTGAAGCCTCTTAAAGTATTCGTAAGCGACACTATTCCGGGGAAACCGGAATTGATGGCAGCCCTAAGTGTTACGGAGATAAAAGTAAAAGGAGCATTTCTTTAGTGGAGGTCAACAGTTACGCTGTTTCCCACACTATGAGTTTATAAGCGATATTTTAGTCTTGTTACTTTGTCTGTGTAAGTACTTTAAGTTACTTTTATCAGTTACTTAATCGGAACGCTATTCAGTATTCCGTTGATAATAGTAACGGAACATTTCGAGTTTAAATATTAATGTGAGAATTTTTTCACGTTATATGCAATAATGTGAAAAGCATTAAAAATTACAGTGTATTATTTCGATAATATAAAAGCTATTAAAGATTTCACTCATACGATAAAGATAATTAATAATTATATATAGTGACTATATTTTTTACTATATTCTGGACTAATGTTAATATATCAGTTATTTGTAAACCTATAGAATTTAAATTACTTTTTTATCTGTAAACTAGACGGAAACTTCAAAGAATACAAAGTTGTAACTGAACTTACGAAATACAAATCTATGTAATTCCTTACAAAGATATATTCAAAGTTTGTATGTTTTATCCTATTTTGACCTAAATAATAGAAGAGTACACGTGTAGGGGCTCTCCCCTCTGTCCCGAGTTAAACTAGCCGTGCGGTGAGGTAACCAGATATCACTAAAACGTCATTGCTTCTACAGTTTACAATAACATACCAAGTAATGTTTAAAAGTTCCTTTTTTTAAGATAATGTTAACAATTCAAGATTAAATTATCCTAATAATACCTATTATTAATGTGAAACACAGATGGACAAACTAAGCAACTCTTTTCTCTATTCCACGTGAACAAAGACAAACGCAAAAGTTAGTATAAATACAATACGTCTATGTCACTACAACCAAGTCCTGTAACTGCAGTAATAAAACTTATACTGTCTTCATAAAAATACTGTTGTTAAGTTTTCACATATATTATAAATATTCAATATAAATTTCTCTCCCACAGATCGTATTCGTATATTTTTCAGGGAATATTTATTTAACAATTTTGATAAGCAAAACATTACCAACGCGTTTAATATAGACAATATCAAATATTATAATTGTCCCCGATGTTGTGACTGCAATATATAACTGAATTATTTATTATGCGATTCCGTATGTTAATAGTCAAAGCCACTAATAATTAAATATGAACGTTTCGTGTCAATAATTATATTACCAATAGGTGTCACGCAATAATATCTCTACAAAATTAAAAAAACACTAAACTAGTAAGTATATTAAAAAGTCACTAAACTAGTAGGTATATTAAAAAGACAGTAAACTAGTAGGTATATTAAAAAGACTCTAGTAACTAGGCAGGTATTTTAAAAAGACACTATTAACTAGGCAGGTATTTTAAAAAGTATGTGAGTATATTTTTGATTATGTAAAGCTGTTAATAACATCTAACAAAACGTACTTTCACTTTTTAATAATAACAGCATGTTAAATTTATCAAGTACGTATTATTTTTAACCTTTGCTCCTACAATACATAATTTTTTTATGTACCTACATACAATTGTTTAAGATACACTGATAGCTATCAAGAAGACCAGACGAATTTGTACATTCACGACATCCTAAAACGATTTATTTAAACCTGAAAGCTATAAATCAATGTTGATGAGCAATGAAAAATGTTTATTTTTAGCTTTTCGGGCAATGGCTTCCAAATTCTTAACAAAAGGTACATGCTATAAGTGAATTTAGTTTAAAATAAGAAACAATAACTACCTATATATTATATTATACTAGATATTAAGAATAAAGTTTCGAAAATATCTATAAACATGTATAGCCATGTTAAGCTTATTTAAATTTATATAAATATAGAATGAAAAATTCAACCGATACGGTAGCTCAGTTGGTAGAGCGACGGGACGGTTTCCCGGTAGTCGCGGGTTCGAATCCCTGCCAGTATCGGTTTATTTTTCATTCTATATTTATTTAAATTAAGAATTATGTTTATCTAAAAGGTCAATTGATAATATTGTATAAAAGATAAAGAAAAAAACAAATTGTGAGTTAAAAATGTGATTATAATTTACATGTATGTTTTTATTTAAATAAGATTCATTTGTTTATGAATTTATGTATGCATATATGTCTACATACTTTAAACCTTATTAAAAACTAGTAAACTCAACCTCCAATGGGATAAGACGAGGTTTTTGTTTACATATATTCGATTCGTATATGCATGTGTGTGAATTATTCATGTGTGTGTTCACCTACACATGTGTTTTGTCAACGTATTGTGCTTGTTACATAACATAAATATATCACAAAGACGTATCATAGATATTCACAACGTCCTTTTTCACATCTCATTACTGTGTGTCTATATTTGAAATAGAATAAACCAAAAATCAGTCTTATAATAAATGTAGTCAGAAGATCACGGAATTCACTTTCTCCAGTGTCGCTAGAAACATCGCAGACTCCTTTACCTAAGTTGACCCAGTTGGGTAACACGACATTCTAATACACGAATCCAATGGTAACACAAGTACAAGTTTTTATTAAAGAAACAAATTCAGAGAACATGTAAATATATAATATTATAAATTTGTTATAAATTATTATTAACAAATCATTTATAAACAAAACAAACATAAAAGCACAAAAATAATCATTTGTATCACTATATTAACATTCATTAAGGCGGCTTAGCATAATATCTAGTAACAATGGGCCCCTCGCAGACCCTCAACATTTTTGTCTGCTCACAAACAATAGAGAGAGTAACAAACCAGCGTTTACAAATACGAGTGCACCTCAACATATTACTTAGCGAACTCTATACTCTACAACGCTAGTCTGCTCTTACGTACGTTACGCAAAAAAAAAAACATTTTAATTTTACGTATGTATTTTTAGTGCTATTAAGACTAATGAAGAATTATTATCGTACGTATTTAAAGTAGACATTGTATCTAAAACAGAAACTCTACTAACTCGTAGTCAAAATTCTATCGAAATACTAAATAGAATCTTAACTTTCGTAAGATCAAAAATAACAATCACTGGCCCTCTATTTCTGCCCGCGACCGTGTTGTCTATAAATAACGAGCTATGATTACGATCTATTTGTATACATTGATTCATAGTTGAGGTGTTTCTAGACAGCCCTGCGTAATTGACTCTACCCTCGGTTTTAGGGATGACATCCTCTTTATCTATTTTTAAAATTTTATTTAAAGTCAAAATTTGTTTTTTTATATTAAAAAAATAATCTTAAACTTATATCACTACATAGTATAAAGCAAAGTATAAATATAATAGCATAGTATAAAGGGCGTGGGAAGCGCCCGCGTATGTCCCTATATCTGTATGTATATATGCTTAGATCTTTAAAACTGCAGTTTTTTTAATAGATAGAGTGATTCAAGAGGAAGGTTTATATGCACAAATATATGCTTAGTATATTAGAGAACCATTGATAATTGCGATATTACTAATACGATTTCTATTAATCGAGATAGATCAAAATAATGTACTAAGTATTGTATACCTTAAAATTGTCTACAAGAAAGTCCGCGATGGACATATTATCTCTTAGGGATATGCCACAATAACCAATTTTTATCCTTTACTTCTTTCTTACGAGAAATAATGGTTTATTTACGATGCGATTTTAAGCAATACAGAATTAATCCTTATCCAATTAAGTGTCTTAAACACATTTTTACATTTAATATGGAACAATATTTATTAACATATAATATTTATAACAGTTTTTTTTTTGAAGATATTACAAATTTAAGATAGGGAGATCGCGGTTGCGGCGGTACCGACCGACCGGAGCACTATGGTATGGAACTGTGTAAACCGTTTGTACATGCACATAGCTAACTGAATGTCTAATAAAATTAAAATAGAATATATTATTTTTCTTCTCTAAAACCAGACCCGCAAGTTGATAGTCAAAATGACGTCGATTGAGTAGCTCAGAATTCCTCAAGTTTACATGGTCATATTTTTATTATTTTCAATGAAAATCTTTAAGTGTGATACATGTAGTTAAAATGTGTATTAAGTACTCTGTTCAAAAAGTATTTAAATGGACGTTCAAGTAAAAACAAGAGAGGTATAAAAAAATTACAGTAGGTACCTAATATTGTATCCTTATTAAAAACTTTAAAAAGACTTTCGACAGTGAGCGATGTCTGTCAATATCGTAATTTTGATTGCATCACTTAAAACAAGTCATATAGAAGCCAATACAAAAAAAGGGAAAGGGGAATTGTTTTATTGCGAATTCAACGCGTGCGAAGCCGCGGGCAAAAGCTAGTATTCTATATTGTTTTGCCTGGTAAGTGTGAAGTGAAACTAATAATTGCGAGTAATAAAATCTAAGAACTAATTATATTGTGTAACATTACAAAAATATATTTAACATAATGGGACCACGAATGTAGGACATTGTATTGGTGCTAATTGTTACATGCGTAACAAATAGTTTAACAGAAGTACTAGAAAGTAATTAAAAAACAGCAATTAGTAGGTATAAATGTCATTTGTCCTACTTACAGCTAATACATAATAATAAAGACTGGACACTTGCCTCACTTGATAACACCGCATTAGTCATTAAAATGTCCGGCATTGTGAAACAAGAAACCAACTCAGAAAATTTCACATACATTATATCGGTTCACATGAACACAGTAATTGTATGTTTTGCAAAATTATTCTAAAATTAACGACGGAAACATCTTTTTGTTAGTTAATATGTATATTGTGAGCTAAAAACACTACATAATAGCCGTTTCGAATTTTAATTTTTGAACATTACAATTCTGGCAATGATGCTATTTTTTAAGAATGATTCCACTAAAATAGCTATAGAGGGTGTTCGTCTCTTATTAATTTGTTTTGACAAGTGAGGTGAAGAGTGTAACATATGTGCCTACGCTCAATTTAACCGGCTGTTGAAAGCCAAAGCCCGCTTCTCGCTGCGAGGGGAACGAGATCCTTACGAACTGTTCAAATTGAAGTCAACCATGTTTGTTTAAAAGTTACACTAGGTAATAGAGAAATGACTAGAATGGTGACAGTGACAAAAAAAAAAGTAAATATATTAACTCCTTTCACAGATTAAGAAGATCAAACCAAAAATACCATAAAAAAATGCACTTGAGTTATAAAAATGCAGAAGTATATTCTTTTGAAGACAGTCTTTTTGCGTCATTATGATTGTTGGCAGAGCTTAATTGTAAACAATTGACAAATGACAAGTTTATTTGTAAAGGTATGTTGTATAGGTATGTAATTATTAGTAAGATATTATTATTGACGTCATTCGTCTTTTACTTACAGCTAATAAAACCTAACAACCAGTGGTTCATTATGTTATATGTCTTTATAATTATAACATTTATTCATTATGTTATATGTCTTTATAATTATAACATCAAATATTGTAGTCCTGATCTCATAGGTCATATAGTTAGATAAGGAATTAAAAATATTTATATATATATATTAATATAAAAATTACTCATGATAGAATAATAGAAATAGGCTATAATCAACAATTTAAAACCACACTTTCCGATATTTTAATGTTCATGTTTTATAAATTCTATACCTATTATCGAAGCTATAGTTGACAAATAATAGTATGATAACTCATACGATAACATAAACACAACATACAGCTGTTATTTATACTTAATAACATTTTAATATTTATATATTCCATTGCATAATATGTTTTTTCGACAATCCAATGTAGATGTTTCTATTATTCTTTGTTGTTTAAGATACTGAAAAATATAGTGAGACATTTGGCCATTAATAGAAAATCCGTATTATTGATTTTGTGAACGAAATTACTGCTAAAAAGATAATTTTAAGGCATCCTTTAGATAATTTATCTACCAAGCTATGATCAATTAATTACTTCAATAACTGATTTATAATTAAGTATCAATTACTATCATAGTAGTGACATTTAGTTGTTCGAGGCAGCGTGTTCTACAGTTTAATGAATTATTACTTACTACCAGTAAAATAAGTATATTATAAATAATTTAACGCAACCTTCAACTTCTTAATAAAAGACCTTCTGACTTTAGCTTAATCTAATATTTAAAAAAATACAGTAAGTTAGATATTATTAAAAGTAATATATAAATATTTTTCTAACAATTTTGTTACGAATTTGGAGAGTTATAGCAGCCGTGGATTCCAATACGACCAACGGCATGCGGCCACTCCGCGATGTCTGAGCTGCGAGTCTGACCAGACTATTTCATAGCTATCATTGGTTTACATTGTTTGTATAATATATATGCGGTTATATAATATAATAAATTCATTAGATATTTAAGACGGTATAAGTTTGTAACATAATAATAATATCACTGGACAAATTACACAAATTGATCTAATCCTTAAGTAAGGAAATTATTTTTGCATGTGTTAAAGGTGATGGACAAAGATACAAATACAAACAAATACACATTATAAATACTTTGAATATAATTCATAATCGACCAGACTCAAAAACACATCATCTATGCCGATGGGTATGTGATGACATACATGCCTGTCCCTGTCTGGAATCGAACCCGAACCTCGAATGTAACGGGACGGTTAAAGTTTAACCAGTTTATGTTGAATTAAATATTTAATGAATATAAAACGTTATAAAATAATTCTAGCTAAAAATCTATGTATATTATTATAATAAAGCTGAAGAGTTTGTTTTTAGTTTGGAAGCCTACAACTCGTCGCATTTTTTTTTTTTAGTTTATAGAACAGCCCATTTATTAAAATGGTTATAGGCTTCATAACTTCACAATACGACCATTATAACTAGTATTAGTAAATGCCTTTTATAAAAAATAAAGCAAAATATTGGAAGTGCGTCGCATAAAAATGTGACAGGTGCGAATAAACATGCAGTTTATTAACACTGAACTTATGGTCCTAACATGAACGCGCTTTTTAATACCACGCATAGGAAGTTATGGACAACAGTTAGTCTGAGAAACAACTACAATTATTATTAATACCTACATATATGAATGACCCTTGATGTATTATTTATTACGTTTACACCAATGATACTATAATGTATAGTGATTATGGTAGATTCCATAGTAAATATGCAGTTGAAAGTGCAAAATTCAATATTTATTTTTCACAGATAATATTAGAAACACATAAAATATTATCACTTGAGTGGATTCCTAGCGGATGAATCAATAGACTTAAGGCTACAATACGACTCTATCATATTTATAAAAGAGGTTTGTTCAATAAAATTTTGTTTGTTTCTACAATACATATCTTGACGTCTGCTACGAGTTACAAACTGTATGTTGTAAGTAATTTGACTATATATACATTACTTTTAAATATTGATATAAAATATAAATAAGGCATTCCAAATTTTCTTAAGTGCAGTGTCTGCCTCTGTTGTCTCAGCAGATAAACAGACAAAGACTCCGTTAATACGAGGCTTACGTAATGAGAATAGTATTAATTAAAATTAAACAACGAATAAAATATGTTCCGCATATAGATATATGATATTAATAAGCACATATTTGACTAAACTAAATTTGAAGATATACATTTTTTATGAGTTAATATTTTAACAAGTACTTGAAATAATTAACAATGATTTTTACAAACACTCTTACTGTATACTTCCTTTTAGAAGTAATGGGCCCTCCGATGCTGAAATTACGCGTCGACTAAGTGATTGCCATCTTAATAAAATTATCCAATGGTGTAATGTTTACTTTAAAAGCGGCATTTAGCAAAATTGTATTTGTAAATGTACTTAATATACATAATATTAAAATTCAAGCCCATTTTAAAAGCTATCAAACAAAGAACGTATTTTTGACAGTTTATTAAAACTGGAACTGACAGTTTACTAAAACTATTATTACAATTACAGGCTGATTTGACTGAAATAATTCTACATTCGATAACAAATATTAAGGATTAAATCCACGAGGTCATATCTATATAGCTAATAAAATAAATGAGTATACACAGTGCTATTAACTATGTATTATGAACTAGATTCATAAATGAATCGGGAGCATCGGAACAAGGCCAGCGGAGTTATGCATCACACATAAGTCGACGAATATTAGGTATTACAATCCTTGTGTGACTTTATTATGAATATTAATACATTTTGCTAACTATTCAATTTATATTAAGTCGTTTCTATTAAGAAACGTAAGCTAAGTAACAAAAGATCAAGTAGTTTTTAAGTGCTGTAATAGGTACTATTACATCAAAGTTCCTATGTTTTGATATTTAAAGCGGAGTAATCGATATGATTTAAATAATCATAAATTGATTAAATACATCAAAGGGGTTGGCAAACTGGACGGCCAATAGCCGTGTCCCGATAACGAGGTAGTTAGAAGACGCGTGCGCAACGACGATTAATTGCCGCCATTATCGTGAACCGACAACGCGTCATAAAATTACTACATTTTATTATACATATATCACGTAATTGACGATAAATCTGAAATCCACGGATTGATTTATTTAACTTCAAATATCGTTGAGATTGAACTTGGAATCATATTTTATGTTGACATTTTATAGATTTTGTTGCTTGGAATCAGAATAATATTGAGGAAGTCTATCGCATAACAGACACATTGCTAAATTTATATTATTTTTTTTATAATTAATCAGTATTAAAATTGTAATCTTCTGATAAAGGTATGTTAATGAAATTACTACAATACTTTATATAATTTTTAAATAACTTACTAACTATATAATAAACTAGTAACCATTATTACGTTAAATATTTCTTATCAGCTTCAAAGTAACATTGGGAATGTATGTTATTCCATAACTCATAAATGTTGACCTGGAAATCTTATCAACATTTAAATGAGCTGATTCCAATACTTCAGCGTTTACTAACAAATTCTATTCAAGATGTGAAACTTGTTTCAATATTTATATATTTTTTTGAACTTAAAAAGAAAATAAATTTATTATGTATACAATAAAGTATTTATCTTTATTGTTAATGGTAAATACCTCATAGCTGTATCATTTTATTACTCTTAACTGAGATTACTATCTCACAATCAAAAAATTACAATTATTGATGAAATTGCTATACTATAATTGCTTTGATTCTATTTTACAAATTAATTAATTATTATTTAATATGAACACCACTAACATATTTCATATTCATATAAAAATAAATTATAAATAATAATTATTATTGTTGTATTATTATAGGTATCATAACACAAATGATGAGACATATGTATAACAAAAAAAAATAAAAATCCCTATTTTTACAAACTATATAATTTATAAAACATTTATATTATTGTAATTATTCCGAATGAATATATTTACTTAGGTAATAGGAAATAGATATAATTAACTATTAGTATGGATATCAACTTTCACAAGACCATAACAAGCTAATATGTTAAAGGGCCATCAATTGAATATTAATAATGAAGCAATTGAAGCAGCTTAAAGCAGGTCATCCTGTTAATATTACTGTAAACTTATTTTGTGTCTTCTTTGAATATATTAGATTGCCCAATATAAAAAAACAATAGCATAAGGGTTTTTACTTAGAACTATATAAAGAAAATCACACTTAAAAGTGTATACAATGCAAGTGTGTGTAGTATAACATACTGTCAAGACAATTTGTTAAAAAAAATATTAATCATGTTAGTTTAGGGCTAATAAGCAAGTGTACTGGATGTAAATTATGATAATGGCATATTGCAAATAAAATTGTTTTTCTGCTGTATCAACTAATGCAACAGTTTGTCAAATGTTTAAAGGTAATTATTTGGTTCTATTTTTTACAAATACCTTAGTACCCAGTAACCAAGAATTTCTCCATATAATTAAATTCAAATAATAAATTAATGTACATCATCAATAGGAACCAATAATAGATAGCGTTGTACTACTATAAAGTTAGGATAAGAATATTAATTTATTCCTTCAAATATGTGTACTTTTAGAATATTGTTTTCATTAAGTTTAATTCAAATCTTATTATTAATAATTTTAGTTTTTTATATAACATTTGAAAAAATGTATTTTTAATACTAGGAATAGTAAAAAATAAAAATAATAATGTATAATTTTTTTTATACATATATTATTACACTTACAATATTAATTGTGACCTTAATTTTTAAAAATATAATGGTTGAACACTTTTGTATGTCTCTTTATACCAAATCATAACATAGCCTCGAGGAGAAGCTGCATAGTGCTTGTAACATTGCTCACTTGTATGCTTACACTGTTAAAGATGGGATTAGAGACATCTATGTGTGAGTGTTTACAACACTTAACATACATTTTGTGATAGCTTGTCTATATATAATTGCAGAAGGGTTACATATGTATTTTTGCATGACTTTTATAAGGTTCGATAATACCACACAAAAAACACATTCTATGTATAATAAGAATTCATGAAAGAATAGTTGATAATAAAATGCTGTTTCATTGTCCCATAGATTCAGTTTTTTGATAATATCTTTGAAATGAAAAATATTTTTATATTCTGTTTTTTGGAGTAGAAGCCCAGTCACATCCTTGACATGCGTGCCAATTTTGGTTAAAATTGGTCAAGTGGTTTTCCTGTGATGTTGCCTCAAAAAATTGATTCCCAAACGGTTAAGAGCTTCGCTTACGTTCAGCTCAATAATTTGATTTGCAAATAAATACTTGAAAGACATCAAGTAAAATTATATTTATGTACAATTGTGACCTTAATTAATTGTTGTAGATCATACATTAATTTATTTCACAAAACAATTTTATCACTTAATAATTATCATATATTGTAATCATAATTATCATTAAACTTATTACAAATTCCTAGATTACATAAAATCTATTATTATTATAATTATAACTCAAACCACTCTTTGAGATTTACCAAGAAAATTAAAAATTATCCCATATGATAACTTAGATAATAAACCAACACTGTTCAAGATTTTATTAGTCCACATTTAGCAGTTTTTATTGAATTGTGGATACACAAAGTCCTATTAATAAAGCCAGGATAATTGAATCTCCATTGTACTTTTAATTTTAATTCCTAAAAAAAAATTGTAAAATAATAGAAATGTAAAAGTTTTTTGTTCAACAACATATTACCTACAGTATGTTAATGTTACTGTAATATGTTACTTCCTTTTTAAAATTCATTTTATGAATCTGTCACATATAGTGATATTTTTTTAATTTTAGAATTTAATAAAATACCAAAATTTTATGAAAAAACCACAAGTAAACAATGACATAACATTATTTCAATGTGTATAGATTTATTAGAATTTTATAGAAAACATGACAATCATATTTTATATTAAAAAGTATTTGATTAAAAACATTTCCGATTTATATGCTTTTACTAATTCTATATAGATAAAAGCTGTATTTTTTAATTTTAAAAGTTACAGCATTAATAAAAGGGTTTACTATGAGTAAAGTAATAATAATTTACAAGACTTACAAGACTTACATAACATGTTCATAAAAGTTTTAAAGTATTAAAAACACTTTTAATATGGAAAAGTGTTTTATATATATTTGTACTTTATAAAATGTAAGCAAATATGTTTAAGTTAAGGATAAAAACTATATGATTAAATAAGTTTAGGTTTAATTAAACCTAAACCTGTCATAGTATACCATTTATCAACCTATTATATTTTAATGTATGTTTAACAAATTCAACTCACTTTGATGTAATAATATACAATATAATAGATATTATTACTTTTTATAATGTTCCATATTTGATTCATGAAGTTTTTCTAAATAAAGAAAATATATATATATATTTATATGTATTTCAAATAATTAGAAACAAATGTAACAATAGTTTCAATGTTATTTTAGCCCATAATCTTTACAACTTTATCAAAATAATAGGTAAATTTATATTACTAGATGGTCTCACAGTTTTATTATGATAGGAAAGTAATAGAGTAATATGTGATAATCGAAAACAGAGGAATACTATTATCTCGTATTGTAGAGCGCCGTCTCGCTCGCGAATATGGCGGATGACAATAAGCTATCACAGTCGCTCCCTTCACTCTACGGATAAGAGAAAGTAACAAAAGTGTACGAATACATCCCAACCTCGATCCACAACAAGTATCGCATCCGTATTCATCATTACTGATTAGTTAAGTATCAATAATAAACTTAGAACACATGATCGTTGACAATATGACACAATAAACAACTCTACCAAACATCATAACCTATAATTGAATACTCACTCAAGCGTAATTTAATTCTACTAATTTAACTAATTTTATTTCTTAACCTGACTGATACGTATCAATATCAATATTAGTGCGATACCAAAAGTAAACAAAAAACAGATAAACTAACCCTTTCTTCATGAGCCACCTCTGATGGCCCCAGTTGGTTTAGGATTGTTCCAATGAAGAAAACACTCATCCATTTTACAAACGCGCATCGGTTATCACAAATCAATTAACTTATGTTTGCACTACTTGTCACAATCAAACTATAATTCTACTTTTCGTTGCGCTAAACTCAGACGTCATTGACAAACAACCAAAGTGACGAGTTATTGCACGGGATCGTATAGACGAAAACACTATATATTTTCATGGCCATTGCGTTGACATATCACAATTCTTATCACTTTACGTTATTATATTACTAATCACGTCTTCTTAATGAGTTATATATAAAAATAAAAACGTATAAAGCGAAAATTATTAGACAGCACTCGCGACGTTGCACACTCGCATATAACGTGCGATTTCGTTTCATATACACTTACAGTTCACACACACCTTCAAACGCAACAGATAACAATGGTCTACTTCAATTTTGTTATTATTGTAACTGGCAATACTAAGCCATATGCTTTTTTTTAAATAGTGAAGTTTTTATTTCAAAAGATAAATTATTAAATTCTACTTAATTTTTCTGTTCAATTCTTCATAGCTATCATATTTTTTTGATTAGAAGACGCCATTTTGATGAGGTAAACAACAATTACCATACATTTCTAAGATTTATAAACTCTGAAGGGGGATTTTGGTTAATAAAGTAGTAAGTCATTAATCTTCAGGTTGTTCAAATTTTCTTTTTTAATATGTAGTACAAAATTTATAATAAACAAAAAAAAATTGTATATTAATAATTAAAAAATATTTATTGCTCTTACCAAAAACATACTTAAAAATAGATTTATGTACAAGCTTCAATGTAATAGCGCTCTTTTCAATGTTGACGATTTCTTCTAGGCAACTTTTATTATTAGGGTTGTCAACCAATTTTTTGATGGAGAATTAGATAAACAGGTAGACAAACGAGCAAACGGGTCATATGATGACAAAAGGTCACCGCAATTTCCACGATCTCTTGTAACACACGAGGAATCACAAGAGTGTCACTGGGCTTTGAGGTAGAAGTAGTCTTTTTAAGGTATCCCTGTCATATCAACTTGAAAACACCACTGACGAATATTCATTGTATATATTGGTAATGGATGTTTGAAAGTTTATCTTTAACCGCACTGTAGATAAACGGCACCCATCCAAATGGCGAGGATCGTTTTGTAGCTGGTGGTGTATAGAATTATTTTTATTAGGTAACCAAGAGAATTTAGTGTATTTAAACTTTCGTGAATCATGATGATTATTTAGTTTGGTTTTTCAATAAGTCAGCTGACGTGAAATATATCCATGTCAGAAGAAGAGGAGTATTTGTGATATCGATTAAAACCCATGTGTAAATATCCACATCTTTACAAACTTTTGGTATTATATCAGGAGTGTATAATGGCGCTGAATACTTAAACATTTATTTTTTTCATTTATTACGCACAGTTTTATGTTTATTCTGATTTTCAGTTGTAAAGTCAAGTTTAAATTTACACTCGGCTTTGTTTTGAACCGCAACATTAGAAAACTGATATTTTCTGTCAACCAGGGAGGGAACCAACGAATCCCTTAATTTAATTCGCATTAACTAGGCATGCACATGATATAGTTCAATAAGAAAAGATTTTAAAATATACAACTTTTTCATCCGTTGTTACGGCACTCAGCACCTTACTGAGATCGTTTATAAAAGTAGCATTATAGAAATGGTAAAACTATGGCACATTACAGCTAGGCTTAAATTGAGACTTGTGGTTTATACTATAAAAATACAAATCAGGGTCTGAAAAAGCTTTTACTGGGAGATGTCCATAAATATTGTCTGTAATTAATAAAAAAAAGTGTAGCAATTTCATTATTAAGAATATTTAGATTAGTACTTTTTACTACCTTACTAAGCGATTGGCCCGAAAGTCATTCTTCACTAAACAGGTATTAAAATCGCCAATGATTATTGTGTGATGGACTCTAAGGAACTTATTTTTCTGACAATGACATCAAAATATCCAACGTACAGCTACATAAAACTTCATACATATTCATCGTTTCAAAAACAATATCGAAAGATTAAGCTCTGAGGGTTATTTTAAACATTATATCAGACTTGGTAAAACAATTTGTATTAGACTACGAACTATTAAAATCTCTAATTCTTTCAAGTGAACATTTTAATTTTTAATGCTGAATAAACATAAATAAGATAATATGTTACAATTAATATTGGTTCTTGTTTTTCTATTATCATTAATAATTTACTTATTGAGAAAAGAAATGCGAGTAAATATTGAGTATATAATATTCATAGAATTAATATACACCCTATGGTAATATAGTTTGGAGCACTGACAACTGACACCTTAAACAGATGTAACCCTGACAGATGACACTTGTGTGTATTTACTATTTAATATTTATAATTTTTTAAAGAGGGCTACAAGTCTTTCTAGTTTGGATTCCAAATCACTCTGGTATTAATGGAAATGAGACAGCCGTCTCATGTTCTAAGGCGGCCACTCTCACTGGTTCTTGCAATCATTTTAAAAATTCTTCTCAGGACTTGTTGTCTCTCGCAAATCTCAATTAGACAAATCTTGGACCATCCATTGGCTTACCTTCCGACCATCGCTCAGTACTTCAAGGGGCTTTCTCAAAAGTACTTTGAACGTGCTGAGCGACACCCGAACCCACTGGTGGCTGACGCCGCTGAGTATAGACCACGTAAGACTACTTTAGTCAGAAAAAGAAGACCCAAGTCGGTACTCGTTGACCCCGACGACGCGTTCACAGTAGGTAATAACGTATACGCGTAGGCATAAGTGACACCACACAACATACAGACACACACCGTCTATACCGGTATAGACGAGGTCCCAACTGAGTAAGTGCTCCGTTGCTCCGGCGTTCTGCCGTCGGAGGACGCTAGTGTCCAAATGTCCTTAGCTTCCCTCCTGACTAACGACGCCCCGAGCCGAGGTCCGTGTCTCAATCTGAGACGCCCTCGGGACGTCGTTCCCCATGGGGGCCCATCTGGCCCCCCCTTTTTAAGGGTGGGTCTCCTGACCCACCCGCTCCCCCGGTGACGCTGTAATAGCCAACAGGGCTAACAGCATAGACAGACAAAAAAAAAAAAAACATCCATTGGACCCTGTCGAAATCTATTAAAGGAAGGTATTATGCTTCTTTACAGCAAGAAATCCCAACTCGTCCTGGTTTTGTTAGTTCAAATATGTCGATTGATGGATTATTTCCACTATATGTATGTATGTTTCCACTGTATGTATATATATGTATGTTTACGTCTTGGACATTCTTCTACTCCCTCTCATTTATCAAAGATTAGTGTACGGGACCATTCACTTTGTAAATGTGGCATTGATAAAGGAAACGTGTCTCATATCTTTTTTTCATGTTCTAAACTCATTCATCCTGTGTATATTATTCTTCCTTTTAAAATTGCCCGCCTTAAAAACGTCGAGTGTTTGCTGTCTTTTGTGTTTTCGCCATTTGGTTTATTTTTATGTAAATTTATTAGATGCAATAAAATGTAACTTTAATAAAATGTTTTATAAAAATATATATATGTAAGACGACAAACGATGCTTCTTAGCATGCCATGGACTCACCGTGCGGGTGCCGGGCCCATCGCGTTGCAAGTAGAGAAGTGCAATGCCTGGGACTTGCGACTTTACTTTATGATGCGCAAACACGCTTGCTTTTACTGTCTACACTCTCCCTACCTAACCACAATTTTGAACAGAACCTACTAATGCCACCTTTGAAATACGTTCTAGAAATGAACCGATGCTAGTTCTAGAAAGGCCAAGGTCTTTAAGTAAGTTATAGAGATATTTTGTTGTTATACCTCTCGCTCTCACTTCTACCGCGTACAGGATAACTATAAATTTATTCCTGGACAGTTCGTTGGTCAGTTCGTAATACTTATTAAGCTTAAATGTGTGATCCCTGATGTTTGTTTCCCAGGGCATAGTGAGCTCCACAAGTATCACGCGCCTTAGATGTTTAGAATACAGGAATAAATCCGGTCTGGATGACGAAACAACAATATCCTCAGGGATTTTGTAATGTTTTTCATACGTTTCCATCATGAAAGTCCAATCAGGAGGCGCGTCTAAAATAGAATAAGGCTTCGGTTTTGACTTTTTGGAGCAGCCTTTTTTTACAAAATCCACAGATCGTTTGGTGGTTGTTATACCCTTCCGCGCTCTTGCTACTAAAAGACTAACGGCTTCCCGTAAATTTCTAATACCTTATCGTGGCGACGCGAGTATTGACCGCTATCAAGAAGTATCCTACACCTAGGTGTTTCGCGGTTCCTACTGCCTCTCCACAGATGTTGCAAGACTTGCCGGTGGCTTTGCCCCATCTTACTAAATTACTTTGGTCTGGGAGAGTCATTTAGAATGCATTTAGATAAAATTTTAATAATGCTGGGGACCAATCATAAAGCAGGGTAGGTACGCCAACGCGAAGCTAGTGGAATACAAAAATCTCCTATGGTCACCCATTCGTTTTGGATTTCTAGGCTCATCCGTGCAGATGGTAGTTATCTTTTTCGTCTTGTCTAATAAAGGATTTTGTTATGTCTATGTCTCGATCTTTCCTGCCTGATCCTAGCCCTACTTTATTCGTTTGAGCACCTATCATATTTTTTTTTTATGGAATTGAAGTCGTGACTCGAGCTCTGAGGCGACTTTATCTTTTGGGAGAGATCTTACAGTGTCATCTTAAGAATTTTCGATGATATGACTTTTGATCGCTCTTAGATTTTTATAGAACTCCTATGGTTTCTTTAATTTTAACCCAAAATTGTTTTGGTCTCTAAATAAGGTTGAAGAGTCCGCTGAGTGCGCTAACCTGAGCCAAAACTTCGGCAAAGAAGGTATCCCGATCCGACTCACCCTCCCGGGGCCGGACCTGGTCCGAAAACGGTCGTGGTCCGAACCCGAAGCCGCCACCAGCGGCTGGTGTACGCCGCAGGCGACCCTCCGAAGAAGGCCACCCGGACGTACGGGGCCGGAAGAGGTACGCAAATCTGCGCCGCAATTTAAACTGCAGCCCGCAGACGACGCAGAAGATGCGACCTCGACCGTCCCGCCACCCCGCCAACGGAGCCCTCCCTAGGAAGAGCTCCGCAGCCACCTCGCCCGGACTAATCATCGTCAGGCGCTATTGTACCTGATGATGACTATTCCGGGCCACCACCCTATCAGCGCAAACGGCATCCCCCTCAGCAAGGAAGAGACCGTCGCGGACCCCCCACACAACCACGGGACCACCCCACAGTCCACTCTGCGCACAGAGAAGTACCAGAGGCGACCCCGCAGCTGACCCCAGTAGAGAGGGCCTGCGCTCTCCCACCCTCAGTGCCCAGGCCAAAAGGCCCGAGCCCACCCCGCAGCAGACCACCCCGAAGGGCAGCCTGCCCGCCAGCCAGCCATGGACCGGGCACAAACCCCCATGACCGACCCCCACCGCGCCGGGTATTAGCCAACAGGAGAACCCAAAGGTTCTCTGTACCGTTGTTGCACAGGGAGAACCACGAGGAGGTTCCCGGCGTTCGCCCCCCAGCAGCATTTTCCTATCCAGCTCCTAAACAGTGCACTAGAATCCTTTGCAACACTTTACTCACAATTATAGTGATCGTTTAAGGGAGAAGTTGTTTAATTTTAGTATGGAGAGTACAGTGGGTTGTTCTAATCAAACTTAAGCACACTTAATTACTTTTTTGTTATACCTTATGTTATGTCTGAATAAAATATGGTTTTTAGGGAAACACATATATTTAGTTCGGAAGCACAAAGATGACATTGTACATTGTTTTGGGGCAAGCTACCTTCACTTAGCTTATCTTATTCTGACAACAAGAATAAACAAGTAAATTCAATATACCTTCATACACAACCCCTTACTACTTAAACATAAATTTCAGGGTATAAAAAGCGATTGAGTAACCGAAATTCATTATTTATTTGGAGTAAACATGGACAAACTAATTAAATAGGTTTTATACTCTCTTTAGTTATAACTCACTGACTAAATTACTGAATTCTCGAAATGTAGAACAGTTAGATATACTATTTTAAATGTCACTGACTAAATTACTGGTTTCTCAATTTGTGGATCAGTTGGGTATAATATATTAGGTAACAAATCTTTATCGTTTTAACGTCAGGAATCCGCATGGATATACACCTCCATCCAGGGGATGATGGAGGTGGTTATGTGAGACTCCTACTGCCGCCTACTCCTGTTGCAGCCGCCGTCATAATGGGACACCACGGGATCGCTTTCGCACTCACCGCGATGCCCCGCCGTGATCCACGGAGAGAGCAACCCGCAACGAGGAGCACCCATCCCATTTTCGCAGGCTTGAAAGATTGTGGAGGGATCCCCTTCCCCCCACCCAAGCCTGCTGCCTCTGAAGGGGGCCGAAACCTCGTCCTGGCCAGACTCGTTCTCAGGGAAGCAGGTGTAAAATCCAACTCGACCAACATCGACCTTGTCCAGCCTCACCGCGGTAGTCTCCCCAAGAGGAGACCACCGGTCAGGCCCCCTGGAAGAGCACACTCCCATAAGACCCAGTGATGCAGACAGCCTCACTGCAACAAACTGGAGTCGAACGTGAGTCCGCTCACGTAGGGCGTCCAACGTCAAACCCGACAGGTCTTTACCGCCGCTCACGGTAATCAGCCGAGACCAGCAAGAAAAAGGCATAAGTCGGGAATCCACCACGCCCAGACTAATCATCACCAAGCGCAACCGTGGCGTCGCACTCGGCAACGATTAATCCAGGCAACGTCTCGGACCGTCTCCCCACCAAGCACCGTCTTCAAAGTGCTTGGTAGAAAGAGGTCCAGAACCTATATTTATCTACGTAACCAGTCCAAAATATCTGTTAACTTGTATGTTTCTGAGAATGTGGGGTATAATAAAACAATACAGATAAATACACAATTTATTAGAAAATCAAAACAAAATTACTTACACTACCTAAATAAGGCACGACGTGTCCAAACAATATTTTGAAGCAATGCAACGGATTGAGAACGACATTATGTATGAACTATGAAATGTGTATTGTAACATGTAAAACACTTATTATACGATTTTATAACGGTATAATACGGTTATTAATACAAAAACGCTCCAGGCGTTCTATTATAATATAATATGTGCTTTGTAGTGTTATTTTATTTAGTAAATTGTCAAGGTTATTTGCTTTTAGTACTATAGATGTATAAAAATGATTATTTTAAAAATAAGTTGTGTAGATCGGCGTTAATTAGAGAATTATGAACTATCCCTGTACATAACACTAGCTAAAGCTGTAATATACAGTGCATTTACAAAGTGTGCAACAAGTCATCCTGTGTAAAATATAAAAAATAAAACATTAACTTCAATAGGATTCAGTTATAGAAGCGTAGAAGCTGAATATTTTGTAGATATGTTAGAAACAGTAGTAAGGAGATCAGAAGTTATTTAATATTAATCTTTACATAATATACAATAATTTTGTACATAAATACGAATTTTGCGCTTGGTACAAACAAGCTTAACAAAATGAGTTTTATATTTAGAAAAGAGTATGTGCGTGTATACATTTAAAAATATTCACTTTACAAAATATTTGTTTATAATTTAAATAAAAATTACATCTAATTCAAAATATGTATATTAAATTAAATGTCCCTAAATGATTACAATCTCTGAACAAAATGCAAAATTGTCCTATTTAGAAATAAATATCCCCCAAAGTCATTTGTTTTTACATACTAAATTTGTTATAACATAGTAATATCTTAATTTGTAAGTCTTTGTACCAAATCTTGATTTAAGGTGGAAATTTGGAATTTTGATCTTAATATCAATATAAAAGAGAGCGTCAAAATGTTTGGAATTAGAGGTTGAAATTAACACTTTTCGTATAGAAAAGAGGATTTCTTACCCCAATGAAGGACATAACAATAATTTTTACTTTGAAAAATTTTGAATGTCGAATATTCTTAATCAATACACAATACATAAAAAAATATCAACTCTCAGGTCGATTAAAGAGAAGACAGTACTTTTGTCTTATTATCTCTTTTTTATTTTATTAATAAAAATTGTCAGGACCTGCCAATTTTTCATAAAAACGATATTACGTTAATTAATATTGTCTTTAATTATTAATATCAGAGGAAGCAACGTTTTATTTGAAACTATCGGTCAATAAAATACACTGTTTTTTGATATATAGATCACTAATACCAATGCTCCATCATAAAAAACAATATTGACTACAGATTATAACAAAATTTTATAAAATCTCAAATGGTCTCAGTAACAATACTGGCAACATCTGCATGCAACAGATAACGTACTTTAAATAATCGTTAAGAAGATGAATTTAGCGAATCAGTCGTATTAATGACGTTTTTATTCTATTTTATATTACAAGGCTAGAAGCCAAAGAAATTGGCACAACAGGCGTATTGTCAGTGATGCTCCACGTCGCCCGCCGGCGCCACGGAGTACACTGATGGTGGTCTGAAACAATACATTATTTATATTTTCGTTTGTTTATTGTTTTAGACTTGTATTTTATACGAGAGTATGTATTGAATATAAGAGCAGTTATTCACGATAACCAATCACTAAGATCACAGTTCATTTCAAAGCACGATCCTTGTTTATTATTTTCCAGTACCTAAGTAATTTGTAGTAAAGAAATATTAGACAGAGATTAGAGATATATCGAGTTTCGCCACATCTCACTGTTAGAGAGACTTCTTTTTTAAACACATATATATAATACATATACCCTGTGACCTAATTATCGTTAACGTACCGCAGTGCTCGTCGCGGCGCGGGCAGTCTTGAAGGTCGCGGCAGAGCGGACACACGTTCCACTGTCGCCGGCCGAGACTCCGTGTGAGACATCACTGATATGTACCAAAGAACAGGTAGTGTTACTAGTAGGGCTTTTAGGTATATTAATGTCTTAAAATAGTAAATTACTAAATCTATTGAAAAGTGACAAACATTATTAATTTTTAGTAATTTACTCAACCTTCTATTTCACATGTACATATTATCAAAACAATCTGTCAAACAAAAAATTTGTTATGATATACCTGGGACAGTTTTTTGCAGAGGCACAGAAGTTGGCCTCGAGACTCGGAGTTGGGAGGCCTCCGCCATTGAGTAGGGGCGGGTGGTGGGGGGCTGAAATACAATACCACATACCCATAGGTTACATATTTTATTTAAAAAATATATACCATCATACATTTGCTAGATCCCACATTTAAACCAAGCTTTCTATTAGTAACAATAAAATTAAAATATTAATGTTAAACAAATTTAAAGCAGACATTAATGTTCTTTGACAATAATAAATATAAAATTTTAATATAGCCTTATGAATAATGTTGATATCAAATTAAATGCAGTTATTTTGTAATAGTCAAAATAATGTTTATAAAAATAATTTATGTGGACCAATATATTAAAACAACGTAATATTGTTTGAGTTGTAAAGACGAATCCTTTACACACTATAAAGTAGGCAAAAAAAAAAATTAAATGTTATGAATATTAATAATAATATGCATTTAACCAGATATCGTTATTAAAGACACTCACAGACGCGTAGTGATTGCGAGACACGGGCACGCCGCACGACCGCAGCTGCACATAGCGGTACAGTTGGTTAGATGTGGGTCTTGTGGGGTTAGGTGTCGGTAATGGGGGTTTCGATTTGGGTATAGTGGGTGTTGATAGTGGATTAGGTTAACACAAGGACAAAACAGTAAAAACCGCATTGTTAAATAAAATGAAAACACAAACATGGAAAAGACACGTATTATCACAATGAAACTGACTAATTATTAGTCACAAATAGTTAACACATTTAAACCTTCACCAAATTTTACTGAACATCAAAAACTAATATTTTAAACCATTTAGTACTTTTTTAATATAAGCTACAATCTCACGTCTTTAGGCGCAACTAGTTGGCTCTGCGGTCGCTCCCTGCGTAGCGTCTCTGTGCCCTGTCGCACGAGCGCGGGAGGGTTAGTCAGAGTCGGTCTCTCTTGTTTCTTCATTTCAGCTGGTCTCTAAAAGATTGAATTGCATTTTAAAGCAACTTTAAATAAAAAAATAACAGTCAAAATAAACTGAATTAGACTAAAAAACGTCGTTTAATATGAAGGTAATAATATTAGTCAATATAATAGTGAGTGTGGCCGATACTAACATAAAGCGCATTCGAGTCCCGACGCGGCTGTCCCAGGGCGCTGGCCCCGTGGGGTCCGGGAAGCACGTGTGTTCCATGAGGTACGTGAGGTGCGTAGGGCGCTAGCGGCTGCGGCGCCGTGGGGCTGAGTGCGGGGTTGGACGCGTACACGCCGCGACGCATCATGGCGCGCCCGGGGAGCACGCGCGCACTCGGGGGGGGAGGGTTGCCTGGGGATTAGATGCTAATTTACATATTCTATATTTATATCATAATGTTGGACAGTTTGTTTGTTTGATTGTGTGAAATAACCTCTTGAAACACAAGTCGGATAAGTAAATTATTTTTGAATTGTGTATATAATATAAAATAAAGTATAGTATAATATATTTAAAATTTCATCTTATACTATTACTGTTTGTAGCACATTATTATCAAATTAGTCCAGTGATTGTTCTGCATGGATTATTATTTACCAGGTATCCTGTTAAGTTCTTTATGTGAGCTGTATTGCCGTAACTTAGACGTCGGTAGACTCGTTTTTCTTGGAACAACTGAAGGTGGAGCCATCGCAGTGTATAAACCTGAAGAAGAAACAAAGGAAACATTTCTAAGGAACATTTCTAAGGAAATGAAAACAAGAAATATATATTTTTAAATAAGTTTATTACAATACTAGCCGTTACCAGTGACTTCAAAATTTCTCATTAAAATAGTATAACAAAAAAATTAAGTCAATACACTATATATGAATACTAAGGTGCTGAAAGTGCTAAAGTGCTGATCTACTCCTGGAGACTATAAGGTACGAACAAATCAAAAACAGCGCCACCTCGTATTAAATAAACTGGATATTAAAAGTAATCTACTAAATATGAATCACTTCAGATCATTAATATAAAATTTAATGACTGATAACATATAGTTCAAACTTCTAGATCCAGGAATGATATTTGATGATGAAAGTTTTGTATGGCAATCAGTAATTTTATAATCTAGAATAAATGTATGTATCTATAATCAATTTTACATCATATATGTCAATAAATCTATCAATTTTATTACAGGTTATAAAGTTACTAAGTTAAATAAAAAACTTTCATCATATATTATATTTATTAAGTAAAATTGAGGTTATCAATTAGAAACAAAGAAAGATATGTTTTATGCATTTAGGGCATTTAATAACTACAATGGATTTTTAAACCCGCGACCTCTGGGAAACCGACTCGTCGCTCTACCAATTGAGCTACACAGATACTAGCACATATAAAATGCTTAATTCACCAAGACGGGCAGCGGGACCGTAGCTCAATTGGTAGAGCGACATTTCGAATCCCTGCCTGTATCGGTTTATTTTACATTCTATATTTATATAAACTGAAATGGATGTTAGATTTTAAATAAAACTTCATTTGTTTTAATATGATATCTATAAAGTCCTAATAAGAAATCAAGATTAATATTTCCACAAATAAATATAAAGCCCATACCAGTGTCTGTGGGTGAGATCCTCCTCGTGGGTGATCGTAGTATGCCCGGTTTCTTTTCTGGACTCTGTCTCATCGCCAGTATGTCTCTTTTGGCTGACGTCTTCTTTACCATGGTAGCACTGTTAATAACTGTGGCGTTCATGTTATACGTTCTTTCCATGTCGCTGCTGTTGGCTTTATTTAGAGTATATGATTTGTCTTCTACCATGTCGTATATGGGAGATATTGTACTGTGCAGGTCTAATAGTTCATTTTTGCCTTTCTTGAATGCCATTAGAGGCGTGGATGCGACTTGGGAACCTGCGGTTGAAATTTTTTTATAAGTCTATTGTTGGTTAAATTTATTATATTTCATAATACCATTCAATCAAGTTAAGTATATATTAAACATGTAAAGCAATTTATTTATTACGACCGTTCTATTTTCAGACCTACGAATAAATTGATTTCGGTAAAACAAAAAGATTTACCAAAGTTAATCAATCCTTTCCCTTCCTTGTTTAATTATTCATTTATCTATGTTTATTTAATTTTTATTTGATTAAAAAATAATTCAATAATAATAAATCTTATTTTTATTAAAAAGTTCTTAATTTTAATTACACATAATATTTTAAAATCTAAACTAAATATATCATCATTTATTAAGATGTGTTTATATATGATAGTATCTTACGTGGATCTACAGCAGTTTCTGGAACACTCTCAGGCGGGCTGCTCGAACTGAAGGTGCCTGTGTCTGTTCCTGTGCTCTCATTGGATCCAACCATCGCACGCTCTTGGATATTCCAATCCTGAAAAACGATGATAACCTTTACAATTCTTTGCAAGATGGGGGATAGATTAAAAAAAATACTCATTTAGGGATAGAAAACAATGACTAAGGCATCTAAGGTGTTGGAGACACCTCTATTTAAAACCTCTAGTGTCATCAGTTAAGACTGCACGCTTTTTCTGTCAATCTGTGTTACAATTTGGAATATTGTTTGCAATCACTAATATTTATATGTAAAAACTTATCTAAGTATTCAAAACATATTTTTTAACTGCTGTATTATAAGTAACACATAAAAAAAATCCAACTTACTTCTTGCTCTAAGGTTTTTTCAGCTGAATCAATAAGATTCATAGTCGCGGAATTAATGTCTATAATATTTTCCTCTGGTTTGACAAATACTACCGTGGAGTCCATGGCACTGGCTTTAGGAGATAACTTTTTAAACGTTGCATTTCTTTTAGGAGTTTCCCTTGTATGTTCCTCTTGTTTATCGTAATTACCCATCGCTCTTCGTCTAGACAATAATTCTGAAGCATTTTCCATACTTTGTCTGGGCACTGTTATAACGGTTTGGTTTGGAAGTTGGATTGTTTTAATGGGAGACAAGTCTTGATTTGATACAGGCTTTTCGGGTTCGTTGGGTAACGCTTTCCTCGCTAACGATAACTTTTGACGTGCTTGTATTATTTCGTTTAATTCTTGCTTATCCATTGTAAGACTGTGTACTCCTTCAGTCTTTGGCGAGTCCATTTCATTATAAAACGCGTCATCACATTGAAATGTAGCGTTTAAATTTTCCTTCTCTGCATCATTGTCGCGTTTGAATTTATTGTTTGAGTAATGTAGTGTTATTGTTTCACTCATTTCTCCGTTGGATTTAGTTTTTGTATAACTTTTAACTGTTTGCGGGCTCACGGTATTACAATTTTCGTTTAAAACTTTGACAGTATCAATTTGGCAGGCCTCTTCCCGGGATTTCGTGTAACTTTCAGAGTTTTTGATAATGGAATCGCGTTTGGTAAAACTGTTATACAACTGGCACCTAGGTCTCGCTGATAGTAGCTTTTCCGATTGTTCTAAATGAGTAAACGTCGCTGAGCTAAATATATTTGTGTCCATATTGTCGCCTCTAGGTTTGGAAGTGTTAGAGACAATGTATGAAGAGTTAACTGAACTGACTAAACTAGGCGGAAGGGAATCCAAGTTATCGTTGTCCGGATACGTGGTCTGTGAGAGGAAGCTGGTACTCATGTCCTTTTCGTCTAAAATACTGAGGGTCATGCTGGTCATCATTTGATCGAGACTGTCCCGACCTGATGTTGGTAGTCCTATAATTATTACACTATTAATAGAATTCTAATAAATATGTAATCTTATTATAGATAAGAATGAAACAAACCTGAATCTCTTTGAGATATAGATCTCCTGCTATCCATGGACTCAGTGTTAAAGTTTCCAGAACTCTCCATTACCATAGACGACACCAGGCTTGGAGGAGACACGCGCATAAGAGACTCTCCACTTTCTTCCATGTTCATACTTCCACTATCGTGCATCATATTCATTAATCCCCTGAAAACATTATATACAAAGAAATGAAGTACATCACAATAATAAAATGTTTATATTTATATGCCCATATGGATTGATTGGATTTGACCCTGCGATCTCTGGAAAACCGTTTCGTCGCTCTATCAATTGAGTTACCATATCGCTACCCGCTTTGACGGATTTAGCATTCTATACATGATCGTTTTTATCGGGACAGAGGATACATCTAAAAAGTTTCTCTCAAAAAACCTTTCCAATGTTTTTTTTTGCAGTATAGAATACTATTACCATGACCGAAATTAATGTTTAATTATCTCTATAAAGATATTTAGATATGTCAGTCTAGTATTAATGAATATATATAAATGTATTAACACGGGCCGGACTCGAGCTATTAAAATAGCTCAACATGGCTAAATATGATTATTGACGATTTCCTGGTAATCTTGAAGATCTCTCGAATACTTCGCAAATTTCATATCATCTTTCAAACATATAAGTAATTAATTAAAATTAAAAAACATCAGTATATAAACTACAATTACTGCAATATCGCTAGCAAAAAGGTATAGGAAAAAAAATCTACTTTTTGTATGTAATAATTTCAACGGTAAAGAAAGTTAAATTTATCACTTCTCCGTAATTGTTTTAACACCTTGTATTTCAATCGACTCTCACGAAATTTTATCATAGTCATCTAATATAATTGTCTGAAAGATCTTTCAATTTGTAACTTTGACTTTGATGTATGTACGACCAAAATACGTATTGGTGAATATTGTTACCTACATGAAACGTGAATATCGTGAATTACTAATATATACATATAACTAATAAATTATGTGAGAGTGGTGAATGCATTCATTTCTATTATTAAAACCAGAAGTTATTTATTTATATCTTTGAATTGACCAGAGATCACTTGTGTACGTCAATTGCAAGTTTCATCTGTATTTTGATACCACACTTATCTAATATATATCAACATGTCATTGTAAGCTACACAAATAAACTTTAGGATAGAAAAATTGCAAATCCCACGACTCAATTGTAAATCTCACAACTCAATTGCAAATCTCACTACTCAAATGCAAATCTCACTACTCAATTGCAAACCTCACTATTCAATTGCAAATCTCACTACTCAATTGCAAATCTCACTACTCAATTGCAAATCTCACTACTCAATTGCAAATCTCACTACTCAATTGCAAATCTCGCGACTAAATTGCAATATTCACTACTTTGATACTAACTTGTTAAACATGTTGTACACGTTGTGGGCTGGCTGTGACAGATCGATGTTGATGGATTTAAAAGACACCTGGTCCGGGTGCTCTGGTCCTTCTGATGTTAGACCCTCCAACTACAAAAAAACTTGGGTTGAGAAACATAATTATATTGAAACTTATATAAATATAGAATGCAAAATAAATCGATACGGGCAGGGAATTGGATCCGCGACCTCTGGGAAACCGTCCCGTCGCTCTACTAATTGAGCTACCGTCTCTGTGAATTAAGCATTCTTTATTGATCGTATTTATCGGGATGGTATTGGTTATGGTTATATCAATTTTAACAAGTGTTTAACATGTCTATACATGTACATGTTTATAAATGTTTTCAAACATTATATTAAAACTATTTTGAAAGTTTTTACTTTTTTGATTATACGGAGATTTGTAAACTATGAGAGCCACATATTAATATCAATAATCTTACAGACATTATGGAAAGCATCCTAATATTTTAAAAGTCAATCCACAGTCAACAAAATGAGCTTATGATAGAAAAAAGAAGTATTTTCGTATATTTTTTGTAATGGAAGACAAAAAAGCCATTAGTATAATTCTTATATAATCAACCAGGTATCGAAAGTAAAAGAGCCGAGCTGTTTTTGAATAAACTGTACCGAAATTGAAAGTGATGTAAAAACACGAAATCCAAATATGGTATCTCTACTAGGAAAAATACTGAGCAGAGATATACACACACATTAACAAAATATTCGACTACCATAAAAGAATAAAACATAAAATGTATATTTTATTACTTTGTAAACAAAACAGTACAGAAAAATGGATACGATATAATATGATGGGCCCCAATACAATAATATTATTAAAGATATAAAGGAAGATAAAACAGTTTCAACTCCTTAACAATTTGTTATTTAGTTTTAACACAACTGTCACGATTTTACATCATTCTTTTAGTTAAGTTTTAGATTTTAACAAAAACACCCATATTTTATATTAAATATTTTTTCCCAATAACACAACGTCATTTAAAATGCATAATAAAAAAATACAAGTATTACAAAAAATATTAATATTTATAATTTAAAAAAAAATATTTACTCAGCATATTAGGTCCCGGTAGTAAAATACCTAACCGTAATTATAAGTATGTCATACAATACAGATGTAGGTAGACACAGAAAGCTCAAACTTGTCGAGTGTGACACCATCTTAAGCAGCTCGCATTACCTGTTTACTTAGTATTATTAAGTATTTAAAGGTTAGTTCATATGTTACAGTTTTTATATTTATACTAGGATACCCACTAATATAAGCTGTAGACAAAATGTAATATTCCTAGAATTATAAAGGTGTTGATATAATAAGATCTAGCATTGCGATTCTTAGATTTAATGGGTTATAGATTGTATATAGTTATATTGTATAGGTTAGTAGGTAGATTGTAGATAAGGTAGTTGATTTGTTTTATATGCTAGTAATGGAGAGGCCCCATCCAACGATCCGGAATAGTAAAATGTTTATGCTATATTAAGGAACATGTCACCTACAAGGGATATGTTACCTACTTTTACGGGAAGTACTAGTACTGCTACCGGTAAATAATACGGGATTAAAATAACGCTGCACAAAATCCAACTTGGACTTCCGGTGCTAAATATTTATTTTTATTTAAATATATATAGACATTTACCTTCGATTTTAAATGTCAATACATTTCTATTTTTATATTTATTATTTATTTATTAAAATTATTCATGTCCCTTACAATACATTAAAACTGAATAAGTTGATATGTTTGTATTATATTATAATTCGTAGATAAGATTATACCAACATATAAATATTTACTCTTTCGAAACCCAACACTAGGTTTATAATAATATTTCTCGTAGAAATAAATGTGGTTCCTTTGCGGCGAGTACTACTTGAATTACGTAAATGTGCATAACATGCCACTTTTAGACGGCGCATGATATAAATAAATATTTCTAAGTAGAATAAAAATAAAGCAACATTTTTCATATTCATGAAAGAATTTTCACATTTTATTTAGCTATTTGACCTTCACCTTGCTAGAAACATTTCAAAATGTTCACAAAAGAACTAATTTTCAATTATTATAACCAAAATTTTAAATAACATTTCGAAAATATATTCTTAATACTATGATATTACATGGAATTATTTAAAACAATTTAGAAGATATGAAAAACACTGCCAAATCGTCTGTAACGATATCAATCATAATGAACTAAGCGTGACGGATTAATGCTCCTATCAATTATATTGAGCTCAAAAAGATAAGCAAAAGTGTATAACAATTTTTGGAAGTGTTTTATTTTTTATAATATTCTAGTATATCGGTGAAACAGTCTAATTACAACACATTATCGAAATAATTCTGTTTCAATGACTGTAGGTGCAACGGTCCAACGATTCGTTTTTTATTAAATTTCAAAACATTGGTTTTAAACTAGAGCATATTGTACAGACCAGCGAGGTGTGAGAATAATCGTCTGTAATATCAGGATCGTATATAAACTTCTTCTAAACTCTTGAATAGGACTTAAATATTTAGACTTTCGGGTATGTACGTCTTAAAGTATATCAAATTTATGTACGCTTACATATCTTATATATTTAGAGGTACATCTCAAACTAGATATAATTTCTAATAAGCTCACCTGAGGGTCCTCATCTGACGCGTAGCTTCTTCTCTTCATCGCGACCTCTTTAACCATATGACTATTCTCAGAATTAGTATCAACATTAAAGGTTTTCAGTCTCAACATAGGACTTATTGGTCCCAACGGGTTATTATATTTATTATATGTAAGATATTTGTTTGTGGAAGTATTCAGGGAGGGGTGGGGGGATAGTGACGGCGGATTTGACGTCACTTCCATTATACTTTGAATGCTGGGACGCTGCACTCTTTTCTTAGGTTTAACGTAAGTCCGCGAGTCGAACTTATGTCTATCTGGTATGGCCACTTCATCTGGAACAATATATTATTAAATTATTGATTAATATATATTTTTTTAATTAAAATGGTAATGTTATAATATTACAAAAATAATTCGGGTTAGCCCATCCAAAGGTGAACGAACGCTTCAAACTTGCAGTGACGAAACATTCTAGGACATAAATAGATTATTCCTGTTATATAACAAAGAGATATTTTGGACTCGTGACCTATTGAAACTGTGTCAATGAAACAAAACTTAGAAAATCTTAGTATATTTATGTAAATATAAATTCATATAAAAATCACAAACCCACTAAAACAAGTTACATGTGTATAAAATCCAATTCGTTTTTTAATGCCCAGGTAATACGAATAAGGTAATACACCGTTACGATTTACAAGATACAATTATGTGATACTGTGATATGGAAGTATACTGTAAATCATTAGACCGGAAACTTCTATCAATAGACTGACAATCGACCTTTTAATCTCAATAAAGTCTCCTTATAAAATCTATATTATGAACTGCTTCACGGTAAAAGACTAAATACCTTGACTAAAGCGTGTATAACAGAATTAGTTGAGGTTTTATCATTGATTTTAAATAACAAGTTATATAAAATTTAAATAAAATGTTATATAATAATACCATTATATATCTGAACAATTTCTATAAAAAAAAAAAAAAAGAAATGTGCATTTAAAAAATAAAATAACATTTCCGTAATTCGCTAACCTATTTGTGGTCAAGTACCTACGTATGGACTTTTGTTGTCGTCTATACGAATTTATGGTGGTAAAAGTGAAAGTTCTGGTTGAATGTTAATAGTGTGGGCACCGGGGATCGTGATATCATTCCAACAAGGCTTACGAACAAACACTGAGTGATATGTTTATCAAAATAAAACATTATAATTGGGACGGGCGTGATCAAAATATTAAACAAAGCGTCACCGATATGTTTTAGAAGAGATGTCAGTGTTAATGGGTCTTTTTTTTTTTTTTTTTTTTTTTTTTTTTTATTTGATCTAGGGCAATGCTTGACTACATTCCACCTGATGGTAAATGGAATGTAGTCTTAGATGGTAAGTCGCATTGCCCTAGCAACCTATTCACTCTTCTCTTGAAGACACCCACATTATATTTGGCCGGAAATACCGACGCAGGCAAATTGTTCCAGTCCTTTGCTGTACGCACTAAAAATGAGGAAGCAAAGCGCTTCGTTCGGACAGGTGGAATGTCCACAACAAAAGGATGGATACCTGCCGTGCGTCGGGACGTCCGGTGATGGAAGGGGGACGGGGGAATTAACTCGTGTAATTCCTGCGCACACTCACCAAAATGTATCCTATAGAATACTGAGAGGCTAGCAATTTTACGCCTGTGTTCAAGGCTTTGGAGGTCGGCTTCGACCAATTCGGGATCGCCTATAAGCCTCTTTGCTCGCCTCTCAATTGAGTCCAGAACCGCAAGATGAGACTTTGCGGCACCAGCAAATATGTGTCCACAGTACTCTACACACGACCGGATCTGTGCTTTGTATAAAACAAGAAGCTGTCCCGGTGTAAAGTACTGCCGAACCTTCGCAAGAACGGCAAGCTTTGCTGCTGCTGCTCTTGCTCTGGACTCAATGAACCGACCAAAGTTGAGGTTCGAGGAAATCTCTAAGCCTAACAACTGAAGCCGGTCACTGTATTCCAAGGATACATTCTGGAAAGTAGGAGCCAAGGTGAAAGGGCTCCTTTTGGAGGTGAATAGACACGTCTGCGTTTTGGTGGCGTTGAACTCGACAAGATTGGCATTGCTCCATGCGGAGACTGCCTGAAGTTTGTCATTCAAACGTTGCACCATGGCTTCTCTTTCAGACTGTACTTGATCTCGACTAGCCCGAGTACTCGGCAGATATCTTTCTACAACTGTGCTGTCGTCTGCATACCCATAGATACCGGGCTTCAACAGATCATTAATGTGCAGCAGAAACAGAGTTGCAGAAAGAACGGACCCCTGAGGCACTCCGGCATTTATTGTCAAGGGTTCCGAGGAACACCCGTCGACAACTACTCGGAGAGATCTGTGGCTCAGAAAGTCCGTTACCCAGCCGATCAGACCAGGAGATATACCGTACGCTGAAAGCTTGCATATAAGGCTCGCATGCCAGACCCTGTCAAATGCCCTCGAGACGTCCAGAGAGACGGCGACCGCTTCTCCGTTCTTCTCGATGGCCTCGCCTAAAATGTGAGTAGCATACACTAGGAGGTCCCCAGTAGACCTATTACGGCGAAACCCGTACTGTCGGTCACTGAGGAGATCGTTACCTTCTAGGTATGCTAGTAGGCGCGAGTTCAATACACGCTCCATAATCTTACAGAGTATGGAGGTGATTGAAATCGGTCTGTAATTGACAGGGTCGGCACGGCTGCCTTTTTTGGGCACGGGTTGCACATTAGCAAGCTTCCAGGATTTCGGCACTATTCCAGTCATGAAAGAGAGGCGATACAGACGTGTCAGTATAGGAGACAACTCAGCTGCGCATGTCTTGAGCAGAATGGCTGGTATACCATCAGGACCACTGGCTTTATTCACATCTAAACGACACAATGTTCTCCATACCTCTTTGTTAGTGATGCGGATTTCAGGCATCGAAATACCGCAGTGAGGAAGATGTGCTGGAGAAGCATTGCCAGTGTCTAGATGCGAATTCTCAGCAAACAGAGAAGCAAATACATTCGCTTTCTCTGTTGCAGTGTGGGCCAGGGATCCATCAGGCTTCAGCAGAGCAGGCAGTGAGGGTTGGCAGAAGTTCGACTCGATCGCTTTGGCAAGAGACCAGAAAGCTCGACTGCCAGTTGGTCTGACAGAGAGCTTTTCGCCATTCTTAACGATCCGATCAAGACGAGCCTTCCGCAATGCCTTCTTGTAGGACTTGGCAGCTTGGTTAAAGGCTCTCTTCTTCAAACTTACATCCGGAGTTTTGCGGGTTCGAGCATCAGCCCAAATGAGATATGCCGAATGTTTTCGGTCTTGAGCATGACCACATTCGGCATTAAACCATGGGCGAGCTTTGCCACCGATGGGTACGTCAGCAAAAGGAATAAAATACTCCATTGCCTGATGCACCACATCGGTTATAGCATCCGCGCAACTCGACGGATCCAAAGAAGAGAAGCAGACCTGCCGCCAAGGATAAGACGCAAAAAAGTGTCGCATCTCATCCCAATCTGCTGACTTGTATTTCCATACTCGCCTAACACCATGAGGTTCGAAAGCTGGTGGGGAATATGTAAACACAGATTTCACCAGACAGTGATCGGAGGTTCCCAAGGGGGAGGTGACTTCTACACGATACCTGTCCGGATCAGTTGTCAGCAGAAGGTCCAGGCAATTGGCTGTATGGCCTACCACATCTGGTACCCTTGTCGCTTGCTTCACCAGCTGAAAGAGGTCCAAGGACAGCGCAAATTTCCGCGCTTCTCTTCCAGCATGGTCGGTCTTCTGGTACGGGAACAGCCAGTCCTGATGACAGGCATTAAAGTCCCCCAGAAAGACGAGCTGCGCCGAAGGGTACTGATACAGAGCCATATCTGCAGCCTCACTGAGATACTCAAATAAACGAGTTGTCTCCTGGTCACCGCTGTGCGAACGGTAGACACAGGAATACAGGATTTTTTCGTTTCCTGTGTCCACTAAAACCCATAGGGAAGAAAAAGTGGGGTCTTCAAGGTGACGGAGACGCTGAATACAGAGGTCGTTCCGCGCGTACATACTGACTCCGGCCCGTGAGCGAAAGTTGTGCTCCAACGAGTAACCGGGATAATCCAAGTATGTAGCGCTCAAAGGACATTGTATCTGCGTCTCCGTCAAAAAGAGCAAGTGCGGCTGCTCTGTCTCCAGGTGGTGGTGGACAGCTAAAAGATTTGAGTGCAAACCCCTTATATTAGTCAGGTGCACTTTGTATGAGGAGGAGTGCAACCGCTGAGTCAACTTGTTTCTTTTTTTTACCTTTTTCATAAAATAAAATAAATAAAAGTGAATAGGGATGGGAAATGGCAGTTGAACGAGGCGGTACGTATCGAACCCGACGTCGAAATTGGTGATGTCTTGCCACTGGGAGGCTAGTCTGGAGACTGCGGGGACGCCCGAACCCCCCCAGGGATCGCCATCGGGCCTCCTCGCCTGGTCGCCAACCAGCACGATGGAGCCACCCTGGGATTTTTCGCAGCTGGCGGGGCAGCCTTTCGTGGGTGGCTAACCCACTAATTGGGCCCCCAACTATCTGCGGGCGGCCAGCGGAAAGCCGTCGCTTCGGATCCCGCTACCCTCCTCGACTAGACACCCGACAAAACAAACACCAACTCGACGTCAACCGGTTCGCCAACGTACCGCAGCTGTTCAAACCCATTTCCCATAAACGGCTTCATCGAGCAACGTGCCGGAACACGACTATGTCGCTTTGCGGCACGACTTTGCCCGATGGGTGGTAACTTTGCCGGCGACCCGATGTTATGGTCTACCACCAAGAAATTATTTATATATAATCTTATTTATATATAATCTAATTATATGTGTTTAAGATAGATTGACACAATGTTTTCTTTTATTTTTAGGGATTTTTATTACTAGGTATTTTTTGAAACTTCGTTATCGTGTAATCAATAGACAAGATATGCTGGAAACGTGGAAATGTGTCGTCTTACTTTGAAAAACTTCTCTCTAATAAAAACGCTTTTATTTTAACACAATCATAATACAGACTATGAAGATCGGTTCTAAATATTGGTAAAATAAGTTATTAATTAGGATAAGCAGTTTTAAAGATTGATTCTTTCTTATGTATTGTATTCTATTTTATGTATTTTTTTACCTTTGTATAATATTCATATGCATAGCCTACTTCAATATACTGTATAGTTCTGATACATTCCGTCATCATTCGTAACGGTATAAAACATAACAAACTCTACTTTTTAAACAATACATTCATTGAAAAGTTCTCACATTAAAATGTACGTTACATCTAAGCTTCATAATTTTTTATAAATAATATCGCATTAAATAACTTATAAGAGGTCAAAAGAAATATATTTAGGTAGTACATTATACAATAATATATATTCGTACTCAAAGATTAATAAAGCTAATTAGATCAGCGATATCCAAATGATAACCAAAATGAGGATTACTAATTTAAGAATAAGTGCCTAAAAATACGCACAGCTGATTTACTTAGTTCAGATACTAAGTAGCCTTAGTGGGAATACAATCCAATTATTAGATTTGACTTCTAAAGCAAAACATGAAAAAATCAACGAAAAAAGACCAAAAAATTAAAAAGTAACGTTACCCATTCTGTAAGAATTCACAAAGACTTGCAACACTTGTAAAGAACAAACACAAAATAATTAGTTTCAACTAAATTTGAACAATAAGAACAACCTGTCACTACAAGATTGGTTAATAACAAGTTGAGCATTCTGCAGCTGGAGAACCGGTACTAGCACTGTACCACTATAGTGGTCTTCATGTATGTATACTAGAATACGAGCATTACAATACACATACACATGTTTATTTTCGGTTTAATAGTCCGGTTTACAAAAAATATTACCAGGTTTTGAGTATTCTAATATACTTACTAACGGAATTTTTCTGAGGTTTAAAACAAACAAAACTTTGTTACGTGTTTTCTGAATTATTTTAACTTTAACTATCCCCCGGTGACGCTGTAATAGCCAACAGGGCTAACAGTATAGACATACAGAAAAAAAAAAAAAAAAAAAAAAATACTAGTGAATAACAGTAACAAGCAAAGATTGTCAGAATCGTTTGACCGGTGCATACTTATCGAAGTACAGAAATCCTAACTTTCGCATTTATAAACAGCGATGTCCGTTCATAGTTCCGTCTTCTTTATAATTTTCCGAAGTATTGAAGTTATATTAGTTGAAGTTACGGCAAATTTTCAAAGACAATCAATTTTGGAACAATGATTACTTGTTTGATTATTGATAGGAAAGTACCAAACTCATTAAGTAAACAACGTTTTACTAAAGTTTGTCAGTCCCTGCTTATCTGGTCCAACTGTGCTATTAGAGTCTGACATCTCATAAGTCTAATGTATACTAATATAAAATAAAGAGTTACAGTCTTAATTATATAGTTCTATAATGCCATTTACAGTAATATATAAGGAAAAATATCCTAATTGCACTGTCATTATACATAATATATGCTTATAGGAAGTCGCAAACAAATAACAATATTTTTTTTACATACATACCTACTAATTTAAATAAATTATGGAACTTTTATCATAAACAATTACAAAATTCGATGAAATCTCAATATGAATAATATTAAACATGTTATATGTATGTACAGATAAAGTCCTATTTAATGTTTCTTTCATCAAAAAATATTAATTTTAATATTTACAGAAAAAGAAAAACTTTTATGTGGGGTAACAAAAACAGTGTAATTTAAATAAATATATATAGAAAATAGACCGATACGGGCAGGGATTCGAAATGGCGACCTCTGGAAAACCCTCACGCGTCCTACCACAATTGGTATACCACTGTTACCAATTGAGCTCTACAATACCGTAGCGATATGGTAGAGCTCAATTGGTTAAGAAATTAGTCAAAATTGAATATAGATACATCTTATAAATGTTTAAAAACATTCGCAAACATTCATAAGAAAAAAAACCAACCAAATTGAGAACCTCCTCCTTTTTGAAGAAGTCGGTTAAAAATGACAAAGATTTTATTTACAATAATAAATAAATAGGGTAACAGTACATTCAAATAATTCAATATGACAAGTTTAAACCAATCTTATAAATAAACATCACAAACAAGAATCTCTTCAATTCTTATTACATACAATGAAGTGTGTTCATTTCAAGTAAAAGTACACTCATAGCTTTAGTAGAAATCAATAGAGAAAATAAAAAGATTTAAACTTCGTGATTCACTTGGGTATGACGTCACAAGACCGGATGTGTAGTTTATGTATCTGTCTTCTCATAGGAAGCGTAATTTATGGGAAAATTGTTGTAAAACTAGTTAGACTTCCTCAAATACTTCCTACGTACTTGTATTGTGAATTCAATGGTAATTGATTTTAACTTTTTTTATGCAACAAAACAGTGATAATATTGATTGATCTATATATAAATTTCGTTGAAAATATTAAGTTAAGATAAATTCCTTAAAGGTTTTTTATGGATTTGCTACTCTCGGAAGTCGTTTAAAATCTTGCGAGTTCTGTATAATAACGGCTTCGGGATGCTGTTGGGACTACCTCGTTTTTGCAGTGCTCTAATGTTTGCGCCACGTACGGGTGAGACTTTGCCGTTATAGGTAAATAAATCAAATCACTTTGTTGCAAAATACGAACCATTAACATATTGATGGCCGTGGCTAGCAGTTGTGACAGCTTTATTATAAATAATTTTGTTAAAATATATTTTTCTTCTAATATTGTTTTAATTTATTTTTTATTTGATTTAATATGAACATTTCTTTTTTTACTATTATTACTCTACATTACATATTTTTTTTGTAATTGTTGTATTAACTTATTTTTTTAATTGAATATTTTCGGTATGTTACTAATATGAATGAGTATGTAACTAATAACTGGGCCTTTTGTTGTTCAAATAAAGAGTATTAATATTATTTAAATAAGTTATAAAACTAGTATTTCACATTTATGTCAAATAAATAAATAGATGAAGGCTCCCCCAAGGTTATAGGTTCGCGTCATGAATACATGGGCATATTTTTTCAAGTCTATTTTCATTTCAAAATTAAAATCAGATGAATGTGTATAGCAAATTTCGGTTTTAGCATCTTTTCAATGTTATTTTAAATGTCTCATTATAGAAATTCGAAACTACTAAGTTAGAATCACTGATTACCTAGGGTTTTCGAAAGCGTAATAATTGTCGAATGCATCCTTATAAAGATTCATCGTTGCCCGCCCTTGCCGAAAAAAGCGTTTCGTTAAAAGTACCGAATGCAGATCAAACAGCTCTTCGCGAACATTCTTCGAGATGAATTCGCACTGCCAAAGGATCATGCCTTTTACAGAGTAGTGGGTCGCCGACATTCAAGCGATTCGTCGTTGCATGAGGTCAAATTAACAAATCTGGTCAATGAAGAGAGATTTTCGTCATCCGAATGATAATGAATTGGTAACGTCCAACTCACCATTGATATGAAGAAGGAAAGTGATGGGGTCAACACGCAGCCCAGTCCAACACCACCGTTTACGGTCTTGCGGTCCGAACACATGACGTTCAGCACAAAATTTGTGCATTCTCCAGTAAAGCTCAGGGATTGCACTGGCACAAACTGTCGGGAATCCCATAGAAAGGTAGTTTATTGTATGGTCGTGTAGGGCCTTAAGGGCTTTCACGACCATACACTATTGAAGGTTTTCGCATAATCCAGGCTAACGGTCTCCCCCTCTTACGGTGTTCAGGTACTCGAGATCAGCAATTGAATGACCGTGGCGAAAGCCATATTTTCGGTCTTCCAAGTAACCCAAGAACTGGCGGTTGATGATATTCGTCATTATTTTGGACACAATATAAATGATGGCTTTTTAGGGATCGGGCAACAAGGGCAGACGTCCGGGACTACGTCTTCTCCGTGGGAGTCGCGTCAAAAAACGTATAAGCAACTCTGACGGTGACAACTTCGGGGCACATGTTACGTTTAAATATAACATAATAAAGTATGTATGTACACTGCCGTTTCTTTCAGTAGTTGAACTAATATTCCGAAAGAGTATCGTCCTTCTGTAGAAGTAGCCAACAGCTAGAACTTAATAACAGTGGAAGATTGTAATATTGCTCACTGATGAATGCCGATAACAAGACCTTAATTTAAAACACATTAATGCAATTGAAAAATGACTTTGACATTGATATATTAAGTGCCTTATTTACTATTATGATATAGTATAAAGATTCAACTTATTGTATGAATCAAGCATTAAATTTAAAATATTACGTCATTTGTTGAACTTGGTCAAAGCCTATTCAAAATATTTTTATACTAAAAATATTTTGAATAGTTTTTATACTAAAAATATTTTGAATAGGCTTTGAAATGTGTCGTAAGCAATAAGGCTTAAATAAACCAAAGAACAACCTCTTCCTAATTATCATTCTGAATATGTCTGTCTGAATTTGGTTTGGATTGCATAAAAAGCTGATGACCTTTTACCAGTTGTAATGAGAAAATCTAGCGATATCAATAACAGTATGTATTGGATAACTATTTTTTTTTTAATAACCATTAAAAAAACTTAAAAGCAGAATTTAAAAAATCAAGTAAATTCCCTCCTTTTAAGATTTATTTATAAATAATTATATGTTTAAATAACTTTAAGATTTTAGTTATGGTTGAGTGGCCAAGACTTGATTGTTATTGCTTACCATCTACTTCACATCGTTATAAGAATAATGATACAAAATCTTTGTTTGGATCCTATGATGCATATCAACAAAATTTTCCTTTGTATGTGACAATCAAGTTATAATACTTTCAGATAGTTATTTAGTTTTATATTCACATCACTGATATATATATTTATTATTACTGCTATATGTATTGGCCGGTTTTAAATATGTTTCTAACCAGATTATGAATTTAAAAAAAAATGTAACATTGTTCTAATTACTGATGTGTACATATGTTGTAATTCTCTGGAAAGCTTGTTTCACTTTACATTAACGAAAGTACCTTATAATAACATAATACTATAACACTAGTACTTACTTTTAAGAACAGTATCTAATACAGCATGTAATTCTTTTTCAGATTTAAGATACTCATCATCCTTTTTGATTGGCCAATCACAAGAAAGAATAAATTCCACAATGTTCACCCGTTGCCCTGAATCTTCTGCAATAGTATATAACCTGTAAAAAGAAATTATGATGTTAACTTGTTTAACAAGTCATTCATTTTTAGTCTATAAAGTTACTTATTGACACATTGCATTTTTATGTAAACATCTTTACTGTATGGTAATGTTTGTATATAAATTTATGATTATTTTTATTGGTATGCAATAAAATAATCATGTGTGTTAACTGGTATTTCTTTAAATTATTGAGTAGTGTTGAAGTCAAACGTGCAATGGCAGAGCAGTTGCAAGAAAGTTTATTGATATATCAATTTTACTCCTTAGTCATTTTTAAGATGCGAGCGGGAAATAGGTAGATAAAATGAGAAATGCATAGATAGAATAGTATAATTACTATTGATTAGTATATATAATTTAAAAACATACAAAATTATATCCTAATTATGGAGTGCACAAGTATGTTATAGCATTATAAAAAAATTGGGAATTTTATCTATATTTTATGCATGATTTTGATATTGAAAAAGATAATTCTTATTTAATAATATTTGAAGTAGCTACAGGTAAAATCAATTATTTGTATGATAATATATTTAGATTGCTGTAATCGAGTGCTATTTTTCTTTATTTTATCCGTAATAATGATAAGATATAACTTATAAGTTTTTGTATCATAGTTATATTTTTAATTAGGTCTCTCATAAATTGTAAAATGAAACCATACTATGACAGTATTAGTGTAAAATATAATAAACATGGTTATATATTCACAATAATTTATATACATTTAACCATAACAAGACCAAAATATAAATACATGTGTGTAATGTTGATGTAAGATAGGGGATTTAGTATGGAATGTAATCAAGATATTATATTTATTTGATTTTATATTTTATGAAAATGGATACCCAAGGTATTCTAAACACTTACCATGTCTGATCATCTGAATAATCCAGAGATTCCACGTCAATCAGATCACAATTATTAATCATATCTTTGTTTATATTTTGGTCAACCCGATTCATAATACCAACTACACCGAGACATCAATTTGGCACTTTTTAGAAATCACATATATTTTTTTAAAACAAGAACTACAATTAATATAAGAAATACGGTAGATATAATAAAGATAAAGGAATAATAAGAACCTACGAGAAAATGTACCCGACAAGTTTTAGTTTGGAATTTGACATATAACCAAAGTGCCAAAAAGGTGACGAACCAACGGTAAATTGCATAGAGAATTTATTTTCTAGAGTAGACTGGCAATGCACAATTTCTCAAATTATATTAAATATAATCAAATAATAAATAAATAAAAAGACTATAATTTATCAAAGATTTAGTTATTTTTATATTACTAAATCGAATGATGACAAGTATGTTTGTCTATGAGAATAATTTAATATCGTAGCAACACTTGTCTTCAAATGTCTTTCAAAATTCTTCTTCCTTTTGTCTACGGACACGTCGTGAGCACGTTGTTTAGTGGTTTTTAGAGTGAAATCTAATAAAATGTCGTCCCATTTAAATTGGATGATCATCCGAAACAACAACGCATTCCTTGTCAAGAAGCGCAACATTAAAAAGCCTTTCAGCAAGGAGCTTAACAATGTGACTAACCTCAACTCATTCAGATACAACGGTTTGATCCACAAAAAGGCTGTCGGTGTGGTGGAGAATCCTGACAAGAAAGGTTTCGCTGTTGTATACAAGAAGGCTAAGGCTACAAATAAACCAGCAAAGAACCTCATTAGCCGGCCATTCAAAGCTGGCGCGAGGAGATCACTGCACAAGGTGAAGAGGCTACTGAGAGCCAACAACTACCGCACTGATTTAGCTAAGGCTACTCTTCGTCGTGCCTCAGCAATTCTCCGCTCTCAAAGGCCCATCAAGGCGAAAAAACCCAAAGTAGCGGCGGCAACCAAAATGGATTAATTTCGTACATAAGTTGGTAATAAAAAAATAAAAAGTACTATTTCTTTTATTTACCATTCTTTCACACAATTCTTTACACTTAATTAAAATTGACTGAATGTTGGCTATTGTATAGTCTAATAATTCTTAACAGTACCTGTTTTAACTTTTAATTCTACAAATAGATTTTTTTTCCAAGTTAGTGCAAAATATAACCCAAAAGCATTTAAAAAATGATTGAGTAAGATGTAAATTTAAGCAATTTTATTACGTGTAATTTAATATTTACTTATATATCTTGAACATATTTTCCATGGATTTGGATATTTTATGACACATTTTATCCTTAATTCTATATCAGAACTCAACTTAAATATAATATTTTACTTATTATACCAGATGAAACTAAAAAGATAAATCGGAACTTTCTTGGTAAAACTATTACCATAAAATTGTTTCTTAGTATATTTGAAAATCGAGGTATTATTTAAAAAATATTCTCTATTAAAATACACAGTTCAGTTTTTTATAAATTTTATTTATTAAAAACAAACCATGTTTTGACAGTTGGAATGAATTAAATTATGAATATGTTAAAAATACATTAAATACATTATTAAATTAGCCTCAAACATGATTATCATAGAAATATAAACATCATGCAAAACTGTAAAATGACTAGTTAGTATAATATATCTAAGTACATTTCATTGAATTTTGATTTAAATGTTGAATATAGTGTATAAAATTACAATCAGAATCAATGAGCAAATTTCAGTTAACATTTTTTTAATGTTAGGATTTGATTAATGAAAATATAAGAAATACTTTGACTACCAAATTTTAATCTGGAAAAAATATACATTATGAATACTTATCTTGTTTTTCTACAAATTGGAATGGATTTTGGTACTGATATTTATAAATCTTATTCACTTTATATAATAATACCTTTTTGTTTGAATATTAATATAATGGCAATGTAATATTAAAATACTACAAAGAGGATATAAGAGCTCTTTGAAACAAAATTATGTTTATTTTGATTCTTGATACACTAGCATGGAAATGTTTTCAAAATTACAAACAAAACCCTTAAGCTCTTAAACAAATTCATTAGAGGGAACTAAAAAATACTATCAATATGAAATAATCCAGTCTAAATGAATATATATTATGATTAATTGATGTGATGTCCAGTGTAATAAAGTTAGATGCCAGGTATACTATACAACTATCAATATGTGTACCTAGTGAGTAACTAACATCAACCTACTGTTAAGGGTGGATAGATAAGCATTTACAAATAGCCTCAGGTACAAATATGTAGTAGACATGAAAATAAAAGGCACAAACATTTAACCTACCCTTCAAAGGCACAATACCGAAATTGATCTTAACAATACAGTATAATATACACAAAAATAGCACATTGTTTCGTAGTATTGATATTTAATTGTCATTAAAAATTAATTACCTGATAAATATATTAAGTGAGACTGTGCTTTGAATATAATACAATATGAAAAATTCACATAATATTAATAAATATTGAGACCAAAATTATTAATTTCACAATTCTTTTGGTGCATTCACAATACTGATTAAATATAATTTTATGTTTATTATAATTTAATATTTTTATCTAAACTTCCATCTTTAATATTAACAATTATTATGATTTATAATATAAATACATCTAATCAATTCATAGGGTTTGTGCACCACAAAAGGAAATATATTCATACAAACTAGAAGCTCGTGACAATAATGCTTTTTATATATACTTATTATTTATTTTACATATTATTTAATATTTTATTTAGTTTCTTTTATGTTATCTATACACATACACTACATAGGCACACATTTAAATGTTCTACCATAGACAATTACATCAACTTATTTCAATTCCTAGATATTCTAAAACAATTGTAAACTTGTTAACTTCAAGTCAGACATATTGTTCAGAAACCTATAAATGTATTTATTTTAAACTTTGGTTTTAAAAACATTTTTAATTTTCCTTTTACCTTAACACCTGCTGAAACAATACTTTAAAGATGTTAATCTAGTCAAATTAATCTTTTTTGAGAAGGCAGTGAAGAATAGTCAAAATTTATTGTCAGAGTGAAGAAATTTGTGGTAATAATACTGATTGGTCAATATTTATTAGAAAATTTAATTAAAATGCTAACTATTATTTATTGTTAACTGGAATTATATAATTCCTTTTCTTATTCCATTGCAATACCACAGAATTAAAATAAGATCCTAAAGAAAATATTTATTGATTTTACATAATTTTTAATAAATACACAATGACTAGTACAAACCGTATATCAACAATATACTCAAAATTATAAACATTATCATGTAAGGCAAGTCAATCAGAATACATCGTAAAAGTGATTATTCAACACATAAACATAAATTAATAATTAAACTAAGTTGGAATGTTTAAAAGCAGGTGAACTATTTGGACACTTAATTAAATATTTACAGTTCAAATTATCCTGCTATGCCACATTTTTAAGTATTTTTAGTACATGCTTTGGATCTCAATATATTTAGAATTGGATTTCTATTTGCTTGATGATTAATGTCTGAATGCTGAGCCAAGGTTCGTGAGTTTGAACCTTTTTAAATATTTTTACACTAGTACTAACTGTCATGGTGGGATTAGTTTGGTGAAAGTTTAAAAGATATAACAAAGCATTATTTTCCAACCCAAAAACATAAAAATATGGCATATCTAACTTAAAATCTAGTTCTTGGACCGTACATATCTAGGTAACTTATAAGACAAACTAATAATACTTCGTTCGTGGTACATCACACTACACAAGAACACAACCGAGTCAAGACAAGCACCGAAAACTAAATTGTGTGCGTTTAGTTTCAATTATATATAACATTATTATCAACATGGCAAATAAAAGTTACTTTTACTGCTTCTAAATTATAAGGCTTGGACCACACAGTATAAAATCTAAGTTAGGCGTTTACAACATCATAAGCATGATCAAGTACTCGTTGGCTATAAATATATTAATTAAACAGAAATGGAATGTTAACACGATTTTTACTACTTCTTTACTGGTATATGGACCACACGTTTTATGAAATCTATTGATTTAATGTAAGAATGTGCATGAGTGAAGTATCAAATATTACTGAGAAGTAAGAAGTCTTTTTAACAATTAATATGATCTCTACTCACAGGCCAGTTTACTATCAAACGAACTCAAAGCTATACCGAAGGCCTGTAACGCACACAAGGGATATCTAAAATCCATAGTGAACACATCCTCTGATATCCTACCAAATTGCATCACCACGTAATCGGGTTCAGAATCGTGTACTATTTGAAAGTTCTTTACACTCGCCTGAGTCACTCTTCCGTGGAAATTGAGCACGTAGGATTGTGTTTCGTCATTCCAGACCGGAGTCTTATTGTGAAGGACGACTATGTCGTCGAAATTCTGACTTTTCCATCTTTCTAGAAGAGTCTCGCTATCGTCTTGCGGTGCGATGGTCACGCGCTGACGATCCGGCGTCATTCCTGGGAGGATGACTGTCATTTTGCGTGGACCCTTGAAACCTAATACGTTCGTATCCTGTAACATGGCGAATAGGTATTTGGTTACGAAAAACAACAGTACATTTATCCTTAGGAAAGTACCATAATATAATACAATAATATTCATATGTGTTAAATTAAATATTTATGGAAAACAGTATATATAGCTATAGTAGCTATAGCTCAATGTTAAGATATCTACAGCGAATTTTTTTTTATTATAATAGTGATTTAATAAAAAGAAAATGTATATTAGTTTGTTACATAAACGACAGCTGCCAGCTCATGTCTCGGCGGGTCTCTATGATTCTTTCTCCATGCTTTCCCATTATCGTAGACTGTGAACGCCGTGCCTAGTAAATTGGAACGCAATTTCCCTGCAAAACTGTCAGCTTGACGAGTTAATTCAGTCGGATCTGTTGATATAAGGTAGTTCGATGTTGCTGATTTCTTGCGCTTTCGACCTACAACACGAAATATATTAAGCTATGACCTTTTAGATCGAAGCATAAGAAATAAATTGCACCGCATACCAGCTAATAGGAAAACCTTCTTTCCGTAATCTTTCTCTAGATGCAAGAAGTAAGTCGGGTATAGTCCTCTGTCCATTCCCTTCCGATCTCTCGCTATTCGACATTTGTATAAAGTTCCGTGCTTAGCTGGTGTTATCACGAAGGTTTCAACTGCACCTTCAACGGATCCTTCTATTTCCGCAGTCTTTAAAAAAAATACTAATTTAAATTTTTTACTAAAAAAAAACAGCTTGACACAACATACATAATAAATAATATAGGTAAATCAACAGCTTCAACATGTAATATATATATATATATATAATCCCATTGTTAAGTTTTGAACTTGAATTCGTTAAAATGTATACATATTTGTTTTCTGGCTTAGTTAAGATACAAAAATAATTGAAGTGTCATTTCCCGGTTCCATCATTTATATCGCTTTTTTACTTACCAAATTCTTATCTAACATCTTTGAAATAGAAATATATATAAACATATACTACAATATTCACTACTTTTCTTATATATCAATTGTAAGACAAATAACGCGTTTGTACTTAACTCGCATTAAATTCTGACTAGTATCAAAAATTGAAACCGTAGAATTAAGAGGAAATAATACGTGATTGTCATAGTTTACCTGGTATTTAATGGTTTTATTTATTTGTTATTGTTGTGTCATCATTTCATGACATACAGGATAGAATCAGAAAAATATGAGTTTACGCGTACCTGGGTGTTATTGCTTAAGCGCCGGGTAAAATAAAATTTAATATTATTTTAAAAGATGTAAGTTTTTTAAGTGTTCTACCATGGATATAAATATTTTACAAGCGTCATGCAAGTATTTTGGACGGCCCTGAACAAAACTTTTAAAATCGGCCCTTTGTTATTTCAAGGGAGGGAAACCTTCGTATTCTACAAATCATTTGTGTTTTGACAGTTATTTATACAATATTAGAAAGTAATATAAATTATACTATGGTTATGAGTAATCAGAATATTGAAAGATCGATCGAATGGTTTTGTAATTAAAATCTAATATTCAATTAAGGTTAAGTCATAAGCGCCTAAATAAGTTTTTAGCATCTTTTGTATACGGTTGTAGTATAAAATTCACACCATTTATATATTTGAAATGCCATTCAAGACTATAAAAGAAGATATGAATGCTGGGTCGTTATGTCTGTTAAAAATTCATGTTTAAAATATTTATCAAAGAATATTTTTTTATTTCTTCGTGAACACTGTCGTCGCTCAAAGACATTGGAGTGGTCTTTTGTCATAAGATGGTTCTCAGGCATTCATTTGCCAACATTTATAACGATTTCCTCTGAAGCGATGCACTTTAGAGTACAAAGAAAATTGTACTAAAATAAGTTAAATAGTTTATAATAAATGCTTTATTTTTTTTAATGAATTAGCTTAATCAAGTTAATGAATGATATTATTTTTGCTTTAAATTGGGATAATACAACTAATCGGAAATGGTTACGGCGTTTTTTGCGTTATTTCAATGTCCAAATGAAAAAATATTAAAAAACAACTATAACAGTAACTGTGTCAAATACTAATATTTAGTCGCTGCGATGAGTATTCTGTATAATACCAGTTCTAGTACTATATTGTGAAAATTAGTTATTTACCGAGAAATTACAAGTAAACTTTAAGTCATCAATTAAAAATTCCGTCGCCAAACTTTCAAACGGAACCCTAATATTTATGTTCTGACCACCGGTTATATGTCTGTCCGTATGTTACATGTATATGTTTTGGTACCAATTGTAAACATTATTTGTAACAATGTATCGTATATGAACTACCGTAAACTTATGTAATTAGTTTAAATTAAGTTTAAGGTTAGCTCCTCATACGTAGAACAGGACGTTTCGCAGTGAATATTAATGCGAATTGATTTGTCAACCACAATATATTATTAAGAAGAAACTACGGCATCACACGATATGGTAAAGTTTCGAGAAACTAACCAATTCATTTCGTCAATTATCGATGAGTCAAAAACTGAACTATTGTAAAACGTGATGTTGAGGAAATAATAGAGAGGTTTTTTTTTATTTGTTGATCGTATTATTTACAGAAAAATATCTGCTATGTAAAAAACATAATACGTTGCTTTTAATATATTCATCAACGCTGAGCCCCTATATCTACAACCCGTTTATTTTTATACGACAAATATGAAAAAACAATGTTTAAAAATAGCAAAACTTTTCGATTCGTTGGCTTTAATGCCACGACATGTTTAAAAAATAATGGTCTTTGTGAAAACTAATCAATTAGGTAGGTTGTATTGATTATTTATATTGAGGTACACCAATAACACCAATTTATAAAAGGTGATTAAGAAATATTAATTAAACTTTATAAGTGCTTTAATCTTTCAATCTCAAACTCAATAACTATTGATTACTATTAGTGACAGACTATTCAAATAAACCCCCCCCCCCTCCCCACTTAACATACGGTACTTTGATATAAAAAAGAACTGATTTGGTGTCAAGTACTTAGTAAGTCGTGTTGATTGGTTGATGGCATGACAGATAACCAATCACTACTTGACAGTGAGGTCGAATGAATTATACTATAATCATCTAAAAATCGGCTGAAATTGTCAATTTACCTGACTGGGAGATACATCTCGTTTTGGTCGTCCCTGAAGAGGGGCAACAGCTGCATCAGCACATACATCATCGGTACTGGCATCCCTTCCCATACTACACACGGGTACACTTTCTCCTTCCTCCTCACCACTCCCTTCACCAAGATCATCACCAACAGTTAGAACTTCAATCTGATTACCTAACTCTGAAAGTTTTTAATTTGTATGCCTTTCTCATTCTTCTACAACATTTTCAATTAATTCTCTCATTGAAAGTCATTACATAATGTGAAGGATATGGTGAAAAATTACAGCTTAATTACATATGTGTTATAATAATTTGCATTTTTTTTAAACAGGTTAAATCTAAATATTATATTACATATGCACCAGAAATGAATCATAACTATCTTAACATAACAAATATTATTTAAAAGGATATCTTATTATGTCAATATTATTGCAAATTAATTATTTGAATTGCATTAGTCATTTGTTGATATCAAATCATAGAAGCAGAACATTAATGATTCACATACAAGTACTACCACCACCACTTCACCACTGTTGGTACTTACTATTTACTTAATACTTTTGTAATAATTTTCTTTTTTTTTAGAAATTTAATAATAATAAATAAGGAATAGTTTTATTTTTAAAATTGATTATTTTGTCATAAAGCAGAAAGCAGTTTATTAATATAGTATGTTAAATTATATGTGCTACATACATTATTTTGGTAATATTTAATATTAATAATGTACAACATTGGAGGTTTGATAGAGATGAGAAACCACAAAAATACAATAAATAAAATAGTAATATAGAGTTGTACATATGCTTACTATAATTCTAATAAGTTAATAAAATTACTAAATATAGGATACAAATTAATAGATACAAGTGCAGGAAGACAACAAAAGCTACATCAAAACTTTTATCTATATGCACTAGCCTACAAAAGCACTGTACTTACCATCATAGGTTGACATTCTATTGGTCTGGAGAGGTATGACTTGATCAGGATTGACTGGCGACATAAGGAATTGCATCGGACCATCATAGCCTGTTATAAAAAAAAAACAAAAAAGGGGGGTTTGGGGCGAACATACATGCAATATGAGTTAACAAAACTAGCGACATGTAAAAAAAAGTTCAAATGATTTGTTTACCATGTAGTTCTCGTGACCTGCTTCCAGATATCGGGCGTTTAGCTGAACCTACCCTTAAATCATTTGCTTGAACCATACCAGAATTCTGTCTTTTTTGCTTCATTTTTTGTTCCATCAGTTGGCGCTAAAATATTTTAGACATTGAAAAGAGAAGTACAGGCTTTCAGAATAATTAAATTATCGTACACTACATGGAAAAAAAAAAAATAATTAAGATAAGTACTTACTTGCTGTTCAATTTTCTGATCTCGAACGTTTATCGAAGCCATGTTGTGTTAGTTGTTAATTAAATTTATTTAAAAAAGTTTAAAGCAGCTGTACAACATTAACAGTTACGATATTACACTCATTTCAAAATCCGATACAATTATTAGCATTTTGTAAGCTCATTTTTTGTTTATAAATCATCTTGCCTACCGTTGCCCAGAAGATTCAGTGTTGCAATACCGCAGTAAGAAAAAATATTATATAAAAAAAGAGGATGGATTAAAATAATAATAATATATTAATAAAATAATTAATAAAGAGTAAAAAAAGTTTAAATGTTAAAATACGCTAAAAACTCTGATTTGCTTGTAAATGTTCTGAATAAAATTCGATGATGATAAACATTTGTGGTTGTATTACGCTTCACAACATTACGTTTTTTTAATGGCTGTAAATTTCTGAATTGTTGAAGACAGAAGAAAGAGAAAGTTTCAACTATCTTTAAGAGCATCAGTTGAAATAATCATGATGATACCATTTTTACCAACTTATAACTATGTATACATATATAGTATATGGGTTTTAAGTATTCAAACATGTTAAAAGTCATGTGTAATCAATTTCCGAATATAACCAATAAATAAACTTAGATCAAAAGATGATGATATTAAGCCGAGACATAATTTGCAATGTCATAACATAATTATGTTATTTTACTAAATACCACAAAAAATATATTATTTTCAACTAAAAATAATTTTATCTTGAAGCCAAAGAAGTCCATATAAAAAAAAATATTTATTGCTTCCCGTGATTAATGTGCTCCATATATAATTCGAACTTAGGAAGGAAATTCGGATACAGTGCGTAATCTCCATACAAATTGTACTAAGGTTACTTTTAACGTACTATCATTTATTAGTTGTTAGTCTACGGTTACTTCGGATTGTTATTTTTTAAAGTGCTCGTTGCGTTATCTAACTTACAGCGTACTACAATTATTTACACTTACTTGACCAATCAGATGGGAGCACTAGGTCATTAACAGTCATTTCACATCGCTATATTTCTACACTTAGTACAATAATACCAGTAGTAGTAGTAGATGTGCTGGCGCTAGGTAGATTGGATGAAATTACTGCTAAAGCACCCTAGAAGTCCGAATTTCAATGTCTATTGAGCTGTAAATAAAAAAAAAACACTTTTCTTCTAAATAAGTATCTACAATGAATTTTTCTGCATTTATAATATGTAACTTTTGGCTATGAAAAAAATAACTTTGGATTTTTTTTATTCGTTTTGAACATGCTAGTAACATTTTTCCATAAATGTCAACAATCTTAATTTGACAGCTTCAGCCCTCTCCAATCCCCATTCATAATTCATATTGACGTTTGACATTTCAGTCAAAGAAATTTTAAAATGGCTCCGACTCGGAGTATTATTGGATTTTTAAATCCAAAGTCTATTAGTGCTGTTTTCAGTAGTAATATTTCTAAAACTCCGTGTCGTTACATACATAGATGTAATAATTGCAATCATTTTTTGGGGGGTCAAGCTACTGTTCCCTTATTATTGGGTCGTAAAAATTTGAAATGTAAGTTTTACATGCTGTCATTACATCACCGGCTCAAATTTTCGGTAATATAAAGAATAATTTAGGTTATTAGGTCATTTTCTATTAGTTATTATAACAGTATTTATATTTCTTGAAGGTTTCGTCTATTATAATTGTTTTTATGACATAACCTCAAATGTCCACAGATAATGAAATCGTTGGAAGACATCGATATATTCATACAACAAACAATTTAAATGCGCGTGTTGACTATTATAAAGTACTTGGAATATCCAAAAATGCTTCGGCCAAAGACGTTAAGAAAGCTTACTATGATCTTGCTAAAAAGTATCATCCTGATGCTAATAAGTCAGATCCAGAAGCTTCCAAAAAGTTCCAGGAAGTTTCAGAGGCTTATGAGGTTGGAATAACAAATATGATTTGTATTTTAAGTTATTTGTCTTGTTTATTAATGTCTACATTTCATGAAATTGTGTTATATCGGTTTTTTTATACAGAATATTTACATATCAAGATTTAATATAAATACATTTTTAATCTCCACTTGTTTTTAGATTTTATCTGATGAGAACAAGCGCAAGCAATATGACACATATGGGACCACTTCTGAACAAATGGGTATGGGTGGACCGGGAGGCAGTGAAGGGTTCGCCCACCATTGGCAGTACAAGTCTACTATAGACCCTGAAGAACTATTCAGGAAGATATTTGGTGATGCTGGTTTCAAAAGTGAAGCATTCAATGATTTTGCTGAGAGCCAATTTGGATTTGGAGCTTCTCAAGAGGTAATTGGTTTTCACTTTTGTCTTCAAATAGTATTTTTTGGTAATTAACTGAAACACCATCATTAAGTACCACAAATGTATCCTCATACGTGTTTCAGGTTATAGTAAACCTAAGGTTCACAGAGGCAGCCCGTGGTGTGAATAAGGATATAAATCTGAATGTTGTGGATACATGTCCTAAATGCCAAGGGTCCAGATGCGAACTAGGAACTAAAGCTATCAAATGTACTTATTGCAATGGAACTGGCATGGAAACATTTTCAAGAGGTAAAGATTGGAATTGATTGACTGATTAATGATTTTCTGTATAAAAGTGATTCATACATACTTTTTGCAAATATTTTTCCTTTCAATAATATTTTAAAGAATGTTAATTCTTAAATAGCTAATAAGGTTTTATTTCATTTTATTCATATTTTCCTAAACAATACAGTAATACATGAATAATTAAAAAAAGATATAAAACAATATAATTGTAGTTGAAGGTATCTAATATATTAAAAGAATACATTGTTAATTCAGGTCCATTTGTAATGCGTTCAACATGTCGGCATTGCCATGGTACTAGAATGCTGATAAAATTCCCTTGCATTGAATGTGAAGGCAAAGGACAGGCGGTATGTATCTAAAAAGACTAATATGTATATTATATATTATAATGAACATCTACCATCATATACCTTGACAATAGAACATTTTATTGAATTGAAGTTGTATATTATGTCAATGACTATAAAGAAAATGTTCTCTCCACATATACATAGTAAGAATAATGATAGGTTACAACAAGGTTGATTTGATTAATTATACTGTATCAGAATATGATATAAAAAAACTTTATATTTAATATTTATTTTTTTTATTAATATTTTTTTAAATACAATGGTGAATGGTATGAAGTATAGTTGTAAGAGTTGATAATTATTAGTACTGTATTAAATCAGGTTCAACGCAAAAAAGTAACAGTTCCAGTACCAGCTGGCGTAGAGGATGGCCAGACAGTTAGAATGACTGTTGGAAATCACGAAGTTTTTATAACTTTCAAAGTCGAAAGCTCCAAATATTTCCGACGGGATGGACCCGACGTGCATTCTGATTGTTCAGTAAGTATTAAAATAATAATTACCTGTATTTTCCAATATTCATTGTATCTTAAAGTATCTGAGAGAATTAGTAGAAATTAATTTAAAGTTTTTTGAAATACTTTGGGAGGTAACATCTAGATTTTCAGATTACTATTATATAAATATACTTAATATTCATTTTGTTGTTATTATAGGTATCTGTGTCTCAAGCTCTCCTTGGTGGAACTGTCAGGATACAGGGTTTATATGAAGACCATACCCTACAGGTATGATTTGTAAATAATACATACAGGATGGGTTTTTTTAATGGGGGCAAAAGGTGTAATAATTTAATTTTTGATACAAGGTGTAAATTTTGTTATACATTTTGATCAGCATTCCTAGAACTAAAAATAGATTATTATTATTATTATTATAATATACTAATTGTTATAAAATCAAGCCTGTATTTGTAAATGATTGTATATTTTGTAACTGTACAATTTCTTTTTGTCTCAGTATAAAAGACATTTGTTTTTGTGTCTACCAAATAGCAAAATATGACCTTTTAGATAAGCAGTATGGCATGAAAAATAATTTAAGATATCCCAATTAGTCTTCTTGATAAATAAAATAATTGATAAAAAAGGTAATGAGTAATTCTGGTACTATAAATAAACTAAAATATAAAAAAAAACACAATACAAACTAAGTTTATTTTTGTAATGTACCATTTTTAATATGTTTATTTATCAACAGATACTCCCATGTACGGCATCACATAGCACAATACGTCTGTCTCGTAAGGGTATGAAGCGGGTCAGCCAGCATGGGTATGGAGATCACTATGTACATATTAAAATACAGGTGTGTAATCTTTTGATTTTTGTGGTTCCACATATCCATTTGGATTCCATTTGTATAAATCTCTATATTTTATTACCATAAATGTTTAAAATAACTATTTTTGTAATCCTTTAACTCACTGTTCAGTAGAATGTTAGGTTAACCTCTACACTATCTCTTAAGGTGGTGTTAGAAACTATGAGACAATATAGAGACTTTCTGAAACTGATCAATGATAATAAATAGACATTTTTGTACATTACCTTTCATCCATTCTCAAATTACATTATTTTTAAACTTCATAAAAAATATTTTTTAGGCATGATTCTTAATTAATTCTAATAATTGAAAACACATTTTTAGGTACCCAAAGCCTTAAGCGAAAAACAAAAAGCTCTAATCTGTGCCTACGCTGAGCTGGAGGAGGATACACCGGGACAAATACATGGAGTCTCGTATGACAGAGATGGTAAGAAATAGGATACACAGATTATCTCATAATATAGGTAGATATTACGTCACTGTATTTTTTGTACAGATTAAATAAAATTATAGATAATATATATTGTGTGTCATTGTCAAAAATATATAGGTGTGTGTGAAGATAAATAGTTAGATAAGTATCTGGTAAATGTATAAAACATACAGTTTTTACATAATTTGTATTGACGAATATTTATTAATAATCGTGGTCACGGGTAGGTTAATAATTGTAAAAAATAATTGAAAACTGGTTCCGGCTAGTAAAAAAAAATATATATATTATTAAATTCAGTTACATATTCATGAGTTAACAAATAAAAAATGTAGTAAGATGAATTAGGAACAAAAAGTGTATTCAATTTATTTTGCAGACGGTACCAAAAATAGCAGTAATAATGATACGAAAATTCACGAAGCTAATCGTGAGCAAGATTCAAAAGAGGAGTCAAAATGGACATTCACTGATAGCTTAAGCGATGGCTTTTCTAAGAATAGGAAATATTTTATATTAGGGTTCCTTATGTCGGTATTTGTAGGCGTTGTGGTTTTACTTGGAGATCCCGCTGATAGGTCAGGATTTCAAAGATATGTCGAGGGTAATACGGGATATAATAAAGATTATAGACCTGCAGATGTGCCATTTGGTTATGAAAATGCTATAAAAAGGCAAAGAGAACAAAATCCAGAATTGTATGAGGCTTGAATTAGAGATTAGTATAGGATGGGCTTTAGGTATAATATCATAGAAAGTTTTTAAAGCATATTAAATATAAACGCGCAATCAATATATTTTTAGTTAGAAATAAATATTTATTTGACTAATATGTAATTAAAGTAAATAAGATATAGTATGATGGTGATGAATGTAAAATTCAATAATATAGATATATTAAATGTATTGTTGTTTCATTTAAACACCTTGGCCGTCCTCACACCATCATGCTGTAGTCAAAAAATGCGTATAAAATTTTATTGAATAATAATAATAATAATGTTTGAGAATTTTATATATTTTTTTTTATTAAAATACTTTTGCAGTCTTGAAAACTTAAAATCAGCTATCTATTTTCTTGCTAAATAATATTTTACTTTTAATTCACAATAATATTTGTAATATATATGTATGTCTCAAATGCTGTATTGGTTTGGATAAAATTAAATAGTTTGATAATGGTTGTTTTAAAATTGCTTGTAATCCATTATATGCAATATAAATAATACATCCAGTTATATGCAAAATACATGATAATCGTTAGTCCAATAAATATTATAATTAATTATAGAATACCAAAATACAAAGCAAATGCCCGAAACAAAACAATGAAAAGATTTTTTTAAAATAACTACTTAAGAACATTTAAGGCTCCTCCTTATAAGATAAAAAAATACACTTTTTTAAACTTTCACAAAAACAAACATACAATTTATGTATGTTTTAGGATATACATATATGAGGATACATACATTTGAGGATATACAAAAATAAAAAAAGAGTATTAGTTTTATTAATCTGTTACAAAATAAATGATTTCTTATTTATGTTATTTATGTATATTGATTATTATGATTCTTTAAATCTAATAACTACTTTTGGTTTGAAGGTGACGAAATATAACGAAAATGCTCTGTTTGTAAGTCAATTATTTTGTAGTATTCGTTTGTATGTCTTGAATTTCCATTTAATTTTCGTATATACACAGGGTTCTAGAGATGGTGCTAATTCAAAATAATTAAAAAAGATTAGTTTTGTAAAAAATATTTAGCATGTTGTTCTAATTATAGAAATTGTATTATATTTGCGTACTACTTGACTAAAGTTTTATATATACATAGACCTATAGAATAGTAAAGACTGCCATACCAAAATTAATAAGAAGTAATTTAATAGGTCTCATTGTCTGCTGTGTGCGTAATTATACACACATAGGCAGCATGTCCAATCTTACAGTGTAAGCGTAATAGTGTCGCCAGCTTGCACTTGCTACTCAGGGCGAGGAATATAATTTAGTATAATTATAGATATAATTATATTTAAGTAAACATATTATTCTACAAAAATGTATATTGAGAATTACATTATCGAATTAATTTTATTTGATATATATAAACTAAGAAAAAGATTTTAAGATTTTTTTAAACATGGCAATTCAATATTTGTTTCTATTGACGATTGTTATAATGTACAAATAATTACATATTTATTTTGTGGATACGTTTACACACACACACATAGTAATGTTTGAAAATGAATCCAAACATAACTAAAGTTGACGAATGCTCTAACAGCAGCTTAGGAAGCAGAATGATATTATTTAAAAAAAGTTGTTTTCACTTATACATCTGATGTTATTACTGACTTACGACAGACCTAATCTTAAATTTTTATATTATAGGATCGGCTTTATATTACTTGCATTCCTTTTAAGGCGCTGTCTTTACTTTTTTATAGGTCTGAGATATGTTCATAAATATAGATAGAATGCGTGAACTACATTAAAAAGAGATAATAAAATACAACTCTAATTTCTCCACAGGTAATAAAATTTCAATATCGGAGCCACAGAACTTAGTGGACGCTGTGAAGGAGGCTCTCAAAGATAAGAAAAGTATCGAGGCCGGCGCGTCTGACGTGGACTTGAAGGAATCCAAACGCAGCAAAGCTTAAATATAATCGACTTTATATCATAGCAAAAAGGTTCAATTTTGCATAGCCGGTTAATTATTCCAATTTTAGGTTATTAAACAGATGTATTATTCTTATTTGGGATTTCTTTAGCTTCAGTCCATAACTGTGATATGAATTTGATTTGAATGTTAATAATTAGTTTTGTTTTGCAATTGTTATAGTTATCATGTGTAACAACAACATAGCCAAAAACGCTGTACATAGCCGTTGATTAGTTTGTAGGAAGTGGAAATAGAAAATTAAAATTAAATACAATTCTTTTATTAAAAAAAAATTATGACCTCATCCTTGACCTGTAATTATAAGTTCCTGAGGAATACAATTTGTTTTTTTTAAATCTATTCGTTATATTACTATGCTATGCGTAGGTAAAGGTAAATCAAGAGTTTTATATCTATGTACAAATATATTTATTTATCTTATTACATTAAACTCCCTCCTTTTGATCTGTTACACAAGTTTCACAAGAATCGCGTTCAAATAGTCTATACGTTTGTGAAAAATCTTCAAAACTTGAACTGTTGTGTCGACGCAAGGTTGCAAGCATGCACGCAAACAGACACATGGCGCCTTCTATGTATATACCGTAGAATATTCTCACAAATCCTTCAACCTGCGAATTAAATTTATGTCTATATTATGTTCTTGTCTGCGGTTTTATACAAGGTCTCGGTTAGGTCCTTACTCTGTCTAAACCTCCTGTGGTTGCAAACTCCACCGGAAAGAACATGCTTTCAAAGATGGGTTTGTCTCTAAGAACGCCGAACGATATGACACCGATTAAGTAGTAGGTTATTGAAGCCAAGGGTACGCATCGCCCTGCACTGAGAATGCTAACGCAGCGCTGAAACAAATAATAATCAAAATTGGAATTGGAGAAAGAAAACAGCTTGTTGCTATTGCGTTCTGTTCATCCTTATTCGTGGTAAAAGTATGTAATTGACACAATTTTAGTTTTATTTTAGTATAGTTTAATATTTTTAGTGCAAAAAAACAACTTTTCAGAGTGTTTAAATTTAAGAAAATCACTCCAGAAAAAAAAAATTGTTTTCCCCTCAAACGAAATCTTGTATACCTATATGCCTTATTAAATCTATTTACAAAAAGACAAAACTACTATGTAGCAGACTTTTGTCTGTCTGTCAAGTCCTTTCCATTTGTATATTATTCTAGTTACTTACATTAATGTTTTTTCGTAAACTTAGCTTATTTGTAGGTTTCATCAGTTCTGTGTTTTGATTTTTCTCTGTAATAAAAAAATAATAAAACATTTAGTTCAGCAATGAGGTCGAAATTAATTATTGATTTTTAATGGAGTCCGAATCAACCTTTGTTTTTTATAAAGTCAATTTCACATCCGTTATTGTCAATGAAAAAAGGATTGTAAGTACAATCTTTACTATAAATAAATATATGTAGTTAAAAAACTATAAAAATACGTTCTAAAAATGAATCGAACTAAAAAATTAAAAATAATTCGTAATATAAGAATGAATAATGGGCAAAATAAAATAAAATAATTGCAAAAAAAAGTGTGGGGCGCTTCGTGCTATTACTTTTGTGGTAATTTTTAAGACATTGTAATAATAAATATTTCCAATAATTAATGAACATATTAATTTCGAATTAATCGTTTCTTCATGATTTACGGACATTCTTATATTACGAATTATTTTTTACTTTTCAGTTCGATTCATTTTAGAAGCATGTTTTTAGTTTTTTTTAACTATGTTTATTTTTCTTTTTTAATTCAATTTGTCATGAAAACTACGTTAATTTTTAAGTTAAGTATTAATCCGTGAGATCTTATTCAGGATAATGAGATAATCACATCTCATTATTAACTAAAATGTGTAAAAATTTTGAACAAAATCGGTCCGTGGGAAATGAGACAAAATCGCATTCGAAAAAGTACGTTATAAGCAAACAAACAAGCAAACATGCACGTGAAACTAATAAAAGCGTGATAAAAATAGATTCAGACCGATTATTTATTTCGGCCGAAAGTTAGAGTTAAAGCAATACTTTGTCTTTATTAAGACGATTGTTACACTGAAGAGTTGGTACCATATAGGGTTGCCACCTTTTTAACAGGATTATAAATTATTTTTTAAGCTGGGATGAAATGATAACAATTTGAGGAAATTCAGAAAAATGGACAGTACACATAGTTTATTAGTTTTTCCTTGTGTTATTTAATATTTTTGGCTTTAGTCATCAAAATGTTGTTATTTATAAAAAGTTATAGCAAATTAAAAAAAAAGTATAATATTGAATAATATTTTTTTTTAATAAATTAATGGATGCTCTATTCCATTATGCTGGACTGCGAGTTTGAATGACAATTAATAAAAAAATTCGCATCAGTTAAATTTGCAGTGAAAATATTGTATGTATTGTATTATATATTTTTATATGAAGGTACTAGGATTCTATATAATATGATACTATTTGCGACCCTACTCCAACATTCAAAATTGGGGCCTAATATAATGCGTAATATAATAAAAGTAAAAGTTTGCTTCCTATTATAGTGTAGCTACTCAAAACACAGAGAAAATTTACTTAAGTTTCTATAAGTGCTAAGTAGGGTAGTAGCCAAAGTTGTATTTATGGGATAGTTTAAAGTGCACTTAGCACTTAAATTTATAATGTTCTAAGTATGCGCTTTGTACTACAATCAGCAGAGTTTATAGAACACTGAATGTATTTAAGATAATATTTAACATTAAACGCTAAATAGGTATATCTCATTGTTTGATGGAAACATTTTGTGTTAAATTATATTGTACGCGAGTACAACTATACTTACGCATTAATTAGCTACACTTTTAAAATTAATTAATTAATTTTATAAATTTTTAAAATTAATTAATTGCTGGAATGAATTATACAGATATAAGAATTATGCTATAAATGTTTAGGTAGGTAGGTATACGTATATCGATCAGAACCTAGTACCTATAAACTAACCAAAATACAAGCGCATTCTTAATTTATATATTTTTAAACACCATTCATTTTAATCATCCGGATTAATCAGTATTATCAACTGTCTATGATCGAATTGTAGCTATTGTATCGGTTTTCAAATTATCTTAGGACTTCACAATACCGTAGGGTCATTCCATTATCGCGGGTGCAAAGTTTAGACGCATGTTTTAGTTTCACCTTGTTAAATAAAAAAAATATTCTTGATTAAATTAAACTTGAAATATTACATTTAATATGGTCTTTTTATATTCCGTAACAAAATTTCTAAATAAAATTTTAAAAGCCTGGAGAAAAGTCAAAATTGCCTTTGCTGGTGCAACAGATTTGGCCTAACCATTCCAGATCATAGACAAAAAAATATATAAATCTGTTAGTTGTGATATGTTTTATATAGGTATTATGGCTGAACATCTCGTAAGGTGTTAAAGTATCTAAGTAATAAAACTAAAAAATAATTAAAAACAAAAATAAACAATTATTTATACACTTTTAAACTGATCCTGGGTGCAACATCAAATTATCAAGGGTGCAACCTGTCTAATTAAAGTGAACATTAAAATCAATTTAACATTATATAGGCACAAAATAAGAGAGCAAACAATAGTTAGCTAGCAGCAGTTAGCAACACTTTTTTGTAGTTTATATTGATTATTTCTTTTGAAATACGTCGATACTAGTCGAAAATTCTATAATTCCTTCAGAGATATTCCATCTTTGGCGCTTTCAACTTCGTGATTATATCTTCAAATTGGACGTCTGCTACGTCATTAACATTTTTTGTGAAACGTTTATCATCCATCGTTGTCAGAAACTGTACTCTGGTTTCTCCATCTTCATCCAAATCGGTCTGACACATGCCCACATAACGATATTGAGTCATTTTTTGCCGGTTTTGCATAATAATTTTACGAGCACATACAAACCAGCGTAAATATCTTTTGGTATTAGCAGTTTGCACAGTAACAGTTTCAGGACAAATTTCTGGTGATAATTTTGAAGCTTGAAGAGACTTTGATGGAGTTTCGTCTTTTATATTTTCACTCTCGTACTTTGAATCACTGTAATCATCAGAAACGCGCAATCTCTTTTGAAAATATTTAGTCTGGCTAGGAATTGAAGGCATAGATATATCAGCACTCGGATTACCTGTTCTTTTACGTGTTGTGTAGTTTATAAGCGTTTTCAAATCGTCATCAGTCCAATCACTTTTTGTATTAGTAGTGATTTTTGGAGACTTCAAAACCAATTTGCATTTGAAATGAGACAGTGAGGTATGCGCCACAGAAATGCTATGAGCTTCTTCAGATTGGAAGAAATATTTAGTTTGAATGCCTGATATATTTTTCAGCCCTACCTACCTACTATGTAGTAAGTAGGTTACATATTATTAGAACAGGAACTGTAAGAGTTGGGAAGGTCCTACCAGTTCCAATTTCTTTAGGTATTCCATATCGATTCTACTTATGTGCAATAATTACTATTCGTATTAGTGTGAGAAGACAGACTATTTTAATATTCTAAAACAAAAAAGGCCTTCAAAGAGTTCCTATATTGTTATATATTAACCTGAAGAACGGGGAATGTAAAGAAGTAATTAAAACTCCCCAAAAGTATTCATGAGTGGAGAAACGTGTTCTAGATTCAAAGCATAACGAAGGTAACAAAGAATAGCTACCCAGTATTAAGTAGGTACAGTTTAAAAAACCTTGAAAAAATTATCAAAATATAAACATATTCGAGAGGAAGATTTAAATTCATAAATAAAATAAAGCAAATCCATAAGCCATTACAGGATAATAAGTGTTGTAATTAAGGTTTAATAAAATTGGCACCGCCTGCAGCAATATCGACTATCGACGCCAGGCGGTCGTGCTAATTAAGTCAGTAATTACTAGATGGTTTGTTTATAGTGCAAAGAGAACAGTAATTCATTAAGGGTAGGTACTTTCTATTAAATTTAAATTGATTGAAATATATTTCTAAATTATGCATTTGAATATTCATATATATTCTTCTACTTAATTATTATCTAACAAATTAAAGATAAAACGGATAAAAATAAAATAAACAAAAATATTGAGATTTTCTTTTGACTTAAAAACAATCCTACATTTTTCGTAAAACATGAAAATAATATATTTTATATACTTGCATGTAACTTTACCTTATTAAGAAATATAACTAAACTGCAGGGTTGCGGTGCTGTTAATGATGTTATCACTTATTAGATTTTCTATTACTGGATATTACTTGCGGTCGTTATTTGTTATGGTGTTACACTTACTTTATATGCACAAAAGAAAATAAGTACTTACCGAGATATATCTTTGTTACTTGTAAGTAAAACAGAGATAGTTTGAACGTTTTTTTACTTTTACTACATTTCTACTCTCACTAGATAAAGTGCATGAGGATTTAATAAACTCTACAAAGCATTCCATCAAAAATGAAATGCTTGTTCCGCTGAATTTTACTACTTATTTCGGAATTTCTCAGACTTGTTGCCTAAAGTGCCCCTATTATCTTAGAAAGACAATGGCGTATCTCTAAAATAGGTATTTATTATAAAAAAAAATGCATTTATATATCTATATATAAATCCATTCTCATATAAGTAACACTGTATAATTTTATAGCCTTTCTGCCGTGTTTTATTACTTAGATAGGCTTTTTATTTGAAGAGCAATTATTTATTCATACTGCATGATGTTTAAGCCTGCTTAATTAAGATAGTTCGATGTTGGTTACGGTCATCAATTTGTATAAAATTTGATCTTTTACATTACCGATATTACCGACTTTTCATGCGTTCGTTCGTTTCAGCGATGAGAGCGTTGCAAGGTTATTTCAATTTTTATCTCCATGTATTTAATTATTTTATTCTAACACACTCATGCAAACGTGAAAAACAATTAAAGTTGTTTGGATTCGAGCAACATTTCCAAAAATATTAGGAGAGTTTATATTTTATCTTGTACATAAAACTATTATTATCCAATTTATTGTGACAGCCAGCCATCTTTTCGCAAACTCCCTCTGATCATCTTTCTAATAAAATACCTAGCGCTACGCCCCCTAGCGCCGGTCTACTATAAGGAACCCTACACCAGTTCAACTAGCAAAGAAATATTTAAGCGTCGTATTACATCAAGCTAATACTACTATTCAAACTATTGAACTTGAAGCTTTTGAATTGACCTGGTCTATTTTCTTCATTTGTGATGTCGATTTTTCCGTAGCAATTTTCTTTTAAATATTTCGTATATTCTTCCACGTGAACCACCACACAAGTACTCGCATTAACCACTGAAAAAATACCATTTCGAATATGGATTAATATTGTAATCTATAATAGTAGATTTTGTACCGTGGGACTAAAGCACTACTTTAAAGGGAGAGTGTTTTTTTAATCCAGAGCGAGCGAGGGATTCAAAGTACATCGCTCGAGCTTAAAGTAGCTTTAGTGCACAATCTGCTTTTTATCACATCTATGAGGAAACAGTAAAATGCAAGCTATGAATAAGAACAGTTTATTAGAAAAAAATTAAATGTTAATATTTATATTTGTGCAATCATTAAAGTGCATAGTCACAGTCAAGATTCGTAATCGATCTCTTTCGTAGTTGAAAATTACTATACGCATCCTTTCAGTATTGGCGTTCGAAATTCAAGAATGTTTTAATCCCGGGGGGACTAAAGCAGTGTTTTAATCCCTGTTTTTCGGGAACCAAGCAGATGTTTTTGAATAGATGAGATAAAAATAATATTGAAGTGTTTTTCTGTGATTTCAAACTTAGTAGTAACTATGTATTTTCAAGTGATTATAATGATTTAGGTGATATCAAGACAAAAACAACTTTAAACAGCAAAACTGATTTTAGTTGCACTTTCTCTGGAAGATAGAAGGTTTGTAAAATTTTAAAATGTTAAATTTTATTCTAGAAACAATTAGGGTACTAGTGAAAAATGCGACAGTAACTTAAACAAAATTCAAATCGAAACTTAAAAAAAAAAACAAAATTCGATATGTGTATAGTATAATGAATAATCCAGTATAGATATGAAATAGCCAACCATTTTATAGTTTACGGATATAGTATTACAACTTACACCAGTATAGTAGCTCTACACAAAAGCTAGCTCGGTAATATTGTCTGTCTAGTACTTCATTCTACGTAATGTGAAATGTACCTACTCTTTAGACTTTACGATCCACTAAAAGGGACTTTATAAACTTTGTAGTAATTATAATGAGAGCTCTCATATCTACTCATTACATGTTCTGCTTAATTGCCTTTTAGGTACTAATTACATGTACCTACCTTCTTAGTATTTTGTGGTAAAGAAAAGAAATGTTAGTAATAAGTAATATTTTTTCTAGTTCTTCCCACATTTACTTACTCAGATAAATGTGAGTAGGAACAGCAAAAAGGGCATATATCAGCGCTGAGGTTCGTCCCCACAGCGTGTGGGGCACTGGTGCCCCGAAACCTGAAATTATACTAGAAATATAACAAAATTTCAAATTAAAAGCCATGCATTGAAAAACATAATTATATTTATCAGTAATCTATAGCTTAGAAGATCTGTAAAAATTAAAATATTCAAGATTACTATTCTTGATTTTTAAATATATATATAGCTAAATAAATCTTAAATTGCTATGTATACAGCTTTCATTATGCTTTAAACCAATAAGGCATATACACCGAAGTGTTTCGATAAAGGAACTGTCAACGGAACTTACCTAACGCTGTCATAACATAAACAGCGAACAGGAATGTTCCGGGCAAGTTCCAGAACTGTCCCGGTTGCAACCTCGCACCTTCCCCCATGGCATCTATTGTAAGTTGCCGCTCGTCCTCTATACGCCTTTCAATCGCATTCCGCCATTTTGGTGATAGTGGTGTAATCTGAAAAATAAAATGTTTAAGATTGGATTTGTCGTGTTTTTTCTTCACTTATCTTTTTAGTATACAAACTTTTTTTAATATCACCTCTATAAATAAACAAAGATTTAACCAATCCAAGTTGAGAACTAAGTATACAATAACAAAATATTATCAAATAAATATTTTCTGTTCTTTATTTTACATAATATGGCTTACATTTACAATATATTTTTGTTATGTAACATCAATAAAATAAACGAAATTATACCGTGTTTCAAACGTGACACAGGAAAAAGAAAATAACACGTAAGAAATAAATAGATGTACCTATCAAAGAGTACCTGCGATGCTACTAAAATGTTTATGACTGTCATTTTGTTACATGGTTTAATGTCTTAAATGTGCCACGACGATTGTGGCTGGCATAATAATAGCTAGTCTGTGTCTGAACAAAATATATAATTTGTTAATAAAACTTTGTATTTACATCTGATTAAAGAATTTACTGTCTGTCTGTGTGTTAACCAAGAATGAAAAAAGTGTTTTTATTATGCATCCTTAATATAATGTATATAATTAGGAATAATTTGAAGAAGTGTACTTTTTATATATCTTTTTAAAATTACCGAGATCTGTATATAACTTTAAGTGCTCGCCAATTGAAGTATAAGAACAATTTTGTTTCATGTTTGTATCTGTTTTATTTCAATGTTAGTCTCGACACTATAAATTTTAAAACTTTTGTATAAACCTAGTTTGAAAACTTTTGTAATAATCTAAGAGCGGATAGTTGGCTCCATGGCAAAGTTAATACAGGTAGACGTCGTTTATTGTGATCACTTTTTGATATCAATAACCGAATGATAACATTATGCGGATGGTACTTTTTCATGCTTGTTGGGGGATTTTAGTGCACATAAAAAATGATCATAATGATAAAATATGAATTGTAATCATTTAGAATCGATTTAAATACATAATATTAAGTTTCATAATAAGAAATTCTGTTGTTTGCTCAAATTTTCTATTTATTTACACTATTAAAAATATTCCAACATAAGATTAATTTGAAATATCGATCTATTGTTGTTTGACACTTGTTTTAATTCATAATCATTTGAATATAATTCTCAAAATAGTATAATTTTTCGAAGTTTGTTGCTCGGTGTTGAACACCACGTCGTATCAAATCGTCTTCTAAATCGATAACAATAAGCGACTTTTGATCACAATAAGCGACTTTTTTTCAAATGTATTGCTAAGGAGAAATTTGGGATCGACCATTTTCGATAACAATAGCCGGGTGATAACATTAACCGTGATCACAATAAGCGGCGTCCACTGATTTATATTATTAATATTATATTTATGTTAAGATTGTTAGTAGTTTTTGGTAAGTATGTTTACAGAAACAATAAATTTTGTAATATACAGTTTTTAGATCTATTTCTAACATTATTTCATAAAACGTGTTTTTGATAACATACAGATGAAGAAATTTAATAAAAGGAAAAGAACAATATTTTTATATAAAAATATTTATTAAGCTTTTAAAAAATAATAATGACTAAACATGACCATGTCAGGTTAATGAATGGTTATTATATATTAATATCATAATCCGAATAAATCACTTGGTTTGTACATAAACACAAATGAAACAGTGATATTTTCAAAGTTGATTTACATTTATTTCTAGTATATATGTATCATTTTGTTCGATAACTTTCTGCGATCTTGTAGGTAGGACTAGTGGCATAATCCTCTGTAGATATTTTGGGAATTTGTATCAAACAAACATTTTTAGTTTTGGCAGTCCTCTCTTGTTGTTAACCTGACAGAGCCTAAACAATTCTGTAGAGACCAAAATAGGTAGAAAACTGAAGGTGCAAGGTCAGAACTATATGGCAGATGCATTAATACCTCCCAGCCATATTCTCTTAATTTTTGTTGAGGTGCTAAAGATGTGTGAGTTCTCACGTTATCGTGATGAAAGACCACACCCTTTCTATTGATCAACTCCGGCCGCTTTCTTTTAAGTTCTTGCTTTAATCTCATCAGTTGTTGGAAGTAAAGATCCAAATGGACGGTTCTACCTGGCGGTAAAAGCTCATAATGAACAATGCTCTTTCAGCCCCACATCATCATCTTATTGCGAGTTGATTTTGTCAAAGTCTGTGAAGCCTGACCAACCTTTGATCATGACATGACACTTTATCGCACGTTCTTATCATATGTGATCTACTTTCTATTACAGTTATCAATTTCTTCAAAAATGAGTCATTTTTATTATGTGAGCTCCAGAGAGCACACGTATAGGGAAGACCTTCAGTGTACTCGTGTAGCACCCTTATACCAGGCTTTTTTGTGTACCCAATCTTTGTCAAATGGATCAGAACTGTGTGGTGGTTAATCTCCAGTTCTTCAGCTACGTCGTATTATTATTATTTAAAAAAAGCGGCTGTGCAGGGCTAAGAGAACCCAGTATCACTGCGACCTAAAAGATCTATTGTGATCGCCACTGCCTACAGTTCACTATAAAAGTCTGCCTCTCTGAGGTATGTGTTTTCCCAGGGTGTCACTGCGTTAACGCATCAGCGGACCGCACTCGCATAGCAGATGGATCGGGGTTTCATCTGCCTCATGGCAGTACCTGCACACGTTTTTATCCGGTAATTTGAGGGTCGCTAGGTGCTTATTCAGACAGCAGTGCCCTGTAAACGTTCTAGTTATGATACGTAGATTATTCCTGCTCAGCCCAATGCGCTCCTTAGTTGCTTTCGCATTGAAGAGTTTGATGAGGGCTTTGGAATGCTTGACGCCAGGGATCATGCGAGCTAGGCTGTATGGAATACCACATATCGGTTCTGGACCGTATGTTTTGCTCTCAGCTTCTGAACGGGCCAGCTCGTCAGCAATCTCGTTACCGATATAGTCCCCGTGGCCCGGGACCCATTTTAGAACCACTCTGTTTTTGCAGCCCAGGGTGTTCAATTTCGTCAGGCAGTCAAGCACCAGTCTCGACGTGATAATATTCGAGTTTAGGGCCCTTAGTGCCGCCTGACTATCCGAGTTGACGTAAATGGTCCTATTTGTGTAGTTGCGCAGGTTCAGGGTCGCACAAGCAATTATGGCTTACACCTCTGCCTGAAAAATGGAGGCGTACCTGCCCAGGCTTAAGCTTTCCCTGTGCCAGGGCGCTCTCCATATACCCCGCATCCTACCCTAGGCCCTATTTTCGATCCAAGCTACGTCGTAACTATTAACACGCCGATCTTGATCCACTTTTTCAAAAAGTGCGTTCATTTTATTTGTAACAGAGCGATCAGAGCTGGGTGCATCTTTGACATTAAAATTCCCGAATTGAAAACGGTTAAACCAACTTTGTGCTAGTCTTATTGATACTACATGAGGTCCAAATGTCGCAATGTTGGCTTGCGTCGCATTTCTCCTTTATTAAAATATTTTTTTAAAATGTATCGAATTTCTTCATTACAATCACTCATTTTGACAGAAAGAAATACAAAAAATGGCGGGAAACAACATTTGACTTCATTGTTTCCTTTTCTGCAATATAACCGTTTTAATGTCATTAAAACCTGATACGAATAGCCAAAGAAGTTCATACATACTACATACGAAATGATTTTTTTCCCGACCTATTATTACACATAGAACAGGCCAGACAGATCGGTAGATACATATTTTTTTACGTTGATCAGGTAAAATACAAATGTATAATACCAATTAAACAAATAAATCCGCAATGCAATAAAAAGAGGAAACCAAATAAATCCCTATGTTCACTTACAGTGAAACAACTTTGGTTTAGAAGTTATTGCAATTTCATTCTTATTAACTTACTTTTAAGGACTGCTGATAAGTAAGCCGGATTTAATCTACTACACCACCGCAACTTGAGGTTGATTAATAGCAGTAGATCCCGGGAACGTGATTTTATAAGTAAAAACCAGCTTCTACGTTTATTACCCTATAATTTAACGAGAGTAGCTGAGGATTACTGCGACGCCATTTCTTTTTGCTTGTACTTTTATCTTTTTTTTCTTATTTTAATGTAACGTAAATAAAGTGATAATGACATCGATTTTTTACTTTCTACTCTAGGGTGGGACATATATCAGAGTTATTATAAATTATAGAAAATCGATTATAGAAACGTAGATAATATTAAATCGAACAAGGTTAGTAACGACACTTCCATTAGCGTTGTCGTGAATTTTTCATTCTTTATCAAGTATAAATTTAGGGAAGAATAACACGACATCGATGTTTAAATTTTCAAATATTAATTTTAACTTATTCAATCAAAATTAAAATATTAACCTCGTTCCAAACTTTAGAAAAGGTCGAATTTAAAACCATTTCATCCCCAAAAAGGTTGTTTGGGTGTTTCTATCGTAAATATTGCTGTTTCATATATACGTGCTATTAAAAAAAAATGTGTATATATGTGAAACAGCCATAAAAATAATATATAGCTGTTTCACATATACACTCATTTAAAAACATTCTACCATTTTAAATATTTAATATACGAAAATTAATATAACTAAACTAGAATTAAACAAACAAACCAAAGTAATGAATAACAAATAATTTCTATAAAGTGAAACAATGCTCCAATGAAGCTCATTTTTCTACAGACATTTAAAACTCTTTGAAATGCAACAGTTGTTCGCTTTTTATTCACATTCAAATTTTATGAAAATGTTTCATAAATGCTTGGAATAATATTTTTTAAAATTTTGTCTCGTAACACTCCCTTTAATATGGCATTACGTGAAAGTCAATTTATTTTTACTGAATATTTAGTTTTTATCAAATGCTTTCAATTTTTTGCGATCTTAAGGTAAGTTTCAGGACCAGACCATTAAATATACATATGTTCATTTATTTTTCATTCTTTAAAACTTAATATTATAATTCGTAATTACATTACTGATAAAAGCAGATTAGGTAACGTTTTGAGTACTTAGTAGTAGTAGTAGTCGTTTTTGGTAGTAAGGTAGTAAATATCTCATTGTTACATCCACCGGCTTATATATTATTCTTTTTAATGGTAAATATTTATATATTGGTAACTATTTGTATATATAACTACTGCCATATCTTTTTATCCTAAACATACCTTTCAAATAACAGCGTTATAGATATAAGAAAATATATAGGTGCCCTTACTGAAAGCAAATTGAAAAGTTAACTGTGCCATACTAAATTTTATATTTATTAACTAGCATAAGTTGGAACTGAAATTTGAAGTTAATTGCCATAAAGGTCATTTATCATTATGTGGTTTTGAATAATTCCCTTCTCTTTAATATTTTTATAACATAAAAAATATATTTTTAAGAGTTCTGTACCTCGAGAGGTAAAAGCGGAACCCTTATGGGAACAATTTTTAGTCCGGTCGTCCGTCCGGTTGTTAAGACCCTTTTTCTCAGGAATGATACACAACCTAAATTTTATATCGAATTCTCAACCTTACTGTCCCTTGAAGCTGTGAATAAATCAAATTTCTAAACCAATACAATCAAAAGATACCGCTATTTATACCTCAAATTTTGTCAATTTTTCAACATTCACAAGGCAATTAAATTGTACTTACAGGGTAGTTCCCATGAAATCAAAACCCTTTTCCTCATGAATGAGTAAAGGTATTAAATTGAAATCCATATCAAATAATCAGGTCTATAAGGTCTTTAAAATATAACAAAATTAAATTTCGGTGTCAACGTAATCAAAAGAAACAACAATTAAGCCGCATATTTCCAAACTCGCAACCACTCTATATAGTAAATAAAATAGTAATACTTGTTTAGTACACTAGTGACCCGCCTCGGCTTCGCACGGGCACAATGTAGATACTAATATTGGGAAGTGATTGATTGATATTGAGCTTATACTACTATGTCCCCGCTTTATTATTAATAATCTTCTAACATATCAGAGATTAATGAAATTATGATAAATGTACTACATATGTAATTCATTTAATTCGATAAGAAATAATATTGTATTATATATAAAGCTTGCTACATAACCTGCTTGCTCGCTAACCTCTCCATTGGTCGAGTGGTTAGCGCAGATGCCTAACGTATAGCGAAGCAATGGGGTTCGGGTTCGATTCCCGACAGGGAAAGGCATGTATGTGATGAGCATAGATGTCTGTATTTCTGGGTTTGGTCGTTTATTAAATATATTCGCAGTATTTGTATGTGTATTTCTATACATTTTTATCGTTGTCAAATGTAAGATATACATTTCGGTAGTACATTAAATTGCTATATAGCTTAAGATTAAGCCATCTTTTGCTTTTTTGATTTAATCATACTTATCCATTCTTGTTACCCCACACATCCGTCTCAACAATAGCATTTCCGCTGCATGCAATCTCCTCTTATCCATCCCTTTGGTTGCTCAACACAGAATCATAAATTACACAGGTCTTATGGCCCCTTTGTAGATTTTTCACTTAACTTTAAGGTTCATAAGCGGGTTGCTTGTTGTTCCCGTGACTATATTTTGTTGTTCCTGTGAATAAACATGAACAAATGAACAATATAAAACGTCAAATGAGTTCCGTTTATCCTTTGACAGACTGCAAGTTATAAAAAACTCTTGGTAATATTTTCTTTTTACAAAAAAACATTTAAAAAATTATTTATAATGAATTAATTTGAATGAATTAACATTGCAGTTGCCCTGGTGTGTAATAATTAAAAGGTTATATCTCTAATATATATATATGGATTATAATAGATGTAGGCAAACAAAAAAGACATAGAATGACTTCATGAAAAATGATATGGCTAGGAACTACTTTGCGCTGAGTGCTCATCTATAGTAGAGGTGAACCGTGACTTTGAAAGAACAGCGAGAAAGGTCAATTAGTTAACATTTAACGACCATTTCATATAATTGGGATAAATACAGTCATTGAGGATGCTCCTATAACATGTACAGATAGCGCCACTATTATTTTATCGAAGGATTCCTACAATACCTGTTATCCGTAAAGAATGTAGCAAACATCAACACAAATCGCCGACTATTTTATCAAATAGCTAGGAACAAGGAATGTTCAATCAATAACAATCAACGTCAGACCCGTACTGACTGCGGTTAAGGGATTCAATCTATTTCATTTACTTCTGTTTTTTATTTTATTTATAAAAATCAAAAGCCACGCTTCAAATGTTATGTACTTTATAACAAACTTTTACAAGTAAGGAGACGTAAAATTAAATTTAGTTTAATCTGTAATTCTATGTCGAGAAAAAGTAAAAAACTGAAATTTTTATTTTTATGTCACTAAACACTTGTTTCTAAACTTCACAGTATTTTTCTTGACAGTATTTTCTAGTTTCATTAGTAAGAGAGGTTTCATAAAAATGTCACAAGATGTCGGTCTTACATGAAAATATGTCTCCTTTTGCTTTTACTCGTTTATAACTTGCAATAAGTATTTTATATGATGTTTCTGAGTAATGTTTGTTACATTCATAGGTATGTATTTAGGTTATATACCATACCTATGTGTTTATATTAACGTTCTTTAAATAATAATATAACTTGATTATCATATTAAAGACAAGAAACATTCCTTAGATGTGTAAATAAGAGTACATCGAAGTCATGTGTAGCAAAGACCAATCATAACATCAAATTTGACTAACCAAACATCTTAAAGAACATGATATAAATAAAAATGGATCAAACACTACCGTTATAAGTAACAATATTGTATTATGTTTTATTATATAAGGCTTTATAAAAAATCGTAATCAAGAAAGCAATATTGCTATCACAGTGATCTATATTCCTTTGAAGGCACGTCACGCTCGTGTGAACTTCGTGTAAGATCTGTCTCAGTGTATATCGGAATATCTGCTTCAATGACTTTCCATGGGAATTTTATCTTAGTTATATAAGAGATCCCAATCATATTTGGAAATATTCTACCTTTTGCTATTTCAGGGATATAATAGTATACACTTACTGCCTCATATAAACAGTCAAAACTGTATTTTACTCCTTATTAATGAAGTGAACTGACAATCCACACTGAACCACACAATGAAAATGAGTCCCAGACACACAAAATGACAATGACAATGACTATTCCACAATATTCTTAGGTATAACTTTAGATAACAATGGAAACCTGATCTTTCAATACGCGCAGCCAAACTCAGGTATGCCGGAATTTAAAAATTAAGACTGTCAATTGACAGTCGTTCATACACCTCCACTAGTTTATTTATGTTATGAAATAATATGTATCTTGTTTTACGGTATTTTGGCATAGGGCAGTGTTACTAAAATTAATTCTATATTTATTTTACAAAAAAGAGTTTTGCGGGTTGATTGAACTGAGAGATGATTTTAAATAAATTGGTATTATCATGGCCTCTCAATCAAAATCTAAAATTAAAAATATATTATTAAATAAATCTTATTATAACATTCACGAGTTTTTGGTTGATCAAAATGTGTAAAACTTAGGTTGCCGACTTATTTGCAAGGTTGATATTATAATGTATACGTCAACTGTAGAACAACTGTTGAGTTTCTGGCCAGTTATTCATTTTGAATTTAAATTTGAATATATTTCATGCAAATAAAATTCAATAAAAATAGAATGAATTTTGAGCTTCGATTGTGTACCAAGTCGTAGGTGTAGCACTTTAATATTAAAAAAAATATATACTATGGCGCTGATATTTTTAAATACATATTCATATTGGCATATTTGAAATTTCATACACCTTGAAATTCAAAATTCATTTTTTTACATTTAAATTGAGAATTTATTTCACATTTAAATGAATTTAATAATCTCAATAATGTAAAAAATTACATTGCTCGTTTTGACAAATAGGAACATTAAATTTTAATATATATTTTTTTCTATATTATGTGTCTAGTTTAATACTTGATACTAGTAAGTGTAATTGCCTTTATATAGTACTCCTGGTACGTAGTACTAGGAGTACGTAGTACTAGGAATACGTTGTACTAGGGGCGGTAAAAGAAAACGTTCAAATGACATATTTATAAAATAATCAACTTTTTATATTCATCAGTATTAATATTCGTGCATAAAGCTCATATTATTCTTGTATCAAACTAATATTTGAAACGAGAATTTTCAGACAAAACAATATTTATTTCATATTTTAAAAATACAAGGGAGAAGTATTCAAAATCACATAATTATGAATTAACAATCCAGACTTTAGAGTCTACAAAATTCTGGTAGTTAGCTACAAAATTCTGTTCAGACTTAATATGCTACTTAGTAAATATCAAATTAGTATGGTACAATTAAGTTTACAATTAGCTTTCAGTAAGGACAAAACCAAATTAGTATATGGTTGTATTGATTACATTACATATTTTTATTAATTCGGACAATTTCTACAAATACCGTATGTATTTCTGAAACCGTTTGTAACAAACTAGTATATTTCTTAGAACTCATCTAGGTTTAAGATAAGAGGTGTATAATAATTAATATTTATCTCAAAAGGTTTTAATGTGATGCTGCCAAGGGGTTAGTATATTCGAATTGTTTCCGAGTACTTTGAAAGCTGATTGTAAGTACTTGAATAATGTTAAGAAATTATCTGCTATATTAATTTTTGCAGTACATTTAGATGTTTTTAATACGTGAAAAAGTATGATCTGAAAAAACGTTGTCTGAGATCTGATTCCTTCCGTTTTATTCGTCCTTTTTTTTTGTAATGCTACTGCTAAAAAATAGATCATTTAACCGATTAAAGTTGAAAAGTACGGAGATCTATTTGACCTCTCATATGAAATGACTTAAATTTGAAATAACTTTCGTAATGTAAGATGAATAGAATAAACCAAATTAGAAGGAGCTTCATACGTGACAGAGGAAAAAGAAAATAACACGTAAGATATAAACAGATATAGTACCGACAATAGAGTGCGGTGTTACTAGAAATGTTTATGACTGTAATTTTGTTACATGGTTTTATGTCTTAAATATACCTCGTCAATTTTGGCTGCCGTAATGATAGCTAAACTGTGTGCTTTTTATTAGCTTGCAAAAGCGATATTAAAACTATTGATTCCATATTGCTAGCTATTGTATTTCACTGTGTGTGTGTTAGTCTCGACACTATAAAATTTAAATAACTTTTCTATGAACCGAGTTCGATAACTTTTCTAATAATCTGAGAGCGGATGGTTGGTTACATGGCAACGTTAATATATTTAGATTATTAGCAGTTTTAAAGTATATCTGGTTTTTAGTATAGTTGGTTTTAAAGTATATATGGTTGTTTACCTGGTTTTTAAAGGTTATAATTAAAATAATATAATTTAATTTGTAACATTATATTATAAAACGAGTTTTTGATAATATATAAATGAAAAGATTTTATAAAAGGAGAAGAACAATACGTTAATGTACAAACGACTTTATTCAAAACAATAATAGACCTTCTATAAAAAATAACATGACTAAATATAAAGTGGTTATTAATGGTTATTATATATAATTAAGTAAATAAATTGGTTTGTACATAAACACAAAAGAAACATAGTTATGAAATAAGGTTGATGGCTTCTATAAAAAAATACACAAAGCACTGACCGACATACGTCAGTACCTACATATATTTTTTTACGTTCCTTAGCTAATGTAAATATTCATACCAATTAAATGAATAAATCTGCAATGAAATAAAAAGAGGAAACCAAATGAATCCCGATGTCCACTTATAGTGAAACAACTTATTGCAATTTCATTCTTATTTGCTTACGTTTAAGGACTACTGATAAGTAAGCCGGATTTAATCTACTACAGCACCGCAACTTGAGGCTGATTAATAGCAGTAGATCCCGGGAACGTGATTTTATAAGCAAAAACCAGCTTCTACGTTTATTACCCTATAATTTATTAAGAGTTGAGGTTTATTGCGATGTTATTTTGTTTTCGTCTAATTCCTTTAATCGATTTTATTTTATATTTAGATGTAAGGTAAATAATGATAATGAGTATTTATTATTATTTTTTGTTTATATACTAACCTGAGTCAAATATCAAAATTAATACAAATTATATAAAAGTCAGAACGGAATACTGTCTAACAAGAGTACTTCCAAGAAACATAAAAACTTTTATCTTGGTATTTAAATTCGTTGGTTGGTAATTAAGAAAGTTTTATTTCTAGGTATTTCGTTAATATGTTCGTTCCTTCGGAGACGCTTACACAACCTACGCCAAACTGAACAAGGCTTATAACGACATGTTCAGCTAAGTTGTTAGAATAATTTTTAACTTATTTAACATGAATTAAATAATTAACCTTGTTCCAAACTTTGGGAAAAGTCAAATAAAAAAAAAAAATCACTCCCAAAAAGGTCGTTTGGGCGTTACTGACCTTTTGTTGTAGTGGAGGAGGACTAAATCAATTAAAAATTATAATTAAATTCATCTTTATTACCACTTTATGTCATGTCATGTCATGCCTGACTGTCTTGTCTTAACTGTCTCCTGACAGTCAACCTATTGACAATTAGTCACCGTGGCCCATGGACTTGAGGAGTAGGAAATGTCTAAGGATAATAGGACGTGTAGCGGAGATGAGACTGACACAAAATTTCCGGCTCTCCTGCTTAGTTTACGAAATACAAATAAATATAGCTGTTTCACATACCCATACTCGTACATTCAAAAATACTCTACAACTTATTTACAAAAAACCAACAAACAAGCTATTCAAAACATGTGACGAAAAATAAATACTTTATATAAACTGAAACAATGCTCCAATCAAGCACAGTTTTCTACAAACATTTGTTACATGTGAAATGCTACAGTTGCTGGCTGTTTATTCACATTCAAATTCCATTAAAATGTTTTATTAATACAAGATAAAAATATTGCAAGTTCTAAACGAGTAAAAGCAAAATGGAACATTTTTACTAATATTATATGTGCGAAAGTTTGGTTATTTGGATGGATAGGTATTTGTTACTCAATCACGCTTAAACTACTGAACGGATTTTGATGAAACTCCACCATGTGGTAATCTATGTACAAGAATAACTCATAGGCTATAGAAGTCTTAACTTTTGCATGTGGTTTCGTTTGTGACATAACATAAGTTGTAGCGCGAATACGTAGCTGCAATGGGAACTCCGGTTTTTAATTGTTTGATTCACTAAATTTTACAAAATTAAAAATAAAAAAATTAAGAATGATGTATACTTTCGACACCAACTAAAATGTTTTGTTTGTCTGTAGAAATTAGGAGTTTTTTTAGCATTATCCCCAAAACATTTCAATAATATACATACTGTATTGCACAATGTTTTCCCGTTTTTATTTCTTCACCTCTACGCCGCCGTATAATTTTGTTTCCATCTTTTGCTACATTTCATAATTATCATCATCTATATGTAGATCAATCCGCAGTTTTTGTTCATAAATTTTAAAAGAAGTCACGGTAGATATATTGGCTAGATAAATATTATTTTACAGTCCACGTGGACGGAATCGTGGGCAATAGTTAGTATGTTCATATATTTTCGACACCTTGTCACATTTTTATGAAATCCCTTTTGCTAATGAAACTAGAAAGTATTGTCAAGAAAAATAGTTTGCAGTTCAGAAAGAAGCTTTTAACGACGTAGAAATGAAAATTTGTAAAAGTGATTATTTTAAATATTTCTTCTTAAAGAATAGGTAACAAGAGTTTTGTGCAGTTTTTTTTTAATATTATCGTTATCGAATTATAATAGCCTTAACTGAATTTCATTTTCCCTCTCCTGACTTGTAAAACTTTTTCTGGTAATAAAATAGGAAATGTCAATATATTCAAATGAATTCCTTTGTAAAGGAGTAAAACAGCTGTTCCCAAAATAAAGAAGTTTTATTAAAAAACTTTCGGGTTTCTTTAAAAAAAAAGCGTTTTGGTCTCTCTTTGACGCCATATTAATAAAAGTGTGTAAACGGCGAAATTGATTTTACTAGTGTATTAATATAATCCTTAAATATATTAGTAAATTTAGTCAGTTTCACGTATTTTTGGTTTATTAACGAACAACCATAAAAATAAAAACTATTCTTGACGATCCGTATAATGTATATAACATGAACTTATTATTTGTAAGATTAAATAGAGGTAAAATAAAAAACAAGTAAATAAAATACATTGAATCCCTTAACCGCAGTCAGTGCGGGTCTGACGTTGATTGTTATTGATTGAACATTCCTCGTTTCTAGCTTGCTATTTGATAAACTACTCGCCGATTTGTGATTGATGTCAGCTATATTCTTTACGGATAATAGGAATTGTGGCAATCCTTCGATAAAATAATGGTTAAGCTATCTGTACATATAAAAACATCATCCTTTACCTGTATTTATCTCTAGTATTTTGGTTGGATTCAAATTGTAATCGAATAGACCTTTATACTCTTCTTTCAGGAATTATGTCAGCAGATAGTTGTTCTTCGCCACAGCATTTTTTACGAACTCATCTTCTATCTATCTATGTCTTCTTGAGTTGAACACTTCTCTTTATAATCACATTCATACTTAAGAAGTCTTAAGTATTAAGAGTTTATTGTTATATCTTTTTCATTTCTTCTCTTTACGAAACAACACTATCACTAACAAAAAACTGTCAGATAAAATAAAATTAAACGATGTGAACTTTTTAATTATTCCACACCAGGACAAGTGCAATGTATTCTTAATTAATTTTAATCCAAAATAAATCCTTTTCGTATGGATTGGAATTACTCTATTAAATTTACTTAAACTTTTTTAGTTTTTCACATATATTTTTATGAATATATTCAGCAACTTTACAAGTTCAGACATAAAAGTAATAACTTCAGTATAATAAAAACAGACTTACTCCGGGAAAACAAAATTTAAAAAAAAACAAAATACATTTTATCTACAGATTTTAGGCTGGGAATAGGTTTATAAAGTTGGCTTACATTGTACAAATAACTTCAAAAAAAGACAACTTAACACGTTAGTATACTTAGTTCGGCCATAAACACTGTTACAATTAAAAATAAAAAAAATATTATATTTGAATTTGGAATCTGTCATTTTTATACGATTGTTCATTGCGTTTTCTCATTTTGGCGCCAATATATAGTATAATATTTTATGATATTAAAATAGAGTGAACAGAATTGCTGTGATTGCATTACACAAAGTAGGTAAATGAAAATTTTCTCTCCATACACTTGGAATTAGTCAAACGTTTGTGTACCGGGCTATTAACAGATACAACAAGATTTCCTGTTTGTGACCGAAAAAGATCTGGCCGTCCACGTAGTCACGTAGTCATGTAGAAATAAAGATAGCCTCTAGAACAATGTCGCGTGTTTTAAGAGATGACTTGGGACTTGCGGCCTATAAGAGACTGTTCATTTCTTAACAGATAAATTAAAGATGAATAGGGTGGTAAAATCGAAACAACTACTGAAGCGGTACGCAAAGAGAAGTCACAGAAAAGTTTTGTTTACGGATGAGAAAATGTTTACAATTCAGCAACATTTTTACAAACAAAATGACCGTATTTATGGTCAAACATCTAAGGAAGCTTCCCAATCAGTCGACAGAGTGCAACGTGGGCATTATCCGACTTCAGTGATGGTTTGGTGGGGTGTTAGCTACGAAGGAGTGACAGCCATATTTTTGGGAATAAGGTATCTAATATTGGCACAAGTATACCAAGATACCAGAAGGTAGTTAAACCCCTTAATAACACCATGACAATAACAAAGTATGATCCCTCCAGCAAAACTTGACGCCGCAGCGAGTCATAAAGGTCGGTCCACGCAGTCTTGGTTGGAAGCGAACGTCTCGGACTTCATCAGAGCTGAAGACTTGCCGTCGTCTAGTTCCGATCTTAATCCGCTGGATTATGATTTGTAGTCAATTTCAGAGAATACAGCTTGCTCTAAGCGCCATGATAATGTAAAGTCCCGAAAACAATCCATACGATTGGCAGTGAAAAATTTTCCCTTGGAAAGAGCGTGTGCTTCTATTGATAACTGGCATCAACGTTTAAAAGACTGTATTGCTACTAACGGACACCACTTCGAATAAGCTTTTTAAATTTTTAAATGTTTTATATTTGTATTTAACTAATACACTGTAAAAGTAAGAAATGTTATTTGCGATTGAAAAAATATTTTTTTCTTTGTTACAATATTTATGACAAGACTAGGTATAAGGTACTTGCAATCAATACATTCACATTTGGATACCAAGAACATAAATATATATGTATCATGAAAAAGTGTCCCTTAGTAATATATATAACTCAGTTACCTTTATTTTTATTTTAAACTTTTACCAAACTTTTTTAGCTCTATCTATTGGTCAAGAGATAAAGAGAATTCTTAAAGATTTTTATATTTTGTTCGTATGTTGTGTTGTTACATTGTTTAATACTCGGTTAGAGCTAAGGGTGTAAATTAGTTCTAAATATAAAACACAGCTGTTGGTCCCTTTTTCATTCGTACGTTTGACACGTTACGTCTTTAAATATGTTATCCGTTTGAAACTAAACTAAGTATCATACCTACTGAAAGATTTGAACTGGGTAATTTAATATTAATTCATACTACTTCTAAGTTAGGTGTTTTTTATCGTTTAAATTCACAATTATGTATTTTTGAAGTTTGTGACAAAACACGTTTATTTCTTAGAACTCATCTGGGCTTAAGAGATTTGGGGATAAGAGGCAATTCATTTTACAATTTCATTTAAATTATAACAAGTTCTCGTTTAAAGATTCAGTGATAGCACACTCGACGTAAAATTAATATTTTACGACAAGTTCCCTTAAGGGATTTTAATGTGACGTCGTACAAGGGGATGGTTTATTCGAATTGCTGTATTTTGTAAGCCGCTGACTCAAATAATGTTAAGTAAGTAGGTATATGCACTTTAAGACGTAGATTTGGTATGTTTTAATCGTAAAAATAATCGTGTTATAATTATAGTCTTTATTACACATGATGTTTCTGGAAGGAAGGTAGTAATTGGCTTTCAATGACGGCATCAAGCGATCATATTGGTTAACACGTTATTTGGATTCGAAATGGATGAACCGATTACAGTGAGAACATTGAGGTTTTTTTTTTACACAAGTCTATCGAAATGGTTCTTAGATATTTTTGGTATAAAATAAAATCGGTCATATCCAAGATACTCAGCTCTCATTGGAACAAGTGGAAGCGAAGGTTTGCTTACAATCTCACATTTAAGCAAGCAATAAGCCTAAATATATGTAATAAGTTCGTAGGTATTACCGAAGGTACCTATCTTAAACAATATTTAATTCTAAAATTAATTTAACAAGCGGTACCCTGATGCAACAATGCTTGGGTTAAAATATTCGCAGAATATTTTGTCTCAGTCTATATTTTGACACTCTCCTTTGCGGAAAAGGCCAAGAGCATCTGATACCGAAAACGCCTTCACATACCACTGTCGTTTCTTGTACTACGTGGATTTCTTTACACAGAATGTTTTAGTATGAAACATAAAGGATCAGCATGTATAAAACGTTTATCTTATTTGTTGTTAGTGTCGGGATTTTAAAACAGATAAATAAATGTAGAATGAGTTACCATTTTTTTTTAATTTTTATTCAAATTTCTCATGAATATTATTTGCTTTTCGCTTTTACAAAGGCACTAAATAGACAGAATAATGTATGTGGCTGTAGCTTTATGCAACTGAAAACATATCATAATTCACGTTTAGCAGTTCATTTTAAGATATTCTTTTATAAATAAATATTAATATGTTCTTTTTTATTGTTGGCTTATTTAGTCATGTAATAAAGCGACGAGTCCAAATCTGGACATTAGACATTATTTAAAAGATGTCGAAAACATAAACATTTTTAATTCTGCATTTTATTTTAATAACCTCGATTATTTCAAATATTTTTATTGGTATGTAGGTATGTATGTTTCCTTATATGTTTTGTTGGTTCGCCTATGATGAACAGACTACTGGACAGATTTTAAAACTTGTAGCGATGAGAGCTTACTATTAAAATAAATGTAAGATTCATTTTATTTCTTAAAATTTATTTTATTCGTCGGAAAGTAAAAAAAAAAGTATTTGAATTTGCATTTCACAATGATTGAAATAAAACTATATATACAGGGTGATTTTTAATTAGTTGACCACGTCTTGCAGGCAGCCTCTCTACATAAATTCCAACAACATTTGTTCTTCAACTTACTTAATTTTTGTAATCGGGACTAGTACCTATATTAATTTATGCTGCTTACTTTACTTCGCCACATTAACTTTTGAAATATTAAGACTCATAGGTTTTTTTAGATATTGAACCGTTTATATAAAGTACTATTTCTTTTAATTCTATTCCCAATAAATTTTAATTACTTTAGCAAGAATTTCTGTCATCTGATGACTGGCTGAGTTAGCTAGACTACCCACTTTACATTATCGAGAAATTATGCTAACAGATACTGGCTACTACAGGCCTTATTCCTTCCACGATATGTAAGTTCTTTTAGGCAAATTATGCGATTTCTAATGAGGTTATATTTTTAAACAATCACTAAATTTTATAACAGATGATAATTATTTTTAATATAACTCAACACTTTTCAATCATAAATAATCATTAAGTGATAGCATTATGAACATTAAATTATATACTACCATTCATAAGCAGAAAAACGCACTACGACATTGTATTATTACAAAGTCTATTAGGTATTAAATGTCGTATTTTGCGTAACAAATTCATAACATTTGCATTTCTAAATCCTTGTGGAAAACATAAACAGGAATGAGATAAAACTTTGTCTCCATTTTCCGTTCATTTGAAATTATTAAAGCATGTTTGTGATTTAAATAATTTATCTTTTATTAGGATAATTATAATAGTATTTGAATGTATTTGACTTTCATGACCATTTATATATATTTAGATAGACATAAAAGTGATTTAGAATTTTCTAACATTAATATATTTTTATGTATTAAAATTATCGATATGTACCTTATAAGTGTGCAATTTAATTTTGAGATAAACAGTGCTGGTATGTTACGCAACTTATATTAAATGTTCATGTCTTATTAGGTAAATATTTCGTACAAGGAGTATTTTACAACTTATACAAATAATTATATTTTCTAAACGAAGTAACTTTTGCCTTTTGAAGAATGGGATCTCTCTTATTACCGAATTCTTCTCTGGAGTTATTAATTATTATTTTTCTAATTTTAGCAATTTTAGCCTTCGGTATAGCGACAATCCGTTAGAACGGAGAGCGGTCCAAATTACTTTTGGCAAGTCTCTTGCAAAATAGTATACATAATTTTATAAGCCCAAATAATTGTGATAAGGACGGGTGGATGAGATGATGACGTCTTTAGGCAGCGTGAGGGCGTATTGAAGAAATCTTAAGCAGCCATTTCATTATCCAATTTGTCGAGTACTAGGTCAACTAGGGTACTAAAATAGCGTTGTGAAAAGGCTGTCAACACTAAGTTCATGTTTATGCTCCCATCTGATTGGTGGGGCGGGCCTTTAACCTTTACTCAGTATTTTTTTAGGGTCGAGTAGTGGCTGTGGATTATAAAATGGGCGAGTTAAATACTTCGCGGATATTAGTGTTATCCGAACAAAAAGGTTTAAGATCTGATTTGTTTCGTTTTTTTGGCTTTGTGAATAATATTACCCTTACAAAAAAATGCTAATCAAAGTTGAGAACTAAGATGAGAAAAACAAAAAGTCATCAAAATATATGTACCTAGCTTTTTTCCTCTCACGCAATATGATTTACAAAATAATTTCGTAATGTAACAAATATTAAAAAGACAGAGGTAAAGAAAAATAACACGTAAGAAATAAGTACATATACATACAACAGAGTACCTGCGATGCTACTAAAATGTTTATGATTGTATTTCTGTTACATGGTTTTATGTTTTAAATGTATTACAACAATTGTGGCTGGCATAATAATAGCTATTCTGTGTCTGAACAAAATATACTTATATTTTTGTTAATAAAAATTTATATACACATGTGATTCTGAAATGTACTATATGTGCGTGTCAATACAATCTGTGTAACCAAGAATAATTGTACTTATTTATATACCTACCTTTTAAATTACTTTAAATAATTTGCAAAACCTCGCCAATAAAAGTTCTATAACTATTTTTATTTCAAGTTTAAAGCTGTTTTACTTCAATGTTAATCTCGGCACTATAGCGATTGCAAACTTTTCTAATAATCTCAAAGTTAATATATTTAGATTATTAGAGTTATTTATCGGAATTTTATGTATTGTTTTTAGTTTTATTGGTAAAATAATAAAAGGAAAAAAAAGATAACAATAATTGAGCTTTTAGCAATAAAATGATAACTAAATCTAACGTATTATGTTAATTAATAATTATTATGCGTTTATATACAGAAAGAATTGGCCCGATTGCGTCTGAATATATAAATATCCATACCAATGCAATGAACAAATTTGCGATGTAATAAAAAGAGGAAACCAAATAAATTCCTATGTCAGTGGACATATAGTAAAACAATTTTACATTATAAGTTATTGCAATTTCATTCTTATTTGCTCGGATTTAAGGACTACTGATAAGTAAGCCGGATTTAATCTACTACAGCCCCCGCAACTTGAGGCTGATTAATAGCAGTAGATCCCGGGAACGTGATTTTATAAGCAAAAACCAGCTTCTACGTTTATTACCCTATAATTAGGGATTGCAATCCGTAAAACAGATCCGGTAATCCCGCGGATCCGAAATCTACGTACCTAGCTACGTATGTGCTAGCTATTTATGGAAAGATTTCATAAGTTGAAAGTGTGTAATGATAAAACTTTAATAGATCTTGGTTCAAATAAAAAATAAATTGACAGTTTGCTCTCATTTAAATTGGCTGTAGAGGGTCTACGCAGGAGAGATTTTATTTTTTAAATTAATACATAATGAGAAATTAACCGATACCGGCAGGGATTCCAATCAGCGAATCGACAAGACGGTTTCCCAAATTTCAATTGCTATAGAGCCACCGTGTCTTTATCCGTTATGGCGAGTTAAGCATTTTATATATGATCGTCCTTTATCAGGCTTATTTTGAAAATTCTAACCTACCTAGGTGTGGGGTATGTTTCATATGGATAAATGTTTTATATTCTAAACTACCTTAATAAGTATAATGTCAATTGGTTACTTGCTAAAAGTTCATTTTGAACCGAAAAGCGGAAATCAACCTGACTTGACCAATCCGATTAAATTCGGTCGGATTCGGCGGGATCGATGTGAAACCGTCTGGATTTGGCCGTATTGATATTGTAATCCCTACCTATAATTTATTGAAAGTAGTAGTTTAGCTACAATGCCATTGTTTTCTCTATCCTTTCGTCGTTCTCTTTTAAGTTTTGATGCGATAAATCGATTTTGAGTGAAGATCGATTTTTTATCATTATACATAACATTGTGTATAATGATAATACCACAGTAGTGTATAATGATAATATCACAGTTTATTTTAATGTGTTTTATTTTAATGTGTTGTATTTTAATGTATGTATTTATTTATTTATCACAGTTATTAGAAATCACAGAAAAATCTTAATGGAATACTATTTGTCTCTTAAACAAAAAAGTTTGAAAGTCGTAGTTTGTCATGTAATTTCCTATGATGGGAATTAAGAAGAGAAAAGACAAATATTTTGGACTAAAGTTCTATTCCTAATATAACATAATATGCTAAATGTAACAGGGCTATTAACGACACTGGCCGCTTAGTTGGCGGGTCGAGTAATGCTAGTGAATTTTTCATTCTACATTAGGTACAAATTAAAGGAAGCATTCAGATTATCAAATATTAATTGAAACTAATATAATATTAATTATAATTATTAATCTCGTTCAAAAAGTTAGAAAGTTTGAATTTGAAGTAATTTTACTCCTAAGTTTTTTCTGTGTTCCTGGACGTTGTTCAAGTGAAAAATTTAAAAATAACAATTATGTTCATCGTCGTTATCATTTTAATCATGTTTTTGGTAATGCTTTATGTCTTAATCTTTAGAGGGCCAAAGCACTGGGTAGTCAACCGTTGTCAGTGACCTTGAAGTGTTCAAGGGTAAAGGTACATAGGGAGGAAGACAGGCCGACACTGACTTTCCAGCTCTCCTGCTCATTTTACGAAAAACAAACATAATATACCAACAAAAATACATTTCACATACATATTCTAAAATTTTAAATTTTTGTATCAAAAATTATGAACTGAACTAAACAAACCAACCAGTGATGCAAAACAAATAGTTTCTATAAATTGAAACAATGCTCCAATCAAATGCATTTTTCTACAAACATTTCAAACTCTTTGAAATGCAACAGTTGTTCTCTGTTTATTCTCATTCAAACTTCATGAAAAGGTTTCATAAATGCTTTGAATAATATTTTTAAAACTCGTCACGTAACACTCCGCTTAATATTACATTACGTACAACTCAACAAATTTTTATTGTACATTTTGTCTTTTATGAAATGGCTTTAAAACTTTTGATAAAAATTGTAAAGCTTCAAAAAATATAAACATATCCGTTCGTCATTTTACGTTACGAGTATTTGAGACATTCAAGTTTGTAAAAAAAATTAAAGAAACCAATAATATTTTATTAATGGATTTTCACTTAATGGGAATGGTACAAAACCAATGTGTACAAAAATTTTTTCATTGATACATCTATCGGATACACCAGACCGATTTTAGGCTCACTTCATCTTTTTACTAATACATTTTTATTTATTTTCAACTATTTGTAAACTGACACTGATAAAAGTATATTTAGTCAGGAAAATGATCTTTAATTTGCAAAATTTATTAATAATTAAACAATTCTTTTCTATATTTAAATAAAAATAAAACACAACAATAGGGAATATGTTTGAAAATATTTTTTAAACATGTATAGCCATGTTAAGCTTATTTAAATTTACATAAATGTAGAATGAAAAATAAACCGATACGGGCAGGATTCGAACCCGCGACTACTGGGAAACCGTCAAAAAGTGACGAAAAGTGTAAATTACGGGAGCGAAATTCAAACTTCTAAAACGCGCCACCATTGGTCTAAAGCAAATGTGACGTCATTTAACACGCCATTCAAATTATCGGCGTCAAAGCTCATACTGTGGTATTAGTGTTTTTTAGAAAATAAATAATTTAAACCTATATTTTCGTGCTTAAAAGTTTTATTAAATGATACTATTGTTTAGGTAATCCTAACAACATCTTCTCAATACTCAAGCAACTCTAACAAAACGATTACAAACTCTTTTTCAATAGCAGTTAGCAGGCTACTACACATTACATTTTTAAAACGTTTCTTTCTCTGAATCATTTTCCACTTCACTTGACTCAGATAAATAACTTGGTTAATAATTAGCAGACATAGAAGATATAAGATGCTATAGAAGTATTATCAGCTGTGTTTTCAGTAAACAATTTTCTTTTTAAAATATAGTTTTACTGGTAAAGTTCCAATATTGTGTGTTGAATGAGGAAATTACATTTTGAAATAAAACTATTTTTACGGATTTAACTCGCGTATATTGAATTAAATTTTAAATTTACATTTTAAATCTAACCCGACGTTTCGAATGCTTTGCAGCAATCGTGTTCACGGTAAGACGAGATGGAGGTGTCTGTCAGTAAGTCAGTTAATTAGTCATCTACCTCCAACGGTTTCTAAGAATAGGCGTTTCTATTCAACTTAATGTTTTGGCAGGACGTACTCTAATCTCTGTAATTTGAAAGGCTTTGTTAGTTTGGATAATTATTTTAGGATGAGGTTAACAATTCATGTTCACTAATTATTTGTCGAAGACTTGCTTACGAGGTTACTGGTAGTGAATAATAATTAAGTATTAATATCATCTAAGGAACGTTATTATAAACTCATATTAGATATGTACATATATATACCATATACACATATATCGGCGTTACAGCTGTAACGAACTGTACTCAGAAACATCATGTCAAATACAAGGTGAAAATAGTGCAATTTATAAACGAGTAAACGCAAATTTGGAACATATTTTCATATAGGGCCGCCACCTTGTGACATTCTTATGAAACCTCTCTTGCTAATTAAACTAGAAAATATTGTCCAGAAAAATACTATGAAATTGAGAAAAAGCTTATAACGACGTAGAAATGAAAACTTGTAAAAGTAATTGTTTAAAATATTTCTTAAAAATTAGAAAACATAGTTCTTTTCAGTTTTTTATTCATGGAACAGTCTGCACTAAATTATATTTTATATCTCTTTACTTGTTTCAAATTTTTCGGGTAACAAAATGAAAAATGTCAAAATATTTAAATGAATTCCTTTGTAAATTAGTAGAACAGCTGATCAAAAAATAAAGAAGTTTTATTAAAAAACTTTTGCATTTTTTACAAAAAATTGTTTATCCTTGACGCTTTATTAAAAAAAAGCGTGTAAAATGGAAGCAAAATGGAAAAAGTTTATTAACGAACAACTATAAAAATAAAAAAAAAGTATTAAGAACGAAGAAGAATAAAATGGATAATAATAATATTATTATGTACCTATTGAAGTCGTTGCGTCGGAACACCGTTGTACGTACGTTCAGGATGGTGTCTATTTTGTAAGATTTCAAGTTTTCAGAGCTAATAAATGAGGACTTAGTTTATACGATTTGATATTGTTATTTCGTTATTTTCCTAGGTAACCTACTTGCATTTTGATTTCTTTATTTATTTAGCGGTCCTGCTTTAATAAGTTATATATATTATTATAATAATTAATATTATTATTATAGAGATCTGTTTGTACCTGTTTTTTAATTATTTTTTTTTGCTTTTTAAAGTTATGTTACTGGTTTATATATTGTGAATCTAGCGCAAAATGGGGGAGACCTATGTCAGGCATAAGACTGCGATAAGTTGAAGCGATGCGAGCTCTTCTATCGTAGGTCATATTAGCGCAAATTTAGTCAGTTCATTTTTCAGGAACTCATCTTGGGTTTTCTTCGGTTGCCTACTTCTCTTATATTCCACGTTTAAAATTAAGCTTCTTATTGTTTTATTCTTTTCATCTCTCCTCATTACGTAACCATACAACAAAAATTAAAAAAAAAAAGAAAAAAAAATATCAGATAAAATAACAATAAAATTAAACTACGTAAACCTTTCAATTATTTTTCAACAGGACAATTGCCATGTCTTCTTATTAGTTTTTTTTCACGATTAATTATTTTGTACGGAATAGAATTAATCTATTGAATTCACGTAAACTTTTTTAGTTTTCCCACATACAATTTTACAAATATATTCATCAACTTCACAAATTAACAAATTTATTCAGCAACAACTTCAGTATAATAAAATAATAATAACTTTATAAAAACCATAATAGGCAGTTTTACTGTGGATAGATTTTTGGCCAGAAAATAGTGATTATGTAAAAATGGAGTCAAGGGCGTAAGTTAGTTCTAAATATAAAACACAGCTGTTGGTCCCTTTTTCATTCGCATGTATGACACGTTATGTCTATAAATATGTTATCCGTTTGAGTCCAGATTACGAAAGTATCATAGATTTGTTCTGGATCATTTTATATACATTCAAACAGTTCCTAAAAAATACCCAATATTTTTTATCATATGAATATTTTAATATGTTTTATAAAACTATTATGTATTTCTGAAAGTTTATACCGTTTGTAATAAACTTGTACATTTCTAAGAAAACCTCTAGGTTTAAGATAAGAGAAAAGGAATTTTACAATATATTATGTAAAATCTGCCCCGTTGGTCGAATGGTTAGTGCAGATGCCTAACGTAAAGCGGCGCGACGGGCCCCAGGTTCTATTCCCATTAGAGACAGGCATGTATGTTATGAGCATACATGTCTGTATTTCTGGGTTTGGTTGTTTATTAAATTTATTTGAAATATTTATAATGTGTATTTTCTATGTACATATTTGTATCCTAGTCTAACACCCTTAATACAAGCAAAATAATTTGCTTACTTAGGATTAGAACAATTTGTGTAGTATCAAAGTCCATTGATATTATTATTATATAGAGTTCTCGTTTAAAGATTCAGTGATAGAACACACGGTGTAAAATTTATATTTTAAGATAAATTGCATCAAGGGATTTTAACGTGATGACGCCAAGGGGATTGTATAATCGAATTGCTTCTGAGTTCTTTGTTAACCGATTACTTGTATAAATCATGAAATACATGAAAATCAATCTGTTGCAATCAATTTATTAATTATACTTTATGCTTCTTTAAGAGTTGAGATTAGTTCTTAGCATCGCCATCGTTCAGATTGATTGGTCTTTTTCTTGGTTTGTATATTTGCTTATTTTTTTGTTTGTCCGTGTCTCTAAAACTGCTGAAGGGAATTGTTGCATTTAGTTTAATGAGAGCTTATTGTTAAAGTGTGCTGTAGGTCTCTCTTTCTTTCGAAAAAAAGAACAATGGGTTTGGGCAATAATAACAAAAAAAGTAGGTAGGTGAGTATATCGTGATTTCTTAACGTTTGGGATAGGGAAAGTTATGATTTTTTACTAGGTTAACTCTTTAGATAAAAAGACTCAGAGGTTTTAAATATTATTTCAAATATTAAACCATTTATATGAAATTACTATTTTCTTTCAATTCTATTCCCCATCAATTTCAATCACCTTATCAAGAATTTCTAGCATGTAATGAATAGATGCGTCAGCTAGACTATCTTGATTGAGAAACTAGGATAACAGATACTACAGGCCTTAGTATATCCAGGCTACATTAGTTTAAATATATTGTGCAATTGCTATTGTGGCAAATAATTCTCATATACCTAATTACTTTGACCAAAAACGTTCAAAATAGACATAACGTTCTAAATCCAAAAAAATGTGATACGTGATTCTTCCTCTTTGACTATACTGATGTTTGATGCTCTAATATCTCTAAATGTCATCTTAATAAATTTGATCGTCTTCTCAATAGCTGTATCTTCGGCCTCCGTATATATTCTGTTAACGTTCGCGGCTAAAATAGCTTCCTAATCGTGACTTAAGAACTCCTAGATGTTAATGTTAATTATTTTCTATTCTCAATGATCTACTTAGTCCCTCGTATATACCATCTATGATTTTCAATGTCACTCCTCGTCTAATAATTATCTTTTTGTTCCTTACCATTACTATGATGTTCGCAAAAGTTCCTTCACAGTTTACCCAATTAAACTTTGGAACGGCTTACCAGAACATGTTAGACAGTCTCCAAGTAAAATAGTTATATAAGTTTTACATACTTGTGTGCTAATATATACATACATATATATATATATATATGTATATTAGCCTGTACGTGTTATAATAAAAATTATAATGTAATAATTATTTACTAACAATGTTTTTTGAAAAATAATTGTACATTCTAAAATTCTTTGTAAAATAGTGTTCTAGTTTTACTGCTTTGTTATTCTTGTTCTTTATATTGTTTTTTTTCCGGGTTGACTGGTAGAGACGAGTCCAACTATTAACTAATTACTTAATTATATACTACTTAATTTATTTTGGACAGCAAAGATTAAATAAATAAATAAAGAAAGTTGGGGTCGGGTAGTACGCTGTTAATTGGATTATTATTTGTTGGGGCATTATATGTTTAGCTGATAGTGGTGTAATCTGAAAAAAAAAAGTTTAAGATCTAATTTGTTTCGTTTTTTATATTACCGCTACAAATGAACACAAATTTTGACAATCAACGTTGAGAAGTAAGGAGAGAAAAACAAAAAGTACTTTCAAAAAGAATTATCTTCTTTTCCTCTCACATAAAATGTAAGTTACATTTACTATATATTTTCATAATGTAACATGTATAAAATAAACAAAATTAGGACGCTTCATACGTGGCAGAGGAAAAAGAAAATAACGGGCAAATAATAAATAGATATACCTACAACAGAGTACCTGCCATACTACTAAAATGATTATGACTGTAATTTTGTTACATGGTTTTATGTCTTAAATGTACCACGACGATTGTAGCTGGCATAATAATAGGTAGTCTGTGTCTGAACAAAATATAAAATTTGTTAATAAAACTTTATATACACATCTGAATCAGAAATGTAGCAATGTTTGTGTGTGTTTAGCAAAAATGAAAGAAAGGTTAGAAAAATATTATCCATATATAATGCAATGTATGTAGGTAACCAAGAATATTTTGATAAAGTGTACTTTTTATACATTTGTTAGATTAAAATCTTAATTGCATAAGCTCGGAAACAAAAGTATTAAAAAATATATATTTTCTGTTTTAAGCTGCTTTATTTCAACCTCGACACAAAAACTTTTAAACTTTTCTAATAATCTGAGAGCGGCAAGTTGGCTAAACGGCAAAGTTAATATATTTAGATTATTACCATTAGTTAGAAAGTATGTTTATTAAATTTTTAAGTTAAGTTTACATATTGTTTTTATTTTCATTTGTGACATAATAAAAGAAAACATGTTTTTGATAATATACACATGAAGGAAATGAATAACTAAAACAATATTTCCTGTGATACTAGTATGACTTACTTTAAAAAAATATATTTATATATATAAATATAAAAAACCCCCTTGAAAAAAGACGTCTAAAAGGATAATTCAATTCAAACAAACAAACAAATTAAACAACTGAAAATTTGTTTATCTGTAGGTTCATTAAGAAGGTAGGTTCAATTAAAAAACCACTAACATAACTTTAAAAAACAGAAAAAAAAATAAATTAAAAATTTAAAAATCCCCGATACAAAAAGACTTTTAAAAAAAATAAAAATTATATTATTATGTACTTATTGAATTCGTTGCATCGGGTTTAATAAAGAAAGAAATTAAAATGCAAGTAAGTTAATAAGGCAAATAAAGAAATTACGATATTGAATTGTATAGTCTAAGTAATCAATGATTAACTTCGTAAAATAGACACCATCGTCAACGTACGTACAACGTACGGTCCCACGATGCAACGACTTCAATAAGTACATAATAATATTATTTTTATTCTTTTTAGATGTCTTTTTGTATCAGGGGTTTTTTTAAATTTTTAATTTAATTTTATGTTAATACTAATGAATCAGGACTATACACGATTTGATATTGTTATTTCGTAATTTGTCTTGGTAACTTACTTGCTTTTTGAATTCCTCCTTTATTTAATGGTCCCCTGACGTAACGACTTCAATAAGTACATAATAATATTATTTTTATCTTTCTTAGTCGTCTTTTTATATTTTGTATCAGAGTTTTTTTAAATTTTATAATTTAATTAATTTTTTCTAATTTAAAAAAAAAACTTTTTTTCTATGTTGTAGTAATAACTAATTGAACCTACGAATACACTAATTTTACTTGTATAGGTATTTACTATCAATGTTGCATAACCTTTCATTTTCGCCAATAAAAGCGGCATTTCTTAATTATGACTGCTTCTATTTCGACCAAACATAGCTAAGAACCATCTCGACTTACCAAGATTTTGATTAATAAAAACCGCATCCAAATCCGTCTACGCGTTTGGCTGCTACGTTGCCACAGACAGACACACAGATACACCGATACAGAGGTCAAACTTATAACACCCCGACCCAAAAAGAGGGGGGTTTTAAGTTTGACCTTAACACTTGTAATAATAAAAATAATAATTATAATAATACAGGACCAATGACACACATTGATCTAACCCCTAAGTAAGCAAATTTTTTGCTTGTGTTAAGGATGTTAGACAACGATACAAATACATAGAAAATACACATTATAAATACTGCATATATATTTAATAAACGACCAAACCCAGAAATACAAATATCTATGCTCATCACAAACATGTCTGTCCCTGTCGGGAATCGAACCCGAGCCCCATTGTGTCGTTATACGTTAAGCGTCTGCGCTAACCACCGGACCAACAGGGCGGACCACTTAAATCACCTTGTCATGCTTATAAATGGTTATTATATATTATTTTAATATCTAAGTAAAAAAAATGATTTGCAAATAGAAATAAGTGAACATGTGATAAAATATAACCGATAGATTTAAAAAAAAACACACAAAGAACTAGCTCGTATAGATCAGTACATATATTTTTTACGTTCCTTAGGTATTATAAATATATCTTTGCCAATGAAACGAATAAATCTGCAATGTAATAAAAACAGGATACCAAATTAATCCAGACACCTCCTTACAGTAAACCAATTTTGGTTTGAAAGTTAATGCAATATTATTCTTATCAACTTACAATTAAGGACTGCTGATAAGTAAACCGGATTTAATCTACTACAGCCACCGCAACTTGAGGCGGATTAATAGCAGTAGATCCCGGGAACGTGATTTTATAAGTAAAAACCAACTTCTATGTTTATTACCCTATAATTTATTGAGAGTAGCTGAAGTTTACTACGACGCCATTTGGTTTTTTTTTCTTCCATTGTTTCTTTATTTTGATGTTAGATAAAGTTATTATGACTTGGATTTATTTTCTTTATACACTAACGGGGGTCATATAACAGGGTTATTACAAATAATAGATAAATCTAAAAAGAAATACTTTTTAACACAATATTACTTAAACCTAGAACTTTTTATTTAGCAAGTATATTAGGTTGGTTAGCAATTAAGAAAAAAAAAACAAACATTTTGGACTAAAGTTCTATTTTCCTAGGTATTTATTTGTATTAATATGTTCGTCCCTACGAAGAAGCTTAATTAAAACTAATATGCTAAATTGATTTTTTTTAACTATAATAACAATATTATTAAGATAAAAGTATGTTTCACCAACATAACTACCTTTAACTTTATTAATAAATGAAAAAACTTCTTAAGTTTAATAAAAAGAAATACATAAATAATAATTACCTATACGAGCGAACGTATGAGCATCCTGGCGCTTCTGATAAACTTACATTTTATAATAAATTATTCCTTAAGGCTTAAATCATATTTTTTAAATTTCGACTCATTAATGTTAAAAAAATACGTAATGTGGAATTTACTTACAATTATATGCGAACGTCCCTGACATATTTCTACTTCGAAGTCCTGACATATTTCTACGTCGAAGTACTCGTGGAGTACCAGCGCTATGATTAAAAAAATATATATGGGTCATTTTATATCAGATTACCAGATTAAAAAATCCATATGCTTTAATCCGGTTGAAATTTTTGTGTTTTTGTAAGTATCAAATGACGCCCAATCCTACATTTTTAGCCCTTAATTTCAAACGCCCTGGATATATGATTTGATCGAAAATAAAAATTACGAAAAGGTAATTTTCGAATATTTTTATCTTCTGATTAAATTATCATAATCATGTCTTCCCTCTTTCCAATATTTTTATGATACAACAATAATATTGTCTTTTTTCACGAATATTGGTATTGTTGAATATACAGGGTGGGCCACGGAGGCGTACGAATTTAAAATCGCTATAGCGTTGGAACGGGGTAAGGGAGCGGAGTGCGGGAGGTGGAGATCTGTAGCTCGGTTCTCGAAAATTTAGTGGCGATGGAGCACTTTACGGGTGAACAGCGTGCGTTCTGTGTTGGAAATTATTACAAAAATGCCGATTCGTGCGTTATTGTTCGACGTTTATTCCGCTCTCACTATGGATTGCATGACTTAAAACAGTGTCCGAGTGAAAGTTTGATTAGAGCGTGGGTCAGAAAGTTCGAGGCTATCGGTTCGACCCTCAATCAGAAACCTAAGGGATCCAAAAGGACAACAAGGTCAGAGGAAAACATAAACGAAGTCGGAGCTTCCGTACTACGCAATCCTGGGCAATCAACTCGCAAGCGATCAGCAGAGCTCTCTGTATCAAGAAAGACTTTGCGTCGAATTTCGAAGAAAGATTTAAAATTGCACCCCTATAAACTTTAACTAGTGCAAGTTTTGAAGCCGAATGATCACAATTTACGACGTGATTTCGTCGAAAAATGTTTGAGCGGTTTCGGAGCTTCAACAATATTCTTTTTTCAGACGAAACCCATTTTCACTTAAATGTGGCACGTAAATAAACAAAATAGTTGTTATTGGGCCTCGGACAATCCACGTATCAAACACTAAAAGCCTTTGCATTCGCCAAAAGTGACAGTTTGGGCGACTATTTCAGTACACGGAATTATCGGACCCTTTTTCTTTAAAGACCAGCAAGGGAATTCTGTGAGAGTAAATACTGAGCGATATATAGCCATGTTGCGCCATTTCTTTTTCCCGCAGCCATCATAATTTCAAGGGTACAATAGTGCGACTTGGTTTCAACAAGATGGCGCCGCATGCCATACATCTAACGAGAGTTTGGCAGTCTTAAAGGAGAAGTTCGCTGGAAAACTCGTTTCGCGCCGAGGTGACATTCCATGGTCACCTAGAAGTCCGGACTTAACCCTACTAGACTATTTCCTGTGGGGTTACATGAAATGGCCGCAATTCTGCGCGCCGTGTGCCAACGAGTTTTCGGCAATTTGAAGTCGAGATTCGAAGAATGGTTGGGATGGTGCGCATCTGGTTGATGTTATTTTCAAAAAATGATTTTCCCAAATGTTTACTTTAGTTTAAAAATAAATTTATTTTAGTATTACTTTTGTCTTGTTTTCTATGAATTTTTCAAATTCGCAAAACTCCGAGGCCCACCCTGTAAAATGTGTTTAATTTCGTCAATACTATCTTGCGCCTAAGTCACAAAATAGTTTTTCTATTTTTTGTCATTGGAATGTTTTATTTAACAACCCGTATAAGGGCAATAACAATTATTTATTTGTAGATTTATTCTCGATATAAAGATACTAAAATAAGTCATTTGCCTTAACTTTTACTTTACTTTTCAAAATTAAAAATGCCTACAGTCGACGGCAAGCAACATTTGCTATCAGGTGAAACGTTTCCTCGTCTGCCACAATTAAAAAAAAACACTATTATATCCCTGAAGTAGCACAAAGGTAAACAATTCCAAATATTATTAGATACATCTTATAAAACTAAGACAGTGTGGCCATGGAAAGTCGTTGAAGCAGATATTCCGATATACTCCGAGACAGATTACACGAAATTCACACGAGAGTGACGTGCCCTTAAAGGAATATAGATCACTGTGATAGTAATACAAGATTACTTTCTTGATCATGAATTTGTAGTAGTGTTTGAATCCAAATTTATTAAAAATTCTTTTTATGTATTGTCTTTTTATATTAATAAAATTATTTTAGGATGAAGATTATATTTTGATAATTATTTTAGGATGAAGATTATAATAATTGATGTTCACTAATTATTTCTCTTGAGAAATATATTCTCGTGACTAAGTAACTAGATTTAAATAGTGAATAATAACTAAGTGATAATATTATCTTAGGGATGTTAATATGGTATTTTTATATACAAAACTAGGTTAATGCTTGACTACATTCCACCTGATGGTAAGAAGGAAGGAATTAAATCGTGTAATTCCTGTGCACACTCACCAAAATGTATCCTATAGAATACTGAGAGGCTAGCAATTCTACTCTTATGTTCAAGGCTGTGAAGGTTGGCGTCAACCAATTTAGGGTCGCCAATAAGCCTCTTTGCTCGCCTCTCAATTGAGTCCAGAACCACAAGATGAGTCTTGGCGGCACCAGCAAATATGTGGCCACAGTACTCTACACACGACCGGATCTGTGCTTTGTATAATACAAGAAGCTGTTCCGGTGTAAAGTACTGTCGCACCTTCGCAAGTACGGCAAGCTTTCCTGCAGCTGCTCTTGCTCTGGACTCAATGTACCGACCAAAGTTGAGGTTCGAGGAGATTTCTAAGCCTAACAACTGAAGCTAGTCACTGTATTCCAAGGATACATTCTGGAAAGTAGGAGCCAAGGTAAAAGGGCTCCTTTTGGCGGTGAACAAACACGTCTGCGTTTTGGTGGCGTTGAACTTGACAAGATTGGCACTGCCCCATGCGGAGACTGCCTGAAATTCGACATTCAAACGTTGTACCATGGTACCATACACAATACACATACAAATAATATGATACCATACACACACATATTATATCATAACCTTACAGCTGTAACAAACTTTACTCAGAAACATCATATAAAATACTTATTGCAAGTTATAAACGAGTAAAAGCAAAAGAGGACATATTTTCATGTAAGACCGACATCTTGTGACATTTTTATGAAACCTCTCTTACTAATGAAACTAGAAAATACTTTCAAGAAAAATACTATGCAGTTGAGAAAAAGCTTTTAGTGCCGTAAAAATAATTACTTGTAAAAGTAATTGTTGTAAACACTTCTTAACAATTAGAAAATATAGTTCTTTCCAGTTTTTTACTTATTTTCCACATTATTTCTCAAAAATTTGCAAACATCTTTTTTTTTTTACTTATTTTCGACTGGGAAGTCAGTACAGTATGAACTAAATTTATTTTATCTCTTTACGTGTACAAACTTTTATGGTAACAAAATAAGAAATGTCAAAATATTCCTTTGTGAATAAGTAGAACAGCTGATCCCAAAAAAAAGAGATTGTTTATTTAAAACTTTCTCATTGCTTTAAAAAAAAATGTTTAATGCTTTTTCCTTTACGCTATATTCATAAAAGCGTGTAAACGGCTAAATTGGTTTTACTACAGTATTAATATAATAATCCTTAAACTATTCTATAATTCTTAAATTATTGTTTAAATCTGATACTAGTATATCTCTAGTGAACTATTAAGTGAGTCATAAATATTTTTTGGTTTATTAACGAAAAACTATAAAATAAAAGCTCCGTATAATGTATAATCTGTAACATGAATAATGTATCTAATTATTTTTATAAATTAAATAAAGAAGAAATAAAAAACAAAAGTGAATAAAATAGATTGAATCCCTTAACTGCAGTCATTGCGGGTCTGACGTTGATGGTTATTGATTGAACATTCTTTGTACCTGCAACTTGCAATTTGATAAAATAATCGTCGATTTAGTGATTGAAGTAAGCTACATTATTTACAAATAACAGGTATTGTAGCAATCCTTCGATAAAATAATGGCTGAAGAATCTGAACATGTAAAATCATCATTAGTTACTTGTATTTATTCTAGTGGACCTTTCACGATGTTCTTTCATAAATTATCAAATTTGTTCTTCGCCATATCATTTTTAACAAACTCATGCCTATGCCTTCTTCGGTAGCCCATTTCTTTTATAATCCATTTAATACTAAAGCCTGTTATTGTTATATCCTTTTCATCTCTCCGCTTTACGTTACTAATATGACAAACAAAAATCTAAGAGATAAAATAATAATAAAATTTATCTATGTTAATATGTCATCATGTAAAAATATCTTCTCAATTCATTTTTATTTACGATAAATTATATTTATATTGAATGGAATTATTCTTTTGAACTCTTTTAGTTTTCCTACATATATTTTCATAAATGTATTTAGCAACTCCACAAATACACTTATCTATTCATAAGTATGTTCAATATAATGGAACCAATACTCCGATAAAATGTAGTTTTCAAAAAGCATAATAGACATTTATCTACAGTTTTTGGGTCAGAAAATTGTTAATAAGATTGCCTAACGTAAAGAAATGGCTTAAAAAAAGATAAATTACACTGTAGTAAAATAGGTGCTTATAACTCTTACTATATATCAAAATAATACATTAGAGTTGTATTTGAATCCACAGAACCTATCTGTATAATAACACTTTATATGTCTTTTTGTTATGTATTTGCCTTAGTTTACATTATTTTTAAGCAACCACACATTTTTACCTCTATCTATCTGACAAGGGATAAAGAGAATTCTTACTTATACTTTTATATTATTTTCGTTTTTGTTGTGTTGTTACATTGTTCATTACTCGGTTGGAGCCAAGGGTGTAAACTAGTTCTAAATATAAAAGACAACTGTCTGTTCTTTTTTCATTCCAACTTATGACACGTTACGTCTATAAATATGTTATCGGTTTGAGACCAGAATGCGTTAGTATCATAAATTTTATCTGGGTAATTTTATAACAATTCAATTTCTAATTTGGGTATTTTTTTTAGTTTATGATAAAAAACTATTCATTCTATCAATTTAAATTATAACGAGTTCTCGTTTAAAGATTCAGTTATAACACACACGGTCTAAAATTAATATTTTACGACTAGTTCCGTTAAGGGGTTTTAATGTGACGCCGCACAAGAGGGTGGTAGGTATATTCGAATTGCATAATTAATTATGGAATGCTATTTAGTATTTACTGTTAAATGTTTTAAGAATTAGAAGCATAAGATATTTTAACATAATGTTTAATCTTTTGTTAATTATTAGAACTTATTATAAGGTATAAATAATAGCATCTGCAAGTTGGTTATGAAATCCTAAATTACCCTTACAGCTACTCTCGCCCCCTCATGTCCTATGCGAGTCCCGTTTTTGCCCACGCTAATCTGAAACCTGTTTAGGTGATTCAGAATAGTTTACACCGATTGCGAACAGGGCGACGTGGTTCGTCTGCTACATCGATCTCCTTAGAGACTTAGACCTTCCGACCATCGCTCAGTATGTCAAAGGGCTTTGTCAGAGTTACTTTAATAATGCTGAGCGAAACCCAACCCACTGGTGGCTGACGCCGCAGTGTATAGACCATGTAAGACCAATTTAGTCAGAAAAAGAAGACCCTAGTCGGTACTCGTTGAATATTTTATTTTTTTGCAAAAACTATTCCACAGATTTTAAAATATTTATAGTTAATTTTGAATTTGTTTAGTTTAGCGTTGGAATGTGATAGACGTTACTTTTTGAAATCAAGTATAAGACACACGAGGATAGGGTATGCCATATCATGTCCCCACATGATTTGATAATCTCCAAATGAAGTTAAGCCTCTAAATTAATTTATGGAAAACAATAATATTTGTTTCGAGCGCTTTATCGGTTTAGCTAGTTAATTTCATAAATTAATTAAATCTTTCGCAAATAGGAGAATTACGTCCTTGTATCAATTTTGCTTTGAAAAGACAATTTTTAGAAGGATTAAAAGGAAAAAAATCTTTTGTTGATATAAAAAAAAGCGTTTAGAATCTGAACCGGTACTATCTAAATATAATCCCTAACTTGATATGGTTTACACAGACTAGACATCTCAAACCTCAGAGCCGGTGATATTTTATCTCAAAAACAGTCAAAAGGTGATTTAAAACCAATTGCATGTTTTAGTGACCAACATATCACTTATATGAATATGAACTTCAAAAAAGCTTCAAAAAGTGAAAATTTAATATATGTTCATAACAATGATATTATTAAGTATGTTGAAAACTATTGAATAAAGAATTGTGTACCATGTTGATTGTTGGTGTATCCTGTGGTGAAAATAAATGTAAAACATGAATGTGGGTGTAAAAATCGTAATGTAATACAATGTTGGTGTGTTCCGTGGTAAAAGTTAGTGTGAAATACCATGTTGGTGTCTCGTGGTATAAAAAAAAAGTATAAACTACCATACTGATGTGACTAATAGTAGTACGCTGACGTTTCTTTAGACTCACATATTACTATTGCAAGCAATAAGCCTAGATAGATAAAATGAGTTAGTCCTATCCTATCTGTCCAAAAATAAAACATAAGATTATAAAAATCTTTTATACATTGATGCTTAGGTTAAAATATTCCCAGGATATTTTCTCTCAATATCTATCTATATTTTTACGTTCTCCTTTGAGCAGACAAAGAGGATCGAATGTTGGAAGCGCCGATCTTGACATTCTTCATTCATTCTTCTAGTATCATAGAGTTCTTCACAGGCTGTTTTTATATTAAACGTTAAGGATCAACATGTATAAAACGGTAATCTTTTCTTTAGTTTTTGTGTCGGAAATTTTTAAACAAACAAATAAATGTAGAATGTGTGTAACTATTGTTGTCTTATTTTTAATTCAAATTTGTCATGAATATTATTTGCTTTTTTTTTACAAAGGCGCTAAATGGAATAAATATATATGTGGATGTAGCTTTATGCTACTGAAAACATGCCATGACTCATGTTTAGTGGTATATTTAAATATATTTGTTCTTATATAAAGTTTTATTCAAGTTTATGTCGATGTATATTTTTTATAAGTAATTGTTTTAACATTTCAGCCATAATATATAATAAAGTGACGAGTAAAATTCTATTACAGATGCTAATTATTTTTATTATAACTCAACACTTTTCAATCATCATCATTACGTCACAATAATGTTACAAGCATTAAATGATAATGTTAAGTTTATAAATGTTTCTAAATAAATATATGGTTCTTTTTTTCTTTTTGGAATTAAATAATCTTAAATACCATTCAAATAAGAAGGAAGGACATAAATCGCTTCATTGTACGAATTAATTTCACATTACAATCATCCTAAAATGATATAATTTATTGGGGGTCAAATATTTATATTGTTATTCACACAGGCAAAGATAGTTCAAAACAATAACAATATACCTATGCTATATATAGAACAGGTGTAATGTGTTTTCTTGACTGAAAATATAACCAAATACAATTACTCTTACTTTGAAATGAATAACAACAGGGTATTAAATGTCGTATTTTGCGTAACAAATTCATAACATTTGCATTTCTAAATCCTTGTGGAAAACATAAACAGGAATGAGATAAAACTTTGTCTCCATTTTCCGTTCATTTGAAATGTATAAAGCATGTTTTTGATTTAAATAATTTATCTTTTCTGATGATAATTATCATGACATTTTATTCTACACCACGACCAATTAAGTAAAAATATACTTCACTGGTATATATACAAAAAGTGATTTGGAATTTGCAAAATATTAAATATATTTTTGGTATCAAAATAAAAAATCTATTGGCTATAATGAAAATACCTATTAACCTACCTATAAACGTAAAAAAACCTTATTTTGAAATAATCAGATCACTGTTCATAATAAATGTTGTGATATTTCGTACAACCGTGTTTTACAACTTACACATAATTATTATTTTTAAAAGTAGGAAATGGCAGATAACATTTTAAGTATTTTAATTCTCTTGAAGTACGGGATCTCATTTAATACCGGATTCTTTTCTGTGCTTATTAAATAAGATTTTTTTTCTACCTTTAGTAATAGAGAATTGTCGTTAGAGCGGAAGCCGGTATTCATCATTTTTGCCAAATCTCGTGCAGGTACGCACTATGTGCCAATTCCTAATAAGGATAGATGGATGACATCCCTAGCAAATGACAATGTGTGGGTGTATTTAAAATACATAAGCTTTACCCGCATCGATAAATGTAATATTTAAGAAAATAATTCATTATTTAACCTGCCCAGTGCTAGGTCCACTAGAATGCTAATTGTGAAAAGGCTGTTGGTGAGCTAATGCTTTTATTTGATTGGTGGGTATTTTTATCGGCATTTTTGGGATCGTATAGTGCGCTGAAGATAGAATTATGAAATAAATGCATTAATCACTTTGATCTAATTTTACGCTGATATTGTTAGGTTTTGAAAATATTTTTAAATATTAAATATTCTTGCATGCATTGTCAGTATTTTTATTTAAGGTTTTAAAGTATAGAGGTTAAGTTTCACTCTGGTCAACTCGATAACCCTTTTTGCAGACAAAAGAGGTTATCAAGTCGCTATAATCAACTATAACCCAAATCTGATATAGATGAATGTTGATTAATCGATGGATTACAATTTGCATATCTAAGCGGTTTAATTTCGCAGCTAGAGGCAATTTGTATCTTTCACCCTAACTTCAAGGCTGATAAAGTTACTGATATTCATTACTGTTACTGAGATGCAAATATTAATTAAAAAATCGCATATAATTTACTGTAGTATTAAATTACAGTAATGACAGGACATGACATGACTAAAGGTGTCATGAAAAAGTAGTCAAAGATTTGTTAAGTTAAATTATTGTTTTTGTAATCGTTAAAATATTTGGTGTCGACTTTTTTTGATAATGTCATAATAATTTTATATTTATATTATTTTTTATACCTGATATATAATTAAATAATAAGCAATACTTACTTGTCTTAGTTCTGTTGCGAGGTCAATGACCAGTTGGTTTTGATCTTTCTCAAATTCCGTCGAAACAATAATTTCTTGGGGACCTAAATAATTGACAAAAAAAGTATAACAAAATTATAATTAATTTTAATTGGTCATAAGCAGTTGTCTGACAATTGGATGGATCAAATCAAACATTGTAAATATATATAAATATTTAGTGATAATAAACACATGATCAAAATATAAAAGTTTTAGTCCCACTTTATAACATCGATAATTACCAAATTATACAATTTAATAATCAAATCGATATTGCCACTAGTTTTATGTTAGAATGAAAAAAATAAAGATGTACTAACCTTCAAACGAGTGTATCACAAAAACCCCTAAAACAGTCCACAACACGAGAAATGTGATAAGTCCGAGTTGACACAAAACACATCTTAATACAGTAGAGTATACCGTCTCCCCGGGCAGTTTTGGCGCTGGATACACCCTTAGCCATGTTTCAGGTACCTTTAAAAAATTTATTGCTGATATTTAAATCAATTTATTAGAAAGAATCAGATAAATTACACAGGCCAAGATGTTTTAAACCTTATGTACTATGATAACATGTTCAATTGTTTCCAAATTTGTTTTCGAATTTCTTACACTGACATCATGTTTGCTTGCTTCATCTTGAATATTTTCTAACATTTTATTATCACAACTTGTGAATTTCTCCTTAACATTATTTTTATTATTCCTCTGAGCTCTAAGCACATCTATTACTTTCAAATGTTTTGAGCCATCCACACTGCGGACACTATCACAAACACCAGGCAATTCAACTTTATTACCTTTATTAAGTTTATGTTTAAAAAAATTAACATCAGCACTCGTCGCTATCACAGTTTTGACGTTAAAGTCATCGCCACATAGTTTTACTGTCCTATCAATATTATAAGGATTTCCACTATTATTAATATTTTCACAATCACTTACTCTGGTATTCCTATAAAGAGGTTTTACAAATGTAAATTTTGGTTTAAATTTATTGCCGCTTGTTTTACTCATAATTAAGAGCTTACGATAGAAAATCTAAAAGGAAACTGTTTCAAAGCCTATGTTGCGATAGCGTGCTGAAAACTTAAAACTATCGACTGCCGGAACAGACTTGAGGGTACCGGAAGCGGAACGTCAAAGCTCCGAACTTTTAGGGAAATGGGGTTAAGACTTCAAGAAAGTCTCCGTTTGCCGACTGTAAGTTTGCCAAATGCTACCACTTTTCAATAATGACTGGCAAACAATTTATTATTCTGTTTCTGCTTAGTGACCCAGTTCTTTCTAAGTAGACGTGAGCTGTAAACGTGTTTGTATTTTAAATTAGGTACAAGTAATTGTTTATTACTTTTTTCAGACAAGTTTCTCCAATAGTGCTGTAAGTATTATATACTTTGTTACTTTTTTAATAGCAAATAGTCTGCTCATTTGATGAAAAAGCCCGTCCGTATCGTTCAGTAGTCGAAATTGAAACTATACCATTCATTTAAACACAAGAAACTTTATTGCTCGGAAAGTGAATTTAAATTTGCTTTCCACTTTCAAAGGTATAAAGTAATGTCTTACTAAGTCCGTCTCGAAACAAGGAAAGAAACAAAAGTTTAAATTGGGTTTATGTGGTCTGTCGTTAAGAGAACGTCCTTCAATTACAATTTACCAAGGCTAAATGCCAATAAAACACATTTTTAGTTTATCCACTTTTGCGTCACTTAATCAAGTAATTTCAATGAACTCCTCAGAATTTCAAAATTATTGTATAGGTTCTTAAAAAAAAAATTGTCAGGTACGTATGTATTCAAACTTTCGTAATGCTACTTCAAAATACATAAATTAACCCAACGTATATACGAACGATTATAATTATTAATTAGCTTATGTTTTCTATTTTTATTACATTGCAGACATTTTCTTTCTGTGAAACGGTTTATATTGATTGGCTTAAATATTTTAATACATCAGGAAATAGCAAGTCTTATAAAGCAAAATAATTGTTTGTGTTTAGATTGGGTACTTAGTCCAGTTTAGTAAAACTTTATCCATTAAAAAAATTAAATGTGTCCTATCTAAACGTTTACCGCAAGCAAACATACTTTCGGTTTGATTTAACAAAATTCAAAGTTTGAATAAAGGTTTGAAAGAAGAATATTCTACAACCGAAATTCTAAAATTAATCTAATCCGATTTTCAGTAAGTTCGATCTTTGGCTTTAGTTTGTAGGAAGGAGTTCTCTTAAGTTTTTTCAATATAGGAGTGTAGATCAAATATTATTTAATAATATCTTTATTAATGAACTAGAACATTTACAATATATTATTATCAAATGTATTCTCTGCCAGTTTTATAATGTTTCCACACAAATATATTATTATTGAAAGATGATGGAACAACAAATAATTCTAATATAATTTTATGTGAGTGCTGCCTCTGGATTTCAATTATATGAAATGCTTTTAAGGTTTCTGACAGCTAATTAAAACAAAAGTTCCTACGTCGCAAAACGGAAGTGTCATGGCGTTTGACAATTACAGTGCTCTTATACTTAATGTCTTTTGCTCAAATCCATTGCTTCGAGGTCGTTGTGTTTTAAGATATGAAACTACAAGATAAGAGTAGTAGTTTTTCTGATTGACTTGAATAGACATTGGGAAAATGTAATCCTACAACATATTATTTTATAATTTAATTTGGAGGATCAGTTTTACATTATCAAAGTATTTTGTAATTTCTTTGTAATAAATTACTACAACAGAACAGAACAGAAGATGAAGTTCTTTTGAAACAATCCCATACGATACGTCAGGATGCAACCAGTGATTATATTAATTTTGATTTAAATTAATTTTGTTGTTCAAAGATGAATTATATTGATATCATTAATGTTCATTGAAGTAATCAGGGTTCGTGAATATTCTGTTATGAGTGTAGTTTACGTGGTCTTTTTGATATGTTATATTTATGACATGTATTTTCATGTTAAGTACAAATAAAGTTAACGGCTATAAAGCGTCAAAACGATATTGATTTTGATTCGCGCGATTTGCGCAACTTACGGCGCAACGTCGCGCGCAGCTGTCAACGTGCAATTTTTCGTCAACAAATTTGGTTCTGTAAATTTGATATTATCTACATAAATAGTTATACTTGTCTAATTATTCTCATTTTTTAATTATTATTAATATATAACTAAAATGAGACTAAAACAGTAACCGTGAATTGTGATATTTTACAGTTGTGCTATAAATGTGAAATTTAGGTTACTGTGATTCTGAATTTGTGTTTGTAGTAGAGATTTCTTTTCTTTTCAACATATATAGATCTTCAAATTGGTTTAAATATGTGTAATACAATGTTCAAACTCTAAAATAACGTGACGAAATTAGTGTTATTAAATTTTAATCACAACGAAACTGAAAGTATCAAGGAAGTTTATAATATATGAATAAATGTAAGCACAGACATGCTACATCTGATTTGATTTAAAGTTATTACCATGCACACCAAAAATGTCAAGATGCCTGCGCATTTGTGGGGCATACTCTTATCGTTTAACACGAAGGCATTCTACAATATTCCTTATAATCTCCTTCATAGTTATACTGTCTATAATATTCCAGTTTTATGCCTACAAACATCAAGATTTTCCGCATTTTTCATCAAGGGTCGGTGACTTTGAATATAGACCTGGCGCATTCTTGAAGGGTCATCAGCCTAGTGAAAATATAAGTTATTGCCAGTTTAACTATGGTCTCCCAGATGAAATTAAGTGGGAAAGCCTCCAGATAACTACTTCACCCGAAAATGGTCGTGAGAGCACTTACAGGGTTATATACAACGCAATCAAAGGCAATGCGTATGAAAACTATTCAAAATATAGTGCAGTCACCTATGCTACTCAAGCAACGCCTGAATTTATTTACCATATTGTAGAAATAGCCAGATACTGGGATGGTCCTATTAGTTTTGCGATATTTGTGCCAAACTATGACATGGATATTGCAATAAATATAATGAATCATTTATGTCGATGTTACTCAGCAATGTCGAAAGTGTCCCTGCATTTATTTTATCCACGGAAATTTCCGCCTAAAATATATAAATACGATCCTTTTCGAGTACCAACAGACTTTTTTACAACTACACAGGATATACAAGAAATACAAATTGAAAAATTAGCAAAATTCAGGTCTTTAAATAATAAAACCAGAGCAAATTATATACAATGGGCAAGGAAACGGAAGATCGCAAGAATGATGTCTAAAATGTCTATCCACAAACCTCCTCCAAAATTATTATTTTCAGATTGTTCTGGTTTAGAAATATTTGACGTTCCAACTTTTAGACGAGAAAACAAAATAATGTACCCAATAAACATAGGAAGAAATGTTGCGAGGAACGCATCAAGGACAAACTATTTCATAGTCTCAGATATTGAGTTGGTACCAAGTTACGGATTAGCTCCAAAATTCTTAGCAATGTTGAGGAAACTTATGGGCGATAAGAAACGAGACAAGGGCTGTATATTCTCAAAGACCGTCTTTGTCGTTCCATTGTTCGAAGTTGATAGAGGGGTGGATATTCCACGTGACAAAGACACGTAAGTTGACATATGAGTCCTCGAATTCGGAAAGCTTTTCTTATATGAGGTATATTTCTGTTATGAGGTATTATTTAAATATTGAATATATTTTGAAATCTAAATATCTATCTATCTATCTAGTATGTATAACGTGATTCTTTAAATTTAAATATAAAGAATAACCATAAATGAGTATCACATTTTTTTTTAGTTATAGAACCAGTTAGGTTCTTTTTCGAATAATCTTTAATCAATTTAAGTCAAAAGAGAAAATAAATTTAATAATAAATAATAATAAACTAATCATGCTTTAAAAAAAAAGAATTATGGGAATCCTCTTCACACTTTATTGTTCAACTTACTGACTAAATCCAACTATTAAACCCTAACGAAATACAAAATAAACAAGGACTTTAAGAACCTTTTCTTATGACAGGTTAGTTGAACTGATAAATGAGAAGCGCGCCAGGTATTTTCATCAAAAAGTGTGTCCTCATTGTCAGCGTTTCCCTGGTTTACAGTCATGGACACTTCGACCTTCGCCAACAGTTATTGAGGTATGTTAGTAATCAAATTTACAATATAATATAATAGTAATTAGTTTTAATACGTTAAAACGGATATATGATCGATTAACCTTACGATCTCTTGCTAATTTATGTTTGTTAATCAAGTTTTAAATCGAAAGTTATTGACAAAATAAAAAAAATATATTGAAAAACACATTTCTTATTTCAATTATAATCTTATATTTATACCCATATAAAATATTATATTGTTAAAACTCTTAAAACGATGGAGTTTTAATAAAATTTTCAACCTTTATTTTAAAATATCTTGTTTAGATTTCACTAAAGTTACTCTGGGCAAGGCTTCCTTGCCTTGATAGCTCATTGTTATAAATGGTCTATAAACATTTTAAATTATAATAAATTTTAAAATCATCATTAACAAGAGCTGGGATCGAACCTGCAATTGGTTGAATTTTTCATTCTATATTTATTCTAAATTTTAACCGATCAGTCGAAATACATTTTTGTAGGTATAAATTAGCTTTTGTTTTAGGTTTTTAAATGGACATATCATATTTAATATCATAAATTTCTTGCTTTGAAATTTCAAGTCAAGATTTATGTCAAACCTTTGAAAGGTTGAAACTCTTGAAACTTAAACTCAAGTCATGGATTTTCAAAAACATTCTAACCAGACTTAGGTTAGAAAAGCTTCCCATATTCCAAATTTAGAAATAGTCTGTGTGTTTATACATAAGTCGGTTAGTAAAAGTTTATTTTACGTAACATAGAATAAACCGCGTTGTTTAGAATTTGATATTTACGAAGAAAAATTTTCAGCCAATGTTGATCGCGAGACGTGAATATCCTTATCACCGATGGGAGCCACTTTACTTCGGTACACAGCAGGAGCCGTGGTACAGTGAAATGCTTTCATGGGAGGGAAAGCAGGATAAGATGGCACAGGTATTGTTATCATTTATTATATACTTCCCTTTGTCATATAATTGATGATACTAAACTATTTGTTATAAAAACCGTCAGGCAAAAGCACAACTTTCGGGCAAGCGTGTACAAAATTAGACAATCCTTTAATTAATTACAAATTAAATTTTATTTTCAATAATTCTCGTAAATTTAAAACGTTTTGTTTTCTAGAATAGATTCTTTAATATTTTGGTTGATTTTGTTTTATCTTTGATTTTCTTTCGTTTCATCCCTTTTCTTGTTTTTTTTTACGTAAATTTATCTCTCATTAAATCTTATATTTTTTATTAAAACATAATTTATCATGTAAAAGCTATAATCATTTTATCATCCAACCAATAATGATTCTATATTTAAGCTTATTATAATTATAGTAATTAATATTTATACAATTAAATCATAAATCATTAATTTATTTAGTAAAACCATTGTAGGTCTCATTGTAGGTCATAATGAGGTTTAGCCTATCTCTGGTTAGTTAGCTGTAGATAGTATTACATTATTTCTAAATAGTGTTCGTAGGAACAGAGAGCTTTGTCATAATTTAATAAGGTTAGTACTCGAGTTTCGAAATAAATTCAAATTGTTACATTCTGTAGAGCATTCAGTGTTTACATCTTCCACTTTGTAGTATCATTGTTAACATGATTCAAATTTGAAAGAAATACATTATTTAATTGTTAAATCTCAAACTTATTTTCAGTTTTTTTTATTAATTCATCTTAACTTCCTTACTATGTAACTTAACTTCTATTATTAGTTTACTATTTTATAGCTACTTTGCACAAATCCACTGGATCTTTTAGTTTACTAAGTACTATTAGTTATAAATGTAAAGATACCAAAATATTTATACCTCATCTTTGTCTTTTTAAATTTCTTAATTAGCCATCTTTATTTATTTATTTTTGTTAATTCCGTAGATGCTTGAAATGTGTATTCTTCGATACAAACTGGTGATTCTCGATGGCGGTTTCCTTTGTCATTATCACCGAAGCATCTTCTTAAATCTCACTCGAAACTTGCATCGACGACACCAACGGTTAAATAATTATAGATATAGACAACTTAGGTGGTCCTACCAAAATTATTTTAGGAACGAGAGCGTCATAAACCATAAATGTCGTGAAGTTAGTGGTTATTGGTAGATAATATTATTTATTATACCGTTTATTTCACTTTGAGTTTTATTAGTGTTATATTTAGATATAAATAAATTAAAAAAATAAAAATTTATTTGAGGTCGCTGGTAGCGATCTACTTTGTACTTAGTTATGGACCATCAAAGCACTTGGTTGATGGAATCAAAGCTTAGAAATTTATGCAAATTTGACTTTTGGTTCTACACAAAAAAAAAAAATATATATTTTGTTATTTTAACAATATAAGATCTAGTAGAAGGTTACTTTGGGAATTTGTTTAATAACTCTTCATATAAATGTTAATTTAATAACATGCGAACGTTTAAGGTTTGATATAGGTTTTGGTCAAATAGCTGTGTACTTTCAGTATAGGTACACTATATTTTTACACACATAAAAACGTAACACATTTGTCTGTGCCTCTAAAAATAATCTCCATGGGTATTCTATTTGTCTATTAGATGCTAGAGTTGTGTCTTCAAGAGTATCGAATGGTGGTGTTGGATGGCGCGTTTTTGTGCCACGCGGCGGCGCCACGATCCGGGTCACGACGTAACCGCGCAGTATGGATTAACCACCGCAGATATCATACTATCGTGTCATCTTTTCTCAAAAAGTATCCAAATAGATCTAAATGCAATGTGATGTATGGATGTTAGTGTATATGATTTTTTAATTACACCTTACATTATTCTTAGGCAAGCTTTTTATAGCACTTATGACAAGAAAATATCAAAATCAAAACTAAATAATAATACATGCTTAATTATTTTTTTCTATAGAATTCCAATACTCTTGCGTATTGAGATTCTGAACATTACTTTCGTCAGTTACCGACTTAATACATTTGTATTAAGCTTTAATAAAAGTTAAAGCTTATTGAGATTTGTTATCAGAATACTTCATATAAAAATTTTTATATTTTTCGTTAGAAGAAGGTAAGTAAAGATAGAAAAAAGAAAGTTTAGTAATAATTTTACCGGATTTTAACCACAGTTAAATATATTTTTTTAAAGTATTAAGTCAGTTTTTTAATAATTTCTATATTCTGAAAATGTCATTGCTTACGAAGATTATATTTATATAAATCTAAAATTTGAATAGTCTATTTTGCGTTTCACCAAACTGAATGGTTATTTCGAATATTATATCTATTTGTGTGGTTACAAATTTAGAATATTTAGGCTCTGATTTAAAAGAAAGATTATATTTCTTCGACTTTTGATTAGTTTCAAAACTTATAAGTTCATTTTGATGTAATTAAATAGCACTTGATTAGTGACACTTAAAATAAAATTTTAACAATAATAATATACACAATTTTGACATTAATTAATTTTAGAAACAAGGCTTGTAGTTTAGTCTTATTGTGGATATTATTCCTTGTTTAGTATAAATCATGTATTAATAATTAAAGTATGCTATTTGATTAATAAAGGAGCTGTGAAATAATAAAACTTTCCTATTTAATGTCAAATGTCATTTATTTATATGGATGTAAATTAATTTAAACGTTTTTTATGCAATACACTTCGTCCTCATCGAAAGTTTTGTTTGTTATTTTCCCTGGGTATAAATATTATTGAAATATTATAAAATAAATATTTAATAAATATTATTAAATATTACATTGGTACTAACAGTGATATCATTTTTATTATTTTTATAAATCCTATATCCTATCCTTCCGTATGGTTCGTTTTTATAAAAAAATATTAAATATAAAATTAAATTCATTCATTACTCTTGGAAATGGAAACCATTTATAGTCATATAAAACCATTTATAGTATCTCTGCCTTATTATCGACTTTGGCATGCTGGTTTACTTTTGTTTGATAGAAGTAACAATTTTTGTGAGAATATGAAGGAATCTATATAATAACCCTATGTAAAAAAATACTTAACAATTTTATATACATACGTATGTTGATGATACTTACATTAATTATAGCCTGTTTCGTATTTTCTAAGTGAATTAAAATCTCAATTCTATGCTATAAAGTGAGATTAAAGAGACCCTAAAACCAATGGACGTCTTGTCCTAAAAGGATTTGGACAACTCCATTGATTTCGCTATATCCATTAAGGTCTTTATAAGTGGGGTTGGATTTAGTAGTAATAAATTACTTACTGACCCATTTTAAGTTACTATTGCTTTCTCGGATTTCTAGACGTAATAAAAATGTTTTTTCTATCAATCTTGAATGATTATTTGATTATTAATCTATCTTTGCCTATAAAAGAGAAAGTATGTATGCTTGTTCTTTTTGACTCCGAAATGGCTGGACCGATTGTAAATAAATTTCAGAGACTGTTCAGTAGGATCCAGCGGGTAATCCTGTTAAGTTTGGTTGAGGTCGGAGTAATTTTTATTGAACTGTCTGTCAGTGACAGTTTTTTTACAATATCAGTAGCATATCAATGCTATTTATTGTTTTTTACGTTGACTTCAAAGTAAAAAAGAATAGCCAACTGACCTAAAATACTTATTTGAGGTCAGTAATTGACTTATTTAAGTTCATTTAGCTAATGTTGTTAACTCTATTGTGTTTAAATCCATGGATCTATCCCTGCCCTTGCCAAAAAACGAGTAGAAGAAAATGTAATTTACGATGAATCATATATATGATATGTTATTATTACGTTCTAATATTTAATGTATCTTTATTACGTAATTTGAAAAATATATATATATATGTGGTATGCTAGCAATAATTTAAACGACGAATCAGCATCCAAAAAGGATTTGTTGATCGAATAATTTCAATTCAGTATCATTTTATTAACATTAAAATCAAGTCTTCTAAGACATTTATTTAACAAAATTATTTCGCACGAGAGAAATATTGTATAGTCTTTTTAAAAAGTTGTTGTATCTACATAATTAAAAAGTTGTTGTATCTACATAATTTAATGAATTGTGTATAAATTTGATTCTAACATAACATAACATGTCATTTGCGGATACTTACATAATGTATCTCGTATATATTCAACCTAGTTTGCTCAGCTCCAGATTGAATTTGATTATTTGTTAATAGAGTTCGTACGAACGCTGAACTTTGTCATAATTTAATAAGACACTAGGAGTTGACAAGTAAACAATATAACTGGTAAATACAATAAATGCAAATTCTATTTTTTGTTCGGTCGTCTTTTAATTATAACCACAAAGAGGAATTAAATAAAATGACAACCGTTAAGTTGAAAAATAGGCGAATGACTTTATTTCTGTAACTAAACGACTTGGCATTCTCCAAGAACTTCAAATTAAAGATGCCAATACACACCACTGTTCATGTTTATGTACACATCGTTGGTTTTTATATTCTAGAGATATCTTTAAAAATATTGAATGGTGGAACTGTCTTTGTGCAACGGGATGGAGCTTTGGAACGGATCACTTTATAATCTGGCAAATTTTAACTATTCACGATATGAAAATATTGTTTCGCCCTTCAATCGTTATCTTAATTATGTTAGAGAGTTGAGGCACGAAGCCTTTAAATTTAAAAAACTTAAAACAATATAAGTGTTACATACATACATTTTTCGCTATTTTTTTTGGATTCAACTATTGAAGCTCATTTTTATTTAAGTTCTCAAACACACGAGTGATTTTCAAGGATAAATAAGTTATTATAGATTATATTTGTTAAGTTTAAAAATTTTATTAATAGTTTTCTTTGTTCTGTTCTTGTCGGTAAAGAAAATAAACAAGAAAAACTACATTTTTTTATAGGAACTTCTATGATATGGCCTATTTCTGTTAACTATGTTAACTTTCAGTGGAGCAGCGTTTGTAGTTTGGTTTTACTACAAGTAACACCTTTTTATATTTGGAAAGAACTGCAGCAGCAGTTAGACTTAATGAGGGATACTTTTGCAATAAGAATAATTGACATATTTTTTTTATAAAATTTTGTAGGTTCATTACTATTTAAAAAATAAATACTTATGAAAACAGATTTGACTGAACATATATATATAGAAAATTCTATGATACGGGTTATTTCTGTTAACTATGTAAACTTTTAGTGGAGCACCTTTGGGAGTTTGGTCTTTCTACAAGTAACACCATTTTATGTTCGGAAAGGACAGCAGCAGCATTTAGATTTAATGAAACTTTTTTTAAGAATTGCAATAAAATTAATTGCAATAATTTTCTATATAAAATTTGCAGGTTCATAACTATTTAAAAAAATAAATACTTATGAAAACACATTTAACAAAACAAGAATTATCATATCTGTTAGTTTAAGATTAGTTGAAAAAGTTTGTTATATTATAAACTATTTTGGAACATGTTGAAAGTTTGGTTTGGCCTTGAAAACTAGTGACTTTATTCACAAGTTGATAGCAAAAGTTATATATATTAACATTTTATAGTATAAAAATGTACAGTAAGTGATAAAATTAAATGTGTCAAAATTATTTAAGCCGATATTAAAATAAGATAGATAATTGTTAATAGTGAATACAATTTAAACCCTTAAAACTTGTTAAAGGGCAAAAACAATCTGTTAGGTTAGACTGTTTAGGGTTAAACAAACAATTTTGAGTTCTTGTAATAAGTAAAGGTAATATCGATATAAGAAAAATACTTTTGTTGGAGATCGAAATTAAACGCCCACTCTCAAATAAAGTACAAAATAAGGGCTCATTCACAGTGAACTTGCAAGCGGGCGTAAACAGCGCGGTTCAAAGGAAATTAAATTTTATATAGAACTTATTCAATACATTTCGTCAACCATCCGCTGCCGCTTGTAAGTCATTCATTGTGTCCGAAGGTTAAGATCTATATGTGATATTTGCTCTCATCCAATAAACTATTTGTTTGTTCTGCCTTTGTAAGTCGATCGTTGTTGATTATATTTCTCATATTTTTCTTTTGTCGTTATTTAATATTTGCTTGTGCTATTTTTGTTTTTTGTTGTTTATAATATATGGGAATATAAAATAAATTACATATAACTGTTGTTTCTAAATCACGCAATGGTCGTAACTATTCCGCCCTTCATAAATACGTGACTGAAACCACAAAATGGATATTTGCTGAAACTCATACAACGTAGGTATTTCAAGCTTTATGGTAAGAATTTCCTTGCAACTTAATATTCTTATATCCTTTCAGTGTTTTTAATAAAAACTCCGATTATGGCAAGTTTTTAGTAAAAATAAAATAAAATAAATTAATTGAATTGTATTAGGAACTGGTGATGTATGAACTCTTAGAAAATGTAGTCAGATTGTATATTTTGTATCCTAGGATCATTTTATGTCGGCCTTGGATTCCCTGTGTAGTCAATATGTGGTCAGGGCTGTTTGTGAACGAGAAATGGCTTGTTTACTCCACCATGATGGACGTTCCCTTACAAACCTTGGTAGAAAGGAAATGCTTTTATGAAAATATCATGTGTAGTACTTATAGATTTTCTTTTAAAATGTCAGGTTCAATTTTGTATGTTCAGGTTCAATAAAAGTGGTACATGATATTTCAAGTAGTTTAGTATTACATGATGTTCAAATTAAATGGTAAGTACTATTAAAATAAGTTGATAATGATGAAGGAATTAAGTTTTGAATTGTGCACCCCACGTGTGTTATTGTAGAGCTGTAACAAAACAGTGTCCTAAAAAAAGCTTAGTTTGCAAAAGTGAAGTCTGAGTGTATTGAATCTGTTGTTCTAATCGTTTGTCATTTAAAGAGACCTTTTTAACCAATGGTTACTCTCCTAACAATTGGGTAAATCAGCTCGTGATATAATCTGCATAGAAAGTATCTTATTTATTCTTCGCTCGTGGAGATATTAAATCTCATATGTAAATAAAAAAAATATATATATCATGGAAATGGTTCGATATAAAAGAAAAAAGTACAGTAAATAAATATGTAGAAATAATTTATAATAATATTTTAAATAAAAATAAAAAGAAAGATTTTATCAACAAATGTTCTTATCATTCTGATAATTGAGGTACTGTGTCTGCTTTGTCTGTGATTAATATACTATTTATTCTATTATGTAAACATCGTTTAATAAATAGGTCATTTTAAATATAATAAAAAATAAAAAAAAACTTTTGATAAAATTTATAAAGCATACAAATCTACAAAAAAATCAGACGCTTTCAAAACTGCCTTAATTCTTGCGGTAAACTGAAACAATACAAATAATACATTCGTTAATTTAAATATTCAACATTCATGAAAAAAATATATTATTTTCTTAAATATCAGATTTGAAATACTGAATGAAAATAAATAAAAGTGAAAACAAACAGACGTCACGGCAAGCCTTTTATAGTCATTCTTCTATTTTTGTAAAAGATAACCAAGCGCTTTGTTTTTACTCACATAAAAATGGAGTCAGTGAATAAGGACAATCAACGGATATTTGTTTGCTAAACTAGCTATTTTATACGGCGTATCATGTGAATTCTTTTTTTAAATTTCAAATAATATCTTGACACAGAATACTCAATGATAAATATTCATTTTAGCTTAAATGTACATTGTAAACACAGATATATTATAGTTTTATTACGTACGCTTTTCTTATTTATAAATACTATAGTATTTTATCCTATTTTTATATAATAACATATAATATGTTTTTATATTTTCAACAATTTTCTTAAGTAAGTTGACCCAGATATCGTCGGTCAGGAACAGGATAAAGTCGCCACTTTAGTCATCTTTCATTGTTGCCTTCTTTTGAGGCGCCATTATCGTTGGCTTTAGTGCATACAGAAGTTCTTCCTTTGTGCCTTTTCCCTTTTCTGTATTATTTATGTAAAATGATTTAGTGATTTCGGGATGTTATAATTTTTAGTTTAGCTTTGATAAGCACAATTGTTATCTTTCACAATTTTTATTTTGTTTTTATTTGCACTTCTGCCAGCGTACAGATCAAGTATTGAATTTTGGGATTATTCTTATAAGAAAAACTATTTACAACTAATAAAATAACTAAGCTGCTCTATTTAAATCATCAATAATTACATTTTCTAACAGTAAATCATTCTGGGCATGTAAATATGGAGATAACCTTCTTATAAACATTTTTTACATTTTTATATTATTAGTACTGAAATTATTAGTATGTAACCAATACACACATATATATATATATAAATATTGAGTCAATACTTCTTTTGCTCAAAGTTTTCTTAATCTTTGGCACGACCCAAAAACCCTTACTACAGACTTAATAACGTAGCCTTACTTACTTGGGCTGAATTAGATGAAATGGCATTTTACGAACTGCCTCTTCGGCTATATCGAGTGGGAACGCGAACTCAATCATGTTCTCATTCAAGCAGTCGTTGTATGTGGAGGCTAACTGGCACCTGTCGGACATGCCTTCTATGCTGTCGAGGCATAGCCGAGAAATGGAATGTAATTTGCGTACCACTCGGGAATTCTTCCCATTTACTAAGCTTGCTAGATGGATCAGTAGGTCGCGGTTAACCTTTAAGATAATAAAGTATTAAATATACATATTTACAGATGTTCAAAATTTATGGCATGCTTAAACATATTAATTTAGTTTTTATTTATGATTTTAATTCAGCAGGTATATATTTTTTTTTTTAAGTAAAATATTAACCATCTTATTTTCATATCATCAAAAGATTACAAAGGTTTTAGTAATACCTAAACAGAATATGATATTTTAGAACAAATATTACCTTTCCGTGGTTGATGACGTCACTCTGTTCCATCATACAGGCAGCGAAACATTGCCCCGACCTCGTGACAGGAGGAGAGTTCGTGAAGTATGCTCTTACGTCCTTCGGTGACGCTCGGACTTTTATGACGCAAGATTGCGCCATGCGGACTAGAGCGTCTAAATGGCCTTGAACCTTCACAAAGAATATAATGTATTAAGAAAATAATAACAATTATCTGCTGATTTTAACCAAATAAATAGTCATAAAAAAATCTTAGCTTATAATATTTTCTATTTCTCAATGAACGGTAATACATTTCTGCTGTACTTACTTTAGGATCTGTGAAGTCCACTAGTGTTCCAGAGAATCCGTGCGGGTTAGTTGCGAGGACATGTCCAATCACAAACAGGATTATGTAACGTAGCATGTTGCTAAAATACAAAAGCATTTTATATAAACGGTTGTTTTTTTAATTCCTTGTTAGTTGAAAAAAAATCTTAGAACATTGTGTAAGTGTTCTAATTTATTTATAGAAATGAGAATAAAAGAAACGGCATATATTATTAATTTTAATACATCGAAAATATGTTTTTAAAATTTATCTCTTAACTATAATAAATATTTGAGCTATTTTTTGTATTGTTGATGTTCCCGTTTTATTGACTGGTGCTATGTTCTACTACTATTTTACAACTAATTAACAACTTGTAATAATAATATAATATTAATTTTAGTTTATTTTCTACTGATTTTAAAGACATACATTTTTTAGATTGTTCACTTCAATAATATTCATTATATACTAGCGATTACCTACGATTTTATTACGAGTTTCATTTTAAAATATTTAAACATTTGAAATGTTAAAAAAATCTTGAATTCGTTAATATAAACTGCTTAAAATCAACTAAGCCGAAACTCAAGAACTTAAGAAAAAAGTTTCCATAATATTTTATAATTCCATCTATTATATAAAATAAAGTAACTAACTAATAATCTATACGCTCTTATGAATTTTAACTGTTTCATAGTAACTTATTGGAGCAGTTTAACTTCCCTCCACTTAAGAACATATTTTTCAATTGCCACATAATGAAATTGTAGAACGTGTTCTGATTCCTTTGAAGACTTATAGTTAGCCATTTAGAAATTAAATGTTTTAATTACATAATAGTAGTTCTAATTAGTTCAATTATAGCGATCAAAATATCCATTTATATTTAACACAATAATACAGTGAACAATATAAGAAATTACACAAGTTAAACTCACATCTGGCTTCACGGAGGTTTCTCTACTAATCCAATTGCGCTTATAAAGTTACAAAGTTAATTGCAGTGGTAGCAAACCCTATTGTTTTGAAAATTGCCCCATTCATTGCGGAGATAAGAGTGAATACGTAATGAGTGCTTTTTGTTCGCATTCAATATGGTTTTGAGTTTTTTATTTGTGATTTCTGGTATTTGGTTATTAAGATTGAGATGGACGTGTAGAATCACAATTTCTATTTTCAAAGTCGTTATGTAATATATATTGATTTAACAAAATTTGTATGTTGGATATCATTCATATCTGACCTTTAGGTGCTTAGTTACCTAAACTGCTGAACCAAAATTTACGGGTTGGATTCCCACTCGGGACAAATCTTTGTATGATATACAAGATTCTGTGAATGTTGTTTCATGTCTGGCTGTACTTTATGTTCATAATTTATGTGAGGAAATCTCCGTAACGTAGGGATTACAGAATCTTTAATGCTCAAGTTATTTAAATGTAATAAAAATATTATCGGATTTGATAGAGCATTTATTGTAAAGTACACTATGTAACGTATCTTTTACTACACAAAGAATTCAAGAATAGTGTATTAAAAAAATATAAAAACATACTCTTTGTTTTATTTCGAACTTTCGAAATTTCGAACGTGTTCGGAACTTCTTAGTGTAATCGCAATTTAGGAAAAAAAAAAGTGGTTTATATACAAAAATCTTTATTAAAAGTATGTAAGTTTTAAAACAATTTCAGTATCTCCTTTACAAAATGTGTAATACCATTCGTTTGAGTCGCCCGTGACAGCGGAAATTTTCAATTTGCGCCGGCATTTATATAACTTTTGTAACATGGTTGATTTAATTAAAATCGCTTTCGTTGATGTCGTTCAGTACATGTTATGTAACATTCCCTTAATTACCTTATACAATGGTTATATATGTAATGTTATTGTGTTATATATATGTTTTTTTAAATATTTTATTTGCCGATTTTTTTTATGAATCTACGGATTTTATAATAGTTACAAATAAAATAAGTTGCACAATATTTGATTGGGATGGGCATCCATATCCGGCTACAACAATCGGCCTACGTAACGCATCATGCATATTTTCTATACTAGAATAATAAGTTTTGGCGTCAATTTAATCTACAATAAAGTTCTACTTTTATGAGAAGAAAGATTAAGAATGTTCATATAATATAAAAGTTTATTAAACTATGATAAAGGAATTCTGAAAGTGAAGCTAAAATTGCAAAACATTCAAGTAGTATTAGATCTTTGGCTATGAACAAAGTTCTTAATTATAGAGTAATTTTCTTTTCATATACACGGTGTGGCAAGTGTTCCTTCTAGCACTAATTTATGAAGTTTGAGAAATAATAAACATTTTGTACTGAGGTTTAATTACACTCTGTGTAAATTGTGTAGCGAAGCTCAGGAAAATGCGATAATTTAAATTAAACTTGGTTCTCGAGTTTTCCCAGAATTTCAACCTCAAATAAAACGGTTTTCCTACAATTTTAACCATTCACACTTTTGCAAATTGTGTTTGTGCACTTAACAAAATATGTTTCTAGAGGACTATAATAGTGAATGCTGAACGTGTTGCGGGTTTGATTATCAAGTAAACGTTTAAATATAATTTACATTAATTTATTAATATTATTATATTTGTCCGGACGTGATTTAGTTTTATGACTTTTATTTTGAACATCGCAAAGTAAGTAAAGGAAACTTAGAAGTTCTTCCAAAATATATAGTCAATTCACAGTATCTATCTTTCACTGTAAGCAGGAGTAACAACTCATAAGAGTTTCTACAATAAAGATAAAATATAAAATAAATACCTTTCATTTAGATATAGATATAAAAGAAGCTTATAATTGAATACAGTACAGTTCATTTGATTGAAAAAAGTAGACAATACCCTCATTGGCAGACCGAGCACGTGTCTGTGGATCGAGTGTAGCGGCGGAGTTGTTTCGCTCAATATAAAAGAACCTTTGAGAGTGAATTCTCTCGTACAAAGATTTTATATAAAGGATTTATATTAAGTGTGAAATAACTATCTAGAGAGATATTGTTTTGATTTTCTCAAACAAAGGATTTGAATCAACAAGAAAGAAAACAAAAAATATATACTTGAGTTTTGTTTATAAATTTATGTTTCTTATGAATTTTCGCTTTTCTTATAGTAATACTTTATTTTAGTTTAATATTGTGGACATGAATAGCGTAATACTAAATAATTTAAACTGAAGGACGGTGTTATTATATCAATTAAAGCAGTAAGTTTAAATGGACAAGATATTACTGTTGTACAGTACCTACTATCATAAATCAACATATAATTTTCAATATATATATATAATGAAATTATAATTTTTAAAACAGATCACAAGGTTAAAGAAATGGCCACATACAAAGTAGTTAAAAAACCCAGATTCCATTAGTATTAAATAGAGTCAGAACGTGAACATTTTATAAGCCAATTTCCGTTAACATTCTCCACTACAATTCATACTTAATTTCAGATGTCCAATTTAACTTTAAACTTTAGAGACGCTTTTAAGAAAAGGAATGTAAAATACAAAAGAATGTTACTAATTCTTTTTCAAAAAATTATAATTTTGTATAATTTTTGTCCTCAAAGTTGTTAATATTCTTATTTGCAACTTTGAAAGTTATTGAAAAATCTATCAAAGGATTATCACAAGATGTCCGAAACCAATTTTCTAAGAAGAATAATTTGCAAACTCTGAAGCCAAGTACGAGTAATTGCTTGATATTAAAATTGTTTAAAAAGCTCCAAAGCTTTTTACGACGTTACCTGGAAAGAATTTGTCAAAGTTTCAAAAGTTTGAAAATCTGTAAGGGTATCTACATACGATTGATTTTACATTTGTTTCAAGTAAATTTATAACATATTTTTAAAATATGTATATTTTCCAATAAAGCTCATTTCTATATATATATATATATATATATATATATATATATATATATATATCATATGTAACTTCGGGTGGAGGTGACCACTAACCATAATGGACCGTAACATATTTTGCTCTTCTTTTTTTATATATAGCTATTCTTTAAAGATGTAATGATTTTCCTTGGAAAGAACTTAATTAATTTCAGGGAACTTTTTAATAACCGCCGAGGCTAAACTTCGCGTAAGTAATATTAATGGATATTAAAAAGTATTTGTGTAAAAATAAGGCATAATTTTAAACCAGTCAAGGAGCCTACGGAATTAATTCTGAATTTCATTAGATAGATCTTGATCTTTCAACTCCTCGAGCAACGGAAAACAATATTGGAAATTGGGTTCATCTGATGATACTTTATTATGTAAACAGTTCATAGTCTCAAACAATATCGAGGTAATGGCAACAAACATTGCGATTACGTATATATGTAATGAAATATGTTACGTTTTCGCATTTGTGTATAGGTTCGTCCAAAATATTGTGTTTTATAACGTTCCTCTTATGTAATTTATTTACATCAAATACATTTTTTTTTTATAATATAATATACATGAAAAAAATCATTGTAATAATAAAAAAATCGTAATGTGTGCAGGACTCGAATAAGCAACCTCAGGGAAACTTTCTTGTTCCTATTAAAATTGAACTATCGTGTGTCTTAATAGTTATGTGAAAGAAATGTACTAAAAATTGCCTTCGTTGCGATGGATACGATTCTATGTTATGACGAATGCTAGATTCATCGAGATGGAAAACGACACGGTAGTTCAATTGGAAAAACAATAAAAAGGTTTTCTAGAAGGCGCAGGATCGAGTCCTCTTGTGTCAATGAATTCTACTTTGTATATTTATTTTAATCAGCTTAACATTCCTGAACATGTTTATAGATAATATCAAATGTTTCATGTATCTTAAGGAATGTGGAACGTTATAAACATCAAATCAATATCCATTTAAATTAATAATAATGACTAACATTATCTTAATCTCAATCTTAATAACAAATTTATCCGCCCCGTTGGTCGAGTGGTTAGCGCAGACGCCTAACGGGTCACGGCGCAATGGAGCTCGGGTTCGATTCCCGGCGGAGACAGGCATTTATGTGATGAGGATAGATGTCTGTGTTTCTGGGTTTAGTCGTTTATTAAATATAATCTCAGTATTAATATGTGTATTTCTATGTATTTGTATCGTGTCTAAGGGGTTACTTAGGGGTTAGATCAATGTGTGTAATTTGTCCTGATACTATTATTATTATTATTATTATTATTAATTCTTTTAACTTCATAATTTATATTCATACATATACAGGGTTATTTTTAATTAGTTGAGCACCTTTTGCAGGCAGCCTCTCTACATCAATCCCAACAACATTTGTTCTACGACTTTTAAAAAATCTTGATAAATAACTCAGAATAAACGAACAAAAAAATTTTTGCTCCCTCGATTATTTATTACTCTGTATTTTGTAAGCAGTTTAAAGTATAGGTCGCGGCAGGCTAGCGAGAGTCAGAAACTGTTAAATGCGCGCGCCAGCTTTTTTCGTATAGCTTCATCTCTTTTACACCATGTTGCTATGGAAATATTAAATAATCTAAATGACAAGTATGTGGATTACAAAACACAATTTACATTAACCAAAAATACAATTATCGGATTAGAGTTTTATAATTAAATAATGAAATATAATTACATACTGGACAATACGATTTTATGGACTTGCTATTAAAACTAATAAATAAGTTCAAGATTGTAACATGAAGAAGAAATTATGAAATGTATTTATAATATTTTTAAAATACATTGATTGTCTGAAATAGAAGAAGTAAGAATGAGAAATACGAGTTTTGGCTGAGAAATGGAGCATTGGGGTCCTGATCTTTACAAGGTCTGTTTTGCTATACCTAGAACGAACAACAACTCGAAACAGCAGAAATAATTATGAAGAATAATTTTATTTGTGATATAGTGACGATCCAACACGTTAAGAAGCCTAAAGTTATTATTTTTAAAGTGGATTGTGTACATTTGTCTGTTTTTATGGTACTTATGTGTTTCTTCTATGAGAATATTATACGTCAGAAACAGTCGATTCACTTCTTACGTTTTAATTAAATAATATTAATGAAAATTATGACGTTTTTCTGTTACGCGCCATCTTCAAGAAATTCGTAAGTAACTTATTGTTTTATTGTTGTTAAATATTAACAAACGAGATAATATGATATGTATAAAGTAAGTTAAAGTGAAGTTATTGTTTTGTAAAAATAATATTTATTTGGTTTCGTTACAGTGCCCTTATTTCATAAACCAAATAAAAATATTGAGACATTCAACTTGTGGACAACTTCTATTGGAGATTTTGTTTCTTAAACATCATTCATTTGATTCTTAAACAGTTAGACAATATGTGTTTCGACTATTGTAGAAAATATTTTAATAAATAAAAGTGGAAAACGATGCTATTTTTTATTACACCTTAGAAAATGATCAAGTTCTAACGTGCATAGCCGCCGCTGCGTCACCCCGCCACCCCGCGCCCCGATGAACGTGGCCTTGGCACATTGACAAGTTGCTTGGCCTCTCTTTGCTCAAGTTTAATGCACGTTTAGAGGCAATAAATAAATTTTGTATGGGAAAAACTAAATTTTTAAAACTATTAATTTTAAAAAGTCGTAGAATAAATGTTGTTAGGATTGATGTAGAGGTGCTGCCTGCAAAAGGTGCTCAACTAATTACAAATAACCCTGTATATAAAATTAAACATAAATAATACATGTATAATTATTTATTCAATCAACTCCAAATATTAATGCACAAATGTACACAATACCATCAATTATGTAATAAATAAAGCAAACTACAAATCATAATAATTGTCTATACAATACCGCCGGGAGTACAATGACATGATGAGAATTAAATTGATGATTCAAAATAAAATGATATGCATCTAAATGATACACCAGCATCCACTTACATCAACATTCATCAGACAGCTACATACCATTACACATCCGAAATAAAATATTAAAATGAAGTGGTCATTGAAGTTTGTATTGACCTTGTTAATGGTTACCGTGGCATACGTTTTTTGTGAAGATGAAGCTACTACTGCGGCCACTACTGGAGCCGAGGATGAAGAGGAAGAAGTTCCTGAAAAGAAAAGTTGTTCCATCTGGTGCTGGCTGCAAAAGATAGCTATGTTTGTTATATCTCAGCTGTTAAGTGGCAATTGAGCAATTATTGAGTGGGAAATAATTACTTTTGCGTTTTTATTAAAAATGTATGAAGTGCTTTAATAAATAAATATTAAACATTGATTTTATATTCTTTCGAATTATTATCCTTTGTTTAACAAAATACTGACAAGTAATAATATTAATAAAAACGCATTTCATAAGAGGCTTGATGGTTTTTTGATGGTTTGGTTTGATGATTAAATTTTAAAAGTCTATGAAATGGTCTAAATGTTTAGAGATTTCAATTAAGCTTATTTAAAATTTTATTTAAATTATAAAACATTATATTTTTAATCGGAACAGAGTTTTTAAATTAACACGGAAAATACATATATATATATATATATATATATATATATATATATATATATATATATATATATATATATATATATATATTGTGCGGTTCATGTGGTAAGGTAACATGAACAAAAAAGGATTTGTTGAAAAGTAGTTTTTATATATTAGATATTCAAGATTAAAATAAAAATAAACATTTAATCTGTCCTTGCAATTAAATGTTGCAAGTTGACTATTTTCGACGGAAATTTTTATTCTCACCAAAATGGCTCTGTATAATAAGATTGCAGATTACACTTCGCGTTTCAATTATATAATGTAAATAACTGAATGAAATGAAAAGCATTTTAAATATTTGTTCCAATTAAAAGTCTGTGGTAATTCTGTCGCACCCTTCAAGACCAAACACATTTGGGTTAATAACAACTTTAAAGGGGGTTTACCTCTCTTTGCATAAATAAATATAATTATAATTCATTTTATATATAAATATATAAAAATAATTTGAGATTTTTCGACTAAAAATATTTTCAATTCATAACGTAGTAGCAACGTATCTTTTGTTTTGGTTATGAAGTGTACTATTGTCAATTTATAAGATTTATTCTTATAAAAATAAATGCATCTATAATTTAGAAGAAAAACTAAATGAATATTTAATTATAAGCAATATTTAAAAAATGCTTTCAAATAAGAAAAAAACTATAATATTTTTATTACATTAAGCCATGATTTCTTTTAATCGCAATTACTTTTAGTAAAATATATTTTCTGAATACGAAATCATTAAAATCTTCCGCTCGACTGCGTATCTTGCTATAACGCTCTACAAAATATTATCATTGCAATTTAACCTACATCCGGTACAAAACAAACATTCATTAGAAAATATAATGTGTACTGAAGAAATATATTTATTTATAATATTACAGCCCGCGTTGTTTTCAAACTCTCTACATTTTATATTATATTGCTACTGGTTAGACATAAAATAACTCGACTATTCCATGAATAGAAAAATTAAGTGTCCTAATTAGAAATATCGATCATACATGAAAGTAAAAATAACAATGAGAAAAAGAAAATAAAGAAAACTACGAAACTGTTAAAGCAACTCATTTATTTACGTGTATATAGAATCTATATTGGTAAAACAGTAAGTGGCCCTGATATCATGTGTTATATTAAATAATAATAATATTAAAACAGCTGTTTAAGTAATTGGCAACTCATTGAAATAGCATATATGATATGATTACCAATGTTGGAAATTTTTATATATTTTATATATTACCAATGTGGGGTTTTTATATGGAATATAAGGGAATTATTTATTGAGGCATCAACCCAATAAGTTATAACATAAAATAAATGTATATGGTTCAATATTCATTTAAAAAGCATTCGATAAAGATGTGTGCAGTCATTAAAAACTTTGGCTTTCTTGCAAACATCTTGCTTGTGTTGCGTCGCTTCCGCGCTTTCGACGCATGCGCTTCCTTTGTCATTCATGAAATTACGACTGTCAAGTTGATGAGCCTGTTGCACACGTTTCCTGAAAGATACATTGCAACGTAAATAGGAATGCCTACTCTAATAAAAACTAATTAGACAAATAACAACAGAATTGTTGTTGAACTGAGAGCAACCTCATTTAAAGAATTAAAAAAACGGTTAAAACATGTTCATTAGATACTATATACAATTTAGTAGAAAGAAGCTTAAACCTTCATACATTCCATTGTTCCACTCTAGTCAATAAATAAAAATTAATAGGATTATAGCCTATATATATATATATATATATATATATATATATGTATATTATACCTTGCTTTTAAGGTCTCACAATATATTACATTTGTAAGTAATACAATAATGTTTACTGTTATAAGAAAGGGATAGATATACAATTGTTTTCTCACGTACAACATTAGCTGACACTCTTATTGTGGGGCTTAATGTAATCTAAATACTACTCCACACGAGACGTAAAGGTTACGGCCCCGACAGACGTTATAAAAATATCTTGATACAAGAACTTCAAAGATAATATAATTGAGTATATGATATTATATGAAATTAACTAAATTCAATTAATATATTGATATAATAATTTAAATTAAAATATATAAAAGTAACATAGAAAATGAAATGCTTGTTAAGCTTTGTCCGTTTGTTATGAAAATGAAATTGGTTTACCGGTTTAATACTTTTGCAACGGTTTTGATCCTCTATTCATGGGCATTCTGTATTTGATTAAGTTTAGGATAACCAGTGGGGCATATGTGTGTGTCCGTTAAAATAACTACATATTTATGTAGATAGATAAATAATGATTTTACCTATAGATATCCAAGTTAAATAGCCCATTGCTATTAATGATTCCGAACTTCTTTAACACACAATAAATAATGCATGATTCGTCAGACTCCTGCAGCTCAATTCTCTTTCCCTTAGGAAACATCTCAGTCAAGCACTGTTCAGCGACTAAGTCTGATATTTTCTCATGAGCATACATTACTGATACACGTGCATATGCTACATACGATAACAACAAAATGGCTGATATTATTTCTGGAACAATACAGTTAAGCTATAACTAAACATATTACTATCTCAAAACATAGTCTGTCTCTTGTTTTAAATAAAATTAATAATGTGTGTGTAATAATATGTCCTAAGCGTCGATCAACAAATAAATGTAGGTTACATGTAAATGTAGGTGCGGTCATTTTACCCTCGTATTATACCATATATACATTACGCATATGGGACTGACAAAGTTGTTCCTAAACAAATAACACCACAATGAAAGTTATATTCTAGTAAACTTCCATTTGAACTCGTTTAATATATTTACTCTGACGTGCTAAGTAAATAGAATATATCTCTTGAGAGTTAACTTTATGTTTGTAGATATAATGTTACTTTTAAAATACTGAGGTAAACAAAACCTTTTCAATGTAAATCAATCAATGAGTCAATAAATCATCTCAGTTTAAATAAAAGCACAGCTAATCTAAATGGACTTTGATAGAAAGGGATTTAAAAGGAAAAGGTCAAATAGGGGTCTAACTAAACACAATTAAGATAAATGCCGCCTTAGTTGTAAAAAGAATCAGGAAATTTTGAATAAAATATTTTTTTATAAAAAAATTGAGATCAAATCACAAAAGTCTGTTAAATCTTCACTAGTTATTCCAAGAAGGTTAAAAAAAATATTTTTTTTTCTATGAATTATATAAACTATTTCTAATTTCTCGTTTGAAATAATAGAAGTTACATTTTATTAAAATGCATATTATGTTCATTTTGAAAACATAGATATTTTTTCTTATCCATGAAATTTCAGCAACACAAATCTATCCGTGGTTTGGTTTATAGGCAATATATTTTAGCTCTGTACGTAGGAAGTATGATAAATTGGTTACACGATACATGCTGTAATCATTCATGATTGGTCTCTCTGGCAATTACTCAGGCACATACGAACAGAATATATGAAATTGATATTTCAAAGGTTAGGTATCACATAAGAGTTAAGCCTCTGTTGACCTTTCAAAACACGTTTCATTTTTATCAAAAAGTAGGTTTTTTATTTAATGTAGCAATTGAATATAAAAATACAAATGAAAATAGATCTATATCTTGTAACGTGGTATTTTGGAATCCGTTACATAACTAAATATATTAAATTTTTTTGGGGATATTTTACTTTAAATACAACAAAACAAAAGGTTTGTTTACATATTAGTTGTCATTTGTCACTTTAAAATTTGACAGTAAGTTTCACATTCATTACACATTCTATTGCACAGATAACACATGGAATTCAAAGGTTTTAAAACAGATATTTATTGTTGCTTAAATGGTGGTTAGTTGGACATACTCAAATATATAATTAAAAATGAAAACCACATTTGTTGTAATATTTTTTATTATTTATAAATTTGGAAAACAAAATCAAATTGTATTAGTTAATAGTTTTTCTTAAATTCATTTTTACTTGGCAGTTCGATTTGTTGTCTTCCGGTTGTTTTTATTTTGTAGTCTATTGGCTTTGACGTTTTCACCTTTCTCTTGGATTTTGTTCAGTGAACACGTTATTTTTGAATCTCTAGTTTTTCTCCATGATATTGGTCAATCTATTAAAATATTGAATTAACATTTAAATATAAACGCATATAAGCGTGATAAATGTTAATTTCTTTGTTGCTGCAATTTTGTATTTGCTCGCTTATTTGCTAGTGCATTCTTTATTGTAAGTGCACATTAGTTTATTTAATTTGAAGAGCGCGTGCCTACGCGGTAAGTGTCATATCATACACCTTCTCTTTTCCAAATTTTATTTGAATGTATAAATTATCAATTGCTTTTATTTTGTTACAGCTCTTCAATTTTAGTATCTTCAAGCTCATCATTATCTTCAAGTTCTTCAATTTTTTTGATATTTTCAATTTATTGGATATCTTCAATTTTCTTCAGTTAATTTGATATCTTCAGTACCTTCAGTACCTTCAATTTATTCGTTCAACTTCTAGATCTTCTATTTATTCGTTTTCTTATCTCCTTTATATTTGGAACTTGTCATTTTACATTTTATCCATTCTAATAGAACCATTTTGGTTTGGGGTTCTCATTTCACCTGGTTCCTGCTTTGTACATTTCTGCACATGGCTACAATTTTTGCATCATAGTATTATTGCCTGAAGCGTTAGAGCTTAACGTGGACCTGCTTTTACATCCCGCTTGCCATTAAAGAACACCAAGTAAAATGATGAATTACTGAGGATGTGCTGCGGCTGAACCTACATTGCTGGCTGTGGAAGGAATGTTTGAGCAAACCAGAGTTCTTTATAATTATTACTTAGGTTATTAATTTTTTAAAAAACCTAACTGTAAGTACTATATTTTTTTTAATTTAAAGTCTAGATAACTGTAATTGTAATCTAACTTGTTACAAGTATTTGTTTTGTTGTATTGTTTTGAAATATATTGTTAAATTGTTAGTTTTCTTTTCTTTGGCTTCTCTGTCAACACACCAAAAATGCACACCAATGCCCGCCTTGAGATTAATAGTTCAATGGTCTATCCGGCAGACTATTCTGAGTGATTCTTATTAGCACTGGTTCTCTGGCGCCCGATTATATTTGTTGGTTAGTTTGTTTGTTTGTTTTATTTAGTTTATTTTGAGAACCATAGCCAATACCACCTCGGCAAGCTCACACACTCATTTAGGTATTTTGTTTATTTTTGTCTTAACTTAACTTTACATTACATCATACATTCATTACATTTTTTAATTTTTAAATTCAATTTTTTTTTTTAACAATACAATCTTTTACATTATTCTTCTGGATCTTTATACGATATTACATATAACTGTGTACAGTCGTTAAATACTTTCGCCTTCTTGCAGACATCGTGGTCCAAATTCATTCCGTTAATATTTTGGGCACACGTTTCTCCCACATCGGATATTAAAACCCTTGGATCGTATCGATGGATGGCTTGCACCCGCCTGTAGTAGTTGCGTATGTTTATAATACCGTCATTGGACATGATGCCGAATTTTTTCAACACGCAATGTATGATACACGGTATGTCGTTTCTGTCTATACGTAGAGGGTATTTATACAAATTCCGAGGGTACATTTCCAAGAGGCATTCATTTGTGATGACGTCACTTTTCTTGTCACGTGCGTATAATATCGATAATGAGGGTTCGCTGTCCAGGCTCTTTGATAAGAACTTGGTATGATGATGACAATTCACTGAACCAAGTGTCATAATTGTGATGAAAAGTACTGAAATGTAGAAATTTGCAGAAGTATAAAATAAACACTGAATTTACACACTAGAGTACAAAAAAACACTATGAATGGATTCCTTTGTGACATTAGTTGATGACCTCCTTAAATGAAAATCCTATATAAATAAATTTTAACAACATAGTTTCGATGCCGTGTCACGAAAAATTTAATAATAATTAGTATGATTACTATAAGTAATTAATATTAATAACCATTAAACATTTTTTCTGTGGCGAAATTTATAACAATTAAAAAATGCTGTTCTCAGATGCTCCATTGTAAAAAAGAATGACTCAAAGTTTTAAATTTGAATAATGTATAACGAAATATAATCACCAAGGGCAGGACGCAAACCTCGTGATCTCGGATGTGGCCAGCATATGTCGATGTTTGTTTTTGATTCTATTTTATTTAAAAAATTACGTGTACTTAACATAATTAATATGTTTATATACAATTTCAAACAACTCGTATGTATCATAATTAAACATGATATTTATAAATTATTGTAATCTCTACAACTGCAAAGAACGAACTATATTATTTTTGTCGAATAAAAAAATATAAAAATAATTTTGATTAAATAAGTTGTTGTTTTAATAAATACACACTTTTATATACGATATGAAACATACGTTCATGTTTTATTTTGTTTAATTTCATATTTTTTGCTATATACCTATTGCTTAAAACTAAATATCAAAGAATGTATCAATAATATTCACTAAACTATGCTATTACTTTATCTTAAAGACCACATAAGAACTACTTACTATTCATTTTTCTTATATTCTGATATTTTCCACAGAGTAAAATATTAACATTTTTCTTTATGACCGCAAATTTACGACTAAAATTCTTTTGTGTCTGAAGGTTCGTTTTTCCTATTTCAACTCCGATGTTTTATATACTTCAAAATTTTCCAAACAATGACTTATTGTTCTGTGATTTCTGATAACGATTGAAACTCCAAAAAAATTTTTGAACAGGTGTTTATTTCGTAATATTACAATGGTTTATTATGAGCTTTTGTTTTTCATCAAATTATATTATAAAATAGTTAAATCTCGCTACATTATTATCTGATCCAATTACGTCTTCTATTGCGAGGTGTAATTACATGCTGTTTATTTATAATTACAAGCATTTTGGTGCTTTATTAAATTCCCTTAACCTTTCGGAACAATTGCTTTTCAAGATAAATATAATACCAAGTTGAGATAAACTAACTGTCGCTCAAAAGCTGTTGTATTGTATACAACACAATCTTCTTCAACCGACACCAAATATCGCAGGTAGTTTGGTTTGGGTAACGTTTTCGTTATTGTTATATTGTATTGTACATGTGGTAGGTAACAACACAATACAAATTATACAAACATCAAATATATAATAAGTTTTATAAACATGTTTGCATAAATCAAAAGTTTAGTACTCAAAAAAAAAAAAAATTTTATGAAAGTAGTAATATCTATAAAATGGAACAAATAAATGGTAAATTACAAAACAAAATCGACATTAATAGAATAAAAATATATTTTCAACGTGATTAGAACGCGTTTGAAGCTACGGGTAATCAATTTACCGTAGTAAAGTTCTTAATTAAATATTAATCCGGCTTCCCTCATTCCGGAAAAGGAACTTATCCGTTCCTGAGAAAGAAATATTTTCTATATTTTGATAAGGTTCTTTTGTGGTTATATTTTTTCATTTGTATTCTGGTGAAAAGATGATCATAAATTATTCGTCTATTAGCTTTCAGTTTTTCTTTACTTTAAAAACAAAGAAACTGGTATTAGCAAAACACCTTTGAATCATACATGCTTCTTTAATTGGACAACTTTGTTTGTTATTGCAATACTTGAAAATAATTGTATTTTGTAGCTATATAATAAAAGCACCAGTCCAATGATACTCGAAAATAGCTGAATCATTTATACAATAGGAATATCTTCGTTATTGTTGCAACGCACTGTTGTCACCACAATTTAAAATTGATTTATACATCAAATACAATTTTAGTAAGTTAATAGTAATTTGGCTATAAAACTGTTACTGTTAAACAGTTTGAACTTCAACAATAAAACTTAAACACAGATAAACACACACACCTTTTTTAATGACTTCAGATACGACGAGTTTTGTCTGTTTTTTATTTTTTTTTTAAGTTTATTGGTTATATCAAAAGTTTGTTTTATATTGTCACAGTCATTTATTTTACTACTATTATATATAGATTATACTTACCATATCTTTATTAAAGTTTAAATATAAACGCGTCATTAATATGGATTTGTTTTAAAATAGAAACTAGGTCCGTTCACGAAATTAAATTTCCTTTGCCATGATTTTTCAATTTCCGATTGCTTCTGACGTTTCAAATAGACATTTCAATTAAATATGAACTTTAACTATATTTTATTCATACTGGTCCAGTCGTATGGTAAATTACAGTTTTCCGTTAGAATTGCTATTATACTATGATAAAAATCAAAAGTGGAATTAAACTATTTAATTGACAGAATCGTTGGTTTTGGGAAGAGTTTTTAGATTTTAGGAACCAATAGTTATATATCTAAGGTATACAGGGTAAGGTAGTATTTATTAGAAATGCGCCGAAGGTCGTTTCACCGAATAACTAAATACCGAATACTATTCGGTTTAACCTTTATCGAACCGAATAATTGGCAAAACTATTCGGTTTATCATTTCATTATTTGTTTGTTTGTCATAAACAGGTTCGTGTATAGACGTTACGAGTGGCTGCTGGCTAGATGAATAAATATGTTGATTTGTGGTTTGAAAATATTGTTTTGGAACTTTAAAATAAATTCTGATTTTAGATTAAAATAAATTATTAAAAATTATTAAAGTACAAAAAATGAATAATTAATCAAATAATAAAAACTTTATTCAATATATCTCTTAAAATAGTTTTATGTAAAATCTACAACTACTCATTCCAGAAAAACATTCACATAATTTCAAAAGTATTAAGAATACCCAATTCTTAAAAAAAAAAAAAAAAAAATTGTTTCTTGTAACAAATAGATGTTAAAAATCAGATAAAATAAAACTCAAACAAATAGCAATCGTTTCCCTCAACACCATTAGCGGCCAGAGTAAATGGCTCTCAATAAGTCATAGGCTCAACGGTTCAACTGGGATTTCTCATTCCTTTAATCCGTGGCTTGATTCAATGCTATTTTTATGATCTTGAAAGTAACATTACCGTTACTAATACAAATCGTTACCTTTTATTAAATAAGTGAGATAAGTAGTTAAAATAAAACGAATAAGAATTTAAGATTTAAATTGAAATACAGACATTTCAATAGATTATAATTGTTCTTTGTGACTCAGTGAAATTTTTAACATTCTTCCCAAAAATAATTTAAAAAAACACTACTACCTTTATCTGAGATGAAAAACTGATTGAGAAGTATTGAAAACGGAATGTTGTGTTTAAATTCATTTTTTAATAACAATGTTTACTTTATTGAGATCTGGATAAAATAATATTAAATATGAAAATTTATGTAAATTTATTGTTCATGAATATATAGGGCTTAAAGAAATTTCTTATTTTCATCTATTTTAATCTATTACAATCCTTAATATTAAATGTAATAAAATTTATTTACATTAAACTAATAAATAACATAAATTATGATAATCAAATTATGATTGTTACTTTCAACTTTCAGTACACGTAACTAGATCACATAATTAAAATAATATTAGAAACATATACAACTAATATATATATATAATATCGTGGTTAGATGCCAGAATAAAAAGCGAATTGGAAATTATAGTGGACGGGTATTTCGTGTTGCCAATTGGTGTTACATGGGATTGGCTAACAATACAAAATAAAAAATTGACGAATATGACATATGCAGTGTCAGTAATATTTCTTAGTTATTATAAATGGAATCTGGGTAAATCAATGAGGGGGATTGGGGGGGGGGAGACGAATGGCAGCCTTCAGTGCTTTTTATAATTTTAGATGCGTCTGATGCGTTACAAGTGATTTGAAATTAGTTTAATTTTCTGCTGATGCCCGAACTTTCTGTTTTTTTTTCTGCCAGATGTTAATTATAATAATTGTATTTTTCTCTTTCTAATATATATTAAAGTGTCATTCAATACAAAACAGTTATCCGTAAGGTGTCGGAAAACCCAACAAAAACTATTTAAAACAATGAATTTTCAAACCTAGTTTACGTCAGCGGGTTTTTAGCAAATTGTATGCAATATGTCAGAAAGAAAAGAATGTGGTGATAACTGGTAGGAGGCACGTGGATAAATTGCCATTAGTTATTAAGTTGTTTTTTATTTCGATACATATATACATACAAACACACTTACATACATATATACATATATACATACATACTTACATACATACAAACCTACATACATAAAAAAAATAAAACAATATAATTTGAAAAAGAAGTGATTAGATAAATTAATAAAATAAAACTTCTCCTACGATGAGAAAACTTTTATTTTTTGACTTGTGCACGGATGGTAACGAGGACAGAAAATAAAACCATAAATAAAATAACATAAAAAGTACAAACTACCAACTATTTAAAGGGATTTCTAAGGATATAATAAAATACACTAAGATAAAAATATACTTTCTAAAGTTACCTTCATTACTCTAAAAAAATGTACATCAGGGGAAATCAGAACAATAGTTTGGTCTTACAATAAAAAATCTTTAAAAAGATTTGCTACTCCTGATGACATTAGTCCAATTAAACTATGAGCTGTTTCCAAATATTTATTTTTAATGGATAGATTAAAACAAATAATTTAAAGTATTTTTTTTATATTAGATTATTATTTTTTGTTGTAACACTATAGTGGGAACGCTTTTTGGTTTCGATAACTTTTTTTAAGAATATTTATTTATGGTTATCACATATATAACTTTTAGATAAATTTATTTTGGTACAACCTGTAGCGTGGAACATTATTATTATTTTCAATAAACGTTTGAGAATATTTTAAATATACAAATTTATTCTAACGTCTGTTCTTCTAAAGAGAATAACTTTAAGAAAGTATTAAATACTTGTTTCTTTCCGTTAATTAAGCTCGTCGCAACGAGGCTTTAGTGAATACTAATTTTGTATTTAAGAATTCTTAATGTTTTTCCAATTCTGTTTTGATAACAGTGACTTTTGCTTCTTGCATAACAAATTTGATAATTAAAGAAAAATGGTATTTTTATTAAGAAAAGAAGTTTCTAATTATAAGAGAATAATCCCTGTCAAAGAATGACTAATTATGTAACTGGACTTGCTAAAAAATGTATTCTATCTTGGAAGAAGGTTAATATTTTAAACAACAAAAGCTATAGTCTGTTATATAAGCTCTAGTTAAAAGGTTAAGTAGCTACAACACTTTTTCAAGTGTGGGTGATAATAAATCAAACGGTTTTAAAAGAACATTTTCGGGTGTAACAACTTTATTAAGTTGAAAGTTGAAAAGGGTGGTTGAAAATCGAGTTCTTCTTTAAAATTATCTTTATAAAATAATTTACTTTACTCATATAATAAAGGTAATGCAAATAAGGTACTGATAGTAAAGTATTTATATGTTTATAACATTTATTAAAAAAAATAGATATATTTTTTGTTTGTGGGTTTCTATTTTATAATTAATAATATTCTATTTTATAATTTTAGCATTATGGGTGGGCATCTATCATAGTCCAATGTCATATCAAAATATGGAATGTCACGAGTATTATAACTATCAATTTGAATGCTTCATGTCAATCTGTACGAGCAGCAGTTGATTTTTACAGAGAGGCTGTAATTGAAACAACTTACAAGTCTTTATAATAATAAATATTACTACTAATGAAGATGTGAATTATGAAATGCCTATTTCAAAAATTTAGATACGTCAATAAAGAGCAATTAAATCTTAATATGATTACTAGCTTGAATCGATACGAAGAAAAACAAAAAAATAAATAATTACGAAAATGTATTCAACCGAATTCCTATACTAAATGGCTTGGCACCGACTTCAAACCTAGTAATTAGGGCATATAAATAATAGATAGAATAAAATAAGTATTAAATCTTCATTACTTTTTACTTGTTAGTTTGAAAGTCGGTTTTTTTAACGTTGTTATTTTTATTTAATACTTTTTAATTTATTTCTACATTGTCAGACATTGATAGACCTACAAAAGGTGCTGTGGGCCTTAAAAAATACAGATCTCAAGAAACGGGAACGGATAAAAGTAGTCGTCTCCGTAAAAATGTTCTTCCAAACACAATTTCACGTTCTCGTGAGACTTAAAAACGTTGGTTGGCCATGAAGGCATATATGAGATCACGATTACGTCAAAAAACTCTTGATCAGCATAATTCTGGACTCGATAAGATAAGTGCGTTTTGCAAAAGTATTTTGAGCAGAGAGCTAATAGATTTGGCCTCATTAATGAGCGTCTGGCCAACGAGTCAACTAAGCAGAGGGCTCATAGACTTGGTCTCATTAATGAGCGTTTAGAGAACGAGTCGACTGCACAGAGGGCTCATAGATTAGAAGTGATACGAATCCGTACAGCAACCGAGTTTGCTCAGCAATGTGAGAACCGGCTAGCAGCAGCGCGTCAGACTTCACAAAGACCACCATAAATCTATATGCTGAAGGACCATGTACAGTCTGTAAGAAATTATTATATCCGAAACAACAGATGTTATTAGTCACAGCACGTTTTGATTTCTTTCCAGAGGAACTAGTACAAAACTTAGACAAAAATGCTCATAAAATAAATACTAACGAGCCTACCTGAATAAAATTTTTGGGACCAATTCGAAACTATTCCACATCAACAAAAAAAAAACGTAAATCGGCTTGAAACCTCGGAAAAATCGGTGTACATACATCAAAAAATAATATATATATATATATATATATATATTATATATATATATATATATATTTATATATATATATTGAGAACCTCCTCCTTTTTGAAGAAATCGGTTAATAAAGTAACAAAAGTATATTTCATTTAAAGTAATTTTTAAGTAAGTAATTTATATAAGCAAATAAAGTAAGTGATTTTAGAAGGCAACAAATATTAACTTATATAAATCGTAAGTCGAAATACAAATAATCTTAAGTAAGGGAATCTCTCACTCAATTACCGTGAGAAAATGTGCAATGGGTCGAGAGCGCCGTTAGTATAAAGTCCGTTTTGTGGCATTCAATTCCTCTCGAGAATATCTTTTATTAGATCTTTATATAAGATAGAATAACCGTCAAAAGAATGTATTTCTTTACAGATTTTATCTTTTTTGTTAAGGTACAATAACTATATCAACTGTTTTTTATTAGGCCCAGTTATCTTAACAAAATATTTATTGACAAATTTGGCTGACGTACAGCAAGCAGTGGAAGGTAGAAACCACGTTTTAGATTTTAAAGAACAAAATAGAATTAAATAAAAAAAAATCTTATCTTCTTTTTTTTTAAAAAACTCATCAAACCCTGTTCAATATATTTGACAAATGATATATTTTGACGCACTTTACATTTTCCATGGCACATTAGTTGTTTTTTTTTAAATTTTTGTCTACGAAAGATAAAATAAATATATTTTAAATGTAGTTTTTCAAATACGGATATTTGGGTTAGAGTTTGCAAACAAAGAATTTGAATATGATACCCAGGTAGTCAGATCATTAACATATAAAGTGGAAATCAGAGCACGTGTCATTCCTATTATCTCAAAATGAAATCGTAATTTAGTTCTAACATTTTTTTTATTGTTCAGAAATAAATAAATGAAATTCGCGCTGGTTCAGTGTTTTAATTTTCATATATTATTAAATTATCTTTATTTCTAAATCATTAACTCATTATTAACATTAAATATATAACTATTGTATATGTTTTTAGGAAAATAATGATAAGAATTCAAAGTAATTACAACATTTACATATTTCACATAATTTTATACTTCTAAATCCAGATTACAACGTTAAAATTAAAACACAAAACGACAACTCTGCCACAGTAATAAAAGGCTAGATAAGCTACTCAAAGATCACGTCGACAATCACTGTTCACACGTACAGAGCTTCCGCTCTCAAACAAGTATGACACAATAATTCATAAAACTAACACTTGTTTACTAATTTATAGGAGTTGATGCCTTGATCGGGGCCCCTCGCAGGGGGTTCCACAGGGGCGTCACGGTGAGTGCGAAAGCGATCCCGTGTCGTCCCACTAAGGCGATGAGGTCAACCGTTGGTTTTTTAGGCATAGCCTTAAAAATGGCAGCGTCTACTATGCTGCCGGGTAGTCGAACATACCCCCTCGGTCATCACCTTCCTGGCCGCAGGGATGATGCGTAACGCTTGTTTCCAACGATAAAAAAAAGGAGTTGATGCCTACTAATTATTTAGAAATACCCTCGACTACTAACAATATTGTATTCACGATAAGATGACATTTTACTAAAGGATTCCGGGCGCGTAGATCTGAATACAGAATACAAATTTTAGACTTGAGGCCGCACATAGCCTACAAAGATCTATTCTTTATTAGTACCTTGAATTAGGTTTGAAGTATCTCTTCATAGTTTAGAGTGTAAGTTTATTAAAATAGTCCAGCTAATATTTTACATCTTTGTATATACTTATGTTCACAAACTGAGATTGTTGTGTTACAAAATTTTGCAATAAAGATTGTCTTTACTTATGTAGGCTTTAACTTTATTATAAAAGCATTTTTTTATTTCTCTAATGAAGTACAAGCCACGGCCATGATCAATTTTATCCTAGATTACACCAAATTAATTTGAAAGTCTAATTGCTCTTAATTGATCTGAAGAGCTGGATATTACTGTAACAAGTACTAAATATTCAGAAGCTTGAGGTTTTGAGGCATCGTTACATATTCCATTGTATTAACACAATTTCAGTAAATAACGGCATGTAGAAATTTTAAGTTTGAATAGAATCATTAATTTCAAAATGATTTGCCCCTATTTGCAAATTCCCTTTAAACGTATTTGTCATGTAAAGTTTAAATATTTTGAAAATAATTTGACCTTGAAAATCGCTTAATAATTTGAACTAAATTGAATTAAAATATTAAAATGTCTATGTTTAATGTCGATTGTTGTCTTGATCACTTACTGACGATCGAAAGAATGAGTAAAATTGTATCAAAACAATAAATATAGTGTAAAATGTCTCTTAGTTTATTTGCTTCCGCTTAGTTTTATTTTACATACTTAGGAATAACAGATTGGAAAAAAAAGTATAATTGTATCATTTTATTTAAAGGGGGATGCACAATAATTCACAAGAGTGTGCGCAAGACCGAGTCTTCTATAATCCAAAAATGTCACAATGTAATGCTTGATGGAGTTAGTATCCTAACATCGAGTCGTGTATGCTTCATTATGAACGTAGAAGGAAAGCGAAAGAAATAACAAGTGAGCAGAATAGTTCTCTAAGGGTGACATCATTTTACTATTAGCGTTCAATTTGAACAACCACTAAACTATACAGCACTGGCTGTCTGCCTAAATTGTACAGTTATTATTAGACTTTATATAATTTTATAGTGTGTTTCCTCATATAATTTAATAGTGTGTTTCCTAGTCAACATTACTTTTCGACTTAGGCAATAGAATATATAGGAATGAAAGAAAAATAAATTCCAATTTTCCCGACGTATTGTTGATTGATGAAATAATAACCAATTTGTAAAGGAATTACATATCTGTATATACTTATTTAAAAAATAAAAGCGGTCTCAATGGTTTCAATTTAAATAAGGTTTGCCCTAAGCTGTTTAAGTACCCTTAAGAAAGTTTCAAAAAGTTAGTAACGATGAAGGTTAAGTGAGAATTAATTAAGTTGTTGTCCCATTCTGTTGATTAAGTGTGGGGTGAATAAACTTTGGAGTTTATTGCATGCTAATTATATCCGTAAACTTTTCAGTGAATTTCGAATACTATTTAATACCACCGTAGTAATTGCTGTTGCCAGCAATTGTCGTGTGTCATCTCCCAAATCATAAGCAAACTATATTTTTTAAAATTAATTAGATATCAAGACAATTTTGGTTTGTAGTGATAATTAGAAAATTGGCCGGAACAAAAAGCATTCTATACGTTGACCTAAATAATAAGAGCTAACACCACACAATTTTTTTTTAAGGTCCAGTACTTGTTGTATCGAAATTATACCCAAAATCAGGTTTTTGTTACTGCTTAAGCAGTAATCAAAGAATTTGTAGGAGTAATAAATTATAATATGTTAACTCATAATTGTGTCTCGTACTGAATTGGTACCAATACTTTCAATATTTTCTATAAATGTCGATTTTTGCTTGCGTAATTTTTTAAATATGTTGCTATAGAAGTGTTCATAGAGGAGAGGAGAGCCTCAGAAGTTTTACGGTGAGGGTTAATTAATTAAACAAATCCTGGGTTTAAATAAAACAGGACGCAACATAAAAGGACCAACGGCTCTTACTTAATAGCTCCGGTAAAATAAATTTTATATTAATGAAATTTACGAAATTCGTTCTGTTTTTTATTTATTTAATTTGACTAAATCAGGAACTTCCAACAAATGCATGGTTAAGATTTAGTTTTATAATATTTTATTATAATAAGTTTTTATGGGTTCCTGCTACATTTAAGGCTCAATAGATATTATTTTTACATAATTCAAAGTCAGCAAATAGTTGAGGTTATTAATGTCGGCTGCAGCAACTAAAAATAGATTCGATCGATAACTTGACTTGAGCTTCATAAGTTGAAAAATCCTTTGGTCGCTTTTAAAAGAGTAGATGTACTTTTTTATTACGTCATTATTTAAAGTACCAAAAGGTAATAAGTATTGAGTACCAATAATTCAATCTATTACCTTTAATTCTTAAATTATTTAGTTGCTTCCAACGTAGAAATATTGATTTGCTGTCCAAGATCCAAATTGCACAAAGCAAGCAGTGCAAGACGTACAAGTACCAGAATAGTAATAAAGAAAAAAACTATCTTTGTAGTCTACTTTCAGTACTTCAAAAAGCTATTTTTATAATTATTAAAGTATCTTTTTTAATTAGCCTCTTGAGTTGACTAGATATTAAATTTTATATTTGTTGAAAATGTATAAACTTGAGAGAGTCAAAGTAATTATTATTAACGCTATAAATTAATTGACTTGAGTTTGAAATATTAAATATCTTAATTTTTGTTACAAATTAACGATAAGATGACATTCTGCTAAAGGATTCCGGGCGCGTAGATCTGAATACAGAATACAAATTTTAGACTTGAAGCCGCACATAGCCTACAAAGATCTATTCTTTATTAGTACCTTGAATTAGGTTTGAAGTATCTCTTCATAGTTTAGAGTGTAAGTTTATTAAAATAGTCCAGCTAATATTTTACATCTTTGTATATACTTATGTTCACAAACTGAGATTGTTGTGTTACAAAATTTTGCAATAAAGATTGTCTTTACTTATGTAGGCTTTAACTTTATTATAAAAGCATTTTTTTATTTCTCTAATGAAGTACAAGCCACGGCCATGATCAATTTTATCCTAGATTACACCAAATTAATTTGAAAGTCTAATTGCTCTTAATTGATCTGAAGAGCTGGATATTACTGTAACAAGTACTAAATATTCAGAAGCTTGAGGTTTTGAGGCATCGTTACATATTCCATTGTATTAACACAATTTCAGTAAATAACGGCATGTAGAAATTTTAAGTTTGAATAGAATCATTAATTTCAAAATGATTTGCCCCTATTTGCAAATTCCCTTTAAACGTATTTGTCATGTAAAGTTTAAATATTTTGAAAATAATTTGACCTTGAAAATCGCTTAATAATTTGAACTAAATTGAATTAAAATATTAAAATGTCTATGTTTAATGTCGATTGTTGTCTTGATCACTTACTGACGATCGAAAGAATGAGTAAAATTGTATCAAAACAATAAATATAGTGTAAAATGTCTCTTAGTTTATTTGCTTCCGCTTAGTTTTATTTTACATACTTAGGAATAACAGATTGGAAAAAAAAGTATAATTGTATCATTTTATTTAAAGGGGGATGCACAATAATTCACAAGAGTGTGCGCAAGACCGAGTCTTCTATAATCCAAAAATGTCACAATGTAATGCTTGATGGAGTTAGTATCCTAACATCGAGTCGTGTATGCTTCATTATGAACGTAGAAGGAAAGCGAAAGAAATAACAAGTGAGCAGAATAGTTCTCTAAGGGTGACATCATTTTACTATTAGCGTTCAATTTGAACAACCACTAAACTATACAGCACTGGCTGTCTGCCTAAATTGTACAGTTATTATTAGACTTTATATAATTTTATAGTGTGTTTCCTCATATAATTTAATAGTGTGTTTCCTAGTCAACATTACTTTTCGACTTAGGCAATAGAATATATAGGAATGAAAGAAAAATAAATTCCAATTTTCCCGACGTATTGTTGATTGATGAAATAATAACCAATTTGTAAAGGAATTACATATCTGTATATACTTATTTAAAAAATAAAAGCGGTCTCAATGGTTTCAATTTAAATAAGGTTTGCCCTAAGCTGTTTAAGTACCCTTAAGAAAGTTTCAAAAAGTTAGTAACGATGATGGTTAAGTGAGAATTAATTAAGTTGTTGTCCCATTCTGTTGATTAAGTGTGGGGTGAATAAACTTTGGAGTTTATTGCATGCTAATTATATCCGTAAACTTTTCAGTGAATTTCGAATACTATTTAATACCACCGTAGTAATTGCTGTTGCCAGCAATTGTCGTGTGTCATCTCCCAAATCATAAGCAAACTATATTTTTTAAAATTAATTAGATATCAAGACAATTTTGGTTTGTAGTGATAATTAGAAAATTGGCCGGAACAAAAAGCATTCTATACGTTGACCTAAATAATAAGAGCTAACACCACACAATTTTTTTTTAAGGTCCAGTACTTGTTGTATCGAAATTATACCCAAAATCAGGTTTTTGTCACTGCTTAAGCAGTAATCAAAGAATTTGTAGGAGTAATAAATTATAATATGTTAACTCATAATTGTGTCTCGTACTGAATTGGTACCAATACTTTCAATATTTTCTATAAATGTCGATTTTTGCTTGCGTAATTTTTTAAATATGTTGCTATAGAAGTGTTCATAGAGGAGAGGAGAGCCTCAGAAGTTTTACGGTGAGGGTTAATTAATTAAACAAATCCTGGGTTTAAATAAAACAGGACGCAACATAAAAGGACCAACGGCTCTTACTTAATAGCTCCGGTAAAATAAATTTTATATTAATGAAATTTACGAAATTCGTTCTGTTTTTTATTTATTTAATTTGACTAAATCAGGAACTTCCAACAAATGCATGGTTAAGATTTAGTTTTATAATATTTTATTATAATAAGTTTTTATGGGTTTCTGCTACATTTAAGGCTCAATAGATATTATTTTTACATAATTCAAAGTCAGCAAATAGTTGAGGTTATTAATGTCGGCTGCAGCAACTAAAAATAGATTCGATCGATAACTTGACTTGAGCTTCATAAGTTGAAAAATCCTTTGGTCGCTTTTAAAAGAGTAGATGTACTTTTTTATTACGTCATTATTTAAAGTACCAAAAGGTAATAAGTATTGAGTACCAATAATTCAATCTATTACCTTTAATTCTTAAATTATTTAGTTGCTTCCAACGTAGAAATATTGATTTGCTGTCCAAGATCCAAATTGCACAAAGCAAGCAGTGCAAGACGTACAAGTACCAGAATAGTAATAAAGAAAAAAACTATCTTTGTAGTCTACTTTCAGTACTTCAAAAAGCTATTTTTATAATTATTAAAGTATCTTTTTTAATTAGTCTCTTGAGTTGACTAGATATTAAATTTTATATTTGTTGAAAATGTATAAACTGGAGAGAGTCAAAGTAATTATTATTAACGCTATAAATTAATTGACTTGAGTTTGAAATATTAAATATCTTAATTTTTGTTACAAATTAACGATAAGATGACATTCTGCTAAAGGATTCCGGGCGCGTAGATCTGAATACAGAATACAAATTTTAGACTTGAAGCCGCACATAGCCTACAAAGATCTATTCTTTATTAGTACCTTGAATTAGGTTTGAAGTATCTCTTCATAGTTTAGAGTGTAAGTTTATTAAAATAGTCCAGCTAATATTTTACATCTTTGTATATACTTATGTTCACAAACTGAGATTGTTGTGTTACAAAATTTTGCAATAAAGATTGTCTTTACTTATGTAGGCTTTAACTTTATTATAAAAGCATTTTTTTATTTCTCTAATGAAGTACAAGCCACGGCCATGATCAATTTTATCCTAGATTACACCAAATTAATTTGAAAGTCTAATTGCTTTTAATTGATCTCAAGAGCTGGATATTAGCTGTTACAAGTACTAAATATTCAGAAGCTTGAGGTTTTGAGGCATCGTTACATATTCCATTGTATTAACACAATTTCAGTAAATAACGGCATGTAGAAATTTTAAGTTTGAATAGAATCATTAATTTCAAAATTATTTGCCGTTATTTGCAAATTCTCTTTAAACGTATTAGTCATGTAAAGTTTACATATTTTGAAAATAATTTGACTTTGAAAATCGCTTAATAATTTGAACTAAATTGAATTAAAATGTCTATGTTTAATGTCGATTGTTGTCTTGATTACTTACTGATGATTGAAAGAATGAGTAAAATTGTATCAAAACAATAAATATAGTGTAAAATGTCTCTTAGTTTATTTGCTTCCGCTTAGTTTTATTTTACATACTTAGGAATAACAGATTGGAAAAAAAAGTATAATTGTATCATTTTATTTAAAGGGGGATGCACAATAATTCACAAGAGTGTGTGCAAGGCTGAGTCTTCTATAATCCAAAAGTGCCACAATGTAATGCTTGATGGAGTTAGTATCCTAACATCGAGTCGTGTATGCTTCATTATGAACGTAGAAAGAAAGCGAAAGAAGTAACAAGTAAGCAGAATAGTTCGCTAAGTGTGACTTCACTTTACTATTAGCGTTCAGTTTGAACAACCACTAAACCTATACAGCACTGGTTGCCTGCCTAAATTGTACAGTTATTATTAGACTTTATATAATTTAATAGTTTGTTTCCTAGTCAACATTACTTTTCGACTTAGGCAATAGAATATATAGAAATGAAAGAAAAAGAAATTCCAATTTCCCCGACGTATTGTTGTTTGGTGAAGTAATAACCAATTTGTAAAGGAATTACAGATCTGTGTATACTAATTTAATAAACAAAAGCGGTGTCAATGGTTTCAATTTAAATAAGGTTTGCCCTAAGTTGTTTAAGTACCCTTAAGAAAGTTTCAAAAAGTTAGTAACGATAAAGGTTAAGTGAGAATTAATTAAGTTGTTGTCCCATTCTGTTGATTAAGTGTGGGGTGAATAGACTTTGGAGTTTATTGCATGCTAATTATATAAGTAAACTTTTCAATGAATTTCGAATACTATTTAATACCACCGTAGTAATTGCTGTTGCCAGCGATTGTCGTGTGTCATCTCCCAAATCAAAAGCAAACTATATTTTTTAAAATTAATTAGATATCAAGACAATTTTGGTTTGTAGTGATAATTAGTAAATTGGCCGGAACAAAAAGCATTCTATACGTTGACCTAAATAATAAGAGCTAACACCACACAATTTTTTTTTAAGGTCCAGTACTTGTTGTATCGAAATTATACCCAAAATCAGGTTTTTGTTACTGCTTAAAATCAAAGAATTTGTAGGAGTAATAAATTATAATATGATAACTCATAATTGTGTCTCGTACTGAATTGGTACCAATACTTTCAATATTTTCTATAAATGTCGATTTTTGCTTGCGTAATTTTTTAAATATGTTGCTATAGAAGTGTTCATAGAGGAGAGGAGAGCCTCAGAAGTTTTACGGTGAGGGTTAATTAATTAAACAAATCCTGGGTTTAAATAAAAGAGGACGCAACATGAAAGGACCAACGACTCTTACTTAATAGCTCCCGTAAAATAAATTTTATATTAATGAAATTTACGATATTCGTTCTGTTTTTTTATTTATTTAATTTGACTAAATCAGGAACTTCCAACAAATGCATGGTTAAGATTTAGTTTTATAATATTTTATTATAATAAGTTTTTATGGGTTCCTGTTACATTTAAGGTTCAATAGATATTATTTTTACATAATTCAAAGTCAGCAAATAGTTGAGGTTATTAATATCGGCTGCAGCAACTAAAAATACATTCGATCGATAACTTGACTTGAGCTTCGTAAGTTGAAAAATCCTTTGGTCGCTTTTAAAAGAGTAGATGTACTTTTTTATTACGTCATTATTTAAAGTACCAAAAGGTAATAAGTATTGAGTACCAATAATTCAATCTATTACCTTTAATTCTTAAATTATTTAGTTGCTTCCAAGGTAGAAATATTGATTTGCTGTCCAAGATCCAAATTGCACAAAGCAAGCAGTGCAAGACGTACAAGTACCAGAATAGTAATAAAGAAAAAAACTATCTTTGTAGTCTACTTTCAGTACTTCAAAAAGCTATTTTTATAATTATTAAAGTATCTTTTTTAATTAGCCTCTTGAGTTGACTAGATATTAAATTTTATATTTGTTGAAAATGTATAAACTTGAGAGAGTCAAAGTAATTATTATTAACGCTATAAATTAATTGACTTGAGTTTGAAATTTTAGATGTCTTAATTTTTATTACAAATTATTAAGAACGTTGTTCAAAGACTATATATACCTATAAAAGAGAAAGTATGTATGAATGTTCCGGATAAACTCCGAAAAGGTTTGACCGATTTTAACCGAATTTTCAGAGGACCCTTAGATTGACCCAGCGGGTCATCTTGTAAAGTGTGGTGACGATCGGAGTATTTTTTATTGAACTATCAGTGACAGTTTTTTTATAGTGATATTGTTTTTTACATCAATAGTTATAACGTCATGTATAAGCTAGAAAAACGAGTAGAAGAAAATGAAATTCAGGAATCATAATTATTATCGCGGTGGCTAATTCTAAATAAGTTAATTCTTATATTTAATGTTTTATTCTGTATTTTGATTTAATACATCTTTAAATGAAGTCCGGCGAAGCGGGCCGGATATGCTAGTATTATATAAAAGTTAAATGTTCTTATTAAAGAAAAAACGTCCAGAAACATTGGCACTTAAAGTATCAGGTTTATTATTTACTAGAATGCTGCCAGACTCTTATTTCTCTTTTTTTTATTGTAGTGTGTAAATCTACATATTTCCCAATGGTTATAGTCTATAGATAATATGTTTATCATTGATATATTGTTAATAAACTAATCTGAGTGTCGGGAGAAAAAAAGAAGCCTATTTTAGATTGAAATAATTTGGATCGTATTATAATTTTGCCCATAACGTAGATAAATATGGTTAAAAAAAATTGAGACAATTTTTTGTTATAAATACATTATCTTTATAAGTTTTAAAATTAATTGAAGGATGATTATGTGTCGAGTTTTATTTGGTGAACTAATATCTCATAAACGAGCGGACAGAGATTGAGACACCATTTGGCACAATAGGAATAAAAATCTAGATATTTTATCATTAAGCCATATCCTAAGAGCTTGCATGTTGTTTAAAAACAATATTTGTAAGTTATACGGCAATTATGTTATTGTAAAATCTAATGTTGAAAATATTTATTTCGAAGTAAAATTTTACCTGTTGAAGAGTGAATAATAGATATAAATGTTTATTTTTTTTTTAAGTTTATTACTTTTTTTGTACTTTAAACTTTACGTACGATGAGGTCTAGATTTGAAGTAATCTAATAAACACTAGAACTGATATAATAATAGTAAGGATGTCGCTAATATTAGTGGGCTTTTATTACTCTCTTCCGTTAATATACTTCGACTACTTAATTTATTTTAACTTCGTTTCGTAAGTTATTTATGAAATGTTGCGGTCCCGTAAATTGCTGTGAAATAAAACGTGAAGGCAATAAAGAATGGCTTGTCATTACTTTGATGTGACGTCGATTGGTGAGGGTGAGCGATGTCACGCCGCGCCGTAGCGAAAATATTTGTTGTCATATTGGATTTTTGTTAAAAACGATGTACCTATTTTTGCCTTGTACAACGACAAGGTTTATCTTGTTTTGTACAATTTGTTAAATATTTTGACCCGATTTTGAAACTTGATTAATACAATAAAAAAAAGAAATGTATTTTTAAAGATTCCGTTCCTATAGAAGTCCGTGTAATATATTTATAAAATTAATAATTAACGAGTCTAGCAACGCCTCTTATCAATTTCCTCCTGTCATTCGTCAAGGCCTCCCCACTCCTTTTTTCATCATGTCATTCACTAAATCCATGCATCTATTTATTGACCTCCTTAGCCGCATATCCTCGTTCTATTATACCATCTTCACAAAAAACTCATTAATTATTTTATCTTATTTTTATATTCTTTATTTTTTTCTCCTTAACACTAGACTCCGAAACTTTTGCCTCCGCGATCATGACGAGGAACTTCCTAGACACATCACCGGTGAAATTTGTAAATCGTCTAGCCTTAATAAATTGGTATTAAGACCATCGTGTGACTTCTTCTTGTTCACAGTTATACAGTTTTTATCGTCAGAAAATGATCTCACAGTAAGAAAAGACTTTTGGAAAAGTACCTGTTGTAAACTGAAAGATGTCCTTTTAAAATAGTTTTACACATGAAACTTTGAATAGAACCTTGCTTAGAGCTCTTTCAAAATATTTAATATTAAAGATATAATTTGCAGAACATTTTTTAGGTATTTCTTGTCCCAAAACTTTCTGACTGTCCTTTTAGAGATTTGAGGTAATCAATTAAGCAACTCAATTGTATTTTTATTGTATATTTATTTGTTTTTAATATAAATGTAAACGCATGCCTATGAAACAAAAAAGCATCGCTTGTATTGTATCAATAATACAGAAAATAAACATTTAATAAGGTTATATATCTAAATATAATAGAATAGAATCAACTAATTAATTGCTATGTAACCTTTAGCTTTTGCCCCCGGTCCTGAAATATTTCTGAAGAAATAAGACTTCATTGTTCGCGTCATGTAAGAAGAGGCTTTTGTGATTTGTGTTTTTTTTTGTGGTAAACATTTACCATATTACATACCATACATTTTCTAATATATCTTCAGCACAAAGTAATGAACTTATACAAACAAAATATTAAGTAAATAAATTAAAACTATTTAAAAGGACTGCTTCGCATTATTTTATTAATATTCGAAATGTTTAAAATTGCCCAATTTTTATGTTTAATCTATAAACTGTGAAGCTTTGTTGCGACTGGAACATTTTTTCATTAAATTAATATATTAAATTTTATTGAGAATGACTCTCTTATTTCAATCGGGTTTTTTTTATTATTTCATTATATAATTATGGTTAATTGGTGTTAGAAATTATTTTAGTTTGCGATGTTTCTTATTGTTTATGAATTTATAAAAATATTATCCGGATCAAGATAATTTATTTACAACACAGATTGAGGTAAAAAGATGAGTTATGTTAAGTGAAGGTTTTGAAAAGATAATTTAATATTTACAAGTACCTATGCTACGGCTACTTGAATTCTTTTTATATATATTTTTTAAATATATTGTTTATACAAGACGTTTATACAAGAGATTCTGTTAGAGCAAGACCTCTAACAGAATCTCTGAGGCAAAGTTTAAACAAATGTGATTGTAGTGGGAAGATAATTAATGGACGGAATGTAAACTCACATGATGTAGGTATTTCAAATGGCGTTCAAGTCAGGTTAAATATTAACTTTTCCTGAGTTTTAAGGTTTAAGTAATAATGTATTTTAAAAAGAATAACCGGACCCTGGATATCAGATACAGTTCTTGAAAGATGAATGCTTTATTTAATTTATTACTTATTAAAATAGTAATAATCTCGTAGTGTTTATAGGTTAAAATATTTTTCGAGAACGCTACTTTTTTATTTGTAGGTAAATATTTGACCTTCGGGCGGTAGCTTAGAATAGGGCCTCTCCATGTCCTCCCGAGGGTGCCGTAAGTGACGGGAAGGGACAAAAATAAAAGCCAAAGTGGATATTATCCTACACTACTTCTCCGCAAGATGGCGGAAAACCCACAAACACGCAATGCCTAGGAAAGTTAATTTCAGGTTGGACGCTGGTTGTAAAAATTTACGCTTTATCATTAAATACTTATTTCTTATTCAATGTTCAACGTAAGGTTTTATTGTATTCTATTATAAAACTAGACGACCAAACTTTAAGAAGGAAACCAATTTATTTTCATTACAATGTGTGAGAAATCGTATTAGTACTTTCTAAATATTCTTACTTATGTTGATATAAAATATATCTGTAAGTTATTAAAAACTCCATAAATCATCATCAAGTTAAAATACCGTGATTCTGATAATATCTTTAAACATTTATTGCCATTTAAGCCAATAAAGTTTTAAATAAATAATAATACTTTTTTTTAAATAATAATGAATAATAATGATTTTTTTTTGTCTGTCTATGCTGTTAGCCCTGTTGGCGGCGTCAGCCACCAGTGGGTTCGGGTGTCGCTCAGCACGTTCAAAGTACTTTTGAGAAAGCCCCTTGAAGTACTGAGCGATGGCCGGAAGGTAATACTTAAATATATAATGTAAAATGTTTGAAAAACTTCCAAATACGTGGACGACAAAAAACATCGACGTCGGTGGCAAACACCTGATCAATTTTCGTTTTGCAGACGATTTTGTCCTTTTCGTCACCACAGCAGAAGAGATCTAGGAGATGCTAAGGGCAACGGATCATGAGGTTGGACTTCAAATGAATTGAGCCAAAACAAAAGTCTTGTCAAATAGCACGAAACGCAGGGTCGATGTAGATGGGCAGGTCATACAATATGTTGACGCAGTGGGACGATACAGGTCAGGGAAAAATAATAATAATGAAAAATAAATCGATATCGGCAAGGGTTCGAATTTGCGATCTCTGAAAAAAAGTTCCTTATCGTGTTCTTTAGTTCAACGGTACAGCTTACGAACAAATGTTTAGTTAGAACTCAGGTTTCATCATTGTATTTTTGTCCTGTACGATATTCAAAGGTACATAATTAATTATTAACCGACTTCAAAAAGGAGGAGGTTCTCAATTCGTCTGTATGTTGCTTGTACACGATTTCTCCGGCGTTTGTGGACGGGTTTACAAATATATTTTTTGAAGTTTTATGTATTGAGAATATTGATATTCAAAGTTACATAATTAATTATTAACCGACTTCAAAAAGGAGGAGGTTCTCAATTCGTCTGTATGTTGCTTGTACACGATTTCTCCGGCGTTTGTGGACGGGTTTACAAATATATTTTTTGAAGTTTTATGTATTGAGAATATTGATATTGGAGCCTTAAAGTAAGTTTACAATTCAAAACTCACCGTTCAGTATTAATATTCATAAATTTTAATTACGATTACACAAACAAACAACATAGAACCAACTCTACTATAACAAGAATTTCAAACACTTACTCAAACACTTTCAAAACTACAATATAATTTAAAGTTACCCGAACTGACTGTAATATTTTATTAATTAAGTATTCATGAAAAACCGCTCAAGTCACTAAAAGTCAATTACTGCTTAGGACGTGGCGTCACCTTCCATCACACAGAAAGAGGTCATGTTGTAGAATTAGTTGTTCTTTTTTTTTATTATAATAAATTTTCTAAAATAAATGAACAGTTTACCATTTTCAAAATTTATATAATAAGACTATCGAAAATTATGTCTCTCTGATTTTTTAACGAACCTGCTTTTATATTAATCTAATATATACAAGGCTTTTCTTAGATATGTTTTTAAAATTGTTTTACTGTGTGATAAGATAAATTATAATATATGGACAATGTCATTAGAATGAGGGTGCAATTTGTCTTAATAAAGTATATTAATTATTACATAATGTATTAGATAATTTGATAATGATAATTTAAGAGCATATTTATTTTCTTATAACTTTTTCGATAATTTACAATAAAAAAATAACTTACACAATTTTATTGGTCAAAATTAATCAGTATAAGTCAATTACTTAACAAAATAAAAAAAATAGAGTATATTACTCGTTTGTCCCTGAGGGTAGGGGAGTAAGCTTTACTCTATAACTCAAAATCAGAGATTTTTCTTTCCTCAATCCTTAATGCTCAATTGATTTAATGCAGTTTAGAAAACTAGGACAATGGTTTTCGTTTGAGTTTCGATCTATATCATTAAACTATTACACAATTATTTTTAGTATAAATTGTTATACCGAGGCGGACAGCGATACGGTAGCTCAGATGGTAGAGCGACGGGAAGGGTTCCCAATAGTCGCAGGTTTGAATCCCTGCTCGTACCAGTTTATATTTCATTCTATATTTATATAAATATAAATTGTTATATTATTGGTTATATTGTAATTAATAATATAAATGTTATTCTGTGGTAATTAAAAAAAAGTTCTTGTAAAAAAATTTAAAACAGAAGGAACGATGCCTAATCTAAGTCGAATCAAAGTGAACAACATGGAAACATATTCAGGTAGCAATATTATCATATAAAGTGAAAATCGCAGCACGTGTAATCCCCATTATCTCAAATGAAATTCAGAGCAGTTTGACAGCAAAATACTTCGTTCAAATTCAGTTCTTAACGTTCTTACAAATGTGGATGTCAATGATTGATATTCCATATAAATTCTGAATACAATAAATTTGTTGGAATTAGTAACGAAGCTAGAAACAAAAAAACTTGTGTGGTTTTATGAAACCACCGTAAAAGTGAAACTTTTTTTCACATTATAGACATTTAACTAAAAATTTTCGGAATAATATTCCATTAAGGGTATAAAAATTGCTTCATCAATCTTAATTTTATACTTAGAAAATGGGAATGATAATGGGAAATGATAAAAGTAGACTAGGTCTCCAACTAATATTTTTATTGAACTCTGTGTCTTAGAGTACGACATACATAATACTTAACAATTATTTAGATGATATACACATATTAAAACACTGAAAACAATATTTTTTAATCGTTGAGTCATTTTGATCCGTTTTTCAATTATTTTAAATCATTCTATTATCAATTCCATCTTCATCATGAATTTCACAGTTTATAAATGTAACCAATATTTTATGGTAACTAAAATACGTGAACAGTGACTTACATTCGATTTTTTCAATGTATCTAGTAAAAACCGAATCGATACGAGCGCCTTTCACTTTATCCTACTCCGCGGCCGACCGTCACGCGACATGCAACACACAGACGAAAAAGTTTGAGACGATGTAATAAAAGTTTTACTTTAAAAGAGTTAAAGGTATGAAAATGTCGATAATTCAACTTTATTTTATTGTACCTACTTTAAACTGTATTGTTTATTAAGAATATATCTATTTTTATTTTAATAATAAATGTTGATATAGTTAACACGACCGAGTATGTTCAAGTGAATCAGAGACCCCACTTCTGGTGATCTTAAGCACGGAACCACAAGCAAGACCCTTTCGAGAACACAGAATTCTCAACAGAATTAGCTATTAATTTGAAGATACTACATATTTACTTATTATGAACACATTTTTAATGTTTGTAATATAAAAAAAAAAACTGTGTTGTTAGTGATTCAAAAACACATATTTTTCTGCTTCGAAATAGTTCCCATAAATTTACATACAATTGGTAAGAATCATATAAAACGTAGAAAATAACATAGCATAAAAGAGTGTGCAAAGTTGGAAACAGGAAACATTACTGCGGAATGTTTTCAAATTTAAGCAATTCTAATGTAAAACTAACGAAACGTGACATTCGTTTGTTTGTTTGTTAGTTCGTGATATTTTTATTACAACATTAAATATTTTATTATACGTCTTTAAGTTCATAAAATGTGTGTGAGGTTAATAAGTGAATTAAATTATTAATCTAGTGCTCTACTAGTTTGTACATCACTATCGTGTGCTGATTGAGCTGCAGGCGTAGCAAAGTTTTCCATATCTGGTTCAATATTAACATTATTCATGCGATCGCCTTGAAAGTGCTTCGCATACCTTCACCTTACATATGCATGTAAGTTTTATATTTGCTCCAAGGTACTTTAGAAAATTTTGAAACTTTTCTCTGTGGCCTTGCTTGCATATTTATGGAAGGAGTTTAATGTTTACTTTGCTTGACAAGTCTATATATATTCATTTGGTAAGACTAATCAATTAAAAAATATATATAAATATGATAGCAATGGCAAACCTACGAAAACCATATTATTATGCTAATATTAGGTTACCTAAGCCTTACACAGAAATAATACTACGTTATTTTAAATACTCCATAATTCAATATTAAGAAAACAATGATTTATTTAATGACGGAACTTGAAACGAAAGAACCCTTGAGAAAGTCATAAAAACCTTGCCAGTAATAAAACAAATTATAGAGGTTTAGTATTTCTTTCTTTTAACTACGCATGTAACGAGGTTTTAGTGTACTAATAAGGGGACATTTGTGATTTTTTTTTGTATTTATTTGTAAAATAATATTTCATGATTGTAATGTGTGTGTTGATATGTGAGATAATATGAATAAGGTTAGATAAATATATTAATATTTTTTGAGTTAAGGAATGAGATTGAATGAACGAGCGTGTCGATTTCTATAAACGAATGTCACGGCGGCAATGCCATACGTTCAATTATCATTGGTTAATAATTAATAATTACTTAATAATTACCTGTTATACTCATTCCTTAACGAATTATCAAAGTGTTCACATTATTCAAATAAAGCGCTTAGTATCAATATAATGAAGTTATTTTCTCTAAAAAAATCAACCTACCTTCAAATTCATATTTTAAATATAATTATTATCGCTTATAAAGACGACATTTCTATGTCGTATCTATTATTAAAAAATATATATTATGTATGTCTTCAAGTAAACAAGGAAATAAAGAAAACGATAACTAAAGAACATTTTCTTGATTATAAGAGTTCGGTAACATTGTCAAATGCCATAAATTGCAGCAAAATCTTAAGCTTTGGCTCAGATCCCAAATATGTCTTCGTGAGATGTTGGAAGATTACTTGGTCGTGTGGAAGTTTTTGAAAAGTTATCTTTTGGATCTACTTATATAAGAATTCCGAAGGTATTGTTTGAAAATATGGTGTCGTAGGTTAAATTAAAAAATCTGAAAATAGATTTATCGCATACCTTTTTATAGAATTATCTTACGCTAATAAATATATACTGTAGGAAACTATAATTATATTTTTATTTTCATATAGTTCAATATAGTTCAATAGTTAAATATAGTTCAGCATTTTTACATTATATTCTTGGTAAATATAAAATGTCTATATATGTAACATACATTTAAAATCTATCTTACTTTGTATCGTGACATATATAAAAACTTTTTTATAAATTTATAAAAGACTTCTGAATTAGTGTCATAATCGGTGTAATATTTTTAGACTGCCTAAAACTTTACATATTATATTGATTGATCTTATATTTTAGAAACAATAACATTTGTGAGATGTAGTTGAAAGTTGTGATCTTTAGAATCTGGCATTTTTTGTATTATATCAATGATATTTAAGTGAAAATAAAAACTAATGAAAAAATAACTAAAATATTTACTATAGTACAATGACTTAAGATCTGTACCTTTGACCCAAATAAAATGCCTGGACATAACGTTCGAGGTATATAAGTGTGTTACCATTCAAATCTGTAGCTCACGGACACAAATTTAAGACATTTTGTGACTCTAGACCCTGTTTTGACCTTTTATATAATTAATTAAAAACTCTGAATAAGTAAAGGCATTTTAGCATGCACAGGTAAGGAATTCCAAATTGAAAAAAAAAAAACGTATTTTACTTAAGTGTTTTATTTGTGTGCAAGGTCAATTAAGGTGTTAGCGGTCACAAGAAATGTTATCGGTCACGGTCGCCGAGGAACTCTTGGGGATTTAGCCTCGTATAATATATTGTGTTAAGATAAATGTGGCTTTAATCAAAGTACAGATGGAGAAAATATATAAATAGTATCACAATGTCAAAAACAAAATGTTAATGGTATTAGAATTTTTAACTATAAGAAAAGATTAAAAACGACTCTTGGAAGTGGAAATACTAATCAAATCTAAAATGTTCAAGGTAACATTGGTGAAACTTTGGACAGTTATAATGAAATGTAGGTGGTATATTTTTCAATAAATCTTTTAGATACGAATCTCTAAGATGTTATAAATAAAACGAAACAGCCTATTTTTCAAAGTGTAACACTTACTTGTTACGAAATATACTATTCAGAAATCGATATTTCTTTAGTGTTAGTGTGTTAGTCTATATAAATAACCATATAGAGCCATATTAAAAGCTCATCTAAAATGAATAGACAATTTCCTAAAATACGTCAGCATACGTGGATAGTATTAATACTGCAGTCGACGAAAATAGAGTTAATCGATAAACTTATTGGAGATAGTCCATATAATAACACTCGATAGCTTTTTCGAATATCACTCTTTGTTTAGCGGTTAGAAATATATGTTAGTTTGTTTTATATAATGAATACTGAGTGATACTTTGTATGTTATATTTATCAAGACCAATATTTTTTACTTTAAAAAACAAAATCTACAATTTTATTATTGTATTGTCAATACTGATTCATTTACGGTTGGGATTTAGTTACCTATAATATATACATATAACTACTTTTTTCTTTAACAATATTCTACAAATTCTAGTAATAAAGAGCTTTATACATACTTTTCTACAAACAATTGTTAAGTATAAATAAACAAACTATAAGCAGGATGAACACAAATAAAACAAAAAAACAAGAAAAATATTAACATCAAAGAGCGGCCTTATCACTAAACAAAGATCTCTTCAAAGTCGTAGGCAACTTAAGAATAGGGGAATAAAATATTCGATTGTGGGAATAGATACACGAACCAAATCATGAAAGTATTTATTTTATTTAACAAACATGTTATAAAAACGCAACGTGGGTAAGAATACTATATTTAAGTTGGTTAAGTGAGCCTTCAATAATAATTAATCAAGTATGGTATAGTAACAATAAATTTTTGATTTAATTTGAAATTATATAAAATGATTTACATAACTTTTTCTTTTTAAATGTAGCACAAATAGTACTTTTAAGTAAAATAAAAGTTGAAAATCTTCATAATAATTATATAATTATGTCAAGTAATACATATTTACAAAACACGTATACACGTTTTAAAATTGTATCTTTCTATAAATCATCCCACACACAGGCTTATACTTTTATATCTTTGGTTCAAGAAATATGTCTTAAGAGATTGCAAAGGCACGTTTTCTTAATAACGATATTGGATCCCTTGCCGCGTCTTATATTGTGAAAAGTCACTTGAAAATTAATCAAGACAGACTTATGTACAAATGGAGAGGTATTAGTATATTATACGGAATATAATTTCTTGTTTTGAAGGTCTGTCAATTTATTTATAATTATATTTTTAGACAATATTAATCCCAATTTAGAAAAGAAACTATTATTTCATACATACACTAACCTGACCTTATTATTATTAGAACTGCTAGAGTTGTATTACATTGTTTAACAGTTTGTTACTGTCATGTGAAACTTATTTAATGTTTAAACAAATATAGAGTGAAAACTTAATCGACACGAGAAGATCCCGAACTATCAGCCTCTGAGAGCCCGTATACATAAGATCCCATCTATAAATCCACCATAGTTCTCGGATGGTGCTAATCACGTGACACACAACCGATGGTGAGCTTTGGCTGTAGCTAATAACCGCCCACCACACTAAGACGAGCCGTTACGCTGCCGATCTGTGTCTCGGTGGGAAATTCGGTGACGCCGTTATAATGAGTCTGTTTAGCAGAATAAAATTAATAAAATACATTGAACAAAGCACTGAGAGATTTCTTGGAATGGTAGTAGGATTAGATTTAGCTAACAACACTGATCACAGTGAATAGGACCAATCATGACCTCGCCACTTACGAGCTGACACAGTAGACGTCGAGATACCCCGGAGAGTGCATCTTCGTGCCGCTTGGCTACCAAATGACAAGGCGTGATGGACACTTCCTAAGGCTTGCGCAAATCCCCAGTCTTCAGACTATTTCCCCATCGGTGCGTATGGCAATGATGTGTTTTATTGGGTCTATAGGTCAATCGGTTCTTGGGTCTAGGACGTGAAAGCCTACTCGTCGTGTACGAGGTAATTTACTACCTAACCATAGTAACTTGAGTTACATATCGACAGCGTAAGGCGTACGCGATAAGTTGTGAGCTTTTAAACATGGAATTTGCAAAATCCTTTAAGAAGGTATTTCATAAGGATCGTTCTGGCCAAATTTGGCCAAATAGAGATCAACCGGACTCCGCGCTCATCAGGTAGCAAATAGTTCTGTCCAAAATGGTTGCTGGTTTTTCCGGAATTAACCAAAAAAAGGTTAGCAAAACGCTACGCAATCCGGAAGTGCACAAGTCTAAAAGGTCGTCGATAGTTCGATTAAAAGACGATATTCCGGCGATACATCTTTATACGCTCGCTTGAGATTGAAAAGTATAAGTTCTTGGGCGCTTGTAAACTCGCAGCCTATGTACAACAAAGACCCTAATCCTGCTAAGTAGAGGGCCATATAGGTCAGGTTCATGACCTGCAAGATTATGTCCTTAATAGGAAGCTCCAAGCGCACCTTTTCTATGGGGTCGGCGTTTCTGAGATTTACAATCTAGGGTATTCAAATCAAGACAAAGTAGATACCCGTATGATATCGTACACTACAGTGATGCTTATCATTAGACAAGTAACATTAACAGACCAGAATGGTTAGTGATACTCGGGGCCTAATTTCAGTACTTTAGCCAAATATTCAATATCACCCAAATCTCAATTTGACTTGACTGACTGGCAGTAAAAGTCAGCTCGAGAGACTAGGGAGTGGTAGACTCAGTATTGTTTTTTTATTTTACTTGCGTTAGGGGTAATTTTATTACTCGTGGAATCATACGTAGGTAGGCGGCGCGGGCGCTGCGTGTCTCGTTTTAGTGTTGTTCAAGTATCGATGTGAGGGGACACGCTCACGTTTTAAAAATAGCACTCGCGTAAATATATCGACGTGTTCATATTTTAAATTGTTTTAATTGTTGTTAAAAATAATGAGTTGCTTAATTAATTAATTGATAGTTAATTAGAGTTAATTTTGGTGAGCATTCGTGAGTAAAATAAAAAAAAATCCTGAAGGAAGATGTGTTGATCATGTTTTCCAACGAGGAAACAAAAAAAAGACGTTGCGTGGGTTGTTATGAAAAATTACGACGCACGGTAAACAGCTCTGAAGCTTCTAAAAAAGCATTTTGTGGCGAGCAGCTAGATCTTTATTATTGTGTAGAATATCTTATACCATATTGGCCGCAAACTGTTAAGTGTGTCATATATAAAAAATAAAATAAAAAAAAAAATCATAACGATTTGCTCACAATGCGAAAAGTCGATGTGCTTGCTTTAATGACAAACATTTTCCGTAGTTTATAATAAATAACTACTTCGTAAATTAAACTTTTTCTATCGACAAATAACATTTTATTTTATTCCCATCACTAGTCACTTCACATATTGCTCTATCTCTGGTTGCGTAACGAGATACAATCGATGTCTAATTTTTGATTTGTATTTGTTGCTTATTCTTATGTCATAACTGCGTGCGAACCTAGCAAAATAAAGAACAGTAGACTATCTTTGACCCACGAAATGTTAAAGTATATGTCATTGTTTTTGTAGAAGATATAAATTATTTTCAGAATTGTACTGATTAGGTCCCCAACGCACCCGGGGATAAATTAGTTTCGAGATCTTTTAGATCCCTAACGCACCAGCTGAAAGTTTTTTAATTATGATGTCGCAGTGAACGTGTTAACACTAACATCTATTTAACTTTAAATTTAGAGTTTAAATTCTTTCAACGGCCGATTTCACTAAAATATAAAAAGTTTTATTCGATCGTAATTTAGTAGTAATATTCGAGACAAAAACATGTTTAGGGTTCAACGAAGCCTAATATTTGTTATTATTTTTTTTATAAACAGGTTACTCACTTCTCCAATTTAGAAGGGTTACAGATTTTAAACAAGAAATAAGATCTAATTTTAAAGATTCTGTAAAAAATAACAACTAACAAATATCAAACATTGCTTCACATATTCAAAACTAATTCTAAAATATATACATTATTTGACGAGGTTAGACTAGTTTTTAATTTGTATGAACAAATAAGTTATATAAACTATACAGTATACATAACGTAGTAAATAGAATATCAGAAAATTCAATTCGACGCTTTGTTAATTTCTTCACTTTCTACTAATGAGTTAAATCAGATTATATTTATTTATTTTAAGCTTGCTGTAACATAACAATAAACGAAGAGAGAATAAACGTTGTGAAGGCAGTAGTTAGCAAAACTTGATACAATTATATTCTACAATTAGAAGTTTAATGAAATAATCTTCTATTGTAGATCTTATCACGATATTTTATTAAATAATCTAAAAGATACCTTATAAACTAATTTACTAAGTTATTTTATTTTCTTTATAACTTTCTAGCTTCTACTCGAAACTTTATCCACATGGACTATAGACTAACTAACTAACTAAGGCGTTACTCAGTCGGCACATTCATCCAGAAATATTGATCCTGCGAGGAAAAGAAATATCATAATTCGTATATTTGTTATAATCTGAATTTATCCGACAACTGGAATGTAGATCTAAAAATATATTGCTAAATGTTTCAATGCTATAAATCAGAACTAGGTGAAAAAAATTTAATTTCGCACACAATATTGCTTCGTCCATTCCACTATAACAAAATCGATTAATTGCAAGACATTAGTCATATCATAAAAAATAATAAAAAAAATATTGCATAAATTATTGCTTCTTTTATTAATAATATGTTTGTAAAAACAAAGAAAGACATGATTGCGTTCGACATTATTTTAACAAGTTGTATTATATTTTAAAGAGGTAATTAATTCATTTATTAATAATTATATGTGCTTTTATTATATCTTTTATGAATACATAAATAATTTCTGAGGAAAAGAAAGTAATCTTTTTAAATTATAATAGTATAACTATATACTACTTAGTTATAATAGTCACTGTAATATAAACTCTATAAGTAGGCAGTTAAAAGCTATTTTACTTCATTGTAGTAATTTTACATATTAAACAACAAACATTCACGTGTTGTACCTTTGACACGTGTATCGCATTTATGTAAAAATAGTTAAAATCCTTCCCATTCTCAGAATATAATGTGTACTGTGTATGTTGGCAGTATATTTAAATGCAAGGGTTTTTATTCTCTATTATAAAAATATTAGTTCGGTTGTAGACGTAGAAAAAAAAATCCAACTTTGATTACTGGTGCTTGCAAAATGATGTCTTTTTTGTAAAATGATAACTATTCAATCTATAATTAAATAATTTTGTAAAATGATAATCATTCATACTGTTTATTGTATATATTGTCCATTAAAAAAAAAAGTATTTCGTGTTTGTTACTTTATTTTGAACATAATTTTACTTAGAAAAGAGTCTTATATATCTTAATAAAAGTATTGCTTAACCAAAATGTTCAAGGGTGAGTATTATTATGGCAGCGGAATTTAATTACACATTGATATTGGATATAGAGCCTGTTTCAGTAATAAGAATAGCTGTTTATATAATAATTTTGTAAATAAAAATCGCATGTCCCACAATAATTAACCAACACTATATTTCAAGCACTTTAATAAAGGCGCGTGTTGATTTTAGATAAAAATAAATAAATTAATTTGGTATGTATAATAATTTAAATTTATTTGATATTATTATGGAGGTCACGGGAGGAGGAGCTGTGAAAGCATTTGATTGCTACTTTTGGTATATGTTAAATGAAAACTACTGGGCACGTGTCTTTAGAGTGGGTGTCACGAAAGGAATGCGCTCGTTACCCAAAACAAAAAAAAAACATATAATTTTTAATTCTATTCATAGTTTGAAAAGGCTTATTTCTGCCTGCAGCAGATCCTAGTGAAGTCTGTTTTCTTTAATACTAGAAACTTCCCACGTAACATTTTTATACTTCTTCTATTGATTACTTAAGCTTAGTGTTTGCGGTATGTGCTATAAGAAATATATTTTCATAAATTATTTAAATTTATTATATTTATCAACTCGGACTCTTGGACTTAAACCTGCGACCTTTGAGAATTCGTTCATACGTTCAATTAGCTCTTCCAAATGAGCTATTGTTGACAGCTTTTATTTCTTCAATAGTTTTAAATTATCCGTCCCGATAAAGACGACTGTGGACATCTAAATTCGACGATGTCATACTGCAACATTATATAATATGACCCGCCCCGGCTCTGTATGGGTGGCATAACAGCATGCCGACAGAATTTTTCTGTCTCAGTGTCATATCCCTATGTAGGATAAGTTATGGCAACGCCTCCCTGCCTGTGCCTGCCCAAATTCAGGTCGCCCCATTTTGTATACTATTTACCCGAATCACTTATAGTATAAATAAAAAACAAAAACTATCCACATCATATGCCAAAAGCGATAGAAGTATTTATTTGGGTAAGTATTAATGTGCAATATTTACCGTTCATGGGCAATGTAAATACACAAAAAAAATGTCTATTTTATTTAATTATTTTGAAAAATAAAAAATATGTAAAAAAATATAAAGTAAAAAACTATTTAAAAAATATACTAATCCTGCATTTTTTACAACTTTGTAAGGTAAACAATTTAACCAAACGTTATTTTTCAGTAACTCTAACTAGTCCATTGAAATGTTACATTTTTTAGGTCTTACCTTGCGTTTTTTAGAGGACGCAATTTTATTTTTTTAACGTGTAGGGGTGGTCAGTAGAAGCTTAAGTTCAAGTTTGTGGGATCGGCACCCTTGTCCCCCGGCCGCCATCTTGGAAAAAGGGGTGCAAAGGGTTTTCGCTCTGTATCTCGTAAACTAGTTACCCTACAGAAAATTTAATCAGCCATAAAATTTAGCAAATTAAATTTCCTACAATTTTATTTCTATTACTTTTTATCGTCAAGTGACCAACAAAAAAGTTATAAACAAAAATAAGTAAAAATTTTGTAACAAATTTCCTTTTGGGAGGTTATAACTTTTTTCAGTTCATTTTACAATAAAATGACATCACAGCAATTTTGTAGAGGGTTTTTCAACGAACAATTTCCTCTACAACAATTTCCTCTACATCACAGTCATATGATTCGGTGACAATCATAGCAGAAGACATCGACATCCTTGTATTGCTGACGGCATTAGGAAGGAATCAAACTAATGTATTTTTTTAAAACCTTCAAAAAGGCGTACGTCCGAACAATTGTACTTTCCTTCAGGTTTTAAATATGACGACGTAATAGCTGAGAATTTACTGTTTCTCCATGCCTTCTCAGGATGCGAAACAACGTCAGCAGCGTATAACATGGGCAAAGTCGAATTTATAAAAAAATATGCAGAAGCATCCAGAGTTAGCAAGTGGAACTAAATTATTTACGAGTGAAAAAGTCGAGTCATCGTTACTCAGTGTTGTTGGCGAAAGTTTTTTCTTCTCTTTATATGGCGGAAATAAAGACAATACTCTAGACACTCTGCGATACAAATGATTTGCTAAGACAGTGACTAAAAATGCATTTAATCTCTCTTCACTTCCTCCAACACAAGATGCAGCCCGTTTCCACAGTTTCCGAGTATATCACCAGATTCAGTTATGGTTCGGTAAATATTGTGATCCACAAGAATGGGGCTGGAAATAGCATGGAAAATTTTGGATGCCAATCCAAGGTTCCAAGCCTCAAGCACCACCCGAGCTTATGAAATTAATCTTTTGCAGATGCAAAGAAAATTGTGGAAGTGCGTGCGGTTGCCGAAAAGCAGGCCTTAAATGTTCATCAGTTTGCCTTCATTGTGTCGGTGAAAGCTGCAGCAACATCGTGGACATATCAACATTACTTGAAGAAAATGAAATAGAAGATGAATTATCGACAATGACGCCAATACCAACTTCCAATATACTACAAAAAATTCACCTCTGATACTGATTCAGATTTTTCTCGCAGCCTGGACCATCGAAGAGAATTAAAAAATAATATCTGATAGACATTTTTCAATATATAAAAACAAATAACATTTTGTCTAGAAATTGCCCGTGGATTAGGCCTACTGGGGATACCACATAAAAAAAACGAAAGAGTGCTGAAAAATAGCACTCACTTCAGAGCGCTGTAAAACCTTAGCTATTGGCCTAATAAAAAAATGTTGCTTCTAAAAGTTGTTCCTTAAAAAACGATCTACAAAAATGGTCTCATATCATTTTTTCGTAAAATGATCCAAAAAAAAGTTATATCGAAAAATATATATTTTTTTCTTTAATTTCTTAACATTTTCGCTTATAACTTTTTTATTTATAGTTCTACGACAAAGAATTACCAAACCAAAGTTGTAGAGAATTTAATTTGCAACAAGAAATGTTTATATTTTTTTGTATTTGATAAATAGTTTAAGAGATATAACGTAAAAACCATTTCAACCCCTATTTTCAAGATGGCGGCCGTGGGACAAGGGTGGCGACCCCACAAACTTGGTTTTAGCTTGAAACTGACCCCCCCTGCACGTCAAAAAAATAAAACTGCGTCCTCTAAAAAACGCAACCCCAAATGTAACTTTTCAATGGACTAAACTTTTTAAGCATTATAACTACGCTCAAATAGGTGTCAGTTTAATTGTACTTTTTTTCGGTCAACCTATTTGTTATATATTTGTATATTATAGCTACATAATATATAGACCTGTAGTTTCGGAACCTATTCCATTTAAACAAACAAACAATCAAATCTTTCCTCTTTATAATATTAGTATAGTAAGTTGTTTCTTCCTTTAGACAATTGGTTCTTTGTGCTAAATTTATTTAAATATCGGTCTACTTTCGATAATTGTCAATTTTACCCAAATTTCGTCTGACGCTGCGTGTGCATAGCAACATTTTTTGCTTATTATGCATATTTTGATTATAAAATTAAATGTCGTGACCTTTGGAGGCTTTTTTTGTAAGGAATTCTTCGGAATACTATCCTATTCGCCATCGGGCGAATTTATTAATATGGAATAATTGTAATTCCTATTGCCGACACTTCCCGGACAGTTTCAAAGTTTATTGGGACAATATTTCTATGTCCCTATTCGACCCTTGGAGTCGACATATCGACCCTCGGAGTCGACATAATATTACTTGAGAGGCCTTTTTCCTCCATAAGGAAGTTTTTTGTATATAGTGTACAGAAGATAAGGGTGTATTTATAATTCGTTCGCCGGTAGAGTTAAATCTTTGGAGCGTCGTCCTGTTTGACCTGTATCCTGCTTCCTGACTATGTTAGTATAAGAAGCTCGTCATTATTGTAATCCCGACAATATGGTGTTGTACAAATTAATTTATACAATGGTATAAATTAATTTTGATGAATGCATCAACACTTCCATTTAACAAGTTTTTATAAAGTTTTTATAAAGAACAAGTGTTCGACTGCGATTCTCCAGTACTGACAAGCAGGATCGGCAGTATCCAGTACTGATATGCATGATCGGCATATGTTTTCGATTATAAATTGTCAGTGGCGCCTAGGATTTCTTTTACAGTAATATTTATAATATTATCTCAAGTAATGGGTCAAGTAATGGCACAATTTAAGACATTTTCCTTATATTGTTTAAGTTAATTAATTATAAGGGTCAATGTTTTTAAACTAAATTAATCAATGATTTAAAACACAAAGTTATCTTTTTTACGAGTAACAAAACTTATATTAGACCTTTTTGCCTAATTATTTTTAATATAAGGGTAGCCGAGATCCACTATTTGCTTCATGTTTGCCTTCAAATATTAAATCGAATTAAAAGTCTGTTAATATTTTACTGCTTTCAAATTTTCATTTGTTTTGTTTTGCAAATTCAGCTGAAACAAAACAGTCACTACCAGATGTTGGCGCCAACGATTTATAGATCACTATACAATGGGGTTGACATTTTGCACACATTCTCCTTTCAAGGGAAATCCAAAGGCTGTCAAAGGTTAGTTCTTAAAAGTTCAAAGGTTAGTTCTTATAAAAATCTAATAAGATTTTCTGGAGTGGTGCGAAAAATGAAAATAATTTAAAATAGTTGAAGGATGAAAAAAAAATAAGGAAATGGTATATTTGAAACCGAGTAAAAGTATGTTATAAGGTCATATTTAGATTATAAGTCATTAACCCAACCTAAAATATGGAACATGAAGGATCATCAATTTTCGTGACAACGTAAGAATACCGTTCTGTTTCGTTTTTCAGTATCGTCATAGTACTCGTATTGTGACGTAGAATCTATGTCAGTGGTAATACAATTTAAAATGGTTTGAAGGTTATATTCACTATCTAAGGACCGCGTGGGTCTATTGCACTACCCACACAACTTTGTATCATTAGTTCGAAAATTACTAGTTATATTAAATTTATAAAATTTACACTTTTAAGTATTCTTCTTATACAAAATCAAAGGATCTGTCTGTCAAACACATAATATGTAATGAATGGTACTTAATTTACATTAGGTTTTTTTTTTTTAATTTGTTTGTTGTTAAAAAAGTATCTATGTGTGTGTATCTTAGTGTATGTATGTCTTAATGAATGTGTATATGCGTATTTTTATCTACTGATTTGTTTCAAAAGAACGCCAACTACTTTGTTTTTACAAAGTCACATTTTTACGTAAAATATTCGTTTGTACCCTTCGCTAGGTCAATGTGAATATCAATCATCTCTAGTCAAGCTACAGGGTAGCAAATTTATAACAAGAATAAATTATGTTTCTCCGATTTTTTGATATTACAAAACATTTTTTTGCTTAAAAGATAAACCATTTGTCTTTTCTTTTATTATAGCTTGATCCAGAATTTTTTCATTTGATATGTCGAAAATAATAACCCCACTCTAAAAAAAATAATGCTATTTCTCTAGATACAACTAAAAACAATTGTATTTAATTAAGTAGTATAAGTTTATGAATTTTCTGGAAAATTTGTTAAAAGAATGTGCAAGGGCACGGTCTGAACGGAATTTCTTAATGCTGTCAATGGATTCCAAACAGCATCTGAATCATTGGAGTGCACGCTTGCATAAATAAATACTTTATTAAGGGAATGTTTTAGACGTTATACATTATCGGAAGAGAGTACCCTCGTCAACATATAATAGCTTAGTGACACCTTATCTTAATAGTTTTTTATGCATGGTCAAACAAACCCTATTTATATGAATTTACTGTTGGAGTGATAAAATATTAGCTTGTTCCACGTGCCATACTTTCATAACGTGTTGAACCTCATAGATAATCACTGAGCAAACTCATAATCTCTAATTCAAATTATAGTATTATTATTGTCACGATATAAATCATAAAATAAAGCAATAGTCGTCCAATTTATCGATAAATATCACTTGGTAATATCAAGTTTTCATAAACAACTATTTTCTGAAACAATAGACTATTCTAGGAACAATGATTTCTTTGTAGTATCAATAGAAGCCTCACGTTACTAGTAATAAGTCAGGTTATTTTTATTATTTCTATATTAAAAAAATATATATTAATTATGAGTAATTTTTATAAATATTTCATATTATTTCCATCTTGTTCAAAACTTATATGAAAACATATTGTATGTGTATACTGGAGTACTCCACAGTAATCTTTACATTTAAGCACAATCTGAACGTCTATACAAATGTTTTTAGCGGCAATGTCTAAAAATGACGATTTACTTAAAAAGTATGTGTGAAGCAAGGCGTGTTATTTCAAGCATTAATATAGCCTGGGAGCTTGGACGACAGGAATAGACTTTATCACAGGAGGTTGATAAAATATATGTGTAACAAATTATCCATATTATTATTACATTTCTGGAAAACAAAATTGTTTCTTTTAATGTTATGATATAACGTGAGAAACAATTTGAAGTACGTCACATAAGCTGATCTTAAATTACATTGATCTTACACCTATACGTTAATACAGTTCGAATTGTAAATGAAGATACAAGTAGGCTATGAAATTTCGCAAAATTATTTCTCAAATACAAAGATGACCACGCACATTATTAATTATATCATCTCTACATTGTATGAAAAGAGTTATAATAATAATTATTTGAATTAATAAAAGATGGTCTTGCGTTAACCATTTAGTAAAATTTTAGTATACAAAAGTACAAAAGCAGTTTTCATGCCAAAAGTTTTAACCATCTCTGAGCTAAAGACAATGGGAAATGGTTGACTCATTTAAGATTCTAGTTCAAAACAATAGAAGTGTTGTATGCAGTCCTCCAAGCACTGTACATTTTGTTTTTCACTACAATAAACTTATATTGTTTTAAGTACAATAACCTAATAATATACCGGAGAGAATATTAAAGACCTCATTTATATGAATGATGATACTTACTCTAATATAATTTTAAATAGAAGATTACAGTTTCAGTAACAAACAATATTAAATTATGTACTCTGGCTAATAAAAAACCTATAAAAATACCATGGGAGCGGCAAACGCCGTTTATTGATATCGTAATGAGAATTCTTGAATAAGTTGTTAGATAGACTTTATTCTTTTATGAGGCGCTCCTACTGCCTAGAAATTTCAAAAAGCAAGTGTAATTCCAATTAATTGTAATATAATTGAAAAAAATAAAACAAATAAATTAAATTTTTAAAAATATTGCTCCCTCCCTCCTTCCTCTTCATAAAGAAAATTAATTATTCCCTCGTATACTCCTCATCCCTTCTTAAGTTCTAATGTCAGCGACAAAAATCTTTTTTGTGACAAATATCTTTTTCCATCAGATTAACCGTCTTCCTGTTTACTTTTTATTATAGAAAATGTAATGACTCTTTATTATTTTACTTTATGCATACCTTACTCTAATAAAATATCGTTTGAAATAAATCAAAGATAGAACTGACTACAAAAAAAAAACATAAAATACAGGTTGGACAGCGGGTAACAGTATATTTAGTATTCGATTGATTTAAATGAATCTGTCTAGGAGTGACAAAATTAATACATATATCTTTGATCTTCGACACATTAAATCTCTTTTCTTTTATATACTTGGATATCCCTGGTTTCTACAGTCCAAAATAAAAGTATTTTTTCTTTTGACCAGTCCCGTTTTTGATTTTGGGAATTACCTAATAATGAGTGAGAAATCTATTTCAATGATTTATTATTTATAATTTCTGATAAAAATTCTGCTGCAATCCTGTAAGATAAAATATAAATATTTACGAATATGTTAAAGTAAGCTTATAAGAAATAACCAAATAATTAGCCTTTTTTTTACACGCATATTTACATTTATCAGTTATATAAGTATATATAAGTTTATAACTTTTGCAGTTGTCAACTTGTATCTTGTTTATGTATGTATGTTTGTTATTTTGTTATAAATAAAAATTATTAATATTATTATTATTATTATTTCTCTAATTCTTATCTGTCTTGGGAATGTCAGAAATTAGTCTATATTGTAATAAAACTTAATATCTATACTAACCTTGACTTAACTTTCCTGGGAAGTTCTGTTACGAGATAGTTAAATTATCCAATTAGGAGAGAATGGCTGAGCACAAAGAAGTCTTGAAATCTTGTGGACTTCGATTTTTATCTTTATGTAATTATGTTCAAATTTATTGTATTCATTAAAAGAAAAATAGAATTCAATTCAATAAAACATATTTTTTAAAATAATAAATATTTTTCCTGTAGCGATAAAAGGTTAAATGTTTCTTTGAGGTTAGTGTTGCATCCGTTACAGTATTTTTCTCCAGACGGGCGGTGGCGAGGATGACGACTAATAACATTTTGTTGATAACCCGCTGTGGTGTGACAGAGACGGGTGTGGATATTACTAAGAGCTGCTATTTAACTATAACATACTCTTAATTTGATATTTAAATATATATTCCAAATAAATATAAGGCTTTTCTGCCTCCAATCCCAAATTTATAAAAACATCAAATGGTTCATCCATCTTTTTGAAGGTCTTTCCTCAATTTTTTGTTCATCACGTATCTATATTACGACATCCGATTTTATCAATATTTTTCTGGCATTACTGCTAACCTCATACTTACATTGAAAATATGCAGTTCTTCTGCTATTAATTTAAATCGGAGAAGGGATTTTTTTTTCCCGTCTCCGATATACAAGAACACTAAAAAAAATAACTAAAAATATTTTGGAAAACAAATCACATATTACTCAAACTGTAACCGTAGATACAGCACTGTAGATCTATTTTTAGGATCTCCAAAAGATCATCACATTGTGGGTTGCCAAAAATGAAAGTTGTTTACGTTACTTATAAAAGTGATCGGTCAAAGTGTTTATTCAGGAGAGATATAAAAGTGAGACAAAGTTATTCATTCAAAACAACTCTATATAAATCCAACCGCCTTCGTTGAGGTTAGGGCGGACGTATAAGGGCGGACACGGCGCTTCGCCACTCACTCGCGATTTGACTCGCCTCCCGATCAGTCGGGGTGGCGTTGGACACTTTGTACGACACTACTACCGCGCGCGTACGTATGTTTTTTATTAATTGTTTTTATTAATAAATTGTGGTTTGTGTCCGATTCTGGTGAGTTTTGTGTATTGGTGGTTATTTCATTATTTAAGGGTTTGTTATAATTATATTTCTTTTTGGGTAGTGTATAGGGTTCATAAATAGTTTTAAAAAGGAAATAAGGCACGTATGCAAGCAATATACTTGAGTCGACGACAGTATTATTGAAAGACGTTTTACAAAGATAACGCTATAAACTATTATTAATAAAACATAATCCTGACACATTTTTAGTTGGCCTTATCTAATAAGTATTATTTTTGTATATCTTAAAACATTTAAATTAATCATTACTTTGTGAACCACTATTATACTCTAAAAGATAATATTTCCAATTATTTACATTTAAATCAATAATCAAATACAATATGTACCGCAAGTAATTGCATTATATTATGAAATCATAATAACCTGGATTAAAAGTGTTAAAATTTAAGTGATTATTGGCCGCTACAAAGTTCTTAAAATATATATATTTGTGTTTTGGTGAACCGAAAACATTACATAACATAAATATATACGAATGACGCTTAAATTATTGAAGTCATCTTTGTCTACATACAGATACTTTTAGTTTAGAGTAACTATTTTATTGAATTTGCCACAAAATACATTTTCTTAGATCTCAGGCGGGATATAGGTCCTATAATATATTTTCCATTTAATAAAAGCTGAATGATTAATAAGAGATAGTAAAAGAAACGTGCCTAATATAGACTATATAGATTAGATATCGACGCCTTAGACGTTATTAAGTACAGAAGCCATGTAAATTGTCGTATCAGTCAAGACTGATACGACAATTTTTCTACCCTTCGTGTCTCGGAAAAATGTTAAGGTATCAGTCGTTATTACTATCATGTAATAAAATTTATCCAGAGCTTAGATAGGTGATTTCATCTGACCAAAAATAATGACTCGTTTTTAGGAGCTTTGGTGAACTAGGGGCAATGCCTTTTAACAAAAATGTAGCATAGGTTCTGAGGTTTTTATCCTTCAGAACCTATTATGTTAATGAGCTTATGGGATCAAAATAAAAGACACACAGACCCACTATTATAGGTACCACAAAAAAAATGTAACCAATGCTTTCGTTATTTAATTTAGTTTCTAAAACAAGTAATTAAAATAAAATATGTTATTCTGAAAAATAAAATGTCATCTGATATTTATAATAATTAAAAACTAAACAAGTTCATAAACTATAATTTAGTTTATTGAAAAGCTCGTACTGTTTAATTACTTCGCCGCTTTAAATGTAATTAACTAAGTAAGTTTAACTATTCTAGCATTAAAGCTGCTTGAAATAAAATGTGCTGCTAATTAAGTTAAGTATAGACTTAAAACTCCAGCGGCTTAATATAAAATTCTCTGCAAATTCAGCACTGAGAACAATAGGTCAAGTTAATATTATTATCCCTCGTTATATAGTAGAATTTATTTGGATATTATATTAATAAACATATTTTAATGATATTATGAACATATATTAAAATTGATTTTGATTTTAATACTGACCTGTTTTAATAATGATTTTTAAAGGTTTATTCGTTTTAGATACGGTATTGATTTAGGAAAAGTATTGCGATAACAAAACATTGGGACAACAGACTGTAACTCTATTTTTACTTTAACCGATATGAAAACAATATGAACACATAAAGCTTGTTTAGAACTATACTTCATTTTGCGGTTAGCGACATAAAGTTACATCTTTCCGTATAGCTTTGTTAGTAGAAAACAATACTTCGCACTTTTATAACTGAATACACATACATGTACAATATTGTTCTAGCACTTACTTTAATAACAGGTGAAATGTTAATGCATTTTAGACTCTATATTATATGCGATTAAGAATAAATTGCAAAAATAAAAAAACATATAAGCAAATGTGAAGGCTCAGTGGATTAGCCGAGAATTGTACATGCGACCTGAATATTTTCAATATACATGATATTTTTTATATAATGTCTCGTGGGTACTAAAACATGGGTGTTTGCTTCATTTTATAATAATTTAATATGAATCCAAACCAATTAGACGATGTTTAATATAGTACTCTTTGTAATGGTTGGTAAATATCTGAAATTCTTCTATTTAGAAGTACAAGTAAAACTAACTTACTATTATTTATTAGAAAGTTAGTTTTATTTGTATGTTATTTCTTAATATCGTTTATTTACAATTTACCTCATTTATTTACTTATAATGACTATATCTCCGCAATAAGAGAAATCCAAGTGAGTAAAATATAAGCCCATTACATAGTTTATGCTTCTATCCAGCTTCGAACCAACTCCTAAACTTATACCAAGTTTCAATAAATTTAATTTCACCAACAAGTTATAGTTTACATTGATATGAATTTTCAATGTAGGTACGTCTTTGAATAGCAATTTGAAGTCGTAACTTGTATGATTTGTATTCATTATGTATGAGAATATATTTGTATATATAACGGGATTATGAACATTTAATATGTTCATCTTTTCTGCATTCCAAAATGTACTAACGCCATAAAGGAGACACCGGTTTCATTTAGCTTTACAAATTATGGCCATGATATTCATTCATTTAAAACACGACTTTAAATGTAACCTCGCACTCGCACTGTTCATTAGTTGGTTTCATTTTTATTAAGTTTCTGTTTTTAATGAAAGCTTTTATATGCAATTCGGCTTTCAAATTTAGAACAATTATAAACTTTCACTGAGATAACTAGATTCCAGTAAGTTCTAAGTACTCTCAAGTAAAGTGTTGTTGGTTTAAACACTTGCGCTTTTGATACTAAAGGTTTTGAAGTGTGTTGTATGAAGAAACGAAACTGTTATTTTCTAGAGTTTCGGCTACTATAGAAGTTTTATGCTTAACTGCAATCTCTTGATATTGTCGCATGGATTTTATAGATATCATCTATATTTATATCTTTAATATATTAATGGCGATTAACATATTTGTCATCTTTTGTGCATTTTAAAATTAGTTGCTTTTAACATACATAAAATTCGCTTTATACTATGTTCAAAAAGTTATAGTTATATAAAGTTCTTTAGTTCTAAATAAAAATACGATATTATTTTATATACTTCAATTGAGTTAATATTGACCTCATGAAGTTTGATACTTTAATTTACATAAAACAACAAAAGCAATAGTTATTGTCAGAGAAAGAAGACATAAACAGGAAGATTAGAAATGGTAGAGCACAAAACTACAATGATTTGCCAATACTGTTTCTAGGTCGTAGTTGGTATTCAAGTTATTGCTTTGGGTTGGTATGGCCTAAACAATACTGGATGTATGCCAGGGGTTTTTATAATTTTTGTTTAGAAACTTTTATAAAATACATCGAATTTATTTACTTAAATCTTAGTGTTTGTTTAAAACTTAAAAAAATATGTAGTATTATCGTAGTAGAAAAATCACTTCTGATTTTTCATGTAAAATTTTATACGACGTTAAATCCAATTTCCATACATTATATGTTAATACATCGATTAGATGAGCAAACAAGCCTGCGGATTATTTGTAACACGATATCGCATGCTAACTACGTAACGGAATAAATAACGTAATACGTGTATCGTTGCGGCAGGCACGTTTCAAGATTATTATTAAAATATGTATTTCTTAGGATACTCTTTTGATAAAGTTCTTTTTATTTCCAAAGAGAGTTAATAATCCGAAACAAAGCCTGTATGTTAATTTTACGCTGGTTTACAAAAGAATATTACACTTTCGGTACTTGAGTTCAGATACTGAAAATAAAAGTAAACAGAATTATTATGATTTTGCTATATTTTTTGTAGAATACAATCCCAATATTCTGATATATATTTTACAGGGTACTATTATGTACGGTGGATTATAGTTTGTTATTATATAGAGTATAACTTTTAATAAATGGGCTTTCAAATACAAAAATCTTTCTTAAATCCGAATGGCAGTTTATCCATATTAGCTCGTTCAAACAAAAACACTCTGTCTTCTGGTTTATTATATAATTAAAGATATCTACAATAAGATATTATTTCTTAGACAATACCATTGGAAGTTTTGTTTCACGAAAGTAATACAATTTTGTCTAAGGCTGATAGCGGTTATTATTTATTAAAATAGACGAAAGTGGCCGTAAGGGCGCTTACCCAACGGGTCCGGTATAAGTGCGAAATAGTCGTAGTAATATTTGTATGAACAGTTATTCTTTACGTCCTAGTTTTATCATCTAAAGCGGTGTCAGAGTTTTTTGACAGATTCCAATCAGTTGCGGTGGGTAAGCGCCCTAACCATGTCAGATTCGATTAATGATAATAGCAGTGTCATGAACCTTCATGATATATGGCTAATATGTTTTGCGGAAAGGAAAATGTGTTACTTGTTTGTGTCCTTTATAATAATATATCGAAGAATAATTGGGTTTCATTTAGATCAGAGAATCAGGTCTTTTAAAATTTAATTAAATTTATTACCTTAACAAATATTTTTGGCTAAGGATATTTTTAGGATAAGGATCTGAAGGTTATATAATATAATAAATAATATGTGTATTCTTAATTTAAATTTTAAACTAAAAAAGAATAATCTCCGTTTAAAAATAAACATTGATATATGATGTTCGAATTTGTGTTTAATGAAGTCGAGGGCAGTTTATTAGAAAAGTTTGAGGGAGTAAAAATGTTTTAGGTGTCTGGCTTCTGCTGATAATTTATTTCCGATGGTTTGAACGAAACAAACTTTATCGTCACGGGCTGGCGATGGCTGGCCGTAATCAATTTAGGGAAGCTTTTCACTTTTGTATATAATTTTACGTGATATTATAGAAAATATTTTTTATAGAATCTGTCAATGATGAGAAATTTTATTACATTATGTATAAAATACATTTTAATTAAAAAGTAGAGCTTATAAAAAATAATAATCTTTTATAATTAGATTAAAAAAGGAACATCCTGATTTTGATGAAAGTATGCAAATTTCTACATTTGCATATTACATGTAAAATTTAATCAAACTTTTCTTTACGTCTCTTTTGTTGTATTAACTTGTTATTAAATCTGAGTTAATTAGAATTTAATTAGTGAACCTAAAATGAAATATATTACAATAATTAATAGGGATTTTAATTACGAAGATATTAAAAAAAAATCACTAATATAAAAAATTATGTTAGATGGAAAAATCTTATTTATTTATCTTTTACCGTCATCTATTTTACCTTCACGTAGTCCTTATTACTTTTTGTATTACTTACTATACATTTTTGAAAGCTGTTTTACTTTTCAGCAATTTTAAATCAATAAATTAAGTTACACGTTTACCTTATCTAGACTTGTGACAACTTTCCTTGATTTTTCTAATTACTATTTGTTATTTTATTAACTGAATCTAAAAATATTTCTATTGGTATATTATCCACTTTAATAACCATAAAAAAGCAATTCAAAGAGCGCATTGAAAATTATTGCGAAAATATGAGCTAATTGTAAAATATCATCTATAGATAAAATGTCAGCAAGAAATATTGCCCATTAATAAAATTTATTATGCTTATACAAGAGGCACTCTTTTGTTTTTCAATATTAACTCTGTCCCTTTCTGTCATATTCTCTTTCCCTGTCTCGTCACAAAGAAGTGCTTTCGTACATCTGGAAAAATAATTATTAGACTGTTTATTGTAAATATATATTATATTGCTGATTTCATTTTTTTTTCAAAAAGTTTTTATCCAAATAAGTTTTTAACAGTCTAATAAAGGCACTTTGATTAGTTATATAAAATATGACTTTACAATTTCTGTATAAGTATAAAATCTGTAAAGATATAACATATAAGCTTTTTATTTGGAGCGACAGCGGGCGCCATGCCGCTGGCAAAAGCTGGTTTTGTAGTAAAATTATATTTGAATCGACAATACTTTTTACCCTAGTCAGATAGATATGCAATAGCAATCTGAACTGTTTGATGAAAACTTGATATCTTTATCATTTTCATTTCAAATTATACATTTTATGAGAACCATGTAATATTTTATAAATGCAACTAATTCCGTCTTGTTTTGTTCAATATAAAGATACAAGATAAGCAACTTCTTTTACGAAAATAATATATTTAATTCCTTAGAAATTCACGTGTTTTCTATGCATATTTTAAATTATTCCTTAAAATATAACTCATTTATTAAAAAACTCCATAATATGGATACTTCGTTTGTTTGTTTGTTTATTTGTGTAATGTCACAGAACATAACACAATAATATTATTAGCAATTATTAATCAGTTCGGTTTGTCTTCATTTGTTTCCATTTACAAATTTACATTTTATTATTTTCATACTAAATTAAAGTGGCGATAAATGAAAACAAGTGGAGGCAGATTGTCCGAAAGTAAAATCCAACTCTGAAGAATATTAGACATAAGGGAGACACTAGAGAGGGATTTTTATAACTTAACGTATTGGAAGCATAATACATTTAATACAGATAAAACATGGTAAACTAAAAGCTTTGCACTGTCGTTCCCTTAGTAATCGATCAGTCACTTATATTTTATGTGATTTATATTAGGCATAAAATAATCCATAGAAAATATACCCAAGAAATATTCTTTATAAAATATTTCTCTTCAAGGGTCATTGAACTACTTTTTTCGTTGTTATTTTTCTGTAAATTAAAAGTAGTGTAATATACTTATCCTTTTTACTATATAGTTTGCTAGTAGTACTGTTTAGAATGTACAAATGTACAGTAAAAAAAAAAACGTCCGTTTCACAAAATATTTAGGCTCTCTAGGAAAAATAAAATAAAATTAATGAACAAAAAAAATGGGTAAGTTAAAGTAAAATTTGTAATTATAAATGAAATATCAAATATATATTGTTACATTAATATATTAACAATAAGGAGCAATGCCAAGTTTGTAGAAGGTACTCAAAGTGGTGTTTAGTGATTGGCATTCATGATGTTAGCTCAGTACAAAGTTCATTTCAGTCTCGACCTTCCTCTATATAAGCAATAAACAACTGCCTCATCTTTGTTTGTCGGTAAACCCACATTACTTTTTATGTTTCTCTTTTAATCATCATAATAGCTCCACAATTACATACACAATTCCATTGAATAATTTAAATATTAAGAAAAAACAAAACCGATATCTACTTATTGCTCAGATTCGACTAGTTAAATAGCATTGAACTAATAATAAACATAAAATAACTCGTACTTTGAACTTATAATAAACATAATAATATTCGAAAATCCCTTTAGATATAATAATAATATTCAGATATTTTGTTATTTTTAAATAATATTGTTTTTAAAAAGCTTATAACCGATTTATTTAGCAACAGTTATATTGTTTCCTTTTCCATACCAAACTCCTTTCTTGCAAAAATCCCTAATTTAGTAGATTGATTGATGTTATAGCAAAATAATACATATTACTAAGACACACAATATGTTTCTATATTTATAGTTTGGAAATATATTATCATATACATTTCATTTAATATGATATAAATTTATATTACATTTAATTAATATTATCAATATTACAAACCCACGGGTTATGGTGAAGCCAAAATATAGCAAAGTCACGCCACACAAAAGGTATTTCAAGAATGTCACGATTCCCGTTTTACTTTATAATAGAATTCTGAAATTATATTTACGTTATTATTATTTTTCCACCGACATTTATGATTCTATTTATGTTGAAAAATAATGAGGAATTCATGGAATTTTAATTAATTGATGTATTTATTAAAGACTTTTTATAAGTCGACGCAGCTTTTAATCTACAATTTTTTTATTTTTATAGATATCTTATATTTTGATATATAAAAAGAGTCTACTTCATAAGATCTGAGAAAAATTCTTGTCTTTCTTCAAATTTTTATTTAATTTTTATGAATATTAAATGTAGTTTTATTGTTGTAGTTTTCATAGGATAAGTAGATACAATTTCTTTCAGATTCTATCGTTATAAGGACTAATACAAAGCAATCTTTATTGAAGGCAATAAATATAGACACCGTTTGCTTACAAATAGCTATTTCTCACATTCCAATATGAACCCTAATACCACTTGTTAAAGCAATGTTTTGACTGGATAGATAAATTTATTTTACGAGATTTCCTACCCTTCTCAGTGTCAGCATTGAGTAAATAGATTTTATATAAATGATTCAAGTGTTTGCATTCTAGTATATCAGTGGAAATATTTATTATTCTAGTTTATTACACAATAACAATTCTAATTTAGGGAAACAGAACTTTGATTCTACACATAATAGGATATGCATACATTATGAAATCGCTGAGTTGGCTGCAAACAAAAATAACGCTGTTAAATTGTGTTAGCATTTCTGTTTGGTTGATGCCATGATACAATTATGTATCTGGTAGGTAACCTCTCATGACAGTTCCGTCAAAAACGTCATTTAACAGTAAATACTAAATAACATTCCATAATTAATTGCGTAGGAGGCGCTACTGTTGAAACTTATGAACTAAAACATGTAAATGCCAATGTATTTACCATTTAAATTATTATAAATAAATATGACTAACAATACATATACAGATTGTCAGCAAATTGGCTAATTTTTATTGAACAAAGCTCATATAGTTGGCTTCAGTGCGATATCCTTGATGCTTCTTCTTCTGAACGACTATACCGATTATCATCGGGTTTTTTTTATAGCAGTATTATCATCGTTAGTTTAGTAACAATAAATCAGCGATTGGTGATCTGATCTGGTGAATGTACGAATAAAATCAATGAATCTGCTCTCAACTCAATGACTTCTAACCTAGTAATAAATATATTTTACATAAGGACCTTAAATATAATTGACTTCAAGTAAAAGAGTTTTGTTTATTCATTCTACAAATACGTTTTAGTTTTTTTCTATTTAATTAACCCTTTATAAATTTATTCATTTTCATCACGTTTTAAAATATAAACCTTTCGATACCTTAGACAATTATATATTTTTTAGTATTCCCTATAGAATATATTCAATTCTAAAGGATATGATAAATTACAAGTAATATGTGAACCCTTATGTTGAGGGGCTTTCAGGACAGACGGACGTGTAATGGCTGCAATAAATCACTGGTTATATTTCGACCAACTTGATACATTTAATTAACTACAGCACCAATTTCAATTGCGATTAAAGTGAATTGAAATATCCATTATTAATTATAAGTTTTTAAATAAATATGTAGAAATTCTCTCATACTGTAATTAATTAAATTGGTTTTCGTTATAAATAATTTGAATTATACGGTATTTTAGTACCTATTTATTATTGTTTAACGAAGTGTAATGTCAATCAAAGCTTTTTCGTTAAGCTTTTGACCTCTAAACTATAAATTACATTTCTGCTTCGTTTGTTTTAAAGTACTAATAGTCTCAACATCAGTAATTACTTGAGGTATGTGGTAACTAAATGTTAATCAATATTTAAAATAATATGGAGTTTTTGTGTAAAAATATAGGGTTTGTACATAAAAAGTATATAAATAGAAATAAAACTTTGTGTAGATAAACATAATCAATCTATAGATTACACTCGAATGTTGCAAGTCAAACTGACGGACGGTGAGCTTGTACTATATTAAAATATTTATATTGTACTATTAGTATGTCATCACCTTGACAGTATTCTTAACAATAAGTTTATTGAAAAGCGGTTTTAAAAATCCTTTATTAAATATTTAAATATTTCAGTTAAATATTTCAAACTATGTAGTTCGCAAAAACAATTATGTTAAAATGATCTCCTGTCATATCATGTTACAATTAAATTATTGTTTCCATTTTATATAACTAATATAAAATAGAAACAATAATTTATTTTATCATGAAACCATTTTAAAAACTTATATACCTATAAATCAAAAAGATAGGCTCATTTTTGAGTTTAATGACAGAAAGTCTAAAGTGAAATAAAGGTAATAAATAAAGGAGAATGATAATTAATTAAATGAGTTAAGTAAACTCAGGGGATAACATAAACGTTCAAAACAAAATATTAATCCTGCAGTGTTCGATCGATCGATTGAAAATGAAAACATTGAAGTCTGGCCTTTAATATGCTTCTCCAGGGATTTAAGCTTAGTAGTAGTAGTAGTCTGACTTATTTTTAAAATGGAATAGTTAAAAAAAACACTCTAAAAAGATACAGGCTAACGTTAATGGATACAATTTGAGAATATTAGGATATCAAATGGAACACAAAAACTCACTTAATACCATACTACCCCAAACCTCATTTAGTCTGTTATTTTGATATAGTTTAGATACATTTGTATGTAATGTATCAATTACATTGTAAAAATATTCCTAGTATATTTGGCTATTTTGGTTGAATAACTATGTAATAATAAATACCTTTTGTAGAATGATTTGTGAGTTGGAAGCAAAACCGTGTAATATTAATAACATACTCTGACTAAAAGCTTTGTACTGTTATTCAAATATAAGAAAAATATTAATAGTAATCGATTGCACATCATTTTAACTTCCTTTACACTCACACACGTTAAGTAAGATGATTAAAATGTATATAATATGTATATATTTACATATTACAAGTCACGTCTTTAGAAAGGAAAATAAACAAAGCTTTATTGAAATTATAAATATTTACACTCTTTGATTAAGAATTACGTATTGTACCAATCGAATATCAGCTTTAATTAAATGTGTAATGGTATTAAGTTTATTTCAAGATAATTCATGTGATGAAACTACGTCACCTTTTTAAGCATTAACATAGAGTCAATATATTTTTATATATTGCTTCAAGTGTTTATTTTCTTAATTCTATTTTTTATATTAAGATTGTTGAGGTTGATTAGTTGTTGAACTTTAACCATAATATATATTATATTACATTTTCACATATATTATACACAAATAGAACTCATATGTATATGTTACATTATATATGATAAAAATATAAGAGATAAATCATATAAAGTAAAAATACTTTTATATTTATTTAGTTTAAGAACGAAATTTTAATTGCTTTCAAATCTGATTTGGTATTACTTTTACAGGTCGTTATGGCATATTATAAATAATTTTACAATGTTTTATTTATACATGAAAATGGACGACGGAAAAACAAAATAACACAAATGATGCGAATCGAAAATGCGAGTAATATATACGCCGGGTTATTTGCATAACTTAAAGTATTTCAGATAGCCATAGAATAAATAATGAACGTAAAAAATGATTAAGTTAACAAGTTATATATATATATATACACATAGCCTATCAACTAAAGATCACCTATCACTTTATTACAGGGTTTACGAATATAACATTTGTTAGATAGTTCTTGGTTTTTTCAATAGGGTTAAAAAGGGGGTTTTATTTTGTATGGTTTACTTAGTTTTGTTACGAAATATATTACTAAAATAGTTGTTGTATACTGATATAAGCATTCAAACACTGGTTTAGTGTTTAGTAAGCCCTGACTGTTGATTCAACGATCTTAAGTTGATTCCCACACGGTAATATTTTTGTGTCATCTACAGATTGTAGCTTTGAGTGTGAATATACTCTATTGTCCTCTAGTTATAAAATGATTTTATAATGACACGATTATTATTTCCTATAGTACGGGAGTTACATACGTATATATTTTTAAAAACTTCCCCACATAGTCATAATTTTGTCACAGTTTGGGAAAATTTATTGACTTTTTCCAAGGTAATTTTTCTACCAATAAATCAAAAATAAAAACAAAGAAAGATTTCTAAACCAGACTAAAATCAGACTGATGGACCTTTGTCTCCGCATGTGGGTTGAGCTGTCATCACCAGATGCTCGATCCCATTATGTCCGTTATATATGCAAGAGCTGGAATAGCATAGATGATAGTGTGTAGTGTGCAAAAGCCCTTATGTTTTGATTTATAACAACATAAATACTTTTATCATTTTAAGTAACCTATTAACAAATTATTCAAAACTAAAGTTCAAAAATAATAAACGTTAGAATGAATAATAAATTTTATATTTATTTAACTAAGAAGATTTATCTTTTTATTGCTGAAATATTTTTTTATATTAACATTTTCTGGCGGCGAAGTTTGAAGTGTGAAGTGAGGCCTTCATGCCCAATACATTTTCCAATTATACACTTTTTTCATCTACAAAGAATTTTACACAATGTTTCTCAAACTGTAGTAGCTTTTTGTACGTCATTAAGCTTTTGATTTTAAAATTGCTTGAATACTTTCATTTCTTCCTTCACGTCTTGATATTAAAAATGAAAGCTAATAATATTCAAAGAATTTATGCCATTACTTTTGGTTTGATAAAGCATAAACATGTAATAGGATATATATTTTTCTACCTTTCAACTTCAAATAATAAATCAATGTTAAAACAATACAATATTAAAACAATAAACGTAAAAATATCCAGACGCTAGAGCACAATTTGTTCCTGAAAAGTAATTTATCCCGACAGCTGAAAGAAGCAAACATCATTTGTATTGAGTCTACAAACCGGTTGAGAATAAACTCCTTAAATGAAAGGAAGAATTTACCTTAGTACGTTAAAATAACGAAGAATAATAAAAACCAATAAATGCGGTTTTTGTTTAAGAACTTTGGAACGCCTGTGGCATCGTTGTGATCAGCATCCCAATTGTTTTAGTCAATTCCGGGTCTCTGTAGCCTCAGGACGTATAATAAAATAAAAAAAAGAATTGGGACTTACACCGCAATATGTAATATACATTTTTCATTTAAACACGTAGGTTACATAAAAGAAAATATTTTATAAATTAGAGTTTTTTGTTTTCAGTTGTCCTTTGTTATGCTATTAATATGTTAATAGAAATACTTTTAACAATTATGTTCTATAATTTTACTAAATTATAAGTAGTTGTTACTTAGCAAAAATAATAAAATGAAGATAGTAAGGTTACAGTCTTATGTCAGCAGGCAATCGAATTATTATGCTTTGCAGTAGTATTCATTAAATTCGATATCCATGACATTGGTATATGATTGTACTAAAATATTAACGTACACGGAGTTAAAGAGCGGCTCACCAAAATTATTGTAAACACGTGAGCATCAGTATGTATCAGGCGGGACCAGATAAGAAACCAACAAATAAACCTTCAGCCATTACTATATTTTACAACTTATTTAATAAACAAACAAAAAGTAAAAATCAGTTTAAAAATAAAACATTTTAGATTAAGAAATTTTATGTTACACAAAAACCTGATATAAGAATTATGCTTATAATATTACAAAATGTTAGAGCCTTTTCAATTATTAATTAATGCGATAAAATGATTCATTAATTAACAAAATTTAACGAGTCACGTCGCCTAAAACAATAATATGTATACTTTTAGAATGTCGTTGTCATAATAGACCTTTCTCGTAACTTAATAATGTGGAGAATGTAAATGGCTTAATTATTAAAGTATGAATGTTATGCTCTGTAATATTCAAATTATTTAAAGATTAAAACGTTAATTCTAGTACTTATAATTTGAAGAAATATTCAAGTTGAGATAGATAATATTTATGCTTTCTTTGTAGAAATGTTTTATTTTTAGTAAATATGTATGTTTAAAATATTTGGGATATCTTATAGACTTCTTAGTTATATAAACATAGCTCTGGTTAGTGATATTTATATAAAGAAAGTCCATCTTTTAGGCTAATTAAAACCTTTCAAATGTTTAATTAACAGCAACAAAGCACCTCTTTTGGTTAACTTGGCACCAGCAGTGAATGGCTATGATAAAACCGGCATGTTCTTTTGAACATCAACATTTTCAAATATTCGCCTGAATGAAAATGAAATTAATAATAAAATACTAATTCTTAAAAAAAAAATATATTAAATTTAAAGACGATTTTATTCATTTTTTTCATATAAAAATATTCTGTGGCAATCAAAAATTTTAATTTAACGTTGCTGTCTGCTACTAAGGATTATCGACAGTTTTTGTTTAATAATAATACTTTATTAATGATATCTTCACATATAATAGACAAGTACAATTTTCATTATCTAACAAGAACAAAAACAGCAAACATATATAATGTAACTATAATGTATAATGATTATTTGGTTCAATAAATTTTGATAATGAAGGGTATACGTGAACCTAGACGACTCAATGGCAACCCACGTCTCATCGGTTCTGTTTATTATTGGTCGGATTTGATTTGTTTGACCTGAAACGTGTTAATCCGATTACGAGACAGGGTGATGGTAAATCATATTAATTGATAGATACAATCAAGGACTTACGCTGTTGGGAACTGATCGGGTTTTCTTCATAGATTTTTCCATTTAGATCTTTATATATAAGATATAAGATCTATTATATATATATATATATATATATTTATATTTATATAAGATCTATATATATATACAAGTGTAATGTGCATTTTGATATTGTAATGTCAAAAAATTAGAACGTTGTAATTTTTTTTAAAATTATTTCTTAACTAATTGAGCTTATAGTTTCCGAAATATCTTTTTATATTTGTTAATAAATATTCAAAATAAAGATTGTCTTAATATTTTTTACTTTATATAAATATGTGTCGAAAAGTCATAACCAATCGACTAATATATTTTTATGACTTTTGAAAAATAAAGAATGACTTTTTCGTATTATATTTATTATATATAAGTATATAGGTGAACTTTCATCATTATATATAATAAATATATATAATGATGAAAGTTCACCTAAAACCTTCATTTATAAAATGTGACACAAATAGTTGATTCACACAGTATCAAATATTTACAAATAAATTAATACTCATATATATATTGTAATACAAAAACAAACAGATGTATCAAAGGATAACCATCAGTCAAACAAATTACGGGATAAAATGGATCTTCCGTTCCGCTCAGTTGCCATTCTTCCTCTTGAGAGGAGACAGCGTAATCCCGCAACTTATTTTACGAACAATCATTAATAAGTAACAAATTGCTTAAGATATTATTTTATGGATTATATAAAACGGTATTACATTTATTTTTATATATATTATTTTTATATTTTATCAAAAAACATATAGAAAAAATAAAGTTTGGAAAGACTAACAAAAATATATTTTTATGAATTAACTAATATGTTTGCTATAATAGATATATAATAAAAGAGCCACAAGCCTAAATCTGTACTCTATGATTTTAAAAGATTTAAACATAAACAAAACTTCTAAACAATAGTATTTTACATATATTAATTGTATATTAGATAGATGGATTATTATTTTCGGAGGTCGAACAAAAAGCCAAATGAAAATATAGCTGACAACAAATGATATAGTTAATTTATAAAAAGGGCCAATAAAATGTAGTGTATATTTAAGATATAATTTTGACCTACAAATTAATCGATTTTATTATGGTTATATCTTTTCATAATCGGGCCAATTATTTCGCCCAGACGGGTAATTGTCGTAAAAGGAAAAGTCAATTACAGAGTAGAATGTAAATTTAAGTTCAAAGATTTTTATTGTAATAAACTCAATGGTTTTCATTTCTTATGTAACATTCAAACTAATTGTTTTATTTAATATTTATATTGTATTAAGGACCAGTCACGTTTCAAATTACCGGAGTGTTTGCTTTGAGGGAATGTTTGGTATTTCTTTAAGATTTATCTACAACAAAATAATAAGAATCATTTGGTTTCAAATTATTTTTATTAGCACATATTATTTAATAAAAGCTTGTTTTTAAACGTACTTAAACATAATATTGTCAAAATGTTATTAGTAATACTGTCGGTAAAGTATGCATTAATTATGAACGTTTTCAAGCACTTGATAAAGTTTATCTGTTAAATGAGGTATTATAGGACAAGAGCTGTGGGCGTCAGAATCGATATCTCTATGAGCAAGTAACATGGTAAATTGCAATAAAAGTTTGATAAGGTAGAACAATTAGGGTAAAGTACTTCTAGGAAATAATCATTATTTTGATATCCATGAACGCTTTTAAACTAATAGTGTAATATGAATTGGTATTCACGAGGCGCTACATGACTTATTTCGAAAATATTTTAATGGTTTTACTAATTAATTTGATTCAAAGCTTAATTTTACTTTTGGTTTATTTCAATAAATGTTTCAAAAACGGACAAGTATGTTTTTAATATTTTAAAATTTCTATATAATAATAATTTTAAAAAATGTAGCTTAACGGAGAAAGGTAGGTACATAAACTATGTTATTTGCGTATTTTATTTGCTTATGCCTTAGAAGAGGTCTACTCCGGCATCTACTCCAGCAGGAAACTAGTGCAGTCCTTAACAATGCTCAATTACACAGGATCGAAAATACCCAGATCCCAACCCAATACCCTCTAATTAGTACACACCTAGGAAGACAGGATAGCATTGTCTAACGAGGATTATGGATCAGGTGAAGGGTCGGGTATCTTACCCATACACAAATCGGCTCCGTTTTTATAATCAACACCAGGAGTAAGATACAACTGCACGACAGCGTTCCCCACGCGGTTGTAGCAGTGTCGCGTCATACCGAGAGCTGTGTGTATTTTACTGACAGCGAGGACGACGCGACGGGCAGACTCATCAGGCGAGCGATGAAGGCTACACAATATAACATCATAGAATATAATACCAAGATGGCTATAAAAGACAGAAACTTTGCTATCGTAGAAACCTTGCTCGTGATGAGTGAAAAAAAATAAAAATAACTGCAAATAGTAATTGCTGTGCATGGACTTACCTTACTAATATAGTTTTTTAAGATACCTGTACTAATAGTCTCCTTTTTGAGTATGTTATCTCAAAATTTAACAATTAATCTGTCAAATATAAACTAAATGCGAAAAGTGCACGGGCGACGTGTCCATGGATAAAAGTAAAAATTAATAAAAAAATAAAAAAAAACTATGTTATTTCACTAAAACATCAAGTCTGTATCTGAATAGCCAATAAAAAATAACCAACTCAGAAATAGGATATTCCAGTTAACAAATTAATGGTTTGCAAAGCCCTATAAGAATTGGTTCTAAAGTTCAGGAAACGGCTCTGAAATAATTCAAACAAAGGGCTTTGGAAGTTTACTATGCTTTAAGAAAGACTGGTATTGTAAGCAAGTTTAAGGTGTGTTCTGATAGACTGGATTTATTTTCTTGGTTTACTACTTTGTCTAGAATAATATGTTATATTTTTCACATTTATACCTTGGTACCTATTTTTCTCTTTTGGTACAAACCAGTATGAAATTTCGTATATTTGTACTGGCACATTTCCAAAAACTGCTTTACTGCATATGGACTATGTCAATGGTTTCCTCTACATGTTAGTTAGGTAAATATTACATAATAACCAGCGAATCTGGCATAAAATCGATGTTTTCAAAATAACAATATTCGTCAATTTCAATCCATTATTATGTATATAAAAATACTTATAACAATTGAAAAAAATTAAGACAATCATGTTTTAAAAATGGTAAATCTTTGTAAATATTTTAAGCCAATTAATTAACTCTAGTGGTAAATAAAGCCGGTCTTTATGGAAATACCCTTGAGAGCTATTTCACGGCTCGCAGCATGATCCTCATTTGCAAACTGATTGAGAGTTGTTTGCATCTGGTTTGATTGCTATTGAGCTATCTTTGAGTTCACAAAAGCTCAGGTTTCTTGAGATATTAAGGAAAAGGTTTATACTATTGTATTTTATTTAAATTGCTCTAAAAATGAATACAACTTTAATTGTTAACATTATTAAGTGACTCATAAAAATATCTTAATTATAATAAAACCACATACACCAACTTTACTTAGGTATATATTTGTTCAAATATAATATTTTAAAAAATATTACTCCATCAGACTATTATTTGAGTTAACTAAAGAAGTGTAAGCATGTAAAGTTAAATTAATAACTGTGTTAAGATTATAATAAGAAGAATCCTCAATATTCCTATGTTATCCATATTTTGTTGAAGAAGAAATGATCAATTAATTAAGAGATTATTTGGTTAAGGCATGAAGTTAAGGGATGTCGGAGATTTCGTATACCTTGAAGCTGTCATTTGCATATTGGCTTCTAAAGCTATTTACACGCTTGGCATGCCATTCCTATGACACCAAGGTATTCATGCCAATCGTAGCATACCGTAGCGTCTAGTTCTACGACCGTAGAATGTTAGACTATAATTTAACAGTTATTCGATTCATATTCTTTTCACACATTGTACCTTGTGTTAAATGAAAACAAATTATTATTATATTATCTATTAGATTGGTAATAATAATATTATAAATTATTATTCTACATTTAAATTATACAATATATAATTATATAATTATACAATACATAATTGTTGAATATTATGAACATATTATTATGAATACTCTTAAAATAATTGAATCGAATTATTTATAAAAACTACGAAATAAAAATAATTGATGGCTTTTTAATGCAATTATTTCCTAATTATTATTTTATAATTTATTAAATCTTTTATTTTAATTGATTCAAATGGATGTTTTCGTTTTCAAATCAAACAAATGAACTGTTATTTAAAAAGTAATTAGGGTTAGAACAGCACATTAAAATACAGTATATTATTATTATACTGAAATTTGTTATGCTAAATATGAAGTTTTTCTATTAAATTACCATTATTTAGAGGATTATTATTTAGAGACATCACCTAACTGCCAATATTCCAATAATTATTATTTATTTCGACAAAATGTACGTATGTGAATGCGTTCACAATCTTTTAGTGGAGACTCCCTCCTTTGTCGTATATTTTTTCTAATTCCACAAATGTGTTCTCTTAAAACCTTTCGAACTATAGATAAAAAAATGACTATATAATTGGCAGCTTCAATGCCTAGCATGAAGTGGAAGAAAAAATATTAGACAATCGGAGATAGCAGGCAAAGAAAGATTGGTATTCGATTTTAGGTTTTAGCTTTAATGTTTTAAGAGTCTATTTCTATTTCAGTGGCTAAGTATCAATGCTCTTATAGGGACTCTGAGTAGTTGACCTTATTGATGCTAATTATAATAATAACATTAAACAGTCGTTTTGAAGTTATTTATTAAACACTTTCATTTTGTAGCTTTTTGTTTTTATTCTACCTATTCATATTGTCCAATTTGTAAAAGTAATAGTCGGAGCTTATTCAAATAAATGAGAAGATATTACTACTGAGATGATGATACTTGTCTAAAGAGAAAGTAATTTGCCAGAAATAAAAAATAAGATACAATGTAACCTTGAATTTCGTATTCCACGTAAAATTATTTAATAAAAATCTGTGAACTAATAAAAGCTGATTGTAGCCCAAGGATTCGTAAGTAATAAATTAAATCCATTAGAATTTATATAATAAGAAAATATTTTTACTTTCAAGCAATTATAATTAAACCATCGACGTATTGTATATATAAAATAATAAATCAGAATAATATTTTACAAAAACAATGTATATGTATAAACATTACTCTCGAATCAATATATCTTTCTTCAAGTAAACAAAAGAATATTAAATTTCATCTTTTGTATTGTTGCTTCAAAGTTACTTGAGTTTCTTATGTTTCTAGAGGATAACAAACGATCTCGAATTGTTTGATATCAAATACTTCAAAACTATGGATTTATATTTGTACAGTAAAGGGTGCTTTCGGATATTTATATAAATATTATAAGCAATTCTTAGTCTCTCCTAAATTATTTTTTCAAGACCATCGATATCAATTTGATTTATTTTACTATAAATATTTATAGTTACTTGGTTTTTATTTTTAACAAGGACTTGATTTATGAACAAATGATTATTTCAAACCATCATTGCTTTTTGTAATTTCGTATTACTTAAAAATAATCTTCCTTTCTTTTTCCTGCTTTCCTAAATTAAAATGTTAATTTGAGAACACTTCCATGTTTGAGAATGTCTTTATCCCTGTCATTGTTTTTCCCAGAAAAATATTCAAATACCCAGAAAAAATAAAGACATCATCTTCTTATTAAAATTTTGATTTTTTTAAATTGTTCTCACTACTATACATTACATTAAATAATGATAATTGAAATTGAATACTTTTATAATTGAATTTTTTTATAATTTAATTGAAATAGTGTAATTAATATGATACATAGATAGATTTTAAATGACATAGAATAAAAAATTCAGTAAAACGGACAGGACCTGATCTATCGTTCTGTGGGATACTGTTTCGTCCCTACTGTATCTAAGGACACGTGGATCGGTAAAATAAGTATTCTATGTATAATTGGAACGAGGCGGCATATTTAAATATGTGTACAGGTTAAGAATTTTTTAACAAGCATATATCTATACATGTACGGAGACGGTTTACGCATAACCTTTTAAAAAGAAGTGATGCAATGTATTATCATTTAGTGTTTAAATACATCATAATAGACAGCACAAAATGTTTTTTATGAACCCCTATTTCTTAACGATCGTTGTAAAAGTAGATACAATGCACTCATTATGTGTGAAAAAAAGGTAGGTTGCAGATTTAGTTATCTGTTCAATGACATGGTGATCGGGTTAACCTTTGAAAAAAAGTGATATAATGCATTGTCATTTAGATATATACAAAATATAAAACTTTTTATATAAACCTATATTTTCCTAATTGCTTGTTGGTTGCTCAGACCAACATCCATTTTATATACGAGTAAATTATCAATATTAAGATAATATTTACATTACACACAGGATAATACACTATCACGAAAATGCTTGTAGTAACTTATATCCCAGTCTTAATGTCCGTTCAGATTACTATGAATTGTTTGTGGGCACAAACTGTACCAGTCAGATAAAGAGTCTCATTTTAAATCTAGTTTTATTAAATGTTACAATCATAAAAAAATGTGTCCATATAATAACTTTAAATCTGATTACTCTCAAACAAAAAAAAAATATATTTGGTATTAAGTAAATATCTTTTTATTTAAGACAAATAATAATACCTTTAAAAAAGTTATAAGTATACTAATAGATGTTAAGAATGAAGTTTTAAGCTATAAATCTTTAAACGTTTTATATGGAAACCATAGCGTTCTAAAAATATTGTTGTTAATTCTTAGAGTAGTTTGTTTGTTGTTCTTAAGTAGTAGTCGTTTTAATTTACTCATAACACTGAAACCGGTCTTTTGTTTTTAAAGTTGCTTTTTTTGTCGCTCGTGGCACATATTTGTAATTTCTCTTTTCTATTTCTCTTTTTAAGTAGTTCTTCTTCGTTTATTTTGGAGTGCCATAAAGTATATTATCTATCTAGGTATCTATGTATTTTTGTATATATATATATATATATATATATATATATATATATATATATATATATATATATATATATATATATATATATATATATATAATATCGCTTTCAAACATAGTATTGCTAAGTTACGTAATATTTAGACAAACAACCTTTAACACAAACACTGACATAAGTTCGCCAACACAAACTCATTGTAACTTCAAAGTTATAAACCACTTACCCAATTAAGTAAGATATATGTTTAGGCAGCTTGAAAGACCAACGAATGGTCTTTTTACGACTTTTCAATACAATACAATACAAATTGAAGACTTTATTTTAGATCCTTAATAATTTGGTGGAGTAACTTTTGTCAGCTATAATGTAAATATAATAACCGAGTGTTATTTAAATGGGAATCAAATTTCGACTAAATTAAGTTGTAGGCCAGTAACCGTCTTGGGACCTATATCTTAATTAACTGAGAATCTCTGGCATATTGCCCTTGCATCTAAATTGTATTATCGCTATGTTTAGTTTTAATGAATAAAAGTTTTTATAAATTTGATAATTTTCTTTATACTTTGTCATTTTAAGGACTTCAATGACAAATGATGAATTTGTTATTTTTTTCTAATAAAGAAACAAAAATTTTGAACTATAAAACTCTTTCAATAATCTTGTATAAGCATATAGACCTATGTAATCACACTTCAAGTCCCAACCTGACCCGCTATCAAGCCTCGTTTGTTTGAATAATCTGAATTCGTTTGATTGGAACTATGTAATTTTGAGAGTGGACACTTCTTAATTAAAATTGTATCCTTTAAATTTCTGTATCGATTATATAAGACTCCGATTTACATTTTTAGAATGCTTGGTACTTTAAGATTATTAAAGAAAATCGCTATTCTCCTATTGATTAGTCTTTTGAATGCTTTTGTATCATATTCAACATATCATTTATAATAAATTATATTCATACATTCACTTGCTTCAATATTATAGCTTAACCAACCGTCTATTGTTTCTGTTTAAAATGATTAATTGTTGTTACAGGAAAGCAGCGGTTGGCGGAAGTGCAGCATGCCGCGCGGCAGCGCTATCATGCTGGCGCTAGCGGTGATTCTACTCGCAGACCAGTGTTCTTATGCCTCGTATATCGATCCAGGTATAGAAAGTCTAAATTTTAAACGACCTATGTGTGATATTTTTATATATAAAAAAATAATATATCGAATGAATCAAGGTTAACACTTTCAAGGATTCGATAAATTACATTGTTTTTATAGGAGATGAAGATATTGAGATAAACGGCCCTGATTACGATGAAGATCCTTCCGATTTACAAATCCTACAAGATGTTGGCAAGTAAGTCTTCATCGATGTGTTAGTTATATTTATATCGCGTAGCGTAGTAATTATAACTTTAAATTGAAATTGTTCTTCTCTTTGACAGCTCATTAAATAGACCATTAACATCATCAATACCACATCTATATATCGAGCCAAGTATAGTATAGTATACAAAATGTAATAGGAAGGTTCCATTTACAAAGAATTCATTGTCATTTTCATTAATGAATGTCATTATCACAAAAAAAATAATTGGCTACATTTGTTGTCCTGTGAATTATCAAACACGGACAGAAACTTAGGCTAGTATTCGATGATGTGGTTTCAGACGATCGTCGCTGATCTACGTTTTCAGGCGTGCGTGTATTCGGCGAGGAGGTAACTGCGACCACCGCCCTGGGGATTGTTGCCACTCGTCGTCATGTCGCTGCAACATCTGGGGGTCCAACTGTCGCTGTCAGCGCATGGGACTCTTTCAGAAATGGGGCTGAGCAAACGTCTTCGTTCCCTGCGGATTCACCATCTACCGCCCAAATGACCATCGCATTTATACTGGACCCGTTGCGTTAAGCTTTACTTATTATATTCCCATATTTTATATCTTGAAAAAGTTTTATTAAAAACAGGGACATAGATCTTATTTGGAAATATTTTTGGACCATTTTTGCTAAATTTTGGCTAAAATGTTAGGTTCGATTTGCTCTTTTTGCTATGATTTTGTCTGATTGCGCCGAGTGTCCGCTTACATGGTTGGGCAATCACCCAGCCTTATTGCCCAATCAGTACGCTTTGACATTAAGCTCGGCCAATTAGAAACTAGAAATTGCATCATGCTGCGGGTTCTTTGCCATTTCATTTATGTTACATTTTATTTTCATCAATGAACCCTAAGACACGATGCAGTCTTATTCTATCGCAATGTATGTATGTAGAGTTAAATAAGCTAAAAGTAGATGCTGTAGCTAATTGATGGTAAACTTATGTCAATAGGAGGTAGCAAGTATTAATGAATAGAAAAATATTAATGTAACTTTTAAAATAAATGTTCTAGTCATTTAAGAGACTAACGGTAAAGAGAAACTTGGTGAAAGACGCTATTATAAGCCTTTATATGAAGTAGCGCCACTTATTTGCGATTGGCAATTTAGTATTTTAAAATACTTATTAATGTGTCAAATATATTTCTTATATAATAAATAAAACGAATCTTTAATATTCTATGCATCTCTCGAACTGGGGTATATGGTATTGCAGCCTAGCAGTATCATCTATATGTTGTTTCTTATTTATATGATCCTGATAAGGGAAATTAATTGTACTATTACTGTATTGGAATATGGAAAATGATATATTGTATTAATAAATGTTTATGGAAGATATTTGTTGGTATTTTTAGCCTTTATTCTAGTGCTTTTTTGTTTTTTTTATAATGTCATTAACAAATTAAATATATTATTCGTAATAACATTTTATAAAATATATACCAATATCCACAAACTGTTGACAAACTTGATAGGCTAAATCTTAAAAAAAAAATAAGTAGTAAACTTTTTGGAAAAAGATACCTTTTAAAAATAGTTTTGTGAAAAAATATATAATACTAAACCGTGTACATGTTATGAGGTGTTTATATTTGGTTTATCTTCCACTAACATGAAGTATTAAAATTATTCATATTTGACATATTTAATGTCTTCATCTTCAAAGTATTCAGTAATCTAAGTAGATTATTGATAATCAGATGATTATCTGGTGTAGTAAGCATACAAACATAAATCTAACATAATACTCTATGTTTTAAGCATATTAAAAGATTAAGAATAAATTAAGAAGCTTAACAAGGTATGAACTGTCAGCCTTCTAATATTTATAGAACCTACATCGATTTGCCGCGGCCATTGAAATTAAAAAAAGTGCTTGGCCTTGTTTGAATATTTGATAGATCAAGGTGTTTTTTTCTATTTTCTTATAACCTTTTTGGGAAATAATACAGGAAGATACACCGCTCAAAGTATATCCATCTTTCTGAAGAATGTTTCTTTGATGCCAGCTCGTGAATACTGATTCTTCGCATATCATCGCATCACTGAATGGGGAAATGGATTATGGAGTATGAGGTAGTATTATTATGATTTTGCTTTTGGGTTTTTCGAAGTCACCTGAACTAATCCAGTTATAGGAATCAAATCAGCTTATGATACCCATTATGTATCCAATATACTTTAGGTATAAGTAATCGTTATATTCTCAGATAGCCCTGCAAATTGTACTGTATAAATTTCAATGCTAAAATTAATTATGAATTTAGTATTAATAAAAACCGTTCCTCAAATCCTAGCAAGATATTTTATAGTGAAAATAACGAGTGTTCTCTACTTAATATGCAAGACACTGAGCCACATATATTATAGGAGCTATAAAAGTTTATTGTTTACGGGCTCTTTCATTTAACCTAGCAATGACCTACATATGATAAAGCCTTTTTGTTTGGGTTAAGATTAACTAAAAACTGAATAGAACAAACTTAGGTAGACATAACAATAAATATAGTAACAAAAAAAGTCTAAATTTTATATACCCTTCAACTCAACGTAAACACTATCCTATTCATGAATTCTGCAAAAAAACTTTAGAAGTATGGTAATGATATAAGCATTGCTTTGAAATGCTGATAAAAATGTCTTCTGTATAAACATTAATAAACTTTGGAGGTTAATTAATTAATTATGGCCATTTTTTTTGTGGAATGGAATAAATGGAATATTGAATATTAAATATTGGAATATTGAATATTGGAATATTGAATTTATTTTTGATCCAATCAAATGTCAGTTAAAATTTCGGTTACAAGATCTGGTATATAATTATTACAAGACAAATCTTTTATTGAACATCTGCTCGATCTAAACGTTACATAATAGACTGCCTCTTCAACATCAGTGCTGCCACTTGTTCATATTTGTAAAGTTATTATTATATAATTAACAATATCATGCTGAAATTGCTGTATTTATATTAAAATTGGCGAGAATGATAATATAGAATTTAGTATTTTTGCTACCTAAAATACCATATATTTATTTTCTGCAGTGTTTTATATCTTATTGCTTATTATATAAAACATAATAAAATATTAGCTTGTAATATCTTTTGAAACAATATCAAGATAGGATAAAAACTATAAATAGAATAATAATAATCTTCTAAGGAATGAATTATTTATTACAAGCGTTAATTATTTTACAGGAAAACTTTTTGAATATAAAAGTTTGAACGGATTTAAACTGATTTATTTTAATACAAATTTTACGCGGATATTGTTTTAAATAAATAGAGTATTTAATCTAAATTCGATGAACAATAATGTAGTCAAGTTATGAAGAAAATTTTGTTAGTATTTATGGATTGATTGGCGGAGTTGTGATCGAGTATTAATAAGTTATCCGAGAGAAAAGACGCATGTAAAAACAAGTGTTTTATAAATGACAATAAATATCTCTGAAGATATAAATCTCATAGATACCTTTTTATAATCATTTTATGTATATTTTATAGATTGCCGAAATAATTGCAATAGCAATGTTATTTATTTTTCCTACACAGTTTCTGATGAACCAATAATTAAAACAAAGTAACAACTAAAATAATATCAGCTAGTAGATAAAATATTTTTTCCAAAATTCTGTATTCTTCGTTTCCAAAATTCTATATTCATTATTCTTCGTTGCTTTCACTTGGATAAAAATTGTAAAACCTTAAAGGTTTTCTTTTTATATTATTTTAGAATAAAATTTGGAATCGGCTTGTGTAAAGAAACCTAGTAGTTAAGGCAGAAATGAGACTTAAAACTTTCCAAATTCAAAATTAACTTCTGTCTTTTAAACGATAAACATGATTTAAGTTCTAATCAAAGGTTAGTTAATAATTAATACCTTGTATGTTGTTGTCGTAAGTTTGAACACCAGTTGTGTGTTGTAACATCACATAGTTCAGTCGTTAATGAACGCAAGTACTGGAGCTCTTGTAATAAGAGATATTTATTACTAGTCCTACTTTTTATTATTAAATATACTGTTACGTACGTCATTGCGTTTTTTTATGCAACTAGCAGAGATATTTCTTGAATTCATTGCTATAAAACACAATACCGATATATAAATATATATATGATTAATATCACATGTTTTTGTATTTATTCACATTATAATTAATAATATTTTAAAACCTTGTTGCAAAGTTACGTTGTATTTCAAAGATTCTATATATTTTTGTAAATAATGTATTACAAGTTTACCTTCTTTTATGCAAATTATAACTAAAATTCTCATTCCAGTCTACATATTTTTGGGTATTCAATTTAAAACAAAAATGCGCATATTTTTTTAGCTATTTGAAGCACTTCTAACTGCTTTAATAAGTGAAATTACCAATGACCATCTCTATTATTTTTAAAGCAACGAATTTCCATGTTCCGAGGTTCTATTGTTTTCGGATTGTTGGTAGTCAGCATGACGGAGTTTTAGTAAAAATAACAATTATCTGAAGGACAGTATCCTAAAGTAATAAAGTGGTTCTAATAATTAAGAGCTATTGAAATGAAATTCGTTTATAAACTTTAATGTCATTTTTAAATTTTATGTCGTAGTGACATCTGCCTGACATCTATCTCTGTCATTCAATACGTAAGAATTTAATTAATTAGTGACTCGTTTAATATTATAATTCATTATTTCATATATATTTTAAATATGAAACAACATACAGATTACACATTATTTGTAGGTTAACATTTATTAAGCTTATTATTTTTTTAACGGTTTACATTTTGAACTTTAAAATTTTATCCGATTTTTTATTATGGTATTATGGTATAGAGTTTCAGAATGCGTGGACACTCAAAAGCATAATCATATGCGATAATCAAAAATAATAAGCTTTTTTTTTTCTGAAAAAGATTAAAATCTATGTAAATATAATACAATATTATATACATATTAGTTTATTTTTAAATTTTAAATATGTATTTATTTTATATAGATAAATAATAAAAAAAAATAATAATTGTCGTTTGCAGGTACTGTTAGTTGTAACCAGTTTGTTTCTCTATCGTCATGTTGATTCTCTAAGTGGTGTCAGTTTCCACAGTGCCGCGGCCCATCCACTTAACGGTAGTCTTTATTCATTTTCTTAGATTATATGATAACTTTTAATATTATCTATATTTCCGGCTCATAACATCATTACATTGTTTGAGTCTCCTAACACACATAATAATTTCTGAATCGTGGTTTATATTTGTCATTTTCTCCGTATTCAAGGATTTCATGTCATAAATAATGATGGCGTCGGTAGATTTGCTGGAGACGCTGCGATGTACTTACGCATTCCCTTATCATTTAATATGGTACGTTTGTCTACAACCGACCCCAATAGCTGCCAAATATCTATGTATTATTATTAAAAGTTATAAAGAAATTATTTCTAACTTCCTTCTGGTGTCTTCTATTGTTTAACATCTATCTTAAATTATTTTAATTGTTTTGAGAGGTTGCTAAAAATATTTTGTACTGCAACAGAGTTTTAGAGAAATCAAAAGAAACCGTTGTTATCAGGATTCCCACAGACTGGTCTCCCATATTTACTCTCGCATGAAAGTTGAAGCTTTCAATCATTTGTTAACTCTAACAATTCAAATATAACATCTTAAGATCTTAAGACTTAAAATCTCTGTAATATAAAGCATAGATCAATCGAAAATGGTAATATATCAAAAATATAGCTTCTCAAATAACTTTGAATTAATAGCTAAAAATACTGATATAAATATTTCATTAATTCTCATCGAGCATGACCTTTTCATGAGAAAAGAGTCATGAAGGAAGGAAGGGTCATAAAAATTATAATTCTGACAAAGAATGCGTACTTAATTATCTTCAAACCCTCCCAACTCAAGATTTTATGTATTTTTATAGTAAATGTATGTAATGTAATGTAAGTTTAGATTTGCATAACATTCATTTCTTCGAATGCCTTTCTCGTTGGCATATTTTAATTTGATCGCACCCATCCTCGATATTATTTTTCTTTTACTAAATCCCATTCTAAACCTTTTTATATATTTTCTATTTGAAACATGCACAAGTGATTCTTATACCAATTATTAAATATTGCTGATTTCCGTTCTATTACAGGCCATTATTATTTCATTGTAACTTTACGCCACCAAAATAAAGGTTTATCAATGCGTATTAAATCCCTCTAAATCTTTCTGTAGCCTGGAAGTAATCGCTTTAGGCGCTAAAGTCCTCCCTCCAGTTCTCACATGGGCTTGAGTATGTAATTTTTGTTTTTGTGATAAAGCATAATTTATTATATATCCATTAATAACATTAATAATACATTGTTTAATATAAAATTGCTAAATCTGGAATATTTTGTACATTAAAATATTTTATATTATATCTTACAAGAGTCTAGTTATATTACATCCCTCTCATTCCATAAATGCTTTGAGAAACAACTCCCTGAAGTTTATAAACTACTAGTGTTCATAAAACTTTACAACCGAATCATATTCCAAGATCCAACTCCTTGTAACAATCAAGAACAACCTTGTTTGAACAGATTCGATTACTTCGTCTGATTGGAACAATGTTAATCTGAGAGTGGACATCTTTTAATTAAACATTTGTTTCTCCAACATCCGGTTCTGAGTGACAAAGCTTTGTGGTTCAGAACTATGTTAAAGTGTCCCAAAATGAATTGAAATAAATGCAGTAAGATTAAAATTACTTTTATCTTTATTTTCAAAATACAATTTTAAAAATTATTAAGTTACTGTATACATATAGGTAATTCGAAATTACTATGCCAGTATGTTTTATATGATATTGTACTTAGAACTTAGGTTTTGTGTAAATCTACAAATAAGAAAGATTTTTTAGTTGGGTTTTCATGTTCCATGTTGGGAAGTTTGTTGTTATAGCAACGTCAATTGCAATGTTTATTTTTTGTAAGTCTAATAATCTGTTTTTGTTATTGTTCTGTTGATATAATTTTAATAAAACTTACAGAACCGCAAATTATTTTTTTATTATATTTGATTCATCGACAACAGTATATATTTATATTTCTAAAAATGTATATAAATATAGAATGAAAAATAAACCGATACGGGCAGGGATTCGAACCCGCGACTACTGGGAAACCGTCCCGTAGCTCTACCAACTGACTGAGAAACGGTTTCCATGTAGTCGTGGGTTCGAATCCCTGCCCGTATCGGTTTATTTTTTTTATTCTATATTTATATAAATTTAAATAAGCTTAACATGGCTATATATATTAATAGATATTTTCAAACATTTCTAAAAATGGTAAATTGATGATTTTCCAAGACAAATATTTTGGGCAACAAATCACAGGAAAAAAAGAGTTCAAGCTACCATTATTAATAATATCACAAATTAAACAATTCATCTTCTGATATAATGAATAATATTCAAAGTTATTATTTATATATTTATTATATTGTCGGTTCTTTTAACCAAACTATACTTATAAGGAGTCCTAATATTACAATAAGCATCTCCTCCGTTACCTTAATTATAATTGCAGCAGTAAAACAGTACCCTCAAATTACCTTATAGTAAATTCAAAGCTCTTAGTCAAAAGCTCTTAATGTATACCAATAAGTACTCTTAATTTTATTCTTTATAAAACTTAGTTTTCAAACAACCTTTCTTTACTTTTTTCATATCTTTATATACCTCTTTTAAAAATAGGATATCCTGGCTCTCTGATATGTCGATGTCTTTTGTGGTATAGACCTAAATTCTTAATATATATAATTTAAATTTAGATAATTGTCAATATCTTAAAGTGGTTTTTGTTTTCCTGATATCTTCAAACTAAAAGTACAACTACCAACTGGGATTCTTATTACATATATATATTATGATGACTACTGTTAACACCTTTAAATGTAACACAGTACTTCCATTTCAATGTTTAATATGCAACAGCAACAACTTGTAATAGAATAAGTCCAGTACCGCTCTTGAAGTTCTTATTCTTGTTAATTTTAATGTATTTGACTTTTAAGCAATTATAAACATTAGTACTAAAACTATGTACATTAGTAACAATAGTTTCCATATATATGTATTTAATAAATAAACAAAGAAATGTGGCATCAACTGTAACTTTATTTTTACATATCTCAATTTAAGTGTCCATATTAGTACCATATATTTTCATCTTGTTCTCATCTTGTTGGGGATAATGTTAGTATCAACCACTGGTACCTAATAAAATAACTAATTACATATTTGTGAACTATCAAAAAGTATAGTAAATGTAGAAATACCGTACATTTCTTTAGTTTTTTGCTCGGGTTGGTTTTATAAATAAAAATATGTATTTTATGTTCAGTCACTGAAAATGTGTGAATAAAATTTATTATATAACAATCCATTGGTTACGACGTCAATTTCAACGGTCAACTCAATTTAGAAAACGAAAAATCAATCGGGATGCGAAGATGTTACTGGCAATTGACTAGTTAACTATGCCAGTAAACGACTCGGTGTTTTAAGTATTTTTTCTCTTGGCATAAAATAATAAAGCCTTGAATTAAGTTTTAGAGAAATTTAAACAGCCTTCTGAATACATTTTGTAAGTAAAAATAATCACTACAGTTTTGAATGTTCGAAAATAATTTAAAAATTCTGATATGACCATGACAAATTTTATAACTCTTACTCAAAACTTTACATGCTATCTGCAATCAATATTAAATTAACAATTAAACTATGTACTTCATACCAGCAGGTAAAGATGCCCTAAATATTAAAAAGTATTTTTCCCATTATCTGCTCTCAATAAATCCTTGAACTTTCTATTTGGATGTTCGCCAAAAGTTAGCCATTAGTTAAGGCTCAGCTGGTCGAAACCACGAAGAGTTGTCTGTTCGTCTCATAATTGCATTTAACTTAGACAAATACTTCGCTTATAATTTATAATGATCTTACAGAATAAAGAATCCAAATAGTAATTCAGATTCCATTTTTAAATTATGGAATCATATATTTTTACAATAAGTATATTTTAACACAAATATACATACCAACTATTTGTTTCAAATAATCGTTTACTTTCTTTATTTCCAATAAATATTCAATAAAAAAATCATAAACAACAATAAAAATGGAAGCTATAACCTCTGGAAGTACTCTTTGTGTAAATTATAACATGGAATTGCGATTCGACAAATATTTTATGGATTTTATCTTTGATTAGTTATTGAAATAATGAGCATTTGAAATACATTATAAATATAATAGTTAAGTTTTAATAAATATAAAATTCTTAATATTTTTATTACAAGAGACAATAATTCTACAAAGTGCTAAAGTTGTACCAATATTTTTGTGAGTAACTAGTACAAATAAAAATATTTTTCTACGAAAAGCTTTGTGAGAGAACGGCCTATTATTTTATTACTTGAAAACCAGAAAGTAATTCAATATTTTTTCAAATTATTAAAAAGCTTTGTAATCAAAGTGGAAGATATATTTTTATTTAGATATTTTCTTAACGTTGTTAAAGCCTTGATATGTTATTACTTTATTATCTTTTTAAATTTAGTTATTAGAACCAATACTAATATGCAGAAATTATATAATTATTAAAATGATACATAAAAAAAAAGTTAAAAAAGAAAACGTAACCATAAATATATTCATTAAAAAAAGAACACACTTTCAAGTATAACATAAAATCATTCAGGTTTGCATTAATGTATGTCATAATTTTATTTATAATATTCATACGACTTCAAAGATATTCATACTTACATTTTGGGATTGATGATTTTAATACAAAAACGGGGAAAAGATGGCCGAAATATATATGGATTGTGTAAGAGATGATAAGAAAAAGAGTGCACACTGAGGTTACGAGGAATAGAGATGAGTGGACAAGACGTGATGTTCCGCTTAGTAATAATATGAAAAGAAGTTGCTAATTATAAAGTTGATCATTAAATGACACGAGTGTTATACATAAAATAAAATATATATGTGTTTCTTAAAAATATGTTTTATTATATATGTCGTAGATCACGATAATTTAACAATAATTAGTAACTCGATTGATATCATAGTAACAGTGGGGTGTGAACATCGTGACGTAACAAGTCACGTGACCGGAATCGTTTGGAGGGGCACCGGAGACATTTTTAAATATTGGAGAGCATTGAGTCGAGGAGGAATTGATTAGTGAGAGCCTTACAGTTCGGACCCCAAACGGGATCGGTAGTTCACGCAACTCTGATAATTGTATACCTACTAAGTAATTTGTGAGAATTGATTACCTACATTTAATACAAGAATTGTCATATTGTGTCTGTGTGGTTTTATTGCCTGAAACCTACGCCTCGGATCCTGTACCAGAATATTCCATCAAGAACGAGCAAGTCACTTATATGCCTCTATCACCGAAATCAGAAGTGGGATTCACTCGGGCATCAAAACCACCAACTACCCGCGAGATAATTTTATTGAAACTACAAATGACGTCAAGCAAGAAATGAAGTGATTTTATTATTTGAAACGCACACTACAAGATAATAAAAAAGAAGTTCCAGAATAAATACAATCAATCAATAGTTGATAATCAATGGTTGTAAATCAATCAATCAATCAAAATAAATTTATGTTATCTCAAAACTTAAAAATTGAGATCTACCCACATATCAAGAAAATCGAGTGAAAATACCTATTTAATCGCTTATGCAAGTCGTTTATTAGATTAAATGACAAAGCGTTGGAAGAATTCTACGAAAGAAGGAATCGTTGCTAATGAAGAAAGAAAAGAAATGAGAAATTATGGCGGTGACTACGCGGTGCGAATGGCGGTAAGGTGCGGCGCGGCTGGCGGTGACGGCGCGGCGCGGCTGGCGGTGACGGCGCGGCGCGGCTGGCGATGACGGCAATGCGCGGCTGGCGGTGACGGCGCGGCGCGGCTGGCTGTGACGGCACTGCGGGGACGGTGGTGACGACGCAGCGCTGATGGTGCTGATGTTGCTGATGGTCGTGATGGCGGTCGTGGCGATGGGAGCTATGGCAGCGGTACTGGTAAAGTACGGTGCGAGCAACGCGTTGAGGTCTGAGCAATTTATCCACCATCGGATACGTCACAGCATAAAGGTGAATTCGTTTTGATTTGCTTCCAATTTTAGGGCTAAATACTCGCTACTTAAAGAAAATTAAGCTATCAAATATAGTGGTAAGCACTTCATTATTGTTATTGCGATGACTGGTACTGAGATTAGCGATCAAACCCATCTTGTTTTTGTTAAATTTTACTGAAAATTATTTTACTTTAACTTAACGTCCCTCTGCTACGTGTTATGATAAGATAACTAATTTTTAGTGCTACGGATGTTTCATTTGACAAAGATCTTTGTTTTAAATTTTGTTAACAATGGTAACACGATAGGTCTAAAGATTCAACCTGTAAAAACAAAAAAAATGTAATTAGATTTTTGGAATATTTTATTTCTTGTCTACCTACCTGTTATGTAATCATGGGCGAATTTACAATTATTAATTAATCGTATATTGCAATTGCGTATTATTGCCGATCCAGGCCCGTAAATGCTGTAAAATAAAGCGGTTAGTTAATTTAGCAAAAGTAAGAACTTATTATTTACGTCTTGTAAATGTTTTCGCAACAAACCTAGCAATAGTCGATTGGGGCAAGATGCCATAGATAAAGTTCAACTCGCGACAAATTGTTTAATGACCAGGGTTGCAAGTTTCATTTTTAGAGCTTATGAGAAAGTTAAAAAACCTTTGTTTTTGATGCCAGAGGGTTAAGTATCACTTGAAGTAGAGGTTGTAGTAAAAGCGATTGAATTGTCGATTGAGTAAAAGTGATAGTAGTGAATCTTAGTTCAATTGGGAGTCCGTGGGACTCGGAATTAAAAGCAATGCCATGAAACAAACAGGAGGTTTGTTGGTAGGGCCATTAGTGAAAAGCCATATGTGACGAATAAGATTCATGCTTTGTATTTTATGATGTTTTTAGAATACATTTTTGGTTTAAAATGTAATGAAAAGTGGTGCTTAGTTGCTTTAGGCTTTAGTTGAGTGGGCATTTATTTTCAATAATGATGTTCAACTTTATAACTGATTTTTCCTTTTTCAATAAGTTGTAAGCGCGACAGGTGCAACAGGGGTTCGAGTAGTTTCGATAAAGTGCCAGCGGCAGGCAGTCACAGAGAATGACGGGTTGAAGTGGTCACGTAAGCTACCTTTACGGTACTATAGGACTTTAGTGAGTCATTTTCATATTCTTTTAATTTTTGTGCTGAGAGTTCTCTGATTCTTGGAATGTGTTGCGAACTATTTTAGTGGCTAACGTTTAAATAACTCGGTAATTCTAACTGGCAACGATCATAGTGTCCAGAGTACGTTACAGATCTTATAAGAGGTTATGATTAATAATTTTCTATTAGAAAGTCTATTTCAAATCATTCCGATCACAAGGTCCCTCAGGAACTAAATGTTTTAGTTGAGCAAAGTGATATTGAATTCACTACAGATAATAGCTTGCCTATTCATACTTGTTGACCGCACCTCACGTGTGGTGTAACACGTGTAGGCGATGGGTCTGTTTTGTGTTTTACATGACCGAAGGACTGGTTCATGGTAGTTGTTTGTATATGATCGATGGACTGTATCATATTGCAAAAGTATTGAGTTGAGCTGAGTTGAGTACGCAAGTCTGGTAAAATCATGATTGATTTTGTTAAGTAAAGCGATGGATCTAATGATCAGAGTAGTTTTTAATTGTTTTAAATAAGGTGTAGTGCACACCTTGTGTTAATAATGTATATAGAGTAAAAACCTGAGACGTGACATTCACTGGTTTTGTCAGAATAGCCGAGCAAGTTATCCTTGGAGTTATTTGTTTTATTTCAGACCCTACATCCGAGGACAACCACGAATCCAAAAGTTACTCGATGGAGGTGGCGTGGTTATTGTCACTCGAAGGAGGTGGCGTGGTTATCGTAACTCGATGGAAGTGGCGCGGTGGTTATCGTCACTCAATGGAGGTGGTATGTTTATCGTCACTCGATGGAGGTGGCAAGGTTATCGTCACTCGATGGAGGTGGCAAGGTTATCGTCACTCGATGGAGGTGGCAAGGTTATCGTCACTCGATGGAGGTGGCAAGGTTATTGTCACTCGATGGAGGTGGCAAGGTTATCGTCACTCGATGGAGGTGGCAAGGTTATCGTCACTCGATAGAGGTGGCAAGGTTATCGTCACTCTATGGAGGTGGCATAGTTATTGTCAGTTGAAGGTGGTGCTATAAACTACTACCACTCGATATAGGTGATAGTAACAACACAGTATGATAGTCGATATTTTGGAGTAGAAGTAGCTTTGACAATAAGAAATAAAGTTTCAGTGGTATAGTGTGCTGATAGTGTGTTGGTAGGCTGAGCTTTGCTTACAACTAAAAGTTGTTGGTTGATGCTTATAACGTTGTTTAAAACAATCTTGTTGGTTACTACTGAAATTGTAGTTGGTCAGGAAGCCGAGCGAAGTGACATCTAAAGTTGTATATTGTTTGGATTTCAGATACGTGCACACGAGGGCGTGTGTTGCTTGTCAGTATGGCCGTGTCGTAGATCACGATAATTTAACGATAATTAGTAACTCGATTGATATCATAGTAACAGTGGGGTGTGAACATCGTGACTTAACAAGTCACGTGACCGGAATCGTTTGGAGGGGCACCGGAGACATTTTTAAATATTGGAGAGCATTGAGTCGAGGAGGAATTGATTAGTGAGAGCCTTACAGTTCGGACCCCAAACGGGATCGGTAGTTCACGCAACTCTGATAATTGTATACCTACTAAGTAATTTGTGAGAATTGATTACCTACATTTAATACAAGAATTGTCATATTGTGTCTGTGTGGTTTTATTGCCTGAGACCTACGCCTCGGATCCTGTACCAGAATATTCCATCAAGAACGAGCAAGTCACTCATATGCCTCTATCACCGAAATATATATCACGATTACATCACATTTTGATACTTTGTAAATGTAACAAGTTATGTAAGTTTTCCTTGCTTAATGTACCTTGAGTAGACTTAAAATTAATGTTGTTCTTAACACTGTTAATGAAATTTGGCTTTTAGGTATCATGTCGAAATAACACCGAGGCATTTATATCAACTCATTAGCTAAAAGATTAGGCTTAGCCACATGTGTTATTGCTAAGAAAATAAGACTACGGATATCTGTCCCTAAAATATCAATTATCAAGGCAATTAGTTTATTATGCTTACTTTCATAGTATAGTGTATTAACAAGACCTGTTTAAGAGTTATGAAGAATATTCTCAAGTTTTCGATACATAATGCTACAAAATCGAATTATTTTTTTAAATTATAATTACACATTACTGTTAATAAATCACAATAAGGTTTATTTTATTTGATTTTGTTCAGTTGATTCTTTATAATAAATATTTATAAATTTCTAATAACACCTCAGTCCCTGTAAAATCGTTGTAGAGAGTGGTCACAATTCCAATTCCAATTTCCAAATCATTCCTTTTTTCTTATAATTAATTTTGCTACGGATACCTAGTGATTAATTATTAATTAGTGTTGACATGATGGATTGACTTGAAGGTACACTGATGGATGGATGCTGCTGGATCTCGTAGACAAATAGTACTGAGTACGCTGAGTGTAGACTCGATTAGTTACTTATGATAAAATCTTACCGTCAGACTTCATGGAGCAATCTGAATGTTTATTGATAGATGGGATGTTATTGGTTCTCCTAGACTGGGGTGGAGTTTGGCAACCTGCGGTTTGCGAGTCACAAGCCGTTTTTTCGAGATAAAGCTGCAACTCTTTAGTTCCTTACACCCTAATACTATTTATTTCAAATTAAAAAAAAAATATCTATAAATCGTACGGAATTAAGAAAAAAAAAATGAATATTAAAAAGTTCTTTGAAATTTTGCAAATTTTATTTATAAAATTTTGAGACTCAAATTGACCTGCCTAGACCACTGTCTTAGAAGAATGGTACTGTGTGGGCCAGCTGTCAAAGTGTACCTTCAGGTAACTCTTTAAAGCTCGGAGTTAATATCTCATTATAACTAACACAACGACTTAAAATTTTTCCTTCGATCCAGCCTTTTCAAATCGGATATCAAGGAGTAGCTACTGAAGTGTGCATTTTTAGTTCAAGGTAAAAATAATTCTGCAATCATATAATGATAATAATTATTTAACGTGTGTAATAAGTACGTAGTAATAAAAATAAAATAACAACAAAATAATAAAATTTAATATGTAATACAGGTAATAAAAATATAAAACTTTCAAAGTGACATATCCTAATAAGGATGTTACAAGATGAGGTGTGTATACCTATTTGGATACCTTAAGGGTATTTTATCATAAAAAAAAAAAAATATATACCACTTTACACACTCTCAAATGTAATTTTTATTCCGAAATTAATTAATTTGTTCGGTAATCCTAAAATAATAATAACATGAATGAATAAATAAATAAATATATAAATGTAACTTTTTGAAAGAGAACAAAGATATTATTTTATTAATTGGTGTATTTCATTGAATGCAGTTTTAAAGCTACCATCAGATGATTCCAGGTACACATTTACAAAATATTGAAAGTTAAGATGTTTTGTGACCTTTGAAAAACAGAGAGGAATAAACACCCTTGGGAGGGAATAGGATTGGGCTGCTGTATCGTACATACCGATGAAAAGACATCCTATCCTTAGTTGTTTCATAAAATTATAGCTTGGTTAATTATCGTAGTATTTTATACAACACTTTACATGCATTCTAATTTGGTCAGATGATTTGAAATATTATGGTGAAACAAAAGACCATATGAAAAAAAAAAGTTAAAAGATCGTGAATTGTGTGCCTTTTGGAACTATGCTACTAGAGTTTGATGTTCATTAGTGCAATGAATGTCTATTTGAATTAAAAAAAAAACTGACTATTACTTTGATGGTCTACTGAAATGGTCTACCGTGGTTAACAATTATTTTAATAATAACAGTAAAAACTAACTAATATAATGTTAAAATGTTAAAAGGATTCAATACATTAGATTTAAACATTATAAAATCTTAGGAATGAAGTATTTACTTCACGAAAAGTAACAGCTTTGTTAGAGTTGATATTTTTTTTAAATTTGGACCTGAATATCAGTAAGTATTTTTTTAGCTGTAAGAAATAACCTGCTGGTTCGCTAGCATGAGAAGTTACATTTTAAAGAGAGTTGTTGCTTTGCCAGTGAATAATGACCATACTGTGGTTTAAATATTTTCCAACTTTCCGTTAAAATGAATCTCTCTACAGAATTGCATTCTAAACTTTTCATTTTCAATATTCTGTCGGAGCCAGAGAGCATTTGAACAATATTTCATGTTGTAAAATTAAACATTGAAATTAAATACGTAATAAAAATATTGTATTTTATTACCATTTTATCCGTGTAAGTCGAATGTTTTATGAAGTTATAAAAAAAATAACTCAAAATTTATAAGCGCATTGTAGAAAAGTTTAATGTCGGGTAACATATTTTTATTATTGAAAAACTTTAGATATAAAAAGGCTGCGGTTTATAAAAATAGATTCAAAATTGATGATGAAGACAATTACAGACAATTAATAAATAGCGAGAAACGGGATAAGTGATATATAGATAATCTTATTTGAACCAAAATAAAGTTCTTGAAATGAACGCGCATAAAGATTTTGATCGAAGCGATTTAACTGATAATTTCTAACATTTGTTTTAATCAATCTTAATTTTTTAATCCAAATAATTATTTATTTGGAGAAAATATTTTTTGGGTGCCCTTTCTCTTTTATCAGATTCCGTAATGTAACGATCCAAAAGCGAAAGCAATCCTACTTGCATGTTTTATGTGCAGGTGAGTTCTATAAGTCTGACGATATAATTGTTAAATAATAATTATTTATATTATTGAAATAAAGTCAATCGTTAAAAGTAGGTATAACCAACATGTGTTTTTAAGAATTTGTAAAATATTATATGTACATTGACAAAAGTTATAATTAAAAATAAATTGTTGTATTAATAAAGAATGCTCCGGATGACCCATTTTATCTTTGTCCCTAGTCAACGACTCAACAGTCGCGGAGATATGCAAATGGCCAGAATTATCGCTATCACTTAGGCCATATAACACCGCAGAAATAACTGAATTATTTGGAACATCTTCTTTTAAAATGATTACATACTTAAAGCGATATCTTATCTGTTGTTCTATTATAATTAGAAAATCGTAAAATTATGCTTGATCACATTCAAGCTTAAATAAAAAATAAATATCATATTAAAACTATTTTAGACGTTCAATGCGATTTTGCGTTTCTACTAAAACTAAATTTTAAGTTTCGTTTCAACAATGTGCCAGAGAAAATAACGAGATCCGTATATCATTAACTCTTTGAAATATTTGGTATTCATGACACGTACGCTCTGACAGTTTAGTTCAGTGTAATGGTATTTTGAATTTAGTTTATTTAAAACTGGCTTTTGTTCGCGGTCCTACACTAATAACTACAAACGTATCATGATTAGTATTTTTAAATTAGGTTTATAAAATTTCAATCAACTTTTTAGCCGTAGTGTAGAACTTTAAATATATATTCTTCTTTATATTGTGTTATGCCATGTTATAAGTGATATAAAAATATAATCTTTTTTAAAGCAAATCTTTCTTGGTTTACCCGAAAAACTAAATATAAAGATCCAAATTTACAAAATGCTACTCACAAATAGATTTTATATTTTATAGTGCAAAGTTTATTTCTATTCGGGTATCAATTGTTGTATGAAAATATAACGTTATTTCGGTCCAGACAAAAGTTTGACCTATAAGCACAGTTCTTAAATGTTATTTAGAGTATTTTGAATTTGTGACATTATTAGCTTATTTAAAATAAGATTTATACATACATCTAATTGTTATTGTATTAGAATAGCTTAAGACATTATGTAATTAAATTTATATAAATATAGAATGTAAAAAACCGATACGGGCAGGGATTCGAACCCGCGACTACTGGGAAACCGTCCCGTCGCTCTACCAACTGAGCTACCGTATCGCTGTCCGTTTCGGTGAATTAAGCATTCTATATGTGATCGTCTTTATCGGGACGGTGGTGACATCTATTAGGTTTCTTTCGAAAATCCTAACCAATGTTTCTAACTTTGCAGTATAGATAAACATTGAAAAGATGCCACTACCGAAATCAATGTTTGAAAATATCTTAAAACATGTATAGCCATGTTAAGCTTATTTAAATTTATATAAATATAGAATGTAAAAAACCGATACGGGCAGGGATTCGAACCCGCGACTACTGGGAAACCGTCCCGTCGCTCTACCAACTGAGCTACCGTATCGCTGTCCGTTTCGGTGAATTAAGCATTCTATATGTGATCGTCTTTATCGGGACGGTGGTCACCACCGTTGGTAGAGCGACGGGACGGTTTCCCAGTAGTCGCGGGTTCGAATCCCTGCCCGTATCGGTTTTTTACATTCTATATTTATATAAATTTAAATAAGCTTAACATGGCTATACATGTTTTAAGATATTTTCAAACATTGATTTCGGTAGTGGCATCTTTTCAATGTTTATCTATACTGCAAAGTTAGAAACATTGGTTAGGATTTTCGAAAGAAACCTAATAGATGTCACCACCGTCCCGATAAAGACGATCACATATAGAATGCTTAATTCACCGAAACGGACAGCGATACGGTAGCTCAGTTGGTAGAGCGACGGGACGGTTTCCCAGTAGTCGCGGGTTCGAATCCCTGCCCGTATCGGTTTTTTACATTCTATATTTATATAAATTTAAATAAGCTTAACATGGCTATACATGTTTTAAGATATTTTCAAACATTGATTTCGGTAGTGGCATCTTTTCAATGTTTATCTATACTGCAAAGTTAGAAACATTGGTTAGGATTTTCGAAAGAAACCTAATAGATGTCACCACCGTCCCGATAAAGACGATCACATATAGAATGCTTAATTCACCGAAACGGACAGCGATACGGTAGCTCAGTTGGTAGAGCGACGGGACGGTTTCCCAGTAGTCGCGGGTTCGAATCCCTGCCCGTATCGGTTTTTTACATTCTATATTTATATAAATTTAAATAAGCTTAACATGGCTATACATGTTTTAAGATATTTTCAAACATTGATTTCGGTAGTGGCATCTTTTCAATGTTTATCTATACTGCAAAGTTAGAAACATTGGTTAGGATTTTCGAAAGAAACCTAATAGATGTCACCACCGTCCCGATAAAGACGATCACATATAGAATGCTTAATTCACCGAAACGGACAGCGATACGGTAGCTCAGTTGGTAGAGCGACGGGACGGTTTCCCAGTAGTCGCGGGTTCGAATCCCTGCCCGTATCGGTTTTTTACATTCTATATTTATATAAATTTAAATAAGCTTAACATGGCTATACATGTTTTAAGATATTTTCAAATTATGTAATTACTTTAATATTTTCAATAGTATATTCACTATTGAATATATTTATTTGTGTCTATGTTTTTATGTGTATGTTGTTAAATCTCTTATTAATGATCATTATAATACTACACTTTATTATCTAACTTGTTCGGAGACTTAAGCAGTAGTTCACAATGCTGCTGTTTACGAAACCGCTATTAAATTCTAAAGAAAATTTTAATCATTCCATTTATTTTCGTAGAAAGAATAAAGTAAATGGTTTTTTTATTTTATAATTAATAAAGGTATGTAGCTAGTTTTTAATTCTGCATTATTATTTCTAAAAATCTTAATATTTTATTTGGAAATGTTAGTGAACTAAAAATAGTTTAGTTGCCAAAGAACTTAGATTCGCACGTGTTTTGTCAAGAATAAGGTCAAACGTTAGACGTTAAAAATATCTGACAATTGTTTGATAACCGGATATTCAAGGGGTTAATTATATACACAATAAATCAAAGAACCACGGGGTAATTATAATAGTCTTATCCAAAACAAAGTATAAATTATCATCTATTAGCTTTTGTCCCGTTTACAATAAAAAAGTGGATGCTAATTTCTCGACCTCTGGGCTACATGACCGGTCCAATTAAGTGATATGTATTTTTACAAAATAATTTTGACAAATATTTTTAGTAAATGTCAATAAAACTATGCCTCGCTTTCTTTCGATTTAATTCACAAATATAGAAAATATAGAGATTAATTTAAACAAGCACCCCTTATTAGGGTAGAAAAATCATTGATTTTAATTTTAATTTTTTACATTCTTAGCAAAGTTTTCAAAAACCCCATCTTATTACATTATTCAGATTTGCTAAATTATGTATATGTATTCAAAACTTTACACAAACGGTTAATATATGTGGGTTTTTATAAACGGTTGGAAATAATTAATGATTAATTAAACACAAGATATGATTTGGATCCTTATATAAAGTGCAAATTATACATCATAATACCCAGTGTTAAACATACAAAAACAGTATCTACTCTTACGTACTCTTTTCATACTGACTAGTTTTATGTTATTGAAAAATAGTAACATAGGGTTGATAAATAAAATATAAATATATTAATATTATTCTTATTATTTTTTCTACGTTTCTAAGTGAGTGATACAAGTCAGCAGCAGGCAACATGTGGTATGGTATTAGTGTGGTGCTGATGTTAGCACTGGTTCTTTTATCAACCCAATGTTCTTATGCTTCTTACATTGATGGAGGTAAAGAAAGAAAGAAAGAAAAAGAAAGAAAACATATTTATTCGTAGTCTCTACACAACATTTACATACAGAAAAGCTATAAAAAGTTAAAACATAATAATAAAATTATCTAAGTGTTATGTACCCAAATGTTATGTTGAGCCGAAAAGGACTCAGCTCAGCTTACGCTACGATATATAAAATATATAATATAATAAAAATATCGCAACACTGATTTTCAGTTGAGCCTTTATACTTTATAATCTACAATTGAGCACGCGACAGTGTCAGCAGTCACACATTTTATACAAACATAACCTATTAAAGATTGCACTAAATTTTAACATTATAAACAACAGACAAAAAAAAATATAATAATAAAAATAAAATAAAAAAAAAATAAAATAAAAAAAGGCACAATTTAACATGAGAACATATAAAGAACATATAAAGACTAGGCATAAAAGTCTTAACCAAGCCATAACCAATAATCAAGTCTTAACCTAAAAAACAGGAGAAACAAACTTAAATAAACGAAAGATTTATTATACAAGATCTATTGAGGCTTTTAATCATTAATCGTAAAACTAATTATCAGTGTAAGTTTGTATATATATATATAGCTCATGAGTTAGTTGTAAAAAGATGTTATGTGATGTCAATTAAAAGTGCGAATTGTTGGGAGTGAACACTAAGACAGCAATGCAATACTGCTCTAAGTGACTTAGTGTATGTTGCACGACAAACAAACCGCCTCTGTGCTTGTTGGACAAAAACTTCAAGGTAAGTAACCAATAATTTTAAGTATTTTTTTGTATTTCTAAAAAATATTTCTTTAAAATAGTTTTAATATTTTTTATTTTCAGGTTCCGCATTGGAGGAGGGAGGTTGTTCCAGCATTTGGAAGCTGCATACCTGAAACTGCCCCGAAATGCCGCTGTCTTGTGAGGAGGAGTTAAAATCATATGCAAAGATGCCCTAGTGTAATATGTAACATTACTCTGTGATGCCCATTTAATTTTACTGAATAAGTACTCTGGCTTCTGAGAAGATACAACTCCAGAGAGCAGTGTGATAAAATGTAATTGTCTACGAGCTGCCATCTTTAATAAGTTAGATTTATTGAGAAATGGTGTAACATGTGCACGAGAGGGAATTGAGAAGCAAAATCGAGCACATGCATTCTGAAGTCTCTGAATAAGCCTTTCAGTGCGAGAAAGCAAACATGGACCATATACAACATCAGCATAATTAATTTTAGATAAAATTAATTGTTCACATAATCTAATCCTAAGTTCTACTGAGATGTATGGTCTAATATTATATAATAACTTAAGCCTATAAAAGCTATTCTTGATGGCATCCAGTACATGTCTTTCAAAACGTAGATTACTGTCCACAATCACACCTAGGTTACGGGTTTCTTGTGCATAACTGATGGTTTCACCTAGCATTGATATTATTGGAGATTTTGTAGTAATTTTCTGTATCTGTTTTTTTGATCCAAGGATCATATACTTAGATTTACTGGCATTTATGACAAAACAGTTCATTTTAGACCATATTGCTATTCTATCTAAATCTTCATTCATGAGTTTAACAGAATTAATAGTGTCACAGGGTGAAGAGTGTACATAGATTTGAACATCATCAGCATATAGTTGATATTGGCAATGTTTTATGCAATCAATTAAATCTGCACTGTAGAGAATAAATAGTAACGGTCCTAGGATCGAACCTTGTGGGACACCACGTAAATTGTGATATCGGGGAGAACTTACTTTTATTCCTGAAGCATTTTGCAACTGTACAATCTGTGTTCTATTTTCAAGGTAGCTGTAGAACCATTTGACTGTCTTTGAACTGAAGCCATAAAAAGCCAACTTAGATAGCAGAAGTGATATATTTATGGCATCAAAAGCCCTAGAAAAATCAAGTAGAGTTAAGATTGTTCCCTTTCCTACATCTTGAGCTGCAAGGATGTTGTCCACAATGTCTATGAGAGCAGTTGCGGTGCCTCTGTTTTTGCGGAACCCAGATTGATGGTCTGGTAACAAATGTTCTGTCTCTAGGTATTTTCTTGTTTGTATGCTTACAACCTTTTCTAGAATTTTTGAGAGGCAAGGTAAGATGCTGATTGGTCTCACATCACTTAAGCCTGTCACATTTGTCTTTTTAGGTATTGGAGTAATGAGGGCTACTTTCCAGAGATCGGGGAATGAAGAAGTTAAAATAGATTTATTAATGATATGGGTTATGACAGGAAGAGTATTTGGTAACGTTTCTACAAGCATGGTAAGTGTTATCTGATCGATACCCTCAGCATTGGATGTTAGAGACCTAATTATACTAGCTATACTCTCCTGACTTACAGTTTCTAAGCAAAAGGTACTAGTAGTTGACCGATGAAACTCATAGTAAGTTAGTTGAGAGATGCTGACATGATCTTCTCCAGGGACATCTAAAAAATGCTTATTTAGTAGATCTGGGTCAGCAAGAGATGGAGGTAGTTCATTTTTTGGTCTATTGTTCTTGAGAATTGTAGTTTTTAGGTTTTTCCAGAGAAGTTTAGGATTATTTAAATTACAATTAATATTTTTGTTGTAATAGGCTGCCTTTTCCTGATGCCTAGCAGCTATGACTAAACTTTTCATCTCCTTATAGAGTTTTTTTGAAGCTTCACACCTTGTGTTTCGGTATTGATTATGGTAGTTATCTCTGAGCCGCATCATCTTTCTCAAAGTATCTGTATGCCACGGTATTGGTTTTGTTCTTTGTAAGACAGTTTTTTTTGGTGCATGTAATTCAAAAAGCCACAAAATACATGTATTAAAGTAATTGACCATATCATTGACATTTGTCATCTTAAATATAGGATTCCAATCGAGCTGTTCCAGATCATAGTTAAAAATATCAGGTAAAATATCCTTAAAAGGTCTAAATGTAACATAGAAAGGTTCTGGTTTTTCAATTTTTATAATAAACTCGGCTGATACCATTGCGTGACTGCCAAGGTCCGGTGAGTGGAATATGTTGATTTTATTAGTGGCTATATCAGTGCATATTAAATCTATAAGACTTTGACTATTCTCTGTAAAGTGTGTTGGAGATTCAATTAACTGGGTTAACTTTGTGTAATTAAGAAATTCATTCAGTAATTTAGTTTTATTCTCCAATGTATGTAAATAATTTATATTGAAGTCTCCTAGTAAAATTAATTTGTCATAATTTGAGAAGGTAGATAAAGTTTCTGTCAAATTATCCAAAAATATATTTACATCAAGCCATGGAGGCCTGTACGCCGTGCCTATCAGGATATGTTTAGAGTTAACTGTGATGCTGATCCACATCTGTTCCACATCTGAGTCAAAAGAAAGAGGGCAAGTTTTTATAGCTAAGCCACGCCTGATGTAGAATCCAACACCACCCCCTCTGCCTCCTCGCACCGAAGTAGGGCGTGGGATGTGTAGCAGCTTGTATCCCGGCACCGTAGGTGCACGACCGGCCTCTCCTGCCCTAATCCATGTTTCATTTATGGCCATGATGTCTACTGATACGTTTATCATAGCTGAGATGAATTCATCATGCCTAGTACCTAGTGATCCAGCATTGAAGATACCAACAGTCAAGCTTTTAGTTTTAACCATTTTGTTTTATTAATGTAACACTAATTGAGATATACATATCTGAATGAAATTTAATACTCTGTAGTTTAACGTTTAATTTAAATATAGCCAAAGTGTGTGTAAATAACGTATGTAATATAATGTAAAATAATGTGTAGAATTGTATAAAATGTATAATATGTATTTGATTATGTAATATATATTTTTGTATTAGACACGATTTGTAATTAAGTGCAAGCTTTGCTATTAGGCAGTATAATTGAATATAAAACTTAAAGATGAGAAAAATGTAACAATTCAGGCCTTTAACATAGTTTGGAAATAAATTACATATAACTATTTTTGTAACAAACATATACATTGAGCAACGATGAGTCAATAGTATTTGAAGCCGAATAAAATAGGTAAATTTACTTATTATTACTGCAGTCCGATTTATCAAACCTGTGCATCTCCAAAAAACTGGGTCAAGTCCGATTCAGTGCGCACCCGGAAGGATGCCTTTCCAACGTCCCTTCGAATAAATATCCGACCGCCTTTGGTCCATGCATACTTCCATCCAAATCGACGAGCCTCCTGACGCACCAACAGAAATAGATGTCTGTTGTAGTTCGTCAGCCGTTCATTCACATAAAATTTGGAGGTGGGGATGTTAGGTGCGAAACCTTCGGTTGATGCACCTCGGCGTACTCGAGCTGCGCGCAGCAGGTCATCGTGCAGCTGACGACGTACCAGCCTTACCACGAGAGGGCGCGGTCGTGCAGCACCGTCCTCACCCGGCTGCCGTTGGCGACCCACTCGCTCCACACTTACTATATCGTGTGCTTCGAGGGGTACACCGAGCTTGTTGCCCACTAGACACGTCAGGTGTACTCCGAGCTCTCCTGTCACCTCCGGGATACCAGATATTTCGACATCATTTAGGAGTGCTTGTTGGTCCCGATCATTTAAATCCGCTTTCAGCTTTTCAATTGTGTTGACCACGTCGCTGTTTGACTCATTCGATATTTGCTCGCTTTTTGTCTCAAGTTTAGTGATTCTGTTCTCAATACCATCTAACCTCGTGTTAAATACCTCAACAGTGCTTTTCAAGTCGCCTATTTCCACACTCAAGGTCCCTAACTGCGATTTAAAAAATCTCAATTCTTCCCTAAGCAGAAGTTTGAACTTTGAAATCAAAACATCATTGCAGTCGCCATTATCCTGTGTGCATTCTGTGGAGATTGTATGGAGAGTGTCGGCAGCTAAGACCTGGGTTACCTTTCCCTGAACTGGGCTTTCAGTGTTGTTCTTGCGAGGCGTGCTAGCCTTACATCCATGGCAAAGCCAAACAGAGGTAACTTTTGCGTCAGCTGGGATATTAACGCATGCTCGGTGGTGAAATGCAGAGCATTTGGTACACTTTACGCCATCTATGTTCGAGGAGAAGCGACCACACGCTGCACACTTCGGCATTATATCGATATCTAATTAAATCTAATTAGTTCCGCTACGCGGTACTAGATGGCAGAGTTAATAATAAAAGGGCCAATTTTAGATGTAATATAATATGGACTTACTAAGTTTATGCAAATAGTTGTACTAGAGAGTTACTATAATAACCAGTAGTTTAACGCACTGTATCAATGTTTTGAAACAAAATAAATTTTAATATATATATATAACGAGGGTAATTGTTTCTATTTTCACTGAGCAAAACAACTTCTTTTAATATAGTTAAAACAACACTGCACAAAACGATACGTTACAACAACACAATTAGGAATTTTAAACTGCGGTTATGATAATATTTCACAGATACACTTGGAGAAAGTTAAAATATCAAAAACACACATAAAAAACTCAAGAGCGTATTCACTGTGCGTAAAGTGCACCTTTAAGATAATAAGATTTAAGGTGGAAGAATTTAGTATATAAATCAATCCAACATCAAAAACCTCCTTCTAATCTTAGGAAGACACAAAGATTCAACATTTTATCTTTTAAGACATAATACTCTAGCCTTTTCTAGAACATATTTTTTTTGGTAGTTTTAGCCATTAAATATATCTATACCTTTGGGTAGAAAGGTCGTAATCACCAAAATCGTAACTTTACAGGAGACGCAAAAATCGTAACAAAAATAAATTATTGCTCATATATTATTTATTTAAGAAACTAGTTTAAGGTATGAAAAAGTATGTCGTATAATACATTTTTTCTTAAATAATATAATTTTGTAAACACAGATCGATACAGCTTGAAATTCTATACAAAACTGTATCATTAACTCATTTTCGCCAAAAGTGGTCTTTACGACCTTTCTACCCTGAGGTATCGATATATAGCATTAATGTTTAAAAGTTATCTTTACAGGTTATGATGAGCTGACCGACTCCAATTACAGTTATCAACATAAGTTACGTAGACTGTAAGTTTTCTAGAATAAAAAAAAATACTCTATCAAAATTTTGCTTGATGATTAAGCATACGTGTGTAATAGTAACAGTTAACCATATATACAACATATTAAAAAAAAACAGCAATTGTTTTTGGGTAACTGAGATAATAATCCTTTACCCTTATCTATATTTGTAGGTCGAAATGTATTGAAGAGGGGGGAGACTGTAAGGCTCCGTTTTTGACTTGTTGAATGTTGATTTAGTTTTAAGTGGTGTATGATTATAATTAATGAAATAATTATCCTCTGCTAACTCTTTAGCTTGTAGGTCGCGAAGTATCGGTTGGCTCTCTGAATTTGATGCTCTGGAATGAGAACTCGGCGCAAAACACAACAAAATTGTTGCTGCGAGATCAGATTATTCTTTTCTTAAGAGCTAGCTGGTTTACGGATTGTTTTATATAATCATACCATTATATAATATTTTTGTATTACTTTACCGACAGAGTGAATAAAGTGTCTAGTCCAGACTGTTATTTATTTTTTAATTTTTTTATTTTATAATTAACAGTAATTATATCAACTAATCATAATATTACTAGCATTTCATATTACGGTATTTATAATACTCAAAATATTGGAACACAAAATCTTAACCTTAATTAATATCTTAATATTTTGTCAGTAACGAATAATAAAACTAACTCTGCGCCATAAGATAAAAAAAAACTCATATGTATATCGCTCTCCGTCTAGGTAAATTAAGCATCTATTAGGCTTTAGAATCCCTGTCCGAGTCGGTTTTTCATTCTATATTTATATAAATGTATTAACCTATCAATGTATGATAATAGTCGCCTCATAACAACCACAATTAAAGTTATTTGCTCTATTACCACTAGTTTTATTTGGAAGTTATAGTCATTTGGATATTCGTTCTAAGACAAGTATCTTGTGGTTTAGAATGAATAATAAAATTAGTATAGTCTGGCTCATAAATAAAAGTAAGTGCTCAAAATTCAATATACCTGCCAGGCGTCAATTTTAATGTATATAAAAGAATCGGCAGCTGCGCAGCGCAGTAATTTTAATAAGTTTTTGTGGAGAGTTGGATATATTTTCTTGTTACAAGTTACGACAGGCCTTGGTATATAAAGTATAGATTAGTTCTAAATACCATTGGGTTCAGAATTGTGCGTTGGTTAATTTATAAATACACACACAATGCATTTACGATAAGATTAATTTACGTGAGCATAGCCATGTAAATTTGTATTTAATAATTGATTGTACAACGAATTTCATAGACCAATATTTTTCACCAACAAAAGAGGATATATCTTTTTTTAAAGTTATTTTTATCAAATCTGCAATATTACTTTAATTTAATAAAATTTTGAATAATACGAACTTCTGGACTACTGCTGTAAATTTTGATATCAAATATGTGAGCAACTTAAGTGATAAAATAAAGTTTTTATTAGGCGCAACAAATTCTAAGCTGTTGTATACTCGGAGGAGTTTGAAATTTTATGGTCCATTATATTATTTGCATGTTTAACCGCTGGTTTTGAAAAACTCGAGGGCCGTTGTGATCACATGACATCAGATGACGTATGTCGTATTCTCGTTTTCCCTCCTATTTTCAAAAGAAAAATATATTTCATGATTTATTTTAAATACTACTAATTCTTTTCAAAACCTAAGTTTAAATATAAATAACACATGCGATCAATTAAATGTTATGACAACATAATATTTAAATTTGAGTATATTTGTAAGTTACATTCCCTGTATTTTTACTTGTACCTTTGAAATAATTAACAAACAGAGGTATACTGATATATTCTATAAATTATCCTAGAGCAAATTCGCGGTTCTCTATTCTATAAATTCACTTTCAGTTTCTTTCTTCTTATTGTTTTTAATACGTTTAAATTAATACGTTTATGTTTTGTTATTTTTATTATTTCAAAATGAATGAATGAATCAGTTAGTGTAGAGAAACCAATATTATAATATATATATTTCTTGTGTGCGTGTGTTTGTCACTGAACTCCTCCTAAACGACTGGACCGATTTATACGAAATTCTTTGTGTGTGTTCAAGGGGACTTGAGAATTGTTTAGATTCACAATTTGGTCCATTGGAAAATGGTTTTTTGATTAATTTTTAATGTGTAAGTAGGTGGTGATTTTGGAATGTTTCACATTGGTTCCGACGGACTGCGTTACCATGGCAATGTCAAATATTAAATAATATTCTATTTTAATTATAGTCTGCCCTGACAGTTTGGATTGCGATAGAAATGAGAAAAATATTTTAGTACTAGCGGCTCGATACGTGCTTTGCTACGTCAAAAGTGAAATTTAAAAAAATATATTGGAACATCAAATTTATTTATTCAAACAAAAAATCTTTATTTATATATTCATACGGTATCGATTGGTCGAATTATGATAAATGTACATGTAATGACGTTAGATGTTGTGATAACTTTTTAATATATATTTTTTTTAAAGTTTGAATTTTTTAAATTAAAGACGCGTGTACAAGACGTCTGTTGGGTCCGCTAGTTTCATATATTTATTTAAAAAATACATTACCAATTTATACTCCTTTATGCAAATAATAACTGAAATTCAATGAGTATATATTTTTGAATATGCAATTAGTATGAATTTGAGAGTACATTTTTAGAACTATAAACTATAATGTTACAATATAAGAGTTGAGTTTTGATCTTATGTAGGCATATTCTCACTAAACACTTGTTATACCTTAAGCTTACATCTATCATAGTCACGCAATAAGTAAGGTTTTGTTCGTTATTCGAATCATATAATATAAGGACTCATTATTTATTTCATACAGATATCATCCAATTTATTATCTGTAGTGAGATATATTTACATTTTTTTTTACTGCTGACTCATATTCCTAATGATATTATAAACTCGAAAGTTTTTAAGTATGTATGGATGTTTATTACTTTTTCACGTAAAAACTATGGATTATAATGAAACCTTATAATAAATAATACAGCTTATACATCAGAATAACACATATGCTATAGAAATACTAACTTTTGCACGTGGTTTTGTCTGTGATATAACATATTCTGTTGTACATGTTAAAATATGTCCAGATTTTTTTCATTTCATGGTCAGTAACACTCACATTTTGATCAGTCCGCAGTTTTTATGTATACACTTCAAATTTTAGTTACAAAACACTTTAAAAGAAGTCACGAGCCACAGACATAAAAACAAAGCCATATAATCAAATATTATTTTTACAGTCCTCATTGACGAACTCACGGGCGACAGCTAGGCCGAAATATTGCCGGAAAGCAATATATGTTTTGTTATTATTTACCAAATAAACTCATACCTAAATAGATTCAGGTTTAATTTTGTAAATACAAATCAAATTTCCTCTAAACTAATTAGTGACCGAATATATGTATATCGATTAAATTTAGTAATTATTCGATATATTTTAAATAATATACCTGATAAAATTTATGTTTCTGACCAACCATGGAATTATTATAAAAGTTACTTTGTCGATGTTTAATTTAAGGTTTTATATTTTATCCTTTTCTGAAGACAAATACCTATATTTTTATTTTTGTGGTTTTTTTTTATATTACCTAATAGCATAATTATATTTCGTCATAAAACTGCCAGGTTAGCAATCTGTTACATATTTAGAATTTTATTTAGTTTGTTGGTTATTTGCAATACATACCTATGAATGACGTACATATATAAAATAGCACATTGTAAATTATGTTGCTAGAAAATGGTGTTAGTAGTAATCGATTTTCCGATTCGAATCGAGGTTCCGTTTCCGGCATCGGAACTGTCAACACTACGGTGACAAGCTCCAGGAAAACAAAGTGAAATAAAATACTTATAGTGATCTCAGTATAGAACCACTGGTGAAAACAATTAGCGAAAGTGTTGTCAAGTGCTCCCAAATAATCAAAATTGTGCAACTGACGAAGATCTCCGTGAAATTAGGTGCACAATACCATCACTCATTTGAGGTTAGAATAAGCATAAATTTGATATTTGACAACAACGCCAAATCGACAGCGAGACACACGTCACGTCTGACACTATAATCAGTGTTGCCAACTGTGGAAATAATTACTACCATTTTCTAACATTACGTTCCAATACACGTAAATACATCTTCATAAGAACATCATGGAAGGTCAATTTCAACTACTATTTGACAAAATGAAGACCGAGATGCAAAACCAAACTGCTGAATTAAAGGATTCTATCACAAAAAGCATTATGGACAAGATGGACGAAAAGTTAATACCTATAGTGGAAGAAAATAAAAACCTAAAAATCAAATTAGAGAAATTAGAAAACCTAAAGGGACGGGAGAAGAGCAACAATATAATAGTACTTGGACTTGAAGAAAAAGAAAAAACCTCCTTTGAGCTACTACAAAAAATAAAAAGAAATCTGAAACAAGATCTAAACATTGAAGTAGATGACTACGAAGTTAACAAAATCTACCGTTTAGGAAATAAAAACAAGGAAAGTAAGAAACCTAGGCCGGTACTTTGTTCGTTTATAAACAACTGGAAAAAGACCGAAATTATTAAAAATAAAAAGAACCTGAAGGAAATCTATATCGCCGAAGATTACTCAAAAGAAGTGTTAGAAAAGAGGAAAAAATTACAAGCAGAGTTGGTCAAGGAGAGAGAAAAAGGGAATATAGCATACTTGAAGTATGATAAACTAATAGTCAAAGAAAGTAGTAACACCCAAGGGAAGAGAAAACGAGAAGTATCTACGCCACCCTCTATATCGCCCTCATCCCACATCAACCAGCCGAAAAAACAGCAGACTTTACCTCCATCCAAGCCAAATGTAACAAATGCTTCTAATCTGATGCGGCCCAGAGCGAGCTCCGTTTCTAATACCTCGGAGGCCATAAATATAAATAATGCTAAACAACAATAGCAACTAAATATCGGCAAACGGAAACCGAAACCAACCGAAGAAACCCATAACAAAGAAACTTGTAAACATCACCATCCCCCAAGCCGACTGGTCCTCGTGGGGGAAAACGACCACAACCCTTCAACAAGAGGTGATAACCAAAACCATAACAAAAATGATAAACAACAAAAATCTAAAATATATATAGCGGCTCTTAATGTACTTACTCTCAAAAACGAAGAAAATCTTACAGAACTAATCCAGGCGTTAAAAAACATCAAATGGGATATCGTGGGCTTGAGTGAAGTGAGAAGAATGGGTGAAAATATCACGTCATACCCAGACTACGTACTCTATTATAAAGGAGAGACCCCAGGTCATTACGGGGTGGGATTTATTGTCAAGAAGCATCTCGCAAAGTATGTAGAAGGGTTTGTAGGAGTCTCAGAGCGTATCGCGATAATGCATTTAAAACTACCCGGATATAAGCACTCTTGGTCTATTATTCAAATATACTCACCTACAGAACAGGCAAATTTAGAAACAATAAATATATTTTACCTGGACTTAAATAAGGCGATCGAAGAACACGGCCATAAAAATCTTATAGTAATGGGCGACTGCAATGGGCAGATCGGGGAAAGACGACCAGGAGAAAATAAAACACTAGGACCATTCACTTACAACAACAAAACCAGAAGTAGAAATGGAGAACTCATCATGAACTTTGCACAAGGAAATAATCTTGCCGTCCTAAATACTATGTTTATGAGAAAGAAGAAAAACACGTGGACATGGATCTCACCGGATTGCAAAACGAAAAACCAAATCGATTTCATCCTGACTAACAGAAACAGACATTTCACTAACTTCACCGAAATCAATAAATTAAATTTTAACACTAACCATAAACTTATCCGAGCGGAACTTGTAGCAAAAGCGATGAAAAAACCTAGACCAAAACAAGACCCAGGATCTGTAAAACTCGGGAAATATCAGTTAGAACAAGTAACAAGCGCTCTGGAAGAAAAACTCACTAACTCCGGAGAAATCATACAGGAAGGAACACAAGCAAAATACGACCGGCTAGAAAATACCATCAAAGACATAACGCAGATACAACTCACTGCAAATAACAAAACGGAACCGAAAAAGTGGCTAACAACAAAAACCATAAAACTTATAGAAGAAAGGTACCACTTAATAAGAGCTAGAGACATACAAGACAGAAGGAAACACCTAACAAAACTCAGTAAACAAATTAGGAACAGCATAACGAAGGATAGAAAACAAAATAGAATGGAAACAATAGAGAAATACATAAGTAGTACAGGCGGAGTCAAAAAAGCTTACAAGGAACTGAGGAATTCAGCAGACTGGATCGTCAAAATGAAAAGTCACAGCGGGAAATGGAAACATAGCAGAACAGACATATTAGAATCAGCTGTATCCTACTACAGAGAACTATACAAAAACGACACAAAAGACAAGGAAATCGTTTTGACAGAACCTTCAGACATTCCTAGCATTCTTCAAGCTGAAGTTGAGAGAGCTATAGACACCCAAAAGATAGACAAAGCACCAGGTCCCGACGGAATAACCAATGAAGTTCTGAAGCATAGCAAGCAAGTCTTGATTCCGGCCCTTACAGATATGTTTAACGATATAGTTGACACCGAAACAATACCGCAGCAATGGACAGAGTCTAATATTATATTGATATACAAGAAAGGAGATAAACACGAACTCGGAAATTACCGGCCGATAAGTCTTATGTCAAACATATACAAAACATTCGCTAAGATCATCCTAAAACGCATTGAAAGAACATTAGACGAACACCAACCTATCGAGCAGGCGGGATTTCGTAAAGATTACTCAGTCATAGACCACATCCATGTTGTACGTCAAGTGTTAGAGAAATACAATGAATACCAGCTTACATACTACGTCGCATTCATCGACTACAGCAAAGCATTTGATTCTCTACTACATAACAACATTTGGGAAGCTTTAATGGATCAGGGGATCGAACATAAATACATTCGATTAATAAGGAACGTATATAGACACAGTACAGCTAGAATTCAACTAGAAAAGAAAAGCGACCCATTCAAAATAGAAAAAGGTGTTAGACAGGGAGACCCCCTATCTCCAAAGCTGTTCCCAGCGGTATTGGAGGCAATCTTCAGGCGACTCAGTTGGGATAATCTCGGGATCAACGTAGACGGCACATCGCTGACGAACCTAAGATTTGCGGATGATATAGTGCTTTTCGCCAAAACACCAGAAGATATCAGCAAAATGATAGAAGACCTAGCGAAAGAAAGCGAGAAAGTAGGTCTAAAAATGAATCCAGAAAAGACCAGAGTGATGACAAACGGATCCAAATGTACGATACAATTAAAAAACACAGAAATCAGTTACACAGACGAATACGTATACCTGGGACAGCTAATTACTCAAAAAGAACCTATGATCAAGGAAGCTGAGAGGAGAATCACGAATGGCTGGAAAAGATACTGGAGCTTGAAGGAGGCTATGAAAAATAAACAACTTCACATAAACCTAAAAAGTAAATTGTTTAACACCTGCGTACTACCAGTCCTTATGTATGGCTGCCAATCATGGGCACTAACCCAGAAAATGACAAGCAAACTCGCAACATGCCAATATGCTATGGAAAGAAGCATGTTGAGTGTTAAAAAATCAGACAAACTGAGAAACTGCTTCATTAGGAACAAAACAAAAACCATAGACATAACGTTGAAAATAAAAAGGCTCAAATGGAGATGGGCAGGACATATGATAAGAGGCCATGATAAATGGAGTAAGAAAATAACAGGATGGTATCCTAGAGAAGGTAAGAGGAAAAGAGGCAGACCACAGAAAAGGTGGGATGATGATATTAGGGAAGTAGCAGGAGTAACGTGGAACAGAGTCGCGCAGGAAAGAAAAGAATGGAAAAGGTTGGAGGAGGCCTTTGCCGATTGGCAAACAAATCTACAAAAAGTGAATAAACGGCAAATATTAGAATATTAGATTAAATTAGTGTATTTTGTAATGAAATTGTAGATCTGAATAAAAGGCTATTATTATTATAGTAATCGATTTATTTCCCTGTTATTATGATAAATCTTTAAATGGTATTAACTTTCTCGCTTCAGCCGCCCATTCACTTAACTTCATTATTCAATCGTGTTCGTGATCATTTGAGTCTCCTATCATTTTTAGTTTTCAATCATTACTTCAGTAATGTTGGCTATGTACTCTATATTCACTGCCTGGATATCATCCAATTCATAATGATGGTGGGTGACGCAGGAGTGGCGATCTACTTACGCACTTTATTACTCTTTAATAATGTTATGTTTGTCCATTCAGCTTGTTGACCCTAATGTATCTATTATTCATTGTTTATATATATATATATATATTAGCAAAAGTAATATCTAAATATAAATTATAATATTAAGAAAGAATGTTCCGGATGACCCATTTTATCTTTGCTTCTGTCATCGCCGCAACAATTGTAGAGATATGCAAATGGCCAGAATTATTGCTATCATTTAGGGCAAAGGGTCAACCATACATTAACCGAGCCATATATTATTTAGAAAGTCTTCTTATAAAATTATTATATATTTTTTAAGTAATGGTTTTCATATACATGACTTGTTTATTATATATATTTTATTATTATATGATAATATTTACATCCTTAAATGTGAAATTTGCGTTTTTCGTACTGGTCACTTTTATTATAATTTTTTTTCTCTTTGGTAAGGAATGCCAAATTATTTTTTTTATAATCATATACACATGGTTTTTTGTTTCATTGTGCCGTCATTCATTTGTTGTTTTTCTTCTCTTTTGTCTGTTTGTGGTACTCAGTTTACAAAATGGAAAACTAAAAAATTGCATCATTTACGAGTACAAGTTCACTTCCTTTCTGATTTTTTTTTAGGGACTTCATAATATTTGAAATTTTGAGAGTAATATGCGGTTGTGAGGTATAAAGTTTAATTATCTAAGTCAAACGACCCTCATTAATTCCTCTCAAACTTTTACAATAACAAAAATCCGAAATATCATAAGTCGGTATAATAAAAATAATTATTTATTTTTTCCATATATTCCTTAAAACAGGATAGATTAAAAATCTTTTAATTCTACCTTGTTGCGTACAAATTTGTTACTTCATTCCTTCGTTATATGAATTAGGTACTTCGTAATGAACTAGAAAAATATAAAATCCTAAACTTAAATAATAATCCAAAGTAGATAGTAGAATATAAGGTTACTGGATCATCAAAAGTGGTATTAACCGCAAAAATATAAAACGAGTCAAAAACATTAAGAGATCCAGAAGACAACCAAGGACTAGAGATCTGCAAGTAAGTAGCAACTGTTCGCCTTTTTTGAAAGGTTTATTTGATAGGGAAGTTAGTGAAGCAGATAAAAAATCCTTAAATTGAGTTGAAAATTGATTTAAATTTAAAAAGTTATAATTCTAACAACAAAAGGGTAAAATACTGGAAAAAAATATTCACGGTTTCTATTCAGATATCCTTGATTTGAATGTAAATAATTCGATAGATAATATTATAGAATTAGGTATTATTTACATTTGGAATGATGAAACTATTTTTTTATTTTACAATTGAATCCGAAAAGCTAAGAAACAATTGATTGTGTTCACGAATTGCTGTGCAATTGTGAAATAATGGATCGATGGAATGGAATGGAATGATAATTGTTGTAAAAAATGGAATGGAATGATAATTGCTGTAAAAAAAATGCTGTAACGACTAATGGATGAGATGGCGGCGGTATGAAAAACACGAGAAACTATTCTCCTGTTTCTCATGAGGAAAATTTCGAAATAAACTATATGTGAGTGTGTGCAGTTGTTAGTACACGTATGTCTGTAGAATTAATCAAAGTATGTATTTCAGTCCGTGGGTTCAGGACGTTAGTGATGACTTACCATTCCCTACAGCCTACTTACCAACAGCGCTCTACTATATTAGCTACAGACGGAGGGTCAAAAAACTAATACTAATTTAAGACATTTTAAACAATTATGGGGAATGTATAAAAATATTAAGAATTGTAATATTAATTAATGTGTGCTAATGATGAGGAATACATATAGGTATTTTTATGTATGTAATTAAAAATGCATTTTAAAATTGCAATTGTATATTCCATCGCGATGACAAAATAGTAATTTTGTTCAAATCGAGGGAATTTGAATATCAATAAATTCATTAATCGTATAGTTTTTATTCTGAAATCTATCTTCTATGCCTATAAAAGAGAAAGTATGTATGTATGTTCATGTGGATAAACTCCGAAATGGTTTAACCAAAATTTCAGAGAATCTTTAGATTGACCCAGCGGGTAATCCTGTGAAGTTTGGGATCGATTGGAGCATTTTTATAGAACTGTCAGTGACAGTTTTTTTACTACTGATATTGTTTTTTCATCAAACTATTTAAGGTCAGTTATAACGTCATGACATTATTCATGTACAAGCTAGAAAAACGACTAGAAGAAAATGAAATTCAGGTTGAATCATAATTATTATCGCGATGGTTAATTCTAAATAAGTTATTCCTTATATTCCATTTATTTTTATTCTGTATTTTGAGTTAATACATCTTTAAATGAAGCCCAGCAAAGCGGGCTGGATATTCTAGTTCAACACCTCTTGCATGCTTTATAAAATTAAACTGCTTACAAGTCTGTTTAACGCTAAATAAATGTCTGCTTTATTTAAAACCTGAGAAGAGGTCCCCTTATATAATAAAGAAAATATTTATAATATTTACATTCATATACATAAGCCATGGAACCATTTTATAAGTTGAGAATTAAAAAATAATTGTAATTCTGCATTGTTTAGTGCAAAAAATATAGAACAGTTAACTATCATTTCTTGTCAGTGCCATGCAGTTTGTTACGGACTTTTCAAGACAAGGCCTAGCAAGCTTAAATCTATTCTTGATATTTTTCCTGATTGATCATTTTCCTTTTATTATATTTTTTTTATTTTCCTGATTCCTTGATATTTTTCATGGTAAACGCTTACCGCTCTCAACATGATTTTTATTTATTTTTTTATTATAATTAATAATTATTTTTTTCTAGAGGCGGTAAAATCCAAGAGCGTCTTGCGAATGAGTATTTTGAGCAGAGTACTTGAGAGTACTTGGCCTCAGTAATGAGCGTCTGGCCAACGAGTCAACTGAGCAGAGGACTCATAGACTTGGTCTCAATAATGAGCGCTTAGATAACAAGTTGACTGAGCAAAGGGCTCATAGATTAGAAGTGATACGAAACCGTGCTGCAACCGAGTCTGCTCAGCAACGTGAGAATTTACTAGCAGTAGTGCGTCAGACTTCACAAAGACTTCGTTCAATGAATGAGAGTAATATTTTAACCACCATAAAACAATATGCGGAAGTACCATGTTCAGTCTGTAAGAAATTATTATATCCAAAACAACAGATGTCATTAGTCACAGCACGTCTTGATTTCCTTCCGGAGGAGCTAGTAGAGAACTTGGACAAAAATGCTCATAAAATAAAAACTAATGGGTCTACCTAATTCGAAACTATTCCCTATCAAACAAAAAAAGAATTACGTAAATCCGTTCAGAAACCTCGGAGAAATCGGAGTATATTATATATATATATATATCCATTTCTTCTGAAAAAAAAAAAACTTCTTATAATCACTTTACATTTAAAAAAATATTATCATCAACAATTTAATTAATAGTGATACTGTGATTAATAAATATAATTTTATACTAATACTAGCACTAAGTATTGTAGTTTTATTTTTTTATGTGATATAAGTAAAATCATTTTGTTTAGTTATTAAAAATTCGTTTGTTTAAATTGAAAACCAAAAGTAGCATAATAAATGTAGGTTGCTAGAAGGGCTATAAGCCAGTACCAGCAAGATACCCATTCGTAGCAGATCGGAATTGATTGTATTACTCAATAATAGAAAATACCATTAACATAATATAGTACATTTATGAAAGCACGAAGATGGGTGGGGTATTGTGCTGCACTGCGCACTATTCAAAGATGCCGTTTGTTTTCAGGCTTTTGTAACAAAAGGGTAAAGACGGAACCTTATTACGAAGTCTCCGCTGTCCATATGTCTATCACCTATATTTATAGATAATGTATTTCTGTTGCCTCTACAACAAAAGATACTAAATAAGAAAAATAAATAACTAGAGACCCCCATACAAAAAACGTAGGTTATTTTCTTGATATAAAGAACGGCGGCAGGCTTCTAGTTTGAAACATTTATAGAATATTTATATATCTTCACTTTAAATACAACACTTGTTTTTTTTCTTTATTTTTTTATAGATAATGGTACGAAATCCGTTTTAGATATAATTTACGTCATGTGTCGTTAACTATTCCTAACGGTTGGGGATAACCCGTATAAAAACGTTAAAATAAGTGGAAAGCCCTTAATATTGTTATAAAGTCTAATTAACGTTTAGATGTATGGTAACTATTTAATTTCAAGAATAATAAGTAAAATATAAAGAAACTGATGAGATATTTTGTTGTAATCTCTAATAGTATTACATTATATTTACTGAGAACACTTGTCTTTGACCGACTCTAGGCATTTTTATTTATAACTAGCTTTTGCCCGCGGCTTCGCACGCATTAAATTCGTAGTAAAAAAAATCCCAATTCCTTTTTTTGTATTGTCTTCTATATGACTTATTTTAAGTGATACAATCAAAATTACGACATCGGCAGACATCGCTCACTGTCAAAAGTATATTTAAAGTTTTTAATAAGGATACAATATTAGATGCTGTAATTATTTTTATACCTCTCTTGTTTTTCCTTAAAAGTCCATTTAAATACTTCTTAAACAGAGTACCTAATAACCATTCTAACCATATAGCACACTTACAGATTTTCATTGAACATAAGCAAAATATTACCATGTAAACTTGAGGAATTCTGAGCTACACAATCGACGTTATTTTCACCATCAACTTGCAAGTCTAGTTTTATAAAGAAAAAAATCTATTTTAAATGATAAACATTCAGTTAGCTATATGCATTAACAACTTTTTCAATACTGAACATTCACAAAAGCCATTTTTGAGACGGTTTGCACGGTTCCATACCAGAGTGCGCCGGTAGACCGTACTGCCGCAAACGCGAAGACCTTATATTTCAAATCTGTAATATCTTCGAAAATATTCATTAAAATTACATGCTGTAAGGAGCTATATTGTTTCATATTAAATATAAAATGTATTTAAGTTACTTATTAAGATAAGGATTAAAGCTGTATTTCTTAAAATCACTTCGTAAATAACCTATTATTTTTCGTAAAAAGTAAAGGATAAATATTTGCTGCTGAGGGTATCCCTAAGAGATAAACATATACCATCGCGGATTTTCTTGTAGAACTTTTTAAGGTATACAATACTTAGAACATTATTTTGATCTATCTCGTGGAGTTCAACCAGCGTTTGCACTGTAAGCGCAAACAAAAGTGTTTGTTTACGACTTCGCATTAGAAAATTATCAGTGGTTCTCTGATATACTAAGCATGGTATAATACATATAAACCTTCCTCTTGCATCACTCTATCTATTAAAAAAAACTGCGTAGTTTTAAAGACACATACATACAGACATAGGGACAGACGCGAAAAGCAATTTTGCTTTATAATACCTATGTAACTTGCTGTGCGTGCGACTTCGTACGCGTAGTTTTCGATTTTGATAAAAAGTACACTTTGTACTTACTAATGTACGTAACCGGTAAGAAGCAATGGTACGACAATAAGAGATTATTAACTTCTTTATTTGTTAACCGATTGTTAAAAAAAAAACAAAATATAAAGTGAATCCCATGACTATACAGGGTTATTTGTAATTAGTTGACCACCTCTTGCAGGCAGCCTCTCTACATCAATCCTAACAACATTTGTTCTACGACTTTTCGGAAATCTTGAATAAATAACTCAGAACAAAGGAAACAAAAAAAATCCCTGTATTTTGTAAGAAGTCTAAAGTATAAGTCGCGGCAGGCTAGCTCTGTACGAAATTTGTAAGGTACCACGCACGTAATACTATTATAACTTATATATTTTGTTTTATTTCGAAAAGTATGTAATAATTACCCAATCGTCGCATTGTGTATTAAAATTTTAAACTTATGAGGTATAAAATTGTTAACAATTAATCAAGGTAGAATCAGATTATTTGCAATAATACAATGTGTTATTTACAAAAGGAATCAATATCTACAAATTACTTCTTAAATTTATATCTCGTCGATACCGGTACCACATAGTCCCATTCATATCCAACACAAAAAGACCACACCTAAAAATCAACTGTTCAGCGACTCGGTTTACCACACTTAGCCAGCACTCGCACCATCTGGGTGCACTCGATATTTGTGTTACGGCATCACAGCACTGTTTTCACTAATCGAAATTAACGGGAGCCAGCGGGTCGCGCGGCACACACTTATCTAATCGTGACAAACGACTGAGGTCAAGTTCAAACGTGCTTCGCCGCCGCTGCATCACCCCGCCACCCGCAACCCCGCGCCCCGCTGCACGTGTCCTTGGCACGTATTTTGCCTACACAAGGTGCGTGGCAAGGACACGCTCCTTGCGTAGGCTCTCTCTCTCTTTGCTCAAGGTTGCAAGGTTCTTAAATGCACGTTCAGAGGCAGTAAATAAATTTTGTATGGGAAAAACTATTAATTTTAAAAAGTCGTAGAACAAATGTTGTTGGGATTGATGTAGAGAGGCTGCCTGCAAGAGGTGGTCAACTAATTACAAATAACCCTGCTTATCCCGAAAACTGCTTCCAAATCGACTAATCCGTTTCTGAGATTAGCGTGCACTAACATACAGACATTTAGACGAACAAAATGAAATAAACATTGTTTTGGGTTCTCTTGCTTATATATAAAGGTCCCCCTGTATGAATTTTTGAAAATATTTTTTTTTCGTGTTGTGTACGCAACTAAATGACAAACAGATAAACATACAAAGATTTAAAAAATGCTGAAAATGGATTCTGTTAGTTATTACTTTTCATTGTGGTATATTTTTTTAAATATTTATTTTTAATGCACAAATACTACTCCTCCACAGATTTATTACATGTATAGAATAAGATTTTGATGGTACGTATTACGTCATTGACATAAATAGTCATGACTTTTTTATTTCTTAACCGATTTAGTTGAAATAAACACTAAATGTTAAGTGAAGACTGTGATAATAAATTTCTGAAAACCGCATTCGAATTTTTTAAGCCGCGTCTGAGATTAGCGTGCACAAACATACAGACATTCAGACATACAGACATACAGACAAACAGACAAACTGAAAAATCATTGTTTTGGGTTCTCTTGCTCTTATAAAGCCCCCCTATGATGTTTTTTTTTTTTGATCCATGTACAGGAATGGCTCAGTGACGATTTTATTATATGTATAGATATGAAATGTTATAATGAAAATATATATATTAATAGGTGATTTTGACTATTTCAAAACATTACATGAATTATAAATAAAAACAAATACAATAGAATAAGGCAATTGATAACAAATGTCGTAAGACAATAAGTTTGTTTTTGTAGTGAGTACAAGTGATGATGATGGCAATCATATCATCTATGGAAATTGCAACGGTAAGGATTTTTGTAATATAAATCTGCTTTCTTCAATCGTTTAATAATTCATTCAATGATACAAAATGTGTTCGCTCCGACAGTGACAATTATGATCCAAAAATTGGCACTTGCATCTCATTCCGTAGCAACAATCCGAGTCACTGCGTTGACAACGTCCCCATTCTTGAGTACATCCGAAACTAAGAAAAAATAGTAATTTACATAAGAAGATATAAGTAAATCCCTTAAAGAAGTAATAATTGAATTATTATTCAAGCAAAGGATTAAAAACTTACATGGTACGTTCATGGCCGTAATCAGTATGTATTAAATCATAATCTGTAATTATAAGTTTTATGTATATTTGTTACAAATAAATCTATGCTACAACTATTTTTCATATTATTATTATTACGGTCTCTTCAAAACCTCCAGCCAGCTGTAGCAATAAAATTTTAAACCAGATTTTTTATTTTAAATTAATTTCTACTGAATTGAAGGGTCTCCTTTTTAGCTTCTATCCGTCACAACCAACTTATTCAAGTCCGGCTCTGGCAGGTTGAAATAAACAACGAGACGAAAACTACATATCGTAAAAAAAAAACTGGGAGAGTCTGAAAGAGGTCCATGACTAAACCAGAGACATGTATACACTTTATTAGCCACTTCTTTCGTTGTAGGTTTAATAAATTCAAAATTATTAATTTACCGTGATAAAAAGCATCAATACACTGGTTTGTTAGAAGAACAAGTGATAGCACCAGCAAGATAACACCGCCACGAAACATGGTTCTTTCTGCAATAAATTTAATAGTGTTTAATTTAACAGTAGACACTTAGAACACATTAAATTAAAACCGATAAGTGTGGTTAGGTTAGATAGTGTATTTCAATCAGAAGCTCAAAGCTTTGTCAGGTGCAGTATTAAACTGAACCTTTTATATCTGGTTGTTTGTTTTTGAATCCCACGACATGGGTTTTTAATTATTACCAACCATCTTTGATAACCTCTATTGTAGCGGCAAAGTAATTGGGAAATCCAGTTTGAAGTTATAAATTTTAAGTAACTATTATTTATTTGATCTACATATTGAACTTTAGCAATAATATATTATTTAATCTTAAGTGTGTAGAATGTTTATATATATATAACAAAAAGAAATGATTTGTCTGTTACATTGTATACTATAGACTCTGTAATTATACCTATTAGCTATATTACCCCAGATTAAAAAAAAAACTTAATTAATTTTTGTAACCAGAATGTTGAGTAGGACGAAGACAGATACGCAGACAAGGCTTCTAATTTGCTTTATATATTTATATATATATATATATATATATATATATATATATATATATATACATACATACATATATATATTTATATATCACTTTGAAGTAATAAATCAAATAGTTTAAGGACAACCAATAAATCAAAACAACAATGCATTTACGGCCAGATGGTACGGGAGCCCGACTCTTAACGCTAGCAGTAGGTCTTTTTACTTACTTACTTTGCAATACTATATTACCTATATCACATTATCTAAATATCTTAATATTTTTAGTTATTGTTTGTAGGTATCAACCAAATATTAAAGTATAGGAATTCCTAATCGCAATACAAGTCTCATAGGTGAGCACGGACCTCCTTCTCAAGGAAGGAACTCTTCTATAGGAAGTGTGAGACTCTTCCCCACGATCGCTCAGCTGCGAATTTATTTTTTCAAGAATTTCACATAAAATATGTGTTTTCCTCCCGCAATTGATTTCAAACTACCATAAAAATCAAAGAGTTCCTGCAGAATTATTTTTTATTTCGTTGATAAATAGAGTTTAAGAGAGAATTACTGTTATTATTTGATGTCTGTTGGTGAGTGATACAAGCCAATAAACTATTGTCATATGTCTCTTGGCATTGCTTTCTTATTGGTGCTAGCACTGTCTCTTCTAGTAATCAAAATTTAAAAATAAAAGTTCTTTTTGTTTCACTCACAGCTGGACGTGGGTATTTTTTATTTTAGAAACTGTGGGCAGTCTATTCCACCTGACTGCCACTGCGCACTGCGGATTGACAGGTGACAGATTGACAGGTTTTCATAGATTTTCTTCCGAGATTTTCGTACGACAGGATTTCGTACTGTGTATTATCTAGCAACTAGATTCGGGTAAATGTAAGTTACGATACCCGAATAGATATTGATCCTGCTTCCCTTTTATACAAAAGCCATCTCATTTTTTTTAAGAAATAATAAAATAATACATTTTAAATTAACTTATAATTTGCATTTTAATTTTAAGCAAAAAGTAATTGTAATTTTAAATGTTTTTAAGGGTTTTAACGAAGAGCTCTATTATCTGACTATCTCAGATCCCAGCTACTGACGTTATTTATATTTTCTCTTTATAGGGAGGTAGAAAAAGCCTCTTATAATGCTAACAGGCAATTACTGCCCGCCCGCCTGTTTATACTTTTTTATATATAAAAACTGTGTAATAAATAATATATAAATAAATATTCTGGATGGTCGTTTTTTTCAACCCCTGCTGCCGCGTGAAAAAAAAAAGAGATCCTGAGTCGCATTTTGATTATGTTTGTGTCAACCTTTGTGATAAATCAAACATTTTCATTGCCGTAGGAATTTTATATTGATTTTGTCAACACATATTTGTATTGTATTTTGTATAATAAAATGTTTCTGTCATTATTATATAATTGGCGTTTAAACAAGAAGAGATAAGAAGTTAAAATAAATATGATAACTGTCAGAGACTGGCAAAACCTTTATATAAAAATTACATAACTATAACAGTTCCTTTCTTTTTAATTCTGCGGACACCGATATTATTGTAGGATATATGGAAGCATTTGAAATCTCCATTTTTCAACATAATTCAAATAATAAATATTTCAGAGTAATAAAGAAAGATATATAAAGGGGAAACGCAGAGAAAGATGCATGCATATTTAAATTTTGAGTAAAATTTAACGTCTTAACATAATATTATTTTTACTCATTATATAAGTAAGAACACCAGTCTTAAAAATTAAAATATTATTACGAAAATCTTTACAAATCAAAATAGTCTTAACTGATAGGTCTCGTTTAATTAATTCTATATAATAATAATATAAGCATAATTTTTGTTTGTTTGTCAAAAAATTGGTGAACAAGGACATTGGCGTTTGTAATATACAAAATATGAAAAATTTTATTTCATAGAAATAATTATACCAACCACTTCCTTGGGATCGATTTGAAGTAAATTCGAAACTATAATTATAAAAAAAAACTTATTAAAATTTGATTCAGATAAGTTATAGATAAGATAGCTAGTTTTCTAGTTAGCATGACACTGATATACTTTAATAATAAGAAAACTTATAAATTACAGATTCTTCGTTGAACCTGACCGCGACCTAAATTTTAATTTGTGTTCAAGTAAAAATCGAAAACTATGTTTTTATACACTTAAATAATATAAACATATATGTTTTATAAATAAATTGACTAAACAAAAAATGTCACATTTGTAAATGTAATGTAACTCTTTTTGTGTTGGATATTTCAGATGTCTCGATAAATTTAATGATAAAGAGGATGTATAACCTGAAATTACAGATTTATCACAAATTACAGACACATAATTACAAATGTTGGTCTGTGCCTTGAGCCAACCACGATCATAATAACTAAACCATGATGATAAATAAATTATAACCAGTTAAAACTTTTTTGTCTAATAAATATACCCTATTAAATTGGCTTCGAAACCAAGCTTCTCCCTTAGTCATATGCATGTGTTATATATATGTAATATTGATACATATAATATTGTTATTATATTGTAATTCTGTATGTAGGTAAAATAAAGATATTATTATTTATGAAACTACATAATACCGTTGACAATAAATATGCGAGATATTGTTGTAGCAATAGATTTATTTAGTTTAGACTTATTTAGAACTATATATCATTGTTATTACTAGTACATTATTAAAGTAGTAAAAGATATTGATTTGACGAACTATCGGAAGTAGCCTGAAGATATTAAATATATTGTATTTACATATCTTATTATGTGTGAAAGATATAAGATTGTTATAAATATGCTAGACATTTAAAATGGTTATGTACTATTATGAGATATTTAGTGATGTTTAAAGTTGTGAATATGACTTATCTCCAGAAGCTGCCGTTGGCGCTTCTGTCGAAGTATTTATGTTATAAATATGGCTGTAAGCCTCTATTAAAGACAATCTGTATTGGACAACTGGCAAGAGAAGTAATTCTTATACTTACATTGTTTATAATATGTGTAATAACTATTGTGGGTATTTCATCGTATTGAGGTTATATTAAATGATATATTTGTGTAGATCTTTCTTTTCATTCAACTTGTCCAGATAATGCATTGAAATATATTATCATATTAATAGTGTGAAGTAGCTGGTTAAATACTTTATACTATATTAATTCAGTGGTTTTTAATTATAGAATCTTATAATATCTATCACATGCACCTTATGCATCCACTTTATCGAAGAAACATAATTTTACTTGGTGGTAGACCATAACATCAGGTCGCCGGCAAAGTTACCACCCATCGGGCAAAGTCGTGCCGCAAAGCGACCTAGTCGTGTTCCGGCACGTTGCTCGATGAAGCCGTTAATGGGAAATGGGTCTGAACAGCTGCGGTGCGTTGGCGAACCGGTTTGACGTCGAGTTGGTGTTTGTTTTGTCGGGTGTCTAGTCGAGGAGGGTAACGGGATCCGAAGCAACGGCTTTCCGCTGGCCGCCCGCAGATAGTTGGGGGCCCAATTAGTGGGTTAGCCACCCACGAAAGGCTGCCCCGCCAGCTGCGAAAAATCCCAGGGTGCCTCCATCGTGCTGGTTGGCGATCAGACGAGGAGGCCCGATGGCTATCCCTGGGGGGGTTCGAGCGTCCCCGCAGTCTCCAGACTAGCCTCCCAGTGGCAAGACATCACCAATTTCGACGTCGGGTTCGATACGTACCGCCTCGTTCAACTGCCATTTCCCATCCCTATTCACTTTTATTTTATTTTTTTTATGAGTAAAGTTAAAAAGAAGAAAATGTTTTTACAGCGGTTGCACTCCTCCTCATTTAAAGTGCACCTCACTAATATCAGGGGTTTGCACTCTAATATCCTAGCTGTCCATCACCACCTGGAGACAGAGCAGCCGCACCTCTTCTTTTTGACGGAGACGCAGATACAATGTCCTTTGAGCGCTGCGCACCTGCATTATCCCGGATACACGTTAGAGCACAATTTTCGCTCACGTGCCGGAGTCTGCGTGTACGCGCGGAACGACCTCTGTATCCAGCGTCTCCGTCACCTTGAAGACCCCACTTTTTCTTCTATATGGGTTTTAGTAGACACAGGAAACGAAAAAATCCTGTATTCCTGTGTCTACCGTTCGCACAGCGGTGACCAGGAGACAACTAGATTATTTGAGTATCTTGGTGAGGCTGCTGATGTGGCTTTGCATCAGTACCCTTCAGCGCAGCTTGTTTTTCTGTGGGACTTTAATGCTTGTCATCAAGACTGGAAGTTCCCGTACCAGAAAACCGACCATGCTGGAAGAGAAGCGCAGAACTTTGCGTTGTCCTTGGACCTCTTTCAGCTGGTGAGGCAAGCGACAAGGGTACCAGATGTGGTAGGCCATACCGCCAATTGCCTGGACCTTCTGCTGACAACTGATCCGGACAGGTATCGTATTGAGGTCACCTCCCCCTTGGGAACCTCCGATCACTGTCTGGTGAAATCTGTGTTTACATATTCCCCACCAGCTCTCGAACCACATGGTGTTAGGCTAGTATGGAAATACAAGTCAGCAGATTGGGATGAGATGCGGCACTTCTTTGCATCTTATCCTTGGCGGCAGGTCTGCTTCTCTTCTTTGGATCCGTCGAGTTGCGCGGATGCTATAACCGATGTGGTGCATCAGGCAATGGAGTATTTTATTCCTTTTGCTGAAGTTCCCGTCGGTGGCAAAGCTCGCCCATGGTTTAATGCCGAATGTGGTCATGCTCAAGACCGAAAACATTCGGCATACCTCATTTGGGCTGATGCTCGAAGCCGCAAAACTCCGGATGTAAGTACAAAGAAGAGAGCCTTTAACCTAACTGCCAAGTCCTACAAAAAGGCATTGCGGAAAGCTCGTCTCGATCGAATCGCTAAGAATGGCGAAAAGCTCTCTGTCAAACCAACTGGCAGTCGAGCTTTCTGGTCTCTTGCGAAAGCGATCGAGTCGAATTTCTGCCAACCCTCACTGCCTGCTCTGCTGAAGCCGGATGGATCCCTGGCCTACACAGCAACACAGAAAGCGAATGTTTTTGCTTCTCTGTTTGCTGATAATTCGCATCTAGATACTGGCAATGCTTCTCCAGCACATCTTCCTCACTGCGGTATTTCGATGCCTGAAATCCGCATCACTAACAAAGAGGTATGGAGAACATTGTTTCGTTTAGATGTGAATAAAGCCAGTGGTCCTGATGGTATACCAGCCATTCTGCTCAAGACATGCGCAGCTGAGTTGTCTCCTGTACTGACACGTCTGTATCGTCTCTCTTTCATGACTGGAATAGTGCCGAAATCCTGGAAGCTTGCTAATGTGCAACCCGTGCCCAAAAAAGGCAGCCGTGCCGACCCTGTCAATTACAGACCGATTTCAATCACCTCCACACTTTGCAAGATTATGGAGCGTGTATTGAACTCGCGCCTTCTAGCATACCTAGAAGGTAACGATCTCCTCAGTGACCGACAGTACGGGTTTCGTCGTAATAGGTCTACTGGGGACCTCCTAGTGTATGCTACACACATTCTAGGCGAGGCCATCGAGAAGAACGGAGAAGCGGTCGCCGTCTCTCTGGACGTCTCGAGGGCATTTGACAGGGTCTGGCATGCGAGCCTTATAAGCAAGCTTTCAGCGTACGGTATATCTCCTGGTCTGATCGGCTGGGTACCGGACTTTCTGAGCCAAAGATCTCTCCGAGTCGTTGTCGATGGGTGTTCCTCGGAATCCTTGACAATAAATGCCGGAGTGCCTCAGGGGTCCGTTCTTTCTGCAACTCTTTTTCTGCTGCACCTTAACGATCTGTTGAAGCCCGGTATCTATGGGTACGCAGACGACAGCACAGTTGTAGAAAGATATCTGCCGAGTTCTCGGGCTAGTCGAGATCAAGTACAGTCTGAAAGAAAAGCCATGGTGCAGCGTTTGAATGACAAACTTCAGGCAGTCTCAGCATGGAGCAATGCCAATCTTGTGAAATTCAACGCCACCAAAACGCAGACGTGTCTGTTCACCGCCAAAAGGAGCCCTTTCACCTTGGCTCCTACTTTCCAGAATGTATCCTTGGAATACAGTGACCGGATTCAGTTGTTAGGCTTAGAGATTTCCTCAAACCTCAACTTTGGTTGGTTCATTGAGTCCAGAGCAAGAGCAGCAGCAGCAAAGCTTGCCGTTCTTGCGAAGGTTCGGCAGTACTCTACACCGGGACAGCTTCTTGTTTTATACAAAGCGCAGATCCGGTCGTGTGTAGAGTACTGTGGCCACATATTTGCTGGTGCCGCAAAGTCTCATCTTGCGGTTCTGGACTCAATTGAGAGGCGAGCAATGAGGCTCGTAGGAGATCCCGAGTTGGTCGAAGCCGACCTCCAAAGCCTTGAACACAGGCGTAGAATTGCTAGCCTCTCGGTATTCTATAGGATACATTTTGGTGAGTGTGAGTGTGAGTGTGAGGAATTACACGATCTTATACCCCCGGCCCCCTTCCATCATCGGACTTTCCGACGCACGGCAGGAATCCATCCTTTTGTTGTGGACATTCCACCTGTCCGAACGAAGCGCTTTGCTTCGTCTTTTTTACTGTGTACAGCAAAGGATTGGAACAGCTTGCCTGCGTCGGTATTTCCGAAAGAATACAATGTGGATAAATTCAAGAGAAGAGTGAATAGGCTGCTAGGGTAATGCGCCTTACCACCTTAGACTACATTCCACTTACCATCAGGTGGAATGTAGTCAAGCATTGCCCTAGATTATATAAAAAAAAAAAAATACATATTTGGAGTTGTCTAAGAAAAAAATTAAAATTTATAGAATTCTATTTTAAACATCTCTTAGTCGGGGCAAGATGCTTTATTGGTGGTCTTTTGACAATTTGTGAACGTATCTATAAAAAAAATACAAACTAACAAATTAGTAACTAATTAAATAATGGTCAATTGAGTTTCAATACCCCAAACGATACTTTTGTGTTCGACATAACATTTAAAATCACACGTGTACGATTCTTAAAAAATCGTTACTATTATCATCAAATTGAATATTTATAATATAATTAGGAATTACTGTCACAAGCGCCAAGGTAAACAAATTATCAAATTTCATCCAGTGCAGCAAAAAGCAAAGAAACACACTTCACCAGCTTGTGTTGCGAGCTTACTTAGTTGACATGTCACTGCTTCTAGACACATACCAACCCCCGCGCAACATAGTACAGTAACATAGCACGATTCAATTGTTTGTTGTTATCGAGTTATAGAGGTGCATTACTCTCATTTCTCTCTGTACTCTAGGGACATTCTATTTATTTCAGTAATATTTTTTTAAATTAACAGGAAGGTCCACAGATGACGTCACAAGAAACATGTTCGGATTTGTTTGGAAGGATGTCGTTTTCATTTAAAATCCAAACAGAACCGTTGGCTTGTTTTATTGACTATCGATTTTATATCAAAAGGCTCTATTTGAATCGAGTGAAACATTAATATACCGCCATCATCGATTTATATGTTAATTATATTTTATGATAGTCGAAGGGATGGCAGACTTTGTATTTATCCGACATAGTATAACAAAATTATTCCGATGTTATTTTCTGTTTTATTTTCGAGTCTATTTAAGTATTATTATTTATTTTTTGTCATTGTATTTTTAATTTGAAATGTTACCCTTAAGCAGAAATTTATATTATATAATATAAACATCTATGGCTCACAAGTTATAAATAAAAATATGTTTTAATATATTATTAATTATTCGTTTAATAAAAGTAGGGTATAAATGAGGAAAAATAAAGAATTGAAGATATAATCGAAATAAATGAAAAAGTACCTAATTGTAATTTCTGAACTGTTTTTACAAATGTTATGTCATATATTAATTCAAAAATACATCTTATCATTAACTTCTACTTATAAAAAAAATATATATCTATCAAACACCTAAACAAAGTTTTACCTTACATATAGATTTAATACATATTCGTGGACTACTACTAGCACTAGTATTTATATGAAAATATGTCAATAAACTTCAGCTGAAGACATATTTTTGTCACTCTTATGTCAAATTCATGTCATTATGACTTTAATCACCGTAGGTGCGTCACATAATCTTTCACAATTCAAGCTTCACTACTCTGGAACGAACTACCTGAAAAGATCAGAAAAGCGCCCACAAAGACTTCTTTTAAAAGACTGGTTAAAAAACATTTCTTGGAGTCATCTTGATAAATAATTCTAATTTCTATTATGTGTTATATAATGTTTATATAGGTAATCATATATGTTATGTGTGTATATGTATATATGTATATGTGTATGTTAATTATTATATTTATTATATTATTTTATACATGTATTTAATATCTATTGTTTATATCTAGTAAATTATGTTCATGCTATATTTTTTTTATCATATATATAAAATTAAGAACTTATAAATAGATTTGTAGTAGCCTACCGCAATTTCTCACCATTCGCAGAGGTTAACTGGTAGAGAATGCCAATAGGCATTAAGTTCGCCTTTTGTATTAGTCAATAAAGGGTAAATAAATAAATAAATAATAACATAGCATAAAAGTAAAAACATTACTTGTCATTTCCATCAATAAAATGAATTTGGTTATATAGTTCCAGCAATGTTAAATGATTTCTGAAAATTTTCTGTCTGTAATTCAAACTTATGTTAAGAAATAAATTGATGAAATTTTCCTGACATACTATTGCGAAAAAATAATATTTTTATTTCCTTACAGGATTTTATACTAATGGTCCTTACAGGATTTTATACTAATTAGAATTATTTACGAGGTATTATGTGTTCAAAAGGGTAATTTGTATCTAAGAGAAAAATCCTATTAGATTTCAAATATCAAAAATGAATTCTTCAAATTTCTCTTTTAACATACGAGCCGGCATCTCCATTAAATTAGATTTCGTCTTGCCACTTTAAAAAAGAAAGATAAAGAAAAGAAAAGAAAAGAAAAGAAAAGAAAAGAAAAGAAAAGAAAAGAAAAGAAAAGAAAAGAAAAGAAAAGAAAAGAAAAGAAAAGAAAAGAAGAAAAGAAAAGAAAATAAAGAAAAGAGCACAAAAGAAAAGATAGAAAAAAGTCGGAAATTGCGTTTTCTTTTGATTTACTATTTAGAGTGTGTTTTATATATTGTATATTTAATTTTTTTTTTTATAAATTTAAATATGTATGTTACATTACCAGTAGCATTGAAATTTATATCGTTGTATAAAGGAGATGTGAGAAATGTATATTAAAAATAGTTGATTACATTTTCAAATGCTTACATAAACCCTAACTACTAAATAGCTGGTCGATTTGTACACAATATATTATATTATAAAGAAAAAATATAGTACTACAAATGTCAATTTATAATTCTACCTGAAAATTTAAACAAAATCTTGTTATTTTATAGGTATTTATGTATTAGCAAAAACAACATTAATTAAAGGTATTTTACGTTCCTTGTTAGAATTTCTTTAATATATACATACATTTAGTACATGTAAGCAAATATAGGTACTAATTCTGTAACCTAATTAATAATCAATTGTCAGACTTTGTAGCTTACTTTATCTTATTACTATTTTTTACTTACTTTACTATTTCACTTACCCGATATATCTACAAAGGACCTCGTAACACTTTTATTGCCCACTATTGTAATATTGTAAACTAAGTATTTACTGATTTGATGTAAAAACAAGGGCAAGGTCGACAATGTTATTATTTTTGTTACCTCTTGCACCTGTGAAATTAATAATTTCATTTTTGGTAGAAATAATATAAGACGATATAGCAAATTCATCTAATAAAAGGGTATGTCCCTAATATTTATTTTCTGAGATGATTAACATTTTGCTTAAGACTGTTGAAAATTATTTTATTTACTCCTGGTTTAATAATAAATACCCTCAATAAGCATTATTCTTTTCAAAAAGTTTTATATTTTTGTTTTAATGTGGATGATGCCATCTTTTATTCGTGTATCCGTGTAAATTTATATGCCTTTGCATTCTGTTTTGGATTTTTATAGCATAGTTATTAATGTTTTTAAAGCTGGCATATAATCAACAATTTTTAAAAATAATTTTTTTCTTGCAGATTTTTTTTTGTGTTTGTATCTTTTGTATTTTTACATTAACCCAAACAAACTCCTAATTAAAAATTTTATTAACTTTCTGTTGAATGGTTTGTTTTATGGAATCAGTGTATAAATGCACTTTTCTAATACTGTATTCCAATTAATTGTTCGTATTTTTCCAAACTAACGGATCTAAATATTTATTAGGATGTAGATGCTACTCATCTCCTGGACAATCTTCCGGACTCAATGAAAATGTATGTAATGGAGGAAATTTAAAAATATTTTTTATTATTAATTTTATATTATTGTATATTTAATAATATTTTTTATAATATTAATAATTATTTATCTATATTATTATATCAATAAATGTAAATAAAAGGATAAACGATAAAAAGCGACAAAACAATTATTAAAAAAAAATGTAAGGTGCTAGTAGGTAATACAATACGGTAACAAAACGACATCTTGCAAGTTTTCCTGTCTTAATTCGTTCTCGTTGATACGTTCTGTACAAGAGATGCCGTTAGTTTCCTTACAAAAATGTTAATCAGCCGTCTTTTACAATACTCTCCGCTCCGTGGTATCTTGTGAGTTTTTGTGTGTGATGTGTGTTCGTCGTGTTATTTAATAATCAGAACAAGAAAATGCCTCTAATGAGGTACAAACCTGTAGGCAGGTGTACTTAAAATGCAGAGCGTTGGCAACGTTTGGTGGCAATTAGAATAACCATGCCTAAACTGATATCTATTACGGCTTCGGAATATTTCTTGCCGTTAAGTATAAGTAAGAGGCAATAAAGCAGACAACTAGAGGCACCAATTACAAATCAATATTTATGTTTTGTGTTGTACAAACGGAAAAATTCACATTCGTTACTTTCAGGACAATTTGTGTTAAATAATTACTTACAGAACATTAAAGGTCACAACAGTGTATTTGTAATATCTTCATTTGGTACAAAAATATAATTGACAGACAAGGATCCATTTCAATATTTATAGTATTTTTCTTCTGCTATACAAACCATAAAAAATAAAGGAAGTGTGGCCTTGAATATCATAATATTATTATCTTCTGAATCTATACATATAATAAAATGGTCACTGATCGATTTCTGTACATGGAAAATATAAAAAAAAAACATAATGGGGGCGTTAATAAGAGCAAGAGAACCCAAAACAATGCTTTTTTATTGTTATTTGTCTGTATGTCTGTATATTTGTGCACGCTAATCTTACAAACGGCTAAACCAATTTTAATGCAGATTTCAAGAATATATCGTCACACTCTTTACTTAACATAGTGTTTATTTCATTTACATTGGTTAAGAAATAAAAAAGTTATGTCAATTTGTGTCAAACATAATAATTCCATTACACCTAGTGCAGATGACCATGAACACATCATTTGAATGAATGTTTTTTTTTCTAGATCAGGACTACAATTTTTTTCTTAAATACTATACTTTTACAAGAAATATACTTATACAAACGAAGAAATAAGCTCTTTTAAAACTAAACTACATAAAAATCACTCCAGCGTTTTATTTATTACGGACATTCCATAGACATAATTACGATTATAGAACAAGTCATTATTTAGGTCCTTGTCCTTTCCCTACAGCGTACTTAATATCTGTTTATATAAAAGCTATTTGGTGATAAATAATTTTATTACATGAGGATGTATTTGAGGATAATACTTAGTAAATTAAGACTTAATTATATGTTGATTTAATTATTAGAAAACATTAAATAAAAACACCTAATTAATAAAAAATATAATTATTATGCTATTTACAGTAAATATTACATATTGTATCGTAACGAAAGGACTTTACTATTTCAAATAATCTGAATAATATTGTCTCACGTTATTTAAAAAGAGTTGTTTTTGAAATACTGGTTTCCTGAAATGATTTAACGAACCGATTTCCCAATGAAGAAACCCTTGCTCGGTTTAGTTCTAGTCGATAATAGTAAAACGTAGCGTTTATCGTTTGATGACTATTCATAAAATGTTATTAGTTTGTTTTTCTTCCTCTTCAATGCAATTAGGTACATTGAAAAGCATGGAACCATTTAATAAGCTTTTGATCAAATAACTTAATTAGATTTGAAGTTTTATTTTCAAGTACTAACAGTGAACCACCATCACGAAAACTACGATAGTGACGGCAGCAATTCTGACTTTGTGACGTCAGCATTTCTTTTTAAAAACACAACGAATACACAGAGTTTTTTAGATTCAGTCAAAAAGTATCGGGAATGGATTTGTTTATGGTTCTAAATTCAAATTTTTGTTTTTTTTGTTCTTGTTAGATTGGCACAATTGTTTTCCATTTTCCATTTTGGCGTTTCCAGTTTCAGTTGAATCTGTTATTTATATTAAATACTGTACTGTTTTTTGTTCTATCATGTCTAGTATGCATTGCTAATCTCATAATGGACAAAAACATCGAACAAAGAGTTAGTTTTAAATTTTACATCACCAATGGAATTTCGTGTTTGGAGTCACTGAAAAAGTTACAGAAGGCTTTATCAAACAAGTGCTTATGAGTGGTACAAAGCGTGTCAATGGGGTCGAGATGTGATGGAAGATTTGCTTCGCTCTAAGAAGATTCTAGGCCAGGCCATCAATGTCTGCAACTGAAGTTATCTTTTCAAAAGTTAAAAAAATAGTGACTGAAAATCCTCATTCAACTTTGAGAGAGATAGCCGCCGAACTATCTGAATTCACGACTCGATCTGTACTATTTTAACTAATTATTTGGGTATGAAATATGTTGCTGCTCAGCTAGTCCCAAAAAAAATTTCTCCAAAAACTCATCGCATGAGAGTCGCTGAGGACATGCTAGTATGAGTCAATTCCGGCCCAACCCAATTCTTGAAACATATTGTTATTGGTAACGAGACGGGCGTAAACTGACCTCAGTTCCGTTAACAGCGTTTAAAAAATGTTTTGATTTTTGTTTGTCTATACTGTTGCCGTATACTATTGCTGTTAATCCTGTTGGCTATTACAGCGTCACCGGGGAAGCGGGCGGGTCAGGATGTTTTGATGATTGGATTATTCGTTGGCGTAAGCGTTTCGTAATCTATCGTTTCTGATAGAACATACTTTGAAGGTGATAAACTAAATTTGGAGGAATAACAAACAGTTTGTGTATTATTAATCTTTTCCCGCTACTTTTTTGACAGAGTAGTATATATAATTCACCTATACATTAATCATGTTAAAAAGTAAATTTTACAAGCTACTATATGTGTACTTTGATAATATTTAAAAACATTAATAGATTTACATTTTAATCTTGGTAATCTTATATTATTATTTTCATAGGATACAGAAAAGATTCGTATTAAATATGTATGAATATAGAATAAAAAATAAACCGATACGCACAGGAATTCGAACCAGCGACTACTGGGAAACCGTCCCGTCGCTCTACCAACTGAGCTACCGTATCGGTTTCCGCCTCGGTGAATTAAGTATTCTATATGTGATCGTCTTTATCAGGACGTCGGTGACATCTATTAGGTTTCTTTAGAAAATCATATAAATTTAAGTAAGCTTAACATGGCTATAAATTTTTCCAAACCTTTTTTTTTTATTTTTTTTTTCGTTTGGTTTAATATTAAAATTGAGTTTATTTTTAACAAAAGAATAATGTTTGATAAATTGGGAATATCATTTTGTTCTACATTTATTTTTTTGTTTTAAAGCAAATGCCTACCTGATAATAAAGACTAATTGAGACGGGTTCGAAAAATGTCGAAAGTTTTATTAATGGGGCAGAATTAATTCAACCTCCGAATTACTTCCTCTAAATATATATTAACTTTTGTAAGAACTTAGTGTCTATATAAAATCGCTTTTAAACACATTATTGGTGTAATAAAAATATATAATCTGGAATATTTTATAAAAATTAACTCAGTATAAGTATAAAAAGTAAATTATATAGATTCAATAATTTCTTTTATATATTTTTTTACTTTCATTGGAAAGAAAATTTGAAAGAATTGCATTTCTTATAAATAATGACAAACATCTGCTGCTTCCTTAAATGTCGAGAAACAAAATATTGTACAATTATAAAATAAAACAAACATTAAGATTAGAGTCGGAACAAAAGATCAAGTACGAAGGACAAAGAACAAGGGATTAATTAAATAATTTCTAATGTTCGTCTTACAAAAAGCTTAAATAAAATGTAAGCATTTGGAATTTTGAAAAGCAAATTGCTGACTTCGGAGATCTTGATCTTGGTGAAGGTGATATAGAGTGTGGTACTTTTATAATATATACTACATGCTTGTGAATTCTAGAAGCAGAAGAATTTATTTTTAGCTTCTATTGTTTTTATCGATTAATTTTTTAAATATTATTTATACCCTTTCGCGGATTATACTCGTGAAATGTTTAAAAGTTATGATTGATAACTGAGATATTCTAAAATAATAACCAACAATTAAAATAGATAAAAATGTATCAACTTTAATGTAATAATTATTTTTTGTAATATTTATTTTAATTTTTATTTACTTACGGAACTGATGATCGTCGTCGTCGGCTTCCAAAAAGCAAATTCGTGGGGAAATATAAATATGACAAAAATATCCACAGAATACAGATTTGCTATTTAACTCTTTGTTATATAAAATATAATTTATTCAAATAATTTAATTGCATATGATATTAATGGATATCCATAATGACCGTCACGTCCTGTAATATAATGAACTTTATAGTCGCGTAAATATTTATGGAATGCAATTGGTAAATTATTTCTAAATCAAAATTTAAAAAAATATTATTGTCAGTCTCTAGTTGTTCGGTTTCAAAGGGTAGTTCAATGGAGAAGAACGGTCAAGAAACTCGACGGATACACTTTCAACTTATTTAATTTATATTATAAGTATTTTTAATTAATAATATAATAAAAATAATTGACATATAGAAAATAATTAAAGACATATTTGTTAGTACACAATTAAATATTTTTACTCACAGTCTTATTGGATTCGTGAAAATAAATTAAAATCTAAGTAAAGCAACATTGAACTAGCGGCTAACTTTAGGTACTACAAGTACCGCTTGTTCTATGTTGCTCTCACACTTACAAGACCTTAAAATCTTTTAACGTTAAATATTCAAAATAATAACAATTATATATTGACTTATTTTGGAATTTAGAATATTTAAAGAAAACACTTTGGAAGCGGTTACAGGAAAGAACGTTGAGTTAGGATAATTCATTTAAAACATAGTAAGTTGATTATTAGAATTTTGAAGTTGATTTTTGTAAAGACTACTTATTTTTACCATAGCACTCCATTTTATTAAGAGATTTGGATACAAGAACGCACGTAATTTAAACTTAGTTTTTTTAAAAAGCTTAGGTTGCTCTTAAGGTTGAATAATTTATTGTAAAACCGAATTCTATTATCCAAGGATTCTTTTTTAGTGAATCTAAATGTAGGTCAATTTATGAAAGTTACAATATACATTAAAATTTGACAATAACAAAGGCATAGTAGCTAAAATATTTCATTGTTTTTAATATTCACGAATATATAGTTTTAAGCTACAAGTAATTCTCATAACTGAAATAACGAATTCAAATTATTGTAACATAGGTACTTTAGAGTTAATATCATAGTGGCAACGTAGTTACACCAATTTACTTAGGAGAGTCATTGATACACTTCGTGAATATCAACCTCATATGAAATAAAGGACGTGGGTTACAAACATTGATTGATTGGAGCGTAAGGTTATTGAACTGTAGGGTACATTAGTATATACATACTAGTTACAAGTAATAATTAACTTTATGTTAAAGAGACAATTACCAAGACTAATTTATACACCTATTGTAATTTAGTGTGTAAGCCCGACATGCTTGTTTCTGACTTTGACGGTTCTAAAACTAATAATTAAGTTATTCAAACTAGCTGTGCCTGCGACTTCGTACCCGTATATTTCGATTTCGATAACACGTATCCTTTGTACATACCGATGTATAAACTATAAACCTTCAAAATTTCATCCAGCTCCGTAAAATAGTTTTTACGGGAAAAAGTATTTCCCGTTTATTTCTAAATTTTGAATCACAGATATTTTTCTACAAAGTAGTTAGTCCGATATCGGTTTTTTTTATTTGAAAGGTAATTAATACTCCCTCAGGGCAGGAATACTATTTTTATTTGGAAAAAACGTCTTACCGCAATAGTACGAAAAAAAGAAATTATTAACTGCTTTATTTGTTAACAAATTTAAATAAAAAAACCACTAAATGTAAAGTCAAACACAAGACAATATATTTCCGAAAACTGCATTGAAATCGGTTAATCCGTATCTGGGGTTAGCGTACACAAACAAAGATAGGGACATAGATAAACCGACATAAACCATACAGACGAACTGACAAAAGGAAAAACCATTTTGGGTTCTCTTGCTTATATAAAAGTCCCCCATCATGAATTTTTATTTTTTTTTCCATGTACAGACAGATTGGTTTGAGTTATATTATATGTGAATAGATCAATTTCTTGAACATTTTAAATAAATACATCTTTTAATAAAATGTAGACAGTGCAAAGAAAGTGAAAAACTAAACGTAATTCACAGAGACCCTCAATATTATGTATATACGTTATATACATTGACCATATATTTTTTTCGAGTTTAGTTTTTACAACTAAAAGAAAAACAAATAAACAGACAAAAATTTCAAAAATTTTAGAAATGGATTCTGTTAATTATCTCTTCACATATATTTTTGAAATATTTTCAATGTACAGAGACTACTTACTCCTTTACAGTTTTATTCCATGTGTAGAAGATTTGCTTAGAACCTATTACGTGACTGACATAAATTGACATAACTTTTTTATTTCTTAACCGATTTAAATGAATAATGCTAAATGTTAAGTGAACGCTATTACAATATGTTCCTGAAAATTGCATACAAATTGGTTAAGCCGTTTTTGTGATTGGCGTGCATAAACATATAGACATATAGATATACAGATATACGGACATACAAACATACTGACAAACACACAGACAGACACAAAGAAAAACTATTGTTTCGGGTTCTTTACTCCTTTAAAGGCCCCCTTATGATTTGTTAAAATATTTTCCATGTACAGACATCGATCAGTAACAGTTTTATTATATGTATAGAGAAATAATATGAAACTATAAATATTCGTTAGTAAGTTGGTTTAACATTTATATATAACATTTATATATCAATTTTAATGATTGCATTACTTATAAGGAATACGTAAGAATCTTTTTAGTTTTTGTTATATCACTTATTTATGCAAAATCTTTATTGTTTTTTCTGCTCTACGTAGTTACCCAAAACTTGTCATGTGTATAGTAATATTTTTTTATTTGGCGTTATAAATTTTAGGCTCTACATGTAAATGTTAATTTTTAATCTGCATGTATACAAATGGTAAATTGTAATAAAATCGGTAGAAATTAAGTTAATAAACAATAAGAAAGGGCAAAGTAAAAAAAAAATGTTTTGTACAGCACCACTTAATCCTTACATAGTATTGTCGATGCTTAATGCTTTCTGGTTAACACGAAGATAGTTTGAGAACCTATTTAGTTCTTTGAAAGAAATATATAGGTGTAAGGAGTTATCTGATGTAACATTGGTTAGCTAGTCGAAAAATAAAGTAAATTCTTTAAAAAATACTAAGGTTATGAAATACTCGTAGATATTAGTCTTTTGAGAAATAATGTTATTAGTTAAATATCTTTAAATGGTTATACCAAACATTAAATTCCTTGTAATTTGTGTTGTAAAGTAGATAGTTCCTACGGTTATGATTTAAAATGTTCATGTTCCAATAGCATTCTTTCTCCTCTTTAATTGTCTTCCTACGTTTATATTTTACAATAGAAAATATATGGATACTAATATGATTTAACTATAAATTCATTTCCAACGAGTAATCACTGAAATGATTTTACACTAGTAGAACGCTGCTCGTTAGCGGATATTGACACATTAGAGTGGAATCTCATAAGTACGAAAGCCATGTATTTGTTCTTTACTTTACTGTTATTTTTCAACAAAGATTTTCAAATTGATAGCATCCATTCTTAAAATGGCAATTTAGTAATTGAAAATTATTTGAAAATAAAAATTTTGCAATTCTTTCATTAATTGAAAATATATTATTTATCTGTTAATCAATGTTCGTTCATATATTCGTTACTCAATTATGATAAAATGTCACGTTAACGTAAAGCAAATATTTAAATTGCTCGCGCGAGAAGTCTCTCAATAAAGTTCTTATTAAATTATCGCCTGTCATGTTCCGGATATATTCTATTAACAAAAATTATCATAATTCGTGCTTTAATTTTCAGAAACAGGAATGATATATTCTAAAATGTAAAGAAGAAACAGAAAAATGTTACAACATTTATATAGTGTATTTCTAAGTAATTATTTAAGAGGTTTATTATTTATAAGTATAAGAAATATGCTTTGTCATACAACCATATTCTGGGTATTTTGCTTATATATTTTAATTTAAAGTGATGAAAGTATTTTATAGTACGTTATGTTAAACGTTGAATTTATATTTTCATTTTGCAAAAGAAATATAATGTTATAGAAATGATCACTCTTTTTTTTAATAAATTGTATTTCAAAATCTTAATCAACTACCCATTTAGAATGTTTTAGATTTCAATAATTTCGAAAGGTTATTAATAATATCAATAAAATAGTATCATATTGAATTAAATGAATCATCAATCTCCTGCTCTGATTCAAGTTTTATTCAGTACCATATGTTTTTCTCTATTCATGTCTGTCAACCGTCAGTTCTGCCTCTTCTCCTTTCATCCTCAGGTCATACAGTACATTCATTATTTTTCCTTAAGTCGTATCCATACATACACGTTCATGCCATGGTCATGTCATTTGAAATTCAACCTTTCTCATTTATTATCCCATAAAGTTTTTTTTTTTCTTTTTTCTCTTTATTGTGAAAGGGGTTTTTTCAGTACTGAAAATGTCACCCCTATGATTGATTACAAATTATTTATATACAAAATTGTTAAATTAGCTTATTTTACTTATTGTCTACTCTTAACTTTAAACACAAAGAGATTAATTTATAAAGCCTTCTAGCTTCAATCGAAAGAGGAGAAGCAAGAATGCTATTATAGAACCCTATACTAAAACGAGAATCACCGAAAGTTTTATGACGTTGAGTCTGCACACGACTACATTCTGCTAATATATGATGAGCATCTTCTACGACTCCGCACACAATACAATTAGGTGATTCCAGTTTGCCCATCATAAAACCAAAGTTATTCAGAGGTACATGGCCAGATCTCAATCTTAAAGCTATTACAATCTCCTGTCTGTTTATCTTTGTATCATGGAACCAAAGGTAACAAATCCCATCAGAACCAGCTTCGTAAGCTAGACGATCCACTACCTCATTACCGTGAAGTCCAATATGAGACGTTATATTAACTCTGACCTCTGACCAACCCTCGTCTATTTCACTACTACTACGTTCAAGATGTCTTTTCTCCACTCTTCTCAACTGAAATGAAAAAAACTCAAAATGAGGAAGACCTCATTTTCACTACAAATATCTTCGGCATCCATATCAATATTATTCAAAGGGAGACGTAAAATATTTTGAAGCAACGGTGATCGATATTCTAATAACTCATTAGTATTGTCATCAGCCATTGTAAAAACAGCCGTGCAACCGCGTAATACGGTGCACGACTAAATTGCGTAATATCGCGTAAACAAATGTAATTGAATATAAAAACCGGTTCTGCGTTAACACAAACACGACCTCGCAAGCGAATGCCGCCACGGAACTCCTTATCCCATAAAGTTATAACAAATTTACTATTTGTATTTAAGCCTTATATAAATAATACCGCATATATGTTATGAATGCCGTCATGATGAGGTGATTCTATGGAGAATATTTTCTTAACTTTCTTTATCTTATGGTATAATGACAGTGTCTTTTCTTCTAAACTTCCGGGCTTAGTTTACGATCAATGGTATGCTTTAGTATTTTACTTTTTTATATCTATATATATATAGAAGGATGTTTGTATATATGAAATCGATGAACTCAGAAACTATTGGACCGATGATTATGAAAATTGGTATGTATATGTATTTTTCCACGGACAAGGTTTATATGCTATGCCCATTGATGTAACTCGCCACCAGGCGGCGCTGTCAAATATCGACTTCCGCCCCGTTCAACCGATTGTCATAAAAGTTGGTATGACCATATATGTTTCCTCGAAGAAAACGAATATGCTATGTCCATTGATGTAACTCGCCACCAGGCGGCGCTGTCAAATATCGAATTCCGCCCCGTTCAACCGATTGTCATAAAAATTGGTATGACCATGTATTTTTCCTCGAAGAAAACGAATATGCTATGTCCATTGATGTAACTTGCCACCAGGTAAAGTAAGGGTTAGCCCAGCAAAGCGGGCTGGGTTCGCGAGTATAATAGAAAACAAAGAGTTTTATCCGTTCTGTAATAGTACTTTATTTGTTTAGAAATAACAATTTTATCATTTATTTAAAAATATCTCATATGAACTTGTTATCCCAACTTGATTGTTCCATTGCTCGGACGATCTGTCACAGTCTGGTTGTTGTTTTTTTTATATTTAAATATATCTGTTTTTGATAGAAATATTTGTTTAAGTAACTAAAATATTAAAAATATAAAATTCTTTTGGAAATTAATGATGCAAAACTCTATCTATTTGGTGAAGGTTTTATATATCTACCACAAAATGTATAATTTTTTGTTTTTTCTTTCATAGCCTTATCTACCCTGTCTTATTTTGAAAAGCTTACTTAATGCAATACAATTTAGTGGCTAAGTTGAAACTAGAGACATTAGACAGTAGTTTTTATTTTTATAATAATTAATAACAAGGGATTATTGTGAAATAAGCGGCGTAAAAGATGGTCATGTTTTTAGTGATAAATTTTTCCTATTCTACTGAAATTATAAATTATTGTTATTTGCAAGTTAAACTATTTATATAAACTTTTAAGGATGGTACTTTTTAGGAAGTTAGAGTCCAAAATGTATTTTTTACATATTGGGTTAATTCGTAAAAATAATTCCATTTGAATCGCTATCTCTTTTTCCTTGAGAGAAGTCTACTTATTACTCTGGAAGCTCTTGTCCCCAGGGGAAGTAGCCCAGATGTAACGTGAAACGTAAAAGCTTTATTACTACAGGATCTGCAGTCTAATATATTTCTTAAAGTACATAGACTTTTTCGAATACTTTAAATAAGTTCAGAGCCACTTATCGAATCCAGGAAAAAAATATGTAGTTACTTGCTTTTTTTTTTAATTTGTTATCACATTATTATAAGAGTTATACTTCCTTATTAAATAGGCTTTATTATATAGATGTATAATATTCCGGTTAAACGAGCAGACTTTCCACCTGATTGTTAGTAGTGAAGATTTCCGGCTGCCCTTGGATTTACAAATATGGGTTGCAGCTACAAATGTGATGCCACTATTGGGACACATTGAGGGATGAAAATAAGAAGGGTATAAACTTACTTCTATATATTTGACTTAAAAAGATAGTAGAATATTCCTTACCAAACATTATACATTTCTTTTCATTTAATAATAGTTATCATCAAAGTTTTGGTTTTGAAAATTGGTTCCATCCGAAAATATTATATTATTAGTAGCTATAAACTTAGCTACTGCTTGAATAGCTGCAGCGTTAAACTAAATAATGACATTAATTGTAATTTCAAAATTTGAATTGTCAAACAATTACTTGGTGAAAACCTTTTTATAGAAATTAATAGTTGAAAAACCAATTTTGACTTTAATACTTTTTAAGTTAGTTAAAATTTTAAAAAACTAATTTAATGTTTATAAATGCACAGATCAATGCGCTGGTTGCAAATAGTCTGATTTTATAATTTAGGTCTTTTGAAGTGCAAGTACGTAAGCCAATAAGGTGATGAGGTTAACCGTATAGTTTTAGTGGGTATTTCGATCCCACATAACCATTTCTACTCTTCCCTAAACCTGACAATATCTATAAAGGATTTTCTAACCCTCAAAATGAAAAAAAGGCTCCCTAATAACGACGCTGAAAGATTATACGAAGTTTCCATTAACATCCAGGTACTGTAAGTTGAAAATGCTAATAACTGACACTAGTGTAGCTTAGTGTATATAATTAGTTATGAGATTATATTTTTTATTGCAAATGTTACTAATAAAATAAAAATGACTCCAGTATGGGCAGTTTTAAATAAGAATAATAACTTCCAATTATCATTGAAAACAATGTTTACGTTTTTTGGTATATTACTGGCTTACCCTTATATATTTTGTTCATGAGAAAAAATGTCATGAGAACTCAATTAAAAAATAGGTGCACCTAAACGATATCGTAGCTGGCTAGAGAGTTTCATGTCAAAAAGTCTATTTCTTGAGCTCTTAGAAAGATGAAATTATAATACAAAAGGAAAAAACATGTTTTTGTTTTTTTTCTGACTAAGTGTTGTTTGACTTAGTAAATCCGTTTTTATAAAGTTATATAAAGTGCTGTTTTAAAGAAATACGTATCTAAATACGATGTTTTTCTAAGTATCAGTTTGTGTTAACATAAATTTCAATTTATGTTAACACAAACTGATATTCAAATTTAAAGTTGCGATTTAACAATATATTCTACTTAGTAATGGATGAAAGTTTATATTTTGAGGAATACGAGATACAATATGGATGTTTACAATTTTGGTAAAATGGAATTGGAGTAGAATTACCAAACACTCGTATTAATAATCCTAATCCAATTCTGCTTGACGTGTTATTTCTGGCGATTTGAAAGTTGGGCTCAGTGATCTGAATAAAAATGGATAACAGTTACTATAACAAGATATTCCTAGAATTACTCAAGCACATGAGTAACATCTCGTTATATGTTCTTGTGAATGTTGTTACACACGCTTACTCCAATATTTGAATGACGTTTCCAAGTTTTGCTTGCAACTGGTCATTAGTAAAATAGGTGTCACCAAAGTAACGTTCAAAAATTGAGTGTATTGAAAGTAATGTATAAGTCATCATTTTATAGATAATTTGAAAACGACATGTCTTTAATGTATCAGTGTTGGGGTTGTTTTGTTATTTATTCACGAATATTATAAACTATAAAGATACTGTCTCTATATATTGTTAAGACTTGTTTCAGTAATACACAGTACTTGCACTTCAATGTTTAATATCTAATCATTTGTAAAAGAATGGGTGAGAGCAGCCCTTACAACGCGTTTTATAATATTTTAACACTATGATATTTAAGTAATGTAATTTACAATTTCATAACCAACTTACAGATGTTATTATTTATACCTTATAATAAGTTCTAATTATTAATAAATGATTAAACATTAAGTTAAAATATCCTATGCTTCTAATTCTTAAAACATTTAACACTAAGTACTAAATAACATTCCATAATTAATTTCGTAGGTGGCGCTACTATTCTAACTTATGCACTAAATCATGTAAATACCAATATATTTACCATTTAAATTATTATAAATAAATATGACTAACAATATGTTTCAGAAACATATTGCAATTATTTAAAAAATATATAAATAAACTACAAGAATTTAAACATATAAAACACTAACAAATAATTTTAAAGGCCTATAATTAGGAACAATTTTAATTTCTTTTGAAACAATGATGGTAATAAGTTGTAATATTTGTAAAATGTTTATAAATATACGTAAAACTTGCTAAATACTTACGAGTAGGATATAGACAAATCTGGAAATTTTCCGATATCAGTAAAATCATCAAAAGGAATTCCTTTTAATAAATATTTAATCACAGTTTGTATTTATAATGTTATCACTTATAATGTATTTCTGAAATTACTATTACAAAATATTTTTCCCTAATGACTTAATTCCATGACCAGCTATCATGACTAGCTATCTTGCGCTTAGTTTAGCCAAATAAACTAAATAATGGAAAAACTTAATGAAAAAAAAATTCATATCGTTGTCTGTCAATTCTATTCATTGTTTAAGATATGTTTTATAATTAACGTGAACATAAGTTGACGTAAAAAAAAAACTTACGTATGAACTGTTAGGTACATAAGATTTTGAATCTTTTTGTGTAAGAAATATAGGTATTGTACCGCTAATCAATTCGCCGATTACAATAATATTTAATGTCAACAAAATTTAAATATAGGGTAATTGAGATCTTATAACCAAATAACTTATCACGAAAAACCCCTGGGATTTGCGAAAGACAGGAATATGTCCTTTTCTTTTTTTCTTTATTAGTAATACTTTAGTTTCGTTAGACCCACTATTAGAACGTCAGTTTTATGACCACTCATTGTAATGTATCCTTTAAAAAAAACATAAATAACGTGATAGAATAATTTAACGAAAACGCAGATTAGTAATGTAGGTTATGAGATGTAATGTAGGTGCTGTAGAATATACGAGATACTAAGGGAAAAGTGGTTTAAATTTGTAAGCGGATTCACGGATTAGTCAACTTACAAGCATAAGAAGATTAATCTTTTATCTGATTGATGATTTTGTTGATGGTTATTTAATCTAACAGTAGCTTTAAGACTAGAAATCCAAATGTTAGGCCTTAAAAATGCTTTTTTATCTAAATAATATCACAATTTATAAATGAAATGAAATCATATCATCAATCATGAAATCTTTTTTTTACAGCTGTAATTTAACTAATGATTAATTAGTAGCTTCCTGGTATTTTGTTTATAAATTGCAACTTCATTTCCACCATTTGTCATAGAAGTATATTCCAACAATATTATTACAATATCCGTCATAACATTCTATCTTAATGCATTCCAAATGAGTCTCCCAGATCAAAGTAATTTAGTAAGATGGGTCAAAGTCACCGAAAAGTCTTGCAACATCTGTGTGGAGGCAGTAGGAACCGCGAAACACTTATTAGTAGGATGTAGGGTACTTCTAGATAAAGGTAATACTCGCCTCGCTACGATAAGGTATTAGAAATTATACGGGAAGCGGTTAGTCTTTCAGTATCAAGAGCGCGGAAGGGTATAACAACCACCAAACGATCTGTAGAATTCGTAAAAGAAGGCTCCTCCAAAAAATCAATACCGAAGCCTTATTCAATTTTCGGCGCGGCTCCTGATTGGACTCCCATTATGGACACGTATGAAAAACATTACAAAATCCCTGGGGATGTTGGTGTTACCTATTCTATGTTATGTAAAAAATAAACAATAGGAAAGAAGTTAAAAATAACAAATCATTAAACTTTAACTTTTGAAAGAAGTATTACGCAGAAAACTTTGACAAATATATGATAAAATGAACTCTATATAATGAACTCGTCAAGGAAAGACAGAATAAATTTTATAATCATTGACCTTGACCTTAACTTACTAATATAGTTTTTTAAGATACCTGTACTAATAGACTCCTTTTTGAGTATGTTATCTTAAAATTCAACGATTAATCGAAAAGTGCACGGGCGACGTGTCCGTGGATAGAAGCAAAAATTAATAAAAAATAAATAAATAAATACTACACGATTAAATGATAAATGATAATGTCTTAAACATTTATATATAGGTACACAAAATCTTTTTTTTTTAATATTATGAAATTAAATCAAGATCGCGATACTAAAACGGAATGTTTGGTATTTCCGAAATATTATTGAGATATTAATGTATTCATCTTGTCATACCATGAGCCCACAGAATGTATACATGCATATATTATTATCAGTTGCCAGGGACTAAAATGGTTTAAGTTTCTCCCCTACCCCCAAACAAAAAAAATTAGAGCTCAACAAACATAAATCAGTAAATGAAATATATAAATTAGTATATTAATTGTGTTATAATAATTTAAGCTTAAAGTTTCTGATCGTGAAAATGAAAAAAACGTTTTTTAGTTTAAAAATAGGTTGACACGGACCATAAATTAACACAAATGTAATAAAAATCAGCTGTTCTGTTGTACTAGTGTAATGTGCGTACAAATAATCATAATCATTTAATAAAAACATAATGTAATAAATTAGACATTTATTTAAATACTAGCTGTTGCCCGCGGCTTCGCACGCCTTAAATTCGTAGTAATACAATTCCCACTTCCTTTTTTTTGTATTCTATATGACTTATTTTAAGTGATACAATCAAAATTACTACATCGGCAGACATCGCTCACTGTCAAAAGTATATTTAAAGTTTTTAATAAGGATACAATATTAGGTACTGTGATTATTTTTATACCTCTCTTGTTTTTACTAAATTTCTTTATTTTTAAACAGATTACTAAATAACCATTCTAACCATATATCACACTTACAGATTTTCATTGAACATAATCAAAATATTACCATGTAAACTTGAGGTATTCTGAGCTACACAATCAACGTTATTTTCACCATCAAATTTCAGGTCTAGTTTTATTAAAAAATATATAATAAATAGTGTATAATTTTAGCTAAATTCCCAATCAATTATTCAATTAAAGTGTATTGATACTAGTGTAATAAGAATTATAGTGTTTAAGTTATTCTTCAATATTGTAAATCTCTAAGAAAGTGAAAAGTGACAGTTGATTGGTAACGTACAAACTTTAAATTTTCTAAAATAGATATACCTATATTTTAGTTTTTAAGTGTTTTTAGTTCTTCTTTATTAAATAACAACTGTCTCATTCAATTTCATATTAGTTTTGTTTCTGCAAATCTCAGTTTCTTTGTTTTGTCTCATTTATTGCGGAAACAAAGCAATATAGGCCCTTTGTTTGGTTTTGCACATTGGTACCTTATTTAATATTAAAATGATGACTCGTTCACGTGCCCTTTCACGCCAAGAGGAGAACAAACTCCAACTGGCATTACAAGAATTAAAAGTGAGTAAGGACTTGTGTGCCCAGCTAAACAATGAAAGAGATGCTAATGAGAGGGAACTATTAGATGTTTTAAAGAATAATGACAAATTAAAAATAGAACTTTCTAAGTTACATGTTAAATATAATAATGTTGAAGAGGAGCGTAACAGGCTACAGTTATTAGTGGCTAGGTTTGATGAGTGTGGTCTTGAGTATGAGCAGGCCCTTCGGCGTACCGACACCCTGGAGCTGGAGCTGAGAGATGCCCACCAACAAATCTTGGAACTGGAGGAGGCCGCTCAAAACTCAACTAACATTCACACTCACAGCTTGTATGAAGAGTTAATTGGCAGCGCTTCTCAGTTGGTCAACTCCCCGACTACTGCAACTAAAAACCCCTGTGTCACTATAGATTTAACAAATGACACATTGAACTCACAAAGGCTGGGTAGCTGCAGCAATAAGAAATTAAAAAAATATATTAGAATTAATAGATATATTAAGAAAATCCAAAAATTAACTAAAAAGAACAAGTTTTTTACAAAATCAATTATTAATAAAAATATATTGTTAAAAAAATTACCTTTTGTAATATAGAATTAGAAAATAGAAATAGGAGATATGAATCTGACACACAATTATTAGAAACACATTTAGCCCGTTTGCAGACTACTTTAAGAAGTGTTACAAAAAAATATGAAAACACACAAAACATGCTAAGTGAACAAAAGCTAAAAGTAGATGAACTATTAAATAAATCACAAAATAGATTGGAATGTATGAACTCACAGACTAACAGTTGTTCATGTGAGTGTAAAAATAAGTTATTTTCTGTAAAACCAACATTGTCCTCCCCCGCTAAAATATTGTGTGACAAGGTTGATATCCCTGTTTCTAATAATAGTGGCTCCCTCAAATTAACTCCTGTATATGACACCTATATGTTAAGCGATAATATTGGAAAAGGAATGGGATCTGTACTAAATTCTTATTTTGAAAAACAAAATGTATTCAACAGCTGTTCACCTGACAATAATTTAATAAATATTACTAGACAAATAAAGAATTCAAGTAAACAATTTACTAAGTCAACAAATATAATAATTTTTGTAGGAAATAGAGATAATGTAAATTATTTGGAATTTAAAAAATGTTTTGAAACTATAAGTAACTTAGATGTCAATAAAATTGTCTGGTTTTCATTACCCTATAATCAAGATTTGCCACAGGCCGAAAATAAAATTAGATATAAGATAAACTTACTGATATATAATTTATGTTTGTATAAAGACAAATTTCATGTGATTGACACTAACACTAATGTTAGTAACTTTTATAATTTGACTAATGGTAGGTATTACCTATCTTCATATATTAAAAGACAGGTAGCTTCATCGCTATTATATTATTTTACTATGACAGCCAATAATTTGGCTAAAATTGTTTCTATTGAACAGAATTCAGTTACTTGTATAAGTAAAAACAGCTTGGAAATAAATCCAACTAGTAATAGTAGTATTAGTAGTAGTTTAAACTAGACATTAAGACAGTAGAGATATCCTCTAGCCAAATAATTAAGATATCAAATAATGATATTAATGATGATTATAGAAATACAAAAATTGTTTAAATAAATAATAAAAAACATAACATAAACTGTATCAACTTGGTGCATCAGAACATTCAGTGTATTAGAAATAAGGAATTAGAAATTGAATTGTTTTTAAATACTTTTAATATTAATATTTTTTGTGTCACTGAGCATTGGCTTAAGAATGATGAATTAATATTTAATTTCAATAACCACCAGGTTGGTAGTTCGTTCAACAGAGTTAATTCCATACATGGTTGCTCTTTAATTATTTTAAATAAACAAATAAAATTCAAAGAACGCAAGGACATAGTGAGCCACTCTGTTGAGCGGACAACTGAACTTGCTTCAGTTGAATTAGAAGAGCTCATAATTGTAAATGTTTATAGGCTACCGTCATCTAACTTTGAACATTTTGAAAAGATTATGGATGAGGTATTGTATAAACTATCACATTCTAGTAAAAAGGTAATCATTTGTGGAGACTTCAATATTAATATTCTTGAACAAAATTCAATAAGTATAAAGTTTTTAAATTTGTTCAAATCTTATAATCTTTTACACATGTTTATGGAGCCTACTAGAGTCACAACCACCAACTAGTGCCACTTGTATTGATAACATTTTTACAAGTGTTATTCCAAATTTTAAATGTTTATTCAATACATTAGATTCTGACCACTATGGCCAATTTATTAAATTCAGTTGTAGCAAGAGATAAAAATCAAAACAGAAAATAAGTTATATACCAGTGACTGTAGAACGTATCGAACAAATTAAAAATGGCTTAGTACGCTATTTGCCCTTGATAAAAAATTCAAACCCCAATATTATGTACAATGACTTTTTTAGTACTTTCACTAAATTATTCAACTTTATATTTACTCCAAAAACAGTGGTTGTTAATGATAATTTAGTGTTTAGTGATTGGGCATCTGCTGAGTTACACAAAAATAGAGAAAAACTATATAATATGTATGCGGAATTGATGTTTAATACTAGTAATGAGTTTAGGGATGAGGTAAAATTATTTTCCAAATCTTTTAAAAAACAATGTAAAATAGCAAAAAAATCAACATATTCAAAATAAAATAGGAAATAGCAATAATAAAATAAAAACAACTTGGAAAATAATTAATGAGGAAACTGGAAGAGCTAAATCCCAGAGGATCGACTTTAAATTAAATATAGATAATAAATATGTTACGTCTGACCTCGAGGTTGCTACTGCTTTTGAAACCTTTTTTACTAATATTCCAGTGACTACAACGTTATCTTTAAATTCTTCTACCGCTACAGCTATGGGTTTACTTAGAGAGAATGTAGATCAATGTGTTAGCAGTTTTAAGTTTGAAAAAGTTAATGCTCAAGAAGTAATCAAAGTATTTAGATCAATTAGCGTTAAAAAGACTAGTGATCTTTGGGGGTTTTCTGTTGACATACTTAAGTCCATAATTGACATTGTAGCGCCAGACTTAGCATTAATATTTAATAATTGTTTAGAATATGGCATATTTCCCGATCTAATGAAACAAAGTAAAATAACTCCATTATTCAAATCCGGCTGTTCATTAGATCCTAGTAACTATAGACCTATTTCAGTCTTACCCACTTTTAGTAAGATTTTTGAGAAAATAATTCTTAATCAACTTGTGGCATATTTCAGTAAAAACAATCTCTTACACAAAAACCAGTTTGGTTTCACTGCCGGTCGCTCTACAACAGATGCTGGTGTTGAGCTATTACTAAACATATTTGAAGCCTGGGAAGGATCACAGGATGCACTTGGCATTTTTTCTGTGATCTATCTAAGGCGTTTGACTGCGTTCAACATGAAATCCTTATAAAAAAGTTAGAACATTATGGAGTTAAAACAAGTCCCTAGATTTAATTAGTTCATATCTTAATGATAGAATCCAAAAAGTTGATGTAAATGGAAAACGTTCCCCTGGTTCTTTGGTAAAAATAGGTGTGCCACAGGGCTCTATCTTAGGGCCTTTCTTGTTCCTCATTTACATAAATGACTTACCTCACCCAGTGAAGGAAAAACATGGGATAGTATTGTTTGCTGATGATACTTCTCTTACTTTTAAAGTTAATAGACGGCAATCTGTTATTGACGATGTAAACAATGCTCTCTCAGATGTTGTACAATGGTTTAACGCCAATAATTTGTTACTCAATAAAAAAAAGACGAAATGTGTCAAATTTAGTTTACCAAATGTTAAAAATGTTAGAACCAATGTACAATTAAATAATGAGGATTTGGACATGGTCAAATCTACTACTTTCTTGGGCATTACTTTAGATGAAAAATTGCAATGGGGTCCTCATATATTTGATTTGTCAAGCAGACTAAGTTCTGCTGCATACGCGGTTAAAAAAATACGTCTATTAACAAATATGGAAACTGCTCGATTAGTTTACTTTAGTTACTTTCATAGCTTAATGTCATACGGTGTACTCTTATGGGGCAATGCGGCTGACATTGATACCATATTTACATTGCAGAAGAGGGCTGTTCGCGCAATATATAATATGAGACCAAGAGCCTCTTTAAGAAACAAATTTGAAGAATTTATGACTGTTTACAATCAATATATTTATGAAAATTTAATTTACGTTCATAAAAATATTTCAAAGTTCAAGAAAAAATGTGATTTACATAAAATTAATACAAGAAATAAAAATAAACTCGCTATGCCCGGCACTAGGCTCCATAAAATAGGTAAACCCTTTAAGGCTTTATACGTTTTTATAATAAGCTCCCAAATGAAGCCTTAAGCCTCTCATTAAATAAATTTAAATTATATGTTAAAAATAATTTAATAAAAAAATCCTACTATAGTGTAAAGGATTACATCGACGACGGTATGGCCTGGGAATGAATCTGTATTGTATTGCGAATAGCTAGTAATCTCCGCAATTTGTTTTTTGTTGTAAATTAATTTTGCTTTATCGACCTTCTGCATCACACCGATTCCTTAGAAGTCACTACTTGCGTTAGCATCGGGAGTCGGGTTGCCTCCCTCCCTCAAATATGTGCGAAGGGAGTGATGGCTGGCTCTTGTGTTATGCTCGTGAACGGGTGCTGCTTGCGATGACTGGTTGTGTGGCAGGCCGAAGATTTATATATATATATTTTTTCTGTTATTATTATTTAATTTTCGTTGCCTGAAATCATTAGGCCTCTTTTCAGATTGATTGCGAAGGTTCTAGTTGTTCCAAAATTGCACTTAAGTTTGACGTTTGTGAAACAGTGATCACAATAACAAAAAATATATCCGGCTGAGTTTGTTGTGTGGTTCTTCTCAGACCAGGACGCGTTTGGAACCCTCATAGCTTTAACATTAAGATGAAAGTGCTTTTTCAGAAGGGCTTATTACGATAAATCTAGTATCGTAATAGGCCCTCCTGACATTTCCATGTTGACGTACACAAGTGATCACTGATTATGATTCTAAGTGGAAAAGATATAAATAAATAAATAAAACACACAGACATTCAGACGAACAGACAAAATGAAAAAAACATTTTTTCAATGCACAAAGACTACCTATACAGATTTATTACATGTATAGAATAAGATTTGCATGGTACCTATTACGTCATTGACATAAATTGTAGAACTTTTTTATTTCTTAATTGATTTAGATGACATAAACATTAAATGTTAAGTGAAGACTGTGATAATATATTCCTGAAAACCGCATTCAAATTGGTTAAGCCGTTTCCGAGCTTAGCGTGCACAAACATACAGACATACAGACAAACAGACAAACTGAAAAACCATTGTTTTGGGTTCTCTTGCTCCCCTATGATTTTTTTTTAATTCCATGTACGGGAATGGTTCAGTGACAATTTTATTATATGTATAGATTGTATGAAATAATAAATGGCTTTGAGAATCGAATTTGTCATACAAAAAATCGCTTGAACATGAACATGAACACAACCGTCAACGACGTCTGCCCTCGCGTGTCTGCCCGGTCAGGTGGGAGCACTCAGTGATGACGGCTCCCCCCTCGCTCGCTCCGCGCGTCGCGCCTTTTACGCGTTTTAGACATTCCGTTTAAGTCAATCTTATCGTGATCACTTTTAAACTATTCCTCCAAATTACTTAGTGTAAAACACAAAATTTATTTACATTCAATACTTAAAGTGACAGATGTATAAATTTTCTGAGAGTTTGATAAATATTCTAAAATGTGCATTATTAAAAAATATCCAATTAAATTGTATGTTTGGTTCACTATTTTGGTCATAGTGACTCACACATAAAAGATAGATATATGCTGTCGCCGACTTTTATTTGGAACTATTTAAGATAAATAATCTTACAGTAATTATTTTGTATAACTCAAACAATAAGAGCAGCGCACGCCAATATAGCTCTCAGGGGGCTGATTTTTTCCGACTTACTTGACAGTTATCGTTATTTTATCACCCAATTATATAAATCCCTATAAATTTTAACTTATTATGTTATTCTGATATCCAAGCTATATTACTGCAAAGTTTCATGAAAATCCGTTCAGTAGTTTTTGCGTGAAAGAGTAACAAACATACACACATCTTTACAATCTTTCGCATTTATAATATTAGTAGTAGTAGGATATATAAATTAGCTTGTTGCAAATGAGCAAGTATCTTCAGTTATGTTTTGTTTCAAGTTTAAATGGAGATCATCTTTTTATAAGATTACTTTTGAGATTATTCTGTAAAATATTTACTGTCAAAATCTAAAATGTATGACAGAATTTCAAGAAAATGCTTATTCAAGTGGTAAAAATAAAATAAAAAAAAATTAAAAGTAAAAAGTTTCAATTAAATTTTTTCGATATTTCATAAAAAAACTTCAGGAACAAATGTTTGCTAATACAAAATATATCAATTTTAATTTAAGATTAATTAATTACACAATTGCGCCTGAGCGAAGAGAGATTATATAAAACTTTTGTTCATCGAAATTGTTTTAACAGTTATCAGTCTAATACATGTTTCAAGTTAGTTACAATATTGTTGAGACCCGACTTCGTATGTTCCATATTATTTGAAACTCGGAATTTCACTCACGTGTATGAGAGAGAGAGAGAGACTGTATCTTGCCAGCCTCTCACTCTTTATTATAGACTACATACTTTAACAAATTATAATAAAATGGTAACTATGTAGAAGTTAGAAAAACTAACAAACAAATAATTAATGTTAATAAATTTGAATTAGGAATACTTAGTATAAATAACAAAAATTATTTATTTAGAAAAATATTATTGAAAAGATTGTCTTTTTGCTCATATCTGCCAATAAACTATTTATAAATATAGCTACTATGCACTCCAAATTTTTTTTTACAATAATATACCTAAATTTTTCCTTGTAAATCCTAAAATTCAAAGTAATTCGTCAATTAAATGTTTCCATTACAAAAATACACTCATTAATAAAAGCGTATTAAAAAGGATTATAATTATAAATAAAGTACCTTTTAATATGTTTATACTGCAATGACAATCAGAGTGTTCTTTGATAAAAAGTAGCTTGAGTAAAACTAATTTCAACGTTATGTAAAATAACATAAATTTTTCTTAAGCAATATTTTTTACATTTGTCGCATGTAAATAATTTATCAAACAGATAGAAGGCGGCGTCGTTCATTTCCACCGGGAATTTATGGAAAGTGGATAAAAGTGTTATTTATTTTAGTTTATTGAAAATGATTTTTATATTTTAGTAACTTGAACAAATAATAATTTGAGTAAATATATTTTTAAATAGTTTTTATAAATCTTGATGGGACAGTAAAATTATGATTTTTAGATGAATATTATATGTTGCTTTCGAATTAAATAGTACTTTGAATCTAATAAAAAGCTTGTTTTTCTATTAAGTAAAGAGAAAAAATACCATAAATTGATATAACTTTTTTATTTCTTAACTGATTCAAATGAAATAAACACTAAATATACAGACATACAGGCTTACAGATAAACAGACATACTGACAAACAGACAAAATAAAAAACCATTGTTTTGGGTTTTCTTGCTCTTATTATGTTTATCTGTTAAAGCCTCTCATTATGTTTTTTTTATGATTTTCCGTGTACAGAAATCGATCAGTGACAATTTTATTATATGTATAGATAACTGCACTAATAGTGAAAGATTTTTGATAATATAAATCATATAAAGTATTTCTACTTTTACACATGCTTTAGGCTGCTTAAACTAAGGGTTGCTTAAGGTAGTCAGGGTTCTTAGTTATAATTCCAAATCTTTGGTCCCTTGTAAACTCATAAATTCTAGTTAATCTAAGTCATCACCAATAATGCCACTAATTATTCAAGACTTGTGTATTTTAGAATTAGTGACAATGTTATGGTCTATATACAGGTAGCTGAAGTGTCGGTAATATGAGTAGGTTCATCAAATATGTGATTCTAAATTAAAAAAATGAAATAATAAATAAATGTACCCTTACATGGTTACATTCTCGAGAGAGTCAGTTAGGACATAAACATTTAAATCATTTGTTGTACATCTATTGTACACTGGCTACCAATAAAATATTAATATTACAAATACAATTTTATCATTTTTCAACCAAATTGGGATTTGGAATTAGTGGACTAATATATAAAAATCTATATGGTCTATCAACAATTCAATATCCAGAAAAGCTATAATAATTTGGTGAAAAAGTGAACTATTTATTATTAATTACGGTTATTATTGTCGTATTAATTAGTTTAAACTATTTATCATAGTATTATAACTATAATATCACACAACTTGATAACAAGTAACTCTTAAATTAGTTGTACTGTAAATGTTTTATATTAACGAGGCCAATAAGTGTCTATAAATTTTCGGGAGATATTGTTTTGGAGATACATGATCTTAAATTAAATGTTTTAATATTTAAATATTAAAAAAACTAAAAACGAAGCACGAAGCGCCCCACGCTTTTTTCCGCAATAATTTTATTATATTTTGCCCAGTATTCTCATATTACGAATTATTTTTTTGCTTTTCAGTTCGATTCATTTTTAAAGCGTGTTTTTTAGTTTTTTTAACTATATTTATTTTATGTTTTTTATACTTCTGTATCAAATTCGGCATACTTCTAATATATTTTTTGATTATATAATAGATTGAAATAATATTTTATTTGAAAAATATAATATATAATAAAAATAAATAAATAAATAATAAAAAATAAATAATAATAATAATATAATAAAATATTTTACTAAATAATTAAAAACATACTAATTAGGTATAAAACGTGTTAAAAGTTCGACGGTTAGGTTGCTGTTTGTATATTTTGTATCATCGCACAAAAAGAAGACTCCAAGAATACGATATGCTGCTTTATATATTCTATTTCATTCTTTCGCATGTGCAAGGAGCACGCTACGGATATATGTTTGTCTCTTTTTACTTGAAATTCGCTTATCCTAAGGACCCTGGCAAGGATAACGGGACCAATTGATTAAATTATTGCATTGTCATCGGTCCTTGATAAGAATGCCAAAATTCAAATTAATCCGACATTTCAAAGTAGGTCAAAATCACGTTCAAAGATTCCGTTACATACATAGATAGATAGATAGATACATCCGAAGCTAATAAAAGCGTGTTAAAAATGAAGGTTATTTTTTATGTGGATACCATTATATGTGTTTACGCTATTTCATAATTATTATTTTATTTTCAAATCTAATTTACAAATACTTTATCGGTTAAGCAATATTCGCATTCTAATTATCTATTCACCTACATCAAGCACCTCAAGTATAAAAAATGGCGCCATCTAGAGAAGCCTAACGCCAATCGTATATATTATTTGGTCTCCCGCTATTATTATTCATAAAAAGATTTAAAATAGTGCTGTAATACCTCTATTAGAATTTATTTCGTTCATATTTTAATTATTTTTTAGTTAACACAAAGACAGTTTCAGAAAAGCTCTTTACAACGTATGGAAAAATATTTTTCAATATGAACTTTACGTTTTAAAACGAAATTTTAAAAAGTCACGAAAAATTCAATGTAACAATGTTTCATTAGTGAATTTTTCAATTCGTTTCCCATTTAGATTATAGGATGAATTTTGGGTGTAACATTTTAAAATATGAACTAAATATTTTTTTCCGGATATTATCTTCACATTGAAAAAAACTTAATACAAAACAAAGATTCAATTTATTAATGAACAATTTCATAATACACGGGTTAGTGAAAATCAAATGAAAATTTAAATTTTTAAGTTTATTTTAAAATATATCTAAGGTTGTTTTAGCTTTTAGTATGGGTTCAATTTTTCTATTTCCAGCATTGCTTGTTAATATCCTCGTTCAAACATCGTTTCGTTTCAATTCGTGTGCAATCAATTGAATGAAAACTCTTTACCGCTTTCGCTAATTGCGTGTAATTGCTTAAAAAGCTTAATTTCGTAAAAAGCTTGCGTAAAACAAACAAATAACAGTAGGTACGATAGCTCAAATGGTAGTGGGACGGTTTCTCAATGGTCGCGGGTTGGAATCTCTCCGTATTGGTTTATTTTTCATTATTTATTTAAAATTTAAATTAAGCTTAACAAGGTTATACACGTTTATATATATTTACAAGCATTAAATAACAGTATCATGGTTTTTATGTCCTAAAGTTTATTTCAGAATATTATTCAAAGTTTATCCAAAGTTGGAAATTTCAGGTGAATGTTTGTAATAAACATTTTTGTAAGTATTTAAAAATCTTGCCTTTTATTATTGAATTATTTCATTCGACAAGTAAAAATTTAACTAGCTTTCATACTTTGTTAAAATATAATTTATTTGCGATGTATTGTTTTATCCTCTATCCTAGTTAGCTATTTTTTAGGATTCCTTACCCAAAGGGTAAAAACGGAACCCTATTACTAAGACTTTGCTGCCCATCTGTTGACCGTGATAGGTAGAATTTTGAAATATATATAGATAATGTATTTCTTTTGTCACTCTAATAACAAATACAAAAAACGAAATAAAATAAACATTTAAAGGGACCTCCCATATAAGAGGCGATTTATTTTTATAAAGTTATGATAACTTTCCAATCAATCTGTGACATAGATAGACATATTGACTAAAACGTCACATATACTTAGTCTGGCCATAAATACTGTTACAATTAAAAATTAAAAAGTAGGTATTACATTTGAATTTATAATCTGTCATTTTTATACGATTGTTGCCCCTTAATAACAACATGTTCAATAACCAAGTATGGTCCTTCCAGCAAGACTCGGCGATATATCATAAAGCTCAGTCCACGCAGTCTTGGTTGAAAGCGAACGTCAGGAACTTCATCAGAGCTAAAGAATGGTCGTCGTCTAGTCCCGATCTTAATCCACTAGATTATGATTTATGGTCAGTTTTGAAGAGTACAGCTTGCTGTAAACGCCGTGATAATTTGGATTCCCTAAAACAATCCATACGATTAGTAGTGAAGAATTTCCCCATGGAAAGAGCTACTCTTGATAACTGGCCTCAACGTTTAAAGGACTGTATTGCATCCAATGCACACAACTTCTAATAAGCTTTTTATATTTTTAATTGTTTTATATTTGTGTATTAAACTAACATACTGTAAAAGTAATAAATGTTATTTGCAAATAAAAATAAATATTTTTCCTTTTTACAATATTTATGGCAAGACTAGGTATCTCCAACATTGCTGAATATTATCTATGAGGCATTCAGAAGAAAATGGTATTGCTTCGATTTTATAATGTAGATATGACTGCTGTAAAAGGATCGTCAGATCTCGAATTTTGATTGTTACCAAAACTTTCGTAAGTTATTGTCCTTACAAATTAAAACAAAATCAAAGTTAATTACATTGTATTAAACAAATTAATGATAAATACAAAAGAAGAAATCTGTCAGTCATAAACTTATTACAACAATTTTATGTTTCATCTTATTCTTTGTTGAAACCTTTTACTGTCAAAACTTTTATTTCGTAGTTGGGTCAGATTTATTGTACTCTTTCAAGATCTTTTTGCTTACTTTCTAAAGACTGAAAAAAAAATCAAAATTTCCATTTTCCTTGAATAATAACTCCCTTATATGTTATTGGGAAAATAATACAAAAAGCAATAACATATTTATAGATTTATTTTAAAATTCAATATATATATATATATATGACAATAAAATATCATTATTCATCATTATTCTCGACTATAGTAAGACTATAAGACTTTATAAGACTCTTAAAGATCTATTATTAGAATATAGCCTGATTTACTATATTTTTTTTAATGCGTCCTCTTTCAAAGTTCAGGATCAACTACAGTAGTTCATTTATTGGATTTTTTTTTTACTACTACAACAATCAGTATTCATACAATACCTAGTACCTAGTTATCTTGCACATTCAGTATTCGTTCAATAATCCCTTCTTCAAATATCCTTGTTCAAACATCGTTCCGTTTCGATTGGTTTTCCAATTTTTGAAAGATATTTTTTGGTATATTCTTTATCTATTCTTATATTCACGTTGCATATTGTAGATTGTATAACGAAATACATTAAATACATTTTGTTTTTAAAGAAAGCTCACTATTAACATAAGTAAATATTACCATCTTTTCTAAGATTTTTATGAAATGCCGTTTTTAATACTTTGGCTGCGTCAAAATTTACGCGTGTGTCTACTGGGTCCAAAGTTCTAATGCAGAGACAAATTGTAGCGTGGACCATGTTCAAACGGCTTGACGACTTACTCTTATAGATCGATCTCTCTCGGTGATTTTAGTGCGCACTTCACTGTCTTGCTCCTGTTATGTACCACTAAACGCGGAGAGAGATTTGTATTTGTTTTTTGACTTGAACTTGTCTATTCCAGTTGCTTTATACTTAAAAAAAAAAAAATATTTTCTCGTAATTAATTTGAAAAAAAAAAAACTATTCCTACCTATTTACTGTTCCTAATACTGTGTTCTGCCTTTGTTATTTCTAATAATGCTTGGCGTACCCTATAAATATACAATTTATTATTTCATGAAACATTAATTTACATGTTTTGTTAGGTAATATAATACGTTGGTTACACTAGTAGAGTAAGTTACGATATGCCACGAAGCATGTAGATGAAAGTAGATCTCGACAATGATTTATAAATTTAAGAGCATCAATCTAATACTAAATGTTCCATCTCAAAGTTAAAGTTCGGTGATAAGTTAAACTCTTTTTAGGAAAGAATTTCAAATAAATTCACCATCAATTTTCTTGGAGCTGTAGTAGGTGTAATTTCAAGTAAAATATATTTATTTGAGAGCAAAGACGAATTTAAGTCAGTTGGTTAATTATGATTTTGCAAGTCTTTAAAAATTTTATTAAATTAATGTAAAGGTATAATCATAATAATAATATATTTTTTCCAAAATATGTATTAATAACATTGGTCAAACATCTTTCATTTATACATTATATTTCAGCTACCGTATCGCTGTCCGTCTCGGTGAATTAAGTATTCTCTATGTGATCGTCTTTATCGGGACGGTGGTGACATCTATTAGGTTTCTTTCGAAAATCCTAACCAATCTTTCATTTACCAAAACAGATATTAACTTCGAAATTTAAAAACAGATATTAACCTCTGGAACTTTTTCGAGATATATATAATCATTCGTAGTTTAACGGAGTTGTAATATTATAATGTAATTTGAAATTTTTACACCGAAGTTCCTCATTCGATAACCACAGCTAAAATATTTCGTAAAATTTTTACCAGTTACCAAATGAACAATACCTTTAGAATACTTCATGTACAGCTGTCTAGTGTAAGTTATACCAGATATCTTGGTTATTAATGAAAACACTTTACTGCGGCTATTTCGTGTACCTACGCCGTGTTTCGTGAAACGTAAGAAAGTGTGGCTCGATATGTATGTTCGTAAAAAATATTACAAAGGTAGTGTATGTCCACATGAATGTCTCGTAAAGTTCAATCCATCGGCTATGCGGGCTTATGAGACAGTTGCGTTTTAGATTTAAAGTGTTACGTTTATGTATTATATATGTTATAATAAATGATGTGCCATAAATAAACAGATAATAAAAATGATTTTCATATATGAAGTCGTATTACGCAGATGTGGCGGAGCTGCAGTCTACGTGATTCACTTTAAATTCAAATTCTTTCTTAGCAGAACCGATATTATCATATAAAGTTGTAATAATATCGGACCAACTAATTTCTAACGACTGCGTTGATATAGTCAGGTTCAACTCAACTCACAACGGGTTGGTATGTTTTCTTTTTTTTTTTTTTGTTTTTGTCTATACTGTTAGCCCTGTTGGCTATTACAGCGTCACTTAAAAAGGGGGGGCCAGATGGGCCCCCATGGTGAACGACGTCCCGAGGGCGTCTCAGATTGAGACACGGACCTCGGCTCGGGACGTCGTTAGTCAGGAGGGAAGCTAAGGAAATTTGGACACTAGCGTCCTCCGACGGCAGAACGCCGGAGCAACGGAGCATTTAGGTTGGTATGTTGAGGCCAAACTAAGTTGAAAAAAATACTATTATTACTGCTGACGCCAAAATAAATATGAAGTATGCACTGTAAAAGAAGAGACAAGGTTTAATAATGTGAACGATATTCTTTTGTATTTCCGTTCGAAAGCAACAATATTGATGAATAGCTCACAATGTGTTAAGTATATTTCATATCTTAAAAGGTTTCATATCGAAGATGGATCGTCGATCAAAACATTTATGGTTCCCACAAGATAGATGAAGTGAGGGAGATCTTAGTGACATGTTGAGACAATGGATGTTGTAGTGTTTATTTATTTTCTCAGAAATTAGTAATATATTAGCGGTAGGTGTTTATAAGTTTAATCTAATGAATTATATATTTATTAATCTAATGAATTAAGGTGGTTCACACAGCCTGAAAGTCTGGCGGATGAATTAAATAAATATGAATAAACTTTGAAATAGTAATAGATAGTATATTTTTATAAAATCCTGTCAAACTGTTAAAAATATTAATCTATTTGCTTAAACTCAAATACGGATAATTTGAGCTTGGCTTCTCTATTATTGTAATTTCACTAACTACTACAAATTTCTAAACAACTAGGATAAAAACATATTTTTTAAACATTTTATTTTCTAATACTGGTCTTCACAAAAGGCGTTTTGACTAATTAGGATAGTACGAGTATACCTACATACTTAGTTTAAACGGACGGTCAATTGTAAATATTAGTGAAAAAGATTAAAAAGTAATATTTTACTTTGGATTGCTAAGAATTAAATTGCAAACTGCTTTCTAATTTTTTTAATACTTCTATTGATTCCAATATACTTTCTTGGATATTTATTTTACTGTCATGTATAAACATCTTATGTTAAAGACATAAAAAATAGTTTAAGTTACTGTGTCTGTGAAAAAGAGACATAAAATCTTAGGAAAAAAAACTCTTTAATCTACTATCATCTATAAATTATGTCAAAGCAAAACTAACTACAACTAAAACTTGGTATACAAAATAACATAAAAAAGAATATATTGAAAATAATGAGTATTTTTATAAAATAAAACCAATACCATTTTAAATAAAAGTCATATTGAACTAAAAACAATTGCTATTTCAACATATTCTCGATTTATCCATTGAAAGACGACTTGGTATTTTCATTATACGAGATTTCCTGTTCTCACCCTCAAAGAAATTCAGTCATTGCTTATTTTCATTTGAAATTTCAAATAAAGAATCCTTGAGCAAAATGTTGAAACAAAAATTATAAAATATGAAATAATAATATTGTACGATTTATGTATTTCAAATAGTAATATTGTATTATCTTTATTAATAAATAAAGCCAACACACGTTTGCTAAAGCAGCATAGATGCCCAGAAGTCGGACATCGAATAGAACTTACAAATATCGAATATCCTAAAACAAATATTATTTTGTAAACTTTGTAAGTTAATCATAGTAACCTTTGAGCTCAAAAAACGATGCAAAAACAAACATTTTTTTAATATTAATATTGTATTAACGACGTTACATCTTAAAAAAAAATAATAATAAAATTAAAACATTAAGAATGTGCATTTACAGGGCATAAAAGTAGTTACTATGAAATAATTCTTATTATGAAAGTTACTAATTAATTGTTACATAAAATTGTGAGAAACATTTGAAAAGATTTAGAAGTATTATTTAATATTTGATTTATATATACGTATTTTATGTAGGTAATAAAAGAATAAAATTGAGGAAATTATTCAAATCGCTGTCTCTTTTTACTTAAGACATAGCTACTTTTAACTCAGGAATCGCTTATCCTCAAGGGAAGCGTTTAAAACGTAACAGGAAACTCAAAACCCTAATTAAAACATGATCATGGGTTTAATTCATTGCAAATAGTAACGATAACTTTATTCTAACATGCTACCATCATAGATGTGAGACTAAGTTAAGACATATAAAAATAAAAATAGTAGTAGTATAGCTATTGAATAAATAGTAAGTTTGTTAAGTAAAAGTTTTTGGTGTATTTTGAGGACTTATGGTCCAAGTCATGTTGACTTGACTAATCAAGACATTTTATATATAATATAAATATTCTATGGAAATAATATGTTACACACCTAGGGAGGAAAAATAAGAAATATCTCAGATCACATGTAATTTTCGACCGTAGTGGAACTGAGGTCGACTAACATGTGATCTGAGGCTTTCTTATTTTACTTCCCGAGGTGTGTATGCTGTCTTGCTGTTCGACGACGGCTTAAAGCGGCTACTTCGTTTTCGCAGCGGGACGAAAGTTTTCACTTTCCGCCCGACGGACAGAGAAACATATAATAAGTACTGGATTCCAGTTTGACAATTGTAATATTTTCAATGTTATTCGAAATAACCATGAAAATAAAACAGATTAGATGTAATTAGATTAGATATAAATATTTGTGACAACTGTAATGGAATTTTAAAAATTTTAAAACGTACCTAACGTATAAAAGCTTTACTTATAAAGATGGTAGAGCCTAGTTGGATAAACTTTAAGGTAATTCGTATACGGACTGTCCCAACCGGCCAACCGCAATGTAGGTAAATTTAAAATAGTTACGCTTTATACGTGTACATTTTGTATGTAGCACACATCAGCATATTCAAGCATAACAGTAGTAACAATTTAATCAACTGTAATTTACCCTGATGACGAGGAAGTTTTTAAGTCTTAACAATGTCCTAAAAAAATTGCCAGTTTTTTACTTGGTGTTGCTATTGAAGAGAACTGTCCAAAAAGATTCCTAATTGTTTTTACTTGAGAAGAAAAGGGTATTATAATGTTGTTATAAGTCACGTTTAATAAAGAAATTAATTACGATTTTGATATTGATTACCTATATATATAATCAGTATCATAATTTTATAATAAAAAATATTATAAATATATAAAGTTATAAAATATTTAACGTTTAAACGAATTTGTTTGCGTTTTTTTAAACCAAAAGCCTCCTCAGTGGTTCTTAGCTATGTTTGGTGAAAATTAAATCACTCGTCTCCAAGATTGAGCTGCTTTTGGTGACGGTAAAAGGTTCTTTTGCATTATAAATTGTTAAAACCTAAACAAAAGAAAATCAGTGTGTTTGTAGTTTTATATAATCAGTACATTATAAAATCCAGAAACATAACTTTAAAAGGCAGAAAAAAAATTACAGCAAAATCTTCGATACAAAAATGACTTCTAAAACTAAAAAATATAATATTATTCCATCCATTCTTATTGAAGTCGTTGCGTCGGGAGATCGTTATACGTACGGTGACGGTTTAGTCCATTTTACTAAGTTATACTTAATCTATTTGATTTGATATTGTTATTTCGTTATTTGCTTTGGTAAGTTATATGCATTTCGATGTCTTCCTATATTTAGCGACGACGCAATGACTTCAATAAGTACCTACAAAATAATATAATTATATCCTTTCAAGAAGTCTTTTTTTATCGGGAATTTTTACATTTTTAATTAAATTTTTATTTAAATTGATCTAAATAAGTATCCAACTGAATATTTAATTCATCTTTATATTTTATGTTGATTTTTTTTAAATGACGCTTCTAGTTAATTTCTACTGCAATTATTTGTATTTTATAAAATAAGTCTTATCTAAAGTACATCAGTATTGTGAAAGAGAAGTATTAGTCAAAAACGTGTTACTAAGATTTCTGTTGCAATACTTTATCCATTAGACAATGTTTCACAATATAATAATATATTGTATAATTATGATATTATGCTTCCTAAATATAAATTACTTTAACAAGATAATAAATATAATACCAAAAATAACTTCTTATAAGTACTTACTCAGAATCTATTGAAAACAACATAAACCATTCACACAAATTTTAATGTATTTTGGTTTATTTTGAAATTTCATGAATTTACCCAATGTATTTTTTTGGTATAATTCACAAGGTTCTATTGGGTCAATTATTCAAGATAAATAGCTTTTTGTTATTTCATGCGTTATTGTTGATTAACTTATATAAATAGCGAATACATTAAAACATTAAAACATAATGCTTTGCTTCTTTCATCAACCTAATAAAAAATCGAACATCCAAACAAAACTTTAATATTTATTATTAGTTGTGATATTGTTAAAATTTAAGGGTCTGTACTCTTATAAAGAATTGTATTAGTGCGTTTTTTGTTTATAGGAAAGACGTGGTAGGGTTTAACTCTTATTGATAGTGTAGATTTAGAACTTTTTATTTATTTAAATTGAAGCATGGCTAGTTCATGTATCACATATATTATAAATATGCCTCAATGCATTGCAGTTGCTAAATACCACCTGTACTTAAAGCTTGACTAAAGAAAGACGTGCGGTATTAAATTGGAATGTCGGGTATTTCGCCGGTATTTCGATGTTGCTCTTAGGCGAATTCCGTATTTATAACACAAATATTTCATATGTATTTCAAGGTATATATACTGGCCATAAAAACTGTTACAATTAAAAATTAAAAACATTACATTTGAATTTGGAATCTGTCATTTTTATACGATTGTTTGTTGTTTTCGATGTGTTTTCTCATTTTAGCGCCAATACATTGTACAATATTTTTCGATACTAAAATTGTTTGGGGTGATAAAGAGAACAGATTCACTGTTATTGCATTACACCAACTAGGTATGGAGCCAAATGCAATTTTTAAAACTCTTCATACACTTGGTTTTAGTCAAAAGTTTGTGTACTGGGCTATTATAAGGTACAATGAGACTTCCTCCGTTTGTGACAGAGAAAGATCTGGCCGTTTATGTAGTGTTCGTACGAAAAAGGTGGTCGCAGTAAGGGATAGAAATCCTGCCCAAAAGCAAAAGATTTTATCTCGGAAAATGAAGATAGCCCCTACAACCACATCGCTTATTTTAAGAGATGACTTAGGACTTGCAGCCTATAAGAGACGCACTGGTAACTTAATAACTGATAAATTAAAGATCAATATGGTGGTAAAATCGAAACAACTACTGAAGCGGTACGCAAAGGAAAGTCACAGAAAAATTTTGTTTACAAACGAGAAAATTTTTACAATTAAGCAACATTTTAACAAACAAAATGACCGTATTTATGCTCAATGCTATAAGGAAGCTTCCCAATTGATCAATATATTGCAACGTGGGCATTATCCGACGTCAGTGATGGTTTGGTGGGGTATTAGCTGAAGTTAGTGAAGGAGTGACTGAGCCATATTTTTGTGAAAAAGGTATCAAAAATTGGCACAAGTGTATCAAGATACCATTCTTGAGAAGGTACTTAGGCCCCTTAATAACATCATGTTTAAATACCAAGTATGGTCTTTCCAGCAAGACTCGGCTCCGGGTCATAAAGCTCGGTCCACGCAGTCTTGGTTGAAAACGAACGTCTCGGACTTCATCAGAACTGAAGACTGGCCGTCGTCTAGTCGCGATCTTAATCCGCTGGATTATAATTTATAGTCAGTTTTAGAGAGTACAGCTTGCTCTAAACGCCATGATAATTTGGATTCCCTAAAACAATCCATACGATTGGCAGTGAAGAATATTCCCATGGAAAGAGCGCGTGATTCTATTGATAACCGGTCTCAACGTTTAAATGAATCTAATGAAGCCAATGGCCACTTCGAATTAGCTTTTATAAATATCATTTTGTACCATAGTTCAACAAAAGCAGTCAGCACAACAGTACTGTATAGCATACATTCTGTAGTGCAATGCAAACTTCTATATATACAACTACGTTTCAGCTACCAGGACCCGGTATCCTATCAATGTGTTAGAGTCGCCCTAGAAAGATTTTGAGCCGTAGGCTCAGAAACTTCTTTGAAACTTGAAAATCAATCTACCTGAGATAAGTGCGTTTAAAAAGGTAGAGCCATTGAATAAAATTTCCTGGATTATTAATTTGTATTAATTCTAAACTATATAAACTATCATAATAAATAATATTAAACAGTTCACGAAGTTATCAGTAGAAGAGCAACATAGCTGTTAAATAAGAAAAATAAGTAAATGAGTTTTTGTCAGTCCTTTTATTGATTAAAGTACGAATTTTTATTTGTGGTGTAATCAGACAGTGTTGTGAAAGCGAAATATATTCAAACAAAATAGAAGCAGCAAGCAATTAACATGTAAACAGTAAACATAACTATGGAGAGAATTGACACATACGTTAGTGTCCCTTTACCTAACATTTACTACTAATATTTACCTGTTCCTATGCAAGTGAACTAATGTCATACACTGTATTTACGCTTACGCTTTCATACACTTTTGATAAAGATAAAGTAAAAAATAGTTTTGAAGAATCCATTATTCCATGGTATATTTTTTGTTAGAAGTAAAGTATACTTCAGTTTTAGAAACGTCAACGTTTGAAATCTATCAAATATGATCTGTGGTCAAAATTTGCTGTTTCGAAAGAAAAGTAAAAACCTTAAACATATTTTTCCAAATTTTCAAAACTAAAGTCATTTTTTTAATATAAAATTTCTATACATATAATAATACCATATTAATTTTATTAAGTATATCATTTCTATATCATTCCTTATATCGTATATTTTCTATATTAGTCCCTATATTTTCCTAAATTGTAGTGTATATGTAGTGTGTAATTGTAAACAAATGAAACAAAATAAATACTCACAAATTATGTATATATATATATATATATATATATATATATATTCGTTCGCTTTGCTGGTAGAAAATGCCAAATAGCATTGAGCAACAGGGGGACTGTTGTACACTTTTAATTAATTTTGTAAAATTGTGCATTAAAGAATAAATAACTATATAATTTCTATAAACTTTTAGCATAGTTACGTAATTTAGATCAAAGGCTTTCTAGTAATTTATTAAATGTTAACTCTGTATAGTATTTGTGAAAGAGTATTTTATAAAATTTTATATCAAGCACCAAAGTTGCGGGTCCCATGATAGTAAGATATCACGGCCGCCCGCGGTCTCTTTATATATCAGAAAATGTACAATTAGTCCAGTCATTTGGTCGAAAAAAAGGGGGTTACCTGGAAAGTTTTCCGGGAGTTTTGAAAATTGGTTATTTTATAGATTTCGGTATGCTCTTTTCGAATTTCAATTTTGCCACCTCGTATCTCCGCCGCTCGCGCCGCCATTTTGAAAAAATGGCGGCTAAAACCAGTTTTTTCGAAATATCTCCTTTCCAATGCATTTTTGAAAAAAATGTTTATGTACAAAATTAAAGTAGAATAAATTTCCTACAATTTATGTATTTATATTTTTTTTCATAATATCAATAGTTTTTGGCGTACGAGCGTCACAAAGTATCTTCATCTACACCACCACGTGTTTTTGGTATATTTTTTCTAATATATTCTACTATTGCTACAGGTATTGAAGCAGCTGTGTGGGCCTTTGTGTTGGGTCCCTTTCTTTCGACTATGGAGACTATAGACATTGTATAGCCTCCATATGTACGTCGTACAGTGTTGTTTGTGTTCTTAGAAGCTTCAAATACAGATTTTATTTTACTTCATTATTAGAAAATGAAACAGTTGAAGTAAAAGGAAAAGGATTGGAGACTTTTAATTGAGTGTCAAAAACAAGGATAATAAAGTAAAACTTTTGGCGGACCTAAAATCGATAATGGTTCATGATCTGTGTCGAAAACGAGATAATAATGAGCAGTTAATTGCTTCATTATTGCGTAGAGGAAGTGATGCCACGAAACCTCAGCCACTACTGCGATCCTCGCACTCAGCATTCTCCTTTAAATATCATTGTTTTTATGTGCTGATGAGATAACAGCGGAATTTATACCTAAACAAAAACAGACCCGGCTGTGCAAGCGTAATATAGTATAGTGTGTGGAAATTGTCAATGAAAGACAGTATTTCAAATCTTGTTAGAGCTCGTAATGACGATTGGGGTCGAGCAATTTTGAACGTCTTAAACATGTGAATGATTTGGCCGCAGCAGATGCACAGTATTACAATTCCTGCATGAACTAATTTATATCAATGAGATAGATCCTTTTACTTCAACTGTTTCATTTTCTAATAATGAAGTAAAAAAAAAATCTCTATTAGAAGCTTCTAAGAACACAAACAACACTGTACGACGTACATACATATAAACGTATACTGATGACTCCGCCTAAACTAAATACTTCTCGTAACTTCTACCGACAGATATTTCGTTGAAAGTCGAGAGTATGGAGGCTATACAATGTCTATAGTCTCCATAGTCGAAAGAAAGGGACCCAACACAGAGACCCACACAGCTTCTTCAATACCTGTGGCAATAGTAGAATATTTTAGAAAAAATATACCAAAAACACGTGGTGGTGTAGATGAAGATACTTTGTGACGCTCGTACGCCAAAAACTATTGATATTATGAAAAAAAATATAAATACATAAATTGTAGGAAATTTATTCTACTTTAATTTTGTACATAAATATTTTTTTCAAAAAATGCATTGGGAAGGAGATATTTCGAAAAAACTGGTTTTGGCCGCCATTTTTTCGAAATGGCGGCGCGAGCGGCGGAGATACGAGGTGGCAAAATTGAAATTCGAAAAGAGCATACCGAAATCTATAAAATAACCAATTTTCAAAACTCCCGGAAAACTTTCCAGGTAAAACTACCAAATGACTGGACTAAATAGCGTTGGCGTTTTTTAAGTGACCTTTTTCGTATCGATCGTATGTCAAAACTGTGTAAATGAAATAAATTAACTTATTTTCTGTTTTCTTTTTTCGTATATGGAAAACAGCTAATACTTTCATATATTTCTAAGAAATTAATATAAAAACCCTTTGAATTTGTAATACGCTCAGGACACTTGCTCGTTTATTTTTATTGTGTTTTATAAAATAATAGTTATCAAAATGGTCAACATATTTATAAAGCTTGCCAAATAAGATCTAACTATTCCCAAGGTCAAGAAAAGTGATATTGTATTATATTTTTTTGTACGTGATCCTTCTTTTAAGCTTTTTTTTGTTTTAAGTGTAACACGTAGATTTGGCGCGTGGCCTGAATATAAAAAGAGATATGATTAAATTTTCCTAATAAAATATTAAAAATAAAGTAATATTAAAACAATGTTGTCTGCTCGGGGTCAACTATGAAAACACTATTTATATTAAGACGAGCATGATAAACTTTAATTTTGTATATTATATTACTTTTTCTTATTTATAGGCCATACCTCAAAAAATATTTGACTGTAATTTTTTGAGCTATTCTTAAGCAGACTGAATTGTTCAATTTGTCATACAAACGTGCTTAATAATACTCACTGTCACATGGAATTACTCAGGGGTAAATAATAAGGCGCTAATAAATAGTAATTCCTTCAAATTCATATTTATTATCTTATTAAGAATTGTATATTGTTTTTATAAAAAAAACAAGAGACATTAAGCCTTTATAAATAAAACTATTCTTAACGAATCTAACTTACGTTTAATTGAATTTATATTTTACTGACTCATTTTACTAAGAAATTAATATAACTTTATATTTAATCCAACGTGTTGAATACTTTGCAACATGGAAAGTCGAGATAAAAGTAAGTGTCAGACATAAAATAAACAATAATATTACAAAAATAAAACAGTTTTGTTTAAACATGTACTCATAGAAACCTAAGAATATATTAAGCTTTAATTTTAACTTCTTCAACTATTTAAGAACCTAAAAATTAATTTCAGTTAGAATAATAACACGACAAAAACACTAGGCCAATATTGATTGAATTTGCTGTTAAGTTAGCTTATTACAAATGTGAATGTGTAGTCTGCTTTTAAATACTTCCAACAAAACGTTCATTTATTTTCATGGGCAAGAAAACTATATACCATGATTGTCTGTTTTCTTAACTATAATTACAATACAGCCTAAAACAATTTAGGTTGTTATATTAGGCATTATTCATCACCTAATATTCCTAAAAATGTATTCAATAAACATTTGTATGAATATTAGGTATGAAAGGAGGGAAAGGAGCTCTAGGAGAAGGGAATAGACGAGCTGGCAACAACCAAATAAAAGATATCGTTAACTAAGTAGATTTGTTTCTACACTTAATTTACTTATTAATTCCATTATTTGAACCAAACTGCTTAGTACCAGCACTCTTAATAAGCATAAAAATAGACCTACCGATAAAAATTAAGATACCTCAATGGACATGTCAGTCATGTCATGGGTCTGTACAATCAAATTATCTATTTAGGGTTGTGTGGTACTTATTCATGTGCTTAGGTTCTTTATATGTGTGACTTTATCTATATTAACTCAAGAAGAACGCATTAGACTATGAAATATAAATGTAACAAAACATCTAACAAATAAAATCTTTAACAGAAAACGGTCAAGTAAAAATATTTTTGAGGAGGAAAAAAAGAGACCTTATAAAGAAACTTCGTATAGCCAAAGCCTTAGGCGATAATCAACTTAGTCACCAACTGTCTAGGGCATTGCGATCAATTCTTAAAGTTATCCAAGGCATAACAAATCAAATAACGAAAAATCGTGATAGCTTTGATCGGGCAAAACATGAAGTAGACTTTGATAAAAATCCTTTTAAATACTCAAAAAACATTTTCAAAGATCAAAAAGGTAAGCTTCTCTTGACCAACGAGCAAATTTTTGATCATTATAAAAGCACATACGAAGTGCCAGAAAACCAAAGACTATATGGGGATCCAAACGAACACAAACCTGAGACTCCTACTGAAGATTTTCAAGCCAACCCACCAACTTTGGAGGAAATCAATAAAATAATTAAAATGAAACCATCTAAATCAGCACCAGGTCCGGATGGTATCCCTTATATAGTTTACAAATAATGTCCGTCGCTCCATAAACATCTTTTAAATATATTCCGTAAAATCTGGTCAGGAAAGCAAATACCGGTATCATTCGGGAAAGCCCTTTTTGTCCTCATTCCGAAAAACGACAATGTCAATAATCCTAAGGATACTAGACCGATAGCCCTAACAAATACAATTTCCAAATTTTTTTTCTCTTTTATACAAACAAAAATGACGCAATTCATGATTAACAATAGATATTTCAGGCCTAATCACCAGAAAGGGTTTTTGCCCGGAATTTCTGGATGCCTGGAACATAATACGTTAATATCGGAAAGCCTTAAAGATGCTAGAACTAGCGAGAGACAAATTACGGTTTGTTGGATAGACTTAGAGAACGCCTTTGGGTCGGTACGACATGAACTGATGATGTTCGCGCTTAAATGGTATAACTTTCCTACGGTAGTTCGCGACATTATTGCATCATATTCTTCAAAATTAAAATTCTCTATAATTTTTAATGCAAACCATTCAAAACCACTTAATTATAACGTTGGTTTATTTAAGGGCTGTTGTATTTCTCCTATTATATTTAATATAGTTATTAATATTTTAATAGACAAATTAATTAGAAATGAAAAAAAGTGGGGTTATCGGTTTAAGTTCAACAACAAATACACAGAATCCATACTAGCCTTTGCAAATGATCTCGCGATACTGACACGTAATCCGAAACAATGTCAGGTACTTTTAAATGTAGTTGAGAATTTCTGTACGTGGACGGGCGGATTGAGGACGAAACCAAGTAAATGTTTTAGTCTGTGTCTGGGTAGACGGAATACCAAATTTACCTCTTACGATCCGGGTCTTATACTAGGCGGTCAGTGCGTTAGTACGGTTACGGAAGCAACTCCGTTTAAATTTTTAGGTAAAAAAATCGATTATCAAGGCCGTACTCCATCGTTGGATGTAATAGTCGATAGCTTTTTAAATGATCTCAAAAAGGTAGACAACCAACCAATAAGTAACGTCAAAAAAGCTTGGATTTACGAAAATTTTTTAACATCACGTCTAAATTGGCCTTTCCTCGTTTATGATATTAATAAAAACCTTTTGTCAAAGTTAGATGCAAGCGTCATAAAGACATTGAAGTTATGGCTCGGGTTAGCGCACTCAGCGGACTCTTCAACCTTATTTAGAGACAGAAATAATTTCGGATTAAAATTAAAGAAACCATCGGAGCTCTACAAATATCTAAGAGTTACCAAAAGACATATCATCGGAAAATCTAAAGATGATACTGTAACTTCTCTCCCAAAAGACAAAGTTGCCTCAGAGCTAGAGTCACGACTTCAATTCCATAAAAAGTTTATGATAGGTGCTCAAACGAATAAAGTAGGGCTAGGATCAAGTAGGAAAGTTCAAGACATAGACATAACAAAATCTTTTATTCGACAAGACGAAAACGATAATTACCAACTCCACGCGATGAGCCTAGAAATTCAAAACGAATGGGTGACCATAGGAGATTTTTGTATTCCACTAGCTTTGTAGTGGCGCTCCTTAATTTATCATTGGTCCCCAGCATTATTAAAATTCTATCTTAATGCATTCCAAATGATACTTCCAGATCAAAGTAATTTAGTAAGATGGGGCAAAGTCACCGAAAAGTCTTGCAACATCTGTGGGGAGGCAATAGGAACCACGAAACACCTATTAGTAGGATGTAGGGTACTTCTAGATAAAGGTCAATGTCAATGTCAAAGGTCAACTCGCGTCGCCACGACAAAGTATTAGAAATTATACGGGAAGCAGTTAGTCTTTCAGTAGCAAGAGCGCGGAAGGGTATAACAACCACGATACGATCTGTAGAATTCGTAAAAGAAGGCTCCTTCAAAAAATCAAGCCTTATTCAATATTAGGCGCGGCTCCTGATTGGATTCTCATGATGGACACGTATGAAAAGCATTACAAAATCCCTGGGGAAGTTGGTGTTTCGTCATCCAGACCGGACTTATTCCTGTATTCGAAACATCTGAGGCGCGTGATACTTGTGGAGCTTACTGTTCCTTGGGAAACAAACATCCCAAGGATCACACATGCAAGCTCAATAAGTATTACGAACTGACCAACAAACTGATCAGAAATAAATTTATAGTTAGTTTGTACGCGGTAGAAGTGGGAGCGAGAGGTATAACAGCAAAATCTCTCTATAGCCTATTTAAAGACCTTGGCCTTTCTAGAACAAGCATCGGTTCATTTCTAGAACGTATTTTAAAGGCGGCATTAGTAGGTTCTTTCCAAATTTGGTTAGGTAGGGAGAGGAGTGTGGAGGGTGAAGGTGAGCGTTTTTGCGCATAATAAAGGGGCCCCTTAAACCTACTCCCGGGTCGCAAGTCCCAGGCACTGCTTGCACTCCTCTCCTTGCAACGCGATGGGCCCGGCACCCGCACGGTGAATCCATGGATTGCTAAGAAGCTTCGTCGTCTACATCGACGGATTTGCTAACACTAACTAGATCTACCAGTAGCAATTTAAAATACTTTATAATCTCAAATTTAATTTTATTATCATTATTGTTACAAATTAAAATCTGCGAGTCCTTGTTGGGGTTCATTTGTATTTCATTTTAATGCCAAGGACTTTAATCATTTGAAATTAATTTTAAAAAATATAAAGATTTACGATGAAGCTAATTTATGAAGGATTACAAGCCCATATAAAGGGACCTGCCCTAAATCCGATTATGTTCAATGTGCGGCGCACGCGTTACTATCACACGGTTTGCAGCTTTGTTTATAATTAAGTTGTTAACGAAATTAATTTTAAACGTGTTTTGTTGTCTATTTTTTTTTCAATCACTTTGAGTAATTATAAGAAAGAAAAACATGTAAGTTCCTATTTATTAACAATTACATTACAGCGTTGCAAGCATTCTTAAAATGTGGCATACATACTATAGCTGAAGTGAAATATTTACATCTCACAAAGAATTATTAACTAAAAATAACGAATTTTCAATCAAATCCTGTTGTAGTCTTTTTGAGTAGTGCTGTTGTATTACATTTACTTTTAGCATCCTTCTAGTAAACAGCCGTAAGTGCTGCCAAGTTAACCAAATACGATTCCAGTAATTTGTATCTTTGCGTAAAGGTTATAATAAGATGATAATAAGTATCCGAAAAAAAAATATTTGAGATCATATTAAATTTTATGCATATTTCCTATTGTCCCGTTTGGGAATCGAACCCATAACATTCGGTTCAGAAGTCAGGGTCACATCATTAATTATCATAGAAATTAAACCATTATTTTATTTTAATGTATAATAAGGAAGAAAGACAGAAATAATCGTGTGCTGTACAGATCGCGAAAGTTAATCACTCCGGCCGATCGTCTGCAACTTTATAAGCCACAAGTTCAGTCACATCTGGCATCGCATCGCTTATACTAGGAAGAGTGCTGGGAAAATTTCTTCAGAATAATTAAACCCACAGATTTTCGCCATCTTCTATAGCGACAGAACCACCATCCCCATCTTCAGAATGATTGGCGTTCCACCTTACCATACTTACCTCGCACAACCAATCTGTCAAATAAAGTATCGCCCGAGGTTATTCCGGACGGATACGACATTCAAACCTTAAAGAAAAGAGCGTATTCCTATCTAAAAGGGCGGCAACGTGCTTGTAACTCCTAAGTTCATGGTTTCAAGAAAATCGCCTGCCATCAGCTAACCCGCTTGCTCCTTTGCCTCCTAATCCAATATTAAAAAAGATACTGACCTGAACTTAAAAAAAATTACAACTCATTAGACATTTAGATTTAATACAAAAAAATATATATATTTGATAAGTTTTTATTTTTTATGGGTTTATAAATAAGAATATTGAAAAAGGGGAAAAATGGGACGAATAATGTTTTCTGGAATAAAACAAGCTAGATCGATTTATCGCCTTGCCATGCATATAAAATATTTTCATGAAAATCGTGGAAGCCGTTTCAGAGAAATATATTTGTGTCTAAATATGCATATAAAAGGATTGTGTATGCATGTCTATATGTATACAAGAATGTCACTTTTAAAGCATAAGAGAGATAAATGGTATGGGCCAAAAAATTATTTATATACTTTAGAGGAATTATTTTTTCGGGTCTTTACGGCTAAATAGTTCAAAATGTTCACCTTCACCAGCTAAGATCGTTAGCTAGCAAGCATCTTGATGTCGAATACTGCTGCTGCTGGTCTCCACTTGAAGTAATTATGGATCTATAATAGAAATAGAGTCTGGACACTTAGAGATCATCAGTCTATAACAACACTTTATACAAACTTTATGTATGGAACAAGTTTCGGCCAACTGATGACCACTAGTTTCGATTATTTACTGTACTGTAACAATATTTTTTAAGAATTCTTGGTATAAAATAATATCATTGGTATAAAATAATATCATTATTTAATCTACCTTGGCAGCTGGCCAATTTATAGTTTTTATACTAATATATTTTTGAGGATAGCAAAAAACACTTCAGTGTTACCTGTTTTTAAATTTATTTAATGTATGGTATTCAAGGATTAATATAGAGTCCTTTCGAAACACGGATTTTGTAGACATAAGATAGACCTAACCATGCTTGAGCGAGCCGAATCATCAATCCATTTACCTTTTTCTCTTTCATCCCTTCATGTTTCTGGGTGACGAGGCATTTGTAGATGTGCGTCTTTGTCGGGACGGTATATCGGTATCGATATTTTCAAACATTAATTTCGGTAGTGGCATCTTTTCAATGTTTATCTATACTGCAAAGTTAGAAACATTGGTTAGGATTTCGAAAGAAACCTAATAGATGTCACCACCGTCCCGATAAAGACGATTACATATAGAATGCTTAATTCACCGAGACGGACAGCGATACGGTAGCTCAGTTGGTAAAGCGACGGGACGGTTTCCCAGTAGTCGCGGGTTCGAATCCGTGCCCGTATCGGTTTATTTTTCATTCTTTATTTATATAAATTTAACATATTGATGTAATTAATCATGTACATTTTTCGGGACATTTCTATTTCTATACTAAAGTATTTTGTTTAGTTTTACTTATTAGTTACAATGGCAAACCAATAAACACTCATCAATATAAACGGCTTATATTTTATTATCTTTCTATACAATCGGTTTGAAAAACATATTAAGCTTTTTCCGTTTATCTTTCTTGATCATTTAATTAAAAGATTTAAGAATTTCAAAAATAATAGCGATAGTACTTTTAAAGTAATTGTTTTACCAATCCAATAAAATTCTTTAAGTATTGCTTTATACACTATATTGAAGATATTGTATGAATAATAAATAAGCAAATTAAAAAATCTACCAAGGGCTCTTAAGAATTAAGACGTATTTAAAATTCCTAAAAAGAATTTAAATAGCATTAAAAAATACGAATACTGAAGAACTTATACATAATTCTTATTATTTTAAACGATTTTAATTTAATTTTATCAATTTAAATAATATAATTACTAACTGTTTGTAATATTAAACTTAGAATATATTTAATTGGATTTTGAGGACTTCAATGTCAGAAACAAGCATATTAGACAACAAGGACATTAGGCATAACCTATTCATTTAGAAGAGGGCTTATTCGGTATATAAATTGTTTGACCACGCTAAATTATTCTTATCAATTATATATTTACTCTAAATTAAATTAATTATTATTAAAAAATATCAAAGTTAAAACAAAAAAAGGTTCTAATCAATCGTAATTTCTATCGTAATAATCTATTTTGGGTAACTACCTACTCTGAATATTTCACACTACGAAAAAATATAATTTTGTAAGATTCAAGAAAATTAAGATGTAGTCTGTAGTTACACATATCAGATAATTAACTTCATTGCTGCTGTCAAATTTATAAGCATTTAATGTAAAAAGCTCTATAACAATAACACTAGAAATAATCATAAGATAATAGTTTCTAGTCTAAGAGCAAAGAAAATTTAATAAAACTAGATTCTATAATTATGATAGAGAATAACTAAATTTTGGAACATTGTAAACATGTTGCTTCTATAAATAATATAGATTTAAATTGTTGTTGAATCAGCGAATGATCAAGCTTTACTTGCAAATAATTATTTACGCTGTTCACAAGTTTACACATGAAAGCTCTGAACCGCATTCCATGTTTGAGTTCAAACAGTTTTGTTTGATTCGAAGCCAATTATTGTATTTAATGAAACTCATAAAACGAAACTATGCGTGTTATGAAATAACGAATCGACACGTTTCTAAATTATGGTTGGTTAGCAGCTAAATACAGTCAACTTTAAATTTTAAATGTACAGCAAATACCCATATTCATTTATTCACCAAAATTTGATATCAATTTAGATATACATTTTCTAAAAGACTCTGTTATAAAAAATGTGTACTTCTTAGTGCCAAATTCAAAGTTTAATTTAAATCATTGGTCATTAATCTTCCATATGAGCACAATGCAATAGATATTGGTTTCTATTAAATGCTGTTTTATTTGATCCCTTAATAGGATATATTGGCGAACCATGGCGAATCAGGCCTAAATCCAAAATGCTTCGACTTTCAAAAATATCACGAAAGATGTCTTGTTAGGCTTTTTTCAGATAGAAACAATCTTATTTATGAAGTACTACTTTTGTTTCTACTTCAAATAAAATAAAAATGATAAAAAATACTAAAAATATGTACTAACAACTTGTAATAAGCTACAGAAATTATTACAAATCTATTATTATTAATTTTAAAGACGAACTATATGGAAGATCACTTTGGTATTAGCATTTATTTAAGTAGATATTCAGTATTTAAATTTTTTAGGTTCTATTTATTTCGTTACTCATTTCGTTAGTAACGATAAAAAGTTAATACATATACACACAATCGATTAGATTAGATTAGAAATCATATTTAAGATGCTGTAGATGCTACCCCGCAGTCTTTGTAAAAGGGAGCCACATCTTTTGCTACTTTGCTACTATGCAGTAGCAAAGAAACAGTTAATTCGCGTCGCCGCGAACGTCCCTGACGCACTACAGAAACGAGGCAGTCTCAGCAGCATACTAAATGCATCGTTGTACTAAACCCGAAAAGCGCTGTAAGAATTTTGTGAATATCTGGCCCATAGAATAGATAAATAAAAAGATATGTCTTGTAATTTTCGTCTTTGATTGGTAGTCCTTTCCTTTGGATGTTTTTCGATTTATATAATATTGTTAAATGTCTGAAAATATCTTAAATATGTATAGCCATGTTAAGCTTTATTAAATTTTAAATAAAAGTAGAATAAAAAATGATGATACTGGCAGGGATTCGATCGCGCAACCTCTAGAAAGCCGTCCCGTCACTCTACCCATTGAGCTACATATCGCTACTACGTATCGCTACTCGTCTCGGTGGCTATAGTTAAAGATTCAACGACATATGCTTTACTTTTAATACATTTACAAAACAAAAATAGAATACAAAGAGCTAAGCTAAGAAGCTAATCTGAGTTTAATAAAATAACCAACAATTGAAATTAAGGAACCCTGAAAGGGTTAAAACCTTCTACTCTGAGCGTTTTATCTCTGTCTTTAACCATGCCCTTTGTCTTGGTAAAAAATATTTAAGATAAATAGTTCTTAAGAAAAATATTATACAAATGTATTGTAATAAATCCCAAGGCTAGAAAAAATGTAGGCCAAAATGTTTTAAGGAAATTTGAAAAGCATTTCATGCGTCAATCTGACAAATGAGATCACGAGCATTAATAGCATTTGCTGTCCCTCTGTTTTAGGTATTTCGGATCAAAAATCACTATTTAATATATTTCTTTGCGTACTATGAAGATCACGCTGGAATCCGTATAGTCCGGTATAGTCAACCCTCTACATGTCCACCCTCTTGACACCCTTGCGGGGGTCATTTTTTTATTACATTTACATTGTTAATTTGTTTTTTGAGCTTTTATTAGTGCCGGTGAAAGTTTCTTATGCAATATTCATAGTAAACACCAAAAAAAAATGAAAAAAGTTAAAATTTGTAGTACTAAAAAGTACAACTTAGGCTTATTATATGTATATATGTATGAGCTATCATTACCTACTTATATTTGTATTTAGTCGAATGAATTGTACTATCGATGGATCAGTAATAACTCGGTAATTGGAATTAGGCAATAAAAGATTGATCGTATTCTCGAATTATATATTGTACTATTTATTGGGACATATTTTTAAGTGAAATTAATGTTTGTTTTGTATTTGATTTCTTAAAAAATACCATACCATAATTGAATCAACATGAATATTTATTGATTATGATTATTGAAGTTTAGTTTGTATGAAGAGAATATTTTAATAGGTAGTATAATTAATTACCTGTTATCAAATAATCTTTGTCTAATTATGACAGCCAATTAATATTTCCTTACGGAAAAGGTACACTCTATAATACCGAGATTAAGTAATTACTGTTGAATGCTGATATTCACCTTTCTAATGTAAATTGATTGGTGAATTTTATATACTGTATATGTGATTAGCGTCTGAGATAATCAATAATTCATACTCTACTATTAAGTTTTTATTGTCTAAAAATATTAAAAAATATATAAAACTTAAACACTATGAGCACTTGATAACAGCATAGTGGATGATGTTATCAAGTTCTCTTATAAAAGCATCAAAATCTTAAGTTTGAAGACAAATTGAGAACAATGTTATTGATTAAAAAGTTTATTTAACTATGAAACATTCATCAGGTTTATGTCTTAAGTTACACTGTTCGCTATTACGAGTTGGAGACTTCTTAAATAAGAAAAATTGTTTGACAAACTGATACTTACTTTAGTGATGTTTAGGTATAGTGCATCTATTTATGGAAAAAAATAGTTTTACTAGATTTATTTTCTGACGTTACTAAATTAGATTAGTTAAAGAAAATAAAATGGCTTTCTTTTATACATAAGTTAAGATTTGTTTAAAAGTCTTTAAACTATCTAACCAACTCCTGTACCCTTCAGATGGTTTAATTTTGATTTCTTCAGTAGTAACATATTCAATAAATTGAATACGCATTTTTTTTAACAAAATCACGAATATAAATGTTAATGAATATATCCTAATATTTATCCTAAGTTATTATGGTAAAGGTAAGGACCCTTACCATAATATAGTTGTTGGAATCGCTTCCGCACTCGCAATTGACATCCTGTGCATTATTAAAGATCCTACTTTATAAAAAGCAAGAAAAAATATAAAGAAGGTATAAAATGTTGGTTAGAAAAATATTGAATTTTTCTTATTAAATTTATAGAGGAAAGGAAGTAAAAGTCACTCGATATTTTAAATTAATTATTAACATAATTTCATTTAACGCTACAACTGGTGGTATAACTAGTAATAAATTATCAAAAAACACAGGAAAAATACCTGAATATTAACTTTTATAGTTTGGGTTTATGTTTTTTAAGTGTTATTATAGTATCATTTTTATAAGTATACCTCAACACGCTGGAGCGATCTGAATCATTATACTATATCTCTTGACAGAGTGCAGTGAGACGAGAATGCGCTTACTAGTTTCATTATAGTGGATTATGATACTGTTGCATAATTAGGGTACATATAACACGAGTGTTATAAGTACCCTAATTATGCAACAGTTGCAAAATACAAATAGTTTGTTTGTAATAAAAAAACTGTTGCAAAATACAAATAGTTTGTAAAAAAAACTCGCCTGCGGCTCGTTTTTTTTATAGTATGACACGAGTGTTATAAGACCAAGTTATGTACAGTGTCATACACTACTTTATCTGCTCTCGATACTATAATACGTAAAACAATATTGCAAATTAAACGCAAAATATAACAACAGATGCTTTAAATGTCAAATGCTGTCGCAAGGCTCAAACATCGATTGTGCATGCGTGTTGCGTCGCCGCGGACTCGTTCATTGAAATCTTTTTTTTAAAAGTAGAGGTTCAACCTCCTTGGTCCAGCTGGAGTTGGTATAGGTGTATCGCTATGATTAAATAGTTATATTATGATACAGGTGTCCATACAAGACCTGTATCATAATAAAACTTTTTATATTTTTATTTTTGGCCTGTACGTAATGTTTGTCATAACAATTTTGTTTCTAGTTTTATAATCTTTGTATTATAAATGTTTATCAAATGTGAATCCCAGATTTTAACCTCCTCAGAAAAAGTTATAATATTATGCTACATTCATGAATTTCATGGCTATCTAAAATAAATGATTTCTTCACGGTTATTTGAACAAGTTTTTGCAACATACTAGTCAATGAAGCCTAATACATCAAAATAAACTTTTTAAAAACTATAATATATGAGAAAGCGAGGTGCTCTTCAGAGTGCTGAGCTTCCGAGCATGGTCTCTGATGTGGCTTTCGAGTATTAGCACTGATGATAGGTGATGATAGGTGATGACGGACGGTCGTCCATTTGAATGAAAAATAGTCTCCAGTCAAAGTTACACTTTATTCAATAAAATAATCAAATACACTAATCAAAATTCTTGACAACAGCCTAGAACTGTGTACCAGTTATTCTATAAGATGTTACTCCTTCGAGCGACAAGTATAGAACTCCCGTCCTCGGTTTGAACATTGACTTTTATAAACTTTGAATATGGTGGGGATCGACACAGTTGTAGATACTTTAACAAAAACATTCAATCACTTATAACTTATTAAAAAAAAAACTACTTCAATTGAAATCAATAATTATTCGTAAAAACATTAATAATTGAAACTTTACTATTAGAATTCTTCAATTTTATAATAAATCATCAATACTTTTTGCTATAACTTTAACATTTTGTCCGGTTGTCCTCACGGCGACATATATAATAGTGAAAAGAATTACATTTACAACGGTATGGCTCGAAAAAAAATGGATCTTATGGAGTAATCTAGTCTAACATAACCAAACGCAATGTTATGTTATTTTATTAATTGTTATTATTTCATTACTTCTTGATGGTAGGGGAGACAGCAGGTTCCAAATCATAGAGCCTACACAGTTTGGACTCCTACATTTCTTATTTATCTAAATCATAAATAATTGTATGATTTCCTAGTACTTTGAGTTTATACATTTCACATATATAAAGTATTTAAATTTTTCTTGCTCCACAAGTTTTTAATCAAGTTCTTATAAAATTATCTCACAATACTATATTGGGATAGCAGAATGTTTTATGATCTTTGACAACCACTTAAAAAAGTACCTTAAAATATAAACAGTAGATAAAAGTAAATTAATATAAAATAGTATGAAGTATTTTAAATAATTGTTGAACAACCAATAAAGTCATATTTAGCTTGTGAAAGTTTTCAAAGTAGTAAAGGTATCATCCCAACTTATATTGAGTTTCTAACGATACGCCGATAACTTACGCGACGAGAATTTATATCTACACTTTGCAAAGGCAAATCATGACATGGTTTAGAAATGTATGAATTAAATGTCTATGTTCATTTAATTTACTGAATACTAAATGTGTACGAGGATTGTAAAAAGAGAAAATATATACAGGGTTAATTGTAATGTAACAAAATTATGAAAATAACTGAAATAAGACTATTCTTTTAATCATTGTAATAAGCTGCTCCCTAAAGTACATAACTATTCTTAAAGACAGGGACTTTATTTGACAGGAACTATACATATAGATTTTCTTATACTTTTAACAAAATTCTTCTCATATTCTTTACAAAGTTCTCAAATTATAAGCTAAAAAAAAGGTTCTTGAATGAAGAAAAATCTAAAGTAGAGATGAACTCAAAAAAATAAAGGAAGTATTTTTAATAAGTCAGGATGAGGATAATAAAGGGCAAATTGTGTTTGATGAAAGTATTATAACGTTCTTCGAAGAAATAGCGGGTAAGATTATAAACAATTATAGTCGTAAGTATAAATGTGTAATTAGCCATGGAACCGGAAAGGTATTAATTAATTTGATTACATAATTATCAAGTATACTTAATTATATACACTTAATTATTCACTACATCCTGGAGAAGAATAAAACAAATTAGTAAATTTTGCTAATATAATATAAGTGCACAAATAAGCTCTCGTACATTAATCGGTTTATCTAAATATAAAAAATAAAATTTCAAGTAATTTGATGCTTTGACGATTTTTCTTTAAAATATATGTCGGAGATCTAGGTATATTAGTGACTTGCTCCTTATTGATGGATTTATCTGGCACAGGATGCATGGCGTAGGTCTCAGGCAATTAAATCACAAAGTCACAGTATAATAATTCTTGTATTAAATGTGGCTAATTAGACAACAAATTACTTAGTATGTATATAATTATAAAATATACGTGAAGCACTGGTCCTGTTCGGAAGGTTCGAATTGTATCGCTCTCTCTGAATAATTCCACCACCGACTAACTCTCCAATATTTAAAGTGTAACATATACACCTTCAAATGATTCCGACCACGTTACTCGTTACATCACGGCATTACCTACCTATACAAACATACCCATACCCTACAGCTATAACAATATCAAATTAGTTAATAATTATCGTTAAATTATCGTAAGCGCCGTCATATAAAATATAATTGACTATAACGTAAAGCAATAATAATATCAACACAAAATAACAATATAACCATATTACTATAAAATAAAACAATAACAACAATACAACAATAATAAAATCATGTTACTGTAAAGTAAAATAAAAAAATAAGTAAAAACATAAATTTCAATATTATTTCAATAAAATATATATTTATACAAAATTTCATGAAGCATTGATTTCAGCACAACAATTAAAATTTTAATGATACTGACATATCATAACATTGAAGCGTGTATAACAATAAATTGAATGTATTGTACATAAAACACGTCTGAAACAATGAAACAAAATTTCGTACATTCGTTATTTTAATATATATTATTAAATTTCATACTGTTTCCGGTTTTACATTTACACTTTCCAAATATTATACGGTATAACAAAGTTGTTCCTCACAAGGATTTTTTATAAAGAAGAGACTTAAACTTAGATCGAAAAATTAGATAGAAAAGGAACTTTCCTTTAAAGAAGAGGGAAAGTTTATTCCGAACTTTTTAATCAATTACACTTTAGTTTATAGCTTTCAAAGTTTTGGGTCACTAAATATTGTACGAGATTGAATGATATGGTTCAGTTAGCAAAAAATAGTGTAGACAAAACACGAAGTGGATTTTTCTAAATTTAAAGTTACCGTATTACCGTTTTATACAGTGAAAAACTAACACATACTACATACAGAATTATAATAAAAAATGTTATAAACGTTTACCTTTTATTTTTCAAGAGGCCTTATCGTCTTCTTTTAACTTGTTTTAAATTTAAAAAATAATAGAAATACCTGGATCGTAAAGTTAGTTATATTCAAAATGCTAACAATTTAAGCGATTATAGTAACTCGAACCTTAGTAGGAAAAAAACATACAAAATAAAACTTCAGATATTTGTTTCATCCAATTGAATAGGTATATGCAAATCAAAACGGAACTCTTTTAGACTAGGACACTTACAAGTGACACGTGAAAATAGAATTATTGAATGAATACTGAATATAGGCCAGAGATTCTAATTCAACGAATCCTTAATATTCAAGTATAAATTAAAATTATAATTCTACAGTAAATAGAAAGGTATGCATCAATAAATAATATTTTCTATCTTTTTAAATTAAAGTTGATTTTAGGGTGCCGAGTAATAGATTCAAAAATTCAATATTTTAAAATATTTTATAGATCGATGTAGATAATAATGTTTTCTGATACAGAATACTATAAATCTTATTATAACACTTTGTGCGTTTGATTTAAACATAACTAATGTAATACCTGTCTGGCTGGATTTGAAATTCCTGTACCTTTTCTAGCAAACACCATTATTCATTTCCCAAACTATTCATTCCATTATATTGAATCGATATATCGTTTTGCGTTATCGTATTACATTAATTATTTAATTGCTTACTTTTTCTTCTTATATACATTATTTATTTATAAAAACTCCCTTAAATATAGTGTAGTGTTTATTTTTCGCTTTGCTCCGGTTTTTTTTATATTTTTAAACGCTTACTTCACGAGTTTCATAAATGGTTGAGAGAATATTCTATAACGTATGACATCCTTCTGATCTTAAAATCAAGTTGCATCTCAATAAAGGGTGCGAACGAAAGCAATTGCTTTGAAAGAACACGAAAAGGCTTTTGTAATTTTTGTATGTGCATATATACCAAATATAAATGTCTCAATACATTCTAATACCTTAAAAAAAAGAAAAGGTCAAATTTATTTAATCTGGAGTCAACTCCAGAACGGAACTTTTTTAGTTGTTTTTAATGTTTAAACTTTTCACATTTTTCTGTACAAAAACATCTTCTTAGAAGTTTTTTTCCCAAATTTAAGACATATACACGGTGATACTAGCAACTTCATCCGTCTGTCGGGTATAAGGTAAATTAATTCAAAGTTGCAACTTTATCTTGATAAATCAATATACTAGAATAATATTGAGACGAACCACTGCTAGCTCCATCAAGAAAGCGCTGAAACAAGACAAGGTTCCCGTCTGCTTTTTTATATCAAAAAAGTACTAACACAAAACAAAAATAGTAAAATTTGTATCAACTCTATATATAATAACAAAATACTGCATGTATGAAATTTAAAGAAGGCTATTTACATAGGAGTCAATTTAAGTTTAAATTTAAACGCTTATTATTAAGAACCGGCTGAAGACTCATGACATCAAATATTCCCAATTGTTTATATTATCTTTATTGATATGTTTACATTAAGATAATTGAAAACCGTAAAAAAAAACCGAATTAACATCTTATCGATTGATGTATATGAACTACTTATTAAGCTCGAGTAATAACTACAATATTTACTATATCATGGTAACAAGAAAAAGATTAGTTTATGTTGTTTATTCAGTAATCTTTTTTTAACTTAACCAATTTTAATAATGCTTAAATTTTTTTATCGGAAAGACATCTTATTGGTATATAATATCTTATTATATCTTTTGTATATCCCTGTTTCAAAAAAAACATGAGGGTCCCGAACTGAACCCTTTGTATGTGTTGTAAGCTGTAGGTATACCATGCACCGTGATAGCTAGACAGTTGAAATTTTCACTGATGACTTATTTCGTGTGCCGCTATAACAACATATAAATTCAAAAACTAAAAACATCATAAAATAAATATTTGGTGGGTACTCCCACACAACAAACGTATTTTTTTTTTTGCTTGATTTTAATAACAACGATAAATAGATGTCAAAAAATGCATAGAATATTTAAATAAATAATAAAATTTGTATTTTTATTTGTTATTTTAATATTTATTAAATTTAATATTTATAGGAATTGTAAAAAGATTTTTTTTGCCTTTTCTTATATGATTCGGAACTCTTCGTGCGCAAGTTCCATTCGCACTTGACGCTTGAACAAAAGTAAACAAATACTTTTACTCTAACTGTCAGCCAAACAGGCAATGTAACTTTTTTCCTATGGTTTATTTATTGGGTTTGGTGGCAAAATAGCAGATGCTCCAGTAGTGTGAATTACTTTTGCAATTTCAACAGTGCAGAGACACTTATAAAATACCGTTGAGATACTACCAGAATCTGGAACTTAAATATACGGAGGCTAATATGACCATTTTATCTCATGAAACGTTTAAGACACAGAACATGAGGAGTGATGAATATATAATATGTCAACTACCAGAATCTGGAAATTCAACTATAACAGGTTGCGTATCTGGTACTATTACTTTGTGTCAAATAAAAGTAAAAATTTAAATTAGAATTATAGAATAACAAAAAAATTAGGAGACGAGGATAAAATAATACTTCTTTCAAATAAAGATCGTACTTCTTTTAATAATAGACACAAATAGTTATGAATCACTTACAAGTGATTTATAACTATTTATATTTGATGACATAACGAGAGATTTCTCGTGCTGTAGAAATGCTAGTGGTCCATAATAGTGATTAAAGTTTGTTATTTTAAGACACTTAATTTATGATTATATAGTTTATTATTAAATAGTAATTCAACAATATTCTTGTGTATCTTTGCCTCGAAGATAAAAACACAACAACAAAACAAAAAAATATTAGTGCTAGGATAGTATTGTCAAATACTACCGTTATAAATGGTTTAAGCCTTAGATACTCGGACAAATATGTTATATATATATTATTTATACCAGATAACCCTAGAACCATCTTTATAATGATTCGCTTATAAATAAGCATAATCGTTGCTCTGATCAAATATTAGATGTAAAATTTTTTGAAAATGTGTAAAGGAAACAATATTTTATGTCTGTATAAATGCCTAAATCTATAGAATCGCTTATTATCTATTGAATTTATATTAAGAGTTTAAAAAATATATATTTAGTTATAAAAATAATTTATTTGGTATCATGTTATCATTTTGTAGACTTTTATTGCATTATTCTAAGTCACATAGACTTTTAATGAGGGTATCTTACATATTCTTCTTATATTTAGATGTAAATTTATTCAAAAAATAGGGAACATTCATGTATTTTTTTTTAATTAATCATTTACCTCTTTGTATCGTAGAAAAAAATATAAATAGGTTTGAAAAGATTCTAGTTTTTTTTCAAATTAAAATTAAAACATGTAGTAAATTTGAGCCGTTCAAACACCGTCATTTTGCGCGCGCTTTGCATTACGTCAAATGACACATCCAGTGAATGTTTACTACAAACTTTTTAGTTACTTCATACATATTTTAAATTTTAATTGCTTTACAAGTCATAGAAGAAGATAAAAATCATCTTATAAATATTGTATAGTACCGGAGTGCAAAGATAGTATTAGAAAAACACCCGACAAAGTGTTTTTTTTATTCCAAGAGATGTGAAAATACAAAAACAATGGTGTATAAACCTAAATCGTGTTTATATTGTTGTGAAGATCAATTAAACGTAAGTATACTTTATTTATAATAAGTTTAATCTAATAGTTTAAATTTATACTTACGTATTGAACATTAGAAAATTTGAGTTTAAAATTAACCTAACCTAGCTTACTAAAGTTCAATATAACTTTCTATAAAAACCGTATTCTTTTTTTGGTTTTACGAAATTTTTATGTTTGTCAATTTATTTCAGGTTAAGGAAGATACAGATTGTATTGAATATAATATGTATAACGAAACAACAAGGAAAAAAATGTAATCTAAGTTTGAAGAAAAGAGTTGTGCCTCACATATTTTTGTGGCAAAAACACCAGCTGAGAGAAAATTCGCATGAATGTGCATATTTAAAAGGCAAAGATTGACCTTGGTTAATGAAGCCTTTTTAGAGTTAGTTATCAAAAGTAATGTTTAAAAAATGGTGACCTTCACAAAGAAGTGATATACTAAGTAAGTCCTAGTACTGCCCATAAAAATGTCTGTGATATTAATCAGCCAGGACTCAGTACTTCTCCTATTGAATGTAATGATCATAAGGCAGAGCCTTGCTTTTCGTATATTGAAGATAAATTACCAAGTGACTAAGCTGTGCAAGTTAATATTAAACCGAAGTATAGAAGTAAAGGTGTCAATGTAAATATACCTGCTGAAAAACAAAATGTAGCATTGTCACCATTTCCTCATTCAACACACAATATTGGTACTTTACTAGTAAAACTATCTGTTTTAAAAAGAAAATTGTTTACTGAAAATACAGCTCATAATACTTCTATAGCATCTTATATCTTCTATATCTGCTGATTATCAACCAAGTTATTTAGACAAGATTGGCACTGCTCCATGCGGAGACTGCCTGAAGTTTGTCATTCAAACGTTGCACCATGGCTTCTCTTTCAGACTGTACTTGATCTCGACTAGCCCGAGTACTCGGCAGATATCTTTCTACAACTGTGCTGTCGTCTGCATACCCATAGATACCGGGCTTCAACAGATCATTAATGTGCAGCAGAAATAGAGTTGCAGAAAGAACGGACCCCTGAGGCACTCCGGCATTTATTGTCAAGGGTTCCGAGGAACACCCGTCGACAACTACTCGGAGAGATCTGTGGCTCAGAAAGTCCGTTACCCAGCCGATCAGACCAGGAGATATACCATACGCTGAAAGCTTGCTTATAAGGCTCGCATGCCAGACCCTGTCAAATGCCCTCGAGACGTCCAGAGAGACGGCGACCGCTTCTCCGTTCTTCTCGATGGCCTCGCCTAAAATGTGAGTAGCATACACTAGGAGGTCCCCAGTAGACCTATTACGGCGAAACCCGTACTGAGGAGATCGTTACCTTCTAGGTATGCTAGTAGGCGCGAGTTCAATACACGCTCCATAATCTTGCAGAGTATGGAGGTGATTGAAATCGGTCTGTAATTGACAGGGTCGGCACGTCTGCCTTTTTTCGGCACGGGTTGCACATTAGCAAGCTTCCAGGATTTCGGCACTATTCCAGTCATGAAAGAGAGATGATACAGACGTGTCAGTACAGGAGACAACTCAGCTGCGCATGTCTTGAGCAGAATGGCTGGTATACCATCAGGACCACTGGCTTTATTCACATCTAAACGACACAATGTTCTCCATACCTCTTTGTTAGTGATGCGGATTTCAGGCATCGAAACACCGCAGTGAGGAAGATGTGCTGGAGAAGCATTGCCAGAAGGATGCGAATTATCAGCAAACAGAGAAGCAAGTACGTTCGCTTTCTCTGTTGCTGTGTGGGCCAGGGATCCATCCGGCTTCAGCAGAGCAGGCAGTGAGGGTTGGCAGAAATTCGACTCGATCGCTTTCGCAAGAGACCAGAAAGCTCGACTGCCAGTTGGTCTGACAGAGAGCTTTTCGCCATTCTTAGCGATTCGATCGAGACGAGCCTTCCGCAATGCCTTTTTGTAGGACTTGGCAGCTTGGTTAAAGGCTCTCTTCTTCGAACTTACATCCGGAGTTTTGCGGCTTCGAGCATCAGCCCAAATGAGATATGCCGAATGTTTTCGGTCTTGAGCATGACCACATTCGGCATTAAACCATAAGTGAGCTTTGCCACCGATGGGTACGTCAGCAAAACGAATAAAATACTCCATTGCCTGATGCACCACATCGGTTCTATAACCGATGTTATCGCGGATGCTATCATCCGCGCAACTCGACGGATCCAAAGAAGAGAAAGAGAAGAGAAGCAGACCTGCCGCCAAGGATAAGACGCAAAAAAGTGCCGCATCTCATCCCAATCTGCTGACTTGTATTTCCATACTCGCCTAACACCATGAGGTTCGAAAGCTGGTGGGGAATATGTAAACACAGATTTCACCAGACAGTGATCGGAGGTTCCCAAGGGAGAGGTAACCTCTACCCGATACCTGTCCGGATCAGTTGTCAGCAGAAGGACCAGGCAATTGGCTGTATTTCCTACCACATCTGGTACCCTTGTCGCTTGCTTCACCAGCTGAAAGAGGTCCAAGGACAACGCAAAGTTCCGCGCTTCTCTTCTAGCATGGTCGGTCTTCTGGTACGGGAACAGCCAGTCCTGATGACAGGCATTAAAATCCCCCAGAAAGACGAGCTGCGCTGAAGGGAACTGATGCAGAGCCATATCAGCAGCCTCACCGAGATACTCGAATGATCTAGTTGTCTCCTGGTCACCGCTGTGCGAACGGTAAACACAGGAATACAGGATTTTTTCGTTTTCTGTGTCTACTAAAACCCATGAAGAAGAAAAAGTGGGGTCTTCAAGGTGACGGAGACGCTGGATACAGAGGTCGTTTCGCGCATACACGCAGACTCCGGCACGTGAGCGAAAGTTGTGCTCTAACGTGTATCCGGGATAATCCAGGTGCGCAGCGCTTAAGGGACATTGTATCTGCGTCTCCGTCAAAAAGAACAGGTGCGGTTGTTCTGTCTCCAGGTGGTGATGGACAGGTAAGATATTAGAGTGCAAACCCCTAATATTACTGAGGTGCACTTTAAATGAGGAGGAGTGCAACCGCTGTACAAACTTTTTCCTTTTTTGGTTTTTCTTCATGATAAAAATAAATAAAAGTGAATAGGGATGGGAAATGGCAGTTGAACGAGGCGGTACGTATCAAACCCGACTTCGAAATTGGTGATGTCTTGCCGCTGGGATGCTAGCCTGGAGACTGCGGGGACGCCCGAACCCCCCCAGGGATCGCCATCGGGCCTCCTCGCCTGGTCGCCAACCAGCACGATGGAGCCACCCTGGGATTTTTCGCAGCTAGCGGGGCAGCCTTTCGTGGGTGGCTAACCCATTAATTGGGCCCCCAACTATCTGCGGGCGGCCAGCGGAAAGCCGTCGCTTCGGATCCCGCTACCCTCCTCGACTAGACACCCGACAAAACAAACACCAACTCGACGTCAACCGGTTCGCCAACGTACCGCAGCTGTTCAGACCCATTTCCCATAAACGGCTTTATCGAGCAACGTGCCGGAACACGACTAGGTCGCTTTGCGGCACGACTTTGCCCTATGGGTGGTAACTTTGCCGGTGACCGGATGTTATGGTCTACCACCAAGAAAAGTATTTACTATGGAATAACAACATAATCCTTCACATGTTGAATTATATCCAGAATCCCTGCAATAAATCCAATTATTCGCATTGCTTGCGTAATGCAAACATCGTTTCCTCCACACTTCAATTCGTGTTGCTTGCATTCATCTCTTGATTATATGGTAAAGGAATACATTGTAGTTTGGAAGTCAATCTTCAGTTATTTTAGTCACGAATAAGATACTCAGATATTAAACGAAATTAAATTGACGACAACTGTTTATATTTTAAAGTATATAAGAATGAGTATTTTGCACATAAATTGTATTGCATTGAGTATTAATCGACTGAAAGCCGAGATCCACACTAACTCGATATAACATACAGAACTGTGTATATTTTGAAATATTACAGCATGGGTAAATTTCATAAGCTGTACATTACTTAATCAAATTTCAACTAAATTGAACTGCTGTACATTGGCCAGTTTGGGATTTCTATTTTAATTAACTGGAAATTGGGTGAATTACTGCCTCATTCAAGGCTCTTGCCAACTTAGTTATGGTATAATTGATACAGTTTCGTTCATTTTATTTGAACTAATAAGGTTTTCGGCCGTATTGTGATGTTACGTATTCTATAATATATAGAATCTACCAGTTATTATTTTTATTATCTTTAGAGTCTACAAGTGTATACAATAACCACGCCCTAACAAAACAAAAACTATTTAATAAGATCAGATACATGGGAGGAAAAAAGCCTTAATATTCTGACTCGATCTACAAATCATTGAATCTCAGTAGTAAGAAGGCTCAACATTCGTTCGTTGTAACTAACAGAAACCAGATAAATATAATAAATGTTTTATTCTAACCAATTTCTTTGATTTACATTTCAGAACAACTCAAGATTTGTAGAAAAATAACTTATTCTGCCTCTACTAGATTTAAATATATTCCGGTATATTTTGTGTCAGCATACGAAAGTCCAAAAAACTTTTGTTTAATAAAGTACCTATCCGGAAGTGAACATAGCGAAAATATACTGATAATAATATTTAAAGACTTTTTTGAGTGTGGAAATAAAAAATATTCTTCGGTTATATCGGATATCTTGATTAAAGTATTAGTGTTTTAATGTTTGTATGACTTCAATTTTATGGGTTGCGAAAATATGTTTACTTGCCAGTTCAGCTAGACCTGAAATAAATTAAAAAAGCAATTCTTCGATATGTCATTTTAAAGTAAAAAAAATAATAACCTTTTGGATTGTTGAGATTGTGTTATGAATATTTTATTACTACTCTTTGTTTGTATTATTTGATTAAAAATAACATTTTTAACTGTGTCTAATAAAATGTTATTTACATCATTAGTGAAAGAATATTTATTCTTTCACGAACAATGTAAATACATTTGGTCTAGTCTATTTATAAATAAAAAAGAAGCCAATTTATAAATAAAAATATTTTTATTTTTTGCGATTTTATAGAATAAACACCTTAGTAACTTGGATGACACTCTCTGAACTTAAATAATAATAAATCTATTCATTAATTATTAATTAATTAAGTACGGTGGCAGCCGAGGATCCTAAAAAAACCAAAATTATAAAAATACTTTATTTAAAATTACAAATTATGTTATAACTAAAATGACGACTGCTTGCCCGATATTAGAAAACAAGAGTGACAATTATATTTAAAATTAATTATAATGAAATACATTTATGTGAAGTGCAGATTCAGCTTAAGGATTGTTATAAAATTATAATTAAATAATACATTTATGTGAAGTGCGAATTAAGCTTTTTGATTGTTATAATTCCTGGATTCTGATGCAATGGAATGTACATATTGAACCATCGCTTGCTAAGCGGTTCCCGCGATGCATGGGAATATAACTCCTCCCTCCTGAAGAACAGCATCTATTTGACGTCTTTAGATCTCGAGTAGTGCTGTAAAATCTTCTCCACGTGATTACAATTTCCTTCCTCGTCCCTTGTTAGCTTTTGTTCTTTCTTGATTTTAAGGCTTTTACGATTCTTCAGCTTTTTATATATTATAACAGCAATGCTTAGTGCGCTTGCACTTAATATTATTCCATATAATGGGATTGTAGTATGATAAAGACTGTTTGTTTCAGTTGTTCCTAAAATTTTCGGCTGCAATGATATTTCGTTACTTCTTTCTTGAAGTTTTTTAAGGTCGATAGTGTTTAGTTGTAATGACGTTTGTGAAACTTCATTTTTTTCAGAACTGTGTAGGTCTATTATTTTCAGTGGCTTTCCTCTTATGTGATCATTGCTATTAATTATTGTAAATTCTGAACTTTCTATTAAACACCCCAGAGGTAGTGTTACAAGATAACTGCCTTGTACTTTTATGAATTGTTGCTGATTACAGGATAATTTTAAACTTGATGGCTACGGAAATGTTATAATATAATGCTTGTCGTCAAGTTGTTCCACGGCTTCCGTAGTCAGGATCAAGGATATAAATTGACATGAACTTTGTATCTGCTGCGTCGTAATGAGGCGTTCTATGCAGTCGGGCTGTTTTCCATAGGGATTGTTAAACTTGTTATCACAGAGATAAAATCCGTTGACCTTCGGGCATTCAGCCTCTATGTACATAAAATCTTTATTGTGAATTGCTAGGAATGGTTTAGGGGGAATAAGGATTTGGTTATTCTTATTCGGTACTGCGGATAGGTGATACAAGAAATAAAATTTAGGAAAGACAATCAGAAACTTAAAGATTAACACAATATTCCTATCATTATAATAATAACCTACTTTAATAACATCAAAATAGTCTCTAAAACTAATGTCTAAAGTTCCTCTTTCTTGTAGAGGTTATTTAGCTTATTTAAAATATCTTTATGCGTATTTATAGATAACATTGAATGATGTGTACTTTGAGCATGAATGAAAGCTAACCAATTTTCCAATCGAAATAACTCGTCCGTTATAGTTTCAATATTATCTCCTAAAATTAAGAAAATTTGAGTCATGTGCGTAAAAGTTGTAATATCCGTTTCGAGGATACTACTGACACTAGTTAAATTATTTATCAAATTTTCCAATTTTCTTTGATTAATGTTTAAGTTATTAATAATGTCATTATTTTGAAATAACCATTTTTTGGTTAAACTAATGTGATTGTTTAATTCGTTAACAATTTTATTATTATTTCCTTCTAATATTTTAATTGCATTATCATACTTTATAGCATCCGTATAGTCGAGATTTCCTAAAATAGTCTTTATTATTGAAAATAAACCGTTAATAAGCCCTTTTTTAACACGACTAGTCTCAAAGCTTTTCAATTGCTGTGAAACTTTTTCTAATTTAGTTACAAGATATTCAGTGTGCATTTGAAAAAGTAAAAGGGTTTATTTCTTAAAATTGGATGAATATTATCGATTTGTTCCTGAACTGAGTTTAATCTATCACGAATCTTAACTAAATCTACGCATTGTATGAAGGAGTAGTAGTGGGAAATGATTCTAGCGGTTCCTAACTTAAACGGTAAAATACCAAGTCCATTGTCCAGGCTACTTAGGTCAATTTCTTCTGCTTTCGTCAAGGTTGCTAACAGGATCGTCATTCTGTAACAATTGAGCACTTATAGGTACTCTTTTGAGTCTAGATTTGGCTATTGGGCCTCGTTTCTTTTTCGTGTAAATGTGTATCGGTAAGTCAGCTAAAACTTTGTCACGAGTAAAGCGAGGGGCAAGTTTTTGTCGGGATGCTTTAGGGTTTCGTATAAATATTTGTTGGTCTGGTAGGTAACAAGTCTCAGGTTCCCTATTTTTATTAATAGGGAACCTGATTTTCGACACTAAATAAATCTAAATGAACTATAGCAAAAGGTTTACTTGGAGGGGGGACAATTTTAAATTTCTGTTTAATAGGGTTTCTATCGTATTTTGCTTGACCGCAAATTGGACATTCATTTATATATTTTGTGACTTGTTCTTTCACTTTTGGCCAAAAATATCTTTTTGACAAAGATAAGTAACACTCGTTAATGCCACGATGATTAGTTTTACCTTCGTGGTAATTTTTGATAATTTCTTGCTGTTTAAAATAATCTTTAACGTTATCTAAATCAGTTTTTGTCAGAACAATGTCCATAGCAGAATTTTTAAAATTATTTTGGATTACAGGAACTATTTTATACATTCTCAACGGAGGGTTGATGAGGATACCAGTTTTTATTTTAGGGTTGACGTATTCTTTTATTGCATTTATTACATCATTTTCTAAATTTGAGCTCGAAATCGATATGGTAGCTTTGAAGTAGTTTTCAAATAATTTTATTACTATGGGCTTATTTTTAATGTCACTGACGATATTAAAGATAATTTGTCTATGAAATTTATTTAGGGCGTCGTCTGTTATGGGGATTTCTAAAAAGGGATTTTCTGAGTCAGAATGTACAGTGGCGGTTCGAGAGCTTATATTGGAGGGTGATTTTTCAGAGGGATTCACAACTGTTGAGCTAGCCTCTTCATTGTGAATTTCAATTCCCGATAGCGCGTCTGCATTACTATTATACTTACCCTGTTTATATATTACAGTAAAGTCATATTCACTTAAACTAAGTCTTATCTGACTTATCCAATTGTATTCTAAAGTTTGAATCTCTTAACCTTTTAAAAACCTTTTCTAAATTAATTGTGTTCTTGAAGAGAAGTACTAAAAATGATTATATCGTCGAGATAAACGAGACATATGTTATTTTGTTAACCCTTCAACACATTATCCATTACCCTTTGAAAGGTTGATGGTGCGTTTTTTAAGCCCATGGGCATTCTTAAAAATTCAAAATGCCCGTGTTCTACATTAAATGCAGTTTTCGATATATCAGAAGGGTTCATCTCAATTTGGTAGAAGCCACTTGCGAGATCTAGGGTGCTAAAATACTGACAATTACCTAATTTATCCAGAATATCAGATATATTTGGAATAGGATATTTATCATCGACGGTTTTTTTTTCGTTAACTTGCCGAAAGTCTATGACAAGGCGCCATTTAATTTTCCCTGAAGCATCACTTTTCTTAGGAACTACCCATATTGGAGAGCTCCAAGCTGAGTCAGAGGGTCTTATGATACCTTGATCGAGCATTTTTTGGATTTGATCCCTAACTTCTCCCCTATGTATGAATGGGTATCTATAACTTTTAGTATATACGGGAATTTCGTCTGTGGTTTTAATTGAATGCTTAATAGTATTACTAAAGGTTAATGGCTCACCCTCTAAGTAAAATACATCCACGTACCAGCCACAAAGAATTTCTAAATTAATTTTTTTCTCTTCATTTAAAGGATCAGTTCGAAGACGAGATAGTACTTCCTTCTCTCGTTCACTAATTGGTTCAGTATTTAAATATTCAGTGTTATATAACTCAGCTTGAATGGGCTGGTCTAAAGAAAATATTATGTCACTACAATTTGGATTAAAAATTTCTACTATAGCTCTATTATCTTTAACAGATGTCAAACATTCTTTTATAATGCAACGCGAAATCGTTTGCCCTGGGACTAAAATTTCCCCTATGTGGATATTAATCGGTAGTTTAACTAATTTAGAGGAACCAGCGGGTATTATATCCTCGTATAAGTTTACATTACGCGAATTATAAACCTGTATGGGGTTTGAAGCATTTTTAGTAACAAATAACTTTTTCTTATAATCTATGAATGCTTCCCATTTGTCTAAAAAATCTGTACCTATTAGACCATCGAAATAATTGTGAAATTTATAAATGTAAAATTTTATATGATCATTACTTTTAAACTCATTAAAGCAAGGAACGGTTATGGAATATTTATGTTTGCTCACAGAATGAACATTAGATACTTCAAAAGGTTCATAATTTAAATTGAAATTATTAAAATATTTTTCAACTGCATCTGGACTTATAAAGGACTGATTTGCACCAGTATCTATAAGAAATTTTAAGGGTGGATTTTTAATCTGAATATAAGGTAACTGACGTTGAGATTGAACATTAATTTCTATTTTAGTTTGTCTAATGGTTTGATTTTCTGAAAATTCTGTTCATTTTTGGAAGTTGATGGTGGGGGTTCAACAACAGTATATTCAAAGGGTATGAGATCATTTGGTTGTTGAAGACACTGGGGTTAGACACTAAAGGTTCGTAGTCACTACAATAATATTCTGGGTGTTGGTTATAATAATCGTTGTAGTAATCGTCAGTCTCATAATAGTCATAATAGTCATAATTTTGATTGTTGCTTTCATGGAAATTCATTTCCCGAGTCTTAAAATAACTTGATTGGGGTGGATTTCCATGTTTCCTCCAGTCATGTCCAGCAGGTGGTAAGTTTTTGGGTACAAAATGGGTTACACCGCTCATAGGACGGGATGGTTGGGGATTTTGGTTAGTATGTTGATAAAAATTACGTTGGGGCATTTTAAATGCATTATTGGGATTATAATTTGGAGGTATGGCCCTAAATATTTGTTGAGTGTGTGAGGGACCTGGACCCGGTTGTGGTATAAATAGGGGTCGTTGTGTGTGTGTTGGGAATTGATGACGCGGTTGGTGATGGTTTAGAAATGTATATGGCCTAGACTGTGTTGTGTTAGAATTATAATTTGAATTTACCTTAAGAGGTTGAGATGAAAATGCCATAGGGTGTTTGTTCCTTTCAGGTTCATAACGAGCCTGTAAATACATAATATTTAACTCGTCTTGCACGAATTCTAATGCTTTCTCTATTGTTTCTGGTCTCATACATCTAATACGTGAACCTAAAGGATCTTTGAACCCTCTTAAAAAGGCTTGCAGAGTTAATTTCTGATATAAAACCCTTTTCGCTTCAATTGTGGTACTAATATTCTCATGTAAAGCTATGTATGTCATAATTGTACTAAACAAGTTCTGACAGCGCTCATAAAACTCCTGAGGTGTAGTGGAACCTTGTGTTAAAAGAGCAAGATCATTGTACAACGCGGTTTCGTCTCGTTGATCGGAAAAGTTATTAATTAATGACTTACGAATGCCAGTCCAGTCTGAAGGGATACCGTTAGTATTAATTAATCGTGCTGCAGACCCTGTTACTTTATTTAAAATTCCATTTACGAGGGCAATATTTATTAAATTGTTATCAGGGTTGTTAATCACAAACTCCTGAATTAACTGGTCACATAATTTTATGAATCTAGGTAATACATTTGGGTTTCCATCGAATTCAGGCAATAAGCGTAAGGCTTGAAAAATGTTACCTAAATCGGCCATATTATATTTTTCTAAAGTTAATTTATCGTTATTATAAGATATTAAATTTCTATTCGCGTCTTGGAAGCGCGCTCTACTACTATACGTACTAAGCCTAGGGGTCTTCGATTGCCGCAGAAGGGAAATCTTGGAAGGAAAAATCTTATAAAATAGGGATAAGCAATCACTAGAAAGATTCTAATGTACTTACAGTTTTAATTTGGGTTTCTCTGGAGTATCAATGTTCGGATACGCCTCGCTGCGCCGCCTCGTAGATTCAGGATACTCGTGTTGAAACTTGATAGCTTCCCGGATGGACCGCAAGACGATAATCTTGATTTTAAGAATATATAGTTTACGTTGCTCGCGACCCGGCCCGCGAGTATCCTACCGACTGCGCCAATTAAGCAGCCGAGGATCCAAAAAAAAACAAAATTATAAAAATACTTTATTTAAAATTACAAATTATGTTATAACTAAAATGACGACTGCTTGCCCGATATTAGAAAACAAGACTGACAGTTATATTTAAAATTAATTATAATGAAATACATTTATGTGAAGTGCCGACTCAGCTTAAGGATTGTTATAAAATTATAATTAAATAATACATTTATGTGAAGTGCGAATTAAGCTTTTTGATTGTTATAATTCCTGGATTCTGATGCAATGGAATGTACATATTGCACCATCGCTTGCTAAGCGGTTCCCGCGATGCATGGGAATATAACTAATTTGAATATCGTTTCAAATTAGAACTTTCTCTGACAAATATCACAAAATCAAATAATAAACGTTTTTGGTTTTAATAATACATTTTAAGAATAATAACACATTGCTCATAGTTAATCAAACCTTTAAATAATAACTAAAATTGCTGTAATATTTCTGTAATATATGAATGTAGCCTATCTTGTCACCTCCAACGATATGAATCAAATATTACTATATAATATTTGTAAACACAATACTACCTATAGTCCGTTCGCTATCCGTCACTTTATCCTACTATATCCGTAACTCATAGATAGATAGTGTTAAAACTTGTTTCAGTAATACACAGTACTTACACTTCAATGTTTAATATCCAACCATTTGTAATAGAATGGGCGAGAGCAGCCCTTACAACTCGTTTTAAAATACTTTAACACTATAATATTTAAGTGAGGGTAATTTACAATTTCATAACCAACTTACAGATGCAATTTTTTATATCTTATAATAAGTTCTAATAATAAATAAAAGATTAAACTTTATGTTAAAATATCCTATGCTTCTAATTCTTAAAACAGTTAACAGTAAATACTAAATAACATTCCATAATTAATTGCGTAGGTGGCGCTCCTGTTGAAACTTATGAACTAAAACATGTAAATTGCAATGTATTTACCATTTAAATTATTATAAATAAATTTGACTAACAATAGATAGATAAAAATTATAAAGTTTTGTACCAAAGGGTGGAGATGATTATGGATGTTAAAGATGGACAGGTCAATTAGTGCAAATCAATTATGAATAAATCGATACTGGTGATATCGCTTTAAACCCAGCTATTTACAAATAGTTTTTTAAAAGCTCGGACTTCATTACTAAATTAACAATATATACTGTATTGTAATAAAGAAAAAAAATGTAAAAATTAAATAGGGTACAAAAAAATCTTAAGTAAGGGTATAAGGTGTTTTAGTTTCTGTTCAGTCTTAGAAGTGCTACGTTAGCTGTAAATTTTTTAATCGTTGTCAAAATATAAATCAAAATGTGAACACTAAAATTTACGAAAAATATTTTTTAAAGTGTTCAGTAAAATACTTAAATAAAAAAAATCTCAAATATATACCCCGAACAATATAAAGAATACTTTCAACTCCGAAAGTACATTTCCTATCTTGCGAAATACAACATCTTTATTAGTATAAGAACAATTACTCATGCAATAATTGTTATTATTTTAAATTATTATTTTTGAGAACTCCGAAGAGCTATCATCTTGAATATTTCATTCCAAAAAAATGGCTTTGTAGAAGATGAAAGAAAACGGTTGAACCGGAAGTGCCTTGCCCTTTCCGGAGTTGGACCTTATTGTTTCTTGATGTCAGCGGTTTTGTATAAAATAGTCTTTTTGCTCTTTTTTTATAACATTTGCAGTACACATGAGATAATCAGTAAACTACACTTTGTTTTCTATAACTTGTTTTATTGTATTTATATTAAAGTAAATAAGGTAACAATTTTATTAGAATATCAATATACCTATAAGACTTCCATTCATTACCTACTGACATTAGGCAAGCTCCTAACAGGAATATATTATTCATTTAAAAAACATTTGATATTTCGGGCTATTGTAAAATTAATTTCTTATTTAAATTTTGTTTTTTCCTTTTATTCCTTAGAAATGTATATTACTAGATTAGTTGTATTTTTTGTATTTCTTATTTTTATTGTTACTATTTTATTTTGGATTTTTTATGCACCTTGATGTATTTTCTGTTTATTTGAGGGCTTACTCGAAGAGAATGTTTGTGGCATTATGTTTGCCTTTGCAGGATGTGTGCAGCATTTTTTAAATAAATAAATAAAATAAATGTAATTTTCCTCTGTTTTTATACTATTTCTGTTAAAAGGTTTTAAAGGTTATAGTTGAGAATCCCTAGCCCGTTTGGTTTTGTGAGAAGCTTTATTTTGACGCCCAACTTTTTTTAATCACAACGATTTTAGTAAATGGTAGGTAAAAGGGGTAGCAGGTATGAATATGTTGACTTAACGAATAAGAAAAATAATATTTTTCAAGATAATTAATAAACATGGATATTTAGATAAATAGACCGATATAACATTTGTCCTACAGAATTCATGGTTTTATCAAAAAATCCACCCCTCTCCAACATTTATTATTAACAAGGTCATGGAAAATAAATACTAACCTGCTGATTTTTTTCTATTCGTTAGTTAACACTTATATAGTTTAGCATCCACATTGTCAACAAGATGTCTTCAAATTGCGTGGTATCAGTTCCATATTTGAAATTCATGAAAATAATTGATTGCACTCGTAAAAGACAAAAAAAAATATACACAAAGGACGGTATCAGCTGTTTGTTTATTCACAAAAAAGTATTGTAGAATATAAGTCTTCCAGTTTACTACCAACAAAACAGCAAATGGCTGTATGTGTGTATATGTGTTAAGTAATGCATATACGCACAATAATATATAATAAATATCAGTATTTGGTTTCATGGTCCCCAAAATCCATCTCTTGAATATCTTACAAAATTACTTACTGTATTTATATTGTTCTTATTTATTTTATAATTATTATTTTATGTTTTTACACGGCAGACGTCAAAAATTAACAAAATAACAAAGAGGAAGATGAAGATACAATTGATTCTGCTAGAAAGATGATGAAGATTTTTCAGATGAATTAGAGGAAAATTAATGTTTTTTTAAAGTAGAAAGTTTTTTTTTTTATTTAAGAATAATAAGACCGGTATAAAGTTACGGAAAAAATTCTAACGTCATTTTAATAATTGTAGCTTTTTGACTTCAACATAGGGGGCAAATATTTTGGTTAACATTTTTTTTAACTGATTTCTAATATCTAACTAATTAAACAACACAACAAGAATCGCTACAATTCATCTCACGCTAATTTACAAAATACTATTTATCAAACATTATACAGAAACACCAAAAACAGTAACATTATACAATGTACAGAAAGCAGTGAAGTATATACGAAATAAATGCTTTTTGTATTGTATTTGTATTATATACTTAATGTTTTTATTTATACTGTTTTTATAATACTTCCATTACGTTATATAGATATAATAACATTTTATTTATTTTATATTTTATTTATTTATAGTCCACAAAGGCCTCGATTATTTTCAAAATATGACACTTCGTATGAATACGTGAAAGAGACAAAAAAATGAAATTTACTAGTACTATAAAACCAAAGAAAATAAGACGTGATATATGAAAAAATATTAGCGTTGCATAAATAATATTTTTTCTTAGCATAATTTTCAAAAAATTGTTGCTTATAATAAATATATTTTAGAAAAAATATTTTTCATATCTAGACTGTGTTAAGATTTTAATATGTAATTTCCTTTTTAAAAAATAGCTCGCGCGTTAAATACCATTGATTTACAAAATAAAACGGCATTTAAATTGTTACCAATAACGTTGGCTTAGCCCTAAAAAATAACTCGTGCCCTAAATACCTCTGATTTACCACATAAAAAGGTATTCAAATTGTTGCCAATAAAAGTATTGTTGCACAATCCTTTTAGGAAGAAAAATTGTTATTTGACTTTTAAGCAATTTATTTCAGTCGTAATTTATAATGGAGAGCTACCATTTGTGTAATATTGCTTGTTACCTAATTAGGTATATCAAACTCGTTACACTCTAAGGTAAGTGTATCATATACAATTTGAGAAATTGGAAATATCTAGTTACATTTTCTTAGGGTGGATGAGACACCAGGTGCGGTAGGTTTTCTGCAATGCGGATGGCACTTTATGGCACAAATACAAGGATCTACTGGAAGCAAAACAAATCAAATCAAACAACTTTATTTGAACAACATACTATAAAAAAAAATTAATAATTAACAAAAAATTTACAAAAAAAGAATACAAAGAAAAGAAAAGCACACAAAAAAAACATTTAACGTTACTTTAAATAAGATAAAAATAAAAAAATAATAAATAAAAAAACACAATCAATAAAAATATATATTTGTCATTCAAAATGAAAATCCACTCAGCTAATGTCGAAGACGTTGTCTTTCACGCTAGTATTCTGTGTCTGTCACTAATGAAGTTTCGTCGCCCCGTAATAACAACAACATCAAAATATCTGTTACCATAAAATAATATTGTAATTGTAATTGTAATAATATTGTAATTGTAATAATAATATAAGCAGTCCATAAAATAACAATTACAAAATGAAACAATTAAAAAACAAATAAAGGGTTTTAGTTTTTGTCTTGTATAACATTGCTGATTAATGCTTTCTTACTCAAACGATACAATTGTCCTATTTAACATCGTTCATGCCGTTCGTTTTATGGTAAAGCATTTACGTTCTACAGAAATAAATGTTTTGTTCTGATCATTTCCTTAACTTACAATTCGTGATAACTCTACTTGTGCAAAAATAACATACTGTGTCTCTACTACGATTTAATGTAATGGTATATCGATTGAAATATAACAAAGTCAACACAGATGCCTTGCACTTGTTCCTAGTAGCCTAAACAAGTGAATCATCGCTCTATTCTTAAACTCTACAATAAAATAATCTGAAGTCGTTGTCTTCGAACTCTCACTTCAAGAAGCTCGAGTGGAGCACATCTCTTGTGTTTTAGATTAATTGTAAATTGTTTATCATTTAGTTTAAAGCAAACGTAAACTCATTAAAGTAAATTGTAAAAATTAATTTATTAAGTGGTGATGTTTGTTTTAATTAGTTGTGGTTAAAATTCATTATAATAAACGATTGCAATTATCGACCGCAGTTTTATAGAAGAAGAACGCACTTACAGGTATATATTAAATAAAGTCAAATAAATAAATTTAACGACAAAAAAATATAATAAATATATAAGTAAATTAGTATTTTGGTTAATTAATTGATAAACATAGAAACGTCCTTATGTTTTGAGAACATCACGAACAGAAAAATATTTTTGATGTTATCGGAAATTCACAACATTTCATTAAAAATATAGTGTTTTAGCGTTACTGAAAATCATCATGCACTTGACGTTTTCTCAATTATTTTGGGTCGCAACATCTATTTAAATTCCTACAATACTGAAAATCATTTGAAACAAGATCTGACAAGCATTCTAATGAAGAAAAAGTTTGGTGTATCAAGTGATAATAAAAAGATATATATATTTTTTTTATTCATCTTATTTGCAAAATTATTTTAAATTGTTCATATTGTTTTAGTGAGTTCACATAATGAACAAAGCCCTAAAAGCCATTTTAATTCCATATTTTTTTATTTCTATAGCACCTTCTAAGATACTTAATTAAATATCCACTTAATATATTTTTAATAAACGTTTTGAGGCCTGTAGCTTAACTGACACAGAATCTAAGCGTATGCCAATTTGACTAACAAAACTATATACATACTACATATTGTATATTTATCATCTCCATGTAACTTCAAAATGTGATACTAGTAATTAATTAGATTTCAATTTCTTTGGTTTTAATTACATTTACAATAAAAATATTGTAAACTTGAAACTTATATGAAAGTTTCACATCTGACACGTTATTACTTCCTCATCCGTTATATCGGAAATACCTACGATTAAAGAGCTTGTGACAAAGATGTACGAGTACAACTTTGTAAACTAGTTTTACACAAAACTTTACCAGCTGAAGACGTATGCCTAGGAGTAACTTCTTGCGATCGACAATCAAGAACTCACTTGGTCGAATAACTTTGATCCTTCGATTAGAATGAAATAATATCTAAATGTACATGTTATAAGTCCATTCTTTATCCAAGGAGGCGAAAATATTATACAAAGGGAATGGAATATTGCTTACAAGTAATATAATTTGACATTTATACTTAATGATTTGTACATTTGCTTACCGAGTGATATAGTTTTAATGCCGCTTATATTGTTATTTCTTGAATTGAATAAAATGAAAGAAGTTTAAGAAGTTTAAGTAGTGTGTATATATAATGTCTATATATATAATATGTATATATATTTTTTACTCCTAATGAACAGCAGGAAAAAGTTAATTTTTTTTAATATTTTATGAACATTATGTCACATTTTGTGACGGTAACATCGTACGATGGACTTACTGTTACTATATAAAATAATTTTAAGTTAGGATCGTATAGATAAGGGTATTGAGTTTCCTGTTAAATTTTGCTTTTTTTTTTTGCTTGAATTGCTTCCCCGGGGATAACCGATCCTTAAGTTATAAGCAGCTTTCTCTTAAGCCAAAAAAGAAAGCGATATCATTTGTAAATGTGTCTTGCTGCAAAATTAATTTTATAATGACAATGACTTACCTAAAAAAAAAATATTTGTATAAAAGTTGAAATAACAATTAGACGTCAACTTTTCATATGTTATCAATTCCCAATTATAGTTTAAAAATAAATCTTAGTTATAAAAAAATACTCTCAGTTGGTATTTTCATTATCATAAAATACACATTCTTTACGTTTCTTAATATTTTTTTTGGTAATTTATTTGTGAAAATACATATGGAATGCTTTTACCACTTACACCACAAGATAACCATCCCACGCCGTAGATAAGATCGTAAAATACATACTACTTTGCAGTGACGTTTTCGTTGCAGAATAATGTAGGCTCTATCCCAAAACTGCTCTATTTTTAGCTCGTTGGTTTGTCGACAAATTTTGTATTATCGTCAAACACAGTCTAGTGTTTTATATTAATCCTAATATAATAAAAATAAAATATGTTTGTCTTTTCTCAGCACCAGTTGATTAGTTGACGTTTGAATCACGTTCCTTCTTGTCGATTTTTGTAAGCACTGTTAAAGAGAATATTGCTTTTCTGCTTTAGAAAAGTGTGTAGATTTAAATAATATTGAAAATATAATTAAAAAATAACGTTTCAGTGTAAAATTTTGCGTAACTTTTTCTAATTTTGTAATGATAATGATCAAATAATTTGTGGTTATGTGAGCAAATTAGTGAGATATATAACATGATTACTTCAGTAATTTATTTCGTGGTTTTTATTTAAAAAGCCTTATTATTTGACTTATAACCTCGGTTATTATTAGTAAAAAAATCTAATATAGCTGGTGTCTTAATAAAAACATTAAAATAAGCTGTTGTTATATTTAATTTAAGTCCAGGAGAATAATAATATTTTCTTAACTGATAAAAGCTCTTCATTTCAGAATTCTCTAGATGAAAAATTCTTTTACCTACATATCTATAAATCAATTAAATTTAAGTCAGTTGTTCTAAGATGACTTTACGTAAATTTTAAACTAATTATTCTAATAAACATTTCTATTTATTTCCAATTTACCATTTTTGTTGTCATTCCACTTATTTAAATCAAGAAAGAACGTTATTAATAAGTACATCGATGATTGATATGGTTTTAATAAAAGAATAATAAAAGAATACCGTTCCTAAGAATGTCATACGAATGCAGTCATGTAACAAGAAACTGAACACTGAATCCTGAATCATAACTCATTCTTAACAATTCATTATTAAAAGATCCTCCTGAAAAGAATCTTGAGCTGCTTCAAAACATCATGCTCAATTTGCGAGTTAATAATGTTATCTGTTCTTTGACAACTTTATCTTTTTAGAATTCATTCAATTATTCATAATTGTATCATTTTTGTTTTACTAACCTTTTTTTTATAGAAGCTTTATGAAACCTTATCCTTCAGATGTCCGATAAGCCGGGTCGTTGTTATTGGCCGATATTTTGTAAATCGGGTTTCATTCGAAGCTTTCAAAAATAAATACAGGGATTATGTAGATCATTGGGCATTTAACGCTCTTTTTTATCTGATATAAATTTTTTAGAATAAAATAGATTTTATCAAAATTTGAAAGTAACTTTCTGTAGCTGCTTAGATAATTGTTAAATATTGCTTGTAGAATTTTATATGGTTTTTCTTTTTATTTCTAACATTAATGTAAAGGTAGGCTTTGCTTTGTAAAGATTCAATAGGTATAATATTTTTATTAATATATAATTAACAAATGATATCTTTTAATTATGACATAGACTCATTGAACTAATGATGACTGAATGATTTTGTATGGTAACCAAACACTAGTACTTTAAAACATATGTGAAATCTTATGAATGACACAAGTTTTTAAATAAATAATGGAAATCGAAATAAAAATAATTTAAAATCCACAAGTTCGTTTTCCTATTTATAAGAGAATTGTTACTTAAATTATGTATGAAAGATATATTTTTTTACTAATAGCCTACTTAATAATAATGTAGCTCGTTATAAAGAAACTATTTTTAAAAAAATACACGCAAAACTAAAACTTGCATAAAAGACTTGCGAAATTTGTATAATAATTATCAGTGATATTAAAATAAAATACACTGAAATAAAGATCAGTCTTGATATTGTGTAGCTGTTTTCAAACATTCCAATATATGACGTTATTTATATTATAGTCAACATAACTCAAAACATTTTAGAAACATCTTTAATATCGTATTGCTTAGTTGGAATGAAAGTGCTTATTTTGTATTTTTATAGAGACTTATGGGTTCACCTATGTCCTATAGCATTCATTGAGTGAGTGGTCTGAAAAAAACCTTTATATTTAACCATCTTCTCAGACTAAACCGTAGCTTTAACGGGACAGTTTCCCAAAGGTCACGAGTTCGAATCTCTGCCCGTATCTATATTCATATATATTTAAACAAGCTTAACATGGCTATGCATGTTTATAGATATTTTCAAACATCTTCTCAGACCTCGATTCTATACACTGCGGCTATGTAGGTGATGTTTTCAAAATCGTATCTAAGAACCAACTTTAAATTTAGAATATTACCTTAACGGTGCACATAAAGAAAAGTAAAGTTCACGGTTAAAAAAGAATTCAATAGTAGTTTAGCATTCCTAGACGTCAATACCACTGATCACACATGGTGTCGTAATAATCTGGACAGCAACGATTGTATTATCTAGGGAAAAGATTTAGTACCGCATAAAATAAGTGAAGCTGTCGTAGTCAATCGTTTACCAAATTTTCCATAGGAAATGTGGTTGGATGATACCATTGGCTTCAAAACCAGTCATCGACATTATAAAGGAAAGTAACTACGGTTCAGAAATATTCAAAATGATACCGTAATTACAGTGTGTACACAACGTATTACAACGAGTCACGAAAACCTAACCCAAGCCACTACATTTCCTGAATTCATATAAATATATATAATATAAAGGGTTAAGGTATAAGAGGTAAGGTTTTAAAACGCTTTCAGTTATTGATCATTAATCAAATAATGTTTTCTACTATGTTCAATGTAGATGTAAAACAAGAAACTAAATATCTAATCAACTTTAACGCTACGTAGAAAAAATATAAAAATGAACATCAACATTATTACGGTTAAGAGAAATATTTTAATTAAAAACAGCAGCTCAAAGGGTAATGTTTTCTTTTATATAAAAAAATAACAACCTTAGTAAATTTGTTCAATACTTGGCTAAACTAAGAAAATGTATAATATAATTAGAGATTGCTGTTTTTGTGATATATATAATCGATGCACTTAATTTAAATACTTATGTAAGAGTCTTATTAAAGATGATATTGCCATATGCAATTAAATTATTTGTCCAGTATGTAAAAAATATAGTAACAACATTTTTTTATTTCCGGAAAATAGAGCTCATATTGCTAACACAGAAATGCACCACATTCAGTGTTCATATTCCGTTTTATTATTTTTTTTTTCATTTTTTTTTCTGTTTATTATCATTTGAGTTTTTGAGACATAATTAATATTATATAAATTCATTAATAAAGAAATATAGTGAACAATATACCGATATCTACAGTTCGCTGAAGACGCTTCTTATGAATACCTATTAGTTCTAGTAATATTATTTTTATAAAACGTAATGATTTCTTATAAATTTCCTAGTCAATTAAACATGACGATAACATTACCAGTTATAATTAAGAAAATAAAAATCTATTTCTCACATACAATACCATTTGTACTATTTACTATATTTAGTCCAGAATTGACTTGTCATCTCGTAAGCTTAACTAAGCTTAAATATAATAAAAATAAAAATATTGAAATATCACTGTGCAAGTTTTAGAGAACATAGCTGAATTTATATAAATATAGAATGTAAAAAACCGATACGGGCAGGGATTCGAACCCGCGACTACTGGGAAACCGTCCCGTCGCTCTACCAACTGAGCTACCGTATCACTGGTAGAGCGACGAGACGGTTTCCCAGTAGTCGCGGGTTCGAATCCCTGCCCGTATCGGTTTCTTACATTCTATATTTATATAAATTTAAATAAGCTCAACATGGCTATACATGTTTTAAGATATTTTCAAACATAGCTGAAGTTTTCTATTTAACATTCCAGACGCTGAGCTACTTGAAAGAATTACAAAAGTTTATATAAGTAGATATTACAGAACTAGGAGCTAGGTTAACTAACTTATAATTTATATTGAAGGAAGAACTCTATATATTATATGTAAATACTTGTATTTTTACTAAAATATTATTCATTAATTTAGATTGGTGTGCTTGAGGAAAACCAACTCTAAACAAATATTGTACGAAATATATTAAAAGAAAAAATATATAATATGAACGAAATCAGACATACATTTATCATAATAATTAAAATAATACATGATACTTATGATGAAACATCTTTTATAAAGAAGGTCTTGAAATTAACCTGTTTGAGATTTTTTGTTGGTTTAAAAACTATAATATTAAGAACTACCCGCTATTTGAGAAACTCTCTCACTTTAATCGCATTTAATATTCTATCGCATTGACAATATTTAAAGGTTATATATACCATTATAATGAGACCATTTAATAACAAGCATTAAATAAAGTGTTTAAAACAATAATAGCAAAGTATATAAAGTTCGTCTTCGCTGATGTCGTTATCTTCCCCGGTGCTCTCAGTACGTGTAATTTTGTTCCGAACTTGTGTGTTTTAATTCACTTGTAATCCTTTTTTATTTCACGCGCAATGAGCTGTAGGAAACACTTATTAAGATATATATATATATACACATATATATATGTCAATTTATATATTAATATTATTAATAAATTATATATATTATTAATATATATATATATATATATATATATTCGTTAGAATCTAAATATTTTTTTATTTCGAAAGATGTCAAGTATTTTGTTTATTATTGCTAACCTACAAATAGTATTTAGTATAGTCAACATTTATTTTGAAACTTTAATCAGAAATTATTTTTAAGTCCTAAAACATTTTTTTTAAATCACAAAGCAACATATTTTTTTACATGTTAGAACCTGTTGAACGAGGCGTTATTATTAACGTTATTATTAATTAAAAAAGATGAAAAGATTAAAGCTAGTGTTAAAATCCTCTGGATTGGGATTTGAAGGAGGTCTTTGAACACGTTTGATCAAAATAATCGTACATATTAAGCAAAATTAAATTTTAAATGTTATTATTTTGTTTATTCCAGATAGTAATAAATGAGTACAATACAAACTTTTAAACGAGGTAGGTAGCGCAAATACTTTTAATTTTATAACAATAATATTTATTATTTTTATAAAAATAAAATATATAATTAAAAGTAATTAAAAATAATTAAATTTTAATTTAACTTTGCACGAATCGGTGCACAATATTTTAGGTTAACACGTGGCCGGCTATACTAACACTAAAAATTAACATACAATTTAGTCTCAGCATCGCGTGTCGGTTATGATGTTAAATTGTATATGAATTGTTTGTACTTTTAACATTAGGCCATCTGTTGAACTCTAACTCAATCTAGTCAACAAATACAGCGCCATCTGTTAGATTTTTTATTTGGATGTAACAGACTATTGTAAGCAAATAATTTGCAATCATATAATATTGCGACATAAAATTGGGATGTAAGTTATCTTTAAAGTTGGACCAAACTGCACACGGTGTGCAAATTTTATTAAAATCGGTTAAGTAGTTTAGGAGTTCATCGTGGACAAACATCGTGACACTCGAATTATATATAATAGATAATCCTATTAAACTTGGAACATATCAAGTGAACAGCCTTTAATTTTTTTTTTTTTTTTTTATATGATCTAGGGCAATGCTTGACTACATTCCACCTGATGGTAAGTGGAATGTAGTCTTAGGTGGTAAGGCGCATTACTCTAGCAACCTATTCACTCTTTTCTTGAATGTGACCACATTGTATTCGGTCGGAAATACCGACGCAGGCAAACTGTTCCAATCCTTTGCTGTACGCAGTAAAAATGAGGAAGCAAAGCGCTTCGTTCGGACAGGTGGAATGTCCACAACAAAAGGATGAAAACCTGCCGTGCGTCGGGACGTCCGGTGATGGAAGGGGGACGGGGGAATTAAATTGTGTAATTCCTGCGCACACTCACCAAAATGTATTCTATAGAATACTGAGAGGCTAGCAATTCTACGCCTGTGCTTAAGGCTTTGGAGGTCGGCTTCGACCAATTCGGGATCGCCTATAAGCCTCTTTGCTCGCCTCTCAATTGAGTCCAGAACCGCAAGATGAGACTTTGCGAAATATGCCACAGTACTCTACACACGACCGGATCTGTGCTTTGTATAAAACAAGAAGCTGTCCCGGTGTAAAGTACTGCCGAACCTTCGCAAGAACGGCAAGCTTTGCTGCTGCTGCTCTTGCTCTGGACTCTATGAATCGACCAAAGTTGATGCCGACCACGAATGCCGACACGTTGAACCGACCACGTCTGCGTTTTGATGGCGTTGAACTTGACAAGATTGGCATTGCTCCATGCGGAGACTGCCTGAAGTTTGTCATTCAAACGTTGCACCATAGCTTCTCTTTCAGACTGTACTTGATCTCGACTGGGCCGAGTACTCGGCAGATATCTTTCTACAACTGTGCTGTCGTCTGCATACCCATAGATACCGGGCTTCAACAGATCATTAATGTGCAGCAGAAAAAGTGTTGCAGAAAGAACGGACCCCTGAGGCACTCCGGCATTTATTGTCAAGGTTTCCGAGGAACACCCGTCGACAACTACTCGGAGAGATCTCTGGCTCAGGAAGTCCGTTACCCAGCCGATCAGACCAGGAGATATACCGTACGCTGAAAGCTTGCTTATAAGGCTCGCATGCCAGACCCTGTCAAATGCTCTCGAGACGTCCAGAGAGACGGCGACCGCTTCGCCGTTCTTCTTGATGGCCTCGCCCAAAATGTGAGTAGCATACACTAGGAGGTCCCCAGCAGACCTATTACGGCGAAACCCGTACTGTCGGTCACTGAGGAGATCGTTACCTTCTAGGTATGCTAGTAGGCGCGAGTTCAATACACGCTCCATAATCTTGCAGAGTATGGAGATGCTTCAGCAGAGCAGGCAGTGAGGGTTGGCAGAAATTCGACACGATCGCAGAAAGCTCGACTGCCAGTTGGTCTGACAGAAAGCTTTTCGCCATTCTTAGCGATTCGATCGAGACGAGCCTCCCGCAATGCCTTTTTGTAGGACTTGGCAGCTTGGTTAAAGGCTCTCTTCTTCGAACTTACATCCGAAGTTTTGCGGCTTCGAGCATCAGCCCAAATGAGATATGCCGAATGTTTTCGGTCTGGAGCATGACCACATTCGGCATTAAACCATGGGCGAGCTTTGCCACCGATGGGTACGTCAGCAAAAGGAATAAAATACTCCATTGCCTGATGCACCACATCGGTTATAGCATCCGCGCAACTCGACGGATCCAAAGAAGAGAAGCAGACCTGCCGCCAAGGATAAGACGCAAAAAAGTGCTGCATCTCATCCCAATCTGCTGACTTGTATTTCCATACTCGCCTAACACCATGAGGTTCGAAAGCTGGTGGGGAATATGTAAACACAGATTTCACCAGACAGTGATCGGAGGTTCCCAAGGGAGAGGTAACCTCTACACGATACCTGTCCGGATCAGTTGTCAGCAGAAGGACCAGGCAATTGGCTGTATTTCCTACCACATCTGGTACCCTTGTCGCTTGCTTCACCAGCTGAAAGAGGTCCAAGGACAACGCAAAGTTCCGCGCTTCTCTTCCAGCATGGTCGATTTTCTGGTACGGGAATAGCCAGTCCTGATGACAGGCATTAAAATCCCCCAGAAAGACGAGCTGCGCTGAAGGGAACTGATGCAGAGCCATATCAGCAGCCTCACCGAGATACTCGAATAATCTAGTTGTCTCCTGGTCACCGCTGTGCGAACGGTAAACACAGGAATACAGGATTTTTTCGTTTCCTGTGTCTACTAAAACCCATAAAGAAGAAAAAGTGGGGTCTTCAAGGTGAGGGAGACGCCGGATACAGAGGTCGTTCCGCGCATACACGGAGACTTAGGCACGTGAGCGAAAGTTGTGCTCTAACGTGTATCCGGGATAATCCAGGTGCGCAGCGCTTAAGGGACATTGTATCTGCGTCTCCGTCAAAAAGAACAGGTGCGGTTGCTCTCTCTCCAGGTGGTGATGGACAGGTAAGATATTAGAGTGCAAGCCCCTAATGTTACTGAGGTGCACTTTAAATTAGGAGGAGTGCAACCGCTGTACAAACTTTTTTCTTTTTTGGTTTTTCTTCATGATAAAAAAAAAATAAAAGTGAATAGGGATGGGAAATGGCAGTTGAACGAGGCGGTACATATCGAACCCAACGTCGAAGTTGGTTAAGTTATGCCACTGGGAGGCTAGCCTGGAGACTGCGGGGACGCCCGAACCCCCCCAGGGATCGCCATCGGGCCTCCTCGTCTGGTCGCCAACCAGCACGATGGAGCCACCCTGGGATTTTTCGCAGCTGACGGGGCAGCCTTTCGTGGGTGGCTAACCCACTAATTGGGCCCCCAACTATCTGCGGGCGGCCAGCGGAAAGCCGTCGCTTCGGATCCCGCTACCCTCCTCGACTAGACACCCGACAAAACAAATACCAACTCGACGTCAACCGGTTCGCCAACGTACCGCAGCTGTTCAGACCCATTTCCCATAAACGGCTTCATCGAGCAACGTGCCGGAACACGACTAGGTCGCTTTGCGGCACGACTTTGCCCGATGGGTGGTAACTTTGCCGGCGACCCGATGTTATGGTCTACCACCAAGAAATTCCATTATATTACAAATCCAACTATAATGCTTCGAGAAAATTTGATTCAGAATGGTCTGTTTTAATTTCCTTGTTTAAATATTATTTTTTTAATTAACCAGTATTATTATATATCGCCCAATATCTGCTTATCTTTATTTTGAATACGTAACTTCGATTCCAGACACACAAAGAAACTGTCTACAACAAATAATTATTTAATAAAAATGCGCATTTTTTTCCCAGAAACATTCTTAAAATACGAAAAATGTAGCTCCACTACCTAGAAAAAAGAATTCTAATTTGAAACCAAAATAGCCTACGGTTTCATATTCATTCATCTGCATTATTAGAAAAGTTTGTAAGATGTACATCTCATGCGACATTTATTACTTCTATTACAACTCCAACAGTTATTATATTTCCGTTTGTTTGAATCTTTCAATCTTTTTGTTTTTACATCAACTCAAAATCTTTCCCCATAAAATTGTATAAATATTATCTATGATTTGATGATAATCAAATTTTATAATTTAAGCAGAGAAGGTTGGGAATGAAATAATAGGGTGTATAATTTATCAAAATGCAAATAAATTTAAAAAAAAATTGAGGCACAATTTCTTAATATTATATTCAATTTTTTTCGGTTCTCTTTAAAATTTTCTTGAATTTAGACGACATTTTTGAATTTCTGAGTTTAAATAATCAATCTTTAGTTTAAACAATTAGAAATCTTTCAATAACAACTGACGCTTTTCCCAAAGTCATATGCGCATACAAACCATTACATTAAAAGAATCCTAAAACAGTGCTGATGACGGATAAACCTAACATAACAAATAAAAACTGCAAATTTTTATATATTTATAATTTCTATCTATTCCACACTTTCAACTTCTTGAAACAAATGAACTTAATATCTCTCTCTCATCTGTATTTTGATGATTTGAAAATACCAAGAGTTCTACAAGACCTATCTAGCCCTACTAGCTCTATCCCAAAACACTTGTCTGAAGCCAACATGTCTTTGACCAAATATCTCATATTCATGGAAACATCAAAACTGATTTGACCCTTAATTAATAAAACAAAAGAACCGTACAGATTTTGAATAAATTTATGGTGAAGTTTGCGGGTTATCTAAAACAAAAATAATGTTAACTAAGATAAAAAAATTTGGATGCTTTACAATTAGTAAAATTCTATTTCTTGTAAACAAAGTCGTAAAGGTAAAAGCAAAATAAAACTAAAATGGTATATATTTGAGTATATTTTAAGTAAGGCAAGATGACTCGTTATTTGGTTGGAGGAGAGGAAGTACGGCCGAACTCGCCAGCAATAACGAATTTATTGTTACATTTAAAAAGATCATGAATAAATATCTCATTTGAATGAGTTCTGTACTCAAAGCGCCTTTTTCTTGCTTAAATTAAAGCTTAACGACAACAATCAAAATATATTACAACATGCTATCTTCATATGAAAGCCATCAGAGGTCGTGACTCGAATAAAATCAGTCAAGATTCATAGAGACGTGACAGTAATAAATTTCTGCAAATATTTGTTCTATACAATTCTCTCATTTCAAATATATTAATTTGTATATATCGAGGTCACATTATGTATAGTTTATATAACATCAAACACAATTAACGAGTAGAAATAGATTTTGTAAATATTAGAGTCTATTAAAATATTATGTGGTTAAGATAAAGCTAGTTTCTAAAAAAAATTCGCTAGAAATTGCAATTATATTATCTACATTTCAATTGGTGAGGTAGAGCCGAAAAATTAATTTTCCTTTCTTTAAATTCCTGTGACCTCTGATGGAGCTACTATTGTTATTCAATTAATGTATTTACAATTCACCTTCTTTGGTCTATGTTTGTCTATGTTTGATTGCTCACCATTTACCACAAAGTAGATAGTGTTTTCTAAGGTTTTCACGAGTACTTCACATTGAAATAAAACTATTTTTACGGAATTTAAAATGTAAATTAAAAATTTAATTCAATATACGCGAGTTAAATCCGTAAAAAAAGTTTTATATCAACACAAAGTAGATCTTCTGCTTGTTTGCTGTTTCTTTCGGAATAAATAAAATAGAAATTATGAAATATGAATATTGATTTATTAGTCGAGTTTTTTGTGTTAGGAACCATGACTAATAGTATTTATTTGAAATAATATTATTTTGTCTTTGCTTTATATGTATAAAGATTGCAAATATACCTTCATCCTAGAGTGCTTTACTTTTGCTTTTCTATTACTCCACTTATTTCTCTTTTTTTATTATTCTTCTTTTTTAAATAATACAAAATAAATAAATCATCAACACGGGCAGGAGTCGAAACTACAAATCATGGGGTACGGATGATATCTAATAAATAAATTCCTTTACTTTAAAGAATGGAAAAAAATGGGGAAATTAATGTTCATTACTTCATAAGCGTTCTTGTAAGACTGAACTCAATTGAGATTACAATGGATTTCCAATTTACATTCACAGAATGGTTTTACTTCTTTTTCACGAAAATGTTGTTTTCGATATTATTGATTTTTTTTCCGCAAATTACTGTCTTCTTGCTATTTAAAAGATTATTTAAATAAGTATTCAACAATAGAAAATACTATTTTGTTTATTAATTTGATGGTTTTTATCCATTATCAAAACAAATAAAAGTTAAAAGTTGTACAAGCTGTTTAAGCTTAGCTGTTTTTTATGAGAGCCACAATATCATATTCCTGTATTTTTTCTACTAAAACTCAAGTTTGTATTTAAATTGCAGCTTATGAACGTTTTGCTATCTTAAATGTTTCAAAAGAATCGATAATTTTTAATTAAAACGATAATATTCGATACGAATAAAAACTTTAATAGAGCAGAGGATTTGTATTAAATAATATTAAGTATATTTAAATAATAAGAGTCCTGAGACCCATAATTGGAACACGCCTCCAACCAGGGGACGGTTGGAATGGAGACGGTTATTTGAGACTCTTACTCACTAAACCTGATAATTGCCGGCGCCGTCATAATGGGACACCACGGGATCGCCTTCGCACTCACCGCGATGCCCCGACGTGAACCACGGAGAAAGCACCAAGAAACGAGAAGCTCCCATCCCTTTTTTTTCAGGCTTGAAAGATTGTGCAGGGATCCCTTTCCGCCCACCCAAGCCTGCTTCGTCTGAAGGCGGCCGAGACCCTCTTCTAGCCGGACTTGGTCTCAGGGAATCAGGTGGGTAACCCGACTCGACCATCATCGACCATGTCCAGCTCATCAGTTGTCTCTCCGAGAGAATAGCACTGGTCAGGCCCCCTAGAAGAGGAGACTTTCGATACAACCCAGTGGGTATCACGGTTCTGTTAAAACCCCGCACGGCACACCGGGCCGCACTAAAGCCTGATCAAGGCAGGGGGCCCAACGTCGAACCCAACAAATAGGAAACCCACAACGCCCAGACTAACCATCACCAAGTGCAACCGTGGCGTCGCACTCTGCTCCGATCAATCCAGGCAACATCCCGGACCGTCTCCCCACCAAGCAATGTTCAAAGGTCGGTACAAAGAGGATCAGTTCCCTAACCAACGCAGAAGGCCTCTCCCTCAGCAAGAAAGCGACCGCCGCGTGCCCCCCATACAGCCACGGGACCACCTCCATAGACCATTCTGCTATCAGAGAAGTACAAGGAGCTGCCCCCGGCAAAGAGGACCAGCGTCCTCCCACCCTTGACACCCGGATCATCAAACCGTCGAGCAGCGTCCAAGTCACTGGACCGGGCACGATTGCCAATGTCTGCCCCTTAACGCGCCGGTTATTAGCCAACGGCACAACCCGAAGGTTCCCATTAACCGGTGTTGCCCAGGGAGCACCTTGAGGAGGTTCCTGGCGTCAGGCCAGCATGATTAAACTAGTGTAACTGTAAATGAAATAATTTGTTATTTATTATCTAATTATGTATGACCGCATTAGTACACTCAATAAAATAGCCTTAATTGCCCCAGTTGGCTTAGTTGACTTAGTATCTGACATTGAATGTGAGGTTGAAGTTGACTTTTAACTATTGAAATTTAACAAGCTTATAAAGTTTATGTATAATTATCCAAAAAAAGAAAACTTTTTATGATGCTAGAAGTGAGCCTAAATAATCATTTCAAGTTTTAAAGAAATTGTAGTTGGAAGCGCATAGTTATGAATATCATACTTCAAATCGTATAAGGTTTTTTTTCGTTGTTAATATCATTCTCTCAAGTTCGGTTTAGAGAAGTGGTATAGATATGTTTAATACGACAAGAAAGTCGGATATAGAAATCCTTTTTTTCTCTACGTCTCCCGCATATTATCTCATCTTCAGGGTTGGCCTATTATGGGTGCTAATCCAAATTGAAAAAAGTTATTTAAAACTGTATTGGATATCACGTGGTGAGTATCTTAATTTTAATGTCTATATTACATTCTTGATTAACTCAAGTACAAATCAATTTATTAATTGAAGATAAGTCTTTTACTCAATAAATCAAATAGGTTGTTACTTACCAAGCATTATTTCGACAGTTGCAAATAACCGTAAAAATACTATAAGTGCATAAATACTACAATTACAAAAAGGTGCAAATTTCATATAGCAGCTGGGATTAATAATAGCCACCGCCTTAGTTTGGATAATGGGAATCATAAAATCATAATGAAGATCAAGATACTAGAAAATATGGGAAAGTACAAGAAACTGATAAACATAATATTATTATTTCAAATTGTAGTCACGTGTATGTTTTGATTTTGTATTTATTGTATTTTTTATATTATCAGAAATTACATTTACAATTGTCATATTACCTAATTTTAACTATAAGTATATACTTAATATTGTTGGTTATAGTTATGTTTAAATTATCCAGTCATTGTAATAATTGTAACTTTTTGACATCAAATTACGGTGCAAAATGTTTGCTTCACCGATTTTTTAACCAATGAGTAAAAAAACAAAATTTTTAATTACTCAAAAGGATTTCCTTTTATAAGAAATAAAAGAAACAGAGAAATTAAAAAATTAGAGTTTTTAGTATCCTAATATAAAGGAAATACCTCATCGACACCTGACAAATTATTAGCGATATAGAGAAAATGACTTTCCTTATCATGGAAAATGTAAGTATGTTTATTTGTTACGCTTTTACATGTTAACTACTGAATTAATTGTCATGAAGCTACGCACTCAGGTTGATAAAGTCAGAGAAAAGGACATTTCATCATATCATATCATATTTACGTTCCGAAAAAAAAATATTTCATAGAGATAAAAAAATACTTTTTGATAACCTTCTGACATAGCGGAAAGTGCACCTACTTCCACAGCACGAGCAACGACGGTGGTATTAAGCCTTTTATAGAAGTTATGAAAGATAGATATATGTGTTTTTTAAACAAAGCAGTGTTTCATGCAGTAAGAATGAGAAAACTTTAATATACAAAAGAAAGTTCAGAAATAACATTTAAATAATTTTGTTTCATTCGTTTTATATTTATTTATTATTCCGACATTTATTTTAAACGTAGAATTAAAACATCGACGAAATGGTCTTAGCCTTAGAAAAAAACTTATGCTATAAAAACTTCCAATTTAACATAAACCGAGTATTACAATTCCTAACAAAAAAAAATATTATTGCAAGATCCTTCTAAAAAAAAATTTACTAGAGTTGTAAGCAATTTATGTCAGTCGTAAATAATAAAACAGGTATTTTACTTGTGTAATTTTATTTGTTATCTAATTTAATATATCAAACTAAGTACTTATTACCCTTTAAGGAAGATTTATCACGTACAATCTGAGAAGCTGGAATTATCTAATCTATCTAATCTAATTAGTAATATGACCACAGGTGCAGTAGGTCCACCGCAATGCAAATGGCACTTAAAGGGATGTCAAATACAGGGATCTGTTGGGGATTTCAAGAAAACACAAGTAGAATCTGGAAACAGCTTACATTATTACGATTAAGAAAATAAATGAAATAAAAACAAAAACAGCGGGACTTTAGTTCTTACTCTAAAAAATAAAAGCTATTTATCATTTTTTAGTTCATAATAATTGTCCTCTGTAATTTATCCGTAGATAAAAATACTCTAAAAAATAAAAACTATTTATCATTTTTTAACTCATAATTGTCCTTTGTAATTAATTCATCCGGAGATAAATATACTTTAAAAAATAAAAACTATTTTTTTTTAAATAAGAACAGGTATGTAGAAACCAAAAAGCCATATTATCCTTATCCGCTTCACAAATTATTTAATCTCCTTAGCACTGAGAAAACCCAACGTTCGTCCGTTTTATATTAAAGAAACCCAACAAATATGTTTTATTTTGACTATTTTCCTTTTAATTTACAATAATAAATAATTCAAGTTTTGGTTCAAAAATAACATATCGTTTCGTAATAACACTACGTTTCTATATAATGGTATATTTTGTTAACACACCAATATATCGTCATAAATATTAATATATTTTTTTTAGTTTACGTAAGATCAAAATGTATGTAAATGTATGTCAATAATACTATTGGCCTACGAAATACGTTTTATGATAATTTTAGACAACACTAATATTATTTTTTAAAGAATGATGCCATCTAGAAGTGCATATATTTTTAAATCAAATGTTGTGTTATATCGTTAGTGCGAAGCGCGGTCCATCTGACTTTATCACGAATATCTTGGGGCGGTGATATTGGGCAAAATTTTCAGAACCACTTTCGGTATGACCGCAACCGTTCACCCTCCCTGGAAGTGAATGTTAGTCCTTTAGGATGGCTAAAATTGGATTGAATCTACTTGATTGTGTGGAACGAATCAATAACTTTTAAATTTCGACAAGAATAAAAATAATATGAAGCATACCTGATAAGTACGATAGATGTCGAGTTTTCATGTATAAAGTAATAACAAAACTACGAAACGATGTTAGAAAATGTCAGTATATTTATTTATCTGATTTGTATACCTTTCCCCAAGTTATTAAAATAATAATCATATCACTGGACAAATTACTCACATTGATCTAACCCCTAGGTTATTAAATTATTTGCTTGTGTTGTGTATGCTTGAGGGAATTAGACAACCATAAAAATACTTAGAAATACACATTATAAATACTGAAAATATATTTAATAAACGACCAAACCCAGAAATACAGACATATACGACCGTCACATACATGCCTGTCCCTGTCGGGATTCGAACCCGAGCCCCATTGTCTGCGCTAACAACTTTACCAACGGGGCGTTAAACATAATTATTTAGTATGGAACTACATACAATGAACAAAACTTTAATAGAGGTTTTAAATACATCTGTAACTTCCTTTCCTCCATTTAAATACCCTATTAAACTAATACTTATTAAAAAAAATGATATACGTCTGGAGTGCCCTAGATTAACTTACAAACAATCTAAGTGAATCTCATCTTTGCTTTAATATAAGCAAATTAGTAACCACCAATCAAATTAGGTTTAATATCCTTAAACATTTAACCAGCACTTATTAATAAGACTATTTTTAAGTCTTGTTCTAACTTATATTATAAAAGACATTTCGATTACACAAAGATTCTGGAACGTAATTGGAGTACCACCTACCAAATAGTACCCATACTATCCCGGGACCAATATAACAATAATTAACAAGTTCCGATCAAAGTTGGGATCCTGGGACAGATTGGGTACAAACAGTTTAATATCAAAGAAACGTACATTAGAATTACAAATATAAACACATAGTATTTAAAAGGATAAATATTTCTTAAAGTTGCTTTAGTCGAATTTTTACTAAATTTCTAAACATAATTTTTATTTATAACTTAAGTTTTTAACATTATAAAACAACAATTTTGAAATATATGTTTTCCAAATAAAATTTTATTGAAACTTAAACTATTTTGAAATGATCAAACTAACTTTTTATTATTATTAAAATTACATACATTTCAAGCCAATGTTACAGATAAACGTTCTAATAATATTAATTTTATTAGTATAAGTAGTAGTTTAATGTAATAAGGGGCTTAGAGCAATAAGTCCAACGAAGTTCGTCATATTCAACTAATATTAATACTTTTGTATGTTCCTACATTTAATATTATAATGATATATTAAATCCAAAATAACCAGACCTGTAAATAAAACTTGAACACAGAATTTGAGTTTCGAACAGCAGCGCAACATTTACCGTAAAGTTTTGTATATTTGTTATACGTAAATTAACCAAATTACTTTATATTTTGCTTACTGATGGATTTAATACCACACTAATTTGCTTTAGTTAAGAGCATTAAAATTTCTGCTTTTGAATTGTTTTTAACATCACTGGCTTTATAAACTGCGCAACTATAGATAACAAAATGTCAAACAATTAGAAACAGTATCATAATTAAAAATACACCAACTTGGAATAAAAAATTGTAACTTGGTTTATTTACTGTTGAGAATTTGAAGCTAAGAGAGCTGGCAATTTATTGAAGAGTTTTAAGAAATGTAAGTTGTATTGTGTAAATTAGATAATTATGTGTTATAATATATATAATAAAATACAAGGTACAAAAGCAAATATATTGAGCTACTACTTAATAGCTCGACTGTAATAATAAGGAATGTCTATAAATGTTCAAAGCTCAGAAATTTTACTTATGAAGAGATTGAGACTCTAGATTATATATTATTATAAATATTAATAAAGTTATCTTTCTCTTTAGTTAGAACGATAAGTCATTGATATATTGCCTCATATATAATAAAAATGAATTTATATGGGTTTCAAATGATTTCAGTTATTTTTATTATTCGATACTCTTCACGTTTTATTACTCTTAAGTATATTATTAAATAATTTTGCTGTTAGGCATTATGTAGAAATGTAATTAAAAATAATAAGAATTAAAAGTCATTGCGACATTTCATATAATTCAAAAACTAGAAAATCTATCGCCGTTATAAAGCTAGATAGAGTACCTTACTCATAGATCACACCGTCAATCATAGAGCTTCCGCTCTCAAACGAGTATGACACAATAATCCATAAACATCACACTCGTTTTCCAATTTATAACAATAGATCCCCATCAATTGTTTAGGACTATCCTCAACTCCTAACAAATGTATTGTAAAATAAATTAATATATCCTTATTTGTGTTAAGCAATTACTTTTACTCTGTATTTTGATCACACCAGTTATACTTTTTACCAAGGTTCAATATAGATAATTTAATAACAAAAAAAAGAAAACACTATTATATAATAATTATTTTCTAAAGAAAATTGGCTTGCTTTTAGATTATTATACTAAATTTGTAACTCTCTCTAAAGAGTTTTTTGTAGCTTTATATTGGTTGTAAATTGATAAATTTAAATATTTTTATGCACTTCCAGATTTATTCATAATCCTTTAACTGCACTAATAAAAATGTTTGAAGTTGGCGCTATATTTGAGTTTTGACATTTTGTCACTGATTTGGTTCGAGTTATTAAGACGTCATTCACACTGAGTCAAGCTTGGGCGCTTGGCTGCTAGCCAATTTGAAATGACAAATAACTCTGGAATGTATTGAGGCAGTAACTAAAATCAATTCTAGAATAGATAAGCGTTCACCTAAAATCAAAGTCAACCGAATAATTAGCTTTTTATCATTGATTACTCTTTTACGAATACTGGAAGTCTTTGTATTTGACTTAATTAAATACATCGATTACCACAGTTCAACCTTGACCTACCTACGTAGTTGCATCAATGTATTACACCCTTTTAATTGTGTGGTACAATGTAGATGTCACACTGGCTTGGTCGTTGCAATGCTCGATCAAGAATAGCAGATTAAGGTTAATAGTGGAACCTAATATCAACTTCTGATATCTGAGAAATGGACTCCGTACTTATACTACTTTTAAGGAGTGTGACGTCAACATTGCTGCCGTTACAATTCATACTGGTGATGGTGGTTCATTAAGTCTTTAAAATAAAACTTAACAACTAACTATAACTTTGTTTATTCAACGGTCCACGGTACAACTTGAAAAAGAGGTTCGTACTGCTCGGTTACTTAAGCAATAAGTCCTTAGGGCTCCCAATATTGTCTCAATATATTAGTTAGATACCATAAGAACCACTTAATAAAGTGAAGTTGTTTTAGCATTACAAATGCAGGACTTTATTACTATAGTTTATTTGATTTCAATCATTGTTAGACTATAATTTATTATTCATTGATAATTAATTATATAAATATTTTAACTTCATAATTCTAAAGTAAAATTAAAACAATTAGCAAAATACATACACACGGTCAATACCATTACTCAAAGTAAAATTTAAGGAAATTGTCAATAACAATAATGATTTGATATAATGAAATTCGTTAATTGACTATTTATTCTTTGATATATAGTCCATTATAGACAAATAGTCTATTATGGAATAGACTTTACGCCAAATTATATATTTACCCGGCTGTATTCACGTTAACTATATCGTAATATGCCCGACTAGCCTTGAACCATGTTTTGCTGTTACACTGTTTTTCTCACAAAAACTATATTTCTGGATTTAAAACCTCGATAGATAGTACTTTATCTAAATTCTATTTCCAAGTCCCAACTAATAGAACTGCACTACGGTTAGAAGAATTACATTAAAGAATAAAAGTTTCTGTGGAAGTTTCTTCATAAGCACATTAAATACAATTAGACTCTAGGTTAGAAAACCTTTTCCAATATAGCTCGTGGCTGGAGACTGGTTATTTATACATATATTGGCTTAACAAATAACATTAAAAAAAACTTTTGTGTTATTCCTCAGAAGTCAAGGAGACAATATTGTGTTCTGAAAGAATTTTCAATTTATAACTATTTAGACGGAACTTTTTATTTACAAGTCAATGTATTTAAAGTCAGATTTTCTTAAATAAATTTATAAAGTCATTATCTATTTATTGCAAAAGGAATACTGCATTTGCGGTTTCATAGCTTATTTATTTATTTTTAATTTTTACCTCAAGTGAAAACGGTAATGTTCATCAGTAATCAGTCTAGTTCGTGCTTAAAATTTAAAACAATACTTTACTCAAACAAACGATATAACTCAAGGTTATTATTTAAAGTGCTCTTTTTCTTTGAATTTTACGCCCATAAAGCATACATGATGAAACTTATGGCGCCATTATAATGTGTGATGGATTTTTATGAGTCTCCACGGAACGCTACTTCTACTACATATGTTTGTTGTTTGTGACCTAAAAGAAAATTATTTACTAAGAACCTGTGTTGCTAGTTGCTAGGTTCGCTATATGTATTGTTTGAATACAAGAATACTGTAGTCTCCGAGGATGTATGAGGATGTATACGACTGTAGGTCACAGGAATAAGAAACTAAATATTGACGTTACGTTGACGTGGCATAGACTGCTTATTGTAATTGACGTGTGTGAGTAGATAAATATATATTAATTGGAAAAAAAAGTTCGTTCTATATAATATTAAACAGTATTTTTAATGGTTTGTTTTTATTAAGTAAAAAATACGGATCCTGTCAACTCAACAAAGTACATTTTGGAACAATATAAGAAAGATAAAGTATTATGTCATTCTTGTTTTACTCACAATTTTTATTTCATGGAAGCTTACCCTTCCTATCCTTAACATGTCCGATAAGCCGGGGCGATGTTATTGACCGGTATTTTGTAAATCGGGTTTCATTCGAACCTTTCAAAAATAAATAATAGGTTTATTTAGCTCATGGCACTCTTAACGCTATTTTGTGCCTAAAACCAAGACCTGCGCTTAAAACAAAATTTAAGAAATATAAAAGTACCTTTCTATAGAAAATATAAAATAAATATATAGCGCGTAAATATTAGAATTTTTTTTCTGTGTAATTTAAAATTATTTGATAGTTAAACGTTTTTATATATTTCAAAATAACATGCTTTATAAAAACCCAACTCGTGTAATATATTATATCAACATATTCTTAAAATATACAATACTTTGTCTCATGAGAAAAATAAAGTAATTTAAAACGAATATGAAATACCAAAATAACATTAATGAGCAAGTAAAATACTGGTTACCGAAATAAGCAAACAATTTAATTCATGATTCCTTGTAACTATTTTTAAGATAATTATTATTCAAATTATGTTATTAGAGTAAGACATTAATTTTCCTAAAATCCAACATCTACATTCAATAAATTTGCTTACAATTATCTAATTATAAACTGAAATAACCATCTGTTAATATGTTATTTGAGATACGAGTAAATATTTACAAAATACACCGAAATAAATATTAATGACCAAAATGTTCTTTTGTGTTTAAATAATAATTAAATTAAATAATGTGTTGAATATTATATTACCCTTCATGTTATTCCATTTCCAGCTTATATTAAGTTAATATTGTTATACGCTCTTAATCTTGCTGTAATTTAAAAATTGTAGAAATACTTTGGTAAAGACAGACGAAGCTTCTTAGCATTCCATGGATTCACCGTGCGGGTGCCGGGCCCATCGCGTTGCAAGGAGAGGAGTGCAAACAGTGCCTGGGACTTGTGACTCAGGAGTAGGTTTAAGGGGCCCCTTTATTGTGCGCAAAAACGCTCACCTTCACCCTCCACACATCTCTCCCTACCTAACCAAATTTGGAAAGAACCTACTAATGCCGCCTTTGAAATACGTTCTAGATATGAACCAATGCTTGTTCTAGAAAGGCCAAGGTTTTTAAGTAGGCTATAGAGAGATTTTGCTGTTATACCTCTCGCTCTCTCTTCTACCGCGTACAAACTAACTATAAATTTATTCCTGATCAGATCGTTGGTTAGTTCGTAATACTTATTGAGCTAGAATGTGTGATCCCTTGGGATGTTTGTTTCCCAAGGAACAGTAAGCTCCACAAGTATCACGCGCCTCAGATGTTTCGAATACAGGAATAAGTCCGGTCTGGATGACGAAACACCAACATCACCAGGGATTTAGTAATGCTTTTCCTACGTGTCCATCATGAGAATCCAATCAGGAGCCGCGCCTAATATTGAATAAGGCTTCGCTTTTGATTTTTTGGAGGAGCCTTCTTTTACGAATTCTACAGATCGTTCGGTGGTTGTTATACCCTTCCGCGCTCTTGCTACTGAAAGACTAACCGCTTCCCGTATAATTTCTAATACCTTGTCGTGGCGACGCGAGTATTGACCTTTATCTAAAAGTACCCTACACCCTACTAATAGGTGTTTCGCGGTTCCTATTGCCTCCCCACAGATGTTGCAAGACTTTTCGGTGACTTTGCCCCTTCTTACTAAATTACTTTGATCTGGGAGAGGCATTTGGAATGCATTAAGATAGAATTTTAATAATGCTGGGGACCAATCATAAATTAAGGTGCGCCACTTCAAAGCTATTGAGCCATAACTTCAATGTCTTTATGACGCTTGAATCTAACTTGCATCTAACATCTAACTTTAATATTTTCGATAATTATCCTAAAAGCGAACATACCTAAGTTTTGACTTATATTTTCCATTTTTCTAGGCCTTGATTTCAATGAATGTAGTAAATAGGTATTATCAATTTACTAATCTAAACACACAATATAATTAAATCTAATTTGTACTTACAAATTTTATATATTTTTTAAATTTACAAATTATATTAATTTTATTCATTTCGCTTTATTCAGTCAAGTTATGAATGTTAGTCAGCTACTTAGGGATACCCTCAACTTAGAACAAGATAGTGCTGTCTACATTTTAATATCTGCATTGACTATTTCAGATTTTATATATAATTATGTATACTAAAAAGATCCAAAATGAATTCTAAAAAATACTAATCAAAGTTGATCTTTGACTTTTCTCAAAAGATTTTTTAAAAGTCCTTATGTTACTGATGGCTAATTTAATAATGTATTAATGTTCAATGAAAAACAAGAAACTTATGCTTTCAAAGGAATTTCAAAGGGTAATTTAGTTTTAAAAGTATACATTTATGTGAAAGTGATTTGTTTCAAATTTATTGGATAGAAGAATAAATAAGAATAATAAGAGATTACGGTTTATTTAGGTATTTTTATATTAGATCTTACCATATGGTAATCTTATTACTACTGAAAATGAGATTACCATAACCAATAGCCATTTATTCCTATTATATTAATATTACCTAAAAACAAAATTTGCAAACTCAGTTTTCCTTTAAGCTGTAGCTAATTCCTCTACTTATCTTACTTTAGGAATGAATACTTACTTTAGCAAAGAATACTGTAATAAGTAATAAAGTTAGAGTGAATTACTTCACTTTGGAGAAATAGTGGAATAAAGTCCTTTTTAAAACATATGGTAGGTTTTAAAAAGTGTTTTTTATAATTATCATTCTTATTTTTGTTCATAAGATATCCATTTTTTATACATATACCCTACAACACAATATGTATTCAAATCTGTTAAATACTTTTAATAGGATGGAAAAATTTTATTACCTACTTATTATCGTTAAAAAACCATAATTTTAATATTAGATGTTATCAACTTCATTACTTACTGTTCGTTAAGCTCTAGCTTAAAGTAAATAAAGATATATATTTTTTTTGAGAACTTACTGAATATACTGGTACCTCTATGGCCAGCATTGTAGACGACAAGATCTTCAAATTCCGAATAACTTTTTTTGTTATTTGATTCATTGATGAGAAGTAAAAAAATTTAATTATCATTGGAAATTTTACATTCATTTTGTAATTACTTTTTTGTGATTACGTTGCATTGTGCGTTATGAAAAGTCAGACTCGATATAGAAAAGAAGGTCCGTTGATTACTGTTATTACTCTTATATTTGACATTTGGGATATCAAAATCTTACCAGATAATACTAATAAAAATAACTTCATTTTATATGTATTGGGTACGATACAGGTAATAAATAACAACTTCTATGAAACTTCGGACATCCCAAGTGAATTCTATAACATTTCCTCTTCACAGACAAAAAGCTTAGAAAACTCCTAAAAAAAACAGCAAACATCAAATATGTCTTATTCGAAAAGCATCATTTCATTTTTATTGCTAACAATTTTAATATTGCCCGTGCTCATTTCCGTAAGCTGCTATATTTATTACTTCTTTTCTTTCTTTAAGGCTGTGCTTTAGTTACGGATTTTGTTCATAAGGGTTTGCTACCTTTTTGAAAAAACTCCGTTTCTGTTGATTTTTAATTAGATATTTAATTTGGGAATAATTTCATGTTTTTATAATAAATCATTAGAAAACTCTATACTCTCGCCGTAATAGGTCTACTGGGGACCTCCTAGTGTATGCTACTCACATTTTAGGCGAGGCCATCGAGAAGAACGGAGAAGCGGTCGCCGTCTCTCTGGACGTCTCGAGGGCATTTGACAGGGTCTGGCATGCGAGCCTTATATGCAAGCTTTCAGCGTACGGTATATCTCCTGGTCTGATCGGCTGGGTAACGGACTTTCTGAGCCACAGATCTCTCCGAGTAGTTGTCGACGGGTGTTCCTCGGAACCCTTGACAATAAATGCCGGAGTGCCTCAGGGGTCCGTTCTTTCTGCAACTCTGTTTCTGCTGCACATTAATGATCTGTTGAAGCCCGGTATCTATGGGTATGCAGACGACAGCACAGTTGTAGAAAGATATCTGCCGAGTACTCGGGCTAGTCGAGATCAAGTACAGTCTGAAAGAGAAGCCATGGTGCAACGTTTGAATGACAAACTTCAGGCAGTCTCCGCATGGAGTAATGCCAATCTTGTCAAGTTCAACGCCACCAAAACGCAGACGTGTCTATTCACCGCCAAAAGGAGCCCTTTCACCTTGGCTCCTACTTTCCAGAATGTATCCTTGGAATACAGTGACCTGCTTCAGTTGTTAGGCTTAGAGATTTCCTCGAACCTCAACTTTGGTCGGTTCATTGAGTCCAGAGCAAGAGCAGCAGCAGCAAAGCTTGCCGTTCTTGCGAAGGTTCGGCAGTACTTTACACCGGGACAGCTTCTTGTTTTATACAAAGCACAGATCCGGTCGTGTGTAGAGTACTGTGGACACATATTTGCTGGTGCCGCAAAGTCTCATCTTGCGGTTCTGGACTCAATTGAGAGGCGAGCAAAGAGGCTTATAGGCGATCCCGAATTGGTCGAAGCCGACCTCCAAAGCCTTGAACACAGGCGTAAAATTGCTAGCCTCTCAGTATTCTATAGGATACATTTTGGTGAGTGTGCGCAGGAACTACACGACTTAGTTCCCCCGTCCCCCTTCCATCACCGGACGTCCCGACGCACGGCAGGTATCCATCCTTTTGTTGTGGACATTCCACCTGTCCGAACGAAGCGCTTTGCTTCCTCATTTTTAGTGCGTACAGCGAAGGACTGGAACAATTTGCCTGCGTCGGTATTTCCGGCCAAATATAATGTGGGTGTCTTCAAGAGAAGAGTGAATAGGTTGCTAGGGCAATGCGCCTTACCATCTAAGACTACATTCCACTTACCATCAGGTGGAATGTAGTCAAGCATTGCCCTAGATCGTATAAAAAAAAAAAAAAAAAAAAAAAAAAAAATACGTATTACAAAAGGTTTATTAAGTGTATAAGAAAATGACAAATTATAATTTCTGTAATTACTTTTTTGTGATTACGTTGCATTGTGCGTTATGAAAAGTCAGACTCGATATAGAAAAGAAGGTCCGTTGATTACTGTTATTACTCTTATATTTGACATTTGGGATATCAAAATCTTACCCGATAATACTAATAAAAATAACTTCATTTTATATGTATTGGGTACGATACAGGTAATAAATAACAACTTCTATGAAACTTCGGACATCCCAAGTGAATTCTATAACATTTCCTCTTCACAGACAAAAAGCTTAGAAAACTCCTAAAAAAAACAGCAAACATCAAATATGTCTTATTCGAAAAGCATCATTTCATTTTTATTGCTAACAATTTTAATATTGCCCGTGCTCATTTCCGTAAGCTGCTATATTTATTACTTCTTTTCTTTCTTTAAGGCTGTGCTTTAGTTACGGATTTTGTTCATAAGGGTTTGCTACCTTTTTGAAAAAACTCCGTTTCTGTTGATTTTTAATTAGATATTTAATTTGGAAATAATTTAATGTTTTTATAATAAATCATTAGAAAACTCTATACGTATTACAAAAGGTTTATTAAGTGTATAAGAAAATGACAAATTATAATTTTTGGTGAAATGAGACTTTAAGGGCAGTAATAATCTTATTGATTCAGTCAACCTGAAATTAAAGTAGAAATGATCGACTTAAAGGTAATTTTTGTTTTTTATTATAATGCAAAATAATTGTATAGATTACATTAAACCACTTATATTTTTATTTTTATTTAAATTTTAATTTGGCATACTTCCAAATTTTATTACATTCATTACAATAATTATAAGTACAGTCTCGGTATTTCAGATTTATTAATAATTTTGTAAGTTATAAATAATAATTGTCATTATGTGTTAATAAGGCGTGTGATTTCTAGTTTAGAAATCAAATCATTTAAAGCCGTTGTATTTGTTTATTCTATATGTTTGGGGTTTTGCAAAAATGAAATTTACGAAGCTAAGGTAAAGTTCTATGAAATCTCACAGAAATGAGGAACCATTTAATCTCTACATTTATACCCCGTTTAATATAAATTACAAAGTTAAACATCAAAATTACCACATTAATCTGTTTAAATTGTCTATTTACTTTTCATTTGAATGTTACCATTTTTAAAATGGATATATCTGTAATTTGACAGCTTAGCATCTTTAAATGTAGTCTTATAATTTTCTTAAAAAGTTATTTTATCAATAAACACTGTACAATGCTGTAAATGATAATTGAATTTAAAAAGTTTTTTTAGGTATTGCTCTTCACAAAACAATTTTAAAAGTATAAATATCGTAATAATAAGCATAATATTCTTTTTATAAATGCTTATTATTTACCTCATTTCATCTTTTATTACCTTTACGCCACAAAGGTGAACGCAAAATCTCATAAATTCGCGTCTTTGTGCATAAAGTTAAAGGTAATTGTTTCGTTATGATATTTGAGGCTTTATTGGAAGTCACATTTAAATCGCATTACATTATACAAAAATTATGTTAATAATATTGCTTAATAACATTTACAGCTTTTTTTATTATGTCTTAAGCGCTGACTGAATATAACAAGTTACTTTTATATTGTAAATAAATCTGTTGACCAACAATGTTGGTAATGTCTAATGATCTGAAGTATCTATAGTTAGGTAATTGTATCGAAAAAATATTTTTTGAATATAATATAAATAAATAAGTGTTTTGCATGTCATGTTAATTAAACTAGATCCAAAGTATGAGAGATGGTTCAAGTTTTATTTATCGATTTAAGCACATGATAAAAAAACTTCTACGCTGTTTATAACAATAACGACTTGATACGATGCAAAGATATTTAATTTAAAATTACTTTAATAAAAAAAAGTCTTAAGTTTAAGTTTTAAAAAAATGGAAGCTTGCGGGACTTATTTACAAATAATAACAATGAAAACAGAGTAACTTTCTCTTCGGTTTACATGTAATTGAAAAAATAATTTAGTATGGTATCTTATCTCATTATTGTATCTTTTACGAGACTTTGTATTCTATGTTTTATAAACAGTTACTAAAATTTATTATTAGATGGTCTCGAAAGAAAAAGAAATTACAGATCTTGGAAATCTCGAAAAGAATTTATTCTCTCTTTTGGTTTAAAATTAAAGTAAATCGGTAGTTTATTTATGAATTTTAAAAGTGTCTTTTTTTTCTAGTTTTGAGTAAAAAAATCTTAGGTAACAGTATTTTCCCAAAAAAACACACATGTTCCGGTATTAAGATCTGAACATATTATTTCTAATTTTATTTAATCGTAGTATTGGTACTTCTTGCATATTTCATGTTATTATTTTCTACAAATCGATTTATGTCATTATTATTTTTACTAAAGGATACTTTATTTAATATGTAGTAAACTAAGTCTATTATTTTTGATTGCATGGCATACGAACAGAGGGTGTATAGTATAAACATAAGTAGTGTTAGCCAAAATAAATATCTGAACAGTTGTAGCCACCAATAAAAAAATGGAAATAATAGATTACAAGTATATATGGAGAGGAAGGAGAGGTTTTAAGCACTCAGTCCTCAAACTTAACGTACGAAGCGTGTAATAGTTACTTAAAGTATCGACACGCTATAATGGCCGTTTTGACGTGTGTCTGCTCATGAAGTTCCTTATTAATTTATAACGACTTTGAAGGAAACAATTGCGGTAATTTATGGATGAACAGAGATTCATAAATTTTATCAATTGTAATTTCAGCACCTAACATTTATTTATTAAATTGATTTCTAAATTATATATATTGGGGTTTTGCGAATATTTATTTTTAATTTTTATAAGATTATTGCTATACTTTTTTACCACACAACTAGGCATTTGGTTTTCTAAATTGAAAATTTTTAAAAATGAAATCAATTACGATCCTCATACAAGATCGCTGGCCCAGCACAAGTACTACTTGCACAAGTACTCCTTTGTGGACCTTTTTTTGTATTCATATGTATTTTGTGTGCATATAAAGTATGTATATTCATTGTCATTCCAATATTCAGTTCATTCAAATATACTTAGTAAACATTTATATTTTGTTTTATGAAACCTTTTTAATCAGGTCAATTTTTCAACGGGCTCTCAAATAATAAAAAAATAAAAATAAGCCTTTTTAATCTTTTGCTTGCAACAAAACTTTTAGATGTGTAATTTTTTTTCCGAGAATAAATTGACCATTGACCAATAGCGTGCCGCTAATGTAAGTCTTCGTGAGAGGGTGGTAGTAACCCGGTTGTTTGATCCAAACGATTCTGTAAAATACCACTGTGGGTAAAGTTAACAAAACAAGGATTTGTAATAAATGTTTTTTTACAAATCAGGATTTTTTTAGTGCAGCTTTTACAAATTTCGTAAAATATTAATAATTTGATATTATTATTTGATCATTAATAAATATTATTTGATTGATTTGATTCCTCTCCAAAACAAATAATGTTATTACGTAAGTTGAAAACATGTAATAATGGAGATAAAGTTTTAAATTTTTCCATGTTAACAAACATTGTAGATTCGAAGAATTTTAAATAATTAAATTTTAAGCTTTTCACTTGGAGATAGGAATGGTTTGGATACTTTTGATTTATTGGATCTATTGAACTTTCCAGAATGATAGCTTTTTATAATATTTTACATTCCTCAATTAATACTATTTTATGATAGAAATTATCTAAATATAAAATCGTTTTTAAAAAAATATTCAATTTTCTTCTTTAATTTAATTATTATACATTATTATTTATTCTATTTTATTACAGGAAACTGAACTAAATTATAATAAGTAATACACCACAGATAGTAATAATCTGTAAAAAAAACTGTAGTATACAATACAGGCATATTTATTGTAAAACTTAGACTATCTTAAAAAAACCCCAAAAGATGCAGTCCCATCTCCGGAATAAGATATAAATATTTGATACAGAATCTCGGTATATGTAAGAAAAAAAAAAAAAATCTTATTACCAATTAATTAGAATCACAAAAATATGACAAATAAAAGTGTAAACAGATCACGTTAACAGGCTTTTTATATAATTTATACAACGGCGAATATAATTTTAAAGAAAAGTATAAGAAATAAATAATTAAATGGACATTACAAATTCCTATCACGCGTCGGTTACACAGTATCTTTAAAAATTCAATATCACTCAAGGTGTTGATAACTTTAACTTTGAGTTATTCGCAAAAATATTAAGAGAATACTGAATATTTGAATAAATATGCCAGAAAGTATCTATTTTTGTTTCCCTTTGATGCTTTTTTTTACAAAAAATTTCTTCCATTTAAACTTCGATATCACTTCTTTGAAATATGATAGACAATAAAAAAATATAATAATAAAAAAAATGTTTGTTTTGGAATGTTTTTTTCCGTTTAGTCTCCGTTGTTTTTATTATGTTTCGTCTTATGTGTGTTTGTGTTTTGGGGTTTATGGGGACCTCACCCTTTAAAGGAAAACTATGGAAAATAATTATTTACAATAAGAACCCAGCATCTCTTACTTATTTTGGATATTCCTAACGAACTGGAAATCATTGGGTTCTTCCATGTATAACATTGGCAGGCCTATTGGATTTCGATTAGCATTTAGTTGCGATCTGACAGATGGTTCAGATCAGAGGTCTCTTGCTTGTGTGAGGCGTACGGTAGCGACTTGGTAGAGCTTGGTGTTACAAAGTGTAACACCGCTCGTCGTGGACGCTTCACTCCGATCACGCGTGGAAACGGACTCGCAAGGACGAAAGCCGAACTGCGAGCCCTGGACATGGAGGCTGAAGAGGCTGCGTTTGAGCGAAAGCTTCAACGCCAGGCCTTTCAGAGGGCGGCGGATACGGCCAGGAGTGCACTGGGCTCCGAGGAGGATACCTCTTTGGCGGTGCAACTTGCCACGGACCCGTCTTCCCTAAGCGCCTAAGAGCTGAGTGCAGCCGCCGTGTGGCATTTTGTGTTTCATTTTGGCTGCGATCTCTGAGTGGCCCCTAAAGTCGGGTAACCTCAAAAGAACGGTGGTTAAGGCCCTCGGAGACGAGTAGTTTGTACGACATCGTCAGAGCCTTGGCCAGCTAGAGCGAGTAGAGCGAGCGAGCGAGTGGATGCCCTAAAGTCGGAATTAAAGGCCTATAAGAGGGAATTCGCTGAGATGACGTCATCTGTGGCCAAAGTCACGGTTCCAGAGATGCCTCCGTCGAAGACGGACTTTCTCGAGGAGTTGAAGCGCTCCGTAATTGACTCTGTGGGCGTTATGTTAAACGCCTCCTCCTCCGAAAAGAATCTTAGACCTCCGCTAGCCTCTAAGAGGAGGAACTGGAACTTCTAGGATCAGGAATATTTCCGGTCCGAATTCTTTTTTAGTGTCGTTAATTACATAAAATTAATTATAACTTAAAAGATAATTGTAACATTTAAATTAAATAATAACTACTGACTATTTTTCTCGAGTTTATATTATTCCATTCAGTAAAATGATTAGGATTATTATCTGTACACGTAAATGCATTTAAAAATGTAGAGTAAAAACAATTAATTAAATGAACAGTAATTACAAGGTATGGTCTAACATCTAAAATATTCCAGCGCGAGCACAACGACAGTTGGCTCCCCAGAGGTTGCAGCGGCAAACTGTCGGTATGCAACAGTCCAGAGGATTATGATCGCAGTTCCCTCTCCGTTCAATACAAGTCGACCTCGGTCGTCTGAAACTATATTATTATGTTTTAAAGAATAGACTAAAATCAATTTAATTACTTAACAAAAGGATGATAGAACGGGCCACATACATTAAACAAAATTTCAGTTATGACATCTTTTTATTTTTTTTTCATTAGAACAAAGTCAAAAACATGGATCATGCCAAAAACCTCAAAAACAAAAACATTTTGGAATGAAGTCGGGATCCAATTACGGCAATTATATTATATAGATTATAGAATGACAGATTCTTAAGCTTGATAACAACACAATTGCTGAGTTGGTATATTATGTCAGAGATCGCATGTACAAGACGATGTGGATGAGTTTAAAATGCTGTATTATTGAAATAAATTAAATAATTATTTTATTAACAGAAATAATAAACTATAACAACTTACGGGCCAAAGTATTCTAAATTTGACTTTCTTGAAGGATCTTGGTTATCTGCAAAAACAAAAGTTATATATTTTAATAGGTTTTTACATATTATTTGAAAAGAATTATCGCGTGTATAATGATGGGACACACATTTTATACTTTGATTTTAATATTACAACACGATATATAATAGTACTGAAGGAAAGTGAACTACTTAAATAATCACTATTTGAGTATGTACAAAGTCCATTATTTAAAATTACATAATTAGGTCTCGAGTTTATACCTGTGTTAATGTAAGATGCATAAGTGCACTGGTCCAGAAGTACAATGGCCGCCAGCATCAACATTATGAGACTGCTGCGCAACATGCTACTCATCCAATAAGCACTACTTCTGTGACATCATAAAATTACTTTAACTAAATATTATATTATAACCAGAAAAAATACCATAATCGGTCATGCAACATATTATTATAATTTAATTAAAGAAATACCCACTCACATATTTTACTCACAAATATATAAAATACGACTGATGGGAACACGGACTTATCACACAAATACTTTAAAATATAGAAATATCGTCAAATGTCATTACCAAGAGCTGACCTTTGATAAACTTTTGGTATAATTTTTGTAAGGGCAACATTGGATTGAATTGTTTCACGTATTTTTCTATTAGCACTTTACTTATCTTAGTGTTATATATTATTAGATTATAGAATAAGTTCTATTATATTACTTCAGTAAGTAATAACAAATTACTGCAAAGAATTAACAATGACAGTCGTTCTATTGTTTAAAAAACTTTATAGGCAGTACTCACAAACACATTAAACTGTTTACTATTTAAACTCTTCACTATCACTGTTCCAGGTTATTATACTAGTTCTGTTACATAACTTAGTCTCTCGATCACACAATCTGCCTTCTTATCTGGGACACGATTTATATATAAACTACTTTTAATCAAATCAGTAACCAATATTATAATTATTTATTTAGTCAATGAAACTTTACAAACATTACATGTTTTAGTTATACCATCAACTAATATCTTTATTTTTTTATCAAAACCTACCCTCCAATTACTGGAAAGTTGACACTTATAGTCATGTTATGATGTTAAAAAATTTATAAAAGTTTAGGTATATCTCATTGTGGGCATATTATTATAAATTATTCATTATTATTATAATGTTATCAATAACACATGTAGGAATTTGAATTAATATTTTATTACATACTTTATAATTTTATAAAATATTAATTAATAAAGGTATAAAAAAACGTAAACGTAAATAAAATAATCTATACATTTTTCCTTAACATATATTATTTATAATGTATTTGACATACGGGCACAGCGAAAAGCGAACTGTGGTTTCAGGTAGCTTCGTTATAAAATGCATTTAATATCACCACGGGGAATCCCGCGTAGTTAAAGTCATTAACAGAATATAGTTCTAGCTTTAACAGAATTTAGTTGTAGCTTTGAACATTGAAACTTTTGAAGTTCTATTTTGAAATTGACCAAATAGATTAATTATAAATATAAACATGCAACACTGAAATTCTGTATAATTATTAAATAATATATAAAGTTATAAATTAATCAATATTGCAATAAAAAGAAAAAAATATTAATTAAATGGAATTATAATATCAGTAATAATAACAAAAATAAACACAAGGTGGGTATTATGAAAATATATAAATTATGCCAAATAATCTATAACAACTTCTAATCAGGACCGCTACAATGCAAGAGTACTAATAATATGGTGCGTCAGGTCTTTATAGTCGTGTCAGCACTGGATTTTGGCATTCTACCGGAAATGACGACAACACTTGTTATAATATGATAAATTATTACTTGTTATAATATAATATGACAAGATTTTATAATATAGTTATAAAATCAAGGGAAACTATATCTGAAAGTAGCACCTATATATTATATAATATAAAGAACATTTCTGCATTTTCTTATATAGTATAAAATATAGAGGGGATATCTCATAAACTTTCACTTTCAATAATATGTATAGTTATTAAACTTTTAACTCGCAAATCAAGTTCTTTTCATATTTCGTTTAAGATTAATTATAATAAAAGCGGCGTGTTAAGGATGATAAGCAGCTCAGTATTCCATTTCTTGTTACATACCTGTAATAGTTTAACATCCGCTGAGATTACAGTAATCTTGTATTAAAACCAGAGAGATAACAAACTCACGCTATTTTCTATAAATATTAGTTAACATAAAATAATGTTAAATTTTATTATTGAACACTGAATTATACATTACATTTAGCCTTTTTTACATTATTAATGAAATAGTTTCATTCTTTTATATTTAATACAAGTACGAAACGATATTATAGAGTTTTTTTTAAACTAGCATCACATTTTATTTTGGACTTCAATCCAATTCCATACAGTTTTAGTACAAGAGCGTCCCGTGGAGTCTCATAAAAATCCATCACACCTTCGAATGGCCCCATTACTAGCATCTTGTATATTTTATGAGTGGAAATTAAAAAGAAAAAGAGAAAGTTGAAATAAAAAGGTTAAGCTGGATCTACAGAACCTTACTTCTGGTGAGCTAATATTTTAAGATTTAAACATGACCTAACCAGATTGATTGCTGATGACCTGTATCGCTTTTTTCTGATTTAGATAATTAAAATATATATATATACATATATATATATATATATATATATATATATATATATATATATGTAATCAGGCAAGTATTATTCCTATTACCCTAAATAATTAAGAACTTCGTAAAGTCTAAATACTAAATACTACGTAAAGTGTACGCAAACTTTAATAACTCTTTCATAAAAATAATTCTAAAATATCTAAATTCTAAAATCTGGTAAGGACCAATTAAGAACATAATATTATTCTCCTAAATTTAAAAGAAATATCACATAACTTATAAACTAATTTACATATATAAATAACCACTCTCCAGCCATGCTACACTAGAATATGTTTTCTAACCTAAAGTGTAATATAACATTAACATTAACATAAACATATTTAATTTGTCCTATTTTATCTGTGACGAAGTTGTTTGTATAAAATGAGTAGCATTTATTGTTACAAAGTACTTAATGAAGTTCACGTCTGCCCTATCTTGATTCACGTATGCCCTGAACTATCTTGCCCTAAAGATATCTTCTAGACAACATCGGAATTTGTCGTATTCATCTATTCTTAATTAACATATATATATAAATATAATATATTAGAAACTAACATATGTATAACATATATATCAAGTCCGACGATAGCATTTAATTGTTATATTATTTAGTATAATTAAAATCAAATTTAGGTTACTTGTTTGAAACTATCTACTAATATCGTAAATATTTGACTTATTTTATTTTTCTTTTATAACTAAAAATAAAAAGCATTACACTGTGACATTTACCTACATACGTATAGAATCATGAAAAAATATCGATTAACGACCAACCTAAAAGAAATAGTAGTTTTAATATAAAATCTAAATTTTATGCAATGGTAGGGTAGGTACAAAGTTAGAATTTATTTTTACGTTAATGTAAACGCGTGGGATAGTTGTGTTACGGTGTAAGCGTTTAAAGTCTTCTATATATCTTAACATTAAAACTATCATAAAGATTTTTTTTTAAACAAAATGTGTAATGAGAATACATTTGTCTGTAAAATTCATTAGTCATTTGTCTGTACCAGGAATTAGTTTTTATTTTTAAAGATGTTTCTCTTAAACTTTGATGAAAATTAAGAACGTAGAAAGATAATGTCTAAAATGTATGTGCTTTTTGTAACTATCGGTATTTTTTCAGGTATGTTTTAACTGAATTAAATTTACTTTATAAGCAATTGAAATCGCTTTCCCCGTTGATTTAAGATAAGGCTGCTTACAACTCAGGGGTCACTTATCCCCGGGGAAGAAATTCAATTGTAAGTGGAATCTCAAAACTTTTTGTATATCTACGCAACCCAGATTTTAATTTATTCCATATAGCAACAGTAAGTTTATCGTCTTAATGTGACTATTGTAAAATGCGAAACATTCAATATATAAATTAATTAAATATAAAAAAGTATTTCTTTAAAAAATCGTCTATTAAATACCTGTATCCACTTTATTTTCGGACTACGTACGTTTGACCACATCTCCGACTATAGGTCAAAGCTAAAATGGTTGCCCGTTCGTAAACGAAGAAACTTACGGACTCTTTGTTTACTTTACTCTATTTTGTTTAATCCTTCCACTCCTGTTTATTTAAAATGCAATTTCTCATTTTTAGCGGATGTACATGACAGATTGCTTCGTTCTTCCAGCAACCTATTGCTCCATATACCCCTTCATCACACTGGTTTCTTGTCCAACTCATTTAGTGTAACCGCTGTCAGACTATGGAACGACTTACCGGAACATATAAGAAAAGCCACAAGTCGTGAGTCGTTCAAACGCCAAGTAAAAGAACACTATCTCAAATAATAAAGTATTTATACGTAGACTACATTATTTGTTATATATCTCATATGTATTAAATATTATGTCGGATATATCGTATGTATTATATGTCTTTTATATTATTATTTTTATGTTTTTTTATATGTAGATTTAGATATATAGATAGTCTTATAAAATTCTTTTTTTTTTTTTCTTTTACTTTTTATGTTTTGCACGCCTACCAACATCCTCTCCTGTACTTCGTAAGGTTGGCTGGTAGAGAATGTCTTTGTGGCATTAAGCCCGCCTTTTGTGCTTTATTTTGTATATTGTGCAATAAAGAATTAAATAAATAATAAATAAAATATTTAAAAGACCATGTGAGTGTAATCGTAACTAAGAGGCTGCCCTAACCAGCTGACTGGAAAATAGTTGTTATAGCTACCTAGCTATGAATCATAATCGAATGACTTCGATCGTATATACAAATCACTGAATCTCCTTAACACTAAGAAGATTTAAAGTTTCTGGCTTAAAATTGAGACAGAGCAATTATAAACGTTCATATCTCCATTATATTGCTAACATAACAGCTATTTGTTTTTTTTTTTTTATCACTATCATTACAATTATAATTCATCAATTAGCACTTTTCCATGCTAGTGGGCATACTAAACCGCGATGTACATTGGAACACAAACGATTAGCATTGAAATTAATGATTGTGTTAAATGAGCTTCATTTATTGAAACAGACTCCAATAAATCAATGACGTCAAATTATAACCTGTTTTGTTCTGAAAACATTTAGATAATAGCGGAATTTGTCGTATGGCTAATATCTATTCATAATAAGTTTAACAAACTTTCACGACATAAAGTATCATTTAATTGTATTTTTTATGATGAAATAATTTAAAATGAAATTAAGGCTTCTCGTTTGAAGTTGTCTATGAACATGCTATGTTAAGCTTATTTAAATTAAAATATATAAATTCAAATGAAAAATTTATCTATACGAGCAGGACTTGAACTTATGCTTATGTAACAATTCTTCATTCTGTTAATGGTACTGCCATGTGACTGCCAATTTTAATATTTTTTTTTTATTATATATTTATATATACTAGTCGTGTTGATAGAAGGGACATCGATTAGACATCCTACGCAAAACCTAAGAAGTGTTTTTGAATGTGGAGTGTAGACTTTTATTTAAAAAATGTCACAACAGAAATCAAGCTTGAAAATGAGAATAAATAATTTTAGCCACGTTAATATGTGATAAATTTTAACTAATAATATCGCTGAAAAATTAACTAAGCTCAAAAACGCTAGTTTCTTCAACAGTTCTTGTGAATATCGACATTAAGGATTGTAGTTTTTTTACACTTAGGTTATAACAATAACCTAATTTAATCTAAGAAAAAATAAACTTATTTCATTTATATTATGAAAGTTTAGATATGAAGTATTAAATTGTGTTATTACATATAGCGATGAACCAAAATTTATCGACTAACGACCGGCCTAAAAATATAAAAGTTTTGATATATAGTATACATTATTCTGAACTGGAAGGGTCACTGCAAAGTAGAAGTTATTTTTACGGTCGTATGAAACGCGTGGAATAGTGTGTTGCGGTGTAAGCTATTAAAGGTTATCATATAAATCATCAAATATATATTTATATATATATTATTATTTTATTATTTTTTTTTCATTTAAGGTGTAAAAAGTATAATGTTAAGAATTTGTTTTTACAGTTTTATATTCCGTTTTGGTATATACAAATATTTTTTAGGTAAGTAATTATTAAATAAAATATACATTATAAGGAAATTATATCGCTCTCTCTTTTTACTTAAGAGAAGTTGCTTACAACTCGGAGATCGCTTATCCCCGGGGAAGCAATTTAAATATAACAGGAAACTCTAAACCTATATCTACATGATCCTGATTTTAATGTATTTTATATATTAACAGTAAGTTCATCGTACGATGTATATATTCTGATGTATATGTTCTATCATACAGTGCGAAAGCATTTTGATAAAATTTAAAAGAATAATTTAGTTTTTTTTTATTCTGTTGCTCATTCATAACGGTCTAGGTGGATTTAAAGAAAATTTTATTTACTATCCAAGTATAGATCTTATTTCTATGAGAGAAAGAAAAATGATTATGAGGTTAAATAATTGTTATATTGTCAACGTATTTAAAAAAACCTTGCAAATTTATTTGTAGTTCGGCTAAACCGGCCGACCAAAAAATATCTATTTTGAATCATAAGCGGGTAAGTGTGCCAGATGCCAGACAGTTTGTTTCTCTTCTAATAATAACAACCATCCCTATTATATTTGGATGCAACGCACGCATATCATTAATTTTGCGGGGTCTATAAGCGACGCCATTTGTTATCATAATTTTAACGATCTGCTCGTTTGCAAGCCAATACGAACAAAAAAATAGATGAGCGTGTTGCAGCTGGGGCACTTATAAATAAATAACTATGTTCTTTTAAAACTTCATATTTTAGGCTTAGGATGCTTTTATTACATTGTATTTTATTAATTCAAACTAACTCAAATGTCGAGTAGACAAATACTTCTATTATTTGAAAATCAGTTTTCTATTTAAATTATGATATTCAAAAAACACATTCGATGTGGACTAAATATCCGATGTGGTACGATCAACTTAACCTTACCCAATACTGCTTGTTTTGATATTTGTCATGTCAAGAATGTAGAGCTAAGTGAACTATGATCCATTTACAGTTTAGACAATACAATAACATTAGATTTTTTTTTCAACATGCTATGTGCACAGAAGAGGGTAACAAATTATAAATATGAATATAGAATACATAAAGTGTACAGAAAATGGTGCTGTGTATTTCACATAGGAATACTCAATTGAAATAAGAAGAGAAGAGAAGCTATGCTATGATGTCACGTATTATACCTACCCTACTTTTGGTTTTCTAATTACATACATATAATAATAAAGTACGATTGGTACCTTACCTATATAGAATAGGACCATATCTTTCAGAAGGTAATAACCAGTTCAGATACCACAACACCAGTGGATTCGATCCAATACCACTTATCCGAAACCTTAAAATCTTAACTTTTACCGAATCAATCATAATATGTCAAAATTGACATATAGCGCCAACATCAAACAATTGGTAAAATGCAGGTAGATGATAATGAATAAAAGGGTAAGTTAGTACAAACGTATTTTATTTCAGGAATTTACAATCTAGATATATTTTTAACAAAGTAGCTATGTACAAGAACACTATTAAAATATTAGCTGTAATTTTTATTTAAAAGTAGCGTTATTTACAAGATTTTCGATTTTGACCAAGGAATCAAATTTCACAAATGGAAAATTTTGCAAACAGCCAACGTAATTGTTATAGTGACGACAAAGTTTATATTATTTGATAGAATCATAAAAAAATGACCGTCATGTTGAATTCTTTTGTTTCTTTAAACAGACAAAAAATGCAAGTTTCAATAATATTTAAGAATTGGTTGACAATTTACATCTACACTTGATCAGTTTATAAAGACTTTGAAGTTAAAAATCTTTCAAAAACCGACAGTCAAATGCTTTTAAATCTCTAGATATAAATAATTTGGTAAATATAAATGTGACAAAAAAAAATACTTTGCTGTAATTGTTGCTTGAAACTCAAATGAGGAATACCTCATAGTTTTAGTTAGTTGTTTGTTTCGTTTCTGATTTAATATAATATTACAATATTAAATGTAAAAAAATACAAAAATATATACTTCCGTTTAAAGTAAGGAATTTGGTTCACTGCCGTAAGCAATTTATTTTCTACTAGTAAAGTAAATGTTATTAGAATTGCACTCTTTAACATTAACTATAAAAATTATAATATTAACAATAAAATGAAATTGGTTTAACTTAAATAAAAGTAAGAGGATAAATAGAAGTTACATTTCTAGGCGTCCATTTCTAGAATGTCCATTTCTAGATTGTTGTTTAACAATTTTACATTCTTGAGTTGTTTAATTATATGTATATTATTGTGATAAATGCAGGATGGTAGTAAGTTTTAACTTTAATTAAAACAGAGCTGAGGTTCACTTTCATATATATGCTGTAGCATACCTGGTAAAGTACTTTAGGACTCAAGATGGATATTTTTTTTTTAATGATTTTTTTTGTAATGGAGAAAATTGCAGATGATATAATTAAACCGGTAGTTGTTTTTTTATTTATGGAATGAAATTAATAACTAAATTATTGTAAAAAATATTAATAACTTAAGGTGATGGGTGTAAATAAAAATGAGATGAAATATACTAACATATCGTTTTATCGTATCAAGTTATTTTTATTTTTGACGAAATTTAAGGGCTAATGATACATCCTACACAATGAAATGATTACACCACTTATTCTAAGCGTAATGGAATGTTGATGTCAGACCGACAGTATTTTCAATTATTTTACCACAAATTATTGGGATAAGATAAGATGATAATCTTCTCAAGAAAGACATCACACGAAATTATGCGAACTTTCAGCTAACACCATTCTATCAAAATAATGTTTGTGATATCTAAAAATAAAAGAAAACCTTATAGTATGTAGTTAAAATATTAACTTTACTTTAGTATGGTAACACATACTAAAGTAAAGTTAACAACACATAATAGAAACACAACTTGATATTTTTGGTTATATCTAAGCCGACGTAGCGACTTTTTATCAATGAGCTATATTTAACAAGATATAAGCAATCCTACTGCTATATGTTGTTCTTACTTTTTGCCTGCCGTCCGTAAAAAACACTCTTACACAAGTTGCAGTAGAATAAACAGTAGAAACAGGCGCTTCCAACTACGATTTCTTTAATACTTTAAATGAGTACTGAGTTTTAGTCCTAGCATCATAATAACTTCTCTTCTCTCAGGAATATATACCAACTTTTAAAAGTTTATTAAATTTAAATCAAAGTAAAAGTTCCGTTCAAAGTCAAATTTAATGTCAAACTTAAAGTTAAAGTCAACTAAGCCAACTTAGGCAATTAAGGCTATTTAATTAAGGTCAGTAACGCGACAATAAATAACAGAATCACGAAGCTTTATAGAACAGAATAGACGTCTAATAGTCTAATAAGAGTTTTATATTATTATTTATGTAATTAGATTTTAGATATTTCAATTACGTTATTCAAATAGTGCTGATTGACAGTCATCATAACAAGTTTCTTGAAATATTATTAATTTGTTTTGCTGCGTTTGATTTGATGAAGTTTCGTCGTAAGTAGTTGATGTGGGTCCTCGTTAAAGGTTGTGTGGAGGATGTTAGAAAATGTATTTCATATATAATGTACAACTCATAACCCAATTCAAACCTAATCGTAAAAACAAATTCTCTGTCATATTACAGTTTCTCATAATATTGTTTCTAATTTAAATCGAATGTTGTTATTTTCTTAGAACATTATCGATTTTCTTGAATAATTTTTAATCGGAAGACGATAATAGGGTAACAATTTAAATAAAAATATATAAATATATAAATAAAAAAGAATACACGAACATGAATAAGTGCTAAAATGTTTATAAAAGGCTAATTTGAGACATACAAATAATATACTTTTTTAAATTCTACTAATACAATCTAAACCGACAATAGAAGTCGTATTGAAATCAGTATTGTTAATAAACAAAATTAAAAATAGAGATCTCAAGAACTAGAATCAAATCAATCGAATCAAGCAATTGTTTGTTTGGTTCTAAAATCACACGTTGTGTGTAACATTTCGAAACTCTAGATTTGTCTCGTGACTTGTACTTACGGTTGTAATCAATTTGTTAGACTACTGAATATCCATTTCTAAACTAAATGCTATGAGACATCTTAATATGTTTTAAATATTAACCAACAAGTAATTATTTGTTCGTTACAATTTTAACACTTTAAATATTTAACAATAAGCCGGACTATTCACCATGAGTAAAAAACAGTCTTTGTTTTGTCAGACGGTAGTGTTGAAGTTCTATCCCTCGGGTACAGTACTTTGTAAGGGATCAAAGTTACCCTATATCTCTTTCTGTGTCCCCTAACAAAGTGTCTGAAATACTATTTCACGGCGTAAATAAGTTGTTTTAAGATCTTGCCATATACTTTAGCTATTTCAACAACAAACATTTATAATTGTAATGGGTGTTTGTTTATACTTTAATGCATAAATCATTCAAAATATATGCAGCTTATTCAAAATAATTCCCATTGACTTTAATATAGTTTGTTATACGTTTAAGTCTAATATCGATACAAACACGTAATCTTGACGTGTAAAATCTTAAACAAAAATATAGTTAAGTTACTCTTCGATAGATAACATTCCAGCAAAGTATATCTGAAGTCTGATAATATTCGCTTTTCTTGCTAATCGGAAACTTCTGAAGAGCTTTGAGCATAACCAAACTTTGGAGGGTCAAATATATGGGGATAACTAATGAAGTGATATGTTCACCTACAGTAAAGTGGAAACGAAGCAGAACAAGATTCAAAAACAAATGAATTGGCGATAGGGTTTTAGACACCGTCCTTAAAAGTACTTTCTTACCAGATTTCTCGAATCGTAAACTTTTAATGAGCCTACAACCTATGTGAAAGTTCTTCCTCCGACCTTTGTCGTGGTATGTCCCCTCTTCTCGTTAAACCGTCTACATTCATAAGAACTTTTTAGATCCATAAGATTAAGTAAAGTTTCTTTTGTGGTCTTAAACTGTTTGTTCCTAACTAAACTTCTCTTCAAAACTTTGACAAACCTTGGGTATATAAGTAATAATAATATACTTATACTTACTGCGAATAACTATAATTTAATATTTACTCTATGTAATCATAAAACAGATTCCAAATACCTTAAAAGATAAGAGCACATTATTTTCACAACTGTTAGCTATTTGACAATTTTTTACATTTTAGAGGGTTTGTTTCAATGTTTCTATGAATTATATTTTTTATTAAACTTATAACAAAGACACAACACAATGACAGTTGCATATCACAATATTACGTAGATTTTCGGTTAAATTCTTACAATATTTTTAAAGTAGCGAAAGCTATTTCATAGAATCTTCAGGGATGTCTGTCCGTCTGAAGGCTTAAAAGTGAAGACTTAAAAATTTTGTGCACAGGTAACCCATAATCTTATGATCAAGATGTGTTTTTAATTTTTTTGTGAATTTACCCTTGGTCGGAATAAATCAAATGTCTAAACTCTAAAAAGTTAGTTACTTAAGCAAATGCCAAAATACATATAATTGCGCCTGCAATTATGTGTATTTTATATACATACAATATTTTCGTCATTCGATTTTATATTTAATATTGAATTTAAATTTGAATTAATCCATTTTCGTAATCGTACAAATCCGGATAATATAACTTTTCTCTTTAATAATTAAAAGTTTGGCACACAATCAGTAGGTATTGTATTTTTTCAAGTATATGTGTGTGTCGTAATAAATGTTTCGTTTCTCGATCACACAAATTACAGAATTTACAGTATTTATTATAAAAGACTATTATTCATAGCTTTGTTTTACTTATGGTTGATAATAAATTTACAATACCTGTTCTAAAATCAATAATCTTAATTGACGTAAAACAAACCAACTAGGTTGACAACTATTTTGATTCTGATTGTCAAGCGAGTGAGGTCAGAAATGAAATGGCCTTCAAACTTAATCAAACTGTTACATAAAAAAAATAGTAGTTTCACTCCCACACGGATCTTTCTGCTCGACTGATGTAAACAAAAAGCGCGCGCCAGCTTAACTCAATGCAAACTACTGAAAATATTTTTTTAATTATTTCTCAAGGTCTCATGTTCTTCTTTTTACATAATATGTATGGTAATACTATTAATATGGTAATAACATATTATCATTGTTAGCTTATAAACACTCACCAGAACCACAACAATAAAAATCAAATCAATCAAATCGGGTCAGTAATTAAAGAATTCAATGACCTAAATTGTGTTTGATAAAACAACAAAAAGCTTTGCGTATTTATACAAAATCAACTCTTTAAAACGCCAGTATTGAGTAATTTCCGGAAAAGGAAATGAAATTGAAAACTAAATTTTCGTGAAAAAGAAAGAGAATCATTCATTCTCTGAACGGAAATTGGAAATCTAATCGAACTTAGAAATGCAACAGTGTATCGCGCCAGTACATTTATTTAGTTTGGTCTCACAAGAGCAACTAGGAATTAATTAACCTCAATTTGTCCATGTTTTCGCATTATTTACAATATAGGCATTGATTGCCTCCATCAAAAGATGTACGTATTTAAAATTCTCTACAAATCTATCTTAATACATATAATAAAATTGTAACTAATCGCTGTCTGTACTGTAAAATATTTTCAAAAAATCATAATTAACAGGGACTTTTTTTCACGTAATTCTGTTTACTGAAAATTCATTACATTTAATAACTGCATTCATACGTTAAAATACATGATGCCAAAGCAGTACTTATAATATGAACATTGAGGAATGTAAGTTTGTTGTCATATAATATCATATTTTTTTTACACCTCATTAGGTAAGAAAAATAACCTAATTTAATCAAGTGTTGATAAAGATAACTTTTTTATTATTCTTTTATAGCTAAAAATATAAAGCATTGAACTGTAATTGTTACATATAACGGCGGATCAAAATTTATCGACTAACGACCGGACTAAAAATATAAAAGTTCTGCCATATAGTCTACAATCTACATTATTCTTCAATGGAAGGGTCACTGCAAAGTAGAAGTTATTTTTATGATCCTATGAAACGCGTGGGATAATTGTGTTGCGGTGTTAGCGGTAAAAGTTTTCAATATATCTTACCAAAAAAAACAAGTATATATATATATATATATATGATAATAAAAATACTGATGAGTTTTAAAGTCAAAATTGTTCTTCAAACTATGATGGATAATTAAAGCCATATAATAGAAGCGGTAGGTCTAAAATTTATTTCATATTCATCGGTATTTTTTTCAATTAAATACATACTGAATTAAATTTAAACCAAGACACATTTAGGCAATTGAGATCGCTTTCTCTTTTAGCTTAAGGCTACTTACAAACTCGGGGATCACTTATCCTCGAGGAAGCAATATAAATGTAACAAGAAACTCAAAACCCTTATATCTAAACGATTCTGATTTTAATTTGTTCCATACAGATAATGATGAAGATGTAACTTTAATAAAATATGACAGAATATGATTAGTATATAAAAATAAGTATTTTTTCCTTTTTTTTTGTAGTTATTCCTTAATAATGTTCTTAATGGATTTTAAGGGTGAAAAATATTCTATTGTACAAGTCCCTATTCCTTTCATTAGAATAATACCACAATTTTTGGATCATGCGGTCGAAATAACGGGCACAAATGTTTAAACTACATGTTGAAGAATATCAAAACTAGAAGACAATCAAATAATGCTAATAACTAACGTCATTTTAAAATTGTATTAAATCGTGTAAATTATATTTGAAGTATATCTTCTTGAAATATATTTGAAACATATTTTATATTTGAAATATATTCCATTCTGTGTATTGGAGAAACATAAAATGCTGCTCATAAATTTCTTTTGAAATTTGGGGTGATACAAGACAAGTATAATTCTTAAACTTGAGTAATCTCTTAGAAAATTTATTGGGTTCCATGTTATTGCAACTGGCCTATTGATTACTAGTTCAATATATTTGAAACAAACTATGTATGTACCTACAAGAACACTGACCAACGAAGCAAATTTCATAACTTGAAAAATATACAGACAGTCAACACATGATTCGGCATGTGTATTAATAACCTGAGTTATGTCAACGATATGGTGTTGCTGGGTCCTAAGGCGGGTTCAATCAGAGAATTGCATATAACATGAGAAATGAGAATGAGAATTACGCTGCTAGACACGGTCTCCTATAAAACACCTCTAAAAGTGAATACCTGATCTTTAAGGTCCGTCGTAAACAACTGCTTTATGATCTCATTTTAGAACCCAAACGGACATTGCTTAGACGGATTACACGTTATTAAATATCGTGTTATACAGTATAAGGTGTAAGTAAGGGTTATACATAATAAAAATAATATGGTGACCGTGCTAAAGTGTAATATGAAGTGTGATATAAGGTCTGTCCGATGTATTGAGAATATCAAAATAAAGCTGTATAAAGCATACCTACTGTCAAAACTATGTATATGGAGGCTTTGTGGGTCAACTATAATTGAGGAGTTATGGACACACTGAGGATTCAGTACAATAACAGATTCAGAATGCGGTAGGACTTGCCACATGTTGGCGTCAGAAAGAATACACTACTTTTATGCCATAATAAAGAATAAAACTTCTTTCCTGCTGAAAAAAGTGCTGTTAAATTCTAACAAGGGCCTGAGAATGTTAGCATTAAAAACGGATTACTTTTTGTTACACTTTACAACTTTTTGTTACAACTTTAGTACAATGTTAGTGATTATACTAACATTACACATTAGTATAAATGCTTATCGAAATGTAAATAACATTTAAATTATTATGATAGGACTAAATGTATATAAGGATAATTTATTAATTTAATTAGGTATATTAGAATGGGGTGGGATTTGGATGCGGTTTTTTTAATCGATATCTTGGTTCGTCGAACTGGCTCTTAGCTATAGATATTGGTCGAAATAGAAGGAGTCATTTCCAAGGTATGGAGCTTTTATTGGTACTGGTGAAAGGTTTGTATACAATATTGATAGTAAAACCTAAACAAATGAAATTAATGCGTTCGTAGGTTCATTTAGGACAACATAGAAAAAATTAATAAAAAGCAGAAACAAAAATTATACATATAAATCCCTGATACAAAATACAAAAATACGTCTAAAAAGAATAAAAATAATATTATTATGTACTTGTTGAAGTCGTTGCGGCGGGGGAACGCTAAATGAAGGAAGTTCAGAAAATGCAAGTAATTTACCAAGGCAAGTGCCTTATGTGTTGCTCGAAATAATATTTAAGACTCGTTATAAAAATAAGCAGTCATTTTGGATTGGAAAACATTTTAAATGATTGACATTTTTATAACACTTACAGTACAGACAGTTTATGAAGACATTGATGTTAAAAACAATACAGAAGCAGACATTTAACCACTTTTAACATTTATTATGAGCACGGTGTTAAATCTATCAGTTAAAAAAAACAAGTTCTGAAACATTGAAATCTTTGGATACAAATAATTTGGTTAATGTACATATAATAAATAAACAAAACTTTTACGGTAATTGTTGTTTGAAACTCAAATGATGTATTAAGGTTGTAATTAGTTGATTGTTTTGTTTTGAATTTAATAAATTATTATAATATTAAATGTAGGAACATACAACAATATAAATTTCCGCTTAATGTTAGGTAAGTTTAACCGAGTTACGGTTTGGATAATCGCCGTAAGTCCTTTATCTTCTACTAATAAAGTATATGTAATGAGAATGGTAAAATCTGTAATATTAACATGTAACGGTTGCTTAAAATTTATTTAAGTTAAATATAAATAAAAAGTGTAGTAGTAATTACTTTTTGAATTCATCCATGTCTAGGTTGTTGTTTAATAATTATGCATACTTGAGTTGTATATGACTATTCTTCTATTTTTCCGCCTCGTCGAATTAAGCATTCTATATGTGATGGTCGTTATTAATTCACCGAGGCGGACAGCGATACGGTAGCTCAGTTGGTAGAGCGACGAGACGGTTTCCCAGTAGTCGCGGGTTCCAATCCCTGCCCGTATCGATTTATTTTTCATTCTATATTTATATAAATTTAAATAAGCTTAACATGGCTATACATGTTTATAAATATTTTCAAACATACATACTTACGTAAATTTTGTTTTTTAATAATTTATATAAAGGATAACATTATGCTCTCATTTATATAGATTATCAAAATTTGTTTGCATCATATTATTAGTTTATTCTATGTTATGGTATGCGGTGATTAAACATGTGTCGTCAGCGAATTGATACAAAGAACCGTGACGCTTTAGGTTGCACATATCATTGACATACATTAAGTATTTTGTTGGGCCTAATACTGATCCTTGGGCTGTTGCTTGGGTAGTTTGAATTTGTTCACTATATTCATCGACATTTTTTATAAAATGTGTCATATTTTAAAGTTTCAGATCCTTTACTGAAGTCAAAAAATAAAATAATCCTACTATCCTACAAACAAAATTCCTAACCAATCTTTCTAACTTTGCAGTATAGCTAAACATTGAAAATTTTGAACATTGAAAATGTTTATCTTTACTGCAAAGTTAGAAAGATTGGGCCTTATAGATGACACCACCGTCCCGATAAACGGAGAAGAGTAAATTAAGCATTCTATACATGATAAATAGCTCAATTGGTAGAGCCATGCGACGATTTTCCCAGAAGTCGCGGGTTCTTCCATTTATTTTCCTTTCTATATTTAGTACAACTTACGCAGATGGTAGCTTTCTTCTATCTTTATTTACGACTGGCATACACTACTTACAACTGTAAGTAACAGTTTATTTTCTTGCAATAATATTTTTATTGGTAAGAATTTCAATACCCGGTTTATGTCAAAATCGGAAGTTTTTAAAGCTTTTTCTAACGTAGACACCATTCATTGATATTCAAATTCTACCATTCAATTTCCCCAGTTTTTGTACATTCTTTAAACTTTAAAATTTAAAATATAAGCATTGATTTATAAAACGATTTCCACATTATCAATTCTTAGTTTTAACTCCTAACCGTATTGATTTATTTCATTCGTATTACGTATAATAAAAGAAACAAAAAACATTTAATGTAAGTTAAATATATAAAGTAAGAAAAATCTAAGAAAAGGAAAGCCGGCTCAACTGAAAGTACATCAGTCTTTAAACATATAATGTAAAGGTAAAATTAGATTATTCTTAATCTAATTTTTAAACCAAGCTTAAAGTTCTGGGCGCTCTCCAAAGCCAGTCTGGGAAACTTCTGTCGCCCATCCCTGCCGCCATTGCACACTGGGAACGACTCTTTGGCCCACACGGCAAAAGAGAAAGCCGATCTCTTGGGCATTCTTTTTGCCTCAAACTCGACTTTGGACGACCAGGGGAGGGCACTGCCTATCATCCCGCGGTGTCCGAGCTTTATGCCGGAAATAGTTTTTCGGCAAAAGCTCATCCGAAAAACCCTCCTTTCCTTGGAGGTTCACAAGTCGAGTGGGCCAGATGGTATCTCTCCAATTGTGCTACGAACGTGTGCCCCTGAGTTGACACCAGTGCTAACGCGTCTATTTCGGTACTCTTACTTGAAAGGCGTAGTCCCGGTCTCATGGAAGCGTGCCCTTGTCCATCCGATCCCTAAAAAGGGCGATAGCTCGGACCCAGCTAACTACAGACCTATCGCCATTACCTCTCTTCTCTCCAAAGTAATGGAGAGCATCATCAATAAACAGCTCCTAACCTACCTCGAGGATAACCAGTTGGTCAATGACCGGCAATATGGCTTTCGCCATGGTCGATCGGCTGGTGATCTTCTGTTGTATCTTACACACCGTTGGGGAGCTGTTATTGAAAGCAAGGGAGAGGGTCTGGCAGTTAGTTTGGATATGGCGAAAGCCTTTGATCGTGTATGGCACAGGGGGCTTCTTTCGAAGCTACCTTCCTATGGGCTTCCCGAGAGTTTATGCAAGTGGATCACCAGCTTCCTCAATGGGCGGAGCATACAGGTCGTTATCGACGGTTTTTGCTCGGGCCCTAAGCCCGTGAACGCTGGTGTACCCCAAGGCTGCGTGCTATCCCCAACTCTGTTCCTCCTGCACATCAATGATATGCTGGATATCTCCAACATACATTGTTATACGGATGACGGCACTGGGGATGCGGTATATTCCGGCCGTGCAGGTCTCTCTCGGGAAAACGTCGACGAGTGCCGAAAGAAACTTGTGTCTTCTATAGAGACTTCCTTGGGACTGATCTCTGAGTGGGGTGAACTGAACCACGTACAGTTCAATCCCCTGAAGACACAAGTTTGCGCGTTTACCACTAAAAAAACCCCATTTGTCGTATCACCGCTCTTCGAGAGCACTCCCCTCATTGCCTCGCCAAGTATCAGAATACTGGGTCTCGACATTTCGAGCGATTGTCAGTTTCGTGGTCATCTGGAGAGCAAGGCCAAGTTGCCCTCGAAGAAATCGGGAGTGATTAATAGAGCGAGGCGGTATTTCAAACCTGGCCAAAGACTTGCGCTCTATAAGGCGCAGGTCCGGACACACATGGAGTACTGTTCTCATCTCTGGTCCGGATCACCCCAATATCAGCTTCTACCATTTGACCGCGTACAACGGAGAGCCGTTCGGATTGTCGGGGACCCGGTGCTCTGTGAACGGCTGGACTCTTTGGCATTGCGTAGAGACGTGGCCTCTTTGTGCGTCTTCTACCGCATTTACAACGGGGAATGTTCCGAAGAACTATTCGATCTGATGCCTGCCGCCGAATTTCATCACCGCACAGCGCGCCATTGCCTCCAATATCACCCTTACCACCTGGATGCGTGGCGGTCCTCTACTGTGCGGTTTTCAAGGACATTTTTCCCACGTTCCACTCGCTTGTGGAACGAACTCCCTTCGGTGGTATTTCCAGATCGATACGACATGGGTACCTTCAAAAAATATCTATAATCTTCATGGGCGGCGGTGATCACAAGTCATCTGTGACCCGCCAGCTCGTTTGCCCTCCTCTTACATTAAAAAAAAAAAAATAATAATAATAAATCATATTAGTCATGTTTAGGAACACAAAAACAAAAAAACCGTGTTCATAGTTCATAATATTTTTTTCCTTTTTTCATTGATTTTAAAATAAATAGCTAACAAGCAGTATATATACTTTGTAGAAATTGTTCAACAATCGACCATAGATATCTACAAAAGAAGAATACTGTAAACGCATTAGTAGAATAAGAATAGTAGCCTCCATCAAACGTCATAGGAAGGAAAAGTGAGGGAATTTGTTTTCCGGCCCAAACTAGAAATGGCAATTTATTTTATGGATATAATGGATATAATGGCAATTTCATGGGAAACTTTATTAGACGTAGTTCTATTTCAATCGAGCCGCGCAAAAACAAATGGGTAATATTGTTCTAGGCTCTACCATTTATAAAATGTAGAGTATTTCTAATCGTTAAATGTGTTTGTTGCTATAAAAACATAGACAGTATGCCCTCGATGTATATATAAGTACCTAAGTTATATGAATTAATAAATTTCGTTTGAAACGAGTTTTTGTATAGAGAAAATATTTGCAGAAATTTATTGTCGTCACGTCCCTTGGAATCTTGACTGATTTAATTCGAGTCACGGCCTCTGATGGCTTTCATTTGAAGATAACATGTTATAATATATTTTGATTGTTGTCTTTCAACCCTGATATTATAAAGGAAAAAAAAAAATATATTTATTAAAATCTTTACAGGACACAATTAAATAATATGTCATTTTTACAGGGCCGTTTTATATCTTAAAACAAAGTAGTTATTGCTATCTCGTTCGTCTGTATTACCACCTCTCTTCCGCCCAATTAATAAGCGTTAAAAATTAATTATGATCTTACACTAATCTCACTTGAAATTCATATAATTCAATACATTTTAGAATTATTATTGTAATTACCTTCTTATGATTTTCACAAGAAAAAATATATTTCCGTAGTTGTAAGGCAATCAATATGTTGTCTTGGATAAAATATACAAACTACACCACGAATTATGTAAACTATAAAACACATAACAACAATTTTAATTTAATTTATTGTTCACATTTTTTATCGATACTTCTTACCTAATTAAATCAAAGCGCATATGTTTAAAGCTAGCATCTGAAATTCACCGTGAACGTAGACGTAAAAAATCATATTTCACTTAAGCTTTCTATTCTATAGAGACATATATTTTAGATATTTATTTTTTCTAGTTTCATGCTTTGGAGCAGGGTTCAAATCCGTGTTCGTATCGGTTTATTTTTCATTCTATATTTATGTAAATTTAAATAAGTTTAACATGGCTATACATGTTTATAGATATTTTCAAACATGGCTATATACGAGTATGTTAAAAGATATTTTCAAAATTAGTATATGTTTAAAATTACTATTCGCCTATATAAGAATGTCTCCATCACAACAAATAAGAACTACTCGTCCTACAAAGTATCGACTACGGACCAGCCTAAAAATATAATAGTTTTGATATAGGGTCTACTTTATTCTACAACGAAAAGGTCACTGCAAAGTAGTAAGTATTTTTACGATCGTACGTAACGCGTGGGAAATTGCTGTTGTTTTATAACTGTTAAAAGGAGTCCATATATTTTAACATAAAATATATAAAAAAATAATTATTAAAAAAACATTTTAAATGAGTATTTTATTATAGCGAAAAGAACTACTGAAAATTAGTTTTTATAGTTTATATTTTTTTCCTAAACTGTGATTGAGAATTAAAAACATGTAGAAAAAAATCGTTTACGTTTCATTTTGTACACATATAAATATAGATATTTTTTGGGTAGCTTATTACTGAATTTATAAATGAAATTGTTTTCTTTTTTGACTTAAGAGAGGGCTACTTACAATTTAGGAACTGCTTATCCCCGGGGAAGCAATTCAAATGTAACAAGAAACTCAAAACCGTTATCTACACGATGCTGACTCTTTAAATATATTCCTTATAGTAACAGTATGTTTATCAGACGGATGTAACCATCACACCAAAATATATATTTTTTTACTTTTAAACAGTAACAATGTTGTTGAGTTGTGTTGAGGTTTAACTTTTAAGGTTGGGATGCTTTAATTTGATGGATTAACATTTATTCACATCCTATTTTGTTAAATATATTGCATATATAAATGTCTTGTAGATAAAAACTACTATAATATATCAGTTTGCATCAGTCAGTTTAAATTATTCTATTACACTTATTATAATAATAATAATTTTGCTAAAAAAGACTTATTATAGTTTAAATATACGTTACTATACGTTAAATCTAACTCAACCCAATTCTGCTTGACTTGTGATTTTTGATGTCTAGTATATCTAGTACCTCAGTGAACTGGATGAAACGGTGATAACTGCAAACAAAGATGCCTGTAACAGTTATGAGACCATCATTTATACCAGTGAATTCAATGATATACCACTTATCCGAAAGGGTATCTGAAATCTCACAAAAACACAAGTGAACACATTTTAAACACACTTGTAATTTGTAATTATAATTGTCTACACTTATTTTTTGTTATAAATAATAATTTAGTAAAATAATTTAGTATAGATTATTGATAATTATCTTTGTATTTAACTACAAAAAGAAACTAAAACGAATGTGATCGAAATAGCGAGTAGAAGATCATGTTTAATACATATAAAGAACCATATACCATATAAAGAAAAAAAAATAATAAAAATAAAAAAAAAAAAAATAAATAAAGAAGCAAAATTTTGGTGACCTGAAAAGTAACGAACCATCAACTAATAATTTTTGTTGCAACACAGTTTATATTATTTAATCTTTTTAATAAAATAGCAGCTAATTTCAATACTTTCGTACATAAAAACTATACTATTATATACTATTTAAATACTATTTAAAAAATATTATATTTTTTTATAATCTATGAAGATAATTAAAAACAATTCCAAAGCAAACAATGTATAGCGTTTAAGTAAAAACATTAATTATCAGCGCGGTATTAAATCTATCTGCAAAGCAAATGGTAACAACATTCTGAAACATTTAAATCTCTAGTACAAGTGATTTGGTTAATGTATGTATATTGTTGTGTATAACAAACAATACTTTGAGGTAATTGTTGCAATGTTGTTTGAAACTCAAATATTTCAGTTTTTAGTAATTTGTTTATTTGTGTTTCAATTAATATTTTGCTATTATGTATATTAAATGTAGGAACATAAACAAATAAGTTTACTTGAATGTAAGGAACTCGTTTTGGCTTCTACTAATAAAGTCAATATTATTAATAATAATAAGTCTTTCTTTCGAGCAACACAGGCACATTTTGATTACAGTTATGTCAAATTACAAATAAAAATTAATCACAATAAAAATAAAATTAATGATGTCACAAATTTAAATTTAAAAATTATTCTAATATACAATTAATCCAATTATAATAAAATAAATATTGTAAGCATTTCGAATGTCTGCTTATCATAGACTTTGACTAAAAATCAATGGTTATATCAGATTTCTATTTTTCTATATATCTAATTTCCATTTCAATTCAATTCAATAGAAAACAAGTTACATACTATACAATTCAAGATATTACAATATAGTTTTGGCATAAGTCATTACCAAATTTTTATTAAAACAATTATTTGATAATCATTATTGAAATGATTACTTATAAGCATATTTTATTCCATTTGTATAAAATATTCTACTCATTTGATAAATAATGGGGTAATATTTATTTGAGATATTTATTCACATCGAAGGATCAAAGTTGTTGAACCAAGTAAGTTCTTGATTGTTGATCGCACAAAGTACTAGATATTCGACTTCGTGTGATAAAGTTTTGGGCACAACTAGTTTGCAAAGTTGTAGGTTTTTGTCACGAGTTCTTTAATGGTAAGAATTGCCGGTATATCGAGATCATTCTGACAATAATAAGATAATATGTAGTATACATTTTTGTAATTTTCAACCTTTAAACTTAACCTTAACCTTAACCTTGAGCTGAAACTTAACCTTTATTTTTAACCTTTAACTTTAAAAATTAAATAGGTGGCATAGAAATATACATACTCAACATAATATATCCTAAAGAATACTGACAGGGAATTCAATAAATAAATTGTTAATAAATACCTTTCAAGACGTTAAACGCTAGCGATAGCGAAAGCGGACCCGAAATATATTCAAACCAATATTACACTTACTGTATTAAGTGGTATAAAAAACTATTTCTCATCACAGAGTTTTGCAGGCTGTAGGGTCCTTTTCCTTGATATAAGAACCTACAAAAGTTCTAGCCACTAAGTTGTATAAACAATAAGAGAGAAACAGATATATTCTATCAGTATTACATTGTCTAATTCAAACAAGAAATGACTAACTTCTTAGATTTACTAATAAAAGATTAAGTTTATTTTGTGTTCTATACTAATCTAAACCCGTTATAAGAACTACAAAACTTAGGTGAAAATTGAATGTTTGTTTGCAACCAAAGTTTTTGTATTAGCATAACCATTTTATGAAACGTAGCAACTACTTAGTTTACTTATACTTAGTTGACGAGGTATTTTGCGACAGTACTTTTGGAATGTTTGGAAGTATAGATACAAACATAACTTTGTCATTGTGGCGTTCCAATTTGTGACGCGTATCGGGAAATGTATACTTGAATAGCATAGTAAGATACTAAATTAATTTTTACTCTATTCTATCATATAACAGATAAGTACTTCAATACTTACTAATTTAAACCATATTAATTTACACAAATGTCGGGGCTATTTGGCAAACTGTTGGACGCATGTCCAATACATACATTTATTTAGAGGTTTTTAAACCTTATTTTGTGAGTTATATTCAAAGAATATTAATACAAATATTAACCTTATAAAAATAACAGTTTAAAACATAGGTACATTACATTTCATTGAATTTCTATTAATATTGTTACATTATTTATTTTAATATACGTACTTACATTAACACCCAGACTAAAAAAGAGAAATAAGAAAAAAAATATAAATTTACTTTCTGTCAACCGTGACATACTACAAAGGTTACAAAAACAAAACATAATGACTATTTTAGAAAACAACTGATATCTAGAAACAATAAGGTCAAACACCGGAAAGGGCAATCCCTTCCGGTCCGACCGTTTTCTTTCATTTCTACAAAGGCATATTTTTTAGGAATTAAACATTTAAGATCAAAAAGCCCCGGATTTCTCAAAAACATAATCGTTAATATATATCTTTTTGTCTGTCTATGCTGTTAGCCCTGTTAGGTATTACAGCGTCACCGGGGGAGCGGGTGGGTCAGGAGACCCGCCCTTACAAGGGGGGGCCAGATGGGCCCCCATGGGGAACGACGTCCCGAGGGCGTCTCAGATTGAGACACGGACCTCGGCTCGGGGCGTCGTTAGTCAGGAGGGAAGCTAAGGAAATTATGACACTAGCGTCCTCCGACGGCAGAACGTCGGAGCAACGGAGCACTTAATAAAATAGTAACAATGATTGCAACAGTAATACTTTTTATTTTTAATTAGTTTTTATCAGTACTTTGCGTGAATATTTTTTCGGAGTTAAAAGTGTACTTAATATCGATCGGGGTAAATATTTGTTACCATACTAAATTTTATACAAGTGTTTTGAGTTTTGGATTCTGTATTATAAACGGATTACGTTTCACATTTTTATTAATTGGGTGTACACATTTTAAACCGAAATTTATATAAAATCCTAACCAATCCTAACCAATGTTTTTAACTTTGCAGTATAGATAAACATTGAAATTCATTCGAAAGAAACCTAATAGATGTCACCACCGTCCCGATAAAGACGATCACATATAGAATGCTTAATTCACCGAGACGGACAGCGATACGGTAACTCAGTTGGTAGAGCGACGGGACGGTTTCCCAGTAGTCGCGGGTTCGAATCCCTGCCCGTATCGGTTTTTTACATTCTATATTTATATAAATTTAAATAAGCTTAACATGGCTATACATGTTTAAAGATATTTTCAAAAATTGATTTCGGTAGTGGCATCTTTTCAATGTTTATCTATTCTGCAAAGTTAGAAACATTGGTTAGGATTTTCGAAAGAAACCTAATAGATGTCACCACCGTCCCGATAAAGACGATCACATATAGAATGCTTAATTCACCGAGACGGACAGCGATACGGTAGCTCAGTTGGTAGAGCGACGGGACGGTTTCCCAGTAGTCGCGGGTTCGAATCCCTGCCCGTATCGGTTTTTTACATTCTATATTTATATAAATTTAAATAAGCTTAACATGGCTATACATGTTTAAAGATATTTTCAAAAATTGATTTCGGTAGTGGCATCTTTTCAATGTTTATCTATACTGCAAAGTTAGAAACATTGGTGAGGATTTTCCAAAGAAACCTAATAGATGTCACCACCGTCCCGATAAAGACGATCACATATAGAATGCTTAATTCACCGAGACGGACAGCGATACGGTAGCTCAGTTGGTAGAGCGACGGGACGGTTTCCCAGTAGTCGCGGGTTCGAATCCCTGCCCGTATCGGTTTTTTACATTCTATATTTATATAAATTTAAATAAGCTTAACATGGCTATACATGTTTAAAGATATTTTCAAAAATTGATTTCGGTAGTGGCATCTTTTCAATGTTTATCTATACTGCAAAGTTAGAAACATTGGTGAGGATTTTCGAAAGAAACTTAATAGATGTCACCACCGTCCCGATAAAGACGATCACATATAGAATGCTTAATTCACCGAGACGGACAGCGATACGGTAGCTCAGTTGGTAGAGCGACGGGACGGTTTCCCAGTAGTCGCGGGTTCGAACCCCTGCCCGTATCGGTTTTTTACATTCTTTATTTATATAAATTTAAATAAGCTTAACATGGCTATACATGTTTAAAGATATTTTCAAAAATTGTCTGTGTAACTCTTCCTGACTAAAACAACTGAAGATGTGTAAGTAAATCTACAATGTATTCCTTTACCAATATATTCAAGAGATGAATGCAAGCAAGCACGGTACACGAATTGAAATTTAGAAAAGACTGTGAATGCACGACGCAAGCAATGAGAATAATTGAATTTATTGCAGGGATTCTGGATATTGTTCAACATGTACTGGATTCTGGATATTATGTTGTTATCCCATAGTAAATACAAATGATGGCATGCATCAATAATTTGTCTGATGTTGTTAAATAAAAACTTTTAATATTTTTTTTTCATTTCAATTGGATGTATACAATATTAAAGTAAGTAGGCCAAGTCCTAAGTAAAAAAGTTATTTATGAAATTTTATAAATTTCGTTTATATTACTTGAACTGAGAAAAAGAAAAAGGTTTAGACGAACAAATTAATTAATTGTTTTGTGATATTATTAATGATATAAAAAATAAGTAACATTATTATGAAATATCTAGCAAGTGCCTTTAGCCCCTAAGAAAGCTGCCAAGAATTTCAACATAGTTTCTTACATTTTTCACATATAAATTTTGCAAGTAATTAACAAAACATTTATCTACCAAAATGCATAGATGAGTCAATGTAAAAAAGTTTTTGAATCCGTTTGTAAGATAATGAAATCACTTAGTTTTGAAATCTGAAATCTGCAGTAATATATTTATTACCTCGGCAATTTTAAAATTCCACTTTTTTAAGAACTCAATAAGTTTTGGAAAAAAAGTCCGTTATTTGGCAGTTTTTGGTATTCCGTACTAATAAATTGTAGAATGAAAATAATAGAATTCACATTAAAGTAAAATAACATTCAGTTATCATGGACTGTTCGTGTATTTTACGAATTGTCGCCTCGTATATACAGACTTAGACAAAAAAGTATAATAAGTTTCTATCCTTTTTTATTTATTTACAATACAATTTAAAACACAAAAGAAAGAATTAATCATATACATTTTTAGTTGTAGATTAGATGAATACGTAGGTACACTAATTACGAATCGTAAACTACCTAGATTAATTTATACTAGAACTTTAAGAAAATTTTATTACTTCTATTTATGATTCAAAACTTGAAAACAATTATTACCCTCTCTATGCCTCAAGATTTGATCTTAAGAAACGATTAAAGGTTTTATTTTGTTCATACCCACAAAGCTCTTTTGAGTTGAATAAAGAGTAAAGAACTAGAGTAATAAATATTAAATTACTGACTGCCCGCACACTTGTCAGCAGGCTTGTCTGCATGCTAACCACATTTCACAATCCTATAATACTTTTAAATAAAAAAACCTAAACTAATAAATATTGAATTACTGACTGCCCGCACACTTGTCAGCAGGCTTGTCTGCATGCTAACCACATTTCACAATCCTAAAATACTTTTTAATAGTAAAAACCTAAACTAATAAATATTGAATTACTGACTGCCCTCAGACTTGTCAGCAGGCTTGTTTGCATGTTAACCACATTTCACAATCCTAAAATACTTTTCAATAGTAAAAACCTAAAGTAATATATATTAAATTACTGACTGCCCTCAGACTTGTCAGCAGGCGTGTCTGCATATTAACCACATTTCACAATCCTATAATACTTTTTAATAGTAAAAACCTAAAGTAATATATATTAAAATACTGACTGCCCGCAGACTTGTCAGCAGGATTGTTTGCATGTTAACCACATTTCACAATCCTATAATACTTTTCAATAGTAAAAACCTAAAGTAATATATATTAAATTACGGACTGCCCGCACACTTGTCAGCAGGCTTGTCTGCATGCTAACCACATTTCACAATTCTATAATACTTTTCAATAGTAAAAACCTAAAGTAATAAATATTAAATTACTGACTGCCCGCACACTTGTCAGCAGGCTTGTCTGCATACTAACCACATTTCACAATTCTATAATACTTTTAAATAGTAAAAACCTAAAGTAATAAATATTAAATTACTGACTGCCCTCAGACTTGTCAGCAGGCTTGTCTGCATATTAACCACATTTCACAATCCTATAATACTTTTAAATAGTAAAAACCTAAAGTAATAAATATTAAATTACTGACTGCCCTCAGACTTGTCAGCAGGCTTGTCTGCATGCTAACCACATTTCACAATCCTATAATACTTTTCAATAGTAAAAACCTAAAGTAATATATATTAAATTACGGACTGCCCGCACACTTGTCAGCAGGCTTGTCTGCATGCTAACCACATTTCACAATCCTATAATACTTTTCAATAGTAAAAACCTAAAGTAATAAATATTAAATTACTGACTGCCCGCACACTTGTCAGCAGGCTTGTCTGCATACTATCCACATTTCACAATTCTATAATACTTTTAAATAGTAAAAACCTAAAGTAATAAATATTAAATTACTGACTGCCCTCAGACTTGTCAGCAGGCGTGTCTGCATATTAACCACATTTCACAATTCTATAATACTTTTCAATAGTAAAAACCTAAAGTTATAAATATTAAATTACTGACTGCCCGCACACTTGTCAGCAGGCTTGTCTGCATACTAACCACATTTCACAATTCTATAATACTTTTAAATAGTAAAAACCTAAAGTAATAAATATTAAATTACTGACTGCCCTCAGACTTGTCAGCAGGCTTGTCTGCATATTAACCACATTTCACAATCCTATAATACTTTTAAATAGTAAAAACCTAAAGTAATAAATATTAAATTACTGACTGCCCTCAGACTTGTCAGCAGGCTTGTCTGCATGCTAACCACATTTCACAATCCTATAATACTTTTCAATAGTAAAAACCTAAAGTAATATATATTAAATTACGGACTGCCCGCACACTTGTCAGCAGGCTTGTCTGCATGCTAACCACATTTCACAATCCTATAATACTTTTCAATAGTAAAAACCTAAAGTAATAAATATTAAATTACTGACTGCCCGCACATTTGTCAGCAGGCTTGTCTGCATACTATCCACATTTCACAATTCTATAATACTTTTAAATAGTAAAAACCTAAAGTAATAAATATTAAATTACTGACTGCCCTCAGACTTGTCAGCAGGCGTGTCTGCATATTAACCACATTTCACAATCCTATAATACTTTTTAATAGTAAAAACCTAAAGTAATATATATTAAATTACTGACTGCCCGCAGACTTGTCAGCAGGATTGTTTGCATGTTAACCACATTTCACAATCCTATAATACTTTTCAATAGTAAAAACCTAAAGTAATATATATTAAATTACGGACTGCCCGCACACTTGTCAGCAGGCTTGTCTGCATGCTAACCACATTTCACAATTCTATAATACTTTTCAATAGTAAAAACCTTTTTTTTTTTTTTTTTTTTTTTTTTTTTTTTTTTTATCGTTGGAAAAATGCGTTACGCATCATCCCTGCGGCCAGGAAGGTGATGACCGAGGGGGTATGTGGGACTACCCGGCAGCATAGAAGACGCTGCCATTTTTAAGGCTACCCACTAAAAAACCAACGGTTGACCTCATCGCCTTAGTGGGGCGTCACGGGATCGCTTTCGCACTCACCGTGACGCCCCGGCGGAACCCCCTGCGAGGGGCCCCGATCAACTTAGGGACACCCTCACCTCGTAGGCCTATAACGGTCGGGAGAGGTCACCCCCCTCTCCCGTCCAGGCACTACAGCTGGGGAAGGAGGCTGCGGGCGTAATCCCGCCTCCTTCGACCAAGCCTACCCCTGCGAAGCGGTTCAGAGGAGGCTGCCTCTCTGTCCCGCTCCGCGGCCTCCTTCGCGGCAATGACTTGCTCGCAGAAGGAGGCCATAGCGACCCAGGACCTCGCGTTGTCGAGCATCGCGGAAACAACGCTCGACAACGATAGGTCGCTGCCAACCACGGCCGTCAGCTCAGTACGCTGACGGTCCCAGGCTGCGCACTCCGCCAAGGTGTGACGAGCCCGTGGACACGGCTCACGTGGACACGGACACGGAGCAGTGGTGGCAGGAGGGGGCCGCCTCTCTGCGTGCGATCTTGTGCAGGTACTCACCGAAGCACCCATGCCCCGTGAGCACCTGCACAAGACGGAACGTTAGAGTCCCGTGCCGCCGGCCGATCCAACGATCGAGATGGGGGGAAATAGCCCCCACCGTCGCAAGACCGGCCGACGGGGACTCTAAGTCCCTACTCCACTGTCGGATCAGGGCTCGGTGAGCTAGAGCCCTGATCCGATCCGCCTCGAGCCTAACCCGCCCGACCCGGGCTTCTACCCGGTGCCAATACACTCCGGCGAGGACCCGCGCCTGTAGCTCCCAGGGCGGATCGCTCGCCAGGAGTGTGGCCGCAGTGTATGACACCGTACGGTACCCCCTGATCACCCTCACCGCTAGGACCCTTTGCGTGCGACGCAAAAGGGCCCTGGAATCCGCGGTGAGGGCTCAATAGTAAAAACCTAAAGTAATAAATATTAAATTACTGACTGCCCGCACACTTGTCAGCAGGCTTGTCTGCATACTAACCACATTTCACAATTCTATAATACTTTTAAATAGTAAAAACCTAAAGTAATAAATATTAAATTACTGACTGCCCTCAGACTTGTCAGCAGGCTTGTCTGCATATTAACCACATTTCACAATCCTATAATACTTTTAAATAGTAAAAACCTAAAGTAATAAATATTAAATTACTGACTGCCCTCAGACTTGTCAGCAGGCTTGTCTGCATGCTAACCACATTTCACAATCCTATAATACTTTTCAATAGTAAAAACCTAAAGTAATATATATTAAATTACGGACTGCCCGCACACTTGTCAGCAGGCTTGTCTGCATGCTAACCACATTTCACAATCCTATAATACTTTTCAATAGTAAAAACCTAAAGTAATATATATTAAATTACGGACTGCCCGCACACTTGTCAGCAGGCTTGTCTGCATACTAACCACATTTCACAATCCTATAATACTTTTAAATAGTAAAAACCTAAAGTAATAAATATTAAATTACTGACTGCCCTCAGACTTGTCAGCAGGCTTGTCTGCATATTCACCACATTTCACAGTCCTGTAATACATTTTAATACAGTCTTTAAGTAGATATGATTGGTCTACTATAAAAATAATAATTTTCCATTTATCGAGAATCGCAAATTATATCTTGTTTCACAAATACATAAACCACGTGGCTCTCGAAATCAAGTAATAGTTACGAATGTATTCGTAACATTATTAGTACTAAAGGTACAATTAAGAAGTCCATTTATATACATTTTAAGTATTCTTGTTTCTTTACAACATGAATTACCCAACTTCTGTATTTAATATCGTATATAAATAATAACTTTGAATTATAAGCGAATTATTTGTCTCACCTCATCATTTAACAATTATGAGAGTAACAGACCTCTTCGATCCTGACTTCGTGGTTTCCACCAGCTGAGCCTAAATTAATGGCTCACTCTTGGGTAAGAGCCAACTAGGGAATCCAAAGATTTATTGAATGCAGATAAGATAAAAAAAAAATAGGTTTATTTTTAATTTAAACACGATTCATAAATATTAAATTATACTTGTACTCTATAATATTTAAATATTGAAATTTTATTCGAATTCGAAGAGACAGGGATTCGAACCCGCGATCACTGGGTCGCGATCCCATATCGGTTTAATTCTATATTTATTTCAAATTTCAATAAGCTCAATATGTTTTTTTTAAATATATAATTGCTGATAATTAATAACGACACATAAAAAGGGCATTTTTATTTGGTAAGGGTATACTAGAAGACGGTTCTTATGTGTCGTTTCGTGGCGTGTCGGCGAACAAGAATATTCTAAAATATACGTAGATATAAAAAACGTACGTAGATAAGTTGCAGATGCCATCTATGAGTATCAGAGAGGGATAAAGAAGCAATTAGTGAGTGGGCTGGAATAAGTGTGTGGGCAGGCTTAAGTTTTTATATCATTAAATATCGTCTCTGACTTGATTAATGAGATTGAGAGGATGTTCTTTTTCACTTTTCGAGGAGCATCGACTATAATCATTCGTTTATTTGTGACACAAACTACTTTTTGTGTTTGAGAATATCTGTTTCCTAACAATTGTTTAAAAATTATTTGTTTGAAAATATATATATATATATAGTTTTTCAAAATCTATATTTTGTTAGATAAACGAATACCTATAATACACATAATTCTAAACAGATATTGATGCCAGGTGGCAATTATCTCTTCCTCTTGGCCCTATTTAGTACAGTTTGAATAATCGTCATAAATCCTCGGTGATAATCTGGTGTGGTGGTTAGTAACCCAGACTGCTAAACCAAAGGTTGTAGATTCGATTTCTTCCCCGGACTTTCTATCATTTGTGTAATCCATAGATTGCTGTTCGGAGTGTGGGTGTACTTTATTACCGTTATTTATGTGAATAATATTAATATATGTTCGCGAAGCACCCCGCGATATAGGAAAAAAAAGGTAGACAATCTTTCAAACAAAAATTTCTATTCCTAAAGAGGCTTTATTTAAATGTTGCCAAAAGGCAACAGACCACATGACTTGGTTTTACTAAAAAAAACGAAAATGAAAAAAAAACTGTTTAAGCGGTCAGTGGTTGGTTTGATAATTAGCGAAAGTTCCTAAATTCACGTTCTGACTTATTTGTTAACTCAGTTTTTCATCACATATGTTCCAGAAATATAAATGATGTTAGTGCAATAATATCTTTAAATAAGGTTGATTGTTTAAAAAACACCTACTGAATTTCGATAAATACTTAAAATATTTTTACTACACATACGTTAACAGTTAAATAGATAGACAGACAAACAGATATAATTATATACAAAGGTGAAGTTGTTTATGATTTTACTTCTATTTTGCCAGAAAAACAAACATTTTAAGAATCTGCACTAAGTACAATGTATGTATGATTAAGATATGAAGGGACTTAAAATAAAATAGACCGTTCTTGCTACTAAAGTTTATAACGACCTATTAGGTTAAATATGTGATTAGCAATAAAGTATATTGTTATTGTTATAATCTGTTCAGACTATAAGTGTTATAAAAGTATATCCGATACCTCGATAATACGATCCATTTACGAGCACCTAAGCCAATGATGTGCGATGTTCTGGTTTGTCTCAAATATTGGTTTTGGTAGTAAATTTCGATTACAATGTACACAATGATAAATAATAGATAACATGGGACAATTTATTTTAAATGACTATTCCGTTTTAACCCTTATTCACATAAAAATACAAACTATAATACCAACCCTTTTGGCACAGGTTCTATGGGGCTCGGATTCGATTCCCGACAGGGACAGGCATGTATGTGATTCGCATAGATGCATAGATGTCTGTGTTTTTTAACATAACATAAGCAAAAAATAATAATTTAGAAGTTAGATCAAATTGTGTAATTTGTCCTGTGTTAATAAAATTATTTATTAATGTATAGAAAAACTAGCCAAACAGGTAAATATCTCTTGGGCCTAAAGGTTGACTAACAAACAAACCTCTCGAACCACCCCGTAGAGCCTTCAAAATATCCATCACACTTTTTAATGATGTCGTTATTTGTATTATGTACGTTCTAATTATAGGTTTATAAGAATAGGTAAAAGATACGTCAAAAATAGTCAAAAATGGTTACACTGAATTTAATATATATTTTTTTTTAATTTAAATGTTTTCTGTATGACAGTAACAGATTCTTAAGCCCACTTGACAGTGACATACAATAAAGCAACATTCTGTGTAGTGGTTTTCACAATCCATCCCCTCAAGAAAACATCTGTATCTAGAACTAATAATAATAATGGGTGAGTAAGATACAAGGTTTTCAATTATGTTATGTTAAACTGTTTATACTTTGCTTGTTTCTGGAAATTAGATGATTAATTGTGGAAAATTTGGTTAAGCAATATTATTGGAGAAATATATTAAAGAAGGAAACTTACTTGGGATTAAATGTCTGTTTATACTTTGCTTGTTTCTGGAAATTAGATGATTAATTGTTAAAAATTTGGTTAAGCAATATTATTGGAGAAATATATTAAAGAAGGTAACTTACTTGGGATTAAATGTCTGATAAATGACCGTAATCGTTGTAGGTCATCATCATAACCTGTAATGACAACTTATGTATCCATATTTACTGATCTGATGATTCTGATCTGGTCCGTGAAAGAAAACACCAAGAAAAGACCCAAATATCTTATAATAACTTGAACAAATCGCCCTTAGAATAAGTTAGGTCCATGCTCAATTATGAGATGAAACCGAAGACTAAATAAAAGAAAACTACTCCTGTATTAAGATTGCTTAAATATAAATTATTTCAGAAGTGTTACTCTACCTTGATTACCAAAAATAGCATAAGAACACTAGGTTACTAAAAGGACTAGGGCTAGCACTAGCAATAAATAAGCGGCGCTTCCAAACGACTTGTTGCTCATCTGCTTGCTTGTGTTACTCAATAACAAAGAATAATAATAACACTGCCTTATATTTTACTTACAAACTGTCAAACAAAAAAAAAGGAATTATGAGAAGAATAGATAGATAGATATATATATAAATGAAGTCCAGAATTTTGGTGAGATATTGCACTGTACTGTAATATAAGGAACAGCATCTTTATATAAGAAGTTATATTAAGATGCTGTTATATAAAGTTATAAAAAAATAATCCTTTTTTATGAATTTCTACTCCAACTATTAAATTTCAGGAATAATATAAAATTATAAAGAGTAAAGATTCGTTTGTTTGTTTGAATCCCCGATACTATTGACCCGATCTAAACTGAAATATAAGAGGATCAGCTTATCTTTTTGAAGAGATCTCTTCCAGCTACTCATGTGTGTCATAGAGAATGTTTTAGACCTCAGAGATAGATACATAGACATTTTTATAATTATTTTCTGGAAGATAAGAATAATATTAAATATAATATTATAACATAATATAATATATTTATATCTACATAAATACAAAAATAAAATAAATATGACGTATATTTGTGACAGACATGTATATGAACCTTTCACCCGCACCAATGAAACCTCAATATCATAGATACGATGGTTTCTATTTCGACCAAACATAGCTATGAACCATCTTGACGAACCAGGCTTTTGATTAAAAAAAACCGCAATCGAATCATTCCGCGCCTTTAGCTGTTACATTGCCATAGACAGACACACAGATACACAGCTCGACAGGTCAAACTTATAACATAGTCAAACATATAACCCCTCTTTTTGAGTCGGCGTTAAAAATTTATATCAAGATGTCTAAATTATAAAAGCTGATAAGAACCAGTTAAGAACAGAATATTATTCTCCTAGATTTAAATTGAATAAATATCCCAAAACTTAAGCCATTTTATATAAATAGCCGCTTTTCAGCAGTAAGCTATTTTAGAAAAAAAAATCTAACCTAAAGTCTAAATATTTTTAAAGTGTCTTACTTTACCCATGAAGAAACTCCCACAGAAACTTACACACCCTAATGTAGTTATATTAGTAGGGCCTTAGATATATAATTATAAAAAATTACAACTTACCGAGGTTCTACGTCCAAAAATAAGGGTCTTAAAAGAAATACAGTGACACAAACCACTAAAGGTATCATATTACATATCTTATAACATTGATAACATCACAGATAATTATTACGGCATTGTCATTACAATTAACATTTTCAACAATTAAACACGGCACATACGCGGCGTACGTTTTAAAACTAACAATTTGTATTGCAAATAAATTGTATTTACTGAGGCGCATTTGCTGTAACACAGTTTCATCTAAATCTGTTAAGAAATAAAAAAAAATATGTTAATTTATGTCAATCACGTACCTAATAGGAACCATGCTAATCTTATTCTACACAAGTAATAAATCTGTAAAGGAGTAGTCTTTCTAAATTGAAAATGTTAAAAATAATAAGCCAACATGTGAAGTGATAACTAACAGAATCCATTTTCAACATTTTTTGTCTGTTTGTCTTATAATTGTGCACGCAACATGAAAAATAATTAAGCTAATATAAACTGTTATACATAGAAATTGAGCGTCACTCTGAGTAACATTTAGTTTTTAACTTTTATTACACACTTTTCACTCCATCAAAAGATGTACGTATTTAAAATGCTTTAGAAATCTATCTGAATACATATAATAAAAATGTATCTAATCGCTGTCTGTACATGTAAAATATTTTCAAAAATTCATAATTTAGAGGGACTTTTTTTTCACGTAATTCTGTTCACTGAAAATTCATTACTTTTAATAACTGCATTCATACGTTAAAATACATGATGCCAGAGCAGTACTTATAAATATGAACATTGAGGAGTGTAATTTTGTTGTTATATAATATCATAATTTTACACCTCATTAGGTAACAAGAATAACCTAATTTAATCGAGTGTTTATGAGAAATGATACTTTTTTTATTATTCTTTTATAACTAAAAATATAAAGCATTGAACTGTAATTGTTACATATAACGGCGGATCAAAATTTATCGACTAACGACCGGACTAAAAATATAAAAGTTTTGCCATATAGTCTACAATCTACATTATTCTTCAATGGAAGGGTCACTGCAAAGTAGAAGTTATTTTTATGATCCTATGAAACGCGTGGGATAATTGTGTTGCGGTGTTAGCGGTAAACCTACAAGAACACTTACTAACGAAGCTAATTTCATAACTTGAAAAATATACAGACAGTCACATAATTCGACACACATTCACATTCGACACACATAATTCGACATGTGTATTAATAACCTGAGTTATTTCGACGATATGGTGTTGCTGGGTCCTAAGGCGGGTTCAATCAGAGAATTGCATAAAACATGAGAAATGAGAATGAGAATTACGCTGCTAGACACGGTCTCCTATAAAACACCTCTAAAACTGAATACCTGATCTTTAAGACCCGTCGTAAACAAGTGCTTTATGATCCCATTTTAGAACCCAAACGGACATTGCTTAGACGAATTACACATTATGAATATCGTGTTACACATTATTGAGTGTAAGTGAGGGTTACATACTATAAAAAATAATGTGGTGACCGTGTTAAAGTGTAATATGAAGTGTAATATAAGGTTTGTCCGATGTATTGAGAATACCAAAATAAAGTTGTATAAAGCATACCTACTGTCAAACATGCTATATGTTGGCTTTGTGGGTCAACTATAATTGAAGAGCTATGGACACAGTGAGGATTCAGTACAATAACAGATTCAGAATGCTGTTGGGCTTGCCGTATTTTTGTTCAGCTTCAGGCATGTTGGCGTCAGAAAGAATACACTACTTTTATGCCATAATGAAGAAAAAAACTTCTTTCCTGCTGCAAAAAAGTGCGGTTAAGTTCTAACAGGGTCCTGAGAATGTTTGCATTAAAAACGGATTACTATTTGTTACACCACTTTAGCATAATGTTAGTGATTATACTAACGTTACATATTAGTGTCAATGCTTATCGAAATGTATACAACATTTAAATTATTATGATAGGATTAAATGTATAGAAGGATAATTTATTAATTTAATTAGGAATATTGGAATGGAATGGCGTTTGGATGCGGTTTTTTTTAATCGAAAGCTTGGTTCGTCGAGCTGGTTCTTAGCTATGTTTGGTCGAAATAGAAGCAGTCGTTTCCAAGGTTTGGAGCTTTTATTGGTACTGGTGAAAGGTTTTTATAGAATATTTATAGTAAAACCTAAACAAGTGAAATTAGTGCGTTCGTAGGTTCATTAAACATAGAAAAAATAAATAAAAGTAGAACAAAAATAAAAGAAATATGATACAAAAATACGTCTAAAAAGGATAAAAATAATATTATTATGTACTTATTGAAGTCATTGCGTGGGGAACGCTAAATGAAAGAAGAATTCAAAATGCAAGTAATTTTCCTTAGTTAAACCTTAAATTAGTCTTATGTGTTGCTCTAAATTAAGATTAATATTATTTTAGACTCGTTAAAAAATAAGCAGTCATTTTGGATTCGAAAACATTTTAAATGATTGACATTTTTGTATCACTTACTATACTTAATCAGTTTATGAAGACATTGATGTTAAAAACAATACAAAAGCAGACAATTAAACACTTTTAAGTAAAAACATTTATTTTGAGCGTGTTATATTATTGTAGTATTGATACATATAAGATTGTTATTATAAATTAATTTGTTAGGTATGTAGGTAATATAAATATGTAATTATTTATTTAACTACATAATAATGTTGACAAAAAATATTGTTGTTACAATAAGATTTACGAATTTAGAATTATTTAGAACTATATATCATTGTTATTACTGGTATATTATAAAAGTAGTAAAAGATATTGATTTGACGAACTATCGGAAGTAGCCTTAAGATATTAAATATGTTGTATTTACATATCTTATTAGGTAAGCCATAAATGTGTGAAAGATATAAGATTGTCATAAATATTCTAGGCATTTAAAATGGTTATGTACTATTATATTGTTATTATGAGATAATTAATAATGTTTAAAGTTGTGAATATGACCAATCTCCAGAAGCTGCTGTTGGCGCTTCTGTCGATGTTACTATGTTATAAATATGGCTGTAAGCCTCTATTAAAGGTAATCTGTATTCGACAACTGGCAAGATAAGTGATTCTTATACTTACATTGTTGATAATATATGTAATAACTATTGTGGGTATTCCACCGTATTGAGTTATTGGTAAATGTGTCTAAATAATTACACTGTAATAGCTATATTACTGTATTTATATTTATTATATTCATATACCGGGAGTCATTTTGTTATATTAAATGATATATTTGTTTAGTTCTTTCTTTTCTTTAAAACTTATTCAGATAATGCATTGAAATGTATTATTATATTTATAGTGCGAAGAAGCTTCATTAAATACTTTATACTATATTATTTAAGTGGTTTTTAATTGTAGAATCTTATATTATCTAACAAGCGCGGTGTTAAATCTATCAGTTAAGAAAAACAACTAAGTTCTGAAACATTGAAATATCTGGATACAAATAATTTGGTTAGTGTACGTATAATAAATAAACAAAACTTTTACGATAATTGTTGTTTGAAACTCAAATGTATTCAGGTTGTAATTACTTGTTTGTTTTGTTTTGAATTTAGTATATTATTATTATATTAAATGTAGGAACATACAAAAATAAAAATTTCCGTTTTAATGTTAGGGAAGTTTAACCGAGTTACGGTTTGTATCATCGCCGTAAGTCCTTTATCTTCTACTAATAAAGTAAATGTAATGAGAATAGTAAAATCTGTAATATTAACATGAAACGGTTGCTTAAAATTTATTTAAGTTAAATATAAATAAAAAGTTTACTGGAAATTACTTTTTGAAATCATCCATGTCTAGGTTGTTGTTTAATAATTATGCACACTTGAGTTGTACAGGACTATTTTTTTATTTTTCCGCCTCGGTGAATTAAGCATTCTATATATGATCGTCGTTATTAATTTACCGAGGCGGACAGCGATACGGTAGCTCAGTTGGTAGAGCGACGAGACGGTTTCTCAGTAGTCGCGGGTTCCAATCCCTGCCCGTATCGATTTATTTTTCATTCTATATTTATATAAATTTAAATAAGCTTAACATGGCTATACATGTTTATAAATATTTTCATACATACGCAGGTGGGTCAAAAAGTTCGCGGAATGGAGGGTAAAAGTAAGAAATAAAACACAAAAATATTTTTCCTTCTCAATGTATTCCCCCTTAACTCTAATTCATTTATTAGACCTATCAATTAATTTATTAATACCATCGAAAAAAAATGATTTCTCTTTGTCGTCAAAATAGGCCGAAATAGCGCTCGTCACTTCTTCATCACTGGAAAATTTCTTCCCTCGAAGCTCTTTTTTCATTTTTGGGAACAAATAAAAATCACTAGGGGCTAGATCTGGGCTATAGGGAGGATGTTCTAAGATTTCAAAGCCCATTCTTTGAACATAAGCCATCGCAACTTGCGCCTTGTGCACAGGTGCATTGTCGTGCGAAAGGAGCACACCTTGGGTCAATTTTCCCCGTCTTATCTCCCTCACAGCAACTCGCAGATGTTCTAATAATGTAGCGTAGTACTTCTCAGTTATAGAAAAACCCTTTTCTTTATAATCAATAAGGAGGATTCCTTCTGAATCCCAAAAAACAGAAGCCATGAGTTTTCCAGCCGACGGAGATACTTTAAATTTCTTCGGGGGTGGTGTGCCCTTTTTGTGCCACTGCATGGAGTCTTGTTTAGACTCAGGCTCATAATGATGAACCCAAGTTTCATCGCCAGTCACAATTCGGTTCAAAACTTCATCCTTTTGATCACCACAGAGCGCCAAAAACTCGCGACAACACTCAACTCGCCGCTGCTTTTCTCCATGTTGCAAAAATTCTTCCGGATTGACTTGTTGATTGACGTATAGCTCAGTGAATTATTACCTAATTGTTTTAAATCTTAGTATTTATACTCTTAATGAGTGTCACAACTAGTGCAGGTAGTAAAAAGTTGCCTTTTCCCCCTTCATACCCCTCATACCGCGAACTTTTTGACCCACCCTCGATAAAGGATAACATTATGCTCTCATTTATATAGATTATCAAAATCTGTTTGCATCAGATAATTAATTTATTCTATGTTATGGTATGCGGTGATTAAGCATGTGTCGTCAGCGAATTGATACACAGAACTATGACGCTTTAGGTTGCTCATATCATTGACATACATTAAGTATTCCGTAGGCTATTGGGCCCGTATCCTTAGGCTATTCCTTGGGTAGTTTGAATTTGTTCAAAATATTCATCGGCTATGCATGCCTCGTTATACTAATTATCATGATAATTTTTAAATAACTCTAATGTGAGGGCCTGTATACCATTTTGCTGCGTTTTTTATGAATTGTGTCATATTTTAAAGTTTCAGATCCTTTACTGAAGTCAAAAAATAAAACAATCCTACTATCCTACAAACAAAATTCCTAACCAATCTTTCTAACTTTGCAGTATAGCTAAACATTGAAAATTATGAACATTGAAAATATTTATCTATACTGCAAAGTTAGAAAGATTGGGAATTATAGATGACACCACCATCCCGATTAACGGAGAAGAGTAAATTAAGCATTCTATACATGACATATAACTCAATTGGTAGAGCCATGCGACGATTTTCCTAGAAGTCGCGGGTTCTTCCATTTATTTTCCTTTCTATATTTAGTACAACCTACGCAGATGGTAGCTTTCTTCTATCAGTATTTACGTCTGGCATACAACTACTTACAACTGTAATAACAGTTTATTTTCTTGCATTAATATTTTTATTGTTAAGAATTTCAATACTCGGTTTATGTCAAAATAGGAAGTTTTTATAGCATTTTCTAACGCAGACACCATTCATTGATATTCAAATTCTACCATTCAATTTCCCCAGTTTTTGTACATTCTTTAAACTTTAAAATTTAAAATATAGGCATTTATTTATATTCCTATATATATAAAAATTTCCCCATTATCACACAATTCCTAGTTTTGACTCCTAACCGTATTGATTTATTTATTTTGTATAATAAAAGAAACAAAAAGCATTTAATTTAAGTTAAATAAATGAAGTAAGAAAAATCTAAGAAATGGAAAGCCGGCTGAACTGAAAGTACATCAGTCTTTAAACATATAATGTAAAGGTAAAATTAGATTATTCTTAATAAATGATTTATTAGTCATGATTAGGAACACAAAAACACAAAAACCGTGTTCATAGTTCATAATATTTTTTCGTTTTTTCATTGATTTTAAAATAAATAACAAACAAGCAGTATATATACTGTGTGGGAAGTGTTCAGCAATCGACCATAGATATTTACAAAAGAAGAGGAATTGTAAACGCATTAGTACAATAAGAATAGTGGAAAGGGAGGGGATTTGTTTTTCGGCTCAAACTCAAAATACGGATATAATGGCAATTTCATGGGAAACTTTATTAGAAGGTAGTTCTATCTAGATCGAGCCGAGGCAAAAACAAATGGGTAATATTGTTCTAGGCTTTATCATTTATAAAATGTAGAGTATTTCTAATCATTAATTGTGTTTGTTGCTATAAAACATAGATAATGTTCCCTCGATGTATATATAAGTAAGTTAAATGAATTAATAAATTTCGAAAATGAATTTTTGTATAGAGAAAATATTTGCAGAAATTTATTGTCGTCACGTCCCTTGGAATCTTGACTCATTTAATTCAAGTCACGGCCTCTGATGGCTTTCATTTGAAGATAACATGTTATAATATATTTTGATTATTGCCTTTAGCCCTGATATTGTAAAGGAAAAAAAATACATATATTAATAAAAATCTTTACAGGACGCAATTAAATAAGATGTCATTTTTACAGGGTCGTTTTAAATCTTTATTTTTATTCAAATTCAAATTCAAATTCAAATTCAAAATATCTTTATTCAAGTAGGCATTTACACGCACTTTTGAATCGTCAATTACATTAAATTGGTCAGTATAGTCAGTCTGTGAGTAAGCTACCACCAGCTCGGAATGCTGTTCTGCTGAGAAGAGCTGGCCAGAAACTCAACAGTTGCTCTTTTTAAATAAAATTTAACAATGTTTGACTTATAAATTATAACATCAACCCTGCAAATGAGTCAATTTTATTTATTTTATAAACTTAAATGCAATTTTGGAACAACTAGAACCGTCGCAATCAATCGGAAAAGAAGCCCAATGATTTCAGGCAACGAAAATTAAATAATAATAACAGTAAATATATATAAATCTTCGGCCTGCCACACAACCAGTCACCGCAAGCAGCACCCGTTCACGAGCATAACACAAGAGCCAGCCATCACCCCCTTCGCACATATTTGAGGGAGGGAGGCAACCCGACTCCCGATGCTACCGCAAGTAGTGACTTCTAAGGAATCGGTGTGATGCAGAAGGTCGATAAAACAAAATTAATTTACAACAAAAAACAAATTGCGGAGATTACTAGCTATTCGCAATACAGATTTATGACCCAAGATATATGATACAATGACCCAAGTTCCACACATTTCGATCAACCAAAAACTCTTGAATGTTATAGTAAGATTTATTTAATAATATACCTTTAATTTTAGATTTGAAATCAAGAAAAGGAAGATCTAAGATATCTTGTGGAACCTTATTATATATGCGTATACTCAAGCCCATGAAGGATTTCTTAACTTTTTGAAGTCTAAATTTAGGCGTTACAAGCCTATTTTTATTTCTTGTATTGATAGTATGTCTGTCGCTGTTTTTTTTATAGTCATTTAAATTTTGGCGTATATATAGTAAGTTATTAAAAATGTATTGAGAAGCGACCGTAAGAATACCGATTTCTTTAAAAACTTCTCTTAGGGAGTCTCTAGCTTTTAAGTTACAAATAGCCCGTATAGCTCGTTTTTGTAAAATGAATATAGAATTAATTTCGGCAGCGCTGCCCCATAGTAAGATACCGTAAGACAATATACTGTGAAAATAACTAAAATAAACGAGTCGAGCCGTATTAGCGTCTGTTAATTGTCTTACTTTTTTAATTGCAAAGACGGCTGAGCTAAGTTTGCTTGCGAGTGTCGAGAGATGGGGGTTCCACTGGAGCTTTTTATCTAAAGTTATACCTAAGAAAGTTGTCGAGTCAGTCAGTTCGTTATTCGTTTATTTTTCATTCTATATTTATGTAAATTTAACTAAGCTTGACATGGCCAAAGATATTTTAAAGATTAGTATTTGTTTAAAATAAATATTCGCCTATATAAGAATGTCTCCGTCACAACAAATAAGAACTACTTGTCTTACAAAGTATCGACTACGGACCAGCCTAAAAATATAATGGTTGTGATATAGGATCTACTTTATTCTACAACGAAAAGGTCACTGCAAAGTAGTAAGTATTTTTACGATCGTACGTAGCGCGTGAGAAATTTATGTTGTGTTGTAAATGGTAAAAGGAGTCCATATACTTTTACATAAAATATATTAAAAATAAAAATTAAAAAACATTTTAAATTAGTATTTTATTATAGCGAAAAGAACTACTGAAAATTAGTTTTTATAGTTTATATTTTTCTCCTTAACTGTGATTGAAAATTAAAAACATGTAGAAACATTACTTTTACGTTTCATGTTTATATACATATAAATATAGATATTTTTTGGGTAGCTTATTACTGAATTTGTAAATGAAATTGTTTTCTTTTTTGACTTAAGAGAGGGCTACTTACAACTTAGGAAGTGCTTATCCCCGGGGAAGCAATTCAAATGTAACAAGAAACTCAAAACCCTTATCTACACGATGCTGACTTTAATATATTTCACATAGTAACAGTATTTTTGTCGTCTGATGTAACCATCACACCAATTTTTTTTTTTTTTTACTTTTAAACAGTAACAATGTTGTTAAGTTGTGTTGAGGTTTAACTTTTAAGGTTGGGATGCTTTAATTTGATGGATTAACTTTTATTCACATCCTATTTTGTTAAATAAATTGCATATATCTTGTCTTGCAAATGTCTTGTAGATAAAAACTACTATGATATACAATCAGTTTGCAGAAGTTAATTTAAATTATTCTATTACACTTATTATAATTTTTTTGCTTAAAAAGACTTATTACAGTTTAAATAAACGATACTATACGTTAAATCTAACACAACCCAATTCTGTTTGACGTGTGCTTTTTGATGTCTAGTATTTCTAGTACCTCAGTGAACTGGATGAAACGGTGATAACTGCAAACAATGATGCATGTAACAGTTAAGAGACCACCAGCTATACCAGTGGATTCAATCATACACCACTTATCCGATAGGGTATCTGAAATCTCACAAAAACACAAGTGAACACATTTTAAACACACTTGTAATTTGTAATTATAATTTTCTACACTTTTTTTTTTGTTATAAATAATAATTTAGTCAAATAATTTAGTATAGATTATTGATAATCATCTTTATATTTAACCACAAAAAGAAACTAAAAGTAATGTGGTCGAAATAGCGAGTAGAAGTTAATGTTTAATACATATTACCATATAAAGAAGCAAATTTGGTGACCTGAAAAGTTACGAAGCATCAAATAATAATTTTAGATGCAACACAGTTATATTATTTGATCTTATTAGTATAATAGCAGTTAATTTCAATACTCTCGTTCATATAAACAGTAAACTAATGCAATATACGATACTATTTAAAAATTTATTTTATTTTTTTAAAATTTATGAAGATAATTAAAAACAATTCCAAAGCAAACAATGTATTACGTTTAAGTAAAAACATTAATTATCAGCGCGGTATTAAATCTATCTGCAAAGCAAATGGTAACAACATTCTGAAACATTTAAATCTCTAGCACAAGTAATTTGGTTAATGTATGTATATTGTTGTATAACAAACAATACTTTGCGGTAATTGTTGCGATGTTGTTTGAAACTCACATATTTCAGGTTTTAGTAATTTGTTTATTTGTGTTTCAATTAATATTTTGCTATTATGTATATTAAATGTAGGAAAATAAACAAATAAATTTATATAAATATAGAATGTAAAAAACCGATACGGGCAGGGATTACTGGGAAACTGTCCCGTCGCTCTACCAACTGAGCTACCGTATCGCTGTCCGTCTCGGTGAATTAAGCATTCTATATGTGATCGTCTTTATCGGGACGGTGGTGACATCTATTAGGTTTCTTTTGAAAATCCTAACCAATGCTTCTAACTTTGCAGTATAGATAAACATTGAAAAGATGCTACTATCGAAATCAATTTTTGAAAATATCTTTAAACATATATAGCCATGTTAAGCTTATTTAAATTTATATAAATATAGAATGTAAAAAACCGATACGGGCAGGGATTCGAACCCGCGACTACTGGGAAACCGTCCCGTCGCTCTACCAACTGAGCTACCGTATCGCTGTCCGTCTCGGTGAATTAAGCATTCTATATGTGATCGTCTTTATCGGGACGGTGGTGACATCTATTAGGTTTCTTTCGAAAATCCTAACCAATGCTTCTAACTTTTCTTGAATGTAAGGAACTCGTTTTGGCTTTTACTAATAAAGTCAATATTATTAAAATGCTTATCAGACACTTTGACTAAAAATCAGTGGTTATATCAGATTTATATTTTTCTATATATCTAGTTTCCAATTTGATTTTGGTTTATTACCAACAAATAGAAAACCACTTACATACTAAGCAATTCAAGAAATTACAATATAGTTTTGGAATAAATCATTAAAGCCAGATTTCTATTAAAATAATTATTTAAATTTTTACTTATAAGCATATTTTGATCCATTTGTGTAAAATATTCTGCTCATTTGATAAAGAATGGGGTAATATTTATTTGAGATATTTATTCACATCGAAGGATCAATGTTGTTGAACCAAGTAAGTTCTTGATTGTTGATCGCATAAAGTGCTAGATATTCGACTTGGGTTTTGGGCACAACTAGTTTGCAAAGTTGAAGGTTTTTGTCACGAGTTCTTTAATAGTAAGTATTTCCGGTATATTGAGATCATTCTGAAAATAATAAGATGTGTAGTATATATTTTTGTAATTTTTAACCTTTAAACTGAACCTTAACCTTAAACTTAACCTTTATTTTTAACCTTTAACTATTTAAATAGGTGGCATAGAAATATACATACTCAACATTATGTATCCCAAAGAATACTGAGAGGCTATCAATTCAATAAATAAATTGTTAATATGTACCTACCTTTCAAAACGGTAATGGTTTTTAAAAACGATAAGACGCTCTAGCGATAGCGAAAGCTGAACTAAAATATATTCAAACCAACATTACACTTACTGTATTAAGTGGTATAAAAAAATATTTCTCGTCACAAAGTTTTGCAGGCTGAGTTTTCCTTGATATAAGTACCTACTAAAGTTGCTAGCCAGTAAGTTATATAAACAATAAGAGTGAACAGATATATTCTATCAGTATTACCCTGTCTAATTCAAAGAAATGACTAACTTCTTAGATTTACTAATAAAAGATTAAGTTTCTTTTGTATTCTATCCTAATCCAAACCGTTTATAAGAAAACTACTAAACTTTGGTGAAAATTGATTATTTGTTTGCAACCAAAATAAAGTTTTTGTATTAGCATAACCATTTTATAAAACGTAGCAACAACTTAGTTTACTTATACTTAGTTGACGAGGTAGTTTGCGACAGTTTGCGACAGTACTTTCGGTATGTTTGGAAGTATACAAACATTTCCTTACCATTGTGGCGTTCCAATTTGTGGCGCGTATCGGGAAATGTGTACCTGAATAGCAGAGTAAGATACTAAATTAATTTTTACTCTATTCTATCTTATAACAGATAACTACTTCAATAGTTAATAATTTAAACCATATTAATTTACACGAATGTCGGGGGTATTTGACAAACTGCTGGCCGCATGTCCAATACAGACATTTGTTTAGAGGTGCTTTAAACATTATTTTGTGAATTATATTCTATGAATTGACCTTGTAAAAATAACAGTGTAAAAACAGAGGTATATTACATTTCATTGATTTTCTATTCAAATTGTTACATTATTAATATACACCCATTGACACCCAGATTAATAAAAAGAGAAATAAGAAATAGAAGAAAACAAAGCGTAATGAAATTAAAAAAATATAAATTTACTTTCTGTCAGACGTGACATACTACAAATGTTACAAAAACAAAACATAACGACTATTTTAGAAAACAACTGATATCAAGGAACGATAAGGTCAAACACCGCATAGGGCAATTCCTTCCGGTCCGACCGTTTTCTTTCATTTCTACAAAGGCATATTTTTCAGGAATTAAACATTTAAGATCAAAACTCTACGGATTTTACAAAAATTTACAAAAACATAATCACTAAAAAAATAATAACAATGTTTGCAACAGTAATACTTTTTTATTCTTAATTAGTTTTTATCAGTACCTACCTACTTCGCATGAATATTTTTTCGAAGTTAAAAGTATTCTTAATATCGATCGGGGTAAATATTTGTTACCATACTAAATTTTATACAAGTGTTTTGAGTTTTGGATTCTGTATTATATACGGAATATGTTTCACATTTTTATTAATTGGGTGTACACATTTTAAATCGATTTGGGAGCGGGCTTAAAAGATGTAGGAACGTCTAAACTAGCACACTTCTAAAGTTGAACAAGGACAATAACCTAATAATAATAATATATGTACATTCCAAATAATGTAACCTTACATGATATTATTTTCTTTTTTTATACTCTTTAGACAGTTTTCAAAAAACAGGTTACAGTTTTAGAATTAACTTATTATAATTTATAGTACAGTATAGATTTTTATACAGTATAGATCTTAAAATTTTAGTATATTTTTATATGTATAAAGGAAAAATAAATTTTTATTAGCATAATACTGCTAAATATTTTAAGCAGTGTTAAGTTTATTTGCATAAAGTTGAGCAGATATTCGAGTTAAAAGAATCATATCGTCGCTGCTCTACAAAATGCTGTCTTTCAACTGAACAACTACTGCCAACGAAAATATGTCTTGAGTTTGATCTGTTTATTTAAATGAAATACCCAAAAAAAGTCTGTATATTGTATGTTAAATTTTTTGTTACTAATCAGAATTCAACATAAACCAAAATAGCCTAAAAGCACTTTAATTATCTAATAATATTTTATTAATCTTTAGAAATGTGAAATTAATAGAATTTTAGTTTTAAAATGTAAATGGGGTCACTTTCCGGTTAATATTTGATTTGTGAAATTTTGTGTACTATACTTAATTTTAGTTTTTAAAGTTACAAAAAGTTTTGGAAACAGGTTTAAATTTTTACAAACAGTTAAGTACAATCTTTAATAATAGATGTTGTAATTTATAACATTAACTTACTTCAGTAATAAATATTCTAATTTATAATTTTAACTTAGTTCAGTAATAAATATTGTAATTTATAACATTAATGGAAAAGTTTAAAGTCTAATGTCATTTATTAAATAAAACCTTATCGATACAAATAAAACTAACGAAATTGTATCAATTATGGCAACACTGCTGACAACGGCGGTAAATGACTGTGATTTACCCAGGTCCCAGTTAATTAAAATATAGATCCCAAAACGGCCACTGTACAGCAGTTCAATTTAGTTGAAATTTGATTACCTAATGTGTAGTTTACGAAATTTACCAATTCTATAATATTCCAAGATGTACACAAATACAATTTATACATATTACTCTATTGATTATGTAATTTATAATTTTGTATGTTTGTGTTGATGTCCATTTTCTGTCGATTGCAGTATTTCATGTGCCATAGGCAATGTTTGCAAAGTTATAGTTGTTTGATAAACTCAATGGCAATTAGTTAGTTTTTATGTGGGTGAACCTATTTTTAAAGTTTTGTTTATATACACTCAAAACGAAAACAACATCATTATAATATGACTCGGAATAAGTATTTTTTTATTTTCGGAATTAAAAATTTTATCCATTTTCTTAACATGCAAAATTAATTACCTACTGTAAAGTTCCATTTAAGGTCAGAATATTGTTATTTAAAAAAATCTATATATATATACTACAGAATATCAAAAGTTTTACAACTTACGTTTTGGCAACAAATGTCGCTACTATTTTGTTAACTGTCTGTGTAACTCTTCGTGACTAAAACAACTGAAGATTTGTAAGTAAATCTACAATGTATTCCTTTACCAATATATTCAAGAGATGAATGCAAGCAAGTACGGTACACAAATTAAAATTTAGAGAAGACGGTGAATTCACGACGCAAGCAATGAGAATAATTGAATTTATTGCAGGGATTCTGGATATTATTCAACATGTACTGGATTCTGGATATTATGTTGTTATCCCATAGTAAATATAAATCATGGCATGCATCAGTAATTTGTATAATTTTCATTTAAATTGGGTGTATACAATATTAAAGTAAGTAGGCCAAATCCTATGTAAAAAAGTTATATATGAAATTTTATAAATTTTGTTTATATTGCTTAAACTGAGAAAAAGAAAAGGTTTAGACGAATAAATTAATTAACGTTTTTGTGATATTATTAATGATATAAAAAATAAGTAACATTATTATGAAATAGCTAGCAAGTGCCTTTGGCCCCTAAGAAAACTCGTAAGACAATGAAATCCCTTAGTTTGGAAATCTGATACTACGCTTTTAAAAAACCTCGGCGTTTTTTAAATTCGACTTTATTAAGAACATATGTATATATACTTAGGCAAAAAAGTATTATAACCGAAGTTTCTATCCTTTTTATTTCTTTACAATATAATTTAAAACACAAAAGAAAGGATGAATCATATACATTTTTAGTTGTAGATTAGATATTTATCTACACTGTTTACGAATCGTAAACTACCTAGATTATTTATAACTTTAAGAAAATTTTATTACTTCTATTTATGATTTGAAACTTTGAAACAATTATTACCCTCTCTATTAATACCTATGCCTCAAGATTTGATCTTAAGAAACGATTAAAGGTTTTATTTTATTCATACCCACAAAGCTCTCTTGAGTTGAATAAAGAGTAAAGAACTAGGGTAATAAATATTAAATTACTGCCTGCCCGCAGACTTGTCAGCAGGCCTGTCTGCATGCTAACCACATTTCACAATCCTATAATACTTTTAAATAATAAAAACCTAAAGTAATATATATTAAATTACTGACTGCCCTCAGACTTGTCAGCAGGCTTGTCTGCATGCTAACCACATTTCACAATCTTATAATACTTTTAAATAATAAAAACCTAAAGTAATATATATTAAATTACTGACTGCCCTCAGACTTGTCAGCAGGCTTGTCTGCATGCTAACCACATTTCACAATCTTATAATACTTTTAAATAATCAAAACCTAAAGTAATATATATTAAATTACTGACTGCCCTCAGACTTGTCAGCAGGCTTGTCTGCATGCTAACCACATTTCACAATCTTATAATACTTTTAAATAATCAAAACCTAAAGTAATATATATTAAATTACTGACTGCCCTCAGACGTGTCAGCAGGATTGTTTGCACGTTAACCACATTTCACAATCCTATAATACTTTTCAATAGTAAAAACCTAAAGTAATATATATTAAATTACTGACTGCCCTCAGACTTGTCAGCAGGATTGTTTGCACGTTAACCACATTTCACAATTCTATAATACTTTCAAAATAGTAAAAACCTAAAGTAATAAATATTAAATTACTGACTGCCCTCAGACTTGTCAGCAGGCTTGTCTGCATATTAACCACATTTCACAATCCTGTTATACATTTTAATACAGTCTTTAAGTAGATATGATTGGTCTACTATAAAAATAATAATTTTCCATTTATCGGGAATCGCAAATTATATCTTGTTTCACAACTACATACCCCACGTAGCTTTCGAAATCAAATAATAGTTACGAATGTATTCGTAACATTATTAGTACTAAGGTACAATTAAGAAGTCCATCTATATATATTTTAAGTGTTCTTGTTTCTTTACAACATGAATTACTCAACTTCTGTATTTAACGTTGTATCTAAATAATAACTTTGAATTATAAGCGGAGTATTTGTCTCACCTCATCATTTTACATTTATGAGAGTAACAGACCTCTAGATTTATTAAATGCAGATAAGATAAAAAAATATTTTCGGTTTATTTTTAAATTAAACACGATAGCTTTCATAAATATTAAATTATACTTGTACTCTATAATATTTAGGTATTGAAATTCTATTCAAATATAGAATTTAAAAAAATACCTGAACAGACAGGGATCCGAACTCGCGCTCCAATATCGGTTTATTCTATATTTATTATAAATTTCAATAAGCTCAATATGTTATTTTAAAATTGTTGATAATAATAATAATAATCTTTATTCAGTAACTTATGGGTTATACACAAAGACTTATGATAACCCTATCCTCCTCCTTTTAAGTGCATAGGCACTTATGTTAGGAGTTCCCGCTCTTCCATAACAATTATATACTAAAAGCTACTCGTATCATACTGAGAAATATTATTTAACATTTAACAAAGGTAATATTGTATAGTCTATGAAGTTATTTTACATACTTTAATTAGAATCAAACAATTTGTGATCATATACAAAACAATAAGAAAAAGGATCTATGTGGGTGTGTGTGTGTGTGTTTGTGTGGGTGTGAGTGTGTGTGTTTGTGTGGGTGTGAGTTTGTGTGGGTGTGTGTGTGTGTGTGTGTTTATGTGTGTGCTTGTGGGTGTCTGTGTGGATATGTCCGAGTGATTGTATCTTAAGATACTATAATTCCATGGTTAGTTGCACATGGTCTCTGTTTCAACATAGCTCCAGGATTTGATGGTGTTAGATAGTATTTTTTTACATTCATATTTAGATTTGGGATATATATTTAGCAACTTATTTATTTTATTGTACATTTTAGCCGATTGGCACCGGAATTGTCTACTTGCAAAAGATGACCTAGTTGTGTCTACTGCGACAACAGTATGTTTGCGCCTCTTAGATAATTTGCTAGCATAATATGTTAGGGATTGGTGTACTCTCAGTACAGAACACCGAATATACAATTGCTTGACAGAAAGAAGACCACTAGAAACATAAAGTTGCGTAGTTGGAAATCTAAAAGGTTTAAACCACATGACTTTTAGTAATGTTCTTTGAACCCTCTCGAGTTCGAGGAACTTTGTTTTGGTAGCACCCCCCCAGGCAGGGATACAGTACGTTAAAATTGACTCCGCTAGTGCTGTATATATTTGTTTTAAAAGATTTTTGTCGGCTATTTGTCTTAAAGTTTTGAATGTCCATATTAGCTTTCGAATCCTGGCCATTACAAGTTCAAGGTGCTCATGCCACGACATTCTTTGGTCAAATACCACACCTAAGTATTTAGTATGATGGACTTTGTTTATAACACTACATGAGCAGTCTCTTATTAGGTTACAGGTGTGCATTTTTATTTCAAAATCGGCAGTGGGTTGAGTGCTATTGTATTTAGTGAAGTAGATATAATTAGTTTTATTAACATTAAGTGATAACAAGTTGCTTCTCAACCAACTAGCTATTTTCCTAAGTCCTAATTCTGTGGATTGCCGCACCGTTTCACACGTTCTTCCCGTAAACACTATAGCCGTGTCATCCGCATAAGAGTATATCTTTCCTTGATCTATAGACATAGTACATAAACTGTTTATGTAAATTAAAAACAGAGTCGGGCCTAGGACACTGCCCTGCGGGACTTCACTTCGGATCGATCACTGACATTTTGACCTATTTTGACAGCTTGTTTCCGTTCCCTAAGAAAGTCAGTTAACAGTGCAAGAGGTGGACCTCTAATACCAAAGTTTTCCAACCTGCGTACAAGAATGGGGACAGATACCGTGTCAAATGCCTTTTTTAGGTCAAGAAACACTGTTATGCATTTATTGCCTTTGTCGACTTCATTAACTATATAAGTTGACAGTGATGTTACGGCGTCTTCAGTAGAAAGTCCTTGTCTAAAGCCATATTGGGAGTCTGAAAGGAGGTTGAACTTCTGAAGATAATCAATAAGTCTTTTATTAATTAGTTTTTCAAGGACCTTCGAGATAGCAGAGAGTATGGAGATAGGCCGATAATTTGACACGTCTTCTCTATCGCCACTCTTGTACACCGGTGTTATTATTGCCTGCTTCAGTGCTGGTGGAAATATTCCTTGTTGGAAGCACAAATTAGCCAGATGGGTGATTATGGGTACAAGTACCACATTTGCATGCTTTAAGAATGTTGTACTTACATTATCCCAGCCAGGAGCACTGTCTGATTTGAGACTCATAAGGGTTGAGAAGACTTCCTCAGGGTCTGTTTCTAAGAGTACAAACGATGACATCTGGGAGATATTTACTTCTGTCCCGTTTTGTGAAGAAGTGTCCAAAAGAATTTCCTCAGCTAAGCATTTTCCAATATTTATAAAGTAATCGTTCACTAAGTTAACTGAATGTAAAGGGGATGGACCACAGTTTAACAATTCTAAACTTTGTGTTTTATGCAGGTTACGGTAGGCTAAATTATTAATAGTTTTCCACAAACTTTTTGGATTATTTTTATTTTTAGACAGTTTGTCACGTTCAAATTTTAGTTTGACTTTCTTTATAAGGCTGTTACAGTAATTTCTGTATCTCTTATATGTGATCCTTAGTATGTCGTTATGTGGATCCGACCGCAGTTTAGCCTGCATATTATTTCTATTGCGAATGCATCGCACAATTCCAGGGGTTATCCAGGGTTTGATAAGTCGTTCCTTGTTTGGGATAACTCTTGTAGTCGTGTTTGACAAGATGCATTGCCTCAGAACATTAATTAGTGCATTACTTAAGGATATTGGATTGTCATACTGTATAAAGTTAGTTATGTTGTTTTCTTTTAAGTTGTTTATGGCGCTCTCCATATTAAAAAAAGTTTTAGTTTTAGGATTTATGTGATTTGTCTTTTTAGTGAGAGACAGCTTCAAGAATATCATATGATGATCAGTAACTGTTGTATCAAGAACTGTGATAAATGGAGTATTTTTACATCTTTCTAGTTTTAGCATAAAGTGGTCAAGACAGTTACTTTTCCTAGTGGGCAGTGTATGACCTGGAAGTAAGCCATGTATGGCCAGCATATTTAGGTAAGATAGCCTATTTTTCCGTTCCTGGGATGTTTCGTTCGGTTTTTTTATTAAATTTATATTGATATCTCCGGTTATTATAATATTTTTCCGAGACTTTATATTAGTCAAATAAGTATCCAGAGAATTAATGAAATTTTCAGCGTTACTGTTAGATGGAGAGCGATAAAAACATAGTACAGTAAGATTGTCAACAGTGACTTGAAGACAGGATGAATGCATTATAATTATTTCTTTAGTATCATATTTACGAGTATTTTTCATATAGACAACCACACCATCGCTGTGATTCAAGTGTTTAGTAGAAGAAAAGTTTGTGTAATTGGCCATTTGGGGTAGGGGTTTATTGGGATCAATCCAACATTCATTTAGTACTAAGAGATCGGTATCAAATTTAAATTGGGATAAAGTTACTTGCAAATCGTCAAAATTTTTATATATGCTGTTAATGTTTTGCGAAACTATCGTGAAGTCTGAGCTATTCACGCGTACCTGTCTTGTAAAGTCATCAATGCGACCGGTTTCAGAATGGGATATTTGTATATTGTCTATTTCATTAGTGTTTAATAACAAGTTATCCATAATAGTTGGGGTGGTTAAGTTTATGCGTTCTTTGCAAGATTACTAGTATATTATTTATGTTAGTTATCGTATACGCTAGCTGCGTAAAATAGTCAGTGGCTCTTAATATTTGGTGCTGGTTACAAAGAGTTGAGTGAGCAAGTGAATCATCCTTAGAGTTTCTATTAGTGTATGTGCGTGTGACGTCCTGTGAGTGTATAAAAAATTTTAAAATGTTCGTGTTGTAAAAATGTTTATAATTGTAGACAAATGATGATAAAATACGGATATATACAATATTTAAATTATGAGATGTGTTGTTATTACAAAGTAGTGGTAATATTTCATAGAAGTATGTAAGAAAAATCCATTTACACATTTGAAAATATACAAAAAACAATGAAAAGTCTACACATAAAGGAAGCAAAATGACATAAAGAGTCCATTTATCAGGTAGTCATGCTAGCATTAAGTTGTGTACCTGCGTTTCATTCCTAACTAAGATCACCGGCGAGTTCTCATTCTTCCTAAGGTAAACACGTCCGAAAGCGGTCCAGCAGAACTTGTAGTCCCTTGATTTTGCGAGATCCCGGGCGACAAAGTGTAGTCTTGCTCCTTTTGGGGTGAGCTGCTCGGAGATAAACACGGCAGTTTCTACATCTTTAGTTGCTCCTAGGTGCTTAGCTCGCAGTTTTTCTTTGTGTTTAATATTAAAGACCTTGGTAGACTTTATGATTTCTGTTTTTTTAATTGTAGATGACAGTTCAACCACTATAGGTGTGTTTGATTTTTTTGCGTCTCTTTTCGCTTTCACTCTGTATATGTCTTTGATATCTTCCTTTTTTAATTCACAATTTAGGGTTTTCGATAGGCGTAAAACCATGTTAGTTAATTCTTCTATTGATTCCTCAGGTAATTTTATCATATTTTTAATTTCGATATTAGACTTACGATGCTCCCTCTGCAAGGCCTCAATTTGATCTTCTAGAATAATAATATTATCTTCATCTTTTTTTGCTTGTGTTTCCAGCTGTTCAATTTTTTTCTTTAATTCCTCATTTTGCGCTGCGAAGAACGCAATAGTGCTCTCTATGTTGGTGTTGGTTTGCTTTATCTCCAGTTGTGCAGTTGCAATTTTTTTTAACTCAGCTTGTTGTGCCGCAAATAGTGTGGAAATCATGTCTTTCATTTCTTTTTTAAAATCAGATAGTTCATCTTCGAATTCGCGCTCTCTGCCTCTCTTTTGTCGTTGTTGAAGATAATTTGGTGGTGTACTATCACCAAGCTGTTCAATGTGAATGGCTTCAATCCTGTCGATGTTCGATTCAGATGCACTATGTGTGGTTGACAGTGGTGATCGTTGAACTTTTGGCATCTTATAAGGTCAGTAAAAATAAAAATAATAATTGCAAGATATTTTTGGGCCAAGCCCTTATAATCAGACTCGCTACCGCTACCGCCTTTGAGTTGTGGCAAGCGAGAAAGTAAATGACTCACTCCGTTCAAGCTTTACGTCACGTCGTGAGAATAGCGTGGAGCGTGTAAAACTGTTGTTGTCCTTGTCACTCGTAACTCAATGACGCCTCGAGCATTTATGTTTGCCTGGTACTTCACAAACTTTACACTACAAATAACTTAACAATATTTAAATGATTATTAAAATTTTCGACACAGATTTAAACGTGTATACGCTTTTGCGGTCCGGGAGGAAGAGGATAATTAATAATGTCACATAAAAAAGGCATTTTTTATTCGTAAAGGGTATACTACTAGACGGTCTTTACGCGTCGTTTCGTGGCGTGTCGTCGAACAAGAATATTCTAAAATATACATAGTTGACAAGCTGCAGATGCCATCTATGAGTATCAGAGAGGGATGAAGAAGCAATTAGTGAGTGGGCTGGAATAAGTGTGTGGGCAGGCTTAAGTTTTTATATACCTAATTAAATATCGTCTCTGACTTGATTAATGAGATTGAGAGGATGTTCTTTTTTACTATTCGAGGAGCATCGACTATAATCATTCGTTTATTTGTGACACAAACTACTTTTTGCGTTTGAGAATATCTGTTTCATAACAGTTCTTTAAAAAATATTTTTAAAGAACTGTTACGAAACATGTTTACTTATTTTTTATAGAAGATTATTTGACAATTATATTATAATTCTTTGAAGAAAAAAAATATTTTTACGTACAGTTTTGCAACATCTATATTTTACGAGATAAACGAATACCTACACATAATTCTAAGCAGATATTGATGCCAGGTGTCAATCTCTTCCTTTTGGCCCTATTTAGTACAGTTTGAATAATCGTCATAAATCCTCGGTGATAATCTGGTGTGGTGGTTAGTAACCCAGACTGATAAACCAAAGGTTGTAGATTCGATTTTTACCCCGGACCCTCTATCATTTGTGTAGTCCATAGATTGCTGTTTGGGGTGTGGTTGTACTTTATAACCGTTATTTATGTGAATTATATAAATATATGTTCGCGAAGCACCCAGCGATATAGGAAAAAAAAGCTAGACAATCTTTCAAGCAAAAAATTCTATTTCTAAATTTCCCATAATAATTCCCTAAAATTCCCATGACTTGGTTTTACTAAAAACAACAAAAAAGAAAAAAAAACTTTTTTAGCGGTCAGTGGTTGGTTTGAAAATTAGCGAAAGCTCCTAAATTTAGGTTCCGACTTATTTGTTAACTCAGTTTTTCATCACATATATTCCAGAAATATAAATGATGTTAGTGCAATAATATCTTTTAATAAGGTTGATTGTTTAAAAAACACCTACTGAATTTCGATAAATACTTAAAATATTTTTTCTACACATACGTTAACAGTTAAATAGATAGACAGACAAACAGATATAATTATATACAAAGGTGAAGTGAGTACTTTATGATTTTACTTCTATTTTGCCACAAAAACAAACATTTTAAGAATCTGCACTAAGTACAATGTTTGGTCGATTAAGATATGAAGGGACTTAAAATAAAATAGACCGTTCTTGCTACTAAAGTTTATAACGACCTATTAGGTTAAATATGTGATTAGCAATAAAGTATATTATTATTGTTATAATCTGTTCAGACTATAAGTGTTATAAAAGTATTTCCGATACCTCGATAATACGATCCATTTACGAGCACCTAAGCCAATGATGTGCGATGTTCTGGTTTGTCTTAAATATTGGTTTTGGTAGTAAATTTCGATTACAATGTACACAATGATAAATAATATGGGACAATTTATTTTAAATGACTATTCCGTTTTAACCCTTATTTACATAAAAATACAAACTATAATACCAACCCTTTTGGCACAGGTTCTATGGGGCTCGGATTCGATTCCCGACAGGGACAGGCATGTATGTGATTCGCATAGATGTCTGTGTTTTTTAACATAACATAAGAAAAAAATAATAATTTAGAAGTTAGATCAAATTGTGTAATTTGTCCTGTGTTAATAAAATTTTTTATTAATGTATAGAAAAACTAGCCAAACAGGTAAATATCTCTTGGGCCTAAAGGTTGACTAACGAACAAACCTCTCGAACCACCCCGTAGAGCCTTCAAAATATCCATCACACTTTTTAATGATGTCGTTATTTGTATTATGTACGTTCTAATTATAGGTTTATAAGAATAGGTAAAAGATACGTCAAAAATAGTCAAAAATGGTTACACTGAATTTAATAATTTTTTTTTAATTTAAATATTTTCTGTATGACAGTAACAGTTTCTTAAGCCCACTTGACAGCGATATACTCCAAAGCAACATTCTGTGTAGTGGTTTTTGCAATCCATCCCCTCCACAAGACATCCGTATCTAGAACTAATAATAATAATGAGTGAGTAAGATACAAGGTTTTCAATTATATTATGTTAAACTGTTTATACTTTGCTTGTTTCTGAAAATTAGATAATTAATTGTGGAAAATTTAGTTAAGCAATATTATAGGAGAAATATATTAAAGAAGGAAACTTACTTGGGATTAAATGTCTGTTGATTTCAGTAATCGTTGTAGGTCATATCGTCATAACCTGTAATGACAACTTATATGTTTAATGATCTGATGATTTTGATCTGTTCCGTGAAATAAAACACCAAGGGAAGACCCAAATATCTTATAATAACTTGAACAAATCGCCCTTAAAATAAGTTAGGTCCATGCTCAATTATGAGATGAAAACGAAGGCTAAATAAAAGAAAACTACTCCTGTATTAAGATTGCTTAAATATAAATTATTTCAGAAGTGTTACTCTACCTTGATTACCAAAACTAGCATAAGAACACTAGGTTACTAAAAGGACTAGCGCTAGCAATAGCAATAAATAAGCGGTGCTTCCAAACGACATTTTGCTCATCTGCTTGCTTATGTTACTCAATAACAAAGAATAATAATAACACTGCCTTATATTTTACTTACAAACTGTCAAACAAAAAAAAAGGAATTATGAGAAGAATAGATAATGTATTTATACATATAATAGAAGCCCAGAATTTGGTGAGATATTGCAATGTACAGTAATATAAGGAACAGCATCTTTATATAAGAAGTTATATTTATAAAAGTTATAAAAAAATAATCCTTTTTTATGAATTTCTACTCCAACTATTAAATTTCAGGAATAATATAAAAATTGTAAAAAGTAAAGATTCGTTTGTTTGTTTGAATCCCCGATACTATTGAACCGATCTAAACTGAAATATAAGAGGATCAGCTTATCTTTTTGAAGAGATCTCTTCCAGCTACTCATGTGTGTCATAGAGAATGTTTTAGACCTCAGAGATAGATACGTAGACATTTTTATAATAATTTTCTGGAAGATAGGAATAATATTAAATATAATATTATAACATAATATAATATATTTATATCTACATAAATACAAAAATAAAATAAATATGACGTATATTTGTGACAGACAGCAATATTTTCTTCTTCATTAAATCACGATGACGAATGGGCAACGTGTTACGTGGATTGGTCCCTACTAACTTGGAATTCCATAACCCATTGCTTATACAGCAAACGATTTGAAATAAGCTAGAGTTAGATAATATATTTACTCATTATATTTTATTTAGTTATGGATGTATGGCAGAAGGGAACAGTTTCGATTACTTACTATGATGTCGGGACAGAATGGGTAAACAACTGACGCTGTCAAATCGGCGATGTTATTGTCCATAATCGATTTTCATAATCATAATCGAATAATCATAATCATAATCGATCATCTATAATCAGAGGCGTGACACTAACAACACAATGGTGTGAAAATAAAGAACAGAAAGTAAAAACAGAACTCATAACTATTTTGAATTAGGGATAACCAAAACATGATATGAATATTATATACCAATAAGCGATTTTTCCAATTAAAAATATTTAAAGTATTATTAAAATTAGTTAAGTAGTTTTAAAGGTTACTGAACTCAAATAATATAAAACAGACATTTATTATTACAATGATATAGTGTATATTGTTCATCAATCACATAAATCGATAAGAGGTTAATTAGGTTTTTTTCAATTATCTTTATGTTACCATAAACAACTGGGAACTTAAAATAATTGGGAATATTTCATATCATAAGACTTCAGCCGGATCTTAATAAAAAGCGGTTTCTTTAAATGAGGCGCTGTATTCGTGACACCCCACAGTATAAAATTTAACTCATTGTTTAATAATAAGCATTGCATTGGCCCCTTTTTAAATACACTTGTTTTTCCTTTCATTCTTACCGGTTATTTGTAACTATGTTCAAAGGGTTGATAAATTTTATAATATTTTTGAGATAAAACTATATTTTACGGATTTAACTTGCGTATACATTACATTTACTTTTAAATTTAACCAGACGTTTTTAATGGTTTGCAGCAATCGTGTTCACGGTAAGACGAGATGGAGCGATCGTGGATCGACACCTCCATCTCGTATACCTTAAACCTTACAATATAAATGTAATTTAATTATACGAGAGCTAAATCTTAAAAAAATAGCTTTATTTCAATGTGTAGTATTCCTGAAAATCTAAGTAGTATATATATTTTTTGTTAGTAAGTGATATAGGAAATCAGACGGAAACCATGTCTTGTTTCAAGACTATCTTGATTCTTCTATCTATCTGGTATAATTTATACCATGATTAAATAACAACTTTGAAATGATTTACTTTATTCCAGAAGAAAGAAGAAGTTTCTAGTATCATATCATCGTCATCATGATCATAGGTCATGAACATAAATAATATTTTTTGTATTGTATTTATTAGATATATGTGTCAAACCTCACATTCCTTGGTTCGAAAAAATTGCTCAAAAGGGGTACAAAGTGTTTTCTTCAGGACAGACACAGATTTTGGTTAACTCTAAGTGTAATGTCGCAACAGTTAAATGTACCAAATCTCCATATTCAGTTGTTTTATTTTGTAGACAGTGTTTATGCACTTGGTACAGCGGTGTCTTAAAAGAGAGTAAGGCTTGGAACACAGTCTTGGAAAATAAAAGGTAAACTTTTGTCTTTATAACTTCTGTAAGTATTTTCTTCTACGCCAATTCAGTCGAAAATTATACTTGTAATATTATAAATAATGATAGCATTTAATGTTTCCATTATTTAGAGAAATTCCCTTTTAGTTTAGTTAGAACCATTTTTTTTAACTGAACTATGTATATTATTTGGTCTCGTAAAAGGTTCAATGACTCAAAAGTTTGGGAGCTATAAACTATAGTGTAATTGATTAAAAAGTTCGGAATGAACTTTCCTTATTGAGAGAAAGAAGGAGTCCTTTTGTATCTTATTTGAAGTCACGTCGGGGTTTCTTTTCTTTAGAAGTTCTTGTAAACCATCTGTTTAATACCGCATCCGATTTTACGTGTAAATGTAAAAAAAAAACCGGAAATCTTTGATTTATGTATTCTAAGAGGGATATTAATTAAAATATAATTAACTTACGGAATACGTGTCTAGTATTGTTAAGTATCCTTAACCTTGGCCTTCTAAAATTCATTTCAGAAAACTAAGGGCAAAGGTTAAGTTGATGATATGAAATAAGTTAATAAAATATTACCTACAATCTAAAAAGTATGTTTGTGTTGATACAAAAAATATAGTTCTTATATCTTTCTTTTTATATGAGATTTTAAACTAATATCCTCGAAATTAGAATGTTATCTAGGATGTTTAGAATATGTTCACTGTATAAGCTATGAGATATATAAATATATTAAACATCACAAGTGAATTGTGTCACTGTTACTTTCTTTCTTTAGAGACGACCCTTTATCCTTCCAATTATATTCTGAGAAAAATCGTATCATAAGTGTTCGTTCAAATTTTTTTTTTTTTGCATTTTTTTCGAATTAGGGTAGTATTTTATTTAAAACGTGTTTTATACGTATTCAATTTATTGTTTTACTCGTTTAAATGTCTTAATATAATATCAGGATTATTGTAAACTTAATTGTTAAGTTAAAATTTATTCTTTATGTACGAAATATTTTGTATTTTTCCTACCTGAAATTGTTTTCAAACTCTAACCTAGATAAGCTGATTAATGTAGGAGAGTTAATTATTGTATTTAGTTATTATATATTAGCAAAGTAAACAAATTTACGTAATCAAATTAATGAATACCCTTCCCGGTTTCATTGTTTCTTTTACATTTATATTTACGACTCTCATATTTTTTTACAATCTTATCCTTTATGTCTTTGAAGACCTTCATAGCACTTTTATTGGTAACAATTTCCATTTTGCCCATTCTTATTTATATATGAGGCTATATTTATTACTTTCCTTATTTTTTTGGAGTTGCGTTCTACTTACGATTCCTTTCATTAAATTAGTAAATTTTTTTTTTAATTTAATTATAAAATTATTTCAAAACTCGTAAAAGACATTATATAAAAAAAAAACCCCGATATAAAAAGACGTCTCAAAATGTACGTACGTTAACGATGGTGCCCACTTTACCAAATTTCCGAGCTAATGAATCAGAACCTTGATATACAGGGTTATTTGTAATTAGTTGACCACCTCTTGCTGGCAGCCTCTTTACATCAAGCCCAACAACATTTGTTCTACGACTTTTTAAAATTAATAGTTTTTAAAATGTATATTTTCCCATACAAAATTTATTTGTTGTCTCTGAACTGGAATTAATTCTGAGCGTCGGTATGGAGCTCGAACGTTGATCTTTTAAGTACTTCTTACAAAATACAGATTAATAAGTAAGAGAGGGAGCAAATATTTTTTTGTTGCGTTTTTTTTGAGTTGTTTATCAAGATTTTAACATGATCTTGTTATTTCGTTATTTGTCTTGGTAACTTAAAATTAAAATGCAAGCATTTTAAATTCTTCATTTACTTAGCGGTCCCCCGACGCAACGACTTCAATAAGTACAAAATAACATTATTTTTATCGGGGATTTTTAAATTTTTTTATATTTTTTTTTCTGCTTTTTAAAATTATTTTACTTTTTTCTATGTTGTACTAAATGAACCTATGAAAGAACATACTAATTTCACTTGTTTAGGTTTTTACAATCAATATTGTATAAGAACCATTCACCAGCACCAATAAAAGCTCAATATCTTGGAGACTACTGCTTTTATTTCGACCAAACGCTAAAAAAGCTGATACCATCTCGACGAACCAAGCTTTCAATAAAAAAACCACATTCTTATCCGTCCACGCGTTTGGCTGTTACATTGCCACAGACAGACACACAGATACACAGGTCAAACTTATAACACCCTTCTTTTTGGGTCGGGGGTTACAAACTTAACAATTATAACAAAAATATATTAAGCAATAAAAGAGAAGACAATTTATAATTTTTACCGAATAAAATTTTAAAGACACTTTAAATATAGTTATGTACTAAAATAATCAGCCAACTTATTATAAATATTATGAGAATAGTCTTATTTCAGATATATTCAGAATTTTGTTAGAGGTCATTAATAATCCCAATTAAGTGTATCTCTGTCTTATAAATAATGCGTCTTCATTATTAAATGACTGTAAGTCGTATCTATTTGTATTTAGTTTCGATAGAACTTGTTTTGAAATCAGAAGTTACCAAAATGGAGTATTTTGAAATCTTTTAGAAGTTAGCAACGCTTAAAATATTACAAATTAAAACTCCTTGTAATATAAATTGTAAAGTACTTATATAAAAATACTGAATATTTCATACAAAAAAATATTTTTGATTAAATAATGATCCTCTTCCGTCTGATGTTTGAAACCGAGAGGACGTGTCGACTGCGCTTGATATTTTTTTGTTTTGTGTTAATTTAATTTTGTGTTGAGCCCCGGGCTTCGCCCTCTGAGGACTTGGAAACGTGGCCAGCTATCAATTGGAACCACAAACTGTAAGAAAAAGTTAAATTTGTTTTTTTGGTGATTGGGGTTTGAACCGGGGATCGCTGCGACTTTGGCTTGGAGCGGGCGTTGTAACCACAACACCACTGACATTGTTTTGCTGCAGTTGAATATCGCTAACTCTATCTACGACCTTCATTATACTGTACGGCATCTTTGCACCTGTTGCTATTAGGTGAGACAAAGAATATAATTAATTTATTACTATTTTGTTTTCATCATGCCACTCAAACGCACACCGCCTGCGACCCCGACTCACCTAGACGTAACTAACTTATGTCAAAGCGTAGATTCGGCTCCAGGACTCTCCGGGTCTGCACCGAACCTGAGCATCATTGATTCAGAAAACACGCACTTGAGAAAGCGTAAAAGAGATGACGTTCCGTGTGAGAGTGTATTCATGGAAGAAATTCGCGGTCTACTTGCTAAATCAAATAGGGAAAATAGTTGTAGGTTTTCAAAACTCGAGTTAAAGCTAGAGGAGCTGATTAACCAAGGCAATAGTATTATGACTACGATGGAATTTGTGTCTAAAAAATACGACGAACTGCAAATAAAATTAGATGAAGCATCGGGTGAACGAAAAGCTAATCGACTATATATCCAACAACTAGAGTAAAAGATTGAAACTCTGGAGCGATCGATGTACTCAACAAAGCTGGAGCTTAAAAATATCCCTAAAAAAGAAAAAGAAAGCAAAGACGATCTATGTAACATCATTGTGAAAACTGGAGATGCTGTAGGCGTTCCTATCCATGAAAAAGACATAAAAGATGTTTTTCGAACAAAGAGTAGATTGGACAAACCGGGCACAGTCGTTGTTGATTTTGTGAGCGCTGTTAAAAAAGACAGAATAATAAGAAAAACTCGAGAGTTTAACCGTAAAAATAACTCCAATAAATTAAGTACCAAACACCTCTCAATAGAAGGTCCTGAGAAACCAATTTTTCTCTCCGAGAGTTTAACGCTGCTAGGACACCACCTGTATCATCTCGCTCGCAGCTTTGCGAATGATAATGGATACAAATACTGTTGGACCTCTTATGGAAAAGTATATCTCCGGCGAGATACAAACGAACGTTACATACGCGTTGACTCTGAGGAAATCCTGTCAGAAATGCGGCGAAAGAAGTGACTAGTATTATTTTGTATATTGATAGCATTATTTGTATCGGCACTGTACATTACAATTACTATTTTTCTATTACCACCACTTACACATTTATTCACATTCCTTTTACTTGTTTTTGCATTTATGTCGCGTAAAACCTGTTTAACTTTAACTCCACAAAAACAAACAAATACTCACACACATAAACATACCCCTATTAATGTACACACAAAAATCATAAAACTTTGGAACTCACTTTCACAATTACAATATCGCTTTATTTTAATAATATCGGTTATATTCTTATGTCTTTGTAAAATCCGTAAATCATGTATTTTTTTGGCCCCCATGAAAAGAAAAATAGGCTCTATTGGTCAGTACATTCGATAACACAATTTTAGAAAATATCTTCGAGGACATTGATAATGTATCTGTAGCTGAACCTCATTTCTGTGATACTGAGTCATATAACAAACTTGTTTATGCATCAAGTAATAATTCTTTAAACATTATTACTCAGAATATTCGTAGTATTTATAAAAACTTTGACAATTTCATTGTCCAATTATCAAGATTATGTGTATTAAATGACGTCATTATTTTAACCGAATGTTGGCTTTGTAAACATAAACCACCACCTTCCATGGATAACTATACATGTTACTATTCAAAAATCCTACATAATCAGAATGATGGTATCGTAATCTACGTTAAAGATGGTTTGCGTTGCACTTTTTCAGAACCTGAGAAGCACGGTGATAATTTTGCGGTTTTAAAAATTAATCAGGATATAGTTCTTATATGTACATATCGGTCCCCTTCTGTTTACAATGCAGATACATTTCTCGACTCTTTGGATAGTATTATTAGACCTATTAGGTGTGCTAACATATTTTTGTTGGGTGACATGAACATTGACATTAAACGTGGAAATAATGATAGAAATAGCTCTTTGTATCTTAATCTAATGGCGGAACTCGGACTTCTTCCGGGCCATTACTTTCCAACAAGAGTTAATAATTGCTTGGACCATATAATGATTAAAACAAAGTTTAGTGCTACTGTCGCTGTAATTGATTCTACTGTTACTGATCATGCCTCAGTTTTGCTTTCTTTAACTTTAAGCTCCCCGAAACTGGCTAATGGTGATTATTATTTAAGGACGAATATAAATGCAGCCTTAGACTATGTCAGAAATATAGATTTCTCTTTTATCTCCCTATCCTCTAATGCCGATGTAGCGGCATCAGTTTTTGTTAATAAGCTCTCCTTTGCTATTACTAGTACCCTAAAAGAGATAAAAATCCCCAGTAGAAAAAGGATCATTCGGCCCTGGATCACCCCTGGCATACTCAGATGCATTCGCCATCGCGACAAACTACACAAAAGACACAAAGCTGAACCTAATAATGCTGCAATGAAAATTACCTATAAAAGGTACAGAAACTTTTGTAATTCACTAATCAGAAAACTTAAAATCCAATACGATAAGTCCTTAATTCAGAACGCCAGCAATAACAAACAAACATGGTCGGCTCTTAGGGCCATAGTTGGTAATTCGAATAAGAAAGTTTCATCTAAAGCACTTCTTCATAATTCTGATGAACCTTGTAATATTGTTGCAGCGGTAAATAATTATTTCGCAAGCATTGGTAGTGAGCTGGTAAGCAACAATGAAAAGTATCACAATAGTACCCTATTGACTCCTAAATACAAATACTTACCCAACTCTATGGTCTTCTTACCTCCAGACGAAGCAGAGGTTTCATCAATAATAAATAGCCTCAAAACAAATTGTGCTGTTGGCTTCGATATGATTTCGGCTAAATTTCTAAAACTAGCTAAAGATATCATTGTTTCTCCACTCACAAACTTATTCAAACTTTGTTTTGAACAGGGAACTTTTCCTAAAATCTTTAAAAAGGCTCTTGTAACTCCGGTTCATAAGGGTGGGAATCGAGAGGATGTGACCAACTATAGACCGATTTCAGTGCTTACATCATTGTCAAAAATATTAGAAACTATGCTAAATAGGAGACTTGTGAACTTTTTAGAACACTTCAATATTCTATCAAATAATCAATTTGGCTTTAGACCTAAAAAAAAGCACTGTAGATGCGGTACGAAGTCTAACTGACTATGTTACTGATCACATTGATTCTGGACATAAATGTATCGGTATCTTTCTTGATTTAGCGAAAGCTTTTGACACTCTCTCGATACCAGCCCTTGTGAAAAAACTGGAAAGGATTGGTATAAGAGGTACTGCTTTATATATGTATACTAGCTTTCTTTCTGGTCGTTCACAACAAGTTAAAATTGATAAGTTTGTTAGTGATGAGGCACCTGTCAAATGTGGAGTACCACAAGGCAGCGTTCTGGGCCCGACCATGTTTTTGATTTTTATCAATGATTTATGTCAGATGAGTCTAACAGATGGCAGAATTTTTACTTATGCTGATGACACTGCTGTTGTATTTCATGGAGTGACATGGGAAGATGCACAGTGTAGGGCTCAAGACGGGTTGAATAGAATAACTGATTGGCTACAGACAAACCATTTAACATTAAACGTTGAAAAGACAACGTTTATGCAATTTTCTACTGCTAAAATGAGTGCCCCTGACGTGGAAATTAAAGTTCATACCTGCCACTCATCGAGGACTGACTCTTGTGAGTGCTTGTCTATCTTGAGATCCTCTACTGTTAAATACTTGGGTGTCATCTTAGATGATAAGCTTGGCTGGCGGCAGCATATAGAATTAATAGCAACGCGTATTCGCAAGCTCATCTGGATTTTCAAGAAACTAAGAGATGTAGTTGATATCGACGTTTTGCGTAGAGTTTATTATGCTTTGGTACAGTCTATTTTAAGCTATTGCGTGGTCGTTTGGGGATGTGCGACCAAATCCCATATGATATTAGTTGAGAGAGCTCAAAGGTCCTTACTGAAAACCATGACATTCAGTCCTTACAGATTCCCTACTGTGGAGTTGTATAAAAAATGCTCAGTATTAACGGTTAGGCAATTGTTCATAATGCAGTCCATTATTCGGCAACATCAATACACTCCGTACGACCCTGGTGTCTACAGATGTAAGCGCGTAGCTAGGAATGTTATTGTGCTTCCAATGATTCGCACTGTTCTGGCTAGAAGACAGAGCAATTACCTGTCAATGCATTTATATAATAGGGCTAATAAAATTTTTAAATTCTACACTTTATCCCTGAGAGAACTCAAAGCGATTATCTTGAAGTGGCTCTCCTCGCTTAACTACCAAAAAACTGAGGACCTCCTCAAGGCAAACTGGGGGTAACATTTTGAACATTAATTACGCAAACATATGTACAAAACTCATCCACGCCACACACACACACACACAGACACACACACTTACACACACACACTCACACACACACACACATATAGACACGCATAGATAAGCATGCACATTCTCATAATTTGTATTATTTTTATTTTTATTTTTTTATTTTTAACATTGTTAAATCATAGAGTAATATATCTACTTAAGTTTGGTTTTGTTTAAGTTTGCTTATGTTAAATTTGTAAAATGGAAGAGCACAACTGGTTCATTGTGGCTCAGGCTTTGCCTATCACAAAACCAGGGAACTCATTATGTCTGTAAATATTATTTTCTGGAATAAAGCATTATTATTATTATTATTATTATTATTAATAATAAAAGCTCTCTGATTATCTTTTTCACTTTCATATAATATTACCAATAACTTAAGTTACATTAAGTTTCTCAATTGGTATCTTAAATTTACTTAATATTTGTATGTATTTATATGTAACAAAAATAATTAATTCTTATACAAACCAGTCAGCCTGTGACCACGGCCGGTGCAACCTGGTCGAAAGATCAGGCCCATAAAAGGTATGTGATACGCATTAATTCCCGATTTAAAAAAAAAATAATAATATATAATTAATTCCTATACATAATAAAACGAATATTCAATAATTATTATATAAAATGTACTTATTATAACTAATAATTGATTTGAAATTTCTATTATTCATTTTACAGAATCAAATTAAATGGGAAAATAACAAATTCATATAATAGGGGTTCTTTTATCTTTATAAAGGCGTGTTATATTTCTTTTTGACCATAAGGGTGTAAAAAAATGCTAATAACGTTGCGCCTTTGTAAATAAAGTTGAAAATAATTACTTCCTCATGATTTCTAAAGCTTTATTTGTCGTCAGATTTAGGACACGTTTGTCTTTTAAAGGATAATAATAAATTGACTTTTATCAAAATTATTTTAAATATTATAAAATTAAAAATAATTACATCATTTATTATTATTTTTTTTACAAATAAATCCGTTGGCCAACAAAGTAATCAATCTAACGCTTAAGTAATTAGTTAAATTGATTTGTTTACTTAATAAAAATAGTGTTACACATTTTTATTTAGTTAGATCTTAAGTTAGGGAGTTCATTCTGGCATCTATTGATTGAAATAAATAAGAAAAAACAGATTTATAAAAAAATCTGCTAACGACCAAAAACTATGTTAGGTTATATATGTATAATACAAAATTGAGAAATTTCTAAAATAAATAAAGAACAAAAAGTATTTTTCCATTTATATTTTTTGGCTTTTCAAAATTCTTGTATACATTTAATTCATCAAGATTTCCACTACGTGTCATTATTTTCCTTTGCAAAGTGTGGATATAAATTTTCATCGTGTAGACTATCGGCGTATTGTTAGAAACTCAATTTAACTTAGGATGATGCCTTTACTACTTTGAAAACTTTCACAAGCTAGATATTACCAGTTTGATTGTTTGACAATTATTTAACATATACAATTTTATAGAATACTTATCTTGTAATAACACTAAATAATATACTATATTTTAAATGTTAAACATCACTTTTGTATTTCTTATTTTCAGTACTTTTTTAAGTGATTGTAAGAAGACGTATCCTTAATACAACAGGAGATAATTTCATAAGAACCTATTGGAAAAATTTTCGCACAAGAAATTTAAATATTTTATTTAAGTGACATGTTATTATAAGGAAATTACTTAAATATATTTTTTTATTTTAAACTCAGCAAACGAGGTAGTTGTAAAATTATTTATAAAAAACCTAAATAAGAATTGTAGGATCAGGAGTTAAAACTGAGGGAGTCCTGTGCTTTTTAACTTTTGGCTTTCCCTTAACTTATGTTTAGCAATAAGTAATGAAATAACATAACATTAACATAACATAACATTAACATAACATAACATTTCTATCTTTTTACTTTGAATAAACACCAATGATCATTGAGAAAGTCAAATAAGAGTATTAGTAAAGCCAGTTTGGCTACCACACTTATCGAAATAGCCCTTCTATAAAGACACTCTTCAAGTTAAATTAAAGCTTTAAGAGTTGATCTGAGAATAAGCACACTACAAGCTCACTGGAGTATTTATTTATTTTTTTCAAAAACAACAATATTTGGTAAGCAATATACGAAATAAATTCATATCAAGCAATTCGATGGCAAGGCCTAATGATTATTAAAAATAATAATTATGAATTTATTCAAGTATAGTGGCTAGCAAGACGAACAAACAACGTCAAACAATTAGTTTAGGCCACCCTAGATTTTAAATTACTCGCTAAAATACAATACTTTTCTCAGCCATACCGTTGTTAAATAATTCTTTACACTATTATAATGGACAACGCAAGTCAATAAATATTCGTATTTAAACTTTCGTGAACCGTGATGATTATTAAATATATATTTACCGGCTATAATCCTTTAATTATGTATAGGAATTTGCTAGACTAATTTCGAACCCATTCGGGATTCCTATTCATGAGCTTGAAGCATGGTGGACTAGCGGCGTGAACTTAATGAAGCTAGTAAGCGAGTTCACATATTATTCCATTCTCACAAGAGATAAACAATGATGAATTAGATCGCCCAAACTGCGTAAGATCTATTTTAATTGTATAAATAGTATTATAAATCATACTTCATTATCATTTTAATTGTATAATAGTATTATAAAAATGGAACTTTAAAAACATGGACCCTTACACTAACCCCCAACATTTTAGTATTACTAGCTAATACTAGCAGCAGCGTTAAATGAAATTATGATAATATTTTTTTAACAATTAAGTTAAAAACTTTTTTTTAATTTATATATAAAATATATAAATTTATTAAAAGTTTCCTCAATAAATAATTAGAAAAACTCAATGTTCTAACAACAAACGGCTTAAACCGCCGGTTAGAAATAGTTAGTCTTTATAATGTAGGTCCTTCAATAATCCACAGGATGTCAATAGCGAGTACGAAAACGATTCCAATAAGGAGATGAGGGTAGGCGTGTGGTTTTAATAGCTATACCCTCCATACACAATCACCCCCTCATTGTTCCATATCCATAAAGGAATTCTCATACACTAAAAAAGACTTTTCAGGTTATATCGTAAATAAAGAATTTTGTTTACGAAAAACTTGCTATATTGCTTTTGAACAAAATAATTGTGGAAGGTGGTCGAATACCCCTTATACACCCAGTTCTATATACGAACAAAACTGGACAATTTGCAATTCATACTGAGCTTGTATTTTTATATGTTACTAGCTTATGCGCCCATTTTTTGTTCCGGGACTGCAACACTATGCGAAATTATCGAAATCTTAAGAATGTGTTTTAATAGATTAGTTAGAAGTCTTTTGAAGTATCGATAGATAGAAATAATAAGACAACGCTTAAGTTAAACAATTATTCATGTCGTAATTACTTAAATTAAAACAATAAACTGTAGGGTTACCAATACCTCATTCGTAATAGATCATCCTCGACCAGAAGATGAGCTTTGTCTGATGATAATGAGTCTCAAGACCATGAGTGAGTGAACTTGATAACATCATAGTAGATTTAAGTTTTGATCTTAGAATAGTATTAAAAAACGCAGAAAATTACTATATTTTACTTAAAATATTAATTTTGTATAAATAAACTGCATAAAATGCTTATGATATATATTCTTTACCAATTCAATTCACAATAGAATGGTGAATATCGGCCACCAATAATAATTAATTAATGTTTGTATTATAGAGTTTACCTTTTCCATTAGGAAATATCAATTTAATTGATTAACAAAATTTATTTCATAACAGTTAATTAATAATATAGTACCTAATTAAATATTCTCTTCACACAAACTAAAATTTAATAACCTATGAAATATCAATAAATGAAGTAGTTTTATGCCGATTTAGTTATGGCATTTCGATTTATTTTTAATAAATCAAATATAAAACGACATTTATAGCATAACCATAATATGTTCGGATAAATAACACAATATATTGACCGAACGATCAACCTCTTATTGGGCAATTCCAACTAATGAGTTATAGTTACTGGTGATAATACAATTCAGTGGACTAAATAAAAATATAATAATAGCTTATATATTAATCAGAACATTTTTAAGTTTCACTTTCAGTACTACAATCTTTTATTTATTACTGTTAAAATTACTATATATATATATATATATATATATTATATTTTTAGTACAGATTACAATATATTACATTTACGACGACTATTTCACATAAAGCAACATATGTTTATATACATTTGTAATTTGTACCTTTTATACCTTTCTAGGCATCAAGCCTGCATAAAAGACTGTTCCATCCAATGTCCAAATATATTCTTTATATTTTTAATATTTCATAAAAGACAGCAATGGGATTGCATCAATTATCGTACCTTATTAAGAATTAAAAAAACTGTACATATTTTATATATAGATATAATCTGTATACCTTTTCAATCTTGAATATCAGTGATTATTTTTGTAATATTTGTCACATGAAAGTGTCAGGAGAGCATTGAAATATAATACCAAACCAAAGCAATAAATAATTTTAACTCAACAAGGTATTATTAAAGAACTTATTAAAGAATTCTAAAACATAAGGAATCCTAATCTATCAATGCGTACTATCAATACTTACTATCAATACGTACTATCAAAACGTACTATCAAAACGTACTATCAATACTTACTATCAATACGTACTATCAAAACGTACTATCAATACTTACTATCAATACTTACTATCAATACTTACTATCAATACTTACTATCAATACGTACTATCAATATTTACTATCAATACGTACTATCAATACATACTATCAATATTTACTATCAATACTTACTATCAATACTTACTTTCAATACGTACTATCGATACTTTCTATCAATATTTACTATCAATACGTACTGTCAAAACGTACTATCAATACGTACTATCAATACTTACTATTAATATGTACTATCAATATATGCGATCAATATGTTTCATCAATATATACCATGAATATATACCATCAATACGTACTATCAATACGTACTATCAAAACGTACTATCAAAACGTTCTATCAATACGTACTATCAATACTTACTATCAATACGTACTATCAATACGAACTATCAATACTTACTATCAATACTTACTATCAATACTTACTATCAATACGTACTATCAATACTTACTATCAATACTTACTTTTAATATGTACTATCAATATATGCGATCAATATGTTTCATCAATATATACCATGAATATTTACCATCAATACGTACCATGAATATGTACGGCAACTGCCATTTTTAAGGCACTCCACTAAAAAAACCAATGGTTATCCTCATCGCTACAATGATTGCGCCACGAGATCGCGTAAGCATTCACCGCGATGCCTCGGCGGAACCCCCAATAAGGGTACCCCGGGCAATTGGAGTACCCCTACGTCATAGACCTGTGCAATGACGAGAGAGGTCGTTTTATTTAATTTAATTACACTACCTTGTTTTATTAAAAAAAACTTTTTATTTCCAGGTACACATACCAAAATAATTACGTTTGGGTACTTTACTCTGAACGTCTTTCTTCAAAACGCCTTTTAGTTTTTAATGTACAAGCTTGTACAAGTGTACAAGTGCTTAGTTTACGAGCGCTTATACTATGATATTCTAGAGAGACATAGGATAAGCACAGTCCTTGAATATCTTTAAAATATTGGTCCCGGACAGTACTCTTAAGAACATTTTTTTTTTTTTTTTTTTTTTTGTCTGTACTGTTAGCCCTGTTGGCTATTACAGCGTCACCGGGGGAGTGGGTGGGTCTGGAGACCCACTCTTAACAAGGGGGGGCCAGATGGGCCCCCATGGGGAACAACGTCCCGAGGGCGTCTCAGATTGAGACACGGACCTCGGCTCGGGGCGTCGTTAGTCAGGAGGGAAGCTAAGGAAATTTGGACACTAGCGTCCTCCGACGGCAGAACGCCGGAGCAACGGAGCGCTCTTAAGAACAAGTCAATATAAGCAGTGAAGGAAAGAAAAACAAAAAAATCTTGTTTGAAAGGATAATGTTTTATCTTGGGAAAATAATATAATACCTCGAACTTGCTTTGATTGAACTAGATTGCTTATGTAGCTGTTAATTAAAAAAATATATTTTCTTTATGAGTAAAAAAATCTTATATTTATATAAATAAAGAATGTAAAAAACCGATACGGGCAGGGATTCGAACCCGCGACTACTGGGAAACCGTCCCGTCGCTCTACCAACTGAACTACCGTATTGCTGTCCGTTTCGGTGAATTAAGCATTCTATATGTGATCGTCTTTATTGGGACCGGTGGTGACATCTATTAGGTTTCTTTCGAAAATCCTAACCAATATTTCTAACTTTGCAGTATAGATAAACATTGAAAAGATGCCACCACCGAAATCAATGTTTGAAAATATCTTAAAACATGTATAGCCATGTTAAGCTTATTTATATTTATATAAATATAGAATGTAAAAAACCGATACGGGCAGGGATTCGAACCCGGGACTACTGGGAAACCGTCCCGTCGCTCTACCAACTGAACTACCGTATCGCTGTCCGTTTCGGTGAATTAAGCATTCTATATGTGATCGTCTTTATTGGGACCGGTGGTGACATCTATTAGGTTTCTTTCGAAAATCCTTACCAATGTTTCTAACTTTGCAGTATAGATAAACATTGAAAAGATGCCACCACCGAAATCAATGTTTGAAAATATCTTAAAACATGTATAGCCATGTTAAGCTTATTTATATTTATATAAATATAGAATGTAAAAAACCGATACGGGCAGGGATTCGAACCCGCGACTACTGGGAAACCGTCCCGTCGCTCTACCAACTGAACTACCGTATCGCTGTCCGTTTCGGTGAATTAAGCATTCTATATGTGATCGTCTTTATTGGGACCGGTTTTTATTGGTACCAGTAGGTAGTCACCACCGGTCCCAATAAAATTGTATCCTTCCACACGCAGATCTAATACTCTTTTCACAACCTGTCTTCTCGTCCCTCCGCATTACATGTCCATACCATGCTAATCGTCTTCCTCTCATCTTATCGGTCACTGGTGCTACTTTCATGCTTCCTCTTACATACTCATTTCGTATCTTGTCCATTCTCTTAACTCCACACATCCATCGCAACATCCACATTTCATTTGCATGCAATCTCCTTTCGTCCTTTTTCTTAACAGGCCAGCATTCCGATCCATACATGACGACAGGTCTGATGATTGTTTTGTATATTTTCCCCTTCAATTTGATGGGCATTCGGGGATCACAAGTTATGCCTCTGACCTGTCGCCATTTCATCCATCCTGAGCTGATCCTGTGTTCCACAGCGCGGTCTATATCTCCATCACCCTGCAAGAGTGAACCGAGGTACTTAAAATCCGAGCAAGTAGGCAGTGCTACGCCATCTAGCATGATAGCAACAGGACCGGATAATCCGCCAAAGTCACAGAACAAATACTCTGTTTTTGTTCTGCTGATCCTTAGGCCAACATTCTCCAGTTTCTGTTGCCATAACGCTAGTCTGCTCTGTACCTCGAGTCCATCTTCACCAACGAGAACGATGTCGTCGGCGAATAGCATGCACCAGGGTGCCTCTTCCTGGATGTCTGACGTCAAGGCGTCCATAATCAACAGGAAAAGGTAGGGGCTTAGAGCTGACCCTTGGTGCAAGCCTACAGCCACACCGAATTCATCGGTATTGCCAGCGGACGACCGAACGTGAGTACATGATGAAATGTACATAGCACGAATCAGCTCCACATACTTACCTGGCACTCTTTCCTCTTTCAAGGTCCACCACAAAACCTCTCGGGGTACACGGTCGTATGCCTTTTCTAGGTCTATGAACACCATATGCAAGTTTTTGTGAACCCGTCTGTATTTTTCGCATAATTGGCGAAGAGCGAAAATGGCATCCATAGTCCCTCGGCCCGGCATGAACCCGAATTGGTTTTGGGTAATTTCACTCTCTTCTCTTATTCTTTTCTCAAGTATTTTTTCCCACACTTTCATCGTATGTGACATAAGCTTTATGCCTCGGTAGTTATTGCAATCCTGAACATCACCCTTGTTTTTAAAGATGGGCACTAGCGTACTACTGCACCATTCATCCGGTATCGTGTTCTCGTGCAGCAACTTACCAAAGAATAAAGTCAGCCACCTCCTTCCATCCGCATCACACAATTTCCACACTTCGACTTGTATTTCATCTGGTCCCACCGCTCTTCCATTCTTCATACTCTTTACGGCCATTTTCACTTCTTCCTCACAAATTTCCGTTACCAGACCTATGTTTAACGGCGGATCTTCTAATACTCTGTCCCAATCATTTTTTTCATTCATCAGCCTTTCGAAGTATCCCTTCCAGCATTCTTTTATCTCCTCACCATTCATCAATACCCTTCCACTATCGTCTTTTATGCACTTAATATGTGAAATATCTCTCGCATTCTTCTGTCGTGCTTTAGCTAATTTAAAGAGTCGTTTTTGGCCTTCAGGGCACTCTAGCGACTTGTAAATGTCGTCTTGGTTCGCAGCCTTTGAGGTCGCAACAACTCTTCTAGCTATTTTCTTTCCTTCTTTATACTTCTTTTTCTTATCTTCTTTTAATCTTTCGTCTCCTACTTTCACACTCTGCCACTCTTTGAATGCTTTCTTCTTCTCTTTCAATGCTTCTTGGACGTCATCGTTCCACCACCATGTATCCTTATCTATGGTTCCCTTACCCTTAGACTGTCCTAGAACTTCTTTCGCTACACTTCGGATACACTTTGCCATTTCATTCCAACACTCATTTACACTTTTTACTTTCATATCCTTCATTTCCACTATATTGTTAACTACTTGCTTCCTAAACTCGCATGCATACTGATCCTTTCCTAGCAAATGCCACTTTATTTTTGGTGGGGGGCGGCTCTGTTGTTTACTGGCAAGGACTCGGACTAGTATGTCCATTAGCAATAGCCGGTGTTGTGAAACTAGTGCTTCACCTGGCAATATTTTACAGTCCTTGATGCAGTTGATTCTATTCCTTTTTACCAGAAAATAATCAATCTGCATCTTGTTCAGGCCGCTTTTGTACGTAACGAGGTATTCTTGTCGTTTCTGGAACCATGTATTTGTTATTGCCAGGTCGAATGCAGTAGCCGCTTGTAGGAGGGCCTCTCCTTCATTGTTACGTGTCCCATACCCCCAGCCTCCGTGAACTCTTTCATACCCTCCATTCATTCTTCCTACATGGCCATTAAAGTCATCACCAATATATATCTCTTCGCTGTTTGGTATACTTATTACTAGGGCATCAAAGTCCTCCCAAAACTTCTCTTTCATACTTTCTTCACAGCCTGCTTGAGGGGCATACACACTTACAATATTCATAACCACATTCTCTAGCATCAGTCTGACAACGATCATTCTATCATTTTTCCTTTCAACCTCTGTAACTCTTTCTTTCATCTCTCTATCCAAAACAATCCCTACCCCATTTCGTTTCCCATCGCTTTCACAATAATAGAACTTATATCCTTCTCCAATCTCTCTCGCCCTAGCACCTTTCCATTTCGTTTCCTGCAAGCACGCTACATTTATTCTTCGTCTTTTCAAAACATCCGCTAACTCTCTTCCTCTTCCATTCATCGTACCTACGTTCCAACTGGCAAACCTCAACTTAACATTCTTCACACTTCGGGCTCGCTTTTTACGTCGTACCCGCTCCGAGTGGTACGACAACCCTTGTCCATTTCTCACAGGGGCCGGGTGCTGCTCCTGCGCGTCGCCTAGGGGGGACGCCCTAACCCTATCGCGCATCATATTAACTTTTGACATACTGCATGTGTTTTGGCTTTTTCTTTTACAGTCGGTCGCCTGCCTGACACCAACCCTCCTTGGGAATGTATTCGTTATTTGAATAGAAAGGAAAAGGGTGAGAACGTAGGGCAGGGAGGGTAGAGTTTAGATAGGGATAATAGGTTTAAGGGATACTACTTGCTTGGAAGATTAGGTATAAGTCAGTAGTAGCTCGGGGGACCGGGGTCGCATACCCGTATATCATAGCATGGTCACCGAAGTAGTAGATCAGTATGATATCCCCTGATCGATTTATAAATAGTTTTTATTTTATTATAGATATTAAATTGTGTGCTTTTTGTTTATAATTATATTCAATTCTAACACATAATGTTTTGAAAGTTTTGCAGTAACCACGTTCATAGTATTTATTACCAGACACTGGTTATAACAACTAAACTTTAAAATTATATGTAAAAATAGTAAGTTATTAAAATGTAACTAAACATGCTTTAATAACGTTTTACTTAAATCGTTATATAATTTTTTGTAAAAAAAAAAAAATTAATTAACACCATTTCAATATAGAGTTTGTATGGAATTTAAATAGTGAAAATAAATAAAATAGTAATATTTATAAAATACAATCTCTTATTTAATTATTAGGATAACAAAATGTTATACCAATATAAATATCTTTAAAAAAGTAGGTAAGTTGGTAGGCCATCAACAAATCGTTCGTGGAGTTTTAAAGTTCTCAAATTTACTTCATTCAAGTCGTCAAAGCCTTATTTACCAGAATATTGATTTTTAACTTAATGAACTCATTGTGTTCAATTTATTATAATGCTGATTCAACTAAAGTATACATAAGTGTACTTAAGCAAATAAAGGGTATATTGACGGATTATAAAACGAAATATTTTGTTACATTTAAAGGCATGCTTCCAAGTAATAAAACGACATCAAGTATACGGTATTATTATGATTATTTTATTTTAATTTTTAGCTATTTATAATAAAGGTAAATATTGGTGTTTAGTTTTCCAACTTACATATGATGTAACTATGAGTTTTAAAAATAGTAAACGATTATTAAAGTATTATGATTCTTGTTATTAACAAAATTTATGATCCTACTTAATAAGTCAGTTTAATTTATAAAAAAAACTGCTGAATAGGCTAGTATAAGGTATAGGTATTTGGTATACATTTGAAATAAACTATATTTTGCAGCTAACTAGTAATAATTTATATACAAGTGGATTTGTTATTTGCATAGTTATGTTGCGTTGTTGCATGCATAGTTGCGTTTTATGAGTTTCATTAAACACAATAATTGGCTTCGAATCAAACAAAACTGTTTGAACTCAAATATGGAATGCGGTTCAGAGCTTTCATGTGCAAACTTGTGAACAGCGTAAATTATTATTTGCAAGTAAAGCTTGATCATTCGCTGATTCAACTACAATTTAAATCTATATTATTTATAGAAGCAACATGTTTACAATGGCCCACAAATTGGTTATACGGTATAATTATAGAGCTTAGTTTTGTTAACTTTTATTGTTAAATTTTTGTGGGAAAAAAAATCATAGTGTGAAATATCTATGGAAAATTTATTTAGCAGGGTCGAATTTCAAATTTAAAAAACCCCCAATACAAAAAAATGTTATATTGTTATTATTAAATTATTACCAAAATTAACAACCGGCAATACAAAAAGTCCTCTTAAAAGAATAAAAATAATATGATTATGTACTAATTGAAGTCATTGGCGTCGAGGGCCTGCAAAATAAAGAAAACGCAAGTAAATTACTAAGGCCAAAAGTTCCGAAAACTTAATGAAATAGACACCACGTGCAACAGTCCCCTAACGCAACGACTTCAATTAGTACATAATAATATTATTTTTATTATTTTTAAAGGTTTTTTTTATGTTTCTGGTTTTTAATTTTTAGGCAAAGAGTTTGCCAAAACTATAGTGAAACATTATATAATGTAATGTGAATTATATTTATATGATTAATAACTTCCATCCGTTTCTTAATTTATAATTTTAATGTATTGCTCCCACTACGAATATTTATTATTAGTATTTATATGTAAATATATTCAAAAATATTCATCTGTAATGTGTTATCATTAATGCTAATTTTAATGCCACGTTGGTTGTTAGCAAAAACTAAGATTTTTGAAATCAATTCTCTCTTCTTTGTATGCAAAAGGTTTGTTCTTATTGTTTAACTCAGATCCTCATTTTCATCCCAAAATAACTATAATTCTTTTATAATCAAATATAATTTCACAGTAACGTAAAGCAAATATTTAAAATGTTTGAGTGAGAAGTCCTGTCACTAAATTGTGTTCTTATCAAATTATCTCCTGTCGTTTCCGGATACATATAACTGCAGAATTTGTTACACAATGTGCGTTTCTTTTAAGGAAAGAAAAAAATACTAAAAAATACGGATATGTATTCTAACATTTGTATATTGTATTTTGGTCGATGTATAATCATCTAAGTATATTATTATTTAAAGCGAATTTTTTTTACGTGTTAAATATTTTGCTTAAAACTAAACTTATTTAATTTTCGTAAAAGTTTAATTCAAAATTATTCAAAGTTATAAGAATCGTATTCCTAAATATACTGACCGTTTAACAAGACACCGATATTCGACACAACGAGAATTGATATCTTAAACAATTAAACCTGTTTTAGTCTTCCTCCGTTCCCAATTTCGATTCGTTGCCATTTACTCGGCAAATCATCTCTACAATTATTGTGAGTGTCGTCATTTCTTAATGATCAAATACTTGACAGATTTGGATATCATGTTTTAGAACCATGGATAATGCTTTCACCCTTTACTCATCTCACCCGAAAATGTGAGTATAATTTTACACCATCACCACAGTAATTATACATATAATTACGGATTTTATATATAAGCCCATTTTTGTATTCGTGTTGATTATTTCGCAAAAACGAGTAAACTTCCCACCTGATTCTATGTACTAAGTACAAATAAGGTTACATTCCACGACATCTACAAATAAGGTTACAATTACAAATGCCTCGTCACCCAAAAACATGAAGGGATGAAAGAGAAAAAGGTGAATAGATTAATGATTCAGCTTGCTCAGGCGTGGTAGGATCTATCCTATATATATAAACCTTTGATTTAAAAGGACTCTATAGTAATCAAGAGCTGTGATTGGTTATGTATCATGAAAGTTACTACTCAGAAAGCTTTACCTGGGATTTGGCAGAAAATACTTTATTTTTTAATTAATATCTCTTCGAGATGTGATGTTTGAACTTCAGATATAATATGAATGCCAGATTTTATTAAGCATGCTTTTAACGCAGATCAATTTAACGTATCAAAAAAAAGATTTAAAGGTCTTGTTTTGTATTCAAAACACTCGTCAGGAAATTAGCTGTTTTCATTTACTTAAAAAGAGGGAAAAAGCAATAACTGACGTCTTCTGAAATGTGGGGCGCTTCAAGACATTTGAAAGTCTGCTTAAACCAAAAAAAAAATACAATCCTTCTCCAGGCATGTTGGGCACATTTTTATTATGACATGAAAGTTTCTACGGAAGTACGGCCTAAGAGCTTAAGTGGGATTATGTGTGTGACTATAAATGTTAACGTAAAATTCAAATTAAATTCTAAATTATTTTTGCTTACACAGATTTTTTCAATATATCTATAAGAAAGATAAAAAAGTTCCATCGATAAACGCTGTAAGACCCATCGAAACCCTGCAATTCCTGCAATCTAATTATCAGTCTATAATATATTGTTTCGCTTTAGTTTATTAGTTCAGTTTTTATGTTTTTTTATGTAATACAATATGAAAAATTCTTAATGGTTCATATTACTCGTCTTGAATTAAATTAAATAATTGAATTAAATTTTTGTTAAACTTTCTGCTTCTAGAAATAAAACAAACAATTTACAATTGGGGTAACAATAAAGAAAACAGTTTAATTTGAATTAATACAAAAATATACACAATATAAATAAATATTAAAAGACTTATTCTGTAAGGGAAAATCGGTTTTCGTATACCGCATAATTGTATGTTGAGCATATCATTGAAGACATTTTTTTCATTGACTTCTAATCAACCCTTCAATCTTACCACTTTCTTTCAGTGTTTATAAAAATTGCATCTCCTGATAAGAGATCATCACAATCTTTAAGAATATTGAGTATATTAAATTACTAGTAATGGATCTAGTCAGTGTTAACAAATTCCGTTTATAAAAATATTATACTTAACTGTTCTTATGTTAACAATAATCGTAAGCTGCCTAAATTTTATTGCTTTTAATAAATATATAGGCTATCCAGGTAATTTTCATAGTCTAAAGTGTTTTACGTTACGTTAACATTTATAGTCACACACATACAAAGAATAGAAATTCATAAGGCGTAAGACACAACCTTAAATAGATAATTAGAATGCAGGAACTCAATGGGTATTTTAATTTTATTCGGTAGGTCTATTTCTATACTTATTGGAGGTGTTGGAGTAAGTAGGTTGGTTCAGGTAAAGGAATGAATAAATAAATGAAGTGAGAGAACAGATTTTTAGTTAATGATATCCTTCAAAATTTAATTGTTGCCAGAACTTTCTTTTGTTTCCTCTCCCAAAAGCTCCTTTCACTCTTATTTTAAGATACCTATCATCAACTATTATTTATACAAATTAATAGTATAATATAGTATGTATTATAATTGAAACCAAGGGACAACACAACAATGCTACATTGTATATTGTATTGTTTCTTTTGAAAATGAGAGAAGTATAAGAATAAGTAATTAAAAGTAGTCTACATATTCACACGTATAATAGACTAACTTAACAGTAAAATTGTATTTTTTTGCTTAGTATTTTTGTCGTGTTATTATTTTAGACGAAATGTTTTGTTTTCGAATTGTAAAATGTTTAGTAGTAAATAATATCAGGAAAAATTAAACAAATTGATATAATCCTTAGGGGTTATATTTCTTAGGAAAGCAAATGATTTGCTGGTGTTAAGGGTGTTAGAAAACAATACAAAAACATAGAAATTATAATTACATTATAAATATTGAGAAAAATGTAATATACGGCTAAACCCCGAAATGCGTACATCTATGCTCATCACCTACATGCCTGTCTCTGTCAGAAACCGAACCCGTGCCCCATTGTGGCGTTATACTTTGGGCGTCAAAAAAAGTTTTAAGTTACAATGATGTTAAAATATCAGCTTAACAATTTCTTAGGTTTCTACGAGTATGTGTTTAAATAAAACGAATTTATTATTTTTATTTTATGTAAACACTTTGTATGTACGCAACATCCGTTTTTTCGTAAAAGCGCTGCAACATTGCTGCAAAGCATTTGAAACGTTGGGTTACATATAAAGTTATATTAATTTCTTAATAAAAATGTCAAAGTAAATATGAATTCAATTAAACGCAAGTAAGATTCGTTAAAACTATTTTTTTTTTGGGTGCGGAAAAAAAATATGCACAAAATTAAAGGTTTGTACTGCTCGTGCAAATATAAATAAATAGTTTGCAGACATGTATTGTATTATTTCGAACATCTAACCATATCTTTTTTATATTCAGGCCACGCACCAAAAAGACGTACACTTAAAACGAAACTAAGAAGACGCTTAAAGAAACATCACGTACCGAATAAAAATATAAAATATTCCTTTTCGTTTCAAAAATATAATGATAACAGCTATAATCTTATTTGTCAAGCTTTAGAAATATGTTAACTATTTCTATAACTATTACTAAGTAAAACTTTATAAGACACAAAAAACTTTAACAGGCAAGGTCTAATCGTAATACAAATTCAAAGCGTTTCTAATATTAGTTTCTTAATAAAATATGTAAATGTTCATTATTTTCAATATTTCCGGAAGAAAAAAACGGAAAATAAGTAAGTTTAATTGGAAATGAGAATAACTTTAAGTTCAAGTTTACGCTAGTTATTAAAAGCTTGTTAAATAATAAATCAATACAAGCAAAATAATACAAGTTCGTTATCAAAGGATTTTGTGTGTAAGATTATTTTACTTTTGTTGAATGTGTTTTCGTCTTGATTCATGACAGTATGTAACAATACAAAGCATTATGTCATTGAACATCCATTAAAGTTATCTTTGATGTCTTTTCTTATCACTTTCTAAGTCAACTAACATATTTTTTATTGTATATGATAATATAAATATTTATATCGGTGAAGCATTATTTGGTGAGGTTTATTAGGGTAAAGTACGAGTACAAAACACAGTATCCCTGTTTTAAGCCTTTTACATTTTAATTACTATAATAATACACTTAAGTTTCCAAACGAGCTGTGGGTTCGAGACATTTTCTTAATGTAATCAGCATCACTATCAGAAGTTCGTCATTAAATCAATGATCTGACTGACAGCAACCAAAAAAAAAATCAAAAATGAAAATGTTTTATTTTCAACAATTACATGGGTTGTACAATACATGGTGCGGGAGCTCTTCTGTTAAGTTTACAAAAACCTGTGTTAGAAGAGTCCCCTCTTGTCTGTGACTTTATGACAATGTAATAGTTGAAAAGAAATAAACTGTTAATGTTTTAACAATTAAATTTAAGTAAATATTAATGTGTGTGTGTGTGTGTGTGTGTGTGTGTGTGTGTGTGTGTGTGTGTGTGCGTGCGTGTGTATGTGTGTGTGTGAGCGTGTGTTTTCAAGTGTGTCTTTTTATTTTTGTAGTTCTTCAGTTTCTTTGTAGGAAAGCGTTTTCAACCATGCTGAAACTTTTGTTTTACATTGCAGAAGCGTCAGTTTAAATATATCTAGTTTTTTATTTATAACGTTATATAACCGTCCTGAACGAGAGCCGTAATGTTTTATTGCAAATACGGTTCTTGTCACACACACACAGCAAAACATTTGACATTTATTTAAACAAAAAACTGATTCTAAAAACATAACGATTTATTTAATATTATTGTTTCTATGATTTAGTATAAATAGAATTGCATTGTTTAATACATGACAATACAAATTTAATACAATTAGACATCGTTTATTTCCAATTATTCGGGGTCCAAATTATTTGGGAATCATACACGCTCTTCTATCATACGTCATGTCAGTCCAGTCAACAATAATATTGATCAACTTTATTCATGTAATATATAACTCTCTCTAATAACATCCATAATCCATACCAAAAATATTTTTATAACATCTCTTCGTCCCTCAGCAATACGACAAATGTGATAAAACAACTATAAAATATTTGAAACATGAATTATAACTGCTAATAAAAATGGGGATAGCCAGTATTAAAATTGTTCGCCACAATAGAATTATAACAGCGCCTTTAGTCGAAATAGCCGGTAAGTGAGGCTGTAAATATAATACGTCAGTCGTAAATAAGTACGGTGAGCGGAGAATATAAAGAATTATATGTATCTATTTGCTCTTCAGATAAATAAAATAATAACTTTAATAATAACGTTAAATTAATATAGCTTATTATATAAAATAGCTTCTTCGTTATTAATTGTACATATTTAAAAACCTAATTATTACATTGATTGGCAAGTTTAGCAACACAAAGTTAATAGTTATCTTGTTAAATGAGAAATAATAAGGTTTATATACAACACAATAAATAAATATATATAAAAAAGTGTTTACTACTTATTAAGTTTACGGGATACTTAGCTTGTAGTAAAAACTACTAGGGTTGCAATAATCTGTATAGCAACCTTTTAAATTTTATAAACTTTTTATATTTTTTTAATAGTTGAATTGTTAGTATATCTATTATAAATGTCATTATTGTAAGAAAAATCGGAAAAAAAGTGATAAATACAAATAGTAAATTAAAACCTTCCATGAAAAGCCTAGGTGGATCTGTAGTACTATCACCTCGAAGTACATACTTATGACATATTTGTATCACAGATATGCCATTCGCCTAGGAGCAACATCGAAATACCGGCGAAATACCGGGCGTTCCACTTCAATATGGCACGTCTTTTCAGTTAAGCTTTAAGCACAGGTGGTATTTAGCAACTTTAATGCATTGAGTAATATCCAAAATATATGTGGTACATGAACTGCCTTCAATGGCAATTAATTCAAAATAAATTTTGCTAAATCTACATAATTAATAAGAATTAAATGTAAACTAAATCTTACACATAAACGAAAAAAATCTAATACAACTCTTTAAGGACCTTAAATTTTAACAATCTCAAAACTAATAATAAATGTGAATTTTTTTGGATGTTCGAACTTTCATTTAGTTGATGAAAGAAATAAAACCATGCTGTAAAAATATTTTGATTTACTTGCTCTTTAATTATTAGTGTTCTAATATAAGTAACGAAACAAAAATGCATAAAATTAAAAAAAAAAATTATCTAGAATAATTAACCTAAAATAATTTAGTTAATTATGACATTAAAATACATTGGACAAATTTATGAAATTTTGTATTATTTAGTGTTTTTTCTATTTCAATTAAGTATAAGAAGTCATTTTTTGTGTTCTAGTTAGTTATATTAATCTATTATTTTGGAAAAATATATCGCAGGACAAACCAGCCAAACTTCGTGAAAGTGAAAATCAACTTGAAATACACATGAACAAAATATTCAGTTGGATACTTATTTAAAGCAATTAAAATGAAATTCATTTAAATTAAAACGTTGCTTCTTATTATCAAAGAGTTAATCAACAAAATATCATTCAGCTTCTTGATAATTGAATAATTGTAAGAAGCGAAAACATCACATTTCTACTTTTTGAACTTTTAAATACATATTTAAATGAAAAGTGAGGTGAAGTGGAAAAGATTGTAATATAAGAGAGTTGTGTGAGTGTGTATGTACAGACTATTTTATATATTTAAAGACCATTGCCAACAAAAGAAAAGACTGTTTATAGATTGTCTGCAAATGATGAGTAATGGTCATATATTATTGTATATTGTATGTCTACAATATACAATATACATACATTGTACAATATACATACATTGTATATTGTAGAAATACAATATACAATGTATGTAGGTACAATATATATTGTATTTCTATACTATTATTTTTAGTTTTTCTATTACTAGTAGTACTAGTAGGAGTATTAGTATTTCCTGAAAATATTGTTTATTTATTTTTATTACATTACAATGATAGGACCATTACTAAATTAATAATTAGAAAAGCTATACCTATATGTGTTATAACTATATATAAATTGTAAATTTAACAAACATTTGGATTACGTAGCAATATTTATAGCAGATATTTAGCAACAAATAGTTTTTTAAATGCCTTTTATCTTAGTGTATATAAGAGAGTGTTTATAAAAAAATGGCTGTTTTGTATAACTATTTTGGTTTTAAAAAATAAACAATATTGTCTGAATAGAAGAAGATGACCTTTTTTAATACAAAAAAATAATTAAATTATTTTAACAAGAATAAAAGAACAACTAATAAAAAATCTAATATTAGAAAATTGTATTCTTTTAGAAATAATAGAATGAAAATATTTTCCGTCGAGATTTTCATATTACGGAGATTTTATAATTATTTATTTTGATACTTGTTTCAACATTTTACCGAAAGCTTGCGTTGAATTCATCATTTTGAATTTCAAATGAAACCAAGACGACATTACTGAGAACCTGAATTCTTTCAGGGTGAGAACAGGAAATCTCGTATAATGGAAATACCAACTTGTCTTTCAATGGATGGATCGAGAATGTGTTAAAATATCACTTGTGTTTACTTCAATATGCCTTTTATTTAAAATGTTATTGGTTTTATTTTATAACCATACTATACTCATTATTTTCAATATATGATTCCTGTTTTTTTTTGTAACCTTGTATACAATTCTAAATAAAATCTAATATTATATTCTTATTACTACCTATTGTTTGCAATTTGCTTATTCTTTCTTTAAAGATTCTTGTACTATCGAGGGTAGTACAATATATAACAATTCTAATTATGAAACTTTCTTTATAAGTAAAACAAGAAGAGTTTGAGATTTTGAATCTATATTTTATATATTTTTATGTTTTTTTATATATTTTAACAAGAAACGAAACGAGAAAAAACAAAACTGCTATGAATAAAAATGTGAAGAAACGGTTTTTTACACATTTTACTATAAGAAATATAAAAGCTAACTACTGTAGATTATACTGTTGATAGAATTATATATTTATTTGATAGAATTATATATTCATATAATGAATAAATTCATGAATCTATAATAAATTATTTAATTTATTATTATTACTTTTTAATTGGTCTATAATGTTTCCATTATAGAAAGAAAACTCGAGAATTACAGGTTCGAAGCGAGACACAAGTTTTTTCCGAACCTTTAATCCCAAGATAATCCTGCTCTGTCAGAATATACAACATCCCCTTTGCTGTCTTGCATACCAATAAATGTCAGGCGTATCTAGAATGTTATTGATATGCTGAAGGAATACTGCTGGGAATACCTGTCAGTTTTGGGAAACACAAGCTTATGGCCCAAGTGAATTCCATTAACGACCTGTATGGCTGGTATGTAACGGTAGGAATCAAGTTGGGAAGGAAGGAATAGCAATAGGTCTGTCGTTAGTCGGGTGTGAACCACCTTTTTTAGGGATCAGATGGACAAGGGCCAAATAGACGCAATTTCGATGGTTGTCTAGTATTTATGGTGTGTATATTAAGAACGAAATTTAACAAAGAAAGCTTATGGCTTCTTTGTTGGGTCTGATTCTGAGTTCCAGCTATAATCACTTAGGACAGACAATTTTCCGTCAAAAAAAACACGGGTTACTCCCCGCAATCAGTGGTACATAACAGGAGCAAATCAGTGAAGTGCGCATTTAAATTACCAACGTGCGTTAATTTTAACATGACCATCCATGTCTACGTCAGCTAGAGTATTTAGACAATGGTCTTTCATAATCACCTAACAAAAAGGATACATCACATTTAGAAAATTAAACTTAGGTATGTAAATAGTGACCTTCCTTATAAATATAATATAACATGCAACGTACATAAGATATACATACATACAATATACATAAGAGAAGTAATAGAATGAACCGAAAATTATCTTTCAATTGCTTGCACACGAATCGAAACGGAACGATGTTTGAACAAGGAACAAGCGAAGCGACACGAGAATGTAGAATAATTGAACGAGAACTAAATGTACAAGATTACTATTGTGTGAATACTGAATGTAGATTTAAAGATAATTATATAATATAGTACGATAGCCTTCATCTTTAAATCGTCACCCTAAATTTGTCTTGCACAGGTATATTAAACAAACTAGTTGTTGTTAACGTCTTCATCTGCTGCTAAATACAAAATTGAATTAAGAAATCCTTGAGTACACAATTAATTCGATCGATAAAGGTGTTTCCTAGCTTTGAGTGCACAGGTAAACAAGCAAGTATTTTTTTGCAATAATTTAAACCCATCGTAACATTGTTTGAAAATATATACAAAGGACATAAATACTATTTCATCTATACAATTTATAAAAAATCTCATTATTAAGAATGTCTTAATGTATGTCCGTTCCATAGCAATAGTAATTTTTCCAAAGGTCGCACCGACATGGCAGTGAATGACAACATTCCCCTTCCTGGTAGTTGCAGTTACTCCCTAGTGGAATACACCCATACCTGGAAATCCAGGAGATACCTTTATTTGATTACATATTTCCATCAGGATTTTTTTTTCTACGAATCCACCATGCTTTGATCTCATGAATAGGAACCCCAAATGGTTTCGAAACTAGTGGGACAAATTCCGATTAAACTACATGATTATATCCGGGCAAATATATATACTATTTTTAACCTATTATACATATTCGTAAAATAAAATGTTTACACAAACGTTATATAATTTTCGAAGTTACTTTATCAATGTCTTCATCATTTAGTATAACCTCTTCATAAGCTATAATTATAATAAAATAAGGTGGATTTTATTATTGTAAAAAATACAACCTGTTGTGACAACTACGTAAATTATGAATCCGAAATTAATATACCATTTACAATCCAAGATAAAAATCAACATTAAATAACTTACTATAATATTTAAATTCAAGTTATATTCAAATAAAATAAAGTATTGAAGTAATAATTATTAAAAATAAAGTATAACTTTATTAATTTTATTAAGTAATACTTTATTTTATTTACTTTTAATAAATTATGTACCACATTTTTTTTTTTAATTTTTTTAAGACAAGTGCCGCATTAGAGACTGTATTGTCCTATGTTCTCGAGGATTTATTTATAGGACAACCAACAAAGCATACAAAGCTTTCATACAAACATTTCCATGATGTTTTAGTATATATATATATATATATATATATATATATATATATATATATATATATATATATAGTATATATATATACTAAAACATCATGGAAAAGAAGAAATTACAATTGTTTTATACAATTATATAGTGAAGCCTTACTTAAAGGCTGCCACGGCAGGCATAAACAGGTGTGACAAAACTAGTTATTTAATTAGTTAATAAAAATAAATAATAAAAATAAAAAACTGGGAATGCAGCTGGTATGACTAAAGATTGCAATTATTTGCAATTTCCTTGTATAAAATTGGTTTAAATTTATGTAAGGAGTAAGACATGGCAATATCGATTCCAGGCGTGCGTGACAGGCGACTATATTTCCTAAACATATATAAGTATACCGAATACAAAGTATACTCAGTACAACAACAATTTTTCCCTTGATCTTTTAAACATTTCATTTTTCCTTTTATTTTTAATATTTCATCAATGTTAAATGTTTTAATAAAATTTTATTCTACTACCTTTGAAAGACAGATACTTTTAACGTTATCCAATTTAATTAACTACTAAAGCCGGCCCTGAGCATTGAAAGAGTATGCTTTTAAAAATTATAGTCAATTTGACTAAATTATTAATAATAGATCTTTAAGAGACGAATAAGAGACAAAGATATTTATTAAGATTGACTAAATGTAAGAAATGTAATGAAATAAACATAAACACTATTCTCAGACGATTTTTCATTACTTATTAAAAATGTATATATTACTTTGTAGCAGGAAGCATAATTTAGTTTGTAAAAGCCTTTCTTTTTAAGAAAAATGTAAGTTGGATTTTTAGTTTTATATTTTAAATAAATAAGTAAATATGTAATTTTCCTTTTTATGTTACTAATTCAAAGTCTGTCCGTCTATGTATATACCACTTACCCCGGCCATAACGAAATGTAATTTTCTGTTTTAATAAATGCAATGCATAGTGCAGGAAAAACGTTTAATACTTTTATTTTTTATTGAACTTTATATTTCTGCAAGTGGCAAATTCGGAAACATTAAAAACTTTCAAGCACACTCCACCCGGCCTGTAGTTGTATGCCAAAATGTAGTTTAAATGAAAAAATATATATAGGTATGTAACTTAATGAAAAGTAACGTGAACTTAAACTACAAATTTGTTACTTAATTGAAATTCAGTATTAAAATGATAAATTAAAAGTACAATTCAAATACATCTATTATTTAATTTACAATTCAAGTACCCAATGTAAACATAAAAGATATTTATGTGAGGACACAAATTGGTGTTAAAATAAAGTATTATTCACTTAATATAACAGTTAAGCTACGTTTTTTTGTTTTAAAAGTTGGGTCTTTGTAACATCTAGGTACAGGTCTAGTAATAATTTAAAAGCAACCAGCTATTTCCTATTCATACATATAAACGAGAAATTTATTATTATACACAATTATAAGGTGCACAATAGATATAACTTTAGCTTAAAGAAATTAAAGTTTTAGGTAACTCAAAAAAATCTTAGTTGATTTAAGTTACAAATAAAAGTAATTTCTATTTAGAGATTAATGAATGGTTTAGGTTTTAAATTTATTGAATTTTCTTTGTGAAAATCAATAAAATATGTTATATTTCATTTTTGCATTAATTTCCCAAAAAAAATATAAATAAGTTCAAGGACGAAGTTTTTTTATCTGTATAAACTCTGTAATCTATCTGAAACTGGATATTATTCTGATTTATATTTCAGTCTTTACAAAGTAAGTAGAAAGATTCTTGGAGAGTACAATAAATCTAAACCAACTATGAAACGTTTTGACAGTAGAATATTTTAGCAAGGAACAAGAAAAAATATGATATATTCATTTTCATTGTTGTATCATTATATGAATAAGAACTGCAAATCAATCCCACTAATTTTATTTAGGTTACAACAACAAAATTATTATAATAAATTTATAATTAACAGACTTGCCATGTTCATTTGTTATTTATTTGCATTAAATGAACTTTGATTAGTACTAAGGCATATATTTTTAACTTTTAAGTTGCAAAAGTTTTGGTAACTGATAAAAATGTGACTCGACAAGTGAAACGCTCGCTGGTTAAACGCACTGCTTTATTCCATTAAACGATATCGCGCGCGAGGCGCACACACACATACGTAACAGTAAAAATCAAAATTCATGATCTGAAGATTCATTTACAGCAGACACATGTACGTTATAAAATTGAAACAATACAATTTTCTTCGCAATGCCTCATAAATAATAGTCAGCGATCTTGGTACGTGACGTTTTAGGCAATTTGTCTTTCCTTGTCATAGACTGAGAATTCAACGCTATCTTACTTTGCATTCAGACAATGATGAAAACCACATATGTTTTGACCAATTACAGAAATGAGATACAATATATGAATTGTGGTTCCATTTAAAATAAGTTTTAATTGTTTAGAACACTTCAAGGGGCCAAAACAAACTTTGGAGTTTGCCATGTAAAAAGCGTGATTATTCTATTTGTTAAAAAATGCTTAATATTGAATATTTCTTATGAATGTTTTTTAATTAAGTTTTCAGAAGAATTATCAGTTAAATAATATCCAAGCCGTCTCTAACGGGCTGCAAGTACCTACCTAACAAGTCGTCTTTTAAAGTAAAGGACATGTTTGAAGACAATACTTTGCATTTGGGCAAGATTTCTTTGATTTATTTTCTACAGAGCTTTGATAACTTTTTTTACGAATACTACTTGGACGGCCAGATTTTTTTTTACGAAACAGAGGTTTCATTGTAAATATAAATAGCCTGTTATATAATATCCCACTAATACCAAGCAGATGGATAGTTTTAAAAATTGCGTGTGATTCCATTTTAATATTATCAGATATTTTAGACCAATTTGGGCAAAAAATATTATACTATGAATATTCATATGAGAAAGACAAATACCGGATTTAATGTAAGCTGGGAATCGATTGATAGCCGTTTGCGGATAGGATTCTTTATAAAACAACTTTTAACGGATCGTATACGTATTTGCGATCGTGTTTATGACCATGTTTTACCTTATAATATCTCTAACAAGTATTTAGTTACAATAAAATAAAATTCAATAATCACGTAATTATATAGTATTCAGACAAGTATTAAAATTAAGATGAACTAAAAGGATACTGCATACCTTTTAAATAATATACGAACAAAATATTACACAAAAATAGACAACAATTTATAGAATGAATGCGATTCAGTCTTTTAAAAGTACAAATTAGCTAACGAGGATATAGAATAAGACAATACGTCCCAAATGAACTATATTTTAACAAAGTATCAAAATTAGTTAACTTTTCAGTTTTGAATAGAATATTACCATATTTTTTTATAAGGAAAAGTAGACTTTTCAAAATAGTTTTCTAATATGCCTATTTTGAAAAATTCTCATGACGTTTCGAACTATACATAAACTTTGAGTAATATTGTGAAACAAAGTTTCTACTTCATACTTGAAAAACTTTAAACTAAAACTTAAAACTTAGTTGTTATTTTACACAAACTTATTAGACGAATATAAAATTACAAAATCCCTGGGGATGTTGGTGTTTCGTCATCCAGACCGGACTTATTCCTGTATTCGAAACATCTGAGGCGCGTGATACTTGTGGAGCTTACTGTTCCTTGGGAAACAAACATCCCAAGGGATCACACATTCAAGCTCAATAAGTATTACGAACTAACCAACGAACTGATCAGGAATAAATTTATAGTTAGTCTGTACGCGGTAGAAGTGGGAGCGAGAGGTATAACAGCAAAATCTCTCTATAGCCTACTTAAAGATCTTGGCCTTTCTAGAACAAGCATCGGTTCATTTCTAGAACGTACTTCAAAGGCGGCATTAGTAGGTTCTTTCCAAATTTGGTTAGGTAGGGAGAGGAGTGTTTAGGGTGAAGGTGAGCGTTTTTGCGCATAATAAAGGGGCCCCTTAAACCTACTCCTGGGTCGCAAGTCCCAGGCACTGCTTGCACTCCTCTCCTTGCAACGCGATGGGCCCGGCACCCGCACGGTGAATCCATGGATTGCTAAGAAGCTTCGTCTTATTTAGACTAAAATTTATTACTTTTATGGAAGTCAATTCCGAAATCTGTAGCGAATATTTTTATTTCATTTCAGATTATTATTTACCTAATTTTATTTATTTGTCATTTTCAGAATAACATTATGTGCTTAAAAATGTATAAAATAATACCTAGTGTATTTATACAATTAATTAAATTTGTATGCATCGTTATAAACATTCAAAGTGAGTTAAGCCTCACTCGAAAGCGGGAAAGAGTTTTAATTTAATTGATTGCACACGAATTGAAACGAAACTATTAAGCTATTAACAAGCAATGCGGGAAGTTAAATTGTTAAGCCCTTACTAAAAGCTAAAACAACGTTAGGTATATTTTTAATCGTTTAAATTTAATATTCAAAATTTCATTTAATTTTCATCAACCCTTGAAAACACAAGCAATTAATAAATTTAAGCTTTGTTTGGTCGTAAGTCTATTTCAATGTCAAGATAAAATCCGGAAAAAAATTTTAGTTCCGTATTATTAAAATCTTGTAACCAAGATTCATCCTAATTTCTAAAAAGGAAAGTAATTGAAAACTTCACTAATGAAACACTGAAAAACTTTCCGCTTTTCATCGTTACAAGAATTTTTCGTGACTTTTTTGAATTCGTTTTAAAACGTAAAGTTGTTATTGAACAATGTTCGTTTTAAAGTGCTTTTCTGATACTCTGTTTATAGTAACTAAAAATCGATAAAAGTACGAACAAAATAGAAGCTAATAATAAAAATAATAATAATAATATCGGGACAAATTACACACCTTGATCTAACCCCTAAGTAAGCAAATTATTTGCTTGTGTTAAGGGTGTTAGACAACAATACTAATACAAAGAAATATACATATAAATACTGAGAATATATTTAATAAACGACCAAACCCAGAAACACAGACATCTATGTTCATTACATAAATGCCTGTGCTCTGCCGGGAATCGAACCCGAGCCCCGTTGCGCCGTGACACGTTAGGCGTCTGCGCTAACCACTCGACCAACGGGGCGGTGTAAAGAACTTAAAATATAATTGCAAAAAATATTAATTAGTATCAATTATTGGTTTCTTAACCCATCAAATGTATCGGGGTTAATATAAACGGGGTCTTTTATGTCATTCGATCTCATCAGTTCAGTTGAGAAAACAGTTCAGTAGAGATGTGACATATTTCTCTCGATAGTTTGACAAAGTTTTGCATTCAAAATAAAATTCTCTGAACTTTAAACTGAATTTTAACCTGAAAATATTTATTCGGTCAACCAAACCATATGCATTCGGTAAAAATTTACTGCGGTTTTCGAGAACGTATATTCTAAAAAATAATAAATACACTACGTAATCAATTCTTCTCGGGCGCTTCCGAATTACAATTCTATATTTTTTCGAGGTCTATCACTTGACAAAAAAAATGTATAAATAATAACGAGAACAACTTTATAATTGCATAAAACCCGTATGGTTTGTCAATACTTTTGAGAACAATGGAAACGGAATAAGGTACTTGACATAGTATTCTAAATATAAAGAAAATATATTTTTGTATACTTAATAATAATAAAAGAAATCTACAACAATATACATATAAATCGACTAGGAGATTATGACCAGGCTTAGATTCTAAAATATTTTTATACCAAATAATGGTTATGATAAAAAAATCACATATTAAATAGTAACATATAAACCCTTAAACCTACTCCCGGGTCGCAAGTCCCAGGCACTGCTTGCACTCCTCTCCTTGCAACGCGATGGGCCCGGCACCCGCACGGTGAATCCATGGATTGCTAAGAAGCTTCGTCTTGTCTATATAAATAAAAATCTGATTATATTATAAAAAAAGTATTAATTACAAATAAAATTACCACCAATCAATCTCTCCTAAACAGCGATTTCAATTCAAAGAACAAATAATAAAACATCATAAAATTGGTTTCAATGGCTTTTGCTTTATTATATCTATCCATTTTTTATGTCAATTTTCTCTACTTTGATCTTCTCTGGGTGGTTGGTACTACTGTCGAGAAAACGAGCTATACGAGCTGCACTAAGACCACTACAGCTAGACGCTTGTATTAGACCTCAATGTCTAATATATCTTCTTTATGAAATTGTATAAAAAGGTAAAAGGTGTGTGACAAGTTGGGTAAAAGACAACTATTCAGTCCATTCAAATGTTCTGTACAAACAAACAAATCTTAGATTGTCAATCATACCGAGTTTCTAAGAATATGATAGCTTGGTAAAGTTTTGTAGTAGTTTATGTGGATCTTTGCTAAAGATTATATAGACACAAGAGTTAAGTTAGAATATGAATTTAAGATATGTCTCTCGTAGCCTAGAATATTAAAACGAAATAATAAATTTATTGTTAGAATTTATTTTGTCCAAAATATAAATTTTTAAATTAATATTTAATATGTACATATGTTTTAAAATGTTAAATACAACGATTAGTTATATGATTAACGTTTTTTTAAAAACTACAAAAATTATGACGGCACACCGAAAAACACTTTTTAAGACTACAGTTAATAGCTAGAGCACAATACTGTCCGTGGCGTGAATAAGTTATTGAGTTGCACTGTGAAGAAAATATTTTGCTTGCAATGCACTTTAGCGCCTTTAGTTCAGTTCTAAAAGTTAAAATATATTTTGAATCCAAACAGAGCTCCGATAATAAAAAGATATAATAAATGTTACACCATATCAATAAGGTGATTGTAATGAACTATCGATTACCAAGAAAACCATAAAATTTTTGCTTTTACATACCTATGTACTTACCATAAGTGGTTCACTTGCTTCGGCTGTGGGTAAAAAGGTAGTCATATACTAAAATTAGAACGATACAGAGAAGATTAACCTGGGTCTGCGCAAGGATGACACTCAAAATCGTACAACGTTCCACATTTTTAAACCCACACCTGGGTCTCAACTCCCAAGCACTGTTTGCACTTCTCTTTGTAAAGCGATGGGGCCGACACCAGCACGGGAATCCATGGAATGCTAAGAGGCTTTGTCTCAATTATTTGGTTCTCTTAGATTACCGTTTCATAGTTTGATTTGTAATTTGTAGACTTAATCTTTTTAACTAATTATTAATACAACAAATATTGTAATTATCGAGTGTTACAAAGTTGCAATTTAGTTTTGAAATTTTTAAAAGAAATATTTCCATATCTTCAAAGGAAAGTGACGTCTACCAGGAAATAAAAACTTATTGAAATATGTCGAAAGTTTTTATTTATGGGACGGAATTAATTAAACTTCTGAACTGTGCTTGCTTTCAATATATATTTTGGATTTATTAGAACTTAAAATAGTGCAGTAGATACAATGTTTAATTATTCTTAAAAACTTAACAATATTAAGAACTACACTAAACACATTTAGTCTATATAATCATAAAAACAATTTTAAAGGAAAAAACATATTTGAAATATTGTCTATTTTTCTTTCCATGTACAATATTCTTGAACTTACCTTTTGATTTATTTTGGAGTATTTTCCTAAATATAGCACAAAAAATATATAAAAGAGAATTTGTTTTTGACTTTTTTTTAATGATGTTTAATATTGTATGCTTTTTATAATGTTGAAATGCAAAATAAGATTTATTAAATAATTTCTAATATTTGTAAAAAATCAGATTTAAAAATTATCTTTTGTAATGATATACTGTTTTGAAATAAAATTGATTGATTCTTAATTGTTCTTTTACCCATCCACAAATGCAATGCCTTGGTATAATTAAACCAAATAATTGAACCACCTCATTTCAATGAACATTTAAATGTCTACAAGGAACTTTTAAGTACAGATCTTAAGACTTTTTTTATTTTATTAAATTATACAAAATCTATCTTACGTTATGTATAAATATTTTAAAAGTTTGAAGTTTCATTTTTTTTTCATGTTTCTATCACGTTTTTATCATGTTTGAAGCCATATTTGAAGACTTTGAAGAGATAAAATACTTTTATCTGCAACAAACCCCTTTGTAAAATAAGCAAGATATAGAACTGAAAACTAGATATTATTTATAGAATTAATGCTTTTTATATTTTAGGAACTGATGGTATTATCAGAAAACGAATGAATGAGAAATGGTTACATAAAAATAGTAAATAATAAACATTTAAAAATTAGAAGTAAAAATAATAATAAAAACAATTTGTATTTATTTTTGTAAACATTAATTAGCTGTTAGAATTATTAATTAAAACCAAAAAACCGGCCAAATGCGAGTCGACCTCGCGCACGAAGGGCGGAACCCATTCCATTATTTATGAAAAACGGCAAAAAAATCAAGTGTGTTGTAACTTGTAAGGAATATTTAAAAAGGTCCTATCATTTTTTTTTTGTTAATTTATTTATTTACTTTTAAAGTGAATATATAACTATATGTTCAAATAATATTTCAAGACTACCTGTTGTCTTTATAAAAATCAAGCAAAATAATTTGTTGTGTTGGAGCCCCTCCTTCAAAAAATATTTTATTCTTTCTGTTGTTAGTTTTTGTTGTTATAGCGACAACAGAAATGAATCATCTGTGAAAATTACAACTACCTAGCTACGAGTATCATGGTTTATGAAATACAGTCTAGAGAGAGACATACGGACAGACGGACAACGAAGTCTAAGTAATAGGTTTCCATTTTTACCCTTTTGTTACGGAAACCCAAAAAATCCTGAGTGCTGAAATAGATATTTGTCTTGTAAAAGGTATTGCTTGTAGGTAAAGAATTTGCCATAATTGAAGTCAAATTCTAGCATGTGTTATAACTTATACCTATATGATTAATAAAGTACCGTTTTAAATATTAATGTATTTTACTGTTTCCAATGCAAATGATACGATTTTTCAATAAATGTTCTTAAAGACATTTGGAATGTGTATTATATTATATTAGATTGGTTGCTGAATAATTAATAGCATGCTGCTCAATAGCGGCAATTAATGCATTGCATGCAAACATCTTAGAAATGCGAAAGGTTTTGTATTTGCAATTTTATTTGCCTAATTTCCAAACCAATCTAGCAATCACTTATTAATTGTCAAAACCAAGATAAGGTCAAAACCAAGATAAGGTCAAAACCAAGATAAAATAAGATAGATAAGGTTTGATAACTTTCGTTATCAAGTAAACTAACGTTTGATTAATTTCTGGTGGTAATAAGCGACGCCGACTTCTATCTCTTTGATAAATTATTTACAAACGATATACATTATCGTTTGTAAATAATTTATCAAAAATAATATATTTTTCATGAGCAGTAATTATTGAAATTACTGCTCATGAAAAATATATGTTATTTTATAAAATTTGAAGAACACTTCAGCCACTTTTCACCAAATAATACTGGGATTGATATTATAGTCAATGTAAAGTAAAAGGTATTTTATTGGTAAATATAATCCTTTTTTTTTAAATGAACTTATATGTACGAAAAATTTTTTATTTTATTGAATGTTTTTCTGTCAGGTTATTTATTGCTTGTCAGACAATTTATTGCTTGTGATTTTTTGGGTAATTTGAATATATAAAATCGTGTCTCAACAAAATTGCAGCTAACTTGAAACATAATATATTGTTAATTATTACAACAATTTGGATGAGGAAAAGTTTTATATAATCACGCTTCGTTCGGGCTCAAATGTGTGATTAATTAATCTAAAATTAAAAACAATATGTTGTTGTATGTTTGTTCCGGAAGTTTAAACATTTGTTTCTGGAGTATTATATAAAATTGTATTCAATTATTATGTTACTCCTAAGAATAAAAAAATATACTATAATGAACTTCTTGATAAATTAGAACGCCTTCTTAACAATTGCATTCGCTACATCTTCGGCTTGCATAAATACGATCACACCTCACAATATCGTTGTAAACTTAAATGGCTCACTATTGGTCAGAGGCCTAGCCGTAGGATTCTTCTTCTCCTCTTCTCAATATTAAACGATCCAACCTCTCCTCTATACCTCAAAGAAAAATGCCAATTCCTCCATGACACACGCGACAGAATACTTCGTTCCACTTCCAATCTCACAACCATCATTCCATCTCGTTCCAGCGACTTCTCCCACAAATCCTTCACTATCCCAGCCTCACTTCTTTGGAACCAACTTCCTGAAAAGATAAGAAGAGCACCATTCAAAAGCATCCTTAAGAAACTTGTTAAAGAGTACTTCTTAAAGTCCCCATAATCCGTGAGTTAATTTGAAATGTGTAGGTATCTCATAATATAAATCTTCAACATCAAAATAATAGTATAACGTGTGTTTATGTTTTTGGATATATGTATACGTTTATTCAATTTATGTATCAGTATATATAAATGTATCAATGTGTAAGTGTATATATTTAATATTTGTAATATCCTTTTTTTTAATTTATTTTTATTTTATTTTTAAACGCCTACCACAATTTCTCACCATACACAGAGGGTAACTGGGAGAGAATGCCATTAGGCATTAAGTTCACCTTTTGTTATTTCAATAAAGGGTAAATAAATAAATATACTTTTGTCCTTTTTTCTGAATATAGTATTAATAAGACTTGTGTGTAAGTATTAATAAGTTTATATTTACGTCTGAGCACGACAATATCAAATACTATTGTACAGTATTTTAAAATTAAAATTGCATCTTTCTAATTTTGGATTTATCACAGGACTGGGTTGGACGATACAATGAAGAAACGCTTCAAGAAAAAATAATTTCTAAATAAGCATTAACTTGAAGTTGGTCATACTTTTTACACTTTGAAATTAATTATTTGACAGGAATCTCACAGGAATCTTACGAGAAGATAGGCTTCATTTAAAGTTGAAACAAACCATAAAACAGATTTCTACTTCATTGCATTTTATTTTTAACCCCGACCGACCCAAAAAGAGGGGTGATATAAGTTTGGCGTGTGTAGTTGTGTATCTATCTGTCTGTGACTTCGTAGTAGTCATACAAGTGGACGGATTTGATTGCAGTTTTTTATATTAGAAAAAACTGCAATCAAAACCTTTAGCTTAAATTATAATAACACAATAAATGTACTGATTTATATACATTTATATGTTTTTTGTGGTATCTGATAATAAAATATATTCTAATCTATGTATACCTACATTCTGTGAACGGAAGTTATGTCTAGATAAATATATTAATATCTCAATAATATTTCGGAAATACCAAACATTCCGTTTAGGTATCGAGCATTTGATTAAATTTCACAATATAACAAAGTTTGTGTATAATCAAATACCTAAGACGTTATCTTCACTCATATAGTGTACTATTATATCTTCCATAATAGCATTTATTTGTATTAATGTTATTTTAATATGTGTAGTATTAAAATTTTGATAATATTAACATTATTTTAAAGGAAAAAAAAGAATTAAATTGAAACTTCTATTACCCACCAAAGAATACCAATAGGACAGACTAATGCTAAGCTAGTTAAAATCTTGGTATACTCCTACACCGTCAAAACACTTTTTGTATCAAAAATAGATCTCATTAAATAGCGATCACTTATTTGGTATTAGCTTTTAAAAGTAGAATTTATATAATTACCACTCTCTTAACGTTTTTCTGGTGTAATTTATGAATAGTCTTGAACCAAGAGGATGTTTATAATTCATAGAACGACGTAAGAGGAAGGATATATCACTTTTTTATACCTTGAAAGTTGTGTCCGAAAATAAAGATATTAATTGAATGACTTTAATTAATATTATTAGCTCAAAAGAAACTATGAATAAGATCTTTACTTTGTAAAGATAGAGAATCATCTTTGTGTTATCTATTGACATTTTAGTTTATTAAACTGGACATATAATGAATTTAATAAGATGGACAACACAGATCTTAATCTAATTTGACACATTGATATTAATAATAATAATATCAGCACAAGTTACAAAAATAGATCTAACCCCTATGTAAGCAAATTATAGGATGTTAGATAACGATACAAATACATAGAAATACATATTATAAATATTGAGAATATATTTAATAAATGACCAAACCTAGAAATACTCTATGCTCATCCCACACATGGTTGTCCCTATCCGGAATCGGACCCGTACCTCGTTGCGCCTCAATACGTTAGACGTCTGCGCTAACGGGGGGTCACTACTGGGTTACGGGGCAGTATTGAAAAAATCTATTTTCTGGTTTTTGATTTATTCAGAAAATGTTGGTATAATATTCGCCTGAAGGGACTTTCATCATAAATATTTAAATATACCAACATCTTGGTACAAGTTTTATTAAAATTCTGTGGGAATTCGGTTTATTTTCTTTGCCTTTTGACTGGTATATGACTTTGATTTTGTTCAAATTGCAATAATGTAATTATATTATTCGTTTTATTATATATATATTATGTGATAGGAGATAAACGAGCAAACGGGGTCTCCTGTACACTCTTTTTTTGAAGGTTTGAATGTCTTATCGATTCAGAATTACCTCGGGCGACAATTTGTTCCACAGATTGGCTGTGCGAGGTAATAAGCTTCTAGAGAACCGCACAATGGTGGAACGCCAGTCATTCAGGTGATGGAGATGGTGGTTCCGTCGCGATGGACGACGGCGAAAATTTGTGGGTGGTACTAATTCGAACAACTCTTCATAGCACTCCCCATGGTATAAGCTGTGGTCAATGCACAGGGAAGATACATTTCTAAGCAGCGTCAAGGGATTAAGCTGATCAGAAAAGTCTTGACAGTCGATGATTCGAGTCGCTCTCCGTTGTATGTGGTCAAGAGGAAGAAGCTAGTACTGAGGTGAGCCTGCATAAAGATGAGAACAATATTCCAACTGCGGTCAATACTGAGGCTTGAGTGAAATACCGTCTAGATCTGTTCGGGACACCGAGCTTCTTTGAAGCCCATTAGGCCTTGCCCTCAATATGACCGCGGTACTGGACCTCGATAAGGGAACGATTTCAAACAAACGTCGACATGGTGACATAAATAATTAATAAGAACGTCTTATCAATGTTTTACATAAATGTATTATTAGAAAATATTATTAAAACATTTAAGATTTTAAACTCAATAAGCTAATAAGATAATGAATATACCTCTTTGACTGAATGGTTTTTTAACAGAAAACGGAATTGGAATGTTTTGCTTGAAAGATTAAATTAAATTTAAATTGCAATTTATATAAAACAACACAAAGAAGCAATTATTTAGCCATTAGTTAAGGCACAGCTGTTGTAAAAGTTTTCATGAAGTTCTTGTAAGTAGTGATATTATATAGATAAAACATTGTCTTAGTCTAAAGTTTGTAATCTGCACTTATTGGTTGTAGCCAATTAATGCAGATTACAAATTTATAAAATTATTAGCTATTTATTTATATACGAGTATTGATGTAAAAGTAAAGCAATTTTCATTTGCACCTTTTTTACTAATATCGTAGTCTAAGTACCTAATAGATATAGTATTTATAAAACCAATTTTCGAAAAAATACGTATTTGCCCTTGATAAATACTTTATAGATTTTTTTATATTTTATAGTCTAGTTTAATTAGTTATTATAATATTAGTATCAAGAAAATAAAAATAAATATTATTTTGGTTTTACAAGTTAAGATTTGTAATAATTTGGTATGGGTATGATATTAATTATTGTCCTATTATCGATTAAATAAATTATGCTGAACTCTGAAGAACTTCTTAGTTATTTCATGTTTTATAGCATATTTACACGAAGGTCAGTTAAATTAGTTACGATCTATTATTCGAAATAGTTCAAGGCATAGGTTAATTAAGACAAGTTACTGCCTTGAACCTTTTCTCTTAATATTAATTATTCTTACATCGATATATGTTTTTACTTACCTATGGTACACCCGTTTTGAAGACAAAACCGCTTTTTTTTTCACTTGAACTCGTAATAAAAGAACTACATAATTTTGGGACAAATTTTCTACATGTTTTTAATCAAAGACACATGTTATATGTATGTACATATACAACTATGACATCATTATTACGGCAAAGTATGGTAATTTGTAATGAAACCATAAGATATGCAATGATATTTTATTCTCAAGAGAAAAATACAGTTATACTTAAAAAGCTGATTTCATCTAAGACATCAACAGATTAGTTTCTAAATTTAGAAGTTCTAAAACTAATTTAATTCAAGTCGTCAGCGCCAGGTTCTCCATTAGTTATGTTATAGAGTACTACTTAATGCAAGACAGTTAGCGAGTTTAATTTGCCATTGAACTGATCCAACAAAAGTATACTTAAACAAATAGTTTAGATATATTTAAAGGAACACATACATAATGAAAATGTTTTATATGTAGAAGAACGACGCTTTAGTTTAAAACAACAATATATTGTGAACGTGATTAATAATACTACTAATTATGTTATTTTCACTTTTGAGTTATTTATGACAAGTATCCTGAAAGTTTGGAGTTGAAAGCTGTTTTTAATATTTAATTATATGCAATAACGAATATAAAATAATTAACGGTTATAATGTATGCAACTTATTATTATATATTTTATCTGAAATATACCTTTTGTTCTTTATCTTTAAGGTAAAATGTTTATTAATAACTTTGTGTATAATAGAGAAAATACAGAAATATTATAAATAATATTCTAAACGTAGCCAAATTCATTCAGTCTTGAGTCATAGGTAACTAAGAAGTAGTCTCCTATATTATTTTCATACCATGGTTGTAATGGTCGAAAGCCTAAGTAATTTGGTAGTAGTCCCAGCTGTATGCATCCAACTGTAGCTGTGTCCGTACACAAGCCGATGCATTCAGTGCTCTGCCATCAATCAAAATAATACCAACCTCACATAATAGACCAACATGAAGTTAATATATGTATGTTTCGTGTGTGACAAAATCGGAAACCCAAACATTCTCCCTTCTCGTCACTGTCCCAGATTTGATAATTGCAAAAGCCCAAGCCTAATAGTCACTGGCTCATTTGTCCACTATTTCCTTGAAAAAAATGAGAAAAAAACGAGTAAGAAACCATCTTTTGATATAACAGTGTGATTTTTTTTTCTGACTTGTTTTTTTATAGCATTTTTATATCATGTTACAATATTTAAAGTTACTTTATAAGTTCTTTTATAAACAAACATTTATGTATAGCTATGTTATAGATATACATTTATATATAACAAATGCTCTTGCACCTATAGGGATTAGGTAAGTTATCAGCGGTTGCATAATAGCTTAAGAGGTTTTTAGAGTTTTATGGTGTTCTGATTAAACTTACTTTTAAATGATTTCAAGGTTTCAATGTTTTAACTACTGGCTGTTGTTCTCTTTGCTTGACACACTCCTAATCAAATATGTGTAAAATAAAAATGATAAAATATTAAAATAAAACGAATTTTTACGAATTTAACTCGCGTATAATGAATTAAATTTTAAATTGACGTTTTAAATCTAAACCGACGTTTCGAATGCTTTGCAGCAATTGTGTTCACGGTAAGACGAATAGTTTTAGTTCAATGTGTAGTACTCGTGAAAGCCTTAGAAAACACTAAGCTAAAATATATTTTTGGAGCATTTTAGGTAAGAACTAAATAAGGAATAAGTAGTTTGGATTTTTTTTTAGAAAATGAGGAAAATTGTTATGTTTGAGATACATTGTAAAATGTAACTAATGAGATACAGAATGTTAAATTTTGGTTAATATTAGAATTACATTTCCAAACACTCAAAATAATATCTTAAGCCTACATATCTCGCTTAAGATCTCGAAAAAATATTTTTATAATAACAGACGGCAAACGCACTGATATTAAAACTTTTGCCTATCTATTTACTCGCAAATTAAAAATTTTCGTTTTCAAAAAAACCCGTCAAACACTTCTCTATAAATTATCTTCTGTTAACGAGACCGTGTCTGCAAAGCCGTAATATTTTGAAATCTAGCCTTTGAGCTACTGTTAGATTAATTAATCATCAACAAAATCATCAATCAGATTAGAGATTAATCGTGTTATGCTCGTGATTTGACTGATCTTTGAATCCCCTTACCAATTTTAACAACTCTATATTCTACAGTACCTACCCCACATCCCATTACCTACATTATTCAAATTTTAACCCATCTCCCTTTTTTATATTAATATATAAAACTAAATTTATTAATATTTTAGTAAAAACCATATAATGCAATAAATAGATATCACAAATATTACATTCTAATAATGGATCTAACCAAAATCTAAATTCTATTTTTATAGATGATTTGAATAGGATATGTTCTTTCTTTAGCAGATCCTGCTGAAAATCAATTGTTTTACATTACTTATACTATTGATTTACATAAAAATAATCATAGAGTTTATGTACAGGAACTCAGTTTATACATAAGTCGTGTTTTTACGTGAACATAACGTTATTTACATAATTGATATAAATGTTAAACCTTATGTTCACATGAGACACATCCATATTTATTTTGTTACATTCAGTTTTTCATTTATTTCACACAATAAAGCGTGAATAAGACTGGATTGTTATGGAATTTAGTCCTTTGTGAAAACTATGTTTATAATATTTACTTTCGGAAATACATTACAAGTGTAAATTGATATAAATATAGAATGAAAAATAAACCCATACCGGCAGGGATTCGAACCCGCGACTAATGGAAAACCGTCCCGTCGCTCTACCAACTGAGCTACCGTATCGTGTGCATATTACAAGTGCATGCAATTTGTGGTTTAATATTTATTTAAAAAAATTGATAATAAACAGAGAGAGCCAGGCCGACAAGTATGGTTAGGTGATGTAGACAAACATTGGTGGACAAGAAAAAAAGACGGTTGTAAGAATTTCTTCTTGTTTCGAATTTCGAGTGTAAGATAAAGAGAGTTATGAAGTGTTGCATATTTTTGTACTAAGAATGTCTAGAAGATTTCAAAAAGAGATAAAGAATCTTTATAACACTTAAACTAGTCACAGCTTTAGATACATACAGTCGATAGGCATAAGAGACTTCGTTTACATTTTTCAATGTGGTCATGTGGTCATTGCTCAATAGCAGTGATGATATTCATATTAAAAAATTCCTGATTTAGAAAATTATGGCCCAGATAAGAAAATTCAGGGCAAAACAATAAAATCTGACTTTCAGAAAAATGTACCTAACGTAATCACAGTACATTGGGATGGCAAATTATTACCGGGAAATATATATGGACTACAATCCGTCAGTCATATAAGCACTATTAATTATTTCACCAATTTCTTTGCGAGACGTTAAAAAACGGATAACTTAATTTGCAGCAGAATTAAATGGACCTTAGAAAAGTTAATGATCCAATGTAATGTAATAATACATTGTATCATTAACTTTTCTAAGATCCATTTCTTAATGAGCATGTAAAGTTTTCTTTAAGTATTATATTTAAATAGTAATTTGGTTAATTATATATAGTATTATTATTATTTTCCTTACTTAGCGCTAAACCTTATAATAATCTAATAATCTGCAGCATATGCTATATATGTGTTTAAATAAAATCACTTAAAAGCTTCGATTTAATATCTTTTAACATTTTCTTTTAATAATACTACTTATATTTTATTTTTATAAGATCCAGTACTCGATTGTTCGATAATTACCTCTATTTATTTTGTAAATCTAAAGCCACGTTTTTATTGCAGATCGATGTTTAGTTTTTTTTATCAAGTATATTTAAAATTTCTCTTAACTTGTTTTTTTTACTTAGTAATAATTAAAACATATGCAAGGACAGATTAGTTTATTAGTAGCCTTAATTAGTACATTCTGATCTACTTTCGATATAGAATCTTATAAGATATGAAATATACTTGACAACGCATTGTAAGTTATTCATCAATATTTTTATTTTACTAAAAACACCCAAGAACGTTCTTATAATGTATGTCTTTCTCTAAAAGAAATGGCATTTGCTAAGCAAATTTCCTATTTGTTTTAGTGTCTCCATTTCTAACTTTGTCACGTTAGTCTGAGCCTAGGTATGACGTATGTTGTATTGTTCCATCATCCTTAGGTCTATCTACACGATATTCATAAAGCTGTTAGTCAGTCATTGGTATTGTGGTTTTAGGTTCGTCTATCGTTATCACTGATTATTTATATACGAGTAAAAAAGCTGAAAACCCAAATACCCTTTCTAACTCTTCATGTTCTACTCTTCTTCCTCCTCATTAATAAAGCATTTTATTTATATTTGCGTTTACAAATAGCGATGACACATCTCGGATGTCAGTCCAAAAAAGACATACTTTTAAGCAGTAACTCATAGTGGTGGAAGAAAATATCTGTGTATTATCTATGAAAATATCTACTGCATATCTATATCTATACTAATATTATAAAGAGGAAAGATTTGATTATTTTTTTGTTTGTTTGAAATGAATAGGCTCCGAAACTACTGGACCGATTTCAAAAATTCTTATACCGTTGGCAAGCTACACTATTCCCGAGTGACATAGGCTATGTTTTATTTTCAAAAAAATTAGGGATGATTACTAAAACTTGAGTATTCTAACGCAAGGTGTAAAAAAAAACAAAAAAACTGCGTGCGCTGCGAAAACGGTGAAAGTTACGCTAAAATTATGTTCTATGAAATTGTTCCTCTTTAAAAGTTCCAAAGATTACACGAAAAGCGACCTACACGCGGGCAGAGCCGCGGGCAACAGCTAGTATTATATATGTTTTTAAATGAAAACACTTGAAAGCTTCGTTTTAATGTGTTTCACAATTTTATCTGATAAACATATCAGAAAGGAAATCCCCTGTAAATAGATCATACTTCTTATTAATATTACACCACAATGCTATAATTCGGTTATACTTAATTATATTAAAATTTTGTAAACATTTAATTTATGTTAATTTTTATGCATGTTATCCATATTTCGACAAAATAATATCAATTCAATAAAAATCCAAACATAATATCAGTTTTCATCAAAAGAATGTGTTTTTTGTTTAGTTTTCTTATATTAGGAAAACAGTATGGAATAAAAATATATCAGCTAAAATATATAAGTATTTTATGCAAGAGTTGCAGAGATATTGCTTTTATCCACCCTTATCTAGTGGAAATGAACTTCATTCTCAACTTTAATGTTCTTTTTGTTAGGGTAATTGTTTCCCTTTAAAATGTTTTAAATATAATCTTTTGAACGCTTGACTCATATACATAGTAAATTTGATTCAAAAAACTTAAAAATTATATGCTATATGCGGTGGAATGAAATCAACTACGATAAATGTTCGATGTCACAAAGAAAATTTTGAGGTTGGATTCCCGACCCCGAAATATTTAAAATGTTTATAATAAAATTGCTTACATCCAAACAAATGATAAACTATTAGCTTATTGGATACCTAGCTACAAAATATAGCTTATTGACAAAACGTGTAATAATGATATTTACTGCAAAGGTAAAATATATTTTTTTTATTGCTTTTGAAACGTCAGCCTCAAGTTGTAAAGATTCAAAGAGTATGTTTATGAAGAACAACTGGTACGAAACTCCGTGAATTCTCTTTTAACTTTTTTGAAATTTAATAAATATTTAAAATGTTGACTATTGAGTAACATATATGTTAATTATTATTGATTAAGTAAAAAGTATTAAACATTTCACGAACAGTTTAATATAAAATGTTTCAATTACTCAATCAATTCATTCATCATATCATTCAATTCAATTAAATCCAATAATTAAGAATAAAAGCAATGACATTGTTTCAATTTTAATAGAATTAAAGGAAACAACTGTTGGCTATAAAATATATTAAACATTAAAACTGGCTTTAAGGACAAATAATAAAATTTGCTTTAAACAACAATAGGGCTGACAAAATATAGCAGAAGGTCGTCAGGGTGTGACGAGCGGTGTCGATGTTCTCGACACAGCATTGCAGGTGGGACTTGCGTTCTTTTCTCATTGCTGCGAAGTATCTACACGCCGTAAGCGAGGAAAGCACCAGACGAAATGTGATCATTTCGTGCCACAGGTATATTTTATGGTGTGGGGGTAAGCTACCCCCAGATCAGATCAATAGCGAGGGATTCGTGGTGTGTCTCTCATGGTTGGAAAAGAGCTCAGTAAATTGGAATCCTTTTCATGCTAGAGCACAACCCTAATAAGTAAAGAAGCAATAAATATTACTGCCAATATAAATGGGAACGGTTTATATTAAATAATAAAATAATTATTACAGCGCTTTTCGCCTAAATAGCCCGTAAGTGAGATTGTAAATGAATTATATCAGCCGTAAATAATAATGTGCGGCGCCGCACCTGCAAGTGGTACAGAAGACTTAAAAGCTTTCAGACAAAGGGAAGCTTTAAGGCAAAATAGTAATAAAGTTAATAACTGCTACTTTTTGGATTTACTTTTTATTTAGAATGATATAGACCAAACATTTAAAACAATGATGATAAATCTACAAATTGAATAAAGATATTTAATGTAAGTAATTGATGCGTTTTAAAAACATGATACAGACTCCTAAATTAGAGATTTTGAAATTTTTGTCTGTTTGTATTTTGGAGCAAAAATGATTTAGCAGTTTTTGTGGAAAGACTTATTATTTTTAAAATAATATTATAATAGATTTATTTTTTATGTATATAGAGTTCATTTGTTACGAAAAAATATATTCTATCGATAACAAAACTTAGTTAACTGTTAATTCAATTCAATAAGCATATAATGCACATGTATATATATTGTACTATTCTTGAATCGTGATTTTTTTATATCAATTATCAAGTTGTCAAGTTTCGAGATAAATAATTAAACCTTTAATAGAATACGTGATATTTATGAACATAAAATCATGTTTATATCGGTTGTTTAAAATAGATAATTTAATGCAAAAAAAAAACAAAGATTAATCATTAATTTTATTGCAACATATCTTCGTAATGTAAATATTAATATAGATATTACCTTTTAAAATTATAATTAATTGAACCTTTTAAAATTAAAATTAGAATAACTGTAGCAATAGATATTACGTATGTTTGTGTCACAATACTTGGCATCTTACCTGAAATACCATACGCTCCACTTTCATATCACAAGTATTTTTGATCTGTATTTGTAGGTCATATTTTATACCATTTATTATTAAAATTCTCGGTAAATGACTACGATTATTAATAGTAATTTAGCCTTAACCTTTAGACAACAATAATTTTTATTTTAAATGAAAGTCTGTAAAACATTCAAAAAGTAGTATAAATACTTTTTGTTTAACACAATATAAATTAGTGTAAAATAAAAAATAATTTAGTCTATTTTTAATTTCGAAATAATACAATGCCGTGTATAAAACGCGCAGATACCATTTGTCATCAGGAAATGCTAGAGCAATGTAAATGTGTTACTGTGTTTTTGGATTTAAAATTCAATTTAGAAACAGTGCATGACCGACAATGTGTCGGAAACAACTTTAAATTCTTACTCTATTCTCATCATGTAATCTGTTATTTAAATTAGACAGACTACTTGTCGAAAATAAATATTTTTCTACCGGGAATCGGAAACCTCTGGAAATCTATGCAAAACTTTTGTTATAATGAAAAACACTTAACCTGGTCTCTGCCTCAAATTATGCCAAGGTTTATTGGCGCTAACAAGGGTTGGAACAAAACGGGACAGTTGGGATGTTCTTTAAAAGGTTTAATACAATAAACATTTGTATTTTGAGTTATTTGTTAATACTATTTGTTTCACACCAAATTTCATCTTAAATCATCCAGTGAATTTTGCATTAAACATGAAACATGAAACATGATTAAACATAATCATCCAAATACTCGAATCAAATCAAATTCACTTATTCTTTGTATATTTGTATTATACAAAGTACAGATCCGATCATGCGTGGAGTGCTGTGGTCATATATTTGCTGGTGCCGCAAAGACTCATCTTGCGGTTCTGGACTCAATTGAAAACAATAAAAAAAAATCTGATTCTTGACAAAAATTTACTCAAACGCTAATCTTGCAAATGATAACATATATGCTGGGAATTTGCTTCAAATTCCGGGTTAGTGCTGTATGTTTGAAATAAACGTGAATTGTATGTATGGTATATATTAAATGATGCGTTACAAATGTATATTGTTAAATATTTTATGTATCTTAGTTTAATGCATTATGTTTTGAAATATATATACACTTGTATGTTTTTGTGATTAAACTTTCGTGAACCATGCCTATTAAAAAAATATAATAAAAATATATTTTTTAGTCTGTATTCACATAAACGTACTAGTAGTCGGGCAAATTCAGATTAGTTTACGTGAATTCAGCCGGGTAAATATATATTTAACGATTAACTTGTTTGTATTGATAGTATAAATAATAAATAATTCTTAATCCTTTACAATCTGGTTTTCGATTAGGTCATAGCACGACTACGGCTCTTGTCAAAGTAACTGATGACATTCGGTTGGGCATGGACAAAAAACAACTCACACTTTTGACATTGCTGGATTTCAGCAATGCTTTCAATTCGGTCGATTATGACATCTTATTGAGTTTGCTTCGCTCTATTAACATATCTCCATTAGTGATTGACTGGTTTCAAAGTTACCTTCGAGGTCGCCGGCAGCGAGTTCGGCTTGATGACTGTATGTCATCTTGGCGTGACATTCGTGCCGGAGTTCCTCAAGGAGGCGTGTTGTCACCTTTACTTTTTTCTATCTTTATAAATACTATAACTCTCTCAATTACTTCTCTCTATCACATGTATGCAGACGACATCCAGATATATATACAAGCCTTTCTGGAAAACCTTCTCAACGCAGTTACTGTATTGAATCGTGACCTCTAGTTAATATCTGAATGGAGTAAACGTTACGGAATAACTGTCAACCCGTCCAAAAGTCAATCAATTATTATTGGTAGTTCACATTTTATTTCAAAAGCTGATTGGCCAAGCTTACCACCTACTATATTTAATGGTCATATTATTTCATACAGTGAGACTGTTAAAAAAGTTGGCCTTTATTTGGACAATACCTTATCCTGGACTCACCAGGTTAAGGAACTAAGTAAGAAAACTTTTGCGGCTATTAGTTCTTTAAGACGCCTTAGCTTATTTCTACCCATTCCGACCAAAATAATGCTTGCGGAAACTCTTCTTCTTCCTATACTTGATTACGCCGACGCAAGTTACCTTAACCTATCTGAAGTACAATTAAACAAACTTGAGAGGATCCAAAGTATTGGCATCCGCTTCATATTTGGACTAAGAAAATATGACCATGTTTCTTTATTTCGTAAACAACTTAAGTGGCTACCTATCCGACTTCGCCGGAATCTACACACTCTTTCACTTTTGTACAATTTACTATTTAATCCTTCTAGCCCTTCCTATTTAAGAGACCTTTTTCTTTTCACGGAAACTGATACAAGAGCTGTAAGGCCATCTCGAAGCCTTACACTCAAAATTCCTTCACACAGTTCCAAATTTTACAACAACTCATTTGTCGTTAGAGCTATCCTTCTGTGGAACGACTTACCACTGAGCATCAGACAATCCCCAAATATTTTTATCTTTAAAAAGTCTTTAAAACTGTTCTTTCTTAATCAGGTTAGTTAGCTTAATATTTTGTGTAGATATGTAATATGTTATTTAATATTTTTATAATATGTATACAGTATAAATTATGAATTAATGTTTGTTTATTATAAAATTATATATATTATGTATTGATAATAATATGTACTTCGCACCATCCCTATCTTTTCACGATTTCTTATTTCTTTACTCGAATAGGGTTGTTTGGAAGAAATCTCTACTTAGCGATAAGGCCGCCTTATTGTTCTTTTATAATTGTTTTCGATGTATTATTTTATTTTTCTGTAATGTGGAGTACAATAAAAGTATTATTATTATTATTATAACTACAATCTTCATAATGTACATTGTAAATTGTTAAAATTTTAGTTTTCTATTTTTAGTGCTTGATTGTTCTGTCTCTCTTTATTATTTTTTATTTTTGACAGTAAAAAAGTGCTTTGTATCATTAAGTACGCTCTTTGTACCTATTTTTCGACAACAACAACAACAAAATAATGAATAAATTAATCCATCCACACTTTTTTTATAATTATAATGGAATAGATTGTCATTTATCTAACTAGTTATGAATACCAAGTATCATAACCAAGTATGGAACTATGACGAAACACAATTTAAGTGTCTATTGAGATAACGCCTTCATAAAATACCTAGCCGTTAATTATGTGTCAACCATAATTAAGATAAAAGAACCTAGGGATTAATTTATTTCTCGAATAAAAGCATAAGTTGTTTAGGTGATTAGAAAATTCTATTGAAGGATCTTTCTTTCTAAATTTTCTGGCCGGGATTTCTTCCACTACTTTACCTTTTATTAACAGTCCTACTAGAAGTTTGGAGTTTTATAAGTGGAATTTATTTACATTGAACTTTGTCTTTTCGATCAATAAATCAGAAATATTTAAGATTTTGTTCTTTTCAATAATCAATACAATTTATTTTCAACATCTATAGATTTTTTTTTCTTTTTTATGACGATAAATGTTGGTGCATTTTTCATTAAGTATTTAAAATATTAATAAGTATTACACACCTAACATATTTAAAAACAATTTTAACCACTATCTCTCTCCGTCTACGTTTCGTTTTAAATGGTTCTAAACAACAAAATCTGAATAAATATAGATATATTTAAAAAAATATATATTTTCGTTATTGTCTTAAACATTTTTACACTATTAATAAATCGTTCCATTTATCGCAAACAACTCTCTTTGTACTAAATGAAATATAAATCGAAAAATTTTGGAAAGTGGAAAATTTATTGTGTACCAAAAAGACGTCTAAAAATTATAAAAATAATATTATTATGTACTTATTGGAGTCTTATTGACGATGGTGTCTATTTTACAAAATTTTCGCAGCTATTAAATGGAAACAGCGTAAACGATTTGATATTGTTATTTCGTTATTTGCCTTCGTAATTTACTTGTATTTTGAATTCTTCCTCTATATAGCGGTCCCCTGACGCAACAATTACAATACGTACATAATAATATTATTTCTTTAGACATTTAATTTGTATCGGGTTTTTATTTAATTTTTTACTTTTATTTTTGTTTTTTTTTTTTAATTATTATACTTTTATTGTAGTACTAAATGAACCTACGAAAACACTAATTTCACCTATTTAAGTACTTACTATCAATATTGCACAAGAACCTTTCACCCGCACCAAAAAAAGCTCCAGATCTTGGAAACGATTACTTTTATTTCGACCAAACATAGCTAAGAACCATCTCGACAAACTAAATCAAATCTGTCCACGCGTTTGGCTGCTACATTGCCACAGACAGACACACAGATACACGGGTCAAACATATAACAACCCTCTTTTTAAGTCGGGGGTTAAAAAATATTCTAACTAATAACAAAATATAGGATTTTTTGTGCTTCAATACTACGTTCCTTGTATTTTAGAAGAAAATTGATAATCCAAAAAGCAATACCATACTTCATTGCCCTCATACAGCCTTTAGAATTTGCAAAGAAAATATAATGACTTTAATCTCAAGTCCATTCACTAATCTATAAAACGTAATTGATTTCGTTTATTATTTAAACCAAAATTTTTGCCTAATATTTAAGTATATTTTAAATAATCAATAATTCGAGTCTTTGTTCATATAGACCTAGCCAGCTTATTATCTGTATTATTATGATGTTGCACAGAGTATTAGTTTTATTTCTTTAAATTTAAATCATTTGTTTTTCGTTTTACTTCCGTAGAAGTGGACTAAACATATTGATGTAACGAAGGCCTTACTACAAAATGATTAAAATTATTTGCTTTAATTTATTTATTGCTAACTTTATTCCTTATTTTACTAATAATTTTATATAAAAAACATATTGTTCTGCGTATTTTAAATAGTAGTGATTTATGTACCTACCGTTAATATATATGGTGTATACAGAAGTACAGTATAAACAATATTTGATGTTCAAAAAAAATTTTATGTTCATAAAATTATTTGCCTAAGAGATTTGGAGAAAATTATAATCCCATTCTTAATTTCCGTGACGTTATGTTTCTTAAAGGTACGGCTTAATAATATTACTACCAAAATGAAATCTAAATGATGATAATAAAAGGATGTCTAGAAATAAGGGATTTGATTTCTCGTTGCATTTATATAACTTCTCTGTGGAATAGAATATTTTGCAATAAACTACTATATTTATATATATGAATAAAATAAATAGTTATAAGGTTATTCAGCCCCAAATAACCATACAATTTCTATCTTTTACAAAGAAAGACGAAATAATCAGTAAATTTTGTGAATCACAAAATAGATAATACAAGGAAACTGTCTTCTGTTGATAACTTCATATATGTAGATACGCTCAAGGCATCGGGCGGGTTATCTTATTATGTCCGTATTATTTTTAAATTATGTTTTATATTTCTAAGAATTATAGTAGAAGGAAAAATCTTACGAATGGAATTGTTCGTACGATCACTAACTAATATTTTATATGATTTTTTTAAATATTTATGATCTACGGTGGGTACATACAATATTCGGTATATTTATTTGAGCCTAAATTAATAGACATTTGAACAATCGACAATTTGATAGCTCAAAAAGAAAACAAATATTATTGATGAAATATAAAAAATAAGCATTCATTCATATTATATTCATGAAATTTGAAAAAAAAAAATATTGTTATAAATTTGAGGTTATATGTTTATATGTGATAGTAAAATTTTGTGGCGAGTAAATTTATTCGATGTTTAATACGTTCAAATTAGTATATGTATATTTATGTATTTTTTTTTAATTATCTTCTTACAGCGATAATCGTAACTAATATTTAAAAATATATGAATAATATACATTAATATACATTCTCATATTTTTATATTCATTCAAAAATTCAATAATGTTTATAAAAATATGAATCTATTGACAGTTAACTGAATAAATAAATTAATTACTACTTATACATTACAAATTACATAACTCATTATTATATAACTCAGTGCAGTTACTATACACATACAAAATATTCGTATTACACGTAAACAATATAATGTTTAACAATTCATTATTGTTACGTTTTTTATTTATTATTATTTTTTGTTTATACGATCTAGGGAAATGCTTGACTACATTGCACCAGCAAATATGTGACCACAGTACTCTACACACGACCGGATCTGTGCTTTGTATAGAACAAGACGCTGTCCCGGTGTAAAGTACTGCCGAACCTTCGCAAGAACGGCAAGCTTTGCTGCTGCTGCTCTTGCTCTGGACTCAATGAACCGACCAAAGTTGAGGTTCGAGGAAATCTCTAAACCTAACAACTGAAGCCGGTCACTGTATTCCAAGGATACATTCTGGAAAGTAGGAGCCAAGGTGAAAGGGCACGTTCGATATTTAGATCAAATTTATAATCTTTATTTATAATTTATGATGTTACTCCACATTTTCCAATTAAAACTTTTTTACAAGGGTTATCAAAGTTATTTATAACAATTAAAAACACAAGATGTAGAAACTGAAAAACTAACGACTTCCTTATATAAAGGTGCAATGCAATACACCTTGAACAAACACTATCTATTTGTATCATACTTACCTATTTTAATTTATTGTATACTAAGCGTTGTTTAATTAAATACAGGATAATATTATATTTATTGATGTATTCTTTTTTGAGTGATACAGACAAACAGATGGGAACCATGTTTCGTGGCAGCGCTATCTTGCTGGTGCTAGCACTGGTTCTTCTGACTAACCAGTGTTCTTACGCTACTTTTCACGGTCATGTATTAATTTTAAAATAATTAATCTTAAGACTGAAGGGGTTCCTAGTATCAGTTTATACAAGTCTAACAGTTGTGCATGGACCTTCTTCTAATTATAGGATAGCTCACCAAACCACAGTGTTCCACGAGACTACTACACTGCGAATTGGTGGGTATGTGTAGTTTTCGTCAAATGTGTTTTTTACCCCTACCTATTAAAAAATTTTCACACTTAAATTTTAAACACCAAAATCATATATTAAATTCTAACAAAACAGCAATACGATAATACCTTAAAACATAATTATGTGTATTTATGGACTCAAAATAAAGGGTCGTAAGAATCCGCAATAATTTTATTATATTTTGCCCATTATTCTCATATTACGAATATTTTTTTACTTTTAAGTTCGATTCATTTTTAAAGCGTGTTGTTTTTTAATTTACAAAATAAAAATATCTTTTTAAATAGCATAAGTTTGACAACAACTTTTGATCAAAGACCAACTTGTGGCTCGAATATTTAATAATAAATAAAACCTTATTAAAATATCACTACGAAAGTTTGTAGATAAGAACATTTAAAGTTTTCTTGTCAACAGCAAGATACTGAGCTACTTGAAAAGATTACAAAAGTTTATAAATTACAGTGTTTTTATCGTTGGCCTAGATCGAGACCTAATAATAATATTTGTTCCAGTAAAAAAAACTTATATTCACGTATATTACTTTTTTTAAACATAAGTTGATCTTATTTTGTGGTGGTTACCTTCATACATTTCTATAAATTTAAATTACTCAACACCTTTTAATGATTTTAAAAATATAATATTTCCAAAAAGGCTGAAACAATTTTTCCAGAAATTATTTCTAAATTAGGTATATTCTATACATTATAGTATTTAGTCTATAATCCGTGATCTCTCTGAATCCGTGGTCAGTCGTATTTTGTTTATTTATAATTTTAAAGATTTTTTTTATATTTTATTAGTTCTAGGTTCCGTTGCCCATGTATCGAGTAATTCCTCAATTCCTTTTCTAATCGTACACTATTTGGTTTAAATATTTGTGGTATCACTGAGTACCAGCGCTTTTAAAAAACGACAATGAATAATGCTATATAAAACAAATTTTCAAAATTTGTTCATATACATATAATGACTATGTAACTTCTATCTCTATTACTATCTTAAGTAATTTTTTTTTAATAATCTAATTTTCTTCTAAGCAACATTAAGTTAAGAAAATTTGTGATAATTTTAAGGAAAATGAATAATTTTTTATGACTTCCATAAATAACGAAGGTCCTTTAAGTCAACGAGACTCACAATATCTTGGCATGAAAGTTATTGAATTATATAATTTGTATCATGAAAATAACTTGTGATCTATTTGTATTATTTGTGAATAACGCAAGAGTCATTGTTATTTATTTCGTTATTAATCAGACACAAACAGCCCTTCTATTACAGGGTCCAAAAAAACTGTAAATTTGAAGTAGTAGTAGTAGTAGAAAGTAAAGTTATTATAAATATGATATCTACTATATCTTTAAATACTAAGGTAGCAATAGTGAAAGCTAAATCCTATATAAGTATTTGTGCTACATGATTCGTCACTTGAAGTTATCGATGCGGTATATTCGGCATCTGCCATTTCTATAGTGTTTGTCAAAATTATTTATACTTATACACATTCGTTGACCACAAACACACACAACCTATTATTACTTATTAATATATTCTTAGCATTTATAATATGCATTTCTATGTATTTGTAATTTGTATCGTTGTCTAAGAACCTTAACACATGCAAATAAATTGCTTACTTAGGGGTTAGATCAATTTGTTTTATTTTTCCAGTGATATTATTATTATTTAATCAATATATGTTCGCTGTCTGTCAAAATATAATGATAATTCCAAATACTCGAATTAAACATTGTCCTTTTCTGTTAGGTTTCTAATTGTATCAACTTTAGTAAATAGAAACTTTAGTAAATAAAAAAAATATATAGATGAAATTACATGAAGGAAAAAAAACCTATTTTATACATTTTTCAACTAAAAATATTTTCTTTTATTTTTATATATGATTTTAAATAAATATGGGCATTTAACCTAACATGTTATTTAACCTAACCCTTGATATTCTGGGATACATATATGATCACTTTACAAGGCGTAACTTAACTTAACTGGTAATTTATTAGATATGGCAGAAAAAAATATATTAAAATATAAACATCAGAAGTGAATAGAAGATCATTTCTTCTTTAGATACGACTCGGTATTTTCATATTACTCTTTCACTTGTTACGATTCGAATAAGAAATGTAGTTTATCTTTGGATAAATATTATACAATCCATTTATTATTATATAAATACATTTATAAAAGTTAATCTTAATGTTGTAAAAAATACTTTAGATGTGAGAAATGTACATTAAGAAAATATTTTGTATTTGTATTTGTGTTGGCTAATTTATCCACTTGTAAATTATATATGTTGTAAAAACAATAAGAAAATATATAATATGCATTTGAAATTTCTTCTAAAGATTCCAATAAAGATGTTTTTTTTTATTTCGTTGGATGTTCATCTGAAGAGTCAGTTTATATACGTTTTATAATCAAATATAAGAACTGATTGTTAAACTAAATTAATGATCAGTCGTCCGGTTTCGTCGCTTACTTTACATCATTATTTACGACTTAGATAATTCATTTTCAATCTTATTTACCGGATATATTTTCGGTCCACTGTTATTGTCCACTTTTTGAATATTGTCCGCTTCCAATTATAAAAGCAGTTATATTTATTACTTCATTTATTTTTTATATCTGTGTTCTTTTTATAACGAAATGTTTATACATTTTTAAACATAATTATGAAAATATTTAGTTTCGAATTCATTTCAAAGTTTTGTTATTAAAGGAGCAAAGCTCCTGATACTTTTCTGGGAGTACTTTTTATATGAGGGCATTTAATAATTCTTATTATAAATATTTAAAAACTGAGTACTTTATGTACATTATTTTTTTTAAACATTCTAATTGTTTTACTTTAAATGGCAAAATACTTCGGAAATACACAATGGGCAGTTTCATTATTGGTTTATTGTATCCGTGAATATACTACAACCTCTAATGATATTTCCAAATAATTAAAAATATTATTATATTTTAGTCTACTTGATTGTAAAAAGTCGTATCTCTAAATATTATCATTATCTTGAAAAATGGTAATAATGAATGAATAATGAATGATGTTTAAATTCTTATGTCAATTATAAGTATATCATATTTGAATATATACAATAACTTAATATTATAAAATAATCGGGGAATGTTCGTTATTGTATTTGTTATTCAATTATAATAAAATGTCATAATAACGTAAAACAAAGAAATTGGTCGCGCGACAGGTATATCGATATGGTTCTTATCAAATTATAGTCTGTCGCATTTCGGATCCTATTCAGAAGTTGTGCTTATGGTGCTATTTAGAGAAACAGACAAAATGTCATGTATTATGAACTTCCGATCACAACTTTACCGTTCCATTGTTCTGTTTTTTTTTTATTATCTTTATTTATATTTTTTATGATCATTAATAATAAGGCGTTATTGTGAAATAAGCGACGTACAAGGTTTTTATACTTTTAGTGATAATCTTATCCTATATGACTAAAACTAAAAGTTCCGTTTATTTTTGAGGTAAACAATTCATATATGTACAGTTTAAAACCGATATTTTTAATTTATTTGTTATATGAGCGGAAATTTCGTAATAATATTCCAATTTGAATAGCTGTTATTTTTTCCTCAACATAAGGCTACTTAGTACTCTGAAATCACTTATCCCCTGGGGGATTAACCCAGATGTAACGTACTCAATATCCTTATTCAGCCAGGGTCTTGAGTCCAATTTATTCCTCAAAGTACATAGCACTCTTGGAACACGTTCAGAATATTATTTTGGAACCACTTATCTAACCCGAAAAAAGAAGATTATTATCTACGTACTTTCTTTATTTTTCATTATTTGTGGTAATATTATACAAGGTACATACCAACATCTTTCTCATTTAATAGGCTTTATTTTACTACTGTATTTTTTGCTGGAATCACCCGATCATTTTTCCTTCAAGTATTCATGATAGCCCACATCGTGGGAAGTAACCTACATAAGAGATTATAAGTTCCAGGCACCATTTTACTTTAGGCGACAATTTTAAATCCGACTATAATATATAAACATAGACGTAAACAATTAATCGTTTATTATATTCGAAATATTCAATGATTGTATATGTAATACATATTAATATTAAAGCTTTCAAACCCTAACTATGCTAAATCTCACAACTCTACGTTCTTCGCCAATTAATTCAAAAGCTCTCCTTTAACGTATATAACGTACGGAGGCAGGGATATGCGTGCCTAACGTGAATCGTGCATATTGTCTCTAGGCGACAGAGGTTTGTGCCTAATACCCTAATGACAGTGTACTTAAAAGAAGCAGGCTATTACGACGAGGTTTTGGAATTCCGTTTCGTACCCTAACTAGGGCGACGACGGACTGTTTTGCCCCCTATGCAGGCTTGCCGGCCCGTAGCTGTGCTTGCAGCGATGAGTCACACACAAACACAATCAAGGCACTGCACTGGCTTGAGAACAATGGAGTACACGGCAACACGGTACAGGTAGGTGGAGCAGGTAGAAGGGACATGTGTCCGGTTCGACTGATTAACGGTGAGTCCAGTAAGAATTTTCATGCCAAGGCGGTCTTATCGCTTAATAACAATCACTTACAGACAACCTTTGATGAGTAATGAGAATTTACGAAATCACAGGATAGTGCAAAACACTACAACAAGACGCGATATTATACATTAAATGATACAATATAATTAAAATTAATACAAAATATATTATCTTTATGTAATATAATCATCTTACACAAATATAATATATTTTAATGATAAACTTTATGTTATAATTTATAACTTTATTGCTAAAGGTCCTACACACTCGGCGTTACTATGTGATTACTAGCAGCTAATATCAAACGGCAAAAACATACGTACTTAATAAGTCAACAAAATATATAAAAGTTTATTTTATAAAAATGACATTTTATTTTAACGTATTAAACGATGAAGCCTGCAACAAAGGCTTAAAGGGTTTCTAAAACACAATATCTACTAAACGTAGTCGAAGTACGGGCACAAGATATTAATGAATATACAAACTCAAGTCTCAATAAACTTATACTAACTTGAAACGTGTAAGATACTGTCAAAACTAAAAGTGTTATGTTTATTTTATTAAAAATATATATATAATTTTTATATTTCATTAAAACAAAGCTCTGTTTTTTTTCAAATACTTTATAAAAAAAAGTGTGTGTAAAAAAGTGTACTTTCGATGTATGAAGATGATGATGATGAAGGTGATGATGAGAGATAATGATGAAGATGTGTATGTAAGTAACTTTCTATCTATGTACATGACATTCTGAAAAATACTGTACAGTATATCATGCCGCTTAGAGAATAGAATATCATTTTTATTTTTGGATTCTATCTTCTTACTTAAGTTTTTTCATAAGTTACGTCTTGATTTTGCACGAAAAATATACTACCCAGCGGCGTTTACCGCTGAAATAAACATTTATTTTAAGACTCTCTTTTACGTTTTAGATTAGCACTTAACGTTTTGTACGGAATATTATCAAAAGGAAATGACTAAAAGATGAGTTCATTTAAAATTGAAACCAGCTAGAAAAATAAATATTTATGCTCAAGGAATGTATTTGTAACATGCTGAATATACATACTAAAAAATCTGAACGGATATTATTGAAATTTTGATGTGAGTTAATTTAATGTTCAAGTAAAAATATTCTATTTTTTATCTGCTTATCATTCCTACAGGAAAAATAGTTTTGCTCTAAAAAAAAACATGAAAAAAAAAATATTTTAAATAATAAAAAAAATATATCAACACGAGCAGAACTCGAACCTGCCTGGAAAACCATCTCGTTGCTCTGTCGTCTAAGCTACGTTGTAGCTATAGCTATCCGCTTTGATGATTCTAGCATTTTATAAAAATAGTCTGTTTTTGTATTCTATTTATAAGTGACGTCCGGTTGTTTTAATCATACTTTAATATAATATACATTTAGTTATTTGTCTCTCATTAAATCCGAGATACTTTGATCTCAAATACAATAACCCTAAAACATTTGGCTTCGTTGAAGATGAAACCAAAACCTTAGACCAGAAGGGATTGCCCTTTCCGAAGTTTGATCTTGTGTTCTTTGATATCAGCGGTATTATAGTCTTTATGCTCTTATTTAATACAATTTGTAATTTTACAGGAGAGATATTATACTGTCGGCAAATTAATCAGTTAATTATGTTTTTACTACTTAATAATCTTAATATATTACCGGTCTAATGTTAATTATGAACTAACTATACTTAGTATAATAGATATGTTTTGCACACAATATTTGTTTATAAACATTTTTACATAGAATTTTTCCCTTGGGATAATCCGTTACGCATACCCACCGGCCAAGAAGTTCACAACCGGGAGGTTATGTGGGAACCCCGAACCAATTAAAGCACCCTCACGACGTAAACATTTGGTAGAAGAGAAGGGTCACCCTCCACTCTAGCCAAAAGTGGGCCTTCACCAGTTTTGTGTTCTATCCTTGTCAAGGGGAGTACTGACCATCTCTCCTTTCATAGACACAAATTGTTAATGAATAGACACAATTTGTTAATGAACCTAGATGATCATAAATAATGTTAATAATAATCTGTACTAATATTATAAAGCTGAAGAGTTTGTTTGTTTGAACGTACTAATCTCTGGGTCTACTGGCCCGAATTGAAAAATTCTTTTTGTGTTGAATAGTCCGTTTATTGAGGAAGGCTATAGGGTATATATCATGTCGCTGTGACTAATAGAAGTTAAGCAGCAATGAAAAATGCTGCAAATTTAATATAATCTAATAGGTTCTGACTGACTTAGTTATAGCATACAGTCTAAACCGCAAGTCGTAGAGATAGTAAAATTGGAGGATACATTTGTTTTTCTACGTAGTGGTGTACTAAGAAAAAAAAAATAAATTCCACCCTTAAGGGTTTTAAATATCAATTTTGTATGGAACTCGGCGACAACACTAAAAACCACGCGGACGAAGTCGCGAGCGACCCCTAGTAGTATATAAGTAAACTAATAAACTTAATATAAGTTAATATACATTTATATTCTATTTTAGTAGAAAGATATTTCAAGAACCTTGTTTTAAGAAAACTAAAATTAAGCCTATATATTTTAGCTGCACGCGTTCAACTATTTATCCAATTTTTTTTTTTTTTTTTTATTTATTTATCATTTTTTTTTTATACCACGATGGTGGCAACAAGCTCATGGCCCGCCTGATGGTAAGCGGTCACCGTGGCCTATGGACGCCTGCAACACCAGGGGCATCACACGCGCGCTGCCGACCCTTTAAAAACCTATTTACTCCCCTTTTGAAGAGCCCCATACTGTAGCAGTATGTCTGTACAGTATGTAGCAGTCTTTGCCCCGGTGTGAAGTACCGCTTCGCTTTATTAAGCACACCCAGTTTTTTGGATGCCAGCTTGACCTTGTCCTCTAAGTGACTTCGGAACTGGACGTCACTGGATATGTCAACACCAAGGATCCCAACACTCTTAGAGATGGTGAGTGTTGTGTCCTGGAATTGTGGAGCCACAGTGAATGGGGTTTTCTTAGCGGTGAACGCACAAACTTGTGTCTTAGAGGGGTTAAACCGGACCAAATTGTCCCTACCCCAATCGGAGACCTTGGATAAGGTACTCTCGATTTCCGACACAAGTTGTTCGCGACTTTCTTCCACAATGGAACGAGGGATATTCGCACGGCCTGTATAAAATGCGTCTCCGGTGCTGTCGTCCGCATAGCAATGAATGCCATCAATAGACAACATATCATTGATATGCAGAAGAAACAGCGTCGGAGAAAGTACAGAACCTTGCGGGACGCCAGCGTTTAAATCCAATTTATCAGAGCAGCTACCGTCTACGACGGCTCTTATGCATCGGTCAGATAGAAAGCTGGCGACCCATTTGCACAACCCCTCGGGCAGTCTGTATGTTGGTAGCTTCGTTAGAAGACCCCGGTGCCAAACCCTATCGAACGGCTTCGCTATGTCCAGGCTAACTGCCAATGCCTCACCTTGACTCTCGATGGCTGAAGCCCAATGGTGTGTGAGATACACTAGAAGATCACCAGTCGAGCGACCGTGGCGAAAACCGTATTGCCGGTCGTTGATCAAATCGTGTTCTTCTAGGTATCTTAGGAGCTTCGTGTTAATAACACGTTCCATCACCTTCGAGAGAAGGGAAGTTATAGCGATAGGCCTGTAAATCGACGGGTCTGATCTATCGCCCTTTTTGGGCACCGGGTGCAAATGGGCGGTCTTCCACGAAGACGGAACTAGCCTAGAGTGGTAAGAAAGTGCGAAAAGTCGCGTTAGCACGGGGCATAACTCAGGAGCACACTGTTTGAGCACCACTGCTGGTATGCCGTCGGGCCCACTCGACTTATGGACATCCAGACCGAGCAGCTCCCGCCGAACATCTCTCTGCGAAATGTTCACTTCCGGCATGGAGTGACCGCAACATGAGATATTAGGCGGCACGTTGATTTCGTCATCGGCCATAGACGAGTTAGAGGCAAAGAGATTACCCAGGAGATCGGCTTTCTCTTTTGCACTGTGGGCTAAATTACCTTCGGCATTCTGCAGTGGTGGTAAGGACGACTGACAGAAATTCCCCTCGGCAGCCTTAGCAAGCGACCAGAAGGCACGACTCCCAGAGGGGTAGCCAGCCAGTTTCTCGCCAATTCTGCCGATGAAGTCGAACTTAGTTCTAGCAATTGTTCTTTTACTGGACCTCGAAACAGCGTTTAGCTTGCGTTTCACATCAGGCAAATTAGGATCCCGATTGGCTCGAGCCGTGATCCAAGCCCTGTATGCGGCTTGTTTAAGAAGCCTAGCTTATCTACAGGGCCGATTAAACCACGGTCGTTTCTTTGCCCCCGCAGCTACTAGCGAGTTTGGAATAAAGTATTCCATACCCACCAGTATCGTCTCAGTGACCGCAGCTGCGCAGGCGTCGGGATCATCTGATGTGAAGCAAAGCTGTCTCCACGGGTACGATGCGTAGTATCCTCGCAATCCATCCCAGTCTGCTGACTTATACTGCCACACGCACCGCAAGCTAGTGGGCCGAGGTGGATCTGGCCGTGCGCATGGTACTACGGTCCGGATAAGACAGTGGTCGGACGAGCCGAGTGGTGCATCCACTGATAGTGTATATTTATCCAGACGTGTGGTCAGCAGAAGGTCCAAGATAGAGCTTGTATGGTCCTCAATATCTGGTATTCTTGTTGGAGAATGTACCAGCTGTGAGTAACCATAGGCCAGAGCAAATTCGTGAGCACACCGCCCGGCGTAGTCGGTAGACCGAGAACTGAGCCACTCAGTATGGTGGGCATTGAAGTCTCCTAAGATTACCAACTCCGCAGAGGGGTGTTGCTCAAGAACTCTATCTGTCGTCAATTGCAGGTGCTCGAAAAGTCTTTTAGTTTCCCCGTCACCGCTATGAGACCTGTATAGGCACGCGTAAATACGGGTGTGGCCTCCGTGGTCTACGCGCACCCACAATATCGACAGGTCCCTGTCTTCCAAATGTTGGAGACGGCGACAGCAGATATTCTCCCGAACGAACATACATACACCGGTACGTCTCAAGAACGTATGTTCAAGTTTGTAGCGGGGGTAGAGTAGGTATGATATGTCGGCCGGGCAGGATATCTGCGTCTCCGTGAGAAATAATAAGGTCGGCTGCGCAGTCTCAAGGTGTTGATGGACTGCGCTTAGGTTTGCGTGTAGTCCCCTGATGTTACAGAAATCCACTTGTGTGGATAGGGGAGCCGCTGTACAAAATCTATTTCTTTTCTTTGTTCTCATGTTTATTTTTATAAAAGGGGGCTAAATAGGTAGAGGATTTGCTGTGATGATAGCTAGGGGACAAATTTTATAATGCTGACTAGTCACTGAGCGGAATAGGTAATGCGGTTTGTCGGCGCAGCGTACGAGAGGGCCCCCGGCCCCCCCCACTGCAGCAGCCGGGTCCACTCCGGTCTCCTACTCCGGCACGACTACAGCAGCAGGGATTTTTCGCGGGTTGGCAGTTCAGCCTCCCAGGGCGGAGATTAAGTGATCCCTGGGTTCGGGAACTCTATTGACCCGCGGGCGGCCAGCGACGAACCGTTTCATCGGGTCTCACTGACCGCTGCGCCCACACTCCGCGCCTACACCATTCAGTAACCGCATCACTTGCATTACCGGTCCTCCGCTATCAACACAACAAACCCTCCGGAGCTCTGGATACCTTACTCACCACAGGAACACAACACCACTAAAGAGCGATGTCATTTGGCTGCGATCTTCTGTAAGGCGGAGGTATTTCACCAGTCGGGCTGCTCCAAATTTGAGTGAGGTAAACCCCACTGTGCCCTACCTCTCTGAAAATTGAGCGATTTTGCGACTGAAATTGTGCGACTTTTTACGCATAGATTGCGGTTTGGTAAAACGTACCCGTTTAAAGTTTCGTCAAACTTCGGCAAGTAGTTTTTGCGTGTAGGAGTATTTCTAGTAAATTTCTATATATCTTTATAAAAAACAAAATTACAGGGGTGGTTGTCCAATGTCGTATTTTTTTTTATTCGAAAGAATATTATTATTCCCTGACGGGAGAATTATCAACATGTACTATCAATATGTACTATCTATATATACTAATATGTCCTATTATAATTTACTATCAATATTTACTACCAATATGTACTATCAATATATACCATCAATATGTACTATCAATATATACTTTCAATATGTACTATCCATATGTACTATCAATATTTACTATCAATATGTACTACAACATGTACTATCAATATATACTATTAATATGTACCATCCATATGAACTATCAATATTTCCTATCCATATGTACCTACTGTCAATATTTACTATCCATATGTACTATCAATATGTACTATCAATCAATATACATATAATAAAATTTTAAGTTTGTTATATCCCTATCTTGAAGTATAAAACTACTAACTATGAAACCTGATCTTACCTAAAATAAAATAGTTTTGAAAAAATGTCTTACCGCAATGGTACGAAAATAAAAGAATATTAAATGGTCTATTTTGTTAACATTTACTGTTAAAAAACTGTAAGTGTAAACTGAAGCTCATGACAATATATTCTCGAAAACTTCATCCGAGCCGGTTAATCCGTCTCTGAGATAAGCGTGCACAAACATACATAAAGGTACAGACAGCGATCAGTTACAGTTGTATTACATGTATAATGATAAATTTCTGGAACACTCTAAACACATACATCTTTTAATTGAGTTAAAAGTGTTCAATAAGAGTTAAAAACTAAATGTTACTTAGACGCTCAATTTCTACATATAAAAAAGGTATTTACATTAGCCATACATACTTTTCGTGTTGTGTGCACAACTAAAAGAGAAACAAATAAACAGACAAAACATTCTAAAGTGTTAGAAATGAATTCTGTTTCTTATCATTTCACATATATATTTCTCAACATATCCCAGGCTATATATTTTTTAATATTTTAATGTAGAAAAACTATTCCTCTACAGATTTGTTACATGTATAGAAGAAGATTTGCTTGGTACCTATTACGCGATTAACATAAATTGACACAACTTTTTATTCGTAACCCGTTTTAAATGAATTAAATACTTAATGTTAAGTGAAGACTGTGCTAATATATTTCTGAAAACTGCATCTAAATTGGTTGAGCCGTTTCTGAGATTAGCGTGCACAGACATACAGACATATAGACATTACAGACAAACTGAGAAACCGTTGTTTCTGGTTTTTTCTTGCCCTTATAAAGGCCCCACCCATTATGTTTTTTTTTTATATTTTTAATGTACAAATTTCGATCAGTAACAATTTTATTATATGTATAGAATATATATAATAAAATGAAATGTTACCCTATAAACAGCATCCTTGTATTTTGACTTGATAATAAACAAACGTCATACCAAATTTCCATGAAACTCGTCATTATTTTTTTTTGTATTGTAATAATAACGAAAATTAATATTTGTATTTTTCTCTAAAAGTACCTCAAATTTCATTTGCTCTGTATGTTAAAATGGTTATGCTAATTCAGGGATTTAGGCTGAGATAAATTTCATCCTCTGTATCGGGACTTTTCTTTGTTGTTGTGTATTTAGGCTGCCAGGTCACCTTCTTAATCATTCCTAAGTATACTCTGCTCAAGCAATATACTACACGGTACTATATATTTCGCACATGAAGTCAAAAACTTATAACAATGACAATTATAGACAACTAGTTATTTTATTTAATTCTTAGTTTTACTACTGCAGTTTTAATATAAAATATTGATGAAAAAACGAATTGACTTACTACAAAATTTAAAACTTATATTATGACTAATATTTTTGCAGACGTAGATAATTTTCTGACAAGAAAAATAACTACTCTTCACGGTGAATGCAAAAGCGATCCCATGTGGTTGGTAGCCTTAAAAATGACATTGTCATCAATGCTGCCGGGTAATCCCACCTAACCCCTCGGTCATCGAATATCTGTAACGATTATTCCAACGGAAAAAAGGGGATGATATTGGCAGTAACATATGTTAAATTAATATTCTAATATTACTCTTGTGTCTATACAACCCTTAACATGAATCTTCATAAACTACCACGAAACTTAAACAAGCAATCAAAATCTTGTTTGTTTGTTTGTACAACATACTCCATTGGACTAGTGTAAATGTGAGTGAACTAATTTGTCTATTACACTTCAACTTCTATTAAGGCTTATAAAGCCTCAAGATCTAATTATGTATTACTGTGTTTCTGTCCCTGAAACTGGCTTACTTGGATTAGTTCTTTAGTTTTATTAAACTTATAAAGTAAGATCTTTCCGACAAAAAAGAAAATATAAAGACAGGACGTTCAGTCCTGTCTTTATATTTTACCTAATAAATATTTGAAGAAATAGTATTTGAAAAATTCTATCTATACTGTAGCACGTACATGGACTGTTTTGTTAGGTCTACCCTCTCATAAATGATCGAAGTAGAGAAGGTATTACAGATTTTACTTACGGTATGTGAGAGAGCCGGATCTCCAAATCCATTCCTCTGTCATAGTCTCACATTTAAAAAAAGATTATTATCAAGTTTTAATTTCTACTTAATGCCAATTTTATACATAAATGTTAGGTTCTTAAAGCCAAGAACGATATTAAAACATCCCAATTTTACCGACATTTACTAACAGAGATCTCTTTAAAAATTTAAAATATTTGTCATACCGATGTAAAGAGTTTTTTTTAATATATATTTTTTTCTTTTTAGTCTCCAATCGGATTGAAAAAAAAAATACAGATTTTCACAATCTAAACATTGTAATCCTAGTCGATTCTTATCTATATCATGGTATTATTTGCTTTATATTTATTATTTTTTATTATTTATTTTTGTGTTATTAAGCACCTGAAATATATTTTTGTGTTTAGAATACTATATCAAGTTCACTCCGATTCCTCTTTTACCAAAACTATTAAAGAACTATGTTATTACACAATAAATGTAAAATATTTTCGTGGAATAAAGAATTTTTGAATTTGACACACAATAATTGTTATTTTTTTTTTGTCATAATTTTGAGAAAATTGTTCGAAAGAGCCAGAGATGAAAATATTTTCGTCGTGTATTTGTGACTTCATAAAATATAACATTTTGAAGACCATTGTCCATTTGTACCCAAAGGATATGGTTCGGAAGTCCGGATAAATACGAGCATGATCCGGTTAATTTCGGGTGAAAATCCGGTTCAGATCAACCCCAATTGAACAACCAATTGACTTTGAAGGCTGTCTTATGTTTGTTTAGATCATCCTATTTTTTATAGAATTAATTATTAAATCAATAAAATTATATTCTCAAGCAACAATCAAAAGCGAAACCTAAAATCTGAAATCAGATATTTTTACATCTTTTCAGTATTTACACGTAATTTTATTTCTAACATTGTCAGTGATAGTTGTGACTTGCTGTTTTTTGGCTGTTTAGTTAGATTAGATTATTAACACTTTTAAATATTCAGTAAATAGATAATAATAATAATAATAATAATATCAGGACAAATTACACACATTGATCTAACCCCTAAATAAGCAAATTATTTGCTTGTGTTAAGGGTGTTAGACAACGATACAAATACATAGAAATACACATATAAATACTGAGAATATATTTAATAAACGACCAAACCCAGAAACACAGACATCTATGCTCATCACATAAATGCCTATCTCCGCCGGGAATCGAACCCGAGCCCCATTGCGCCGTGACACGTTAGGCGTCTGCGCTAACCACTCGACCAACGGGGCGGTTTATATACTACTTTTTATACTATATTGATATACTACTTTTATTTATACATCACAGTGGAGTTGAATTTTATTATATAGTGGGGGTCATAAAGTATTTTTTTAACAGCGTCCTATATATTTCTTAAACAGAAACATTTGAATGTAAATGTAAAACCACAAACTTGGGTTTTTTGGAGTTTGATGGTTAAAAAACGTATATAGTACCTATTTGAAAATATCTATAAACATGTATAGCCATGTTAAGCTTATTTAAATTTATATAAATATAGAATGAAAAATAAACCGATACGGGCAGGGATTCGAACCCGCGACTACTGGACCTGGTGACTACTGGTTGGACCCGGGACGGTTTCCCAGTAGTTGCGGGTTCGAATCCCTGCCCGTATCGGTTTATTTTTTCATTCTATATTTATATAAAGGTATATAGTAGGTCTTTTCCTCAGAACAATACGTTATATTGTATGCATTAGTTATGGTTCTGAGGTCTTTTCTGATAAACGAAGATACAAACTGTCATGTCAAATGTATGTGTGACACTTGTCTCGTAACGAATAAATAAGATCTAATAACAAAAAAGGGTCCGTTCATAATAAATAATACGTTTCATTGACTAAAAAGTCTATAACCCTTTAAAATAATATATTTTAAGAAACGTCTGAATGATAAATATTTTAATAATTACAATATTAAACTATTTTAATCGAATGATTATGATAATAAATATTATGGACATAAAAAGTTTATTTATATTTATGAAAAAAGTTTCAGTTTGCTGTTTATGACATTAAAAAAAATATTTATAAAAGTTCAAATACTTTATAATTTGAAACTATAAAAATAAATCAAACGACTGTAGCTAAATTATTTACTTGAATTTCAACCAGCCTAAGACTGTCTCCAGATTAACGAGCACAGATTAAGTCGCTAGCTTATTTGTTCATCTACCACCAGCCCGCACGCGAAACAAAAGAAGCAGTGTTGCTATGCAAGCATTTATTTTCAAGGACAGTAAAACTTTCTACAATTACATTTTTAAAACGTTACTCTTGTTTTCAAGTAAGTCGGGTAGAAAAAATAATATAAAACCACTTATATTAAGAAATTAATGTTAATACTAAGTTTTGATCTAATACAATAGTTTACTTTTATTAGCTGCACTAGAAGACATAACAGCTGCGTTAAAAGTATATCCAACGGAAGTAAAAAAATATATAAATATAATTATATTACATATTAATAACGAAGCAAAATGACGTGACAAATTAAATAAATTTATATAAATTATATAAATTTTTAAACTATTAAAACAACAAATGTTGATAGACAATAAAAATCGGCCAAATGTTTTAAATTAACGAATTTTTTAATTATATACGAGGCAGAAAGAGACGTAAATACTAATTGCAAACGCGTTATGTCCTCCGACCGGTCAGGACTAGTACGGTCAGGTTGAGATGCGCCCCGCAAAGCCTCCTTGTCGGCCAGACCGGTTACAAACGCACACACACTCTACCCAACACCAAGCTATCGTTTTGCGGGTTATGCATGTATTTTGTTCATATCATTGCTGGTTTCAGTTAGTTCAATTTATATAAGCTCTTTAAAACTTATGGAAAATAATTATTTTAACAAGAACTTGCATTATAAAACGAATAAAAAAAATCATCGTCTATCATGTAATAGAAGCGGAAAAAAATTTAGTGTTTCATTTTGCAATAATTGATTCAGAAATTAATTATAAGAAAATAATTATAAATCATTAAATTGAAACATATTTGTTCGTTTCCTATTTTCATATGAATTGATACGTATATCTACAATAAGAAAAAGTTCTTCATAAAAATCTATAAAATGGGTGGGTAGGTATGTTTTAACTAAAATTCTAAAATGTTTTAATGTTAAAAAATTGTGTTTTCATTTGTAATGAAAATTACTTTAAACTCATATAAGTTTAAGGCTTTTTCAAACGTGATTACTGGATCCGAGATTATTAATTCCCAATTTCAATAAAATTAGTTAGTGTAAATGTTACCTCCAAAAACAGTTTGATATTTTAAAGTAAAGTTTGTTGAACTATATTATCCTGAACCTTACTTTAAATTGAAATTTACATTTCAATTTTCGATTAAGGTACGAATATAATGAAGCTAGAAAAAAATGCATTCTATGCATTCTATCTATTGCTCTTAATACCTGTAGTCCCTTTCATGTAATCCAAATTAATAATCCATTAATCGTAGCATATTGTCCAGTATAGTAGTATTATATCCGAGAATTATATTCACAAGATGAGGATGGTCACGACATACATGGACATTTTCAACATAGTCAAAGGAAATGCGCGGTTGTGTGTGTAAACGAATTAAATACATGACCAGTAATGGCACTTCCTACTGTACTGTACATATATTGGTACATAGTTTGGTAAGTGACAACGTTTCCTACTATGATCCTATTATTATAAAAGAAATGTAAGCATAGATGAATGTACTTGAGATTGGAATGGATGTATTTCATCTACTTGGCGGATAGGCATGCAATTTTATTTAAGAAATTCTATATTTTCGAATATAAATATTAATTGATATATAGACAAAAAATACCCCTATATGTTATCAAATGCTTATTGTGTTAAGAGGTTACTACAGAATGTCCCTGATAATCGGTTTTGTCCCGACCCTTGTTGACGCGTTAAGGTTTATTGGTAATTTAAGTGAAGCGCCCAAGTACTTTCATTATCACAGGGATTTCGATTTGGTTTTTAGAGGATTTATGGTTTGAGCTATATGTATATATATATATATATATATATACATACATACATATATAAATACATGTATATGTATATATTGAATCTTGTGGACACTAATACATAAATAAAGAAATATATATAATTAAAAACTATATATCAAATTATAAATAATTATTAAAATTATTTATGTTTGTAAATAGTCTAAATCTATAATGACCCTCGTTCGAGATTGACTATTTTCAACCACGCATTTTTTGTCAACGCACTTTCTTATCCTAGAATTAATCAACTTATATTCAAATAAAAATCAAACAAATCTAACAATTCTACGCATGTTGTCTCACTGTCACTTTTGTTCAAAAATATTCTCCGTTATATCGTATTAATAAGCAACATAAGGTAAATAGTCAATCAAGATCAATTTCGAAAAATAGATAGGTCTATACATTTGTATGTAGGTTTAACAGATTTAAAGCCGCGTAATAAGAAAATAAAAATTTAAATGTAATATATAATAATTATTTTTTTAAAACAAACCAATATGTTTTTTTCTAAAGAACAAAGGAAGCATCAATTTAAAAAAAAACAATATATCAAAGTAAATAAAAAAAAATACATTTGTTTTAAAATATAATAGAATGTTCAGAACCGTGGCTTATTTTAGATAAAGATTTGCGGTCCCTTAGCTTGGCTGGATGAGGAAAAATCTTGCTCATATCTTCTCATTTTTCAATTGATAATTTAATCATTTAATATACTATAAAATCTTAAGTAATTATGACATAAAATTCAGAATATATTTTCAATTTTATGCCAGAATTAAATCTAAATTAATATTAGAATTTTATCCTGACATAAAATTGAGATGAAAAATTATAGTCAGTAGCAAAACACATTTTCTAAATTGTAAAAGTATTCCATTTTAATAAAACATAATAAGATAAAATACAGCTGTTCATTAAATTTGGCTTGTTCAATATTAAAATATAAGAGTTTCTTATTAAAATTCAGATTTATTTTATAAGACTCAAATATTAAATCGTGGTATATTTTTTTTTCCCTAATTGAGAATAATGCAATAATGTTTTAATAGCGATATAATATTTTGTGTAACTTACTATAATTATGTGAAGAAATGTTTATTAAAAATTACATAACCAATTCACTTGGGTCTAAAAACCCATTTCTTGCGTAATTAAAAATATTCAAAATCTATGTTTAGCCCAAATAAACCTTCTCGTTAAATATAAAGGACGTCAAACTAAGCTACGCAGATTGGGATTGATATATAAAGATACTAAATCTAAGTCCTTCAAATAAAAAACTTTTGAAATTAAATGATAAATGATGCATGACGTTAAGAATAACAAAAAAGTATTTAAATAAATGTTTTTTTAATAGGTTTGACCGTTCTTGACTTAATTTTAGATTTTTTTTTTTGAGTTGGGGTAAATAAGAGATATTTCTTCTAATTTATAGATCTTTTTATTTACCAAGCGAATCATTGATCGTGCGTTAACACAAAATCAAATAAAAATGGATCTATACTAAAGCCGAAACGTTATGTTGAACTCGACAATTTATGGTCTTTTTATCTTACGACTTATTATGGTGTATTGGTACGATTTAATTTTTTCAAGTCAATAACTCAAGTAAATAACATTTTGATATCACAGTTATTGTTGTGTCTCAGCTGATATTTTCATTCGTAAATCATTTTAATAGTATATAGAACTAAAAATTTCAACCAAAATAATTCAATTTTCATATTTGTTAAAGCACTTTTGACTACTACTTTGGTCTTGTGGAAAATAATTTTTAAAATAATTATTTTGTGTTTTAAGTAAAATAAGCAGGTAAATGAGTTTAAGTCAGTCGGCCTATATATTTAACAACCTTGTATGATAGATTTGATTACGACCCAATAACAAGTAAAGCGAAATATTTTCAAATTTTACATTAATTAGTAAACATGTAAACATAACAAGAAACGTATCCCTGTTCTGAACATAAGAACATCTGAACACTATGAATATTTACTTGTTCCTACATGTGCAATAAAATCTGTGTGATTTAATGTAAACGCCTTTAACAATATAAAGCGAAATAGAGTTTTGAAGGAACCATATTCAGAATTGTCACTTTTCATTATGGTACCGCACCTAAGGGTAAGAACGGACTATCACCAAGACCCCACTGTCCGTCTGTCTGCCTCGAGGCTGTATCTTTTGAACTTTGATAGCTAGACAGTTTCTGTATTTCTACTATCACTATAATAACAAATACTTAAATCAGAATAACGATTTTTTTAAGGGCTGTTGGGCTCCCATAAGTCAAACTTGATTTTTTTTGTCGAAATGAACAACGGTAATAGATAGACGCTTGAAATATTCATAAAGTGTTTTTTAGTTATATTTTCATTTTAAAAACCTGACAGTAAACGGAGAATGGTAGGATCTTTTTCATTATACTTATTTACTTTAACAATGATCGAATATGTTACATAGATTATTTGGTTATCAATAAAATGTACCGTAAGTTTACTGACAACACTAAAAGCTTTGACTACAAAATATTGGGCTCATAAAATACTATTAGTGTTATAATGAATTAAAAAAAATACGCAAAACCTTATCTAACCCGACGTTTCGAATGCTTTGCAGCAATCGTGTTCACGGAAAGACACCTCCATCTCGTCTTTCCGTGAACACGATTGCTGCAAAGCATTCGAAACGTCGGGTTAGATTTAAAATGTAAATTTAAATTTAATTCAATATACGCGAGTTAAATCCGTAAAAATAGTATTATTTCAAATAATAACTTATTACGTTTATTCAAATATAATATGATAAGTCGTGATATTTATGGATTTTTTTGTAGCTAGTTACGGCAGCAGTAAACAATATTGTCTAAAACCCTTGTACCTACGTTGCTTTATCGACTTAAGTAAGAATCGAGCATTATTTCCAATCTCAAATAATGCTCGATATTATGATAGCAAATTGCTTAAATCATTCATACTCGTACAAGGTTCATTTAAATTTCTCAATTGTTTCCATTGGATTTATTGAAGTATTAATTAAATTTAAACTTTGAACATTTTATCTGCTATAATATATGAAGGGCATAATATAAATTATAATAAGTATTCTTATAAAGAACAAGAAGCACGAATGCAAATATATTTTATTCTGCAATTTGAAAAAAGACTTCATAAGAATCATTCAAATTCCACAGTGAACAATTTGAATATCTTCAAAGAATATTAAATACAATTTATATTACGATTGTTGTAGAAATATGTTCGCAGTTTTAATTTATGTTACGGAATTAATTTAACTTAAAAAGAACTTCTTTTGAATGTATTGTTAAGATTTCTTACATTATTGTTTTTTTGAATCTGTGCATTTATCTTCGTAGTACTGCTCCGTGCGAATCAGACCACAAATTATAATAATATAATTAAAGACCAATCTTTCAAATTATCTTATATATCCTAAGTTTCAGTTATATTACTTACAAATGAAATAGTAACAGTATTAGTGTTTGTTTGCTTGTACAAGACACACACAAACATTGTTACACTCACAAATAATCTTTGATTTTCCATACTAATATTTGCGATTATTGGACTAGCACGAGATAAGGTGCAGTGTTTTTTATTTGTATAAAGTTAAAGCTAGTTTTAGTTTTTTACTTTTTAGTTGATTTATTTCCACTAACAGTTATTTGGTCCACTTACTGTCGTTCAATAAAGTATCAAAAAAGACAACTTGTTATTTTTAACCCCCAACACAGAAAGAGGGGTGTTATAAGTTTGACGTGTGTATCTGTAACTCGAGCAAATATATTTTTTAATCTAAAACCTGAGTCAGTCTAGATGGTTCATGTTCTATGTTTTGGTCGAAATAAAAGCAGTCGTCTCCAAGATATTGAGCTTTTATTGGTGCTGGTTAAAGGTTCTTATGCAAAAATGATAGTAAGTACTTAAACAAGGGAAATTAATTAAATAGTGAAACTAATTATTGTGATCGTAGGTTTATTTAGTACAATATAGAAAGTAGTGACATCATTTTAAAAAGTAGAAAGAAAAATGTAAATTTAAAAAACCCTTGATAAAAAAGACCTCTAAAAAGGTCAAGAATAATATAATTGTATAAAATGTACTTATTGAAGTCGTTTCGTCGGAGGACTGCTAAATAAAGGAAAATATTCAAAATGTATATATGTACTTATGGATAGATGTATAGCAAAAAGTTTTGATAATTTTATTAAATATTTTTAACTATCACTTGAAAACTAGCATTCAGTATTCTTCACTACATATACATTGAACACTCATTTTGACCAACAAATCGCTGTTTTTATAACATTCGGTATTAATTCGTTTGATTATTCCGTTTTCTCTCGTAATTTATTCAAACCCTTATTCAAACATCGTTATGTTGCAAGTGCTGTCGATACTAAGTGTATTTTTTTTTGCTTTTAAGCAAGTACTTTTTACATTTACTATTCAAGTATTTTCTTTTTATATAGCAAAATATATTATTAGTACCCTATATCAGTTTTTTCTTAACTTTGTTATATGTAAAATAAATAATAAATATACATATTTCATTATAATTATACTTCACTCTAAATAAAATAAGTGAGAAATTAAAATGGACATCTAATTTTCCGATTAAGTTTAGGATGTAACTCTTAAAATACTTTTATTTATAAAAAACAAGTAATTGGGTGAACTTTCTATAAAGAAAAAAATTGCCACCATCCAGACTGGTTCACTTTAAAGTTATAAAAGAATTCCTACCCTAAGTTATATTGACTTCCCAACGATACGCCGATAGCTGACGCGACAGGAATTTATATCTTCAATTTGCAAAAGAAAAATAATGATACAAAAATTGCTTTTATCAATCTCTTTTAAAATTAAGTTATGCTTCCGATAAATATATATGGACGTTGTGTAAGCTTAATTGTTTACTATAACAAAGCATTTTTTACCTTTAATTTCGCGTAGGTACTTAGTATATTTTAAAACATATATTTTGTTTACTTGTCACCATAAGCAAAAACAAATAACTTTCGAATGAAATTCACATTTTTTAATTTAATTAACTATAAGGCTTTATCAGAATTCCGTTGTCACTTCAGTTGAGAAACTACTTGACCTATATAAGGAGTTAAATTATTGTTTATAACAGCTTTTGTCGTGGTTGTATCCGAGGTAAATTTGGTTAATTTCATTTAGTGATAAATAGAGCCGACACTTAGCTAAACATGCTAGAGTGGTGATAGTACCTCTGACATGATTAACAAATGTCGACGTTTTAGAATGTAATTTGGTTATCATTATTGAATTTAATCAACGAATGCAGTGAAATAAAAAAAAATAGTTTTATTTCTTATTTAATTATAATACTTTAATTAGTATATACTCTAAAGCATCAAACTATGCAAAAGCATCAAACATAAAGAGTCACGAGCAACAGCTACTGATGATATAAATCCCTTCTTCATAGTTTTATTAGGGACAATAAATCATTTTAACTCTAAATATTTATATTTATTAATATTCAAATATATCTACATGAAAAAGTCTCAAATCATGTTTCTTAATACATTTATAATTTATAACATTGTCGAAATTTAAATTATTTTTATATAATTAAAAATAAGGATTCGCGTGATCCTTATATTTTTTAGTATTAAATATAGCTTATATTCAATAGAGGGATAGTGTAGAATTCTAATGCTAAAATATTTTTTTAAATCGGTCCGGTTGTTTCGGAGCCTATTCAATTCAAACAAACAATCAAATCTTTCCTCTTTATAATATTAGTGATGATGATGATGATGATGATGATAAAATATAGCTTATGTTCATCAGGGATAGCTTAAGATTAAAATGGTATTTTTTTTTTAAATCGGTCCGGTAGTTTTGAAGCCTATTTAATTCAAACAAACAAACAAATATTCATTCCTTATAATATTCGGATACCTTGATGGAAAAACTTAAACAACTGAAAATTTGTGTCTCCGTAGGTTTATTTAGTATAATAAAGAAACCAGTAACATAACTTTAAAAAGCAGAAAAAAATAAATATAAAAAAAACCTCCGATACAAAAAGACCTCTAAAAAGAATAAAAATATTATTTAAATTTATATAAATATAGAATGAAAAAATAAACCAATACGGGCAGGGATTCGAACCCGTGACTACTGGAAAACGGTCCCGTCGCTCTACCAACTGAGCGATACGGTAGCTGAGTTGGTAGAGTTAACGGGACTTGGTATTGGTTTATTTTTCATATACTTGTATAAATTTAAATTAGCTTAACATTGTTTTTAAATATTTTCAAAAATAATATTATGTTCATATTTAAGTCGTTGAATCAGGGGACCGTTTATTAAAGGAATAAATTAAAATGCAAGTAAATTACCAAGGCTAATAAAGAAATTAGGATACCGAATCTTATAGTCTGAGTCCTCAATGATTAACTTCGTAAAATAGACATCATCGTCAGCGTACGTACAATGGTCCCCCGACGCAACCATTTCAATAAGTACATAATAATATTATTTTTATTTTTTTAGAAGTCTTTTTGTATCAGGGGATTTTTAAATTTTTAATTTAAGTTTTATATTTATATAAACGTTATTTTTTGTTAAAAACAGTTAAATAACCTACAATATTTCATTGCTTTTAAAAAGCAATTGAGCAAAGCGAGATTTGAGCACTAATATACTATGAGTTACTCATATACAAAGCTTAAAGCCGATAGTTTGAAAAATTAATATGCAATTAATCTATGAGACAACATAAATATTCTAAACTTTAAATATTCTTACACTATATATTCTCTCATATATAAAGATTGCAATCCGGAAAACGGATCCGGTAATCTGGCGGATCCGGCATCTTTATGACTTGACCCGATTCGGTGCTAACTTTTTGTGGAATATTCTTAACTCTTCTGACTATTATAGAAAGACTTCATAAGCTGAAAATGTGTATTGATAAAACTCTAATCTGGGTTCAAATAAAATATTAATTGTCAGTTCATATTCATTTAAATTGGCTATAGAGGCCCTACGCAAAAGAGATTTGAATTTTAAATAAATACATATATAATGAAAAATATCGAGACTACAGGGATTTGTAGTTGCGACCTCAAAACATCTAGTTGTTCTACCAAGAGAGGTTTCCCAGATTTAAGTTAGTATTGAACTACCGGAGGCAACCTGCGAAGGTGAATCACGCATTTTATATATGATCGTCTTTTGAAATTTCTTACCTACCTAGGATATATGTTTTATATGGATATATGTTTTACTAGCTGTTGCCCAACAAAGAGTCATAATTAAAATTTTATTTTACGAAATCGCTATCTAACGACCTTTGATACATTCTTGTATGCGTTTACTTGAAAACATAATTTTTAGATCTCACAACCTAATGTCCAAAATCCACCATTTTCGTTTTTTTAGTATACCCAGTGTCACTTGCGTCATTAAAATATATCTGCCGATACCTAATACGCCAAAATCATTTAAGCCTTTTCTGTAGCTGCGAACATACAAATAGCATATTTGAATAACATAACAGTCCTTCTAAAGTCATCAGGTAATAAGAAGGATTTTCACAAATACCTACTTACGATACCCGGCAATAAATATTGCACATCGACCTTTGAAAAGAGACATTCGGCTAATTACTTTTTCTTAGAGCGTTATCACTGTCGCACGAAATACAAACATTCCGGTATCTATTAGGAGCTGTTAAAAAATTAAAGAGAAAAAATAGAGATGATTTTAGGCATTTGTAATATTTCGCAAATCAGTTCAGACTCTATCAGTACTCCTAGAACGAGTTTTGCTGTTACGAAAACTATGAGAGTTTTCGAAATCGAAGACTATCATTTTTTAAAAACTGTCATAGTTTTCGACATCGAAAACTATGTCAGTTTTCGTAAAAAATACTATGGCAGTTTCGACATCAAAAACGATGAGAGTTTTCGTAATCGAAAACTATGACAGTTTTCGTATTCGAAAACTATGAGATCTTGAAATCGAAAACTATAACAGTTTTTGTAATCGAAAACTATGAGATCTTGAAATCGAAAACTATGACAGTTTTTGTAATCGAAAACTATGGCAGTTTTCGAAATTGAAAGCTATGACAGTTTTCGTAATCAAAAACTATGACAATTTTCGTAATAGAATACTATGTTAGTTTTCGTAGTCGAATACTATGGCAGTTTTCGTAAACGAATACTTTGACAGTTTTCGTAATCGAAAACTATGACAGTTTTCGTAATCGTAAACTATGGCAGTTTTCTTAAACGAAAACTATGACAGTTTTCGTAATCAAAAACTATGGCAGTTTTCGTAATCGAAAACTATGGCAGTTTTTGTAATCAAAAACTATGACAGTTTCGTAATCGAAAACTATGACAGTTTTCGTAATGGTGGTCTTTACTTATTTAGATTGATTTATAGTAATTATCTATTACTATTAACATGATTTTAAACAGATTTCTGTATAATTTCGGCTAATTATTGGCCAATTTCGGCCTCGTAGAGCGTTATATTTGTCGCACGAAATAGAAACAATACGGTATCTATTAGAAGCTGTTAAAACAAGTATGATTTGCTTCTTTTGAGAATTTTTTTTATTCTTTGTATAAAAGCCACAATTTCTTTTATAAGTGGTGGCTTTAAGTTGGGGTAAAATAAAATAATAATAGTAATAATTCTATTTTTATAATAATAAATAACGGTTATTTTTTTCCTAAATAATATTTTTTTTACGTAAAAAAACATGCTATCAAAAGATTATACTTATGTAATTATACGAGCAAATTATACTTGTTTTGCAGCTCCTAATAGATACCGGACTGTTGGTATTTCTTGCGACAGTGATAACGCTCTACGAAACCGAAATTAGCCGATTGTCTCTTTCCAAAGGTCGATGTGCAATATTTATTGCCGGGTATTGTACGTCAAATTCAGTGAACCAATCGATTAAAAACAGGAACTCCCGTGGCAACTACGTAATCGTGCTACAACCTATGTTTGTATGTTATGCCACAGTGGTATTGTACCACGTGAAAAAGTTAGTATTTCCTATGTATTATTTTAGTACATGAGCAACAATATTGCCAAGTTTCATCAAAGTCCGTTCAGTAGTTTTGGCGTGATTGAGTAACTAACATCCAAACATTCGGACTTATATTTAGTAAGATAAGATAAGACGTAAAGTAAGTAAGTAAGTAAGAACCAATCCGGCCGGAAATGGAAAACCGGTCGGATCCGGCCGGATTGAAAATGACGCTGGATTGCAATCCCTACAAGTAATACATCATTACGACAAAACATTGCGTGTTTATTATTTGTATGAAAGATTTTTGCAAAGTGATAGAACAGAAAATAAATTAATAAAAATGACTTTCAACTTATCGATACTAGCATTAATATTGTTTGTCCTTATTACATTATACTACGATTTGTATAAAATTTAAGATTAGTTTATCAAAAATATGAAATAAGTAGTAGACGGTCCATTAAGAACGGAATTGGATATCTTTTTCATAGTCTTTTTCATAAAAAAAATTTAATTTTTAATTATTTTACATGTACAGAAATCTATCAGTGACAATTTTATTATGTGTATAAATACCCTCGTGTTATTAATCATCATAAAATTAAATCTTCTATGTCATGCTAGTTTCAACTTACAATATAATTTACAAATGATTAAAACCTAAAATATAAATGTTATAATACTTTTCTGTTTGTTCTTTAAAATATATTAAACCGGTTTCTGAAAATAAAAGCACGAATTATAATAAATTTTGTTAATAGAATATATCCGGAACATGACAGGCGATAATTTAATAAGAACTTTATTGGGAGACTTCTCGCGCGAGCAATTTAAATATTTGCTTTACGTTAACGTGACATTTTATCATAATTGAGTAACGAATATATGAACGAACATTGATTAACATATTGATTTATTTATATTTATTTAATAAGACAGAGGACCTACGTGACATAAAATATTACCTTCAAAATAAATATATCGACCTTTAAAGGTTAACTCATTTTGTGTAATTAAAAAAAAGATAAAAGAAACATACTCTTTTTTAACACTAAGTAACACAAAAAAACTAAAAACGTAATTACTAACTAAACTAACTAAAAAGTTAATTCATCAAGCAGTTAAGTAACCCTAAAATTGTCATAGATAAATTATTTCTAAAAGTGTTATTTTTTTTATGGCTTTGTCTTGGCTCTAAGCAATGAATTTTATTTAAAACTTAAGGACTGTCAATAATGTTTGACGTCATTTTATGTAAGAAACACTAATCCAAAATTTGTCGTCAATCAAGCAATGAGAGTATGTATTATATCTCCCAAATAACATTTTTAAAATTCTTATCATTGAAACTTAAAAAACTTTAGAACTTTCCTCTTCTATCCTATTCTTATAAACTTTTTACAACGTATTCCAAGAAACTGAGCAATATTCCTATTTACTACGATATGCTTAGTGCTTGTCCAGTACCTATAGGTATTCTTAAAATCTTTTTTACTTCTAATGATATAATCAATAGTTTTGTTCAACGATTTGCCTATGATATTATCATGTTGTATGCGCTTGAATTCTGTTAAGTCACTAACATTTATAAAAAATGTAAGATCATCAGTGTATAATTGAAATTTACTAAATTTGAAATTATTTACAACATCGATAATAAAAGTACTTAAAAGAATTGGTCCAAGGAATTGATCCTTGTGGAACGCCAGATGATGCAATAAATGTGTTAGTATGATGACCTCGTATTACTACACTGATTGGTTTATTTTTTAAATATAAATCAAACCATTAAAAAGACTGGCATGTATACCACGGGTTGTTAGATTATTTATCAATAGGTAGTGAAGTCTACAACGTAAAATGCCTTTGACAATTCTGCATAAATGCAGTCTACTTATACATTTTTATCGATAGAACATGTGATGTCATCTATGAAATCAACCATATTTGTTGCCGTTATTTTTTTTTCAACGAAACCATGTTGATGATCCTATAGTATTGATTATATGTAGTAATGATGATAAAACCAAAGATTAAAAAAACTTTAGCAAATATTTTTAGTATACAAATACTTATATAATTGCTCAATAGAGATATTATATGTAAGAACTACTCTTACCTCTTTCCATCTGCATGGAAATATACCTTCACTAAGTGATTTATTAAAAATGTAACATAAGGGCTTAACTAATGAATTGCCACAACAATTAAAAAATAGGAGATATATTATCTAGAACTATTCCTTTGCTATCATCAATTTGATTCAATTTTATGTGGTGTTCGCTTAAGTTTATATAGCCTATTTGTCCCTTACATATATAATTATTGTAACCTGGCATATTATTATATGTAGTGAAGGTATTTGCAAAATGTTTTGCATTTTGATCACATATATCTTCACCTTATGCGTACTGTTTTCTACTATAAAGCAAAAGAGCGATATAGTCACACTTTTATAACGTAGATTCTTTATAAAAAATATAAAGTACCTCATTTTAAATTAGATTCCACATTTTCAATATAATTTAAATAATCTCTATTAATTAAAATCTCAAAAATCTCATTCAATATTTTAAATGAGATAAAGTCTAACTGATTTTTGTACTTCTTGTGTTAAATTCTAAAACAATTTTTCAAGCGTATATTTCTGGAATACCATATAGAAAGCTCATTACGCAGTTTTTTTTGTTATTTAACAGATAAATAACACATTTTCACATTTTCACAATGGTTAGCTAGATTTTCATTTTCAATAACTAAACTGCCATTTTATCTAATCATCATTTGCTATCGTTCCTAAAATCTTAGTTGAAAAAACAGCTCAAAATAAACCATAAATTTGTATTTATGGTTTATTTTAATAATAAACCATAAATTTGTATTTATGGTTTATTTTACTTGTGCTAAAGCTCGTGCTTTCATTGCATTACATTCTAATGTGTCAATATCCGCTAATGAGCAGCGTTCTACTAATGTGCAATTAATTCAATGATGACACTTTGAATACATTTATAGATAAATCACATTTGTATCAAATATTTTTCTATTGCGAAATATAAACATAAGAAGACAATCAATTAAAGAGAAGAAATAAATGGGAACATTAATATTTTAAATAATAAGTTTATAATAATTATCTACTTTGTAATTCATATTACTAAGAATTTAATATTTGGTTTTAATTCTGGAAACATATATATATATATATATATATATATATATATATATAATAAATAAAAATTTATTAAATAATTAAATAAATACAAGCATTATCTTTCTCAATACAAACACAAACGTCTACAGGTATATTATTACATTAGTATTTTTTAAGTATTTACTTTATTATTCTAATACCTAACCAATGTTAATATAATAAAGAATTATACTTTTTTTTGGTAATTATACTTTATACTTTTGCATGCAAATAAAGTATGTGAAAATACTTTATTTCCAGGCTTTACTGCGATACATAGAACAAAATACCTACTCATTATGGGTTTTATAGGTATGTATTTAACTATTTACCATATGAATTAGAACAGATGAACAAAACGATTTATAATTAACTAGCTGTGTCTGCGACCTCGTACGTGTAGATTTTGATTTTGATAAAATGTACCCTTTGTACTTACCAATGTATGTAAAATCTATAAATCATCTAACTGCTAAGCAGCAATGGTACGACAATAAGCGATTATTAACTCTTCATTTGTTAACTGATTGTTAAAAAAAAAAACAAAATGTAAAGTGAATCCCATGACAATACATTCCCGAAAACTGCATCCAAATCCATTAGCGTGAACAAACATACAAGCATACAGAAGAACGGACAATATGAAAAACATTGTTTTGAGTTCTCTTGCTTAGGTAAAGGTCCCCCTGTATGAATTTTAGAAAATATTTTTTTTTGGTGTTGTGTGCACAGCTAAAAGACAAAAAGACAAAGATTTTAAAAAATGCTGAAAATTAATTCTGTTATTTTCAATGTACAAAGACTACTGCCCTACAGATTTATTACATGTATAGAATTTCCATTTTTGTACAAAATTAATTAAGATTTTTGTACAAAATTAATTAAGATCTTTATAAGAGCAAGAGAACCCAAAACAATGGTTTTTCAGTTTGTCTGTATGTATGTGCATGCTAATCTCAGAAACGGCTTAACCAATTTGATTGCAGTTTTCAGAAATATATTATCACAGTCTTCATTTAACATTTAGTGTTTGTTTCATCTAAATCGGTTAAGAAATAAAAAAGTTATGTCAATTTATGGCAATCACGTAATAAGTACCATTAAAATCTTATTCTATACATGTAATAAATCTGTAGAAAAGTAGTCTTTGTACATTGAAAATATTTAAAAAAATATACCAGGATGTGAAGTGATAACTAACACACACACATTTTCACTTGTTTAAGTATTTCTATCAATATTGCATAAGAGCCCGCACCAATAAAGCCTTAATATCTTGTAGACGACTGTTTCTATCTCGACCAAACCAAGAACCATCTCAACGAACCAGGCTTTCGATTAAAAAAAACCGCAATTAAATCTGACCACACGTTTGGCTGCTTGAATGCCACAGACGGACACACTGATTCACAGATCGACAGGTCAAACTTATAACACCCCTTTTGAGTCGGGAGTTAAAAATGGTTTGGTTTTAGCGAACATAACTGTCTTTCCATACTTCCTAGCATGTCTTTGAATTGAATATGAACATTTTGAAATGGTAATAAATTTAATTAGAAACGAATTGTTTATTTATTTAAATTTCAATGTTGATTGTCAAACAAACTTTGAAACATTTAAAAATAGTAATAAATTTGAGCTTGTGGTAAAACCACATAAAAATACGTTTGTAAGGCAATAAAAGAATAAAATTTTAAAAATACTTTTTTTTTCATTCAAATACTTTATTTTTTCCTATTCAAACCATTTTATACTTTATTTCCGTCAAAAAAAGTTGGCAAACCTAGTCACGACGGTTGACCCGAATAACATCAAGATCTTTTTGTCTACAATACGGGACGAAAGCGTGCGAGCTTTCGGCATTTTCAGTAATTACTTAAATCAAGTTATACTCTTGACAATCTTGAATGTAGTGCTTAATAAATCATTAGTAATTTATGTTTATAAGATCTCTTATTAAATCTATTGGTTTTTAAACGATAATAAGGAATTAAGTTTCTCGAAACTATTATCACTTTTTCCACCTATTTAAATGTATTTAATATATTTAAATAGAAATTGTAAATATATATATATATATACAATACATATACTAACAAAAGTAAGGAATATTAATTTTTAAGTATATTTTGTAATAATTGGTAGAATCTTTTTGTTTTAGAAATGAAACGAAAATACTTTAGATAAATAGCTCTGTTTTTAATACTTATTACGGTATTCTTTGCTCATTTTTAAGGATAACTATAAGTTAAAAGGATTATATCTGGATTAAAAAAAACTGTTTTGCAACTTCAGTTTTTAGGTAATATAATTCTAATGGACAAAAGCATTTATTGCCTGTGGTAATGTAATTTTCAGTAAGTTTCGTAATTACGTTTAAACTAACTTACTCGGTTTTAAACTACTGATTTTTTTTAAAGCATAATATTACATTATTTAATTTACCAATATAGTAGCAGAAGGTTTCTTTAAACAACCTTTAGCTTATTATATGCTCAGTCTTCATTTTAGACTGTTTTGCTATAAATATATAAAATCAGAAATTATCAATAAAGATATTAAAATGTACACATCATTACATTTCCGAACAATACACTACATATCCTATTAGATATTTAGATATAGATAGATATTCTATACATACATCTATTATATATTGTTATATATATTGTATATTGTAGTGTTATAGGTTAATAACACATTTAAATGTATGTAAAAGAGATATCTCAGAAACACAGAACATTTTTACTAACATTCATGACTTGATTCCATAAGAGAAATTAAACATAATAAATACTTAAAAATCAGATTGAATTATTTCGTGTATTTAGATTAGTAAACTGGGTTTAAGCACCTATTTACTACATTTATCAAAGTCAAAGCCTACAAAAATATAATATCAACAAGGCATTATTCGAAAATATTATTTATTACTTACCTAATTATTAAAGTGAAACTTTTATTACATCGTCTCAAACTTTTTCGTCTGTGTGTTGCATGTCGCGTGACGGTCGGCCGCGGAGTAGGGATAAAGTGAAAGGCGCTCGTCAGAGCAGCCGAGGCCAATATGGCGGCGCCGATAGTTAGTTCACGTATTTTAGTTACCATAAAATATTGGTTACATTTATAAACTGTGAAATTCATGATGAAGATGGAATTGATAATAGAATGATTGAAAATAATTGAAAAACGGATCAAAATGACTCAACGATTATAAAATATTGTTTTCAGTGTTTTAATATGTGTATATCATCTAAATAATTGTTAAGTATTATGTATGTCGTACTCTAAGACACAGAGTTCAATAAAAATATTAGTTGGAGACCTAGTCTACTTTTATCATTTCCCATTATCATTCCCATTTTCTAAGTATAAAATTAAGATTGATGAAGCAATTTTTATACCCTTAATGGAATATTATTCCGAAAATTTTTAGTTAAATGTCTATAATGTGAAAAAAAGTTTCACTTTTACGGTGGTTTCATAAAACCACACAATCTTTTTTATACCTACCCTTTTTATATTACAGCAAGACTAAGACCAGATAACAATATTGACCGAATATTAGTTGAAAATGGAATAAAATGAATGGTAATATAATATTCCACACATTATTTAATTAAATTATTATTTGTACACAAAAGAACATTTTGGTCATTACGATTTATTTCGGTGTATTTTCCTTTGTAAATATTTACTCGTCTCTAAAATAACATATTTATTGTTATTTCAATTTGCAGTTAACTGGTTATTTCAGTTTATAATTAGATAATTGTAAGCAAATTTATTGAATGTAGATGTTGAATTTCAGGAAAATTAATGTCTTACTCTAACAACATAATTTGCATAGTAATTATCCTAAAAATATTTACAAGGAATCTTTAATTTTAATTCTTACTTATTTCGCTACTCAGTATATTCCTTGCTCATATTTTTTATTTATGATATTTCATATTCGTTTTAAATTGGTCTTGTTTTCTCAGGAGACAGGAGTCATTGTATTTTTTAAGAAATCTGTTGATATAATATTATTTTTAAATTATAAAAACGTTTAGCTTTCAACTAATATTAAATTACAAAGAAAAAACAATATTTATTCTTACGTGATATATTTTATCTAGCGAGCTACATAAAGGTACTTTTTTATTTATTAATAATGTTAAGCTCGGGTCTTTGTTTCAGTATCAAAAATGTTAAAAACACCAAGATCCAAATAAACATTTCATTTATTTTTGAAAGGTTCAAATGAAACCCGATTTACAAAATACCGGTCAATAACATCGACCCGGCTTATCGGACATATTAATGATTGGATAAGGATAGGAAAGGATAAGCTTCTATAACATAAAAATTGTGGGTAAAACAAAAATGTCAATATTTTTTCTTTCTTATATTGTTTCAAAAAGCATTTTTTTGTAGACAGTAGACAAGATTTGTGTTTTTTAGTTAATGGTTAATAGGCCGTAAAAAAAATTATTAATATTATACACAACGAAATGTTTTATAGAACATAAAGAATATATATTTATGTGGCTGTACTCACGTCAATTATAATAGATAATCCCACGAAACGCCGACGTTACAACAATATTTAGTTAATTCTTTTTGTGATCTACAGACTATAACATCCTACTACTACAGATTCTTGTATTTAAATGATATATGTAGATAGCAAACCTATGCTATTTACATTTTACAATAAAAAAAAGTAACAATAAATTAAACAAATTAATTAATTAATACTATTAATACAAACATTTAGCTTTTTTTTGTTTTAGAATTTTTATACAAAAACAAATCAAAATATATCATCTGTCATAACTAGCAACCCAAGTTGTTAGTAAATAATTTTCTTTTAGGCTACAAACAACAAACCTATGTAGTACCTTCAAGAAGCGTTCCGTGGAGAGTCATAAAAATCCATCACACATTATAATGGCGCCATTAGTTTCATCATATTGTATGCTTTATGAGTGTAAAATTGAAAACAAAAGAGAACTTCACGTAATAACGTTGAGTTATATTGCATTTGCGTGAAGTATTGTTTTAAATTTTAAACATGACATGACAAGTCTGACTGCTGATGACCATTGCCGTTTTTTCTTGAAGAAAATAATTAAAAAGAAATAAATAAAAAATGCAACTGCAAATGCTATATTCCTATTGCCATAAATAGTTCAAAGCTACGTTTTAGATCAGCTGACTTTAATTAAATTGATTTGTGGTCTTGTATATAAAAAAAACAACTAAATAATTGTAAAAGGAATAGCATTTCACAGTTAAGGATATAATATTATTTTCCTTGATTTACAAGGAATATCACAAAAGTTTATTTTATTTTTATTTGTTAAGCCAATAAATATAAATTCCAAGCAACTAGATACATATATTAGAAAATGTTTTCTATTCTACAGTCTAAATACTTATATTTAACGTGTTTTACTTTTTGCATGAACAAACTACCACAGAAACTTTATCCCCTAAGGCCTAATGTAATGCTTCAAAACGCAATGCATTGATATTAGTAGGTAATTAAAGATAGAATTTCGAACATTTAAATCTCTGGATACAAGTAATTTGGTAAATGTACGTATAACAAATAAACAAAACTTTTGCGATAATTGTTGTTTGAAACTCAAATGATGTTTTAAGGTTTTAGTTATAGGTTTGTTTGTTTTTGATTTAAAATATCATTATAATATTAAATAAAAGAACATACAAACATATTAACATTAGTTGGACTCGGTTAAACTTATTGTTAATATTATTAGAACGTTTATTTGTAACTTTGGCCTGAAATGTAAGTACCTAATTTCAATAATAATAAAATGATAGCTTAAAATTAGTTTCATATACATTTTGTTTGGAGAACAGTAATATCTAATTTGTTGTTTTATTATATTACTACTTATAAATACTAATGATGAGTAGAATTTTAGTAGAAATTTGGATGGAAACTTTAAAAAATATTTATTTACATATGTATTTCTAACGTTTGTTTGGTATTTACCCCCTTTCTACTACCAATTTTTTTGGACGGATTCTGATAATTGTTTTGTATGTGCGAGTTGGTCCCGGGGTAATATAGATTCATAATTGAATTTTATAAGAGGCACTCGAATTAGATTACAAATATCTTTTTAATTATTAAAAAGTACGTAAATATCTGTTTACTATTAACATTATAAAACAAAATTGTAATATAAGTTAAGAATGTAACTTTAAAAAAATAGTTTTGTTAAAAGGCGAGGGTTAAATATTTTAAGGACATGAATTTTTTTTACAATTATAGTAATATAATAGCTACTTGGTCAGAATTTAATATCTGTTTCTATTTAGTCCCTAGTGATATATATTCAAAAACAGACAACCAGACAGCCAACAACCAGACCTAAGAACTTGATGGTATCTTGTTTTTGTTTTTAAATCGAACGAGGTATTTTAGATATAGCTAAAGAAGATGTTATAACATGTAAGATTTAAAACTAACATATAAGTCTATAGTACTCTTATTGATGTTGAAAAATATGTTCCAAATTTAAATAAACTCAAAAGAATTGGAAATCTAGTTATAATTGCGAATCGCATTTCAGATTATATAAAGATAGTACTGACAAATGCAGGTTGATAGTAAGTTTTAGAGCTTAAATTATAAGCTGAGCTGAGATTCTATTAGATTTTCAGTCAGTTAAGCTACAGCATTCAAACGTGTATCATTATTTTTCTTATGAAGTAGAAATTTTATTACTATTAAATTGCGAATATGGCATACCATAACACATTATGCTTAGAAAGTATTAACTATAATAAACTAAGTAGTCTTGTAAGTTAGAGATTTTTTTTTTAACAGCCACATGAGGTCCCAATTGTAATTTGGCATCAACAGTAATTCTTAGATAAACTGTGAATTCCACACACAATCGCATCCTCATTGAAAAGTAACTTAGTTTGCACCTGTTTATTATTGGAAGTCGAACATCTTAGAAGTCTAGTCTTCTTATTATTAAGCAACCAGTCGATAATACTATACCAATGCACTATTCTAGAGAAAGCCTTGTTTACATCGTCATACATTAGTATGACGATGACATTTTGTAAAACCAAACTGTTTGTCTAGTAATTACTAGACTATTTTAATAAAAATAAGTTATATCGATTTATTTGGCATGATTTTCTCAAATATTTTACTAAGTGAAGGTAATGTTAATATTAGTCTACAATTGGAGGATTCTGAAATGTTACCTGATTTTATAAAATGGTATCTTGTTAGTATGTTTCATTAGGTCAGGAAACACCCCACAGGATGTCATTGAATATCGTTGTATGTTATTAATACAACCAAAATCACTCATTTGATCTTATGTAACCTAATATTAATTTTACTAGGTTAAAATAATATATTCTATCTACAGAATGGCAACAAAGATATATTAAAACGTAAATATACCAATATATTAAAACGTAGTGGACACATAATATGTTATTTTTGGACAAATCCCGAGTTATCCTGAATTGTAAATCAAAGGAAATGACAAGAATAAAACATTTTATTTTGTTTGTGTGGTTTCCTCAAAATAAAACCGATGAATATTGGGTCTTCTTAGTGCAAAGGGGATTCAATGATTTGTAGATGGAATCAGAATAATAAGGCTTCTTTCTTTTATGTTTTTTAAAGTGAAACTTTTATTACATCGTCTCAAACTTTTTCGTCTATGTGTTGCAAGTCGCGTGACGGTCGGCCGCGGAGTAGGGATAAAGTGAAAGGCGCTCGTATCGATGCGGTTTTTACTAGATACATTGAAAAAATCGAATGTAAGTCACTGTTCACGTATTTTAGTTACCATAAAATATTGGTTACATTTATAAACTGTGAAATTCATGATGAAGATGGAATTAATAATAGAATGATTGAAAATAATTGAAAAACGGATCAAAATGACTCAACGATTATAAAATATTGTTTTCAGTGTTTTAATATGTGTATATCATCTAAATAATTGTTAAGTATTATGTATGTCGTACTCTAAGACACAGAGTTTAATAAAAATATTAGTTGGAGACCTAGTCTACTTTTATCATTTCCCATTATCATTCCCATTTTCTAAGTATAAAATTAAGATTGATGAAGCAATTTTTATACCCTTAATGGAATATTATTCCGAAAATTTTTAGTTAAATGTCTATAATGTGAAAAAAAGTTTCACTTTTACGGTGGTTTCATAAAACCACACAAGTTTTTTTTCTTATTAAATAAAGTTTTACCTACTTTTTTTGTTATTAGAGCATGCTTATCTTTAGAATTACAAGTCATTTTATAGACAAATTATCAAGGACGATTATAGTTTATATAACATCACAAAAAATCTTACAAACAATATAACTATTTTGTTTTTATTTAATTAATAGTAAGATAAATAGTACATTGTATTTGTTATGCACGTTCTTATCTGTGTCTTATTTTCATATATTTATTCCAATGTCTTTTTTGATTATTTTGTTTTAATTATTTAAGTGATTAAAACTAGTATATCGCCTCTTTGTGTTAACTTTTACTGGATTCTCAGGTTGACTGGTAGAGAATGCTCTTAGCATTAAGTCCGCCTTTTATACCTTTATTTGGCTCAATAAATATTTAATCATAATAATAATAATAATTTTATTAACATAAATCGTGAAAACACAAAATTCGATATTCGAATTAATATCTTATTAATAATATTTACCATACAAAACAGTTTGAAGCAATATTATTTATTTATGAAGTATTAAGTTATTAATGTTTTTTCATTATTACTTTACTAATATTTATTTGGTTATTAGCTCATTAATACTAATACAGCTTAGAATTGTGACAACTTAAAATGAAACTTTAGAATGACTTCTTTGAGAACTTCAACACTTTCACAGACTAAATAACTTTAATATACATTTTCGTTACGAGTGAAGAGTACATCCAGATTATTTAACCAGTAGGTTCAGTGTCCGAAATTATGTCGTATGTATCGTTTCGTTGTATGTTGTATGTTATCTTTTTTTTTTTAACATCTGATGTAGTAATAATAAGACGGCAATTAAACAAGTTGTATTGGAAGTTGTATTGGAAAGCACGATCCAGCATTATTAAGTAGGTAAGAACTAAAATCTATGTATGTTATAGATTTTAGTAATATGTTTGTTCGTCATTTCCTATCATAACTATCATTATGTAAGCTGCTTCTATCAGATCCTTGTTTTTGACGTCCTTTAAGATGTCATACACGTTGCGGTGGACCCACCGCACTTGTCTGTTCTCATGTACCTTTTCTCATCTACCAGAAGGAAATATAACAAGATCATCCCAACTTCTCAGATAACATATTATATACCTTCCAGTGTGATGTATACTTCGTTTGATATTTCTAATTAGGTAACATGTAAAATTACAAATGGTGGCTTTCCAATATAATTTACTGACATAAATTTGTCATAACACATATAATAACCACTTTTCTTTCTGGAATGGACTTGTTTTAATACTTATTGTGATAACAATTTGAAAAATCGTTGTATATTAAATAGGAGGTATTTAGTTCATAAGCTGTTTTCAGGGACGGACCTTTACGTCAATATTGAAAATATATTGACGTATACTTATTGACTATACTAATATTATAAATGCGGAAGTAACTCTCTCTGTCTGTCTGTTATGCTTTCACGCCTAAACTACTGAACCGATTTTGATGAAATTCAGTATGAAGATAGAACTGAAAAGGATTAGGGAAAGGACATAGGATACTTTTTATTGCGAAAAAAGGGTAGAAGTGATTGAATAGGGGATGAAAGTTTGTATGATAGTTCGGTATTGTTAATCGGAGAAATAATTAATGATCGACTTTAATCGAATCAGGAATAATACCAATGTGACTTTATTGTAAATAAAAATATTATTCAGGATTCAAAATAAAATATTATATTCAAATTACAACACAGTATGAAAAGGAATAATAAATGACATATAGGAAATCGACCTTATACGACTAACAGATTTATCATGTTAAGTAAAAAAATTTTTCTTTATTGCCTGCCATTTTTTCATTTTGTCACATGTCGATTACTTATTTCTTTTGGTTAACATATGTATTAAATCTACAGAGAGAGTCTATAAGCTTTCTTTATTATATTTATATATTGTTGCTAACAGAAGTCTTAGTGACTCTGTTTATGTTAGTAGGATCATTATTTTTGTATGTGCTTGATATTTTTTTTATATTATCTAGAGGTGAATTGCACCGCCTCTGGTTATGCTGAAAAATCTTTTGTCGTTTGTTGAAAAAATTTTTCAAAATCTTTTATCGGTTAAGTAAAACATTCGGTCCGAAACTTGAAGTCAACAAGTTACAATTAATGTCGTGATAATTTAACCTTAACTAAAACCGGCCATATTGAACAGTTATAGCTTATAATTTTAGCTACAACTGTTCAATATGGCCGGTTCAATAAGTAATATGCCAAATATAAATGTTGTTTTTAGTTAGAAAGAAATCTAACAAACCAAAATTAATAAATACAAATTGAAATAGTAAAAAGATTGTAAATCTGTCGGGATACTTATCCATATTTTCTGACTTTATTGTTTAATTTTATATATAATAACTAGGTCGTAGTAGTTTTTTGCACGGCTACAGAGTACAGACGTTATCGTGTACCACCTCAGGTTGACTGGTAGAAAATGACAATTAGTATAATGTACACTTTTCTTGTTATATAAAATAGTGTTATAATAAATAAATAATGATTTCATCCTAAACTAGATATGTTTTCATTTCTTGAGTTATTTGTGATATTTATCTGAAGGCGCTCATCGAGTTACATTTTAAATAAAAACTTGATTTTAGTAGAAAAAATACATGAACATAATATTGGGGCTCTGCTCCTGTTTGTTATCTAAATCAAGCAAATAAAGTCATATTAGAATCATAGTATCATTTTTTACTTTAAAACCATCATTGGATGTGTAACATGACTCGGGAATTATACACAGTTCCCAGTTGGCGGATAATTTGAGAGTTTAATTTGCCTTGTTTTGTTCATTGTTCTTTTGTTAAATTTTGGTTTTCAATTAAATAAAATTTTATTGATTTTCTATATTACGTTGATTTTCTCTTATATTCTTAAAATTGTCTTAATATTCAGTTATTAGCAAGTAATGTTGGTAATTCTATAACTTACATTGTTTTTCAGATCTTAATAGTTAAGGTTCACCATTAAAATGTTAAAATATCACGACCAGATCATAGAGAATACAGATTAATTTACTGACGAAATTAACAAACATATTTTGTTTGTGTCTCCGTGACATAATGCAAATGTTATCAAATAGGAGCGGAATACTATTTTATAAAACCGCAGATATCAAAGAACAACAATGTCAAACCACGAAAAGGGCTATCCCTTCCGGTCCTAGCGTTTTCTCTCATCTTCAACAAAGCCCCATATTTTAGGAATGAAGCATTTTTGATGAAAAGCCCTTCATATTAGACAGCAAAATGTAGTCATACTACATTTTTATAATAAAGTATCTGAATAAAATAGTATTAGGTAAGAACCGTCTACTTTTTAATAAAGTTGATAATATTGAAAGAATTCATGGGCGTACCCAGTTTACAGTTTCAATTTTGGAACTATAATTTTAATTTTCTGAGCATGGTTTAACAATGAAAGAGCAAACGCTGTTTTTTTGTCTTCGCCGAATATCACTTCTAATAAATATTTTAGACTGTAAAGGGTTTGCGACAAGTTTTACTAGAGAATTGTATTTTTTTATGATACATAGATCCACTTTTCTTATCCCTGACTAACTTTCCTGAGAAAGCATTTCTAAAGCTTCTGTAATTTTAAAAATGTATTGGTTTTAAATTACAGGATTTGTAATATTTACAATAAATGGCTAGAATTCATCGTTTTGTTTCTCTTATGATTGATAATAAGTTTACAATACCTGTGCGTAAATCACAAACCTTAATTGATAAAAAACAATCTAATGATACCTACAAAATAGTGTCTACTGTGGAATACCTATATTTTTTTAAAGTAATATAAATATATAAAAAAAAACAGAAAATTGAAAATCTCGTAGATATTAGAAATAAAACAGATATATATCTTTATTTAGTTTAGATGCACAAGATACTTATGAAAAAAATTGATTCGATTACCGGAGATTTTCTCAAATTCTTGAAAGTATAGGCTTTGATTATAAGACAATATCTCAGTATCCCAGAATTCGCAGGTGCGAGCCGTGCCGTTTTCATGATTTATTCATTGAATATTAATTTGTGAAAATTCAAAGCTTTGAGCTTTCAATTTAAATGAAGTAAGAAAAAAAAGCTTAGAAAAGAAAAGCTGGCTGAACTGAGAGTACATTAATCTTTGTACATATAAAATAAAGACAAAATGGGATTATTCTTAATATGTATATCATATTAGTCATCCCTTGTAACACAAAAACGTCGACTGATAAATTGATGATCATATTTCATAATATTATTTTCCTTTTTTATTTATTACCAAAATGAATAGCAAAGGAGCAGACGATATAGGTTGTGGTAGGTGGTGAGTAATCGACCGAAAACGTAGGAATTGTGTTGTGCGGTCTTAACAAGCCTTTTAAAACGCAAATATCTTGAACGATCTGGCACAAAAACAAACAGATAATACAGCACTAGACTCTATCATTTATAAAACCTATTTCTACTCGTTAATTATGTTTGTTATTATTAAAAAAAAAACATTTATAAGGTGCCCTCTATGTCTATAAATTAGTATTAATAAATATATTTTAATTTAAAACAAGGCTTTGTGTACTTAGCGCTAATATTTGCAGAAATTTATTGCTGTCACGTCCCTATGAATCTTGACTGATTTTATTCGAGTCACGGCTTCTGATGGCTTACATATGAAGATAACATGTTATTATATATTTTGATTATTGTCTTTTTACTCTAATTTTAGTAAGGGAAAGAAAATATTTTAGGTATAAAAACCTTTAGCCGACTTAGTACATATGTAACGCATCAAATATGTTGATTAAAGTAACAAACCAACATCACCTTATATGTACGGTATTTGCTTTTCATTTATTGTAAGTATAGTCCAAATCGTTATATACGGAATAGGAGAAAACAAATCTGAATTTATTTAAATTTAACACATTTTTTTACTTCGTTACTATTTACTCAACTAAGACAAAGCAAAAAGCAAGGTTTGATTTTGAACCGAATGTATGTATATTGTAACCAAACAAAACGTACATTCTAACTGTAGTAAGGATAGGTGCATACGTTCCCCGTTAATCTCTGAACCTCACAATAAATACCCATTAGATACATAAAGATATACTATACGTAAACTTTAAACATATTGAATAGGTTTTACATAACAATTTAACATACAATATTTTCTTGTTTTATACCTACCTTATAAAGATTTCAAATTGTTAGGTTTTTGTTTTTAATTTATGTACTTTTTATTTATTACATATATGTATCTGTAGTATCTCTTCTTCTTCTCCTTCTTCTTCTTCCTTACATACCTACATATATAGATTTCTATTATTCGCTACCCACACTTAAATGAGGGGTACTATTAATTTAAAGTGTGTATCTGCATGTTTGTCTGTATGTGGTTGATGAATGGATTTAATTGCGTTTTTTTTTATCGAAAGCCATGTTCGTCGAGATGAATATTAGCTATGTTTGGTGGAAATAACACAGTCGTCTCAAAAATATCGATTTCTTATGAAAGGATCTTTCAAGTTTTTACTATAATTATTGCATAATAATTAAGAAGAAGAAGAAAAAATCAGTGTGATCATAGGTTCATTTAGTACAACATATAAACCCGTGAAATAACTATTGAAACTGTCCGGCAATTCAGATAATATTTTTGTATACTTCTTCAAATAATATATTGTGTAAAATTTACCTTTATACTATCACGAAACCATATTAATATCTTATTAAAGTTCAGGGGTGTCCGGAATAGGCTTGCAACTGGACTTAATGTCCGGCAATGAGTGACACGATTTCTTATATTGTCCCAAAGAAAATATGAAAATACTTAGGTTTATACTTTAACTAATTAGAAATCATACTTTACATGCTTTTGTTATCTATTACCTTCTCAAGTAACCACGATCCGAACTCCATAGTCGCTGATCGTTCTTATCTGTGTTGGAGACATGCACAGATAAACTATCAACTTTTATAAAATAACGAATGCCTGGCTCTCACGGGTTTTCCCTCTACTACACATACATTTGTAATATAGCGATATTTGACATAGTTGACAAAGTTTACTAGAGCTTTATTAAACATTAGAAATTTCAAACAGTAAACATTAATGCATTACCATAAGGATAATTTTAATATTCTTGAAATTAACCTTCGTGAAATATATTAAGAGGGAATTGTCACTCAGCGTTTTAATTGTTTAAATAATACATTTATTAGTTAAACCAAAAAATGTCATCTAAATTTAAGAAGAGGTAAAATCAAAACAACAAAAAATATAAACACATCTTTATTTATAAATTGGCCTTCAAATAAAAACTAGACAAAGTATTTTACATCAGTCAAAAAATTTTGGCAGTCCAAACTTTTTACAAACATAATAATACCAACAAAGATCTGTATTCAAATATTTATTACAGTAAAGACAGAACCAATCTAATATGTTATTATTTATTCATCTTAAAATAACACTTACAAGAAGTTTCTTCATTAATTGTTTTTTTATGTCAAATTGAACAAAATGTATTCTGAATACACAAAATATTTTAGTTATACAAAAATTAAATCACTTCGACACATAGATTCGTTAATACAAGATACCTGGAATACCTGAAGTAGGTATATTTTAATATATTATACACTTTAAAATTTCACATTAGTATATTATTTCTAGAAAGTTCGACATTTATGTGCGCATACATCCTATATATTCTAAAAACCTATTTAGAGTTGTCTGTTTTATTATGAAAATAATTTTGTTTCCCTAATTGCAAACAAAATCAAGGCACAAGATGTGTGTTAGTATTAAAATTACTAGAAGAGTATATTACAGTACGGTTTTGTAGAGGAAGAGTTTTTTTTATATACTTAAGAAGCAAGGCACTAAATCTTTCATTTATGAATCTCTAAAACTTGTTTATTTTTTATTTATTTTTTTATTTTTAGCATTGATTTTAAAATACTCCATATTATTTGCAAATATGGGATCGAATTTCTGCGAACACATTTTTGACTTACTTTTTTTTTCGCAGAGTATTATTTACAAAATGTTGTATGTATATATAAATACAAGGTCTGTTTTGCTATACCTAGAACGAACAACACCTCGAAACAGCAGAAACCATGATGAAGAATAATTTTATTTGTGATATAGTGACGATCCAACATGTTAAGAAGCCTAAAGTTATTATTTTTAAAGTGATTGTGTACATTTGTCTATTTTTATGGTACTTATGTGTTTCTTCTATGAGAATATTATACGTCAGAAACAGTCGATTCACTTCTTACGTTTTAATTAATTAATATTAATGAAAATTATGACGTTTTTCTGTTACGCGCCATCTTTATTTCTAAGTCACATTTAAAAGAAAATGTGAATTATATTTACATGTAATAAAGAAGTTTCACTTCTTACATGTGTACACTAATACACATACACGTATTTAATAAAGACTAAAGTTTTAGTTTTTTCAGTTTTATTAATATCATAAACGAGGAAAGGCCAATTTAGACGTCATTTAAATAAACTTTCTATTATTCCTCCTGGTGTTTCTTAATATTTTATTTTGTCGGATATCTGAATGAAGTTTATAGTTGGGATCACAAGATGGAGCCATTTTAAATACTGTTACTATTTTACGGTGATGTTTTTAATTAATGGTAACACCAACAGTTGGTGTCAATACCAACCAAATGTCAAGTAATTTGTAATTTGATATTATTATCTTTGTTATTTGATAATTGATATTTCATTTGTCTCTTGAGATTTATGGTGATGCAAGTGTGTAGTATTACTGATATTTTATATTAACTACCTGGATTGTTTCTGTATACCGACGCTTCTATTTGTGACTGACTGCAATTTCTAGGAACTTCGTAAAGAAATTCGTAAGTAACTTATTGTTTTATTGTCATGATATAAATATTAACAAACGAGATAATATGATATGTATAAAGTAAGTTAAAGAGAAGTTATTGTTTTGTAAAAATAATATTTATTTTGGTTTCGTTACAGTGCCCTTATTTCATAAACCAAATAAAAATATTGAGACATTCAACTTGTGGACAACTTCTATTGGAGATTTTGTTTTTTCATTAGATTCTTAAACAGTTAGACAATATGTGTTTCGACTATTGTAGAAAATATTTTAATAAATAAAAGTGGAAAACGATGCTATTTTTTATTACACCTTAGAAAATGATCAAGTTCTAACGTGCATAGCAGCCGCTGCGTCACCCCGCCACCCCGCGCCCCGATGCACGTGGCCTTGGCACATATTTTGACAAGTTGCGTGGCCTCTCTTTGCTCAAGTTTAATGCACGTTCAGAGGCAATAAATAAATTTTGTATGGGAAAAACTAAATTTTTAAAACTATTAATTTTAAAAAGTCGTAGAACCAATGTTGTTAGGATTGATGTAGAGGGGCTGCCTGCAAAAGGTGCTCAACTAATTACAAATAACCCTGTATATTGCCGTGAAATAGACGATATTTTATTTACAAAACAAATGGGTACAAATGGAAAATTATTTTTTAATAATCTAATTAAAAATATTATCGGCCACATTTTGATGTACAACCTGATATATGTAGACGAAGCTTCTTAGCAATCCATGGATTCACCGTGCGGGTGCCGGGCCCATCGCGTTGCAAGGAGAGGAGTGCAAGCAGTGCCTGGGACTTGCGACCCAGGAGTAGGTTTAAGGGGCCCCTTTATTATGCGCAAAAACGCTCACCTTCACCCTCCACACTCCTCTCCCTACCCAACCAAATTTGGAAAGAACCTACTAATGCCGCCTTTGAAGTACGTTCTAGAAATGAACCGATGCTTGTTCTAGAAAGGCCAAGATCTTTAAGTAGGCTATAGAGAGATTTTGCTGTTATACCTCTCGCTCCCACTTCTACCGCGTACAAACTAACTATAAATTTATTCCTGATCAGTTCGTTGGTTAGTTCGTAATACTTATTGAGCTTGAATGTGTGATCCCTTGGGATGTTTGTTTCCCAAGGAACAGTAAGCTCCACAAGTATCACGCGCCTCAGATGTTTCGAATACAGGAATAAGTCCGGTCTGGATGACGAAACACCAACATCCCCAGGGATTTTGTAATGCTTTTCATACGTGTCCATCATGAGAATCCAATCAGGAGCCGCGCCTAATATTGAATAAGGCTTCGCTTTTGATTTTTTGGAGGAGCCTTCTTTTACGAATTCTATAGATCGTTCGGTGGTTGTTATACCCTTCCGCGCTCTTGCTACTGAAAGACTAACCGCTTCCCGTATAATTTCTAATACCTTGTCGTGGCGACGCGAGTATTGACCTTTATCTAGAAGTACCCTACACCCCACTAATAGGTGTTTTGCGGTTCCTATTGCCTCCCCACAGATGTTGCAAGACTTTTCGGTGGCTTTGCCCCATCTTACTAAATTACTTTGATCTGGGAGAGTCATTTGGAATGCATTAAGATAGAATTTTAATAATGCTGGGGACCAATCATAAATTAAGGTGCGCCACTTCAAAGCTTGTGGAATACAAAAATCTCCTATGGTCACCCATTCGTTTTGAATTTCTAGGCTCATCGCGTGGAGTCGGTAATTATCGTTTTCGTCTTGTCGAATAAAAGATTTTGTTATGTCTATGTCTTGAACTTTCCTACTTGATCCTAGCCCTACTTTATTTGTTTGAGCGCCTATCATAAACTTTTTATGGAATTGAAGTCGTGACTCGAGCTCTGAGGCAACTTTGTCTTTTGGGAGAGAAGTTACAGTATCATCTTTAGATTTTCCGATGATATGTCTTTTGGTAACTCTTAGATGTTTGTAGAGCTCCGATGGTTTCTTTAATTTTAATCCAAAGTTGTTACGGTCTCTAAATAAGGTTGAAGAGTCCGCTGAGTGCGCTAACCCGAGCCATAACTTCAATGTCTTTATGACGCTTGCATCTAACTTTGACAAAAGGGTTTTATTTATATCATACACGAGGAAAGGCTAATTTAGACGTGATGTTAAATAATTATCGTAAATCCAAGCTTTTTTGACGTTACTTATTGGTTGGTTGTCTACCTTTTTGAGATCGTTTAAAAAGCTATCGACTATTACATCCAACGATGGAGTACGGCCTTGGTAATCGATTTTTTTACCTAAAAATTTAAACGGAGCTGCTTCCGTAACCGTACTAACGCACTGACCGCCTATTATAAGACCCGGATCGTAAGAGGTATATTTGGTGTTCCGTCTACCCAGACACAGACTAAAACATTTACTTGGTTTTGTCCTCAATCCGCCCGTCCACGTACAGAAATCCTCAACTACATTTAAAAGTACCTGACATTGTTTCGGATTACGTGTCAGTATCGCGAGATCATCTGCAAAAGCTAGTATGGATTCTGTGTATTTGTTGTTGAACTTAAACCGATAGCCCCACTTTTTTTCATTTCTAATTAATTTGTCTATTAAAATATTAATAACTATATTAAATATAATAGGAGAAATACAACAGCCCTGAAATAAACCAACGTTATAATTAAGTGGTTTTGAATGGTTTTCATTAAAAATTATTGAGAATTTTAATTTTGAATAATATGATGCAATAATGTCGAGAACTACCATAGGAAAGTTATACCATTTAAGCGCGAACATCATTAGTTCATGTCGTACCGACCCAGAGGCGTTTTCTAAGTCTATCCAACAAACCGTAATTTGTCTCTCGCTAGTTCTAGCATCTTTAAGGCTTTCCGATATTAACGTATTATGTTCCAGGCATCCAGAAATTCCGGGCAAAAACCCTTTCTGGTGATTAGGCCTGAAATATCTATTGTTAATCATGAATTGCGTCATTTTAGTTTATAAAAAAGAGAAAAATATTTTGGAAATTGTATTTGTTAGGGCTATCGGTCTAGTATCCTTGGGATTATTGACATTGTCGTTTTTCGGAATGAGGACAAAAAGGGCTTTTCCGAACGATACCGGTATTTGCTTTCTTGACCAGATTTTACCGAATATATTTAAAAGATGTTTATGGAGCGACGGACATTTTTTGTAAACTATATAAGGGATACCATCCGGACCTGGTGCTGACTTAGATGGTTTCATTTTAATTATTTTATTGATTTCCTCCAAAGTTGGTGGGTTGGCTTGAAAATCTTCAGTAGGAGTCTCAGGTTTGTGTTCGTTTGGATCCCCATATAGTCTTTGGTTTTCTGGCACTACGTATGTGCTTTTATAATGGTAAAGCTTACCTTTTTGATCTTTGAAAATGTTTTTTGAGTATTTAAAAGGATTTTTATCAAAGTCTACTTCATGTTTTGCCCGATCAAAGCTATCACGATTTTTCGTTATTTGATTTGTTATACCTTGGATAAGTTTAAGAATTGATCGCAATGCCCTAGACAGTTGGTGACTAAGTTGATTATCGCCTAAGGCTTTGGCTATACGAAGTTTCTTTATAAGATCTCTTTTTTTCCTCCTCATTTTCAATTTAAAACGGTTTTCTTTATTTTTGTGAGCATAACGATTCGTAGGTGGATAGTGCTCATTAAAGTAGTCGTGCTCATTAACTACTAAACATAAATATACGTACAAATTACGTTTTTATTACAAAATCGATAGGTGCACGAATTTGCAGTGGGATCTTGTACTATTAGTACTACGAGTATTACTACTGAACACTTCGTCCGTTTCGTTAATATTTAAGAAAAAAAAAAAAAAAAAAAAAAAGTATACTTAACGTAATAATACACATAACGTACAATTACCTTATTTATATAGTAATGGAATTATAATGAAGGATGTTAACTACTTAGTTAGCATATAAACTCCTGACAGATCTCTAATATTCAAATTATATCTGATGGAAATGTATGTATGTTTTATCATTCCGAGGGAAGCAGGAATTTAGAAATTATACATTATAAAATATATTTTTATCATCATTGTTATAACTTAGTCGAGTAGATTATACATAATAAGCGCAACCGGTAAGATACTAGTCGTTAGTATTCTGAACCTACGAAGCAGTTGCATCACTGCCAGGATATTCCAAACATCAATTCACGAGAAGAATCAGAAATCAATAATTTTTATTATTTTCTTGAGTCTCTAGTTATAATTCCTCTGCAAATTGCATTAGTCTCAAGTTTACCTAACTACGCAATAAAAAGAGTATATAATGCCGCTCCATTGGTCAAGTGGTCAAAGCAGATGCCTAACGTATAGCGACGCAATGGGGCTCGGGTTCGATTCCCGACAGGAACAGGCATTTATATGATGAGCATATATGTCTTTATTTCATGGTTTGGTCGTTTATTAAATATATTCGCAGTATTTATACTGTGTATTTCTATGTATTCGTATCGTTGTCTAACACCCTTAACGCAAGAGAATAATTTGCTTACTTAGGTGTTAGGTAAATAGATGTAATTTGTCCTGTGATATTATTATTATTATAATAGTTTTAATATTTCGTAAAGTAAATTAAACGTAAATCTACAATTTGTATCAGCTCAGTTTAGTTAAAATTTTTATATTTTTCCCACAGAGAACATGGTATTAGTTTGGACTGCTAATATAAAAAAAATGCATTTTGTATTAAAAGAAAATAATAACTCTCAAACTTGTTAAATGATGAGGCGAGCCAAATACTTCGCTTATAATTCAAAGTTATTATTTATACACACAATTAAGTATAAAAACTAAAAGTTTGGTAATTCATGTTGCGAAGAAACGAAAATACTTAATATTTATTCAGATTCAAGTTCTAATTCTAATAATGTTATGAATACATCCGAAATTAATATTTTTTTAACATAACATGTAGTGTATTATTTAATAAGAGTTACTTGTTAACGTATTTGAGAAACAAGATATAATTAACGATTCTCGATAAATCCATTTTTTTGTTTTCTTAAACCAAATAATATCTACTTAAAGACTGTATTCAAATATATTATAGGGTTGTGAAATGTGGTTATCATGCACATGTTGGATATTAAAAGATTCTACAATTAAAAAACACTAAAATAATATAGTATAAAGTATTTAATCAAGCGTCTGCACACTATATATATGATAATATTATCTGGAGAGGTTTAAAGAAAAGAAAGAACTAAACAAATATATCATTTAATATAACAAAATGGCTCCCGGTACATGTATAATAAATACAGTAATATATTTATTACAGTGTAATTATTTAGACACAATTACCAATAACTCAATGCTGTGAAATACCCACAATAGTTATTACACATAATTTAAATAATGTAAGTATAAGAATCACTTATCTTGCCAGTTGTCCAATACAGATTACCTTTAATAGAGGCTTACAGCTATATTTATAAAATAACAACATCGACAGAAGCGCCAACAGCAGCTTTTGAAGATTGGTCATATTCACAACTTTAAACATTAAATATCTCATAATAACAATATAATAGTACATAACCATTTTAAATGCCTAAGTATATTTATAACAATCTTATATCTTTCACACATTTATGGCTTACCTAATAAGATATGTAAATACAATATATTTAATAACAATACAATATATTTAATAACAGTAAAATCTCTCTATAACCTACTTAAAGACCTTGGCCTTTCTAGAACAAGCACCGATTCATTTCTAGAACGTATTTCAAAGGCGGCATTAGTAGGTTCTTTCCAAATTTGGTTAGGTAGGGAAAGGAGTGTAGTGGGTGAAGGCGAGCGTTTTTGCGCATAATAAAGGGGCCCCTTAAACCTACTCCTGGGTCGCAAGTCCCAGGCACTGTTTGAACTCCTCCCCTTGCAACGCGATGGGCCCGGCATCCGCTCGGTGAATCCGTGGAATGATAAGAAGCTTCGCCTTTAATATCATACATATTATTATGAAGCTCTAAAATTGATTATACCCCTATCTTGAAGTATAAAACTACTAAGTATAAAACCTGATCTTACTTGAAATATAAAAAATAAAATAGTTTAGAAAAAATGTCTTACCGCAATAGAACGAAAATAAGAGATTATTAAATTGTCCATTTGTTAACCGATAAAAAGGAACAGTAAATAAAACTAAAGTTCATGACAATATATTCCCGAAAACTTCATCCAAGCCGGTTAATCCGTGTCTGAGATTAGCGTGCACAAACATACGAGTCACAACAGACCCCTTCGCATGTTCGGCGGTGGACAGATGGTCGTCCTTCCGCTACACAAACTTTTAGAGTGGCATGCAAGGAAAACGCCCACGCCAATAGTTTACAAATATATGCACGAACAGACAAAATGAAAAAACATTGTTTTGGGTTCTCTTGCTGATATAAAGGTACAGACAGCGATTTGTTACAGTTATATTAGATGTATAATGATACATTTCTGGAACACTATAAATACATACATCTTTTGATTGAGTGAAGAGTGTGCAATGAGAGTTAAAAATTAAATGTTACTTGGAGTGACGCTCAATTTCTACGTATGAAAAAGTTATTTACATTACATACATATTTTTCGTGTTGCGTGCACAACTAAAAGAGACACAAATAAACCAACAAAACATTCTAAAATGTTAGAAATGGATTCTGTTTGTTATCATTTCACATAGTATATATTTCTCAACATATATCCCAGGCTATATATATTTTAATATTTTCAATGTAGAATTTCAATTGACATTAATTGACACAACTTTTTATTCGTAACCCGTTTTAAATGAAATAAATACTAAATGTTAAGTGAAGACTGTGATAATATCTTCCTGAAAGCTGCATCCAACTTGGTTGAGGCGTTTCTGAGATAAGCGTGCACAAACATACAGACATATAGACTTACAGACACACAGACAAACTAAGAAACCATTGTTTTAGGTTTTCTTGTCCTTATAAAGGGCATTATGTTTTTTTGTTTAATGTTTTTAATGTACAAATTTCGATCAGTAACAATTTTATTATAGATATAGAATACCTATAATATGTAATAAAATGAAAATGTTACGCTATAAACAACATCCTTGTATTTTGACTTGATAATAAGCAAACGTCATACCAAATTTCCAAAAAATTCGTCATTATTTTTTTTATGTAATAATAACGAAAACCAATATTTGTATTTTTCTCTAAAACTACCTCAAATTTCATTTGCTCCGTATGTTAAAATGGTAATGCTAATTCAGGGATTTAGGCTGAGATAAATTTCATCCTCTGTATCGGGACTTTTCTTTGTTGTTGTGTATTTAGGCTGCCAGGTCACCTTCTTAATCATTCCTAAGTATACTCTGCTCAAGCAATATACTACACGGTACAATATATTTCGCACATGAAGTCAATAACTTATAACAATGACTATTATAGACAACTAGTTACTTTATTTAATTCTTAGTAACGCTATTCACTTTGGAGTCTTAATTATTGTAGTTTTATTAAAAAAATATTTATGAAAAAACGGATTGATTTATTAGAACATTTAAAACTATTATATTATGACTAATATTTTTGCATCCGTAGATAATTTTCTGATAAGAAAAATATCTACTCTTCACGGTGAATGCGAAAGCGATCCCGCGGTTGGTAGCCTTAAAAATGGTAGCGTCATCAATGGGGATGATATTGGCAGTGACATATGTTAAATTAATATTCTGATATTACTCTTGTGTCTATACAACCCTTAACATAAATCCACATAAACTACCACGAAACTTAAACAAGCAATCAAAATCTTGTTTGTTTGTTTGTACAACATACTCAATTGGACTAGTGTAAATGTGAGTGAAGTAATTTGTCTATTACATTTCAACTTTTATTAAGGCTTATAAAGCCTCAAGATCTAATTATGTATTACTGTGTTTCTGTCCCTGAACTGGCTTACTTGTATTAGTTCTTTAGTTTTATTAAACTTATAAAGTAAGATCTTTCCGACAAAAAAATATAAAGACAGGACTGAACCCTAATACATATTTGAAGAAATAGTATTTAGATATTCTATCTATACTGTAGCACGTACATGGACTGTTTTGTTAGGTCTAGCCCCTCATAAAAGAAGTAGAGAAGGTATTATAGATATTACTTACGGTATGTGAGAGAACCGGATCTCCAAATTCTTTTCTCTGTCATAGACCATAGTCTTACATTTAAAAAAAAATATTAAGATTAAATCTCACAATTAAAAAAAATATATATTTAAGATATTTTCAAGTTTTAATTTCTACTTAATGTCAATTTTATACATAAGTTATTTTAAGTTCTCAAAGCCAAGAACGATATTAAAACATCTTAATGGACGGTAACATTTCCTAAAAAAAATCTTTTGAAAAAATAAAAATATTTGTCATACCGATTTAAAGATTAATTTTTTTTAATATATATTTTTTATTTTAGTCTCCAATCGGATTAAACAAAAAAAATACATACTTTTAAAAGACTTCTTCAAAAAGTAAGAGGTTGTCAATTCGGGCGGTATATTTTTTCTTTTATGTATGTACACTGATTTCTCCGCGATTTCTGAACTAATTTAAAAATTTACGTAATATTTAAAAATAATTTAAAATTTACGTAATTCTTTTTTGTTTGATGCGGAATAGTTTCGAATTGGTCCCATACAAATTTGATTCAGGTAGGCCCATTAGTTTTTATTTTATGACCATTTATGTCAAAGTTTTGTAGCTCTCTGCTCAAAACATTCATTCGCAAGACGCTCTTGGATTAAGATCCAAAAGGTAAGCCTATAATACAATGAAATACCTACTTTAAAAATTAAGATACGTAAATAAACATAATAAAAACCAATTACATCTTAATATTCAATAGCAGTTCAATCAATACGAAGAATAGTGAAAAAAAAACAAAATTATGAATATGTATTCAACAAAATTCTTAAACTTAAGATACGTAAATAAAGCAATAAAAGAGTAATTAAATCTTAATATGATAACTACCTTGAATCGATACGAAGAAAAACAAAAAAAAAATAATTACGAAAATGTATTCAACCGAATTCTAATACTAAATGGCTTGGCACCGACTTCAAACCTATTAGTAAATAGGACATATAAATAATAAATAGTACATAATAAATATTAAACCTGCATTATTTTTTACTTTTTAGTTTTAAATCGTTTTTTTTAACGTAGTTATTTTTTTACCATCTAAACATTGTAATCCTAGTCGATTCTTATGTATATCAGTGTATTATTTGCTTTATTTTTATTTTAGTGTTATTAGAGGCACCTGAAATATATTTTTGTATTGAGAATACTATATCAAGTTCACTCCGATTCCATTTTTACCAAAACTATTAGAGAACTTCACGTGGTTTTAGTTTTAGCAGTTATATATTTGTTCTCCTTACTATACGAGTATGTTTACACACAGTAATTGTTATTTTTTATTAATTATGCTTGATCTTTGTCATAATTTGGAGAAAATTGTTCGAAAGCGCAAGAGATGAAAATATTTACGTCGTGTAATTGTTACTTTATAGAATATAGCATTTTGAAGACCATTGTCCATTTGTACCCAAAGGATATGGTTCGGAAGTCCGGATAAATACGAGCATGATCCGGTTAATTTCGGGTGAAAATCCGGTTCAAATCAACCCCAATTGACCAAACATTTGACTTTGAAGGCTGTTTTATGTTTGTTTGGATCATCCTATTTTTTATAGATTTAATTATTAAATCAATAAAATTATATTCTCAAGCAACAATCAAAAGCGAAACCTAAAATCTGAAATCAGATATTTTTACGTCTTTTCAGTATTTACACCTCATTTTATTTCTAACATTGTCAGTGGTAATTGTGATGTGCTGTTTTTTGGCTGTTAGGTGAGATTAGGTTAGTAACACTTTTAAATATTCAGTAAATATATATACTACTTTTATTTGTACATCACAGTGGAAATGAATTTTATTGGTGATAAAGTATATTTTTAATAGCGTCCAACATATTTCTTAAACAGTAACATTTGAATATTAAAAAAATTACTAACTTAGGTTGTTTGGAATTTGATGGTTGAAAAACGTACATAGTAGGTCTTTTCCTTAGAACAATATGTTATGTATGCTTTAGTTATTGTTCTGAGGTCTTTTCTGATAAACGAAGATACAATCTGTCATTTCAAAAGTATGTATGACACTTGTCTTGTAACGGATAAATAAGATCTAATAACAAAAATAATCCGTTCATAATGATACGTTTCATTGACTAAAAAGTCCATAACCCTTTAAATTAATTTAAGGAACGTCTGAATGATAAATATTTTAATAATTCACAATAATTAACAATTTTAATCATTTATGGACATTAAATGGTAATTTATATTTTTGAAAAAAGTTTCAGTTTGCTATTTATGACATTAAAAAAAATATTTATAAAAGTTCAAATACTTCATAATTTGAAACTATAAAAAAAAATACTCAAACGACTGTAGCTAAATTATTTACTTGAATTTCAACAAGCCTAAGTCTGTCGCCAGATTAACGAGCACAGATTAAGTCGCTAGCTTATTTGTTCATCTACCATCAGCCCGTGCGCGAAATAAAAAGAACAGTGTTGCTATGCAAGCATTTATTTTCAAGGACAGTAAAACTTTCTACAATGACATTTTTAAAACGTTACCCTTGTTTTCAAGTAAGTCAGGAAGAAAAAATAATATAAAGCCACTTATATAAAGAAATTGATATTAATACTAAGTTTTGATCTAATACAATAGTTTTATTAACTGCACTAGAAGACAAAACAGCTGCGTTAAAAGTATATCTAACGGAAAAAAATATATAAATATAATTATATTAACTATAAAAATAATTTAAATGAAATAAAAAGATTAGTGAAGCAAAATGACGTGATAAATTAAATACACATAGATACATAATCATAAATTTTGAAACTATAAAAACAACAAATACATAAATAAGACACTCAACCAAAATGTTGATAGACAATAGAAACCGTCACAATGTTTTAATTGAACGACTTTTGTAATTATATACGAGGTAGAAAGAAACGTAAATACAAATTGCAATCGCGACCTATCCTATATGTCCAAATATAACCTATTATGTCCTCCGAGCGGCTAGGAAGAGTACCGTCAGGTTAAGGTGCGCCCCGCAAAGCCTCCTTCTCGGCCAGACCGGTTACAAACGCACACGAACTCTACCCAGCACCAAGCTATCGTTTTGCGGTTTATGTACCCGCAATGGCTTCAAAACTGTTATAATACTATTATGATTATTTTTATCGTTTTGTATTTTGTTCATATTATTGCTGGTTTCAGTTAGTTCAATTTATATAAGCTCTAAAACTTATGGTAAAAAAAATAATTTTAACAAGAACTTGCATTATAAAACGAATAAGAAAAATCATCGTCAATCTTGTAAGAATTAAAAGCGGAAAAAATAAAGTGTTTAATTTTGCAATTAATGATTCAGAAAGTAATAATTATAAAAAAAAAATATAAAAAAAAAGTAAGTAATTATAAAAAAATAATTATAAATCATTAAATTGAAACATATTTGTTGGTTTCCTATTTTTATATGAATTGATACGTATATCTACAATAAGAAAGAGTTCTTCATAAAAGCCTATAAAATGGGTGTGTGGGTAAGTTTGTTTTAACTAAAATTCTAAAAAATTTTAATGTTAAAAAAATATGTTTTCATTTGTAATGAAAATTACTTTTTCAGACGTGGTTACTGAATCCGAGACAATTAATTCCCATTTTCAATTTTAAAATTAGTTAGTTAAATGTTACTTCCAAAAACAGTTTGATATTTTAATGTAAAGTTTGTTGAACTATATTATATATTATCCTAAACGTTACTTTAAATTGAAATTTACATTTAAATTTTCGATAAGGGTACGTATATAATGAAGCTAGAAAAAAATGCATTCTATGCATTCTATCTATTGCTCTTAATACCTGTAGTCCCTTTCATGTAATCCAAATTAATAATCCATTAATCGTAGCATATTGTCCAGTATAGTAGTATTATATCCGAGAATTATATTCACAAGATGAGGATGGTCACGACATACATGGACATATTCAACAGACAAAGGGAATGACAACAGTCAAAGGGAATGAGCGGGTGTGTGTGTAAACGAATTACATACATGACCAGTAATGGCAGTGCCTACTGTACTGTACATATATTGGTACATAGTTTGGTAAGTAATAACGTTTCCTACTATGATCCTATTATTATAAAAGAAATATCAGCATAGATGAATGTACTTGAGATTGGAATAGATGTATTTCATCTACTTGGCGGATAGGCATGCAATTTTATCTAAGAAATTCTATATTTTCGCAGCAAGAATATAAATATTAATTGATATATAGTCAAAAAGTACCCCTATATGTTATCAAATGCTTATTGTGTTAAGGCGTTTCTACAGAATGTCCCTGATTAATAAGCAACATAGTGTAAATAGTCAGTCAAGATCAATTTCGAAAAATAGGTAGGTCTATACATTTGTATGTAGGTGTAACAGACTTAAAGCCGCGTAATATGAGAATACAATACAATTGGCTTGTACAATATTAAAATATTATAAGAGTTCCTATTAAAATTCAGGTTTATTTAATAATACTCAGATATTAAAACGTGGTATATATTTCTCTTCGTAATTGAGCATCATGCAATAATGTATGTATGTATTTTAATAGCGATATAATATTTTGTGTAACTTACTATAATTATGTAAAGATAAGTTTGTTAAAAATTACATAACCAATTCACTTGGTTCTAAAAGCCTAATTCTTGCGTAATTAAAAATAAACAAAATCTATATTTAGCCTAAATAAACCTTCTCGCTAAATATTAAGAACGTCAAACTAAGTTACGCTGATTGGGTATGATACTTAAAGTTACTGAATCTAAGTCGTTCAAGAATATAAATGTTTTTTTTTAATAGGATTCCTAATTTCCAGGTTCTTTTTATTTACCTAATCCATCATTGATCGTCCATTAAAACAAAATCAAATAAAAATGGATCTATACTAATACCGTAAAGTTATGTTGAACTCGACAATTTATAGTCTTTTTATCTATCGATTTATTGTGGTGTATTGGTACGATTCAGTTCCTTCGAGTCAATAAGTCAAGTAAATAACATTTTAATCTCAAGGGCATTGTTGTTTTTCAGATTATATTTTTATTCTTAAATCATTTTAATAGTATATAGAACTAAACATTTTAAAGAGTGATTATATTTTCCATAAATTCAAACTTTTACAACCAAAATAATTCAGTTTCATATTTGTTGAAGCACTTTTGACCACTACTTCGGTCTTGTGGAGAGTCCTATTCCCATTCATCATATTTGGCGTGAATGACAAACAGAAATTTCAACAGATAACCTTTCACTTTACATTTAAGTAGACGGATTGTTGAAACGTAAAGCCGCAATGGTGTTTAAAAAGAGTTGTATTAACGGGCTTTTACATGATATTATATTTTTTGGAAAAAAATAAGCTTAGTTTGAACTCTGAATAATTTTTTGGATTAGGTACTATTTATTGTGAAATAAGATGCAATTGAAGGCAATATTTATACTTTCTTCTAATACTGAATGATGTAATAATACTCTATGTATGAAGTTTGTATAAATAACTATACTTAAAGCATGACTGTAGACATATATGAGGAATCAAAGCGGAATGTTTGATATTTGTATAATGTTTAAATTTGCCATACACTTACCTACTCAATATGAATTTCAACGTAATGTATATAATACATACAAGTGACGCTGTTTTTCATGGGAACAACAAAAATTATATAGAATTGTTGAATCCATTTCCTATATCATTTTTTTTATTTTTACAAAAAAAAAACAATGTTTGCTTTTATTGTATATTAATAAAAAATATATATATATTACAGTTCTGTTTTTAAAATAGTTATGTTGTGTTTTAAATAAAATAAATAGGTAAATGAGTTTAAGTCAGTCGGCTTATAGATTTAAAAACCTTGTATAAAAGATTGAATTACGATCCAATAATAAGTCTCGGTAAAGCGAAATATTTCAAATTTGACATGAATTAGTAAACAGTAAACATGTAAACAGTAAACATAACAAGAGAGAGAATGGATGCTCATTAGTATCCATGTTACTAAACATTTACTGTGAATATTTACATGTTCCTACATATGCAATAAAATCTATGGCATTTAATGTAAACGCCTCTAACAATATAAAGCGAAACAGAGTTTTGAAGGAACCCATATTCAGAATTGTCACTTTTCATGATGGTACCGCCCCCTAAGGGTAAGAATGGACTATCACCAAGACCCGGCTGTCCGTCTGTCTGTCTCGGGGCTGTATCTTTTGAACTTTGATTATTTTTTTTTTTTTTTTTTTTTTTGTCTGTCTATGCTGTTAGCCCTGTTGGCTATTACAGCCTCACCGGGGGAGCGGGTGGGTCAGGAGACCCACCCTTAAAAAGGGGGGGCCAGATGGGCCCCCATGGGGAACGACGTCCCGAGGGCGTCTCAGATTGAGACACGGACCTCGGCTCGGGGCGTCGTTAGTCAGGAGGGAAGCTAAGGAAATTTGGACACTAGCGTCCTCCGACGGCAGAACGCCGGAGCAACGGAGCACTTACTCAGTTGGGACCTCGTCTATACCGGTATAGACGGTGTGTGTCTGTATGTTGTGTGGTGTCACTTATGCCTACGCGTACACGTTATTACCTACTGTGAACGCGTCGTCGGGGTCAACGAGTACCGACTTGGGTCTTCTTTTTCTGACTAAAGTAGTCTTACGTAGTCTATACTCTGCGGCGTCAGCCACCAGTGGGTTCGGGTGTCGCTCAGCACGTTCAAAGTACTTTTGGGAAAGCCCCTTGAAGTACTGAGCGATGGTCGGCAGGTCTAAGTCTCTATGGAGATCGATGTTGCGTACGAATCACGGCGCCCCGGTTGCAATCCGAGTAAACCTGTTCTGAATCACCTGAAGGGGTTTCAGATTAGCGTGCGCAAAAGCGGGACTCGCATCGGACATGACGGAACGTATGCAAGCTTTGTAAAGTGTCACCTTATTGCGAAGGGACATTTTACTCCGCTTGCCTAACAGCGGATATAAACGACCTAATATGTAGGCCGCACTGCTACGAACGTCCTAATATGCGCAGTGAAAACGAATAATAACTTTCTATCTAACGCTACTCCTAGGTATTTTGCCTCGTCTTTCCAAGGTATCGGTTTATCAAAGAGTTTGATTCGCGGGAGGATCCTTGGGGGGCCCCGTTCGAAGAGCACCGAAACGCTCTTCTCAGGGTTTACCTCAATCCGCCATTTCCGCAGCCAACTCTCCAGGGAGTCGACTGCGGATTGGAGACGTTGGTATATCTCCACATGATCCTTAGAGGACGTGTAAAGCGCGGTATCGTCCGCGTACATGGCAAGGTGCACTTTAGATTGCGGCCTAGGAATATCGCTAGCGTAGATGGAGTAGAGGATGGGCGAGAGAACTGAACCCTGGGGAATACCCGCCCTGATGGGGCGGGGAGTTGACAAAACACCTTCCACTCTGTAGCGAAAGGAGCGATTCGACAGGTAGTCCCGTATGATGAGTACGAGTCTGTCCGACACCTTGAACTGGTATAGCTTGTACACCAGTCCATTGTGCCAGACCCTGTCGAACGCCTTAGCTACATCGAGGAAGAGCGCTCCTGTCCTATGCTTCTTGGCCCTCACAGTGGCCCCTATCAGTATGTGCTCCGTGAGGCGTTGCACCTGATGGAAACATGAATGGTTGGCTCTAAAGCCGAACTGCTCATTTGGGATGATTTTGAGTCTCTCGACTTCCGATCTAAGTCTACAGAGGATGATTCTCTCATATACTTTCCCTAAGGAACTAAGAAGACTAATGGGACGGTAACTACTAGGCAGATGCCGGGGTTTGCCCGGTTTATGGAACCCTATCACTATGGCCTCTTTCCACTGGGCCGGAAACGAGCAACCGGCCAGTAGAGCGTTAAAAATGGTAACCAATAGGTAAATTAAAGGAGGCGGAAGAAGCTTTATCACTTTGTTAGTGATCCTATCGGGACCTGGCGATTTCTTGGCGTGAAGCGCCCTAACTATGGACGTCACCTCGTCTAGGTTCGTTTCCTTGATTGGCGGACCGACCGGTGGCTGAGAACACATTATATTGACCGATTTGTCGACTATTTCGACATGATCGCGATCAACCGATTGAGCAGACAGACGGCACTGGCTCTCTAGACTGTCGGCTAAGCACTCAGCTTTGTCAGGGTCGTCAAACGCGATGGCGGAGTTAGGTCCAACCAAGGGAGGCATATCTGAGACAGTGTCCGCCTTCAACGCTCTCTGCAACCGCCAGAATGCCTGGTGTGTTGGAGAGAGCGTCGCAAGCGTCCTATCCCAGCCGCTATCTCTGAAGTCATCGAGAGCTTGTCTCGACTCCCTCTGGAGACGGCGCAGCCTCCGTCGGTTGTCATCTGTCGGGTATCGGTCATGGGCTCTAATCGCGGCGTTTTTACGGGTGATTAGAAGTCTAATGTCCGGAGGGAGTGCTCGGTAACCCTCGAAGTTCACTCGGACCTCCCTCGAGGACTTTCCTATGCTGTCTACCAAATGTTCTGTGAAGTTAGTCGCGGCTGAGACAGCGTCCTCGACCGATGTAAGCTGGTCAGGAATTTTGTCGAGGTGCGCTGATACGGGGGAATGGAGTTGCTCTCGAAGCTTCGTCCAGCTAATAATTGTTTTTGTCGCGGGTTCCCTAAGGGGAGGAAGTCCTAGCTGAAATAGAACCGGTCGATGGTCAGAGTCTAGCTCGGATAGCGTCTCGATAGAACGTAACTGGAGTGTCACGCCCTTCAAGAGTACTATGTCGAGCACGTCGGGTCTGTCATGTCGGAAGTCTGTGTCGCAGTTTCGCGTGGGACTCAAAGGCGCGGTGATCTCGAAGTCGAGACCAGCCTTGTAGCTTAGCCTATCAAGGAGATTTCCCCTACTGTTTGCGACAGTAGAGTTCCAGCGGGGATGTTTGCAATTTAGGTCGCCGGCCAGAATGGTTGCGTTACCTAATTGGAGTAAGGACTTAAGGTCCCTCTCAACTAAAGCTTTATTGGGAGAAAGATAGACGGATGCTAGTACGATCGACTGATGGCCGGTCATACCCACCTGACATAATGACGCTTCTACGTTAACTAGTTGGGGCGGATCGAGCGGAGTGCAATGAAGAGACCTTCTGTAGTAGATGATGGTTCCCCCCTTCGCGGTTGCCCTATCGTTCCTAACGAGACGGTAATTCGCGATGCGCGGATCACGATTACACGGCTTTAGAAAGGTCTCTTGTACTAACAGGACGTCTATCTGGTGCGTGACCACGAAGTCGCGTACTAGATCTATCTGCTTAAGTAGCCCGTTCGCGTTGAATGTAGCGACAGTCAGAGAGCGAGGTTTTACCCTTCCACGCGATGTCAACATGTTGACATCGTGTGTTCGTATATCGATTTGATTAGGACGGCGTGCTTGAGGAGCACTTCCATCCTCGCGGGAGGGTTCCGCGCGGAATCCCTCATTTCATTCGAAAAGACTAGGAGCTCTTCGATGTCTATTACACCGAAGAGGCTCGTGATGCACGCGAGCGAACTCGCAACTCCGTCGGTGGAGTTACGAACCGGCGGCGACGGTATCGACTGGGGGACGGGCTGTGGGATAATCCTCGGAGGCTTCACCCAAGCCTTCGCGACCGCGTTCGCGGGTGCCTGAGGGGCCTGGGATGCCTGAGGGGCCGCGGGCCTCCTAGGGGCTAGAGGAGCCCATGGAGGCTGGGCGAACCGAGGAGGATGCCTTGCCGGCTGTGTCCTGCGCGGCGCTTTGGGGCACCCGCGATAATTCGCGGGATGGCCCTTCTGTCCGCACAGGACGCAGCTGGGAGGATCCTCAGGGACCGGTCCCTTCCGCGAGCAGTCGGCTGTCGCGTGGTCGTCCAGGCACTTGACGCACCTTGGACGCGCGTGACAAAAACGTTGGGAATGCCCATAGAGCTGGCAGCGATGACACTGACCAGGAAAACCGCGACCGCGTGGAGGTTCGACCCTAAGGCCGGTGAGTTGGCAGACTGCCTTGACGTTAAAAATTTGCTTTCCTTCCGGGGAAAGCTCGAGATGGACGAGAACGAGATCGAACGGGACCCTAGTGGTCGCTCGGTACATGCGGTGCACCGAGATGACGGGGAGAACTTTGATAACTAGACAGTTGAAATTTCTGTATTTCTACTATAACTATAACAACAAATACTTAAATCAGCTGTTGGGCTGTTGGGCTTCCATAAGTCAAACTAATTTTTTTTGGTCGAAATTAATAACGGTAACAGATAGACGATTGAAATATCCATGTTTAATTATTCATTTGCATTTTAAAAACCTGGTAGTAAACGGAGAATGGTAGGATATTTTTAATTGTACTTATTTAATTAAACAACAGTCGAATATATTACATAGATTATTTGGTTATCAATAAATTATACCGTAAGTTTACTGACAACACTAAAAGCTTTTACTACAAAATATTGGGTTCATAAAATACTATCAGTGTTATAATTGATATAATTGATATAATGTATTTTTACCTTGCATTTTATAAATCTTATCTTTATCTTTTTTTATCTTTGTTGTAGTTGAAATTATCAGTATAACAGGTTCTTGTATATTTTTTACCACTAAATATTGAAATTACAATATTATGCTATGTTATATAAACAAACGACACAACGACCTCAAGTAGAGGCTTAGTAAAACAATTTGTATTGTGATTTATTTCTTCTTTTTTTTTCTTCTTTTCTTTTTCTCTTCTTTCTCTTTCTTTTCTTTTTCTCTTCTTAGTTTTTATATCATTATCAAATAAACGTAAAGGTAAATAAATATTCTTAATAAAAAACCAATATATAATAACTTATTACTTTTATTCAAATATTCAGACTTGTTTATTTTAGTTAGAACTGTTGATTCAGATTAGACTTAACTGTTTAGATCTAGATATTTTTATAAGTCGTGATATTTATGGATTTTTGGTAGCTAGTTACAGGCAGCAGAAACAACTTTGTGTAAAACCCATGTACGTACGTTTTGTTTTGTACGTGCTTTATTGACTTAGATAAGAATCAGGCATTTTTTCAAATCTCAAATAATGCTCTATATTATGATAGCAAATTGCTTAAATCATTCATACTCGTACAAGGTTCATTTAAATTTCGCAATTGTTTCCATTGGATTTATTGAAGTATTAATTAAATTTAAACTTTGAACATTTTATCTGCTATAATATATGAAGGGCATAATATAAATTATAATATTCTTATAAAGAACAAGAAGCACGAATGCAAATATATTTTATTCTGCAATTTGAAAAAAGACATTCATAAGAATCATTCCAATTCCACAGTGAACAATTTGAATATCTTCAAAGAATATTAAATACAATTTATATTGCGATTGTTGTAGAAATATGTTCGCAGTTTTAATTTATGTTACGGAATTAATTTAACTTAAGGAGAACTTCTTTTGAATGTATTGTTAAGATTTCTTACATTATTGTATTTCATTTTTTTTTATCTGTGCATTTATCTTCGTAGTACTGCTCCGTGCGAATCAGTCCATAAATTATAATAATATGTTTAAAGACCAATCTTTCAAATTATTTAATATATCCTAAGTTTCAGTTATATTACTTACAAATGAAAAATGTAACAGTATTAGTGTTTGTTTGCTTGTACAATACAAATACAAACATTGTTATACTCGCAAATAATCTTTAATTTTCCATACTAATATTTGCGATTATTGGACTAGCACGAGATGAAGTGCAGTGTTTTTTATTTGTATAAAGTTAAAGCTAGTTTTAGTTGATTGATTTCAACTAATAGTTATTTTGTTCCCTTACTGTCGTTTGAACGTATCATTAAAGACAACTTGTCAACTTCTTATTTTTAACCCCCCACCCAGAAAGATTGGTGTTATAAGTTTGATGTGTGTATCTGTAACACAAGCAAATATTTTTTTTTAATCTAAAGCCTGAGTCAGTCGAGATGGTTCATCTTCTATGTTTTGGTCGAAATAAAAGCACTCGTCTCCAAGATATTGAGCTTTTATTGGTGCTGGTTAAAGGTTCTTATGCAATAATGATAGTAAATACTAAAACAAAGGAAATTCATTAAACAGTCAAACTAATTAGTGTGATCGTAGGTTCATTTAGTACAATAAAGAAAGTAGTGACATAATTTTAAAAAGCAGAAAGAAAATGTAAATTTAAAAAACCCTTGATAAAAAAAGACCTCTAAAACGGTAAAGAATAATATAATTGTATAAAATGTACTTATTGAAGTCGTTGCGTCGGAGGACTGCTAAATAAAGGAAAATAGTCAAAATGCAAGTAAGTTATCGAGGTAACAATAACAATATCTAATCGTATAGTCTAAGTCCTCATTCATTAGCTCCGAAAACTTCATAAAATAGAGACCGTCGTCAACGTACGTTCAATGGTATATATATACTCATGGATACTTGTATAGCAAAAAGTTTTGATTGTTTTATTAAATATTTTTAACCGTCACTTGAAAACTAGCATTCAGTATTCTTCACTACATATACATTGACACTCATTTTGACAAACAAATCGCTGTTTTTATAACATTCGGTATTAATTCGTTTGATAATTCCGTTTTCTCTCGAAATTTATTCAAACCCTTATTCAAACATCATTATGTTTCAAGTGTATGTGTATCGACAGGATACTAAGTGTATTTTTTTTTGTTTTTTGTTTTTAACCAAGTAGTTTTTACATTTACTATTCATGTATTTTCTTTATATATAGCAAAATATATTACTAGTACCCTATATCAGTTTTTTCTTAACTTTGTTATATGTAATATAAATGATAATTATATATATTACAATATAATTATATCTCACTCTAAATAAAATAAGTGAGAAATTAAAATGGACATCTAATTTCTCGCATTAACGCTTCACGAAATTTCTGCGTATAATTTTAGGACAATGGATTTAATGAGAAATACATTTTACAGCATTTTAACTTATTTGATCGTTCAAATTTTATAAATTTATTAATGCCTTGAAATAAGAAAATAATTGTTCTAAAATCTGTTACTTAGATTTTTTTTATGGTAATCGATACGGAATATGCATTATGTTTTTATTATATCATGTAAAAATTATAATATAAAAATGTGTTCAATTTATATTTCTTTTAAAGAAACATATATCAATTGTAATACATGTTTAAGCGTTAAATAAATTATTTCTAATTAAGTTTCGGTTATCTCTTAAAATACTTTTACTTATAAAAAACGAGTAATTGGGTGAAATTTCTATACAGAAAAAAAATTGCCACCATCCAGACTTGTTCACTTTAAAGTTATAAAAGAATTCCTACCCTCAGTTATATTGACTTCCCAACGATACGCCGATAGCTGACGCGACAGGAATTTATATCTTCAATTTGCAAAAGAAAAATAATGATACAAAAATTGCTTTCATCAATTTCTTTTAAAATTAAGTTATGCTTCCAATAAAAATATATGTACGTTGTGTAAGCTTAATTGCTTACTATAACAAAATAAATACATTTAATTTCATTATATTTTGTAAACTTGTCATCATAAGCAAAAACAAATAACTTTCGAATGAAATTCATATTTTTTAATTAACTATAAGGCTTTATCAGAATTTCGTGGTCACTTCAATTGAGAAACTACTTGATCTGTATAAAGAGATAAAACATTTGTTTATAACAGCTTTTGTTGTGGTTGTGTCCGAGGTAAATTTGGTTTATTTCATATAGTGATAAATAAACCCGACACTTAGCTAAATATGTTAGAGTGGTAGTTCCTCTGACATGATTAACAAATGTCGACGTTTTAGAATGTAATTTGGTTATCATTATTGAATTTAATCAACGAATGCACTGAAATAAACAATATTTGTTTTATTTCTTATTTAATAATAATACTTTAACTAGTATATACTCTAAAGCATCATACTGTGTTACATATAAAGATTAAATATCGATCTATTATTAGCTTAAAAAGATAATATATTTTTGAATTAAGTCTGCAGTATAAGACCATTGTGAACTTGGGTCTATTTTTTTGAGTTAATTTTGTAATAGGCAGAAAAAAATTGGCGCTATATATTTACAAGAAATTAACATTAAACTAATTATTTTTCTCGAAAAATTAAGTCTCCTTTTTAGGTGAAAAGGTTTTTTGGTATAAATATTCTATCACGTTTTAACAAAATCGTTTCACGGAGGTAGGTACTAAGTGAATTAAATGAAAAGCAAGATATTTTAGAAACGATTCAAATCCTTATCTCTATTTACTTAATTTTAGTCTTCTTGCTACTTGTGAACCGCTTTTCCCCGAAAAGAAATTTATATGAAAAAGGAATCTCAAAATTCTTATTTCAAAATAATTCGAAGTTTATATAATTAATATGCAGTGTACCTGTAAGTCTTTTATTGCAAAAGATACATTTCAAAAAGACAAAATAAATGATTCATTTCATTTAACTTAACATAGATATATACCTTTGAATATATCATTTATTGTCTAGATAATACAGACGCTCAGTGGACTGCATAAAACAGAGATAGCTCCTGCTTACAAGAGAATATTTCTAAAATTACTCATACGCTTCCAACTATGATTCAATAATTTCAGAGTATGTAATAAATGAAATTATACTCGAATTTTGGCTGAATATATGAAAATAAATACCGTTTGTTTCCTGAATACTTACTCGATATTACTGCGAACTTCAAATATGAAAACTATAAATTTAACTATTAAAAAACTTTTGTATATCTAATTTCATTTAATAATACATTTGTATTTATGTTCAATAGCTTACCTAAATATAGAGCTATGAAAAGTATTTACAATCATACATACATACACAACATCTATATATATATATATAGAAGGATGTTTGTATATATGAAATCGATGAACTCAGAAACTATTGGACCGATGATTAATTTAATATAATAAAATTGGTATGTATATGTATTTTTCCACGGAGAAGGTTTATATGGTATGCCCATTGATGTAACTTGCCACCAGGCGGCGCTGTCAAATATAGACTTCCGCCCCGTTCAACCGATTGTCATAAAAATTGGTATGACCATGTATTTTTCCTCGAAGAAAACGAATATGCTATGCCCATTGATGTAACTCGCCACCAGGTAAAGTAAGGGTTAGCCCAGCGAAGCGGGCTGGGTTCGCTAGTATTATATAAACTAGATTCATTTATAAAGTACTCGTAAGATGATAAGAGAGAATTGGTGTAATGGTCTATAATTAAGTCCAATTATTGAACTTAATAACATTTTATTATATCGTTACTTTTTGGGGAATTAAACTTTGAGTTTCGAATATAGTTAATTAAATATTGAACATCATATTCAGTATAACAAGTATAGAACCTAAATATTTGATTAGTTGCTTAGTAGTCATCAACATATTTAAATCAGAAATAGAAACAGTAAAGTTAGTAAGTACCTACTTATGTACACAATCACTGTTTACATATTAGTTGGTATTTTCGTGAAAGGTAACGTTAGTTTCATATTTTAATTTTAGAAGGAAGGAGGAAGTTTCAAGACCTGGTAAATTATAGAAGAATAAAATTTATATAATATTTATAATATAAATTTATGTGTACCTATTTCTGCCCTCACATATGTTCTTTTCCAACTCTCATGGATAGCTGGAAGAGATCTCTTTATAGAGATAAGCTGATTCTATGTGTACATTTATGTCTAAGTATATTGTCTGTAAAATTCTGGTACATGAAATAAATAAAAAAAATAGGATCAACACGTTTAATTGACATGTTGACGCAATTCAATTTATATTTAAGTTGAAGGCTCCGAAACAAAATGTCAGCCATTTTGGATTTACGTTCTTATAAACAGTAAACAACTGTAAGTTACCAATTCTAATTTGATGTTGGTGTAATTTGTTAATTATTAATACTGTTTTGCATTGTTTGACATATTTCTGTTTGTAATGCGTTCAGTTTTTAAAGACTTTTGTTTTAAATATCTTTGAGAAGATTTTTGTTTGAAAATATCTATAGATCTATTTTTTCATTCTATATTTATATAAATTTAAATAAGTTTAACATGGCTATACATGTTTATAAATATTTTCAAAAATATTATTATCAACGACTTTAATAAGTAGGTACTTAACCTACTTATTAAAGTAGGTACTTAACCTAATTATTAAAGTCGTTGAGTTGGGAGACCGTTTATTAAAGGAAGAAATTAAAAAATTACCAAGGCCGTTACCAGGACCCCATCGCTGTGAAATTGCTGAATTGCAGATCCCACGCCGAGTCGCGGAATCCAATTTACTTATTTAGTTATTTCATTATTAATTAATTCATTATTTAATTTGTCACTTTTGTCTCAGCTTTAGTTAGGAAAAGACGTTTTATTATAATTGTAATTTTAATTAAATAAATAATTTTTAAAAAGACTTTTCCTGATCGTCCGAACATAACTGGCGCAGTAGGTAGGATGGCGGCACTTTCAAACTCAAGTGTACGGTTCTAATCGTAGAAACCGCGATCTATTACATAGAACCTGTGAAGACGATTAATCTACGGGAAATTCCGGAAATAAGGAGATCCTGTGCTGAGTCAAGGTCCGGCAAGAGATGCAGAGCTTGTGGTAAGTACTCTTTTACTCCCAAGTTCCTCTGCTCTATTTCCTGTCGTTATTTATATAATATTAATTATATTTAAATATTACAAATATAATTTTCCAATTTAAAATTAATTTGAATATTTATATTGTGTGCATTGTAGTTAGGCTAAAATCGCCACAGCATTCACACCGTAATTACAATAGGGTATCGTATTACTCTATTGTTATTCATTCTTATTATAAAATATTAGTACAGTTAAAGCGTTAACATGTCGCTTAAAGATTGCGATAATGTTATTAAATCTATTGGAGACTTAATTCCGAGATATAACGGTAATCCAAAAATATTAAATTACTATATAAGGGAGGTAGAGAATGTTATTAATTTAATCGATGTTACTTGACAATCTCATCCCCAATTAATAAGTTTAATAAAAAGCAAGCTTAGTGGCGCGGCTATAGAAGCTATCGCTTACGTAAATTCGCTTGATACGTGGAACGAGGTTAAGCAGGCTTTATTAAGACGGTTAGGTGAAACTAGGAATGAAATTCAGGTTATGCAAGAGCTTACAAGGATGCGTCGCCTAAAATCGGAGGATGCTGAATCTTTTGGCAAGCGACTTAGAGATATATTAGATACGTTATATTCAGTAGGTAAACATTCCGATAAAACTTATTACGATTCTATGATCATTGAACATTATATAAGTCAATTAGACTTCAACGTAGGAGTAGGTGTTCGTATTATGAAACCAGCAACCTTAGAGTTAGCTATTGTATCAGCTAGACAAGAGGAGGCTAAACTTATATACTATAAACAAGCAAATCCAAGTGCAAATACTGTATCTACTTCACAAATAAAACCTAAATTTGAACAACCTAGGTCTTTTCAACCTATTAATTTTTCACGTTCATTTAATAACAACCCCTCACGATTTATAAATCCTAATTTTGTGCCCCAACGTAATAATTGGACACCACAACAACGACAGCAATGGGTGAATAACATGTTGCCCTGGAAGAATACTCCTCAAGGAAACTTCAGACCTTCAGGTAATAATAGTAGTAATTTTAGACAACCCCATGTACCCCAACCACAAATAAATCAACCCTAGAAAGTTTCAGACGTAAGTATGAGATCTGTTAATAAACCAGAGAAACCACAGTTTGTCTCTGAAGAGCTTTTTTACACCCCAGAGGAATATATACGTACAGGTAAGTTACCCTTATAAAAATAACGAAGAACAATATTTCGAGGAACAACAACCCTCTGAACACATTGGTGATACATGTGAAAATCAATTAATTAATGAAAACAAGGAGCAGAATTTTCACGTTGCAAAGCCCAAAAATATAGTAAAATTTTATTATCATTACAAAGATCATTTACCTTACATTGAAGTACCCGAATATAAAGGTAAGTTTCTTATAGATACAGGAGCATCCCGCTCTATGATTTCTTCCGATGCTATTATAGGTACTACTTTTGAAGGTTGCATAGAACATGAACCGTTCGAGGTAAAAACAGCCCATGGTAGCACACATCATGATTTAGTAGCTCATTTACCATTACCACCAATTTTTAATAACAAAATATATCATAAATTTTTGTTATTATACTTTGATCCTAAATATAAAGGCCTTATAGGGTTAGATCTACTAAAAATATTATCTTGTAACATAGACATAAAAATAATATTCTATGTACAAAAAACGCTAAAATACCTATTTGTTTTGACTATCCAAAGACAAAGGTCTGTATAGAACCAAGATGTGAAAAGATTAAAATAAAGCAACAATATTTAGATGACAAAATAATGGATAATGTAATTAGAAATCAAGAGTATGACCCACCAGGTGATAACATAGTAATAAATGAAGATGTTCAACCATCATTCTCAGAAACTGATTGTAGTACATTAGTAGACAAAAATCAAGAAGAATTAACATATACAAATAAAGACATACCTCTATTATCAGATGCTATTGATAAGCAACAAAAGCTATTTTACATAAGATCTACAGCAGGATCAACTTATCGTGTAGAGGATAGATCAACAAATTCTAGGCAAGTTATAAAAGATGTTTTTATTCCTGTAAACAATACCGAAGAAGAAATTATTAAATTCCTGAAAGAACATACCATAGCTGATCGTGTGTTTCATTGTTATTTTCATAGTAAAGATTTAGACTTAGCTTTTTCGCGTGTGTATCCCACAGTATTTAATGAAAGAGGTCCTAAATTAATTAAATGTATATCTCGTGTAAATACAGTAAAAAGTAAAATACAACAGGAGCAATTAATTAAGAATTGTCATATAGGTAAATCTACTCATAGAGATATTCAAGGAACATATTATAAACAACTTCGTAGAAAATACCATTGGCACAACATGTTACTAAGCATTCAAAAATATATTAATCAATGTGATATTTGTTTACAAGGGAATTATGAGATACACCCTCTTAAACCACCCTTATTTTTACCAGACATGCAAAATAAACCCATGCAACATCTTTTCGTGGATATATAGTCCATAGACAAGTATTTCAGCAAGTAGAGTATTTTAACCTTATGTATAATGTTACATAATTAACTATTACTATTTACTTTATATAACAAACTTTATGTAATGAACTTTATATAATTTACACTATTTACTTTATATAATTAACACTTTTCTTATATACAAAATCAACAGAAGTATATACAGTACATAAAGATTTACATAAGAATTATAAAGATCAATTAGAATATTCGTTTAGCCTAATTGATAAAAAGCTTAGTTTATTTAGATCTTTAAGTAATAGTAACAGACTTAAGCGAGGACTAATAAATGGTCTAGGATCGATAGTTAAAGCAGTAACAGGTAATTTAGATAATGATGATGCAGAAAGGATAGAGCAAGAAATTTCTTATATTCAAAATAAATTAAGTAATATTAATAATAAGCAAGAAAAAACTATTATCTTAGCAGAAAACAGTATTAAAGAATTTACATCAGTTTTAGACAAAATAAATAATAATCAATTAAAACTATCGGCCTTGGTTTATAATGTTACTAATAGTAGTAATGTAGTTTTTAATCAATTACATTTTCAAGATATATACGTACAGATAAGTTTTAGTTTGCAGTTAATTTTAGATAAGCTGATGATATTAGAAAACGCAATAACATTCTCTCGAATGGGAATCATGCACCCTAGTATAATAAACGGGCAAAATTTAATTACCGAATTGTTAACTATAAAACAAAATTATATTTTTAACCCTATCTCGGAAATAGGTATTAATGAATTAGAAAACATAGAAAAATCTGTGGTGGTCAAGGCCTACAGTACAAAGCATACACTTAATTTTGTACTAGAAATTCCCTCTATTGATCTTAATATATCTTAATATATATGACCTTGTCCATATCTATTCCATTTCTGATAAGCAAAACCTTACTATAATTCCCAAATCCAAATACCTTGTACTTGGGAGTGAAGTGTACTCTTACGTCAACGACGGATGTCGACACATCTCTGAGAAGAATCTTCTCTGCAGTCAACTAGACGAAGTATCTACGAAAGACTCTGCACTGTATCGTCGCTATGATACAACATCAACCTGCCAGTTGTGTAAGAGCCAGGATGGTCTTGAGAAGAGGAAAAATCCAAAAGATCAACGATAACACCTGGAAAGTATTACCTGCTAAAGAAGAACTTTTAAGGAAGATATGTAAGGGAAGAACTCAGTACCAAAAAATAGAAAAACCCCATCTAGTAACCATTACAGAGGGTTGTAAAATAACTCTCATGAATGTAACACTTCAAACACATAGAAAAACATTAAACATCAATGAAATTATTCACTACCAAATTTAAAGAACTCTAACTTTGAAAATCCAGTTGAATATACATTGCTGCTGGAAGACATACCGCTTGACAATATTCGTAACCTAGTGAACCAGGCTCAGAAGCTGAAAGATAAGGAGGAAGTCAATTGGCCTCTTGTTATGGCAACTCCTAGCTGGACAACTTTAGTTCTATATGCTATTGGCCTTATATTCATAACTTGGAAACTATTTCATTATATGAAAAGAAAATGGACCAAGCCAAATGAAGAGATCAGCGAGGACGCTGGAGGAATCTCCAAGATGAGCTTCCTTCTTAAGGGGGGAGGCGTTACCAGGACCCCATCGCTGTGAAGTTGCTGAATTGCAGATCCCACGCCGAGTCGCGGAATCCATTTTGCTTAATTAGTTATTTCATTATTAATTAATTCATTATTTAATTTGTCACTTTTGTCTCAGCTTTAGTTAGGAAAAGACGTTTTATTATAATTGTAATTTTAATTAAATAAATAATTTTTAAAAAGACTTTTCCTGATCGTCCGAACATAACTAGGCTAATGTAGAAATTACGATTTTGAATTTTATAGTCTAACTCCTCAATGATTAACTTCGTAAAATAGACACCATCGTCAACGTACGTACAACGGTCCCCCGACGCAACGACTTCAATAAGTACATAATAATATTATTACTTTTATTCTTTTTATGTCGGGGGTATTTTAAATTATGAATTTAATTTTTATATCTATATAAACGTTATTTTTTGTTAAAACAGTTAAATAACTTGCATTTCATTGCTTTTAAAAAACAATTGAACAAAGCGAGATTTGAGCACTAATATACTTGGAGTTACTCATATACAAAGCTTAAACCCGATGGTTTGTAAACTTAATTTCCAATTAATCTTTGAGAAAACATGAATATATAAACTTTAAATATTCTTACACTACATATTCTCTCATATAAAGTAATTAGGCATTGCAATCCGGAAAACGGATTCGGTAATCTGGCGAATCCGGCTTCTTTATGACTTGACCAGATCCGGTGCTAGCTTGCGCCATCAATACGTATCTACCGATACCTAATACACCAAAATTCTTTAATCTGTTTTGGCTGCAGCGGCGAACGTACAAATAGCATATTTGAATAACATAACAGTTCTTCTAAAGTCGTCAGGTAATAAGAAGGATTTTCACAAATACTTACGTCAAATTCACTGAACCAAACGATTAAAAACAGGATCTCCCGTGACAATTACGTAATCACGCTACAACCTATGTTTCTACGTTATGCCACAGACAATACCACGTGCAAAAGTTAGTATTTCTATAACCTATGTACATGAGCAACAATATTGCCAAGTTTCATCAAAGTCCGTTCAGTAGTTTTGGCGTAATTGAGTAACAAACATCCAAACATTCGGTGTTATATTTAGTAAGATAAGGTAAGACGTAAAATATTCTAAACCACGTTTATTAAGTATGGTCAGTTGGTTTAATTATTAACAGCTATTTTTGAACCGAAAAGTGGAAATCAACCTGACAGAACCAATCCGGCCGGATCGATGGATAAACGGTCGGATCCGGCCGGATTGGAAATGACGCTGGATTGCAATCCCTAAAAGTAACGTCATCATTACGACAAAACATGTATACATATATATATTTTTTTATTTTTTTTTTCTGTCTATGCTGTTAGCCCTGTTGGCTATTACAGCGTCACCGGGGGAGCGGGTGGGTCAGGAGACCCGCCCTTAAAAAGGGGGGGCCAGATGGGCTCCCATAGGAAACAACGTCCTGAGGGCGTCTCAGATTGAGACACTGACCTTGACTCGGGGCGTCGTTAGTTAGGAGGACAAAACATATGGTGTTTAATATTTGTATGAAAGAGTTTTGCAAAGTGATAAGTGTAACAGAAATAAATAAATCAATAAAAGTGACTTTCAACTTATCGGTACTACGATTTGTATAAAATTTAGGATTAGTTTATCAAAAATATGAAATAAGTACTAGACGGTCCATTAAGAACGGAATTGGATATCTTTTTCATATTTACAAGTAAAATGTCTTGGCAAGAATAAATTGGGAAGACGCAGTCACGTCTTTCCACCGGGAATTCAATTGATTACAGATGGAAATAGAAATACTCTTTATAGTATCTAAGATATTTGCAAGTAAACTATTTCGCTGTATTAATTTATTTTAAGGAAGGCAATATTATATTAACTGTACGGTTTACAATTACAAACATTTTAACGATATAAGTCATTACTGAATCCGGGCAATTAAATAAAAGCTTACAATAATGAATAAGATTTTTGTAGAACGTTTATTTTAAAAAAAATATAGTTTATAAAGTAGTTACAATTTAAATGTATTTTTTTGAGTTTGCATATATTAACTTCTCTTTTAGTCTAGAGCTGGGGCTTTCAGATGATGTTTTAAAGAATATTCTTGTTAATTTTGTCTTAAATATTATTCTTTATTTTTTGGCTACAATCATTTAAACGATCACCACAAATCCTAATGGATTATGTAAAAATCTAACTAGATATAAATAAGATTAAGGTTATACTGAGATGGACCATTTATATGTAAATACATCTGAATTACTTCCTTAAAGAATAAAAGAGGAGTGAGTTACTAAGTCTTCTTTTAAATTGCAAGATACAGTGTTTCAAACTGTCTGTTATGGTATAATAAGTTCATTCCATCAGTAAGAAATTTGTGTGTAGGATTTTGTTCACCAGAATATTTAGATAAAAATCTTTAACCTAAAGTATACTGTATTAGATTATTCAGCCATCTCGGCCTTGTTCACTTTGGTTCAATGAGAGAAGAGATCAGTAGAGGTTGTGTTTTCTTAGTGACTGCTATCTGGCCATACTGTACTGGGTTTTAGAATAGCATCCTAGCTTCTCCGGCTCTTCATCGTTACGGACGAAGTTACAATGCTTTATAAATTACTAGCTTTCCGCCCCGTGGCTTCGCCCGCGTGGAATTCAGTTATATCGCGCGACATGGGGAGGCCCCCCTTTTTCACCGTGTACGCTTTTCTCCCTACTACCTACTACTACTACTACTACTACCTACCAACTGATCTCTTTTTATTTATTAGGTACATGAATTTGTCTTAAATAATTAAACAGTCTTACATGATTTTATGTTTGACATTAAGGAACTTCCATACAAACTTTCATCCCCTATTTTAACCCCCTTCTACCATTTTTTTCACAGTAAAAGTATGGTATGTCCTTTTCTAAGTTTAGTTCTATTTTCTTACCGAATTTTATTAAAATCGTTTTAATGGTTTAGGCGTGAAAACGTAACAAACAGAGCGACAGACAGACAGAGATACTTTCGCATTTATAATATTAGTAGGGATTATTTTTTAAGATTGCGGATAAAGAACAAGTACCTTAAGTTAATTTAATAATTTTGCCTTTGATTCCTTTGTAATCAATCATTTTCACTATTGAAAAACCATTTTTGACATTTAATCTTGGGTCAAAATCAAGACCTTTTATAAGTCGCGTAGATCTTGAGTTCAAATAACTATTGCCGATATAGATGTTGTATACTATTTTTTATTAAATAGAACCGTTTAAAAAGATGGATATAATTTATTATTTTCTATTGGTTGGATTGGATTACTGTATGTATGTACTTTCTTAATACTATAATTATTTATTAATTTTTTCATAAGTTACTAAAATAATTCACTTGTAAATATGGCCATATAATTTTGTTATCTAATTAATAACATGAAAATCAGAATTGTGTTTTAGAACATATTTTCTCTCTTTTATAAGCTTTCTAAGCTTTTTAAGTTAAAGCTGTTGATAATATTTTAACTTTGTTTAAGTACTTCTCGCTAGAGCAAACGTTTACTTTTTTCTGGTAAATTTTGAGGAACATAAATTAATATAAATGTAGGTTAAAAACTAAAAAACAATATAAATATAGTATAAAAACGGCAAAAACACGCCAAATTAGCTTAAGATAATTATTAATCATGGAGAAGGAGAATCCGATTAGGAAATCGGGATAATGAGATAATCTCATCCAATTATCAATTTACTATCGGTCCTTGATATGTGTACAAAGTTTGAACAAAATCGGTCCGTGGGCAATGAGACAAAATCGTGTTCTAAAGGTCGGTTACAAGCAAACATACACGTGAAATTAATAAAAAGCGTATCACTGGCCGCTTCGGTGAATTAGGCATTCTATATGTGATCCTCTTTATCGGGACGAGTCCCTGCCCGCATCGGTTTATTTTTTATTCTATATTTATATAAATTTAAATAAGCTTAACATGGCTATACATGTTTAAAGATATTTTCAAACATAATAAAAAGCGTGTTAAAAAAGGACTGAAAAGCTACAGTAGATATGGAACCTAACTAATCTACCCAAAATAAAAACTACTGTCATTTATAATCAGAATATGCAGTATTGTATTTAAGTATACATATTTTATTTATAATGTCTGTTTCATATTATTATTTTTTTCCAAAATTCTTCGCTACAAACACGCCATAATAGAATAAATAATTGATTCAAAAATATATTATGTATTTGTGTTATTAAATTATTTTACAATATAAAGTATCTTATTATAACACCCGTAGGCTATATACATTTTACAATGTATGTACGAGTAATGTTAATGATAATAAATATGACTCGTACTTAACCAACGCAATTCACTTAGGAAAATCGTTACTTCATCTTCCATATTTATTTCTATCAAAATGGGGCGAAAATATTTTTTTGCAAATATTTTTATAAAGGTTGTCTTTACTAGAAACATAATATTTGAAATAGTGAAATTTTTTTTTTCACAAATACATTCAAAATTAAATTAAATCGAATCTGTGGTAAACTCTGAAAATATCTTGAGAGCCATTGTTTTTTAGTCTTTGACCATTTAAATCTTCTACCTGCTCTTATTCTTATAAGTTGGGGTTAGCACAATATGTCTAATTCTTCTATATTCTTATCTATAGGTCATCTCAGTTTGGATTTCATTCCTTTCTATATTTTTTCTCGAATAAATTAGCCGGTCAGTAGCACTTTTATGGATCCCTTTCGTAGCCTTGTATTTCATTCCCTGCAATACGAAAGGCCTTATAACTGTTAACAATTTTCATAATCTTCACGTATATTCGTATATACTTAACGTCAGTATATTATAAATATTTGCATAAATGTACCTTACTTTTTTACAAGAACTATTTACAATGTGGAGTTTATACCATGTTTTTATACCATGGGTTTGGGCCTATTTTAACGAAAGACACCTGTTTACCTAATAGTGTTAGCTTTTCTATAATTGGAAGGTAGGTTTTGATAAAAAAATAAATATATGATGATATGATTAAAACATGTTATGTTTGTATAGAAGTTTAATTTACTAAATAAATAATTGTAATATTGGATACTGATTTGATTAAAAGTAGTGTATATATAAGTCGTCTCCCAGCTAAGAGAATTATTTCATTATTAATTAATTCATTATTTAATTTGTCACTTTTGTCTCAGCTTTAGTTAGGAAAAGACGTTTTATTATAATTGTAATTTTAATTAAATAAATAATTTTTAAAAAGACTTTTCCTGATCGTCCGAACATAACTAGGCTAATGTAGAAATTACGATTTTGAATTTTATAGTCTAACTCCTCAATGATTAACTTCGTAAAATAGACACCATCGTCAACGTACGTACAACGGTCCCCCGACGCAACGACTTCAATAAGTACATAATAATATTATTACTTTTATTCTTTTTATGTCGGGGGTATTTTAAATTATGAATTTAATTTTTATATCTATATAAACGTTATTTTTTGTTAAAACAGTTAAATAACTTGCATTTCATTGCTTTTAAAAAACAATTGAACAAAGCGAGATTTGAGCACTAATATACTTGGAGTTACTCATATACAAAGCTTAAACCCGATGGTTTGTAAACTTAATTTCCAATTAATCTTTGAGAAAACATGAATATATAAACTTTAAATATTCTTACACTACATATTCTCTCATATAAAGTAATTAGGCATTGCAATCCGGAAAACGGATTCGGTAATCTGGCGAATCCGGCTTCTTTATGACTTGACCAGATCCGGTGCTAGCTTGCGCCATCAATACGTATCTACCGATACCTAATACACCAAAATTCTTTAATCTGTTTTGGCTGCAGCGGCGAACGTACAAATAGCATATTTGAATAACATAACAGTTCTTCTAAAGTCGTCAGGTAATAAGAAGGATTTTCACAAATACTTACGTCAAATTCACTGAACCAAACGATTAAAAACAGGATCTCCCGTGACAATTACGTAATCACGCTACAACCTATGTTTCTACGTTATGCCACAGACAATACCACGTGCAAAAGTTAGTATTTCTATAACCTATGTACATGAGCAACAATATTGCCAAGTTTCATCAAAGTCCGTTCAGTAGTTTTGGCGTAATTGAGTAACAAACATCCAAACATTCGGTGTTATATTTAGTAAGATAAGGTAAGACGTAAAATATTCTAAACCACGTTTATTAAGTATGGTCAGTTGGTTTAATTATTAACAGCTATTTTTGAACCGAAAAGTGGAAATCAACCTGACAGAACCAATCCGGCCGGATCGATGGATAAACGGTCGGATCCGGCCGGATTGGAAATGACGCTGGATTGCAATCCCTAAAAGTAACGTCATCATTACGACAAAACATGTATACATATATATATTTTTTTATTTTTTTTTTCTGTCTATGCTGTTAGCCCTGTTGGCTATTACAGCGTCACCGGGGGAGCGGGTGGGTCAGGAGACCCGCCCTTAAAAAGGGGGGGCCAGATGGGCTCCCATAGGAAACAACGTCCTGAGGGCGTCTCAGATTGAGACACTGACCTTGACTCGGGGCGTCGTTAGTTAGGAGGACAAAACATATGGTGTTTAATATTTGTATGAAAGAGTTTTGCAAAGTGATAAGTGTAACAGAAATAAATAAATCAATAAAAGTGACTTTCAACTTATCGGTACTACGATTTGTATAAAATTTAGGATTAGTTTATCAAAAATATGAAATAAGTACTAGACGGTCCATTAAGAACGGAATTGGATATCTTTTTCATATTTACAAGTAAAATGTCTTGGCAAGAATAAATTGGGAAGACGCAGTCACGTCTTTCCACCGGGAATTCAATTGATTACAGATGGAAATAGAAATACTCTTTATAGTATCTAAGATATTTGCAAGTAAACTATTTCGCTGTATTAATTTATTTTAAGGAAGGCAATATTATATTAACTGTACGGTTTACAATTACAAACATTTTAACGATATAAGTCATTACTGAATCCGGGCAATTAAATAAAAGCTTACAATAATGAATAAGATTTTTGTAGAACGTTTATTTTAAAAAAAATATAGTTTATAAAGTAGTTACAATTTAAATGTATTTTTTTGAGTTTGCATATATTAACTTCTCTTTTAGTCTAGAGCTGGGGCTTTCAGATGATGTTTTAAAGAATATTCTTGTTAATTTTGTCTTAAATATTATTCTTTATTTTTTGGCTACAATCATTTAAACGATCACCACAAATCCTAATGGATTATGTAAAAATCTAACTAGATATAAATAAGATTAAGGTTATACTGAGATGGACCATTTATATGTAAATACATCTGAATTACTTCCTTAAAGAATAAAAGAGGAGTGAGTTACTAAGTCTTCTTTTAAATTGCAAGATACAGTGTTTCAAACTGTCTGTTATGGTATAATAAGTTCATTCCATCAGTAAGAAATTTGTGTGTAGGATTTTGTTCACCAGAATATTTAGATAAAAATCTTTAACCTAAAGTATACTGTATTAGATTATTCAGCCATCTCGGCCTTGTTCACTTTGGTTCAATGAGAGAAGAGATCAGTAGAGGTTGTGTTTTCTTAGTGACTGCTATCTGGCCATACTGTACTGGGTTTTAGAATAGCATCCTAGCTTCTCCGGCTCTTCATCGTTACGGACGAAGTTACAATGCTTTATAAATTACTAGCTTTCCGCCCCGTGGCTTCGCCCGCGTGGAATTCAGTTATATCGCGCGACATGGGGAGGCCCCCCTTTTTCACCGTGTACGCTTTTCTCCCTACTACCTACTACTACTACTACTACTACCTACCAACTGATCTCTTTTTATTTATTAGGTACATGAATTTGTCTTAAATAATTAAACAGTCTTACATGATTTTATGTTTGACATTAAGGAACTTCCATACAAACTTTCATCCCCTATTTTAACCCCCTTCTACCATTTTTTTCACAGTAAAAGTATGGTATGTCCTTTTCTAAGTTTAGTTCTATTTTCTTACCGAATTTTATTAAAATCGTTTTAATGGTTTAGGCGTGAAAACGTAACAAACAGAGCGACAGACAGACAGAGATACTTTCGCATTTATAATATTAGTAGGGATTATTTTTTAAGATTGCGGATAAAGAACAAGTACCTTAAGTTAATTTAATAATTTTGCCTTTGATTCCTTTGTAATCAATCATTTTCACTATTGAAAAACCATTTTTGACATTTAATCTTGGGTCAAAATCAAGACCTTTTATAAGTCGCGTAGATCTTGAGTTCAAATAACTATTGCCGATATAGATGTTGTATACTATTTTTTATTAAATAGAACCGTTTAAAAAGATGGATATAATTTATTATTTTCTATTGGTTGGATTGGATTACTGTATGTATGTACTTTCTTAATACTATAATTATTTATTAATTTTTTCATAAGTTACTAAAATAATTCACTTGTAAATATGGCCATATAATTTTGTTATCTAATTAATAACATGAAAATCAGAATTGTGTTTTAGAACATATTTTCTCTCTTTTATAAGCCTCTAAGCTTTTTAAGTTAAAGCTGTTGATAATATTTTAACTTTGTTTAAGTACTTCTCGCTAGAGCAAACGTTTACTTTTTTCTGGTAAATTTTGAGGAACATAAATTAATATAAATGTAGGTTAAAAACTAAAAAACAATATAAATATAGTATAAAAACGGCAAAAACACGCCAAATTAGCTTAAGATAATTATTAATCATGGAGAAGGAGAATCCGATTAGGAAATCGGGATAATGAGATAATCTCATCCAATTATCAATTTACTATCGGTCCTTGATATGTGTACAAAGTTTGAACAAAATCGGTCCGTGGGCAATGAGACAAAATCGTGTTCTAAAGGTCGGTTACAAGCAAACATACACGTGAAATTAATAAAAAGCGTATCACTGGCCGCTTCGGTGAATTAGGCATTCTATATGTGATCCTCTTTATCGGGACGAGTCCCTGCCCGCATCGGTTTATTTTTTATTCTATATTTATATAAATTTAAATAAGCTTAACATGGCTATACATGTTTAAAGATATTTTCAAACATAATAAAAAGCGTGTTAAAAAAGGACTGAAAAGCTACAGTAGATATGGAACCTAACTAATCTACCCAAAATAAAAACTACTGTCATTTCTAATCAGAATATGCAGTATTGTATTTAAGTATACATATTTTATTTATAATGTCTGTTTCATATTATTATTTTTTTCCAAAATTCTTCGCTACAAACACGCCATAATAGAATAAATAATTGATTCAAAAATATATTATGTATTTGTGTTATTAAATTATTTTACAATATAAAGTATCTTATTATAACACCCGTAGGCTATATACATTTTACAATGTATGTACGAGTAATGTTAATGATAATAAATATGACTCGTACTTAACCAACGCAATTCACTTAGGAAAATCGTTACTTCATCTTCCATATTTATTTCTATCAAAATGGGGCGAAAATATTTTTTTGCAAATATTTTTATAAAGGTTGTCTTTACTAGAAACATAATATTTGAAATAGTGAAATTTTTTTTTCACAAATACATTCAAAATTAAATTAAATCGAATCTGTGGTAAACTCTGAAAATATCTTGAGAGCCATTGTTATTTAGTCTTTGACCATTTAAATCTTCTACCTGCTCTTATTCTTATAAGTTGGGGTTAGCACAATATGTCTAATTCTTCTATATTCTTATCTATAGGTCATCTCAGTTTGGATTTCATTCCTTTCTATATTTTTTCTCGAATAAATTAGCCGGTCAGTAGCACTTTTATGGATCCCTTTCGTAGCCTTGTATTTCATTCCCTGCAATACGAAAGGCCTTATAACTGTTAACAATTTTCATAATCTTCACGTATATTCGTATATACTTAACGTCAGTATATTATAAATATTTGCATAAATGTACCTTACTTTTTTACAAGAACTATTTACAATGTGGAGTTTATACCATGTTTTTATACCATGGGTTTGGGCCTATTTTAACGAAAGACACCTGTTTACCTAATAGTGTTAGCTTTTCTATAATTGGAAGGTAGGTTTTGATAAAAAAATAAATATATGATGATATGATTAAAACATGTTATGTTTGTATAGAAGTTTAATTTACTAAATAAATAATTGTAATATTGGATACTGATTTGATTAAAAGTAGTGTATATATAAGTCGTCTCCCAGCTAAGAGAACAAAGTGTGTGACCGAGAGATTAAGTCATGTAACAGAACTAGTATAATGAAATGTGAAGTGATAGTAAACTGTTTAATTAGTAAACCGTTTAATGTGTGTAAGCAGTGCCATAAAGTGTTTTAAAGAATAGAACGACTATGGTTAGTAATTCTTTGCAGTATGAGAGTTCTAATAATGTTAAGTGGTGGCCATTGCCATTCACCACTTACTATTATATACTATTTGCCTGGCACGGCCTTTTATTAATACGTAGACTTGCACGGGGATCGAGGAGGAGGGTATTTCGACGTCCGGCTTTCTTCAACACCGTAAGAAACATAGTTGTAATAACTACTTCGCGCTGAGCTTTTGTATAAGCTCCGGTAGGTCCAGCCAATGCACGAACTACAGTTAATGGCTACATCTAAGATTACAACCCATAAAAGACTACTTTCGCCTTACCTATGAATCAAGACCATGAATCATTTTTACTACCGTATAATCATACTTCTATATTTCTTACAAGCACTATCTGACGAAAATATTACCGTTGTAATTTCTAGACCAATATGATGTCAGATAAAATATTCAAGTTATACAAGGCATAATATTTTAATTACCTTTAACTATTTCAAACCTTATAATTACCGATATGTAAATTGGAAAACTATTTATACTCAAAACTTTCGGTTTACCTTTTATGAATAACTCGCAACTAAAAGTAACAAAATTATAAGCATAGTCACGTTCGCCAATGTCGTTTTATTATTCTCAAGCATCGCGCTTCCTGTATAATACATTTTTATTAGATGTTCTTTTAAATGCTATAAAATAAAATATTTGCCAATCTTTCAATATGTTTTTTTTACAGTTTTTAATTGTTGTACTTATTTCTTATACTTGTAGTATATATTCTTGTTTATATTCTTATTTCTAATACTTGTAGTATATTTTAGTTGAATTTTCAAGAAAGTGGTACTCTATAATAAAAATATTATACAACTCAAATCTCTATAATAAAAATATTATACAACTCAAATCAATTTGAGAACTTTTTAGCTCAGTATTTTTTTTAGATGGCTGTATTAATACTTGGTTCTTAAATAAATTATAGTGTCTATTTAATTTTTTATTTTAATTTATAAATAAGCTACCATGCATTTGTATTATAAGTGATGTTCTTGTTGAACTGTATTTACCTTGTGAATAATATCATGCACGATATTTTTTCGAAAGATGAGACAACTCTTGCAATATGGCGTATCTGACTTAGCTGGTTAGGGTGGAATCCGTCCGCAAAATATCAAATCTGCAAAAAAGAGGTGGGAGCTTTTCGTTGCAGGGTGCCTTCTCCGTGGTTCACGTCAGGGCATCACGGTAAGTGCGAAAGCGATCCCGAGGTGTCCCATTATGACGGCGACGGCAACCGTCTAGCTTAGTGAGTAGGAGTCTGACATAACCATCTCCATCATCCCCTGATTGGAGGTATGATGACCTATGATGGGTTCCAGGCGTTAAAAAAAATGTTCTTACAATATGAAATAATAAGTGATTTTGTCCTTAAAATGTTATTAAATATGTAAAAACAAGTAATCATCATCATTATAATCTCCATTTTTATATTAAATATATAAATAGATAGAAGCAGCGCAATAATAATGTATCCTTAATTTAACTTATTACTTAAGTTTTTTTTCGTACAAAGTATCGTAATCCACTTATATTAAGTGCAGTAAATAAAATATACAAGAAGCTGATTATAAAAAGTATTGAGGAGTAATTATATTATTAGCAGTATATTTGCATTTATATTCATATAATTATTGCTTAGCTAAAAAAAATCATTTTCCATAAAAATATCTTATTCTTTATTTTAGTCATTGAACCCAAAGATTTAGCGTGACATATATTCACCCACTAAATTCTCACGATCTATAAATATTAACTGCTCAACTGCTGATGTAATTAATAAATATATTTACAAAAAAGTTAGTTCTCTTTCTAGTACAATTTCTATCTGACATGGTTGCTTATAATTTTAATTTTGTTAAAACTAACATGAGATGGTAGTGAACATTATCATCATATGTTTGAAAATATCTATAAACATGTATAGCTTTTTTTAATTTATATAAATATAGAATGAAAATAAACCGATACAGGCAGGGATTCGAACCCGCGGCTACTGGGAATCCGTCCCGTCGCTCTACCAACTGTAGCGATACGGAATCCTGCCCGTATCGGTTTATTTTGCCATTCTATATTTATATAAATTATCGTCATATATTTGACGTAAAAAAAAACCTCTAGTTTCTATTCATGTTGTCTTTAATCTAATTCCTTTTAATAGGTGTGAGAAATTACACACAAACAATAAAATAGAGGTATACTGGATGAAATGTTAATTATAAGTTGACTATCAAAATGATATCAATGAAAAAATTGCATGCGTTAGCTACCGACATTAGGAAAGCTCCTAACTGAAATATTTTCAAATGCATTGTTTTTTAACATTTGATGTCTCAGGAATAGCCTTATTAAAATTGATTTCTTATTTAAAATTTTGTTTTATCATTTTATTCTATGGAATTTTATGTTATTTGGTTAGTTGTATTTTTCATAATTTTTTTATTTCATTTTTTTTTACTATTTTATTTTGATTCTTATCCACCCCCCGCCCCATCAGGGCGGGTGTCCCCCAGGGTTCAGTTCTCTCGCCCATTATCTACTCCATCTACGCTAGCGATATTCCTAGGCCGCGATCTAAAGTGCACCTTGCCATGTACGCGGACGATACCGCGCTTTACACGTCCTCTAAGGATCACTGGGAGATATACCAACGTCTTAAATCCTCAGTCGACTCCCTCGAGAGTTGGCTGCGGAAATGGCGGATCGAGGTAAACCCTGAGAAGAGCGTTTCGGTGCTCTTCGAACGGGGCCCCCCAAGGATCCTCCCGCGAATCAAACTCTTTGATAAACCGATACCTTGGAAAGACGAGGCAAAATACCTAGGAGTAACGTTAGATAGAAAGTTAGTTTTCACTGCGCATATTAGGACCGTTCGTAGCAGAGCGGCCTACATATTAGGTCGTTTATATCCGCTGTTAGGCAAGCGGAGTAAAATGTCCCTTCGCAATAAGGTGACACTTTACAAAGCTTGCATACGTTCCGTCATGTCCTATGCGAGTCCCGCTTTTGCGCACGCTAATCTGAAACCCCTTCAGGTGATTCAGAACAGGTTTACACGGATTGCAACCGGGGCGCCGTGGTTCGTACGCAACATCGATCTCCATAGAGACTTAGACTTGCCGACAGTCGCTCAGTACTTCAAGGGGCTTTCCCAAAAGTACTTTGAACGTGCTGAGCGACACCCGAACCCACTGGTGGCTGACGCCGCAGAGTATAGACCACGTAAGACTACTTTAGTCAGAAAAAGAAGACCCAAGTCGGTACTCGTTGACCCCGACGACGCGTTCACAGTAGGTAATAACGTGTACGCGTAGGCATAAGCGACACCACACAACATACAGACACACACCGTCTATACCGGTATAGACGAGGTCCCAAATGAGTAAGTGCTCCGTTGCTCCGGCGTTCTGCCGTCGGAGGACGCTAGTGTCCAAATTTCCTTAGCTTCCCTCCTGACTAACGAGGCCCCGAGCCGAGGTCCTTGTCTCAATCTGAGACGCCCTCGGGAGGTCGTTCCCCATGGGGGCCCATCTGGCCCCCCCTTGTAAGGGCGGGTCTCCTAACCCACCCGCTCCCCCGGTGACGCTGTAATAGCCAACAGGGCTAACAGCATAGACAGACATAAAAAAAATAAAAAAAAAAAATCTCATTCATCTTGATATCTTTTCTGTTTATAAGAGGGCTTGCGCGAAGAGAATGCTTGTAGCATTATGGTTTGTTTTTGCAGGATGTGTGCAAAATAAAATAAAAAATAAATGTAAGTCAATACAATGAATCTGTTCAAGATTTTGTTAATCAGGCAAGTTCACTGTTAATCAGACAAAGTTACTTCAAACATGTTTAGCAAAGTTTTGAAGTAGGTGTTATGTTGATCGTGAAACATATATGGGAACAAAGCTTAACACTTAAAACTTGTACGTCAATTCAAACATATTTAGAATTTAATTTAAAAGCAAAATTTCCAATTAATTATACTTGAAGAAGAAAACTTTTCAAAGAAGCCTTAATATAGGATAACAACTTTATTAATGTTCCTAACATTACTTTTTTTGTTTTATTTGCTCAATAAAACAAACAAAACAAAAAGATATACTACACCAAAGTAAATAATATTTCTAATATAGTTACCGAAAAGTATTTTACATATAAAGCTGAAATACCACTGATGTATATAATAATATAATGTAATTTATTCATCTCATCTCCTTATCAAAGACCTTTACAAAAATACTTATGATGAATATCACTGTCCAAAATTTTATTTCTTTGATGATTGGATTGGATTGCTTAAGACATATTTATTTTTGTTGAATATTTTATTAAGTCAATCCATTCCAAAAAACGGAGAAAAAAGACCTTTAAATACAGACGAGAAACAAAATAAAAAATGAAAAGATACTATATTATTATATGAATACTAGTATATGTAAAGTTTAAGATATTGTTTAAATAGCATATCCTTATTACTAGTTCTGTGAAAAAATAAATTGTATGGAAATACATATAAGTATTTTGTTCAATGCTAATGCAAAATGTCTACCAAAATCATATTAATATTTTTCGTTCTTAGGAAAATATTATGGTGGTTTACAAGATTATTGTACCCGATATTCCTTTCCAGAATCGGGCTATTCTATTAGCCTCTTAGTATATGGTAAGCCTACCTACAGTAAATAAACTATTTACAAGCACTGAAGCTAAAGCACTAAAGTTTGATATAAGGTTTACCGGATTTAAACGTACTCTAAGTAATATTTTAATACAATGTAAATCAATTTTGTATAATATAACAGCCATTAAAAGCAATTTCGCCCATCACTAATAGAGATTAAATTGTAAAATCTTATTTTTTTATTCCTTTAGCATAGCGTATAGTATTCAAAATGTCGCATATGTATAATAAGAATTAATACGAGTCTATATTGACTGCCACGCCTGCATCGTGCAGCTACGGTGTTCAGATTTCAACCAATTATGTCAATATATTTCATATGCAATATAATGTAATAAAATAACAAGTTTTATTCCCTTACCATATATTCCAGGCTGTAAATAACCAAGAATATTATTAAACTGAAAGCTACATTATAATTGGACATGAAAACTTTATATATACCTGCATCGTTAACTGTCACAGAAACTTGTATAGACTCTTTGTTAAGTAGGTACAAAGTTTTATGCAACAAAATAGCCAGAACCTGGATTAGATAAACTTTAACTGATATATTATATAACTATTTTAAATTCTTAAACTTTTGTTCTATATTTAAAATTTGTTTACCATAAATGACGTCTGAGTTGTATGTCACAATTGTCAACTTTTATATTATTGGAGGGTAGGTTTTGATAAAAAAAATAAAGATATCAGTTGGTGGTTTGACCAAAACTAATGTAATGTTTCTATAGAAGTGAGGTTTAAAGGGCTAAATAAATAATAGTACCATTGGATACTGATTTGATTAAGAGTAGTGAATATATAAATCTTCTACCAGCTAAGAGAAGCCAGTTCACAATCACAATTAAGAGATTAAGTTGTGTAACAAAACTTGTAAAGATTTTAAATAGTAAACAGTTTAGTGTGTTTGTGCGCAGTGTCATAAAGAGTTTTAAAGAATTAATAGAACGACTGTCATTGGTGATTCTTTGCAGTAAAAGAGTTCTAATATAATAAATACAACGGCATTCATGCAAAAGGAAAAAATCTTTTAAGACTCTAAAAAAACATATTATTTTATAAGCATTCGTCTAGTCTATTTCCATCTATTACCATTTTTAATCGACTTTATTTTTTGAATAAAATAATTATCCTCAAAAATTTTGAGTCTTAAACAGAAGATACAAGAAATTTAATTGGTAAATGAATAATATTTTAATATAATTATTATTTCTACTCTCATTTGTTATTTGATGCATTAATATTATTTTTACTATCATATTTTATTATAATGTATTCTGTCATTTATGAAAACTATAGCGTTAATTAAACAATATCATGAACATTACTTCATTAATGTTAAATACCTTCTCGGTTACATTTTATGGGGGTTTAAGAAGAGCAGTATAATAACTTTAAGGCTTTTCGTTACCTATTTTTTAGTCTCTCTGAAAAATAGTTCCTTGGGAGCTAATTAACTTCGAAAGACGAACAGAGATTAATGTAGCAAAAAAAAAAAATAAAACATGTCCGTTTTAGTGTAGTTTCTATCGCAGTGTTAGTTATTATATCATAATTTAGATTTGATCTTGTTATGTACTTTTAAATCATTCAGTAATATGTTTTTAAGCTTTAAATCTGACAATCTACGTATGGTTATCATTTTGATATTTATAACTTTTATGTAAAAAAAGTGGGAGAGAATATTAGGGAAGTCAGCAATCTTTTCTATATAAGTTTCGTTATATATAACACTACATACCTAATATTTTTAAGTTGAACATTTAGAATTTAGAAAATATAATTAAGAACTTTAAACTAATAATGTATTTTTATGTATGGTAATTGGTAGTTATAATAAAAAATATAATGACAAACATTTTAGGATAACGAAATATAACGTTATTACTACCCATTTCTACCAATTTCAAAGTTAGGTTTTTTTAGATTTTGGATAGTTATTATTTCAGTTTTTATAGTGTAGTGTATTAAAGTAATTATTAAGTGTTTTTATTATATTGGCTTTTCTTATTATGTTAATAATAAAAACTCTCCAATCGGAGAACAACGCTCGGTAAGATGTATATTTTTAGATTATTTTATTAAGTTATGGGATAACATATGTTTTTCTTTGGAGGTATTACAGACAATCTAAACAAGTACCTTATAGATTTATATAAATATAGAATCAAAAATAAACCGATACGGGCAGGGATTCAAACCCGCAACCTCTGGGAAATCTTCCCGTCCCAGAGGTCGCAGGTTGTAATCCCTGCCCGTATCGGTTTACTGTTCATTCTATGTTTATATAAATTTTAATAGCTATACATGGTTATATATATTTTTAAATACCTTTTAAATTGTCTTATCATTACTATTTTTGGTATACCTACCCGACAAAATATTTCGTTTCTGAATTTCACGTCATACAGTTATAGAATTATATATATATATTTGTGTATATATGAGGTTTTTGTCATGAAGATAATTTTGTAATTATGAATACTTTAATATTACTCGTATATAAATTATAAATTAATATTAATAAAATGATCATGGTAAGTGTCTTACATCATACGAGTAAATGATAATGTTACAAGTCAAACATATTTTTTTGTTAATTTTCAATGAATATATAATGAAAAAAATATCGTTGCGGGCGGGATTGATTTATCTTTCATTCTTTATTTATTTCAACATTAAATAAGATTAACGTGGCTTAAATATATTTGTAGACCATATCAAATTAATTCTTTTTAATTGTTGTTGGTACTGTTTGTTATTGGCAATGGGTTTCCTGGCTGAGACAATGCTAACCATCTTTAAACGGTATGTATGTATGTATGTATGTATGTATGTATGTATGTATGTATGTATGTATGTATGTATGTATGTATGTATGTATGTATGTATCTATTCATGTATGCATGTATGTATGTATGCATGTATGTATGTATGTATGTATGTATGTATGTGTGTAGACGACACCTTTACAATACAACCCTGCAATAAATCATCTGCTTTTCTAGACCGCCTTTATTCCATTAGTAATAACTAAATCCAGTTTACAAAGGAATATGAGTCAAGAGATATTCTTATAGTCAAGAATCCTGACAACACATTAAGACACACTGCAGTACATCTGCGACACAACACATGTGCGACACAGCGCAACACATCTCCGACATTACTGCACATCCACACAGCATGTCAAGCAAGCCGTAACAAACAACGACCGGCCTGTACCTCTCCAGCATCTATTAGTATATATTAGCGTCTATTGAAATTAAAAAATATCCTAATTTAGATAGAAAAGATGACATGACATGAGTCAATGCGGCATGAGAGGTACAAGTTACAAATATATAGTAAGTATACCTACTTCTTGTCTTAGAGTAAAATGTGATTTCAGCCGCTTCTCGGTTTTTAGTTTTTATTAATTACAGTTTTAAACAATTTTTGAGAATCCCTTACGTGAATTTTAATATAGCACTTTATGTTTTAATCTTGAACTATGATGTAATAGTTTTATATCAATTAAATCTAAAAGGGTTGAAGCATTTTAAAGTGGCCTGGAGCTTCTAGAATCTGGGTTGTAGAAGTAAAACTTTAGAATTTCCTGAGTTTGTTTGGACAATCAGCGTTTTAATCACTTGTTTGATCTATACTGTAGTTACACCAGGAATAACTCGTTAAGTTTAAGATACCCTTAATCTACAGATACTTATGATATTAATTTTAGAATCTTATTTTTTTTTATAATTTATTCAGTGTTGTTTTATTTTCGATTCATGTAAAAACGGAAAATGATTACGAATTTAACATAAAACTGAAAGTTAATGCGTATTCTAAATTTTTCTAATGTTGCATAAACTTATCTCTATTATACCTTTACTAAGTAGGAATATATTGTTAAATCGCAACTTTAAAATTGCAGACAAATAGAGAACAATGTTATTGATTTAAAAGTTACTAAACTATGAACCATTAAACAGGTTCATGTCTAAAGCTCTTACTCTTTGCCTTTCTTAGTTAGGTATTTTTAAAGAGAGATACTTACAAACTGTTACTTAAAACTTAAAAAAACATCTTATTTAGGTACCTATTTATATAAAATAGTACTTTATTTAACGTTCTAAAGACGCATTTACAAAGTCAAACGACATAAGAACTTCTTAATCAGCAAATACTAAATAATTAATGAAATACATGACTCTCTTTTATGAAACAAGTAATACAGTTTTCGGCATGAAACTTGCAGGCCGGCTCCGATATGGTTTAAGTGCTATTTTTGAAAATAGGTTCTCATAACATCTATTCATACAAATAAATACTACTGCGCTATCAACTCACTGCCTACTTTTTTATAATCCCTTATGTACAAAAAAAAAAAAAAAAAATAACATAATAATATTTTTTTACTGGGTTCGATAAGCGACTCTGAACTTATATTCCGAACGTGTTCCAAGAGTGCTACGTACTTTTAGAAATAAATTAGATTCAAGATTCTCTAGAAGTAAAGGTTGTGAGTTTGTCGTTACATCTGGGCTACTTCCCTAGGGGATAAGTGATTCCAGAGAAATAAGTCTCTTAAGAAAAAGATATTTATTTTACGAGATATCCCGATATGTACCTAAGTCGCTAAGAAATTCAAAAAGTTTGTATAAATTAAAAGTTTAAAAAAGTCAAAAGTTTGTATAAATGGTTTAACATAAATATACATCGAAATTATAATTTAAGTCTTTCATTGAACTTAATTGAGCAGTTTTTGCATACGTATAGGAGTATTTCTAGTTTATTTATGTATATTTTTTTATGTTTAATAGCTGGTAAGTAGGAATGGTACGAAAATAAGAGATTTATTAACTTCTTTATTTGTTACCAGATTTATATAAATATAGAATGAAAAATAAACCGATACGGGCAGGGATTCGAACCCGCGACTACTGGGAAACCGTCCCGTCGCTCTACCAACTGAGCTACCGTATCGCTGTCCGCCTCGGTGAATTAAGCATTCTATATGTGATCGTCTTTATCGGGACGGTGGTTTATTTTTCGGTTCGGTTTATTTTTCATTCTATATTTATATAAATTTAAATAAGCTTAACATGGCTATACATGTTTAAAGATATTTTCAATTGTTACCAGATTGTTAAAATAAAAACAAAATGTTGAGTGAAGTCCATTACAACATATTCTCGAAAACTGCATTTAAATCGTTTAATACGTTTCTGAGATTAGCGTGCACAAACCTACAGACAAACAGACAAAATGAAAAACCACTATTTTAGGTTCTCTTGCTCTTATAAAGGCCCCTCGTCATGTATTTTTTTTAATATTTTCCATGTACAGAAATTGATCAGTGACATTTTTCTTATGTGTATAAATACCCTCGTGATATTAATCATCATAAAAATAAAAACTACTATGTCATGTCAGTTTTAACCTACAATACAATTTACAAATTATTGAAACCTAAAACATAAATGTTATAATACTTTTCTGTTTGTTCTTTACTTTTTAAAATATATTAAACATGTTTCTGAAAATAAAAGCACGAATTATAATAAATTTTGTTAATAAAATATATCCGGAACATGACAGGCGATAATTTAATAAGAACTTTATTGAGAGACTTCTCGCGCGAGCAATTTAAATATTTGCTTTACGTTAACGTGACATTTTATCATAATTGAGTAACGAATATATGAACGTACATTGATTAATATACAGATTTATTTATATTTATTTAATAAGACAGAGAACCTCAGGATATACAATATGACCTTCAAAATAAATATGAATCATACACAAGTTTCTTATATTATATATCGACATTTAAAGGTTAACTCATTTTGTGTAATTAAAATAAAGATAAAAGAAAAATGCTCTTTCTTAACACTAAGTAACACAAAAACTAAAAACGTAATTACGAACTAAACTAACTAAAAAGTTAATTCATCAAGCAGCTAAGTAAGCCTAAATTTGTCCTAGAGAAATTATGTTTTCTAGCGCTTTGTCTTGCATATTTGTTGCCGTTATTTTTTTTTCAACGAAACCATTCATGCAATATTTTAAATAAGATAAAGTCTAACTGATTTTTGTAATTCTTGTGTTAAATTCTAAAACAATTTTTCACAGCGTAAATTTCTGGAATACTATATAGAAAGTTCATTACGCAGTTTTTTTTAATATTTAACAGATAAATAACATATTTTCAATTGACGAATGGTTAGCTAGATTTTCATTTTCAATAACTAAACTGCCAGTTTATCTTATCATCATTTGCTATTTTTCCTAAAATCTTAGTAGAAAAAACAGCTCAAAATAAACCATAAATTTGTATTTATGGTTTATTTTGCTTGTGCTAAGCTTGTCCTTTCATTGCATTATATTCTAATGTGTCAATATCCGCTAATGAGCAGCGTTCTACTAATGTGCAATTAATTCAATGATTACACTTTGAATACATTTATAGATAAGTCATATTTGTACTAAATATTTTTTCTATTGCAAAATATAAACATACGAAGACAATCAATTAAAGAGAAGAAATAAATGGGAACATTAACATTTTAAGTAGTAACTTTATAATAATTATCTACTTTATAATTCATATTACTAAAAATTTAATATTTGGCTTTAATTCTGGAAACATATATATGCTTTTATATATATATATATGCTTTTATATATATATATAAAAATAAATAAAAGCATTATCTTTTTCAATACTAACGTCTACAGGTATTTTATCACATTAGTATTTTTTAAGTATTTACTGTATTATTCTAATACCTAACCAATGTTAACACAGATAACTCACAGTATACTCTCTACAATCTTTTTTAAACTTCACAGATTTTCACAGATATTTTACCTCTTACCATCTATAAGAAAACAGATTAATAATTTACATGCTAAGCCTTACAACATTGTAATGATGTCCTTCGCAGTAATAGCTAGTAAATGAGATTGTAAATAAATTATGTAAGTCGTAAATAATAATGTAATTGAATTGGAAAGGGATCTCATTAATTTTGTTATATAATAAGTATCTATATTTATCTACATATACCTAATTTTACTTCACCCTGACACTAATACTCTTCTATCTACTTTGTTTATATATAACCACATAAATATACAAATAAACACTAACCTATTAATCACTTTACTTAAAAGTTTTAAATATAATTAGGGCTAGACGTTTTATTATTTTGTATTTTCTTCTATAATGTTTGGAGTTTTCTTAGCATTTATAGACCGGCTCTTATAAAATGTTAAAAATATTGTTTATTATTAATATCTTACTGATTAATACTTACTGATTAATATTAATGATTAACTTTTATTATTAATAAATTAAATATATAATGCATATATAGAACACGCTTTGAATATTAAAGCAACGATCAGTGACCATTCTGATTCGAATTTTCTCGAAGCCTAACAGTTTGAAATGTAATATAAAGAGATTACCAGCTCGTCTGTAAATAAAAGAGTAATGTTACAGAATTTATTTGTGAACTCGAATTTTCATAGGATTTTTTAACTTATACCTTAAATCTTACCAGCTAATTAATATTTATAATATAAACATATCTGGAATACATATCCCAAATACCCAAAATAATAGTCATTTTTAATAACCGTGGTACTTTAAAAACTCAGTTTTATTAATTTTTACTTCTTGCATATACACTCATGGACATATTTAGGGAAACGCAAAAAAAAGGTCGAATAACGGAAAATATTTTCATATTTTCGTACTGGCCACTATACCAATATTATGTATTTAAAAAAAAGATGATTTTAAAAATAATTTTATTTTAAATTTCATGTTTTTTTTTGTTTATCTGCTAATTTCTGAGACACGTAGTGTATGGAATTTTCGTCGGCTTTTGTTGTTTTTAACAAAAACTTTATTTCTGTTGTTTTTTTGACGAAAAATTGTCATTATTGAGTGAAGTGAACTTAATTCGATAAATTTAGGGGATAATGCCGGATCTCAACGTTGCTCTGGTTTCTAAAGCTGTAACTTTAATTGAAAATGGTTACACTTACAATGAAGTGGCTCAAACATTACATGTTTCCAAGTCTGTGCTTTTCCGCAATGTTAAACGATACCGGCAGACTGGAGAGTATACCAGGCGTAAAGGACAAGGTCGCAAAAGAGTAACAGGAGAGAGAGACGATAGATTTATTGTCAGCAGTGTTCTCAGAAACCGTACCTTGACTTCTTCTGAGGTACGAAACCAGCTGCAGGAAGTTCGACAAGTGATAATTAGTACCAAAACCGTCAGAAGAAGACTGAAGGCAGCTGGTATAGGGGCGTACTTGCCTGCCAGAGGTCCACAGCTCACCGCAGGTCATCGAGTGGCTCGGGCCAGCTTTGCTCGTTTCCACCTAAATTGGAATAATGACGCTTGGGGAAAAGTTCTTTTTAGTGATGAGTCCAGATTTTGTCTCAAACCAGATGATGGAAGGACCAAAGTATGGCGACGACCCGGAGAAAGATACGCTCAGTGTAACATTATTGGGAGAGAGCCGTGTGGTGGAGGGTCAGTAATGGTATGGGGCGGTATTTGCTTAGGAACACGCACGGAGCTACACATCGTCGAAAACGGCTCCCTGACTGCGGCAAGATATGTAACCGACATTTTAGAGAAGATTGTGATGCCTTTTGCCCCTTTCATTGGAGACAATTTTCTTCTAATGCATGACAACGCTCGACCTCACATTGCGGCATTAGTTTCGAAATATCTTAATGAGGTCGGAATCCAGGTTTTGGGGTGGCCGGCACGCTCGCCAGACCTAAATCCAATAGAACACGTTTGGGACAAACTGGGAAGACAAATTAAACAAAGAAATCCATCACCTGTCAACGTAAGAGACCTCAAAACCGCATTGGTTGAAGAATGGAACTCAATGCCGCAAAGTTTTATTGACAATTTAATAGAGAGCATGCCCAGACGCATGCAGGCAGTTTTAACAGTAAGAGGTGGCAACACTAAATACTGATTGTATCACCCATCGCGAAAAAACCAGTCATTTGGACAATATTAACTTTTCTTTAGTTTTCATTGTGATAGGTCAAAACTCTTCAGAATTAAGTCACTGACCTTATTATCTTTAATTTCGTTTCTTTCGCTTTAATTTTGTGATTTTTTATGTTCAATAATAATGTTAATTGAATTAATTCAGAATAATAATCAAATGTATTGTACAACAAAAATGTGTTTTCATATGATCTTGCAGTCTGTTTTTTGCGTTCCGCTAAATATGTCCACCGGTTTAGTAAGCTAGAAAAAATACCACATTGTTTACATTAAGACGAGCTACAAAATAATATTTTTTACTACGACGAAGACGTCTTTTAGGATTGTAGGTCATATTTAATTAAGTTTTCGTTTCATCAACTAGAGTTTTATAAAGCAAAGGTTAAGTGTATTTATAATACAAATAACAAAATTGGACAGACCCAGTTTGGTTTCAATTAATTAGAATGTTCAAAGCATCATAGAAACATTTGATCATTCAAGCTCTTACAAAAATTCTAATTTGATCAAAAACTTCAAATATGGCTGTGACCCGATTTAGTATTATAGTAAAGTGAAAATTAGCAAATAAAATAACAAGGAACCATGGAGTGTCTTGCTGATTCTTCTTTATGCACCTCTCCTTTTAAAATCATGCAACTAATAATATGTACTACATGTAGTTACAAAGTTAATATAAAATTCCAACGACAAGGAAAATATTTGACTGTCACGACGGTTGACCCGAATAACATCAAAAGTGATTCGGGCAGATCTTTTTGTCTACAAAACGGGACGAAAACGTGCGAGCTTTCGGCATTTTCAATAATTATGAAATCAAATTATACTCCTGACAATCTTGAAAGCAGTGCTTAATAAATCATTAGTAATAAGGTTCATAAGATCTCATATTAAAATTACAGGTTTTTAAACGATAGATAATAAGGAATTAAGTTTTCGAGAAGACTCACTTTTTCCACCTATTTAAATGTATTTAATAGATTTAAATACAAATAAATATAAATATGTATATACTAACAAAAGTAAGGAATATTAATTTTTAAATATATTTTGTAATAATTGGTAGATTATTTTTGTTTTAGAAATGAAACGAAAATACTTTAGATAAATAGCTCTGTTTTTAATACTTATTGCGGTATTCTTTGCTAATTTTTAAGGATAACCATTAGTTAAGAAGATTATCTCGGGATTAAAAAAAAACTGTTCTGCAACTTCAGTTTTTAGGTAATATAATTCTAATGGACAAAAGCATTTATTGCCTGTGGTAACGTAATTTTCAGTAAGTAAATAAGGCACATTCACCGTTGAGCAGACGACCGGGACACATGTCCCTTTTACCTGCTCCGCCTATTCGCGCCACCTACATGGGCCGTCACGCTGACCGCCCAGCCACCTGCACCGACCACCTGCACCGACCGTTCGTACACCTGCGCCAGTCAAGATAACGACCTCCATTGTGTGCAAGCCAGCGGTGTGATTGTGTTTGTGTGTGAGTCATCGCCGCAAGCAACCTCCGGTCCGACGTCGCCCTAGTTAGGATACGAAACGGAATTCCAAGTCTTCGTCGTAATAGCCTGCATCGTGTAAGTACACAGTCGTTAGGGTATTAGGCACACCTCTGTCACCTACTGACAGAGATTCGATAGCGTTTTCACGTTAGGCACTCGCCTCCCTGCTCACGCAGGGAGGACGGCTCATATCTCCGGGCTCCACCATGGACCCCAAATCCGCGGCGGAACCCGAAGATCTGTCCAAGTCGCAGTCTTTTGGTTGGGTCCACGGAATTGCGCCTGAATTATGCCTGCGCTACTCTGTCTTGTTAGGCACCGAGTCTCCGCCCTCGACCTCGCGCGCCGCGATTGCGATCGAGAGCATGGAGGTCGAGGCCGCCACTCCTACGGAGCAGACGGCCTCGGATTCCGAGTCGGGGAGTTCGTCCCCTTCCTCGGACGCTGACGAGGACGACGGTTTCACGACCGTGCAGACCAAATCGGCCGAGAGGAAGACGACGAAAGCGCTCTCCTCAAACGTCCCGCGAAAACGGGCCTCAAAACCCGCTAGTAGCGAACCCGCGTCGCCCGACCGTTCATCGGGCCCGGGCCCGACTCGCGAACGCGCGCCGATTGCGCCCGAAGCGCCCGCGTCCGCGTCGCCGTCGTCCGCGCCTTCAGCGCCAACGGAGGCACCTTCAGCGCCTGCGCCTTCAGCGCCACGGAAGTCCCCCGCGCCGCCGCCGCTTTACATAAGGGACAAGTCTAAGTGGGACACTCTGTCCGCACTTATGACGGAGCACAAGCTCCATTTCACGTCCGCCCGAAATACCGCCGACGGTATCCGCGTTCAAACCGCGTCTTCGTCGGACCACAGTGGTCTGACTCGTCTCCTCCGCGAACGTGGTTACGGATACCACACCTACGCGCTTAACGGTGGTCATCCGAGGGCTCCCCGTGGAGCTCACTACTGAGCGGATTTTCGAGGACCTTAAGTCCCAATCGTTCCCCGTCATCTCGGTGCACCGTATGTACCGAGCGACCACTAGGGTCCCGTTCGATCTCGTTCTCGTCCATCTCGAGATTTCCCCGGAAGGAAAGCAAATTTTTAACGTCAAGGCAGTCTGCCAACTCTCCGGCCTTAGGGTCGAACCTCCACGCGGTCGCGGCTTTCCTGTTCAGTGTCATCACTGCCAGCTCTATGGGCATTCCCAACGTTTTTGTCACGCGCGTCCAAGGTGCGTCAAGTGCCTGGACGACCACGCGACAGCCGACTGCTCGCGGAAGGGACCGGTCCCTGAGGATCCTCCCAGCTGCGTCCTTTGCGGACAGAAGGGCCATCCCGCGTATTACCACGGGTGCCCCAAAGCGCCGCGCAGGACACAGCTGGCAAGGCATCCTCCTCGGTTCGCCCAGCCTCCATGGGCTTCTCTAGCCCCTAGGAGGCCCGCGGCCCCTCAGGCACCCGCGAACGCGGTCGCGAACGCTTGGGTAAAGCCTCCGAGGATTATCCCACAGCCCGTCCCCCAGTCGATACCGCCGCCGCCGGTTCGTAACTCCACCGACGGAGTTGCGAGTTCGCTCGCGTGCGTCACGAGCCTCTTCGGTGTAATAGACATCGAAGAGCTCCTAGTCTTTTCGAATGAAATGAGGGATTCCGCGCGGAACCCTCCCGCGAGGATGAAAGTGCTTCTCAAGCACGCCCTCCTAATCAAATCGATATACGAACACACGATGTCAACATGATGACATCGCCTGGAAGGGTAAAACCTCGTTCTCTGACTGTCGCTACATTCAACGCGAACGGGCTACTTAAGCAGATAGATCTAGTGCGCGACTTCGTGGTCACGCACCAGATAGACGTCCTGTTAGTACAAGAGACCTTTCTGACGCCGTGTAATCGTGATCCGCGCATCGCGAATTACCGTCTCGCTAGGAACGATAGGGCAACCGCGAAGGGGGGAACCATCATCTACTACAGAAGGTCTCTTCATTGTACTCCGCTCGATCCGCCCCAACTAGTTAACGTAGAAGCGTCATTATGTCAGGTGGGTATGACCGGCCATCAGTCGATCGTACTAGCATCCGTCTATCTTTCTCCCAATAAAGCCTTAGTTAAGAGGGACCTTAAGTCCTTACTCCAATTAGGTAAAGCAAACATTCTGGCCGGCGACCTAAATTGCAAACATCCCCGCTGGAACTCTACTGTCGCAAACAGTAGAGGAAATCTCCTTGATAGGCGAAACTACAAGGCTGGTCTCGACTTCGAGATCACAGCGCCTTTGAGTCCCACGCGATACTGCGACACAGACTTCCGACATGACAGACCCGACGTGCTCGACATAGTACTCTTAAAGGGCGTGACACTCCAGTCACGTTCTATCGAGACGCTATCCGAGCTAGACTCTGACCATCGACCGATCCTATTTCAGCTAGGACTTCCTGCCCTTAGGGAACCCGCGACAAAAACAATTATTAACTGGACGAAGCTTCGAGAGCAACTCCATTCCCCCGTATCAGCGCACCTCGACAAAATTCCTGACCACCTTACATCGGTCGAGGACGCTGTCTCAGCCGCGACTAACTTCACAGATCATTTGGTAGACAGCATAGGAAAGTCCTCGAGGGAGGTCCGAGTGAACTTCACGGGTTACCGAGCACTCCCTCCGGACATTAGACTTCTAATCACCCGTAAAAACGCCGCGATTAGAGCCCATGACCGATACCCGACAGATGACAACCGACGGAGGCTGCGCCGTCTCCAGAAGGAGTCGAGACAAGCTCTCGACTTCAGAGATAGCGGCTGGGATAGGACGCTTGCGACGCTCTCTCCAACACACCAGGCATTCTGACGGTTGCAGAGAGCGTTGAAGGCGGACACTGTCTCAGATATGCCTCCCTTGGTTAGACCTAACTCCGCCATTGCGTTTGACGACTCTGACAAAGCTGAGTGCTTAGCCGACAGTCTAGAGAGCCAGTGCCGTCTGTCTGCTCAATCGGTTGATCGCGATCATGTCGAAATAGTCGACAAATCGGTCAATATAATGTATTCTCAGCCACCGGTCGGTCCGCCAATCAAGGAAACGAACCTAGACGAGGTGACGTCCATAGTTAGGGCGCTTCACGCCAAGAAATCGCCAGGTCCCGATAGGATCACTAACAAAGTGATAAAGCTTCTTCCGCCTCCTTTAATTTACCTATTGGTTACCATTTTTAACGCTCTACTGGCCGGTTGCTCGTTTCCGGCCCAGTGGAAAGAGGCCATAGTGATAGGGTTCCATAAACCGGGCAAACCCCGGCATCTGCCTAGTAGTTACCGTCCCATTAGTCTTCTTAGTTCCTTAGGGAAAGTATATGAGAGAATCATCCTCTGTAGACTTAGATCGGAAGTCGAGAGACTCAAAATCATCCCAAATGAGCAGTTCGGCTTTAGAGTCAACCATTCATGTTCCCATCAGGTGCAACACCTCACGGAGCACATACTGATAGGGGCCACTGTGAGGACCAAGAAGCATAGGACAGGAGCGCTCTTCCTCGATGTAGCTAAGGCGTTCGACAGGGTCTGGCACAATGGACTGGTGTACAAGTTATACCAGTTCAAGGTGTCGGACAGACTCGTACTCATCATACGGGACTACCTGTCGAATCGCTCCTTTCGCTACAGAGTGGAAGGTGTTTTGTCAACTCCCCGCCCCATCAGGGCGGGTGTTCCCCAGGGTTCAGTTCTCTCGCCCATCCTCTACTCCATCTACGCTAGCGATATTCCTAGGCCGCGATCTAAAGTGCACCTTGCCATGTACGCGGACGATACCGCGCTTTACACGTCCTCTAAGGATCATGTGGAGATATACCAACGTCTCCAATCCGCAGTCGACTCCCTGGAGAGTTGGCTGCGGAAATGGCGGATTGAGGTAAACCCTGAGAAGAGCGTTTCGGTGCTCTTCGAACGGGGCCCCCCAAGGATCCTCCCGCGAATCAAACTCTTTGATAAACCGATACCTTGGAAAGACGAGGCAAAATACCTAGGAGTAGCGTTAGATAGAAAGTTATTATTCGTTTTCACTGCGCATATTAGGACGTTCGTAGCAGTGCGGCCTACATATTAGGTCGTTTATATCCGCTGTTAGGCAAGCGGAGTAAAATGTCCCTTCGCAATAAGGTGACACTTTACAAAGCTTGCATACGTTCCGTCATGTCCGATGCGAGTCCCGCTTTTGCGCACGCTAATCTGAAACCCCTTCAGGTGATTCAGAACAGGTTTACTCGGATTGCAACCGGGGCGCCGTGATTCGTACTGTTATATATTTGCCTTGTATATAATAATGCCTAATGTGCCTAATATATTCACCTAGTCAGCCCTTTTGATTTCTCATAGTATATTTATTAAGATGATAGTTCAGTTCGAATCCATCTTCCGCGCGTGACACTTGCTCTTTTAATTAAGTCCTTATATTGTATTAAATTCAAATAAAGTGTTTTGTGAATTAAACATTGTTTTTTAAAAAGGGCTTTCTCCGAAACCTTATAACAATTTGGTGGCAGCGGTGGGATACCGATGGTGAAGGTATCCTTGGGACGTCTCCGTTCAAGTTCTTAAATAAAGTGATCATCAAAGTTATCGCGAGTGTCAAAAGTGCAATAATAATTATAATAATAAAAATCTCGAACTCATTTCTACGATACAGAAATCGTCGTAATATTCTCGATAATATAAATAAGAAGTGAAACATCCGTAAATCAAATCCTAAAGAAGGCTGCCTTACGACTTGATTCCTGTGACTATATATTTAAATTGTTTGGTGTAAATCAAATTTCTTCTATAACATTATACATCGTGTTCCCGAAAAGAAAACATGTTCCAGTATATTGCCTGCGTGTTCCTGTAAGTTTAATTAACATTATCTCAGTGACAGTGAAAAGTAACTGTAATCGTGTGTGTTCTACTATATTTTAATATCTTAAGTAATTATTGTCAAAATAATTAATATTCTCATCGCAAATAATTTATAACTTTGAATATTACTGTGACACAATTCTTAGAATTATCTTATCATATTTTGTTATTGAATAACTTAGAACTGTAACTTGAAACCACCTTAGTGGCCGTCTATCACATCGAATACTTTTATATTTATTGTTGTGAATATACTGCATTGAATAAATTAAAATGTCTCGGGAATCTCAATTAAAAATTGAAAAATCTGAATTTGTCGACATTGGAACCCTTTTTAAATTTATTAAACCATTTGATGGTACACGCGAAAAATTAAATTCCTTTCTAACAAACTGTGACAATGCGATTAGTTTAGGCTCCGAGTCTCAAAAATCAATCTTATTTAAATATATATTGTCACAACTCCAGGGCAAAGCTGAAACAGCTTGCTCAATTAAAGAATTTGATTCTTGGGAACAACTAAATAGCTTTTTAAAAACTCAGTTCGGCGAGAAAAAACATTATGCTCACTTACTCACCGATCTACAGGAATGTAGACAGCTTAGTAATGAACCCGTAAATCAATTTGCACTGCGCGTTGAGACCTGTCTTTCAAAGCTCTTAACAGAAATAACTCTATCTAATAAAAAGAAATCTGAATTATCTGGCCGTACAGCAGCTATGGAAGATTAGGCACTTCACACATTTTTACTTGGGTTAAAACCTGACTTATCCAATCTAGTTCGAGGCAAAAATCCGTCTTCGTTAAACGAAGCTATTAACATGGCAGTGTCTGAGGAAAAAATTCTCAATTTATTTGCTAAACGCAATTTTCATATTCCATTACCGCCACGTCAAAATTCAAAATCTCAATATCCGTTTAGACCTTCTAATACAGCTGGGAATTCAAAATCTGTAGCACCGAGACAGTTTGACAGAAATAATCAAGATCAATTTTGTCGATATTGCAAAAAATCAGGACATACAATCGAAATATGTAGGAAACGTATGTATAACAATAATAAATTTAAGGTTCCACAGACATCCCAATCTCAACAACGTCCAAATCAAGAATATCTTCCTTAGCCTTATCCTGCCCGCGTTAACTGTGTGGTTGACGAAAATATATGTCAAGATCCCGAGTCTCAACCAACTTGTAATGTCGAAAATTATGAATATTACAATGAAGAAAATCATTTAAACGAATAATGGGCTCACGGAGGTGTCTCGTGAAGCCCACAATACAATCTATAGCTACTACCTTCAATGATAATGACACCCTATCTGAAACCAAGGACCACACGGGTAACCAGCCCCAAGCAAGCGTCCAATCTTCCAAATCCAAGGACCACACGGGTAACCAGCCCCAAGCAAGCGTCCAATTTTCCAAATCCAAGGACCACACGGGTAACCAGCCCCAAGCAAGCGTCCAATTTTCCAAATCCAAGGACCACACGGGTAACCAGCCCCAAGCAAGCGTCCAATTTTCCAAGTCCAAGGACCACAAGGGTAATCAGCCCCAAACAAGTGTCCAATATTTTAAATCCAAAGATCATGAGAATAACCAACTCCTAAATAGTGACCTAAAAGTATATGAAATAGCATGTATACCTAACAAAATATCCTTACCTCATATCCTCGTTCAAACTTCTATCAATAAAAAACCTCTAACGTTACTTGTCGATACCGGATCTTCTGTATGCCTCCTTCAGAAATCCGCTGTTCAGGAATTCTCACTCCTGAAACTCAATAATAACATAATTAAATTAAAAGGTATAGATAGTTCTGAAGACTCGGTACCTACCCTAGGTGACTTTAATATGAACCTAATATTTAATAAAGAATCTATTTCTTTTACCTTTCATGTAGTTGATCAAATAAACTTATTTTATGATGGAATAATAGGAAATGATTTACTTACTCACTTTCAATGTTCTATTGATTACAACCGACAAATACTTAATATAGATAAAAATAAAATTAAACTAAATTTTTCTGACCCAACTTACCAAATACCAGCTCGCTCTGAAATTACCGTGGAATGTTCAGTCATTAACCCTGAAATAAAAGAAGGTCTTATTCTTGATCAACACATAACTGAAACACTATTTATTGCTAATTGTTTAGTCCATGTAAAAAAAAATAATCGCATAAATCTTACCATCCTGAATACTTGTGAAAAACCTGTAACTTTAAATTCCAATTTACAACTTACCATAGTTCCAGTCGATTATAAATCATGCCAGTCATATAACACAAATAAAACATGTTTAGATAGAACTAATGAAGTTTTGAAACTTCTTCGCGTCACACATTTAAATTCTGAAGAAAGTGAAGCCCTTTATGATATGTGTTCTAATTACTCAGATATATTTCACTTACCTGACGACTTACTTACTTCAACTGATAGTATCCACCACGAAATTCGAACATCTTCTGACCAGCCTATTAACGTGAAATCCTATAGATTTCCCGAAGTACACAAACAAGAAGTGAACTCCCAAATTCAAAAGATGCTCAATCAGAAAATTATCCAACCCTCCTTATCTCCTTGGTCTTCCCCAATATGGATTGTTCCAAAGAAAATCGACGCTTCTGGCCAAAAGAAATGGCGTGTCGTGATAGATTATAGAAAACTAAATGATAATACCATCGGTGAAACCTATCCTATTCCCAACATTGTGGAAATTCTTGATCAATTGGGTAATTCCAAATATTTTTCAACCCTCGACCTTGCTTCCGGGTTCCACCAGATTAAGATGGCACCACGAGACGCTTGTAAAACAGCATTTAGCGTCCCTCAAGGGCATTTTGAATTTAATAGAATGCCCTTTGGTTTAAAGAATGCTCCTTTTTTTTTTTTTTTTTTTTTTTTTTTTTTTTTTTATACAAAACTAGGTTAATGCTTGACTACATTCCACCTGATGGAAAGTGAAATGTAGTCTTAGGTGGTAAAGCGCATTAACCTAGAAGCCTATTCACTCTCCTCTTGAAGACACCCACATTATATTTTGCCGGAAATACCGACGCCGGCAGATTGTTCCAGTCCTTCGCTGTACGCACTAAAAAAGATGAAGCATAGCGCTTCGTTCGGACAGGTGGAATGTCCACAACAAAAGGATGAAAACCTGCCGTGCGTCGGGTCGTCCGGTGATGGAAGGGGGATGGGGGAATTAGGTCGTGCAATTCCTGCGCACACTCACCAAAATGTATCCTATAGAATACTGAGAGGCTGGCAATTCTACGCCTGTGTTCAAGGCTGTGGAGTTTGGCGTCAACCAATTTAGGGTCGCCAATAAGCCTCTTTGCTCGCCTCTCAATTGAGTCCAGAACCGCAAGATGAGTCTTTGCGGCACCAGCAAATATGTGGCCACAATACTCTACACACGACCGGATCTGTGCTTTGTATAATACAAGAAGCTGTCCCGGTGTAAAGTACTGTCGCACCTTCGCAAGTACGGCAAGCTTTCCTGCAGCTGCTCTTGCTCTGGACTCAATGTACCGACCAAAGTTGAGGTTCGAGGAAATCTCTAAGCCTAACAACTGAAGCCAGTCACTGTATTCCAAGGATACATTCTGGAAAGTAGGAGCCAAGGTGAAGGGGCTCCTTTTGGCGGTGAACAAACACGTCTGCGTTTTGGTGGCGTTGAATTTGACAAGATTGGCATTGCCCCATGCGGAGACTGCCTGAAGTTTGTCATTCAAACGTTGCACCATGGCTTCTCTTTCAGATTGTACTTCATCTCTACTAGCCCGAGAACTTGGCAGATATCTTTCTACAACTGTGCTGTCGTCTGCATACCCATAGATACCGGGCTTCAGCAGATCGTTAATGTGCAGCAGAAAAAGAGTTGCAGAAAGAACGGACCCCTGAGGTACTCCGGAATTTATTGTCAAGGGTTCCGAAGAACACCCGTCGACAACAACACGGAGAGATCTCCGGCTCAAAAAGTCCGTTATCCAGCCAATCAGACCAGGAGATATACCGTACGCTGAAAGCTTGCTTAAAAGGCTCACATGCCAGACCCTGTCAAAAGCCTTCGAGACGTCCAGAGAGACGGCGACCGCTTCTCCGTTCCTCTCGATGGCTTCGCCTAAAATGTGTGTTGCGTACGCTAGAAGGTCCCCAGTGGACCTATTTCGGCGAAATCCGTACTGTCGGTCACTGAGGAGATCGTTACCTTCTACGTACGCTAGAAGCCGCGAGTTCAATACACGCTCCATAATCTTGCAGAGTATGGAGGTGATTGAAATGGGCCTATAATTGGCAGGATCGGCACGGCTGCCTTTTTTGGGCACGGGTTGCACGTTGGCAAGCTTCCAGGATTCCGGCACTTTTCCAGTCTTGAAAGAGAGGCGATACAGACGTGTCAATACAGGAGACAACTCAGCTGCACATGTCTTGAGCAGAATGGCTGGTATACCATCAGGACCACTGGCTTTATTCACATCTAAACGACACAATGTTCTCCATACCTCTTTGTTAGTGATGCGGATTTCAGGCATCGAAATACCGCAGTGAGGAAGATGTTCTGGAGAAGCATTGCCAGTGTCTAGATGCGAATTCTCAGCAAACAGAGAAGCAAATACATTCGCTTTCTCTGTTGCTGTGTGGGCCAGGGATCCATCGGGCTTCAGCAGAGCAGGCAGTGAGGGTTGGCAGAAGTTCGACTCGATCGCTTTGGCAAGAGACCAGAAAGCTCGACTGCCAGTTGGTCTGGCAGAGAGCTTTTCGCCATTCTTAACGATCCGATCAAGACGAGCCTTCCGCAATGCCCTTTTATAGGACTTGGCAGCTTGGTTAAAGGCTCTCTTCTTTGTACTTACATCCGGAGTTTTGCGGCTTCGAGCATCAGCCCAAATGAGGTATGCCGAATGTTTTCGGTCATGTGCATGACGACATTCGGCATTAAACCATGGGCGAGCTTTGCCACCGATGGGTACGTCAGCAAAAGGAATAAAATACTCCATTGCCTGATGCACCACATCGGTTATAGCATCCGCGCAACTCGACGGATCCAAAGAAGAGAAGCAGACCTGCCGCCAAGGATAAGACGCAAAAAAGTGCCGCATCTCATCCCAATCTGCTGACTTGTATTTCCATACTCGCCTAACACCATGAGGTTCGAAAGCTGGTGGGGAATATGTAAACACAGATTTCACCAGACAGTGATCGGAGGTTCCTAAGGGAGAGGTAACCTCTACACGACACCTGTCCGGATCAGTTGTCAGCAGAAGGTCCAGGCAATTGGCTGTATGGCCTACCACATCTGGTACCCTTGTCGCTTGCCTCACCAGCTGAAAGAGGTCCAAGGACAACGCAAAGTTCCGCGCTTCTCTTCCAGCATGGTCGGTCTTCTGGTACGGGAACAGCCAGTCCTGATGACAGGCATTAAAGTCCCCCAGAAAGACGAGCTGCGCCGAAGGGTACTGATACAGAGCCATATCTGCAGCCTCACTGAGATACTCAAATAAACGAGTTGTCTCCTGGTCACCGCTGTGCGAACGGTAGACACAGGAATACAGGATTTTTTCGTTTCCTGTGTCCACTAAAACCCATAGGGAAGAAAAAGTGGGGTCTTCAAGGTGACGGAGACGCTGAACACAGAGGTCGTTCCGCGCGTACACACTGACTCCGGCCCGTGAGCGAAAGTTGTGCTCTAACGAGTAACCGGGATAATCCAAGTATGCAGCGCTCAAAGGACATTGTATCTGCGTCTCCGTCAAAAAGAGCAAGTGCGGCTGCTCTGTCTCCAGGTGGTGGTGGACAGCTAAAAGATTTGAGTGCAAACCCCTGATATTAGTGAGGTGCACTTTATATGAGGAGGAGTGCAACCGCTGTGTAACCTTGTTCCTTTTTCTTAACCTTTTCATAAAAAATATATATATATAAAAGTGAATAGGGATGGGAAATGGCAGTTGAACGAGACGGCGCGTATCGAACCCGACGTCGAAATTGGTGATGTCTTGCCACTGGGAGGCTAGTCTGGAGACTGCGGGGACGCCCGAACCCCCCCAGGGATCGCCATCGGGCCTCCTCGTCTGGTCGCCAACCAGCACGATGGAGCCACCCTGGGATTTTTCACAGCTGGCGGGGCAGGTTTTCGTGGTTGGCTATCCCACTAATTGGGCCCCCAACTATCTGCGGGCGGCCAGCGGAAAGCCGTCGCTTCGGATCCCGCTACCCTCCTCGACTAGACACCCGACAAAACAAACACCAACCCGACGTCAGACCGGTTCGCCAACGCACCGCAACTGTTCAGACCCATTTCCCATAAACGGCTTCATCGAGCAACGTGCCGGAACACGACTAGGTCGCTTTGCGGCACGATTCTGCTCGATGGGTGGTAACTTTGCCGGCGACCGGATGTTATGGTCTACCACCAAGAAGTCTCCATCTACTTTTCAACGCTTAATGAATAATGTCCTTACGGGTCTCCAAGGAGAAAGGTGTTTCGTATATTTAGATGACATTGTCACATATTCTCATGATCTTCCTACCCACATAAAGAATCTAACTGCAGTGTTTGAAAAACTTCGTAAATTTAATTTAAAATTACAACCTGACAAATGCGAATTCTTGCGGAAAGAAGTTGGTTACCTAGGACACGTTATCACTGAAAACGGCTTAAAACCAGATCCCAATAAAATAAAATCCGTTCAAGAATTCCCTATCCCAAAATGTTCCAAAGATATAAAATCCTTTTTAGGCTTAATATCTTACTATAGACGATTTATCCCAGAGTTTTCAAAATTATCCAAACCTCTTACAACACTCCTAAAAAAAGATACTCCTTTTAATTGGACAAATGAACAACAGTTAAGCTTTGAAATATTAAAAAATAAACTGGTCACTGCCCCAGTTCTTATTTACCCAGACTTTACCAAAACCTTTAACCTCATTTGTGACGCATCAAACTACGCGATATCCTCTATTCTTTCTCAAGGGCCAGTCGGAAAAGATCATCCTGTTGCCTATGCATCCAGGACTTTAAATAAATGTGAAATCAACTATAGCACCACGGAAAAAGAGTTATTAGCTATAGTTTGGGGTTGCAAAACTTTTAGACCATATTTGTTTGGTCGGAAGTTTGTTATTGTTACAGACCATCGTCCATTAAAATGGCTTTTCAATCACACTGACCCAAGCAGTAAATTACAACGTTGGCGTCTCCAACTTCAAGAATTTGAATATGAAATTATATATCGAAAAGGTAAATTAAACTCTGCAGCGGACGCCCTCTCTCGATATCCAGTTAATCCCGTATACCCAGAGAATATAACTGATACGGACTTGATTGATCTTGGTACATTAGATATTAGCCCTTTTAATGCGGAAACTCTTGATTTCAGTCCTTTAAATCTGCCAAGTATAGAAAGCTTATCTCATAATCCTAATCCTACTTCTCCTCCAGCACCCATAATTGAAGGTCCAAATCTAAATCCTGAATCAAATATCGAACCTCAACCTACTACTAGCAGCCAAATTCCTCCCTTACAAGATCCAAGTCCTGAAACAAATCTTCCTATTCCAAACTTAATCGACCATGCTGATACCTACTCTAAATTTCTAAAATCTACTTCAACTATAAAATATAACACAACGATTGTGGAGCATAATGATACTTTATTAAAAAGTCAAGATAAAAACCTAGTAATACCCACATCTCTTGACCTCGACGAATCTATCCCTTATGTTCAAGATATTCTGTTGAACTCTCCAGAATCCGAAACATTCATAAACTCAGAGAGAACCCTACTCTCATTTAAACCATTTGTTCATAACGGTAAAAACTACCATTTCTTATTCATTAAGGTACACCACTTCGATAACTGTTCCTATAATGATATCTTTGAATCCATTAAAAATGTACGCAATCATCTTATATCTAGCGATGAAACTGTCGATAAAATAAGTATTACCGATTTTAAAAACCCTTTCGATAAACACACATACATCAAAATTTATAATATATTAGCTTACCTTTTCCATGATACTGGTATTCATATTAACATTTACCGTAATAAAATATATTATCCCTGTTCTTCTGAAGTAAAAAAAATTCTTCGTGAAAACCACGATATTCCCATTGCCGGACATCTTGGTTCAAACAGAATGTTCAATAAGATCCGAGAACAATACTACTGGAAAAATATGCGTAGTGAAATAGAAGATTATGTAAAAAACTGCACTTCATGTCAAACTAATAAAGCTCTCAGGAAAATTAATAGAGCACTGTCGCGTAGGGACACCAAAAGATGATGGAGATGATTGAAACTCCAAGAATTGTTGTAGTTTTATTATTATATACTTATGGCTGAATTACAAGTATAACGTGCGATAGAAATGGTGGTTGAAAGCACAGTGGCATGACAAGTGTGCGTAATGAGTTTATACATAAAAAAGAACCTGTGATAAAAATATAGCAAATTGCCACAAATATTGATTAGACATAAATGATCGATAGGCCTTAACATATTCCTCCCCATTGAAGACGAACGAAGAGCGTCTTCAATCTTCATAGAAAATTTTATGGTGCGAACAGTGGACATATTCGCACTAAAGGTCTTCTGATGCAGCCTCGTATAGTGTCGATATCGGCCACACGAGATGTGCCGTCTACTCCAGGATATAGCCGTGTGACTCGGCCAAGACGCCAGTGTAGTGGAGACACGTTGTCTTCTTGGACTAACACGAGATCCCCAACCTTGAGACTCGCGTAGTTCTTTCGCCATTTGCAACGCTGTTGCAGCTCGCACACGTACTCGCGTTGCCAACGAGACCAAAAATGTTGACGAATCTGCTCTAGTCTTCTATAGCGGTCCAAACTCGATGATTTGAAGTCTCTCAGGATGGGTGAAGGCAGCGATACCAAAGGACGGCCAATCAGAAAGTGCCCTGGAGTGAGAGAAAGGAAATCGTGAGGAGAGGAAGACATTGGACACAGGGGTCGGCTATTAAGTATGGCCTCGACCTGTGCAAATAAAGTCGATAACTCTTCATAAGTTAAGTTAGCATTCCCTATTACTTTTTTAATATGGTGCTTTGCAGATTTTATGCCGGCTTCCCATAGCCCACCAAAATGCGGAGCATAGGCGGGAATGAAATTAAATTTAATATTTTCGTTAGCGGTATATTCAGATAGATGTGATGAATTTTTTCTTAGAAAAGCACCAATTTCCTTAGCAGCGGCAATAAAATTACGGCCATTATCTGAAAAGATTTCTGAAGGCTTACCACGGCGCGAAATAAATCGGCGAAGCGCTAAAATAAATGCTTCCTTTGAAAGCTCTGTGACAGCTTCCAAATGTATACACTTATAACAAAAACAAATGAATAAACATAAGTAGCATTTTGAAGTAGTAGCACCCCTACCCTTTCTATTTAAAATGTTAAAAGGTCCTGCAAAATCCATACCAACTGTTTGAAAAGGAAACGCAGGAGTAACACGCTGTGAGGGGAGTGAACCCATCATAGGATATAGTGTTTTTCCGTTAAAACGTCTACATGTTGTGCAATTTCTTACCACTCGCCGAGCAAGGTTTCTACCGTTAATTGGCCATATGTATTCTCGAACTGAACAAAGTAAAAGTTGCGGTCCAGCATGCATGTTCGTTAAGTGCTCGAACTGAAAAATTAGTTTTGTAAAATGGTGAGAGGAATGTAAAATAATTTGATGTTTTTTGTCGTAATCATATTCAGATATATTAATTCTACCTCCTACACGCATTACGTTATTGTCATCGAGAAAAGGGTTTAACGAGAATAAATTGCTTTTTGAATTTATAGGTAGTTTTTTAGTTAATAATTGAAATTCGTTAGGAAAAGATTGTATTTGACAAAATTTACATAATAGGTAAAATGATTTTTTTAACTCATCGGCGGTAATAGGACCAAAAAGTTTACATTTTCGGTTTTTGAAATTATAGACTGCTCTCAAGACGTATGCAAAAATTCGTTTTAATTTTTGAAAGTTAGAAAAGTTTTCTATGTTAATAATATTTATAGGAACATGTAAATTAACTGAGAATGTTTTGACTTCAGGCAAATTATTAACCAATAGTTGAGATGTTAAAGTAGGCCACGAGGATTGGGATTGTTCAAGAAATTTAGGGCCTGACCACCACAACTGTGAATTCTTTAGAATGTTGGCACTAGTCCCACGAGAAATAAGATCAGCAGGGTTCATGTTAGATGGAACATATCGCCAAGAAGATACTGTTGTCACCTCTGCTATCTCAACAATCCTGTTTGCTACAAACATTTTTAAATTGCTAGGACTAGCATTCAGCCACCCTAATACGACAGTGGAATCACACCAATGAATACTGCAACTTATTGGAAGTCTCAGGGACTCAACAACTGATTTGTAAAGCCGAGCTGCGAGTAGAGCTCCACATAACTCAAGCCGTGGGATAGTAGTTGGCTTGACTGGTGCTACTTTTGATTTAGCACACAGCAGCCGCACTAAAACCTGACCTTGAGTATTAATGGATTTCACGTAGATGCAAGATCCATATGCGTTGTTTGATGCGTCACAAAATGTATGCAACTCCACAAAGCTGTAGTTATTGCATAAAACAAGTCGTGGGATGTTAATATTGGAAAGTAAAGGGAGATCCTTTTTAATGTGTTCCCACTCTAATTTTAGTGCATTGGGAACTTCATGTTCCGGAGTTTTAGCTAAAAAACCCGGACAGTCATATATTAAATGACCTCCCTTACAAACAATACAGAAACGCCTTCTATTTTGAGAATTTTCTTCCAAAGAGGTCACGGAAAAAGATTTCGTAAATTTATTTTCATTGAATCGCTGTGTATTATTATTTATAGGATTTGAGAAACGTCGAAACTTATCAGATTGATTTTGATTACAAGTCTCGAGTATATCTGCGCGATCTCTAAGGAACGAACTTAATTGATCAAGAGTAGGCATATCATTTAATGTTTTACGGTACTCTTCCCACTTCAAAGCAGTACGGCTATCTAATTTATTCGAAATCATAAATATCAATAATGTATCCCAATATGTAGTAGGTTGCCCTAGACTAGCCAATGCTCGAATGTTTTTGTTATATGTGTCAATTAGTGAACGCAGCAAACTAGAAGATTCACGCAATACAGAATTAATATTGAATAATGCCTTAAGATGATTGTTAATAAGCTGTTGTTTATTATCAAAGCGCTCGCACAGTAAATTCCACACCTTGTTGTAATTAGCCTCAGATATCTCAAAGTTATATATAACCTCTAGTGCCGTGCCTTCCAAATATGAATTTAAATATTGAAATTTATGAATCGGTAAAATATGTTCGTTCAGATGAATTATAGAAAGAAACATTTCCTTAAATTCAAGCCATCGACTGTAGTCACCATTAAATTTAGCTATTTGAATTTGTGGTAGTTTAAAACTAATAGGGTTATGATTTGTTTGATACTGAGAAATAGTATTAGAATTATTGCATTCATTATAATGACTTAAAATCTCTTTAGACATTGCAATTAAAGTATCAAAAGTTTGTTCTATAATAGCACGCTCATTCAGTTCTATTTCTAAATTTTCAGAATTCATCACTTCTATCTGTTCCTGAATAATATTAAAATCGGTAGACAAATTTTCCAATTTACTACATTTGATTCGTAATTCACTAACTTGAACAGGCGTTAACGAGGGTATATTTTTTATTAAATCAATGTGGTTTTGTAATTTAGTTAAACGGCCCTTCACTGAGCTTCGTTTAATCTGCAATTGTTTAAACTCTGCCATAATAAAAAATATACGATTAACAAATGTTTTACAGTAATAACGGTTATATAAAAAATTTCAAACTTAACTGTTAATGAAATCCTCCTTATTCACCTCGTATAATCCTTAAAACCTTTAACCACTCTTTTAAACTAATCACAACTGTAGAATTAACTTGATATAGAATTGCAATTATTAATTATATGCACAAGTACTGGGCCACGCGTGCAGGGAACAAGCGAATGACGCAGTAACTAATGCACGTACAAAACAGCGGCTAACACGAGTATTTTATAACAGTAATTATTGACAGTGAATGATATTTTATTTAAACGCACACTAACATAAGCATTTACTTAAATCTATGCTTTATAAGTATATCAATAATTAATACTCATCCGTAGTGAGAAATATACATGTATCTTATATTATACCATGAATTAAATTAAAAACAATAAAGCTAAATTACTTATTAATTATTGTTTGTTCAGTTATATTTTATATATAACGTTTAAAAAATAACAAAATATTCGACAAAATGCCAACAAGTCGCTGCCGTACCCAATGCTTTGAGGATTTAGGTATAGAGGGTTGAGAAGTAGAAATGGAGATAAAATAAAAGGAGTGGAAGGACACTTATCTGATTAGACCGGCAGTGCTGCTGGTTTGCTGCAAGCTGGAAATGTCCTTGCATGCCACGAAGCCTTGTTTCGTAGCACGTGGCCTGCTGCACCGTCGGGAAGAAAAATGCTGCGCTGCCGTATTGTTTTCTTCAAACAGCTTGGTGGATCTTTCCACGATACGTCCAACGTGTAGACTTTCTCCAAATGTCTTGGTGGATGCGCCTTCTTTGCGTCCAACGTGGTAGCAACGTGCTCAGGAAAAGCACGCGTAGTTTCGGATCGAAATATTGTCACGGTCGCCAAATTATGTCGCGTAGGGACACCAAAAGATGATGGAGATGATTGAAACTCCAAGAATTGTTGTAGTTTTATTATTATATACTTATGGCTGAATTACAAGTATAACGTGCGATAGAAATGGTGGTTGAAAGCAGAGTGGCATGACAAGTGTGCGTAATGAGTTTATACATAAAAAAGAACCTGTGATAAAAATATAGCAAATTGCCACAAATATTGATTAGACATAAATGATCGATAGGCCTTAACAAGCACCAATGCAAATTACTACTACTTCCTCAGCTCCTTTTGAAAGAGTATCCATTGACATAGTTGGTCCTCTCCCCGAATCTGGTGCAGCCAAAATAAAATATATTCTTACCCTTCAAGATGACCTAACAAAATATTCTGTAGCATATCCTATTCGCAGTACTACCGCTATAGAAACTAGCGACTGCTTGATCCATTTCATCTCCTTATTCGGCATCCCTAAAATGATCCTTACCGACCAAGGTACAAATTTTACAGCAGAAATGTTTAAAGAAACCTGTAAATTTCTTAAAATAAAACAACTTTGGTCGTCTCCCTATCATCCCCAAACACAAGGTGCACTAGAGCGAAGTCATAGTACATTAAAAGAGTATCTTAAATCATATATATCTGAAACCCAGGATAACTGGCCACAATATATTTACACAGCCATGTTAGCATACAATACAGCAGTTCACTCTACGACTAATTTTACCCCATATGAGCTAGTTTTCGGCCACAAAGCTGTTCTTCCCAATTCAATTTATGAATCCGCATCAAACGCTACGTATCCTGAATATATTAGAATGTTGCAGCACCGTCTTCAAATTACGCGAGATAAGGCCATTGAACATATAAACAAATCTAAAGCTTCTTCAAAAAATTATTATGACACTCATACTCGCACTGTAACTTATCACGCTGGCGACTACGTTTTCTTAAAAAATCATCTCCGTCTGCGTAAAGCTTTATCACCAGTTTGGAAAGGACCTTACAAAATTATTAAAGTAAATGGTAAAAACAGTTTAACCCTGTTGATAAATAGACGACACGTGACCCATCACTTTGATCAAGTAAAATTGGCTCGTCGTCGCGATTCTTAATTATTATCCTAAATAAGTCATAAATCATTTTGTTTTTATTTTTATTTTATTTTACATTCAGTTTATCAATTAAAAGTATTATAAGTAGATTTAAGTTATTCTAAGAATACTCTTAATTTTGCAGTTCCTTGGCTTCTGCACAAGAAAGCTACATCGAATCTTCAATAAACACATCCGGTATATATTTTGATCCCGTTGGTTCTATAAAAATAATTGATGGATATCTTAATGTTATAATTCCCGTAGATATTTCATATATACAACCCCATATTAAAAACCTAAACGATGTGATGGACAGCTCTAAGTTTTTATGTGGACAAAGTACATTGTATTCAAATAAAGAATGTATAAACTTACATCAACCCTTAACAATAAGATACAACGATATAATTCGTGATTATGAATCCATATCACATTTAATTGAATCTAGATCCAAAAGATCAGCCTGGTTTGGAGGAGTAGGTACTATATTCAAACATTTATTTGGTACTATGGACGAAGAAGATGCTATTCAATATAGTAACGCTATAAAACTCATTGAAAATGACCAGACTATATTATCAAAATTAGTTAAACAAAATATTCTTGTCACAACATCCACATTATCTTCCTTTAAAGAAACCTTAAATAAAATAACTGTCAACGAACAACAGTTACATCATGCTATTGATACTCTTTCTATAGCACAGCAAAATTTAACTATACTCTCTGATAATATGTTATTAAAGTCAAAAATTAATGGTATTCTTAATATGTTAGAGAGCAATTTGTTAACACTCTCTTTTAAAATAGAAGACATAATAAATGGAATTATGTTTAGCAAAGCCAATATCTTATATCCCTCCATAATAACTCCAAAACAATTGTTTACAGAACTTGTTGAAAATTATAGGTTTTTAGCTGATTATCATCAATTTCCTGTAAGTCTATCTCTAGAAAATATATATACCTTAATAAATGTTTCCGAAATAGCCACTTATTATCATGATGAAAAGATTGTATTTGTATTGAAAGTACCACTTGTAAGTTCAAAAAGTTATAAATTATATCATAATATTCCTTATCCGGTTAGTGTTACTAATAACACTTATGTCACTATAATTCCATCAACTAAATATATAGCAATCACTAGAGATAGATCTTATTATTGTAAGTTAGATAGTTTAATTAGTTGTAGAATTATATATAATACTAATTATATTTGCGATAATGTAAGTGTGTATTTCAGTTCCACAACACCGATCTGTGAATCGGAAATTATCTCAAAAACATTAACTTCTGTACCTAATATTTGTAAAACCAATTTTATAAGCGGCCATTTAGAAATCTGGCAACCATTGTCTAATAATAAATGGATTTATGTTATTACAAATCCGTCTAAGTTATCTGTAGACTGCCATAAATCCACAACTACTGAAATAATAATAAAAGAAACAGGAATATTAAAATTACCTATGTATTGTGTAGCCTACTATAAAGATTCAAGGTTAATACCCAAATATTCAAAAATAATTGAACTACCACCAATTCAAGTAAACCTCAATTTAATAAATGACTCTTGCTGTAACTCTAACTTTTTACTAAAAATTAAATCGCGTATACCTATTTTAAATTTAAGCAATATTAACCTTGATTCTATAACATCTCAACAACATATTCAAACAAATAATATTATTAATGATCTAGATAACATTATTAAGAAACCGCATATTGTCCTATATGGCGAATATTATTCTTATACCACTATTGTTATTTCACTAATCATTATATTTGTAATATTAATTTTAATTTTTAGATTTGTTAAATCAGGCAAGTGTCACATGTTTTCATATAAACGTAATACGATTCCTGAAATTGAAAAACCTCAAACCCTTCATGAAAATGATATTGATTCCTCTAGCATAACAATGCCTAAACTCCGGACATCCCTCTCATAAACTTAACCTTTTAGGGTAAGTTTATTTCTAACCCAGGGGGGCTGTTATATATTTGCCTTGTATATAATAATGCCTAATGTGCCTAATATATTCACCTAGTCAGCCCTTTTGATTTCTCATAGTATATTTATTAAGATGATAGTTCAGTTCGAATCCATCTTCCGCGCGTGACACTTGCTCTTTTAATTAAGTCCTTATATTGTATTAAATTCAAATAAAGTGTTTTGTGAATTAAACATTGTTTTTTAAAAAGGGCTTTCTCCGAAACCTTATAACAGTACGCAACATCGATCTCCATAGAGACTTAGACCTGCCGACCATCGCTCAGTACTTCAAGGGGCTTTCCCAAAAGTACTTTGAACGTGCTGAGCGACACCCGAACCCACTGGTGGCTGACGCCGCAGAGTATAGACCACGTAAGACTACTTTAGTCAGAAAAAGAAGACCCAAGTCGGTACTCGTAGACCCCGACGACGCGTTCACAGTAGGTAATAACGTGTACGCGTAGGCATAAGCGACACCACACACCATACAGACACACACCGTCTATACCGGTATAGACGAGGTCCCAACTGAGTAAGTGTTCCGTTGCTTTGGCGTTCTGCCGTCGGAGGACGCTAGTGTCTTAATTTCCTTAGCTTCCCTCCTGACTAACGACGCCCCGAGCCGAGGTCCGTTGTCTCAATCTGAGACGCCCTCGGGACGGCGTTCCCCATGGGGCCCCACCTGGCCCCCCCTTGTAAGGGCGGGTCTCCTGACCCACCCGCTCCCCCGGTGAGGCTGTAATAGCCAACAGGGTTAACAGCATAGACAGACAAAAAAAAAAAAAAAGTAAGTAAGGAATCTTTAATTAAAATTTTTGCTTATTTCGCTACTCAGTATATTCCTTACTCATATTTTTTATTTATGATATAACATATTCGTTTTAAATTGCTCTTGTTTTCTCAGGAGACAGTCATTACATTTTTTAAGAAATCAGTTGATATAATATATGACACCAGTTTGATTTTTAAATAGCATGTTATTTTTAAATATATAAAAACGTTTAACTTTCAACTAATATTAAATTACAAAAAAAAACAATATTCATTCTTACGTGATATATTTTTTCTAGCGAGGTACATGAAAGTATTTTTTTTATTTATTAAATATTTTAAGCTCGGGTCTTTGTTTCGGTATCAAAAATGTTAAAAGCACCAAGATCCAAATAAAATAAATTATTTATTTTTGAAAGGTTCAAATGAAACCCGATTTACAAAATACCGGTCAATAACATCGACCCGGCTTATCGGACATGTTAATGATTGGATAAGGATGGGAAAGGATAAGCTTCTATAAAATAAAAATTGTGGGTAAAACAAAAATGACAATATTTTTTCTTTCTTATATTGTTTCAAAAAGCATGGTTTTGTAGACAATAGACAAGATTTGTATTTTTTTAGTTAATGTTTAATAAGCCGTAATTTTTTTTTTTATATTATACAGAACGATTTTTTTTATAGAACATAAAGAATATATATATGTGGCTGTACTAACGTCAATTATAATAAACAGTCCCACGAAACGCCTACGTTACAACAATATTTAGTTAATTATATTTGTGATCTACAGACTATAACATCCTACTACTACAGATTCTTGTATTAAAATGATATATGTAGATAGCAAACCTATGCTATTTACATTTTACAATAAAAAAAAGTAACAATAAATTAAACAAATTAATTAATTAATACTATTAATACTAACATTTAGCTTTTTTTTGTTTTAGAATTTTTATACAAAAACAAATCAAAATATATCTGTCATAACTAGCAACCCAAGTTGTTAGTAAATAATTTTCTTTCAGGCCACAAACAACAAACCTATGTAGTACCTACAAGAAGCGTTCCGAGGAGAGTCATAAAAATCCATCACACATTATAATGGCGCCATTAGTTTCATCATATTGTATGCTTTATGAGTGTAAAATTGAAAGCAAAAGAGAACTTCACATAATAACGTTGAGTCATATTGTATTTGAGTGAAGTATTGTTTTAAATTTTAACGTTAACGTTTGACGTGACCAGTCTGACTGCTGATGACCATTATCGTTTTTTCTTGAAGAAAATAATTAAAAAGAAATAAATAAAATATGCAACTGCAAATGCTATATTCCTATTGCCATAAATAGTTCAAAGCTACGTTTCAAATCAGCTGACTTTCATTAAATTGATTTAAGGTCTTGTATATAAAAAAAAACAACTAAATAATAGTAAAAGGAATAGCATGTACCAGTTAAGGACATAATATTATTTTCCTAGATTTACAAGGAATATCAAAAGTTTATTTTATTTTTATTTGTTAAGCCAATAAAAATAAAATAAACATTACTAGAAACTAGATAGAAACCACGTGTATTAGAAAATGTTTTCTATCCTACAGCTAAATACTTAGATTTAATGTGTTTTACTTAATGTATGAACAAACAACCACAGAAACTTTATCCCCTAATGGTAATGCTTCAAAACGCAATGCAGTGATATTAGTAGGGAATTAAAGATAGAATTTCGAACATTTAAATTTCTGGATACAAGTAATTTGGTAAATGTACGTATAACAAATAAACAAAACTTTTGCGATAATTGTTGTTTGAAACTCAAATGATGTTTTAAGATTTTAGTTATAACTTATAGGTTTGTTTGTTTTTGATTTAATATATCATTATAATATTAAATAAAAGAACATACAAACATATTAACATTAGTTGGACTCGATTAAACTTATTGTCCTCATCCCCTTCTACTAATAAAGTTAATATTATTAGAACGTTTATTTGTAACTTTGGCCTGAAATGTAAGTAATTTTAATAATAATAAAATGATAGCTTAAAATTAGTTTGATATACATTTTGTTTGGAGAACAGTAATATCTAATTTGTTGTTTTATTATATTACTACTTATAAATACTAATAATGAGTAGAATTTTAGTACAAATTTGACTGGAAAGTTTAAAAAATATTTATCCATGATGAATTCTATCTTTATATATGTATTTCTATCGTTTGTTTGGTATTGATCCCTCTCTACCACCAATATTTCAGACGGATTCTGATAATTGTTTTGTATGTGCGAGTTGGTCCCGGGGTAATATAGATTCACAATTGAATTTTTTAAGAGGCACTCGATTTAGATTCTTTTTAATTATTAAAAAGTACGTAAATATATGTAACTATTAATATTATAAAACAAAATTGTAATATAAGTTAAGAATGGAACTTTAAAAAAATACTTTTGTTAAAAGGCGAGGGTTAAATATTTTAAGAAAAATATTTACAATTTTAGCAATATAATAGCTACTTGGTCAGAATTTAATATCTGTTTCTATTTAGTCCCTAGTGAAATATATTCAAAAACAGACAACCAGACAGCCAACAACCAGACCTAAGAACTTGATGGTATCTTGTTTTTGTTTTTAAATCGAACGAGGTATAAATATCCATAAAATTATATGTTATGTAACTTTTATTTTATTTTTGATTCCTTTAAAGTTGACACGATATTTTATTTATAAGAAGAAATTGTATGCTATTGTATTATCTCAACAAAGTAGTAAGTTGGTCAATAGAGTATCTACAACCTAATTACAGTTTCTCTCTAACAAGTAGACGACTTCTTACAATTTATTCAATCCAAAATATTATAATATGCTTTTAGGTGAGTCGCATTGCATTGCATGTCACTCTGTAAACAAACATACATGTTATGTTTACCTATTTATAGTATAACAAGCCGAATAATATTACTTATCCATTCTATTTGTATAATATTTTCGCCTCATTTGATAAGAAACGAGCTAATAATTGGAACTTTTGATTTAATATAATTCCAATGGAAGGATCAAAGTTGTTCAACCAAGTGAGTTCTTGATTGTTGATCGTAAGAAGTTACTCTTGGATATTCGTCTTCACTTGGTAAAGTTTTGTGTACAACTAGCTTGCAAAGTTGTAGATCTTTGGCACAAGTTCTTTAAAAGTAAGTATTTTAGATATAGCTGAAGAAGATGTAATAAGACGTAAGATTTGAAACTAACATATAAGTTTATAGTACTGTTATTGATGTTGAAAAATATGTTGCAAATTTAAATAAACCAAAAATAATTGGAATTCTAGTTATAAATGCGAATCACATTTCAGATTATATGAAGATATTTACTGACAAATGCAGGTTGATAGTAAGTTTTAGAGCTTAAATTATAAGCTGAGCTGAGATTCTATTAGATATTCAGTCAGTTAAGCTACAGGATTCAAACGTGTATCATTATTTTTCTTATGAAGTAGAAATTTTATTACTATTAAATTGCGAATATGGCATACCATAACACATTATGCTATAAAAGTACTAAATATAATAAAGTAAGTAGTCTTGTAAGTTAGAGATTTTTTTTAAGAACCACATGAGGTCCCAATTATAATTTAGCATCAACAGTAATTCTTAGAAAAACTGTAAATTCCACAAACAATCGCATCCTCATTGAAAAGTAAATTAGTTTGCACCTGTTTATTATTGGAAGTCGAACATCTTAGAAGTCTAGTCTTCTTATTATTAAGCAACCAGTCGATAATACTATACCAAAGCTCTATTCTAGAGAAAGCCTTGTTTACATCGTTATACATTAGTATGGCGATGACATTTTGTAAAACCAAACTGTTTGTCTAGTAATTACTAGACTATTTTAATAAAAACAAGTTACATCAATTTATTTGGCATGTTTTTCTCAAATATTTTACTAAGTGAAGGTAATGTTAATATTAGTCTACAATTGGAGGATTCTGAAATGTTACCTGATTTTATAAAATGGTATCTTGTTAGTATGTTTCATTAGGTCAGGAAACACCCCACAGGATGTCATTGAATATCGTTGTATGTTATTAATACAACCAAAATCACTCATTTGATCTTATGTAACCTAATATTAATTTTACTGGGTAAAAATAATATATTGTACCTACCGAATGGCAACAAAGATATATTAAAACGTAGTGGACACATAATATGTTATTTTTGGACAAATCCTGAGTTATCCTGAATTGTATTGTTACTTAATTGTTGAATTGAAAGGAAATGGCAAGAATAAAACATTTTATTTTGTTTGTGTGGTTTCTTCAACATAAAACCGACGAATATTGGGTCTTCTTAGTGCAAAGGGGATTCAATGATTTGTAGATGGGATCAGAATAATAAGGCTTCTTTTTTTTATGTTTTTTTCTTATTAAATAAAGTTTTACCTACTTTTTTTATTTTTTAGAGCATGCTTATCTTTAGAATTACAAGTCATTTTATAGACAAATTATCAAGGACGATTATAGTTTATATAACATCACAAAAAATCTTACAAACAATATAACTATTTTGTTTTTATTTAATTAATAGTAAAATAAATAGTACATAGTATTTGTTATGCACGTTCTTAACTGTGTCTTATTTTCATATATTTATTCCAATGTCTTTTTTTTTATTTTGTTTTAATTATTTAAGTGATTAAAACTAATACATCGCCTCTTTGTGTTATCTTTTACTGGATTCTCAGGTTGACTGGTAGAGAATGTTCTTTGCATTAAGTCTGCCTTTTATACCTTTATTTGGCTGAATAAAGATTTAATCATAATAATAAGAATAATTTTATTAACATAAATCGTGAAAACTCAAAATTCGACATTCGAATTATTATCTTATTAATAATATTTACCATACAAAACAGTTTGAAGAAATATTATTTATTTATGAAGTATTACGTTATTAATGTTTTTTCATTATTACTTTACTAATATTTATTTGGTTACTAGCTCATTAACACTAATACAGCTTAGAATTGTGACAACTTAAAATGAAAGCAAATAAGTTACAACGACAACAATAACTACTCTCAAAATACAAGAGCAGTGGTTCACAACATATTTTAAATCGGAAACTAAAATTAAGCGAAGGAAAATGGAAAACTGAAATAGTTCTTTGAGAAATTCAACACTTTCACAGACTAAATAACTTTAATATACATTTTCCATACGAATTAAGAGTACATCAAGATTAAATAACCAGTAGGTCCAGTGTCCGAAATTATATCGTGTATCTCGTTTCGTTGTATGTTGTATTATGTTGTCTTTTTTTTAAACATCTGATGTAGTAATAATAAGACGGCAATTAAACAAGTTGTATTGGAAATCACGATCCAGCATTATTAAGTAAGAACTAAAATCTATTTAAGTTATAGATTTTAGTAATATGTTTGTTCGTCATTTCTTTTCCTTTCATAACTATTATTATGTAAGCTCCTTCTATCAGATTCTTGTTTTTGACGTTCCTTAAGATGTGTATGACATTCTCGTGTACTTTTTCTCATAAGGAAATATAACTAGATCATTCCAACTTCTCAGATTACATATGATATACCAACCTTACAGTGTGATGTATACTTCGTTTGATATTCCTAATTAGGTAACAAGTAAAATTACAAACGGTGGCTTTCCAATATAATTTACTGACATAAATTTGTCATAACACAAATAATAACCAGTTTTCTTTTTGGAATGGACTTGTTTTAATACTTATTGTGATAACAATTTGAAAAATCGTTTTATATTAAATAGGAGGTATTTAATTCATAAGCTGTTTTCAGGGATTGACCTTTACGTCAATATTGAAAATATATTGACGTATACTTATTGACTATACTAATATTATAAATGCGGAAGTAACTCTCTCTGTCTGTCTGTTATGCTTTCACGCCTAAACTACTGAACCGATTTTGATGAAATTCAGTATGAAGATAGAACTGAAAAGGATTAGGGAAAGGACATAGGATACTTTTTATTGCGAAAAAAGGGTAGAAGTGATTGAATAGGGGATGAAAGTTTGTATGATAGTTCGGTATTGTTAATCGGAGAAATAATTAATGATCGACTTTAATCGAATCAGGAATAATACCAATGTGACTTTATTGTAAATAAAAATATTAGGCAGGGGTCAACATAAAATATTATATTCAAATTACAACACAGTATGAAAAGGAATAATAAATGACATATAGGAAATCGACCTTATACGACTAACAGATTTATCATGTTAAGTAAAAAAATTTTTCTTTATTGCCTGCCATTTTTCATTTTGTCACATGTCTATTACTTATTTTTTATGGTTAACATATGTATTAAATCTACAGAGAGAGTCTATAAGCTTTCTTTATTATATTTATATATTGTTACTAACAGAAGTGTTAGTGACTCTGTTTATGTTAGCAGGATCATTATTTTTGACTGTTTTCTGTATGTGCTTTTTTTATATTATCTAAGGGTGAATTGCACCGTCTCTGGTTATGCTGAAAAATCTTTTGGCGTTTGTTGAAAAAAACTTTTCAAAATCTTTTATCGGTTAAGTAAAACATTCGGTCCGAAACTTGGAGTCAACAAGTTACAATTGATGTCGTGATAATTTAACCTTAACTAAAACCGGCCATATTAAACAGTTATAGCTTATAATTTTAGCTACAACTGTTCAATATTGCCGGTTCAATAAGTAATATGCCAAATATAAATATTGTTTTTAGTTACAAAGAAATCTAACAAACATAAAATTTATAAGTACAAATTGAAAGAATAAAAAGATTGTAAATCCGTCGGGATACTTATCCATATTTTCTGACATCATTGTTTTATTTTATATATAATAACTAGGTCGTAGTAGTTTTTTGCACGGCTACAGACAATATCGTGTACCACCTCAGGTTGACTGGTAGAAAATGACAATTAGTATAATGTACACTTTTCTTGTTATATAAAATAGTGTTATAATAAATAAATAATGATTTCATTTCTTGAGTTATTTATGATATTTATCTGAAGGCGCCCATGGAGTTACAATATAAATAAAAACTTGATATTAGTAAAAAAAATATAGGAACATGATATAGGGCTCTCCTTCTGCTTATGTTATCTAAATCGTCAAATAAACTCATTAAAATCATGGTATTATTGTTTACTACTTTAAAACCTTCATTGGATATGTAACATGACTCGGGAACTATATACAGTTCAAAGTTGGCGGATAAATTGAGAGTTTAATTTGCTTTGTTTTGTTCATTGTTCTAATGTTAAATTTTGGTTTTCAATTAAATAAAATATTACGTTGATTTTCTCTTATATTCTTAAAATTATCTTAATATTCACTTATTAGCAAGTAATGTTGGTAATTCTATAACTTATATTGTTTTTCAGATTTTAATAGTTAAGGTTCACCATTAAAATGTTAAAATATCACAACCAGATCATAGAGAATACAGATTAATTTACTGACGAAATTCACAAACATATTTTATTTGTATCTCCGTGACATAATGCGAATGTTATCAAATAGGAGCCGAATACTCTTTTATAAAACCGCAGATATCAAAGAATAACAATGTCAAACCACGAAAAGGTCTATCCCTTCCGGTTCTACCGTTTTCTTTCATCTTCAACAAAGCCCCATGTTTTAGGAATGAAGCATTTTTGATGAAAGCCCTTCATATTAGACAGCAAAATGTAGTCATACTACATTTTTATAATAAAGTATCTGAATAAAATAGTATTAGGTAAGAACCGTCTAATTTTTAATAGAAGTTAATAAAGTTGATAATATTGAAAGAAAATATCTATAAACATGTATAGCCATGTTCAGCTTATTTAAATTTATATAAATATAGAATGAAAAATAAACCGACACGGGCAGGGATTCGAACCCGCGACTACTGGGAAACCGTCCCGTCGCTCTACCAACTGAGCTTCATTCTATATTTATATAAATATAAATAAGCTGAAAATGGCTATACATGTTTATAGATATTTTCAAACATTAATTTCGGTAGTGGCATCTTTGTTTATCTATACTGCAAAGTTAGAAACATTGGTTAGAATTTTCGAAAGAAACCTAATAGATGTCACCACCGTCCCGATAAAGACGATCACATATAGAATGCTTAATTCACCGAGACGGACAGCGATACGGTAGCTCAGTTAGTAGAGCGACGGGACGGTTTCCCAGTAGTCGCGGGTTCGAATCCCTGCCCGTGTCGGTTTATTTTTCATTCTATATTTATATAAATTTAAATATTGAAAGAATCCATGGGCGTACCCAGTTTACAAATTCAATTTTGGAACTGTAATTTTATTTTCTGAGCATGGTTTAACAATGAAAGAGCAAATGCTGTTTATTTGTCTTTGCCGAATATCACTATCTAATAAATATTTTAGACTGTAATGGGTTTGCGACAAGTTTTACTAGAGAATTGTATTTTTTTATGATACATACATCCACTTTTCTTGTCTCTGACTAACTTTCCTGAGAAAGCATTACTAAAGCTTCTGTAATTTTAAAAATGTAATTGGTTTCATTTTTAATGTAAAATAACAATTTTAATTTACAATAAAGTTAATAGAGAGGTATACGATGAGGGGGCAGATGGCTTCCCTTACCCTCCCCTTAGTAGGGGAGAGTAGGGTAATGGGAGTCAGAGGGTAATGGGAATCACCCACACATCCACAAAATAGCACGCGCGTGCGCCGCGTAAACGATGTCTTCTACCTTGCCCTGGCCCCTCGGCGTTGCCTGGAACGGCTCGCAACATTTAGACCCTGCACTTCTGAGATATAGCCTCATTTTGTTTTTTCGCTCTGCTGATTTTATTTTTCGTCAAAGTACATTAAAATCTTTTAATGTACTTTATGAGGCTTTATGAGGCTAACACTTATCTAAGTGTCGAATAATTTATAGTATTCGATTAAGACATTCACACGAGCTTAGTTAGACATTTAAAATTGTGAAGAGCAGGTCATATTGTGTTCATATTTTACAGTTTTTTTTTCATTATTTTTTTTCCATTATGTATAGAAGTGGGTAATGAGAGTCGGGTGACTCCCATTTTCCGCAAATGATCACTTCGTCTATGGTGTAGAAAGTAATTAATAATGTTGCGTCTATTAGCAAAGGAGAATCAGGATTGGGATCAACTGGAATATTTCCAGTTAATCCAGAAGTAGGTACTCACAGAAAAAGATTTTCTAGCTGCAGAAATTCTCCAATCTGTAACTATTACAGTCCATGATTGCAATGAATCTCTTGCAACTACTACTACCGCTCCCAGTGCAGCAAAAGAAGTTCACTCACCAATCCCGAGCACATCAAAAGAAATTCAATAACAAGTTTCGAGCACATCAAAAGAAGTTCATCCCGCAATACCGAGCACATCAAAACAGATCGAATCACCAGGTCCTAGCACTTTAAGTCAAATTTCATTGCATGATTTAATCAAATTACGAGAGAAGACTGAAGGCCGAAAGAAGCAAAAATTTTTACTTCAAAACTTTTACATGCAAAAATTTTACCTTCAACGCCACTGAAAGAAAACCTGATAGAAAAAGAAAATAAAGAAAAAAGGCAAAACACAGAAAGAAAATAAGAAATGAAAAGGTAAAGGACAGGGAATAGAAACTAAAGTACCGAAGAATGGTTCTGAAAAAGTAAAACGTCAAGTACTACAAGAATCGAATGAAACCTGTATCTGATGTTAGGACTAACGATTTGTGACAGGATGATGAGACCCAGAAGATGTTAGAAATAGGTGCCTAGTATGCAACGATTTTAGAAGAAACAATGAAATATGGTTCAGCTGTACCTCATATGGGCTATGGGCTCACTCGGAATGCACAGGGTAGGACTCAGCACAAGGTTATGTCTGCGATATGTGCTAAATTTTCATTGACTCCGATTGCCCCCAGGGTGACCACCATTATCCTCATGTGGGTGCAATGGGAGTCAAATGTGTTTTTTTTAAACTTCATATTATTTTCAAAGTTGATAGCCAAAGTGATTGAAACTGATTTGTCAATGAAGTATATTATAAAAGTTGATAGTCAATGAAGTATATTATAAAACGTAGCGTTTATCGTTTGATGACTATTCATAAAATGTTATTAGTTTGTTTTTCTTCCTCTTCAATGCAATTAGGTACATTGAAAAGCATAGAACCCTAAAAATACATATATTTACTAAGCTTTTGAACAAATAACTTAATTAGATTTGAAGTTTTATTTTCAAGTACTAACAGTGAACCAGCCTTACAAAAACTTCGTAGTTTCACTATCGTTGGTGACGGTAGCAATTCTGACTTTGTGACGTCAGCATTTCTTTTTAAAAACACAACGAATACACAGAGTTTTTTAGATTCAGTCAAAAAGTATCGGGAATGGATTTGTTTATGGTTCTAAATTCGAATTTTTGTTTTTTTTTTGTTGTTGTTAGATTGGCACAATTGTTTCCATTTTAAATTTTGGCGTTTCAGTTGAATCTGTTATTTATACTAAATACTGTACTGTTTTTTGTTATATCATGTCTAGTGTGCATTGCGAATTTCGTAATGGACAAAAACATCGAACAAAGAGTTAGTTTTAAATTTTGCATCGCCAATGGAATTTCGTGTTTGGAGTCACTGAAAAAGTTACAAAAGGCTTTATCAAAAACTAGTGTTTATGAGTGGTACAAAGCGTGCCAATGCGGTTGAGATGTGATGGAAGATTTGCTTCGCTCTAGTAGGCCATCAACGTCTGCAACTGAAGTTATCTTTTCAAAATAGTGACTGACAATCCTCATTCAACTTTGAGAGAGATAGCCGCCGAACTATCTGAATTCACGACTCGATCTGTACTATTTTAACTAATTATTTGGGTATGAAATATGTTGCTGCTCAGCTAGTCCCAAAAAAATTTTCTCCAAAAACTCATCGCATGAGAGTCGCTGAGGACATGCTAGTATGAGTCAATTCCGGCCCAACCCAATTCTTGAAACATATTGTTATTAGTAACGAGACGGGCGAGAACTGACCTCAGTTCCGCTCAGCATTCTATATGTGATCGTCTTTATCAGGACGTCGGTGACATCTATTAGGTTTCTTTCGAAAATCATATAAATTTAAGTAAGCTTTACATGGCTATAAATTATTCAAAACTGTTTTTTTTTAGTTTATTTTTAACAATGTATTTGAATAATGTATTTGATAAATTGTGAACATAATTTTATTCTACATATATTTTTTTGTTTTAAAGCAAATACATACCTGATAATAAAGACTAGTTGAGACGGGTACGAGAAATGTCGAAAGTTTTATTAATGGGGCGGAATTAATTCAACCTCCGAATTACTTCCTCTAAATATATATTAACTTTTGTTAGAATTTAGTTTCTATATAAAATCGCTTTTCAAAACATTAATAGTGAAATAAAAATACATAGGTTTTCGAAAGAAACCTAATAGATGTCACCACCGTCCCGATAAAGACGATTACATATAGAATGCTTAATTGATTGAATGAATGACAGCGATACGGTAGCTCAGTTAGTAGAGCGACGGGACGGTTTCCCAGTAGTCGCGGGTTCGAATCCCTGCCCGTATCGGTTTATTTTTCATTCTTTATTTACATAAATTTAAATAAGCCTAACATGGCTATACATGTTTAAAGATATTTTCAAACATTAATTTCGGTAGTGGCATTTTTTCAATGTTTATCTATACTGCAAAGTTAGAAACATTGGTTAGGATTTTCGAAAGAAACCTAATAGATGTCACCACCGTCCCGATAAAGACGATTACATATAGAATGCTTAATTCACCGAGACGGACAGCGATACGGTAGCTCAGTTGGTAGAGCGACGGGACGGTTTCCCAGTAGTCGCGGGTTCGAATCCCTGCCCGTATCGGTTTATTTTTCATTCTTTATTTACATAAATAAAAATACATAATCTGGAGTGTTTAAAATATTTTTTTAAAGTGAAACTTTTATTACATCGTCTCAAACTTTTTCGTCTGTGTGTTGCATGTCGCGTGACGGTCGGCCGCGGAGTAGGGATAAAGTGAAAGGCGCTCGTCAGAGCAGCCGAGGCCAATATGGCGGCGCCTATAGTTCGCATCAGCTGACCGTGTAGTGTATAGACTATTACTCATTTGTGCCAGTGCTCCACGCTATTTTGTTTGTTTTTGTCAGTGTTTAATGTAAATGTTGTTATTTATTCGCTTTTGGTAAACAACGACACAGATTTTCTAAGTATAAAATTAAGATTGATGAAGCAATTTTTATACCCTTAATGGAATATTATTCCGAAAATTTTTATTTAAATGTCTATAATGTGAAAAAAAGTTTCACTTTTACGGTGGTTTCATAAAACCACACAATCTTTTTTTCTTTTTCACATAATATTTTCTAAAACTTAACTCATTATAAGTATAAAAAGTAAATTATATAGATTCAATAATTTCTTTTATATATTTTTTTACTTTCACTTTGAAAAGAAAACTTGAAAGAATTGCATTTCTTATAAATAATGACAGACATCTGCTGCTTCCTTAAATGTTGAGAAACAAAATATTGTACAATTATAAAATAAAACAAACATTAAGATTAGAGTCGGAACAAAAGATCAAGTACGAAGGACAAAAAACAAGGGATTAATTAAATAATTTCTAATGTTCGTACTACAAAAAGCTTAAATAAAATGTAAGCAATTGGAATCTTAAAAAGCAAATTGCTGACTTCGGTGGAAGTGAAATGGTGAAGATCTTGATGTTGGTGATGGTAATATAGAGTGTGGTACTATTATAGTATATACTATATGCTTGTGAATTCTAGAAGCAGAAGAATTCTACTTCTATTGTTTATACAGATTATTTTTTTAAACATTAGGTATTTATACCCATTCCGGGACTGTACTCGTGAAATATTTAAAAGTAATGATTGATAAGTGAGATATAATAATAACCATTAATTTTAAATAATAACCATTAATTTTAAATATATAAAAATGTATCAACTTTAATGTAATAATTATTTTTTGAAATATTTATCATAATTTTTATTCACTTACGGAACTGATGATCATGTCGGGTTCCTAGAAGAAAATTCGTGGGAAAATATAAATATTACAAAAATATCCACAGAATACAGCTTTGCTATTTTACTTTTTGTTATATAAAACATAATTTATTCAAATTATTTAATTGCATATGATATTATTTTATATCCATAATGACCGACACGTCCTGTAATATAATCAACTTTATAGTCGCGTAAATATTTATGGAATGCAATTGGTGAATTATTTCTAAATCAAAATTAAAAAATATATAATTGTCAGACTCTAGTTGCTCGGTTACATAGGGTATTTCAATGGAGAAGAACGGTCAAGAAACTAGATGGATACACTTTCAACTTATTTAATTTATATTTTAAGTATTTATAATTAATAATATAATAAAAATAATTAACATATATAAAATAATTAAAGACATATTTGTTAGTACATAATGGACTTAATGGATTTGTGAAAATAAATAAAAATCTAAGTAAAGCAACATAGAACTAGCGGCTAACTTTAGGTACCACAAGCACCGCTTGTTCTATGTTGCTCTCACACTTACAAGACCTTAAAATCTTTTAACGTTAAATATTCAAAATAATAACAATTATATAATGACTTATTTTGGAATTTAGAATATTGAAAGAAAACACTTTGGAAGCGGTTACAGGAAAGAACGTTGAGTTAAGATAATTCAGTTAAGAACATAGTTGATTATTAGAATTTTGAAGTTGATTTTTGTAAAGACTACTTATTTTTACCATAGTACTCCATTTTATTAAGAGATTTGGATACAAGAACGCACGTAATTTAAACTTAGTTTATTAAAAAGCTTAGGTTGCTCTTAAGGTTGAATAATTTATTGTAAAACCGAATTCTATTATCCAAGGATTCTTTTTTTAGTGAATCTAAATGTAGGTCAATTTATGAAAGTCACATAATACGTTAAAATTTGACAATAACAAAGTCACATTAACTAAAATATTTCATTGTATCTAATATTCACGAATATATATAATATATATATATATATATATATATATATATATATATATATATATATATATATATAAATATATATATATATATAAATATAGTTTTAAGCTACAAGTAATTCTTATAACTGAAATAACGAATTCCAATTATTGTAACATAGGTACTTTAGAGTTAATATCATAGTGGCAACGTAGTTACACCAATTTACTTAGGAAAGTCATTAATACACTTCGTGAATATCCACCTCATATTTTTTTATATTTTTTTATACGATCTAGGGCAATGCTTGACTACATTCCACCTGATGGTAAGTGGAATGTAGTCTTAGATGGTAAGGCGCATTGCCCTAGCAACCTATTCACTCTTCTCTTGAAGACACCCACATTATATTTGGCCGGAAATACCGACGCAGGCAAATTGTTCCAGTCCTTCGCTGTACGCACTGAGGAAAATGAGGAAGCAAAGCACTTCGTTCGGACAGGTGGAATGTCCACAACAAAAGCATGGATACCTGCCGTGCGTCGGGACGTCCGGTGATAGAAGGGGGACGGGGGAACTAAGTCGTGTAGTTCCTGCGCACACTCACCAAAATGTATCCTATAGAATACTGAGAGGCTAGCAATTTCACGCCTGTGTTCAAGGCTTTGGAGGTCGGCTTCGACCAATTTGGGATCGCTGATAAGTCCCTTTACTCGCCTCTCAATTTAGTCCAGAACTGCAAGATGAGACTTTGCGGAACCAGCAAATATGTGACCACAGTACTCTACACACGACCGGATCTGTGCTTTGTATAGAATAAGAAGCTGTCCCGAAGTAAAGTACTGCCGAACCTTCGCAAGAACGGCAAGCTTTGCTGCTGCTGCTCTTGCTCTGGACTCAATGAACCGACCAAAGTTGAGGTTCGAGGAAATCTCTAAACCTAACAACTGAAGCCGGTCACTGTATTCCAAGGATACATTCTGGAAAGTAGGAGCCAAGGTGAAAGAGCTCTTTTTGGTGGTGAACAGACACGTCTGCGTTTTGGTGGCGTTGAACTTGACAAGATTGGCATTGTTCCATGCGGAGACTGCCTGAAGTTTGTCATTCTAACGTTGCACCATGGCTTCTCTTTCAGACTGTATTTGATCTCGACTAGCCCGAGTACTCGGCAGATATTTTTCTACAACTGTGATGTCGTCATACCCATAGATACCGGGCTTCAACAGATCATTAATGTGCAGCAGAAACAGAGTTGCAGAAAGAACGGACCCCTGAGGCACTCCGGCATTTATTGTTAAGGGTTCCGAGGAACACCCGTCAACAACTACTCGGAGAGATCTGTGGCTTAGAAAGTCCGTTACCCAGCCGATCAGACCAGGAGATATACCGTACGCTGAAAGCTTGCTTATAAGGCTCGCATGCCAGACCCTGTCAAATGCCCTCGAGACGTCCAGAGAGACGGGGACCGCTTCTCCGTTCTTCTCGATGGCCTCGCCTAAAATGTGAGTAGCATACACTAGGAGGTCCCCGCCTAAAATGTGAGTAGCATACACTAATAGGTCTATATTACGGCGAAACCCGTATTGTCGATCACTCAGGAGATCGTTACCTTCTAGGTATGCTAGTAGGCGCGAGTTTAATACACGCTCCATAATCTTGCAGAGTATGGAGGTGATTGAAATCGGTCTGTAATTGATAGAGTCGGCACGGCTGCCTTTTTTGGGCACGGGTTGCACATTAGCAAGCTTCCAGGATTTCGGCACTATTCCAGTCATGAAAGAGAGACGATACAGACGTGTCAGTACAGGAGACAACTCAGCTGCGCATGTCTTGAGCAGAATGGCTGGTATACCATCAGGACCATTGGCTTTATTCACATCTAAACGACACAATGTTCTCCATACCTCTTTGTTAGTGATGCGGATTTCAGGCATCGAAATACCGCAGTGAGGAAGATGTACTGGAGAAGCATTGCCATTGTCTAGATGCGAATTCTCAGCAAACAGAGAAGCAAATACATTTGCTTTCTCCGTTGCTGTGTGGCCCAGGGAACCATCCGGCTTCAGTAGAGCAGGTAGTGAGGGTTGGCAGAAATTCGACTCGATCGCTTTCGCAAGCGACCAGAAAGCTCGACTGCCATGGGCGAGCTTTGCCACCGATGGGTACGTCAGAAAAAGGAATAAAATACTCCATTGCCTGATGCACCACATCAGTTATAGCATCCGCGCAACTCGACGGATCCAAAGAAGAGAAGCAGACCTGCCGCCAAGGATAAGACGCAAAAAAGTGCCGCATCTCATCCCAATCTGCTGACTTGTATTTCCATACTCGCTTAACACCAAGTGGTTCGAAAGCTGGTGGGGAATATGTAAATACAGATTTCACCAGACAGTGATCGGAGGTTCCCAAGGGGGACGTGACCTCTACACGATACCTGTCTGGATCAGTTGTCAGCAGAAGGTCCAGGCAATTGGCTGTATGGCCTACCACATCTGGTACCCTTGTCGCTTGCCTCACCAGCTGAAAGAGGTCCAAGGACAACGCAAAGTTCCGCGCTTCTCTTCCAGCATGGTCGGTCTTCTGGTACGGGAACAGCCAGTCCTGATGACAGGCATTAAAGTCCCCCAGAAAGACGAGCTGCGCCGAAGGGTACTGATACAGAGCCATATCTGCAGCCTCACTGAGATACTCAAATAAACGAGTTGTCTCCTGATCACCGCTGTTCGAACGGTAGACACGGGAATACAGGATTTTTTCGATTCCTGTGTCCACTAAAACCCATAGGGAAGAAAAAGTGGGGTCTTCAAGGTGACGGAGACGCTGAATACAGAGGTCGTTCCACGCATACACACTGACTCCGGCCCGTGAGCGAAAGTTGTGCTCTAACGAGTAACCGGGATAATCCAAGTATGCAGCGCTCAAAGGACATTGTATCTGCGTCTCCGTCAAAAAGAGCAAGTGCGGGTGCTCTGTCTCCAGGTGGTTGTGGACAGCTAAAAGATTTGAGTGCAAACCCCTTATATTAGTGAGGTGCACTTTATATGAGGAGGAGTGCAACCGCTGCTTTAACTTGTTCCCTTTTTAAAACTTTTTCATAAAAAAAATAAATATAAAAGTGAATAGGCATGGGAAATGGCAGTTGAACGAGGCGGTACATATCGAACCCGACGTCGAAATTGGTGATGTCTTGCCACTGGGAGGCTAGTCTGGAGACTGCGGGGACGCCCGAACCCCCCCAGGGATCGCCATCGGGCCTCCTCGTCTGGTCGCCAACCAGCACGATGGATCCACCCTGGGATTTTTCGCAGCTGGCGGGGCAGCCTTTCGTGGGTGGCGAACCCACTAATTGGGCCCCCAACTATCTGCGGGCGGCCAGCGGAAAGCCGTCGCTTCGGATCCCGCTAGCCTCCTCGACTAGACAACCGACAAAACAAACACCAACCCGACGTCAAACCGGTTCGATAACGCACCGCAACTGTTCAGACCCATTTCCCATAAACGACTTCATCGAGCAACGTGCCGGAACACGACTAGGTCGCTTTGCGGCACGACTCTGCCCGATGGGTGGTAACTTTGCCGGCGACCGGATGTTATGGTCTACCACCAAGAAAATATGATATGAAATAAAAGACGTGGGTTCCCAACTTTGAATGATTGGAGCGTGTAGGGTACATTTCAATAACCTTACGCTAGTTACAAGTAATAATTAACTTTATGTTAAAGAGACAATTAACAGGACTAATTTATACACCTATTGTAATTTAGTGTGTAAGCCCGACATACTTGTTTCTGACTTTGACGGTTCTAAAACTAATAATTAAGTTATTCAAACTAGTTGTACCTGCGACTTCCTACGCGTATGTATCGAATAAAACGTATCCTTTTTACATACCAAGGTATAAACTATAAACCTTCAAAATTTCATCCAGCTCCGTAAAATAGTTTCTACGGCAAGAAGTATTTCTAGTTTATTTCTAATCACACATATTTTTCTATAGAGTAGGTAGTCCGATATCGATCTTTTTATTTGAAAGGTAATTAATACCCCCTGAGGGCAGGACTACTATTTTTATTTGGAAAAAACGTCTTACAGCAATAGTACGAAAAAAAGAAATTATTAATTTGTTAACAGATTTAAATAAAAAACCACTAAGTGTAAAGTGAAACACAAGACAATATATTTCCGAAAACTGCATTGAAATCGGCTAATCCGTATCTGGGGTTAGCGTGCACAAACATAGGGACATAGATATACCGACATGAACCATACAAACGAACTGACAAAAGGAAAAACCATTTTGGGTTCTCTTGCTTTTATAAAGGTTGAATCATGAATTTTTCAATTTTTTTTCCATGTACAGACAGATCGATTTGAGTTAAATTATATGTGTATAGATCATTTTCTTTAACACTTTAAATATTATATCTTTTGATAAAATTAAGAGTGTGCAAAGAAAGTGAAAAACTAAACGTAATTCAGAGAGCCCCTTAATTTTATGTATATAAGTTATTTACATTGACGATATATTTTTTCCTGTTGCGTGTACAACTAAAAGAAAAAAAGATACAAACAACAGATACAAACAGACAAAAATTTCAAAAAGTTTAGAAATGGATTCTGTTAATTATCTCTTCACATATATTTTTGAAATATTTTGAACGTACAGAGACTACTCCTTTATAGATTTATTTCATGTGTACAAGATTTGCTTAGTATCTTTTACGTGACTGACATAAATTGACATAACTTTTTATTTCTTAACCGATTTAAATGAATAACGCTAAATGTTAAGTGAACGCTATTACAATATATGCCTGAAAATTGCATACAAATTGGTTAAGCCGTTTTTGTGATTTGCGTTCATAAACATAGGGACATATAGATATACAGATATACGGACATACAAACACACAGACAAACACACAGACAGACACAAATAAAAGCTATTGTTTTGGGTTCTTTACTTTTATAAAAGGCCCCATGTGATTTCTTAAAATATTTTACATGTACAGACATCGATTAGTAACAATTTTATTATATGTATAGAGAAATATATGAAACTATAAATATTCGTTAGTAAGTTTGTTTAACATTTATATATAACATTTATATATAACATTTATATATCAATTTTATTGATTGCATTATTTATAAGGAGTTCGTAAGAATCTTTTTAGTTTTTTGTTATATCACTTATCTATGCAAAATATTTTTAGTTTTTTCTACTCTACGTAAATATACCCAAAACTTATCATGTGTATAGTATTTTTTTTTATTTGGCGTTATTAATGTTAGGCTTTACATGTAAATGTTAATTTTTAATCTGTGTGTATACAAATGGCAAATTGTAATTAAATCGGTAGAAATTAAGTTAATAAACAATAAGAACGGGCAAAGTAAAAAAACAATGTTTTGTACAGCACCTATAATAAAAAAAATAATAATCCTTATATTGTCGATGCTTAATGCTTTTTGGTTAACACGAAGATAGTTTGAGAACCTATTTAGTCCTTTGAAAGAAATGTAAAGGTGTGTAAGGAGTTATCTGATTTAACATTGTTTAGCTAGTCGAAAAATAAAGTAATTTCTTTAAAAAATACTAATGTTATGAAATACTCGTAGATATTAGTCTTTTGAGAAATATTGCTATTAGATAAATATTTAAATGGCTATACCAAACATTAAATTCCTTGTAATTTGTGTTGTAAAGTAGATAGTTCCTCGGGTTATGATTTAAAATGTTCATGTTCCAATAGCATTCTTTCTCCTCTTTAATTGTCTTCCTACGTTTATATTTTACAATAGAAAATATATGGATAATAATATGATTTAACTATAAATTCATTTCCAACGTGTAATCACTGAATTGATTTTACATTAGTAGAACGCTGCTCGTTAGCGGATATTGACACATTAGAGTGGAATCTCACAAGTACGAAAGCCTTGTATTTGTTCTTTACTTTACTGTTATTTTTCAACAAAGATTATCAAATTGATAGCATTCATTCTTAAAATGGCAATTTAGTAATTGAAAATTATTTGAAAATAAAAATTTTGCAATTCTTTAATTAATTGAAAATATATTATTTATCTATTAATCAATGTACGTTCATATATTCGTTACTCAATTATGATAAAATGTCACGTTAACGTAAAGCAAATATTTAAATTGCTCGCGCGAGAAGTCTCTCAATAAAGTTCTTATTAAATTATCGCCTGTCATGTTCCGGATATATTCTATTTACAAAAATTATCATAATTCGTGCTTTAATTTTCAGAAACAGGATCGATATATTCTAAAATGTAAAGAAGAAACAGAAAAATGTTACAACATTTATATAGTGTATTTCTAAGTAATTATTTAAGAGGTTTATTATTTATAAGTATAAGAAATATGCTTTGTCATACAACCATATTCTGGGTATTTTGCTTATATATTTTAATTTAAAGTGATGAAAGTATTTTATGTTAAACGTTGAATTTATATTTTCATTTTGCAAAAGAAATATAATGTTATAGAAAAGATCACTCTTTTTTTTAATAAATTGTATTTCAAAATCTTAATCAACTACCGATTTAGAATGTTTTAGATTTCAATAATTTCGAAAGGTTATTAATAATATCAATAAAATAGTATCATATTGAATTAAATGAATCATCAATCTCCTGCTCTGATTCAAGTTTTATTCAGTACCATATGTTTTTCTCTATTCATGTCTGTCATCCGTCAGTTCTGCCTCTTCTCCTTTCATCCTCAGGTCATATTTCATACAGTACATTCATTATTTTTCCTTAAGTCGTATCCATACATACACGTTCATGCCATGGTCATGACATTTGAAATTCAACCTTTCTCATTTATTATCCCATAAAGTTTTTTTTTTTTTTTTCTCTTTATTGTGAAAGGGGTTTTTTCAGTACTGAAAATGTCACCCCTATGATTGATTACAAATTATTTATATACAAAATTGTTAAATTAGCTTATTTTACTTATTGTCTACTCTTAACTTTAAAGAGATTAATTTATAAAGCCTTCTAGCTTCAATCGAAAGAGGAGAAGCAAGAATGCTATTATAGACCCCTATACTAAAACGAGAATCACCGAAAGTTTTATGTCGTTGAGTCTGCACACGACTACATTCTGCTAATATATGATAAGCATCTTCTACGACTCCGCATACAATACAATTAGGTGATTCCAGTTTGCCCATCATAAAACCAAAGTTATTCAGAAGTACATGGCCAGATCTCAATCTTAAAGCTATTACAATCTCCTGTCTGTTTATCTTTGTATCATGGAACCAAAGGTAACAAGGCAAAGATGGTTGGATCACCTTATACCATATACCCTTGGTTAAAGATCTCTTATCAAAATATTCTGACCAAATTTCTTTGCAATAACTCCTTACTGAAGGAATGAGCTCAGAATACCATGGCAAACTATTTATAAGAATCCCATCAGAACCAGCTTCGTCAGCTAGACGATCCACTACCTCATTACCGTGAAGTCCAATATGAGACGTTATATTAACTCTGACCTCTGACCAACCCTCGTCTACTTCACTACTACTATGTTCAAGATGTCTTTTCTCCACTCTTCTCAACTCTTCCTCATTTTCACTACAAATATCTTCGGCATCCATATCAATATTATTCAAAGGGAGACGTACAATATTTTGAAGCAACGGTGATCGATATTCTAATAACTCATTAGTATTGTCATCAGCCATTGTAAAAACAGCCGTGCAACCGCGTAATACGGTGCACGACTAAATTGCGTAATATCGCGTAAACAAATGTAATTGAATATAAAAACCGGTTCTGCGTTAACACAAACACGACCTCGCAAGCGAATGCCGCCACGGAACTCCTTATCCCATAAAGTTATAACAAATTTACTATTTGTATTTAAGCCTTATATAAATAATACCGCATATATGTTATGAATGCCGTCATGATGAGGTGATTCTATGGAGAATATTTTCTTAACTTTCTTTATCTTATGGTATAATGACAGTGTCTTTTCTTCTAAACTTCCGGGCTTAGTTTACGATCAATGGTATGCTTTAGTATTTTACTTTTTTATCTATATATATAAAGAAGGATCTTTGTATATATGAAATCGATGAACTCAGAAAAGGTTCCACGGAGAAGGTTTATATGGTATGCCCATTGATGTAACTCGCCACCAGGCGGCGCTGTCAAATATAGACTTCCGCCCCTTTCAACCGATTGTCATAAAAGTTGGTATGACCATGTATCTTTCCTCGAAGAAAACGAATATGCTATGTCCATTGATGTAACTCGCCACCAGGCGGCGCTGTCAAATATAGACTTCCGCCCCGTTCAACCGATTGTCATAAAAGTTGGTATGACCATGTATGTTTCCTCGAAGAAAACGAATATGCTATGTCCATTGATGTAACTCACCACCAGGCGGCGCTGTCAAATATCGACTTCCGCCCCGTTCAACCGATTATCATAAAAATTGGTATGACCATGTATTTTTCCTCGAAGAAAACGAATATGCTATGCCCATTGATGTAACTCGCCACCAGGTAAAGTAAGGGTTAGCCCAGCGAAGCGGGCTGGGTTCGCGAGTATAATAGAAAACAAAGAGTTTTATCCCTTCTGTAATAGTACTTTATTTGTTTAGAAATAACAATTTTATCATTTATTTAAAAATATCTCATATGAATTTGTTATCCCAATTTGATTGTTCCATTGCTCGGTCGATCTGTCACAGTCTGGTTGTTGTTTTTTTTATATTTAAATGTATCTGTTTTTGATAGAAATATTTGTTTAAGTAACTAAAATATTAAAAATATGAAATTCTTTTGGAAATTAATGATGCAAAACTCTATCTATTTGGTGAAGGTTTTATATATCTACCACAAAATGTATAATTTTTTAATTTTTCTTTTATAGCCTTATCTACCCTGTCTTATTTTGAAAAGCTTACTTAATGCAATACAATTCAGTGGCTAAGTTGAAACTAGAGACATTAGACAGTAGTTTTTATTTTTATAATAATTAATAACAAGGGATTATTGTGAAATAAGCGGCGTAAAAGATGGTTATGCTTTTAGTGATAAATTTTTCCTATTCTACTGAAATTATAAATTATTGTTATTTGCAAGTTAAACTATTTATATAAACTTTTAAGGATGGTATTTTTTAGGAAGTTAGAGTCCAAAATGTATTTTTTACATATTGGGTTAATTCGTAAAAATAATTCCATTTGAATCGCTATCTCTTTTTCCTTGAGAGAAGTCTACTAATTACTCTGGAATCACTTGTCCCCAGGGGAAGTAGCCCAGATGTAACGTGAAACGTAAAAGCTTTATTACTACAGGATCTGCAGTCTAATATATTTTTTAAAGTACATAGCCTTTTTCGAATACTTTAAATAAGTTCAGAGCCACTTATCGAATCCATGAAAAAAATATGTAGTTACTTGCTTTTTTTTTAAATTTGTTATCACATTATTATAAGAGTTATACTTCCTTATTAAATAGGCTTTATTATATAGATGTATAATATTCCGGTTAAACGAGCAGACTTTCCACCTGATTGTTAGTAGTGAAGATTTCCGGCTGCCCTTGGATTTACAAATATGGGTTGCAGCTACAAATGTAATGCCACTATTGGGACACATTGAGGGATGAAAATAAGAAGGGTATAAACTTACTTCTATATATTTGACTTAAAAAGATAGTAGAATATTCCTTACCAAACATTATAAATTTCTTTTCATTTAATAATAGTTATCATCAAAGTTTTGGTTTTGAAAATTGGTTCCATCCGAAAATATTATATTATTAGTAGCTATAAACTTAGCTACTGCTTGAATAGCTGCAGCGTTAAACTAAATAATGACATTAATTGTAATTTCAAAATTTGAATTGTCAAACAATTACTTGGTGAAAACCTTTTTATAGAAATTAGTAGTTGAAAAACCAATTTTGACTTTAATACTTTTTAAGTTAGTTAAAATTTTAAAAAACTAATTTAATGTTTATAAATGCACAGATCAATGCGTGGTTGCAAATAGTCTGATTTTATAATTTAGGTCTTTTGAAGTGCAAGTACGTAAGCCAATAAGGTGATGAGGTTAACCGTATAGTTTTAGTGGGTATTTCGATCCCACATAACCATTTCTACTCTTCCCTAAGCCTGGCAATATCTATAAAGGATTTTCTAACCCTCAAAATGAAAAAAAGGCTCTCTAATTACGATGCTGAAAGATTATATGAAGCTTCCAATTACATCCAGGTATTGTAAGCTGAAAATGCTAACAACTTACACTAGTGTAGCTTAGTGTATATAATGAGTTATGAGATTATATTTTTTTATTGCAAATTTTACTAATAAAATAAAAATGCCCCCAGTATAGGGAAATTTATACAAGAATAATAACTTCCAATTATCATTGAAAACAATATTTGTGTTTTTTGGTACATTACATGGCTTACCCGCATATATTTTGTTCATGAGAACAAATGTCATGAGTACAGAACAGATGTCATGAGAACTCAATTAAAAAATAGGTGCACCTAAACGATATCGTAGCTGGTTAGAGAGTTTCATGTTAAAAAGTCTTTTTCTTGAATCCTTAGAAAGATAAAATTATAAAACAATTCTTTAAAAAAGCCATGTATTTGTTTTTTTTTCTCACTTAGTGTTGTTTGACTTAGTAAATGCGTTTTTAGAAAGTTATATAAAGTGCTATTTTAAAAAAATAGGTACCTAAATACGATGTTTTTCTAAGTATCAGTTTGTGTAACATAAATTTCTCACTTTAAAAGTACCTAACTGAGAAAGGCAAAGAGTAAGAACTTTAGACATGAACCTGTTTAATGGTTCATAGTTTGGTAACTTTTAAATCAATAACATCGTTCTCTATTTGTCCGCCAACTTAAAGTTGCGATTTAACAATATATTCTACTTAGTAATGGATGAAAGTTTATATATATAATCTTAGAATAAAATGTAGGATACGCAGCAACTTTCTATATGTGAAATAAAGATTTTGCGCAACTGTGTGGTAACATGTGAATTTCCTATAATACCACTCATATAAACTTTTTTTTCAGATGTAATTACGTGAATGACATTTCGAATGCAGCAATTGTGTTCACGGGAAGAAGAGATAGAGGTGTCTGTCAGTAAGTCAGTTAATTAGATTACGACCGGTGGCTGCTGAAATGTGGGTGGCTAGATGTGGCTTCTATGACGCTTGTGAAGTACAGGCCGGTGGTTGATAACTAAGGCATACTTGATATACTGGATTTTGTCCTCTAAAAGTGCAGTGAAGTCGCAAATGTGATGACTCTCATTTCATTGTAAATTGTATTTTATTATTATTAATAGAATTAAGGCGGTCTACAAAGCAAATAAATTTTATTGCAGGGTAGTATTGTAAAAGTGTCATCTACACACGGCTTAAAGATCTTTAGCATTTTCATATCCAGAAAATCCATCGGCAATATCAAATACTACATACATACATACAACAACATTCAAAAAACATACAGACAAATAAAAAGCATGGTTTGGGTTCTCTTAGGTATCTGAAGGTCCCAATTATGTGATTTTTTAATACATTTACCATGTACAGACAGCGACCAGTTACAATTTTAACTATGTGCATAGATTAACAAAAAATATTTTTAACTTGAGACATTATGATTTACTTGTATGATGTAATATATCTTTAATATGATGCATTTCATTTATTAATGTAAATATAAGACTAATATTGATGTATTAATAATTACTACATTATCTTCACGACAAAAAGCTTACATAGACACAAGTTTTGTTCATATACCTACCTCTAAATCTTTATGAACTGTAATTTCGAAAGTAAATATATTGAGAGGTATACGAAAAATAGTAATGACTGACAAATTTTAAATAAATATAAAATGAAAATAAACTGCTACGGGCAGGGATTCGAATCCGAAACCTCTTAAAAACCGTGCCGTTTTCCGTCATCGGGAAACCGTCCGTCACAGGACGGTTTCTCAGAAGTCGCGGGTTCAAATCCCAGCCCGTATCGGTTTACTTTTCATTCTATATTTGTTTAAAATTGAAAAAAGCTTAACATGGCTATATATGTTTAAAGATATCTTCAAACGATGATCTATATAGTACCTATTAAGATTCTCTGAAAAACAACCCGCCCCTCTCCCCCTCCTTCCCCCTCTTAAAAAACTAATATGTGAGTACACAAACTAATAAAATTATCTTAAAAATATTGGCCTCGCGAGAGCGAGCCTATCCTGTTTAAACGGAGACGTTTAAACAGGATAGGCGTCCCTCTCATTAAAATAAAATAAGCCACAGTAAATACTAAATTAGAAACAAAAATACCAAACTGAGGTGTGCCGTTTTAAAACAAAGTTTCATAAGATTTTGATTTAAAATTTAAAATCTGAAATCTATAAAGACACATTCGAGAGATACGTCAAATTTTTAAACACTACAAGAAAAAAATATCTACTAAAAAGAGATTGCCGGAGTGGGATTTACAGTTAAACTATATCTATTTAGTTTACGTAAAAGACTTTTAAAACCAACATCGGAACTTCTTTCTACATATTATTTTTATTTTTCGTTGTACGTACGTTGACATCTTTTATCTACGGTATCTTTTTACAAAGATTTCGAAGCTGAGATGAAGAATGAGTGATATTGAATTGGATATTGTTATTTCGTTATTGGCCTTGATAATTTGTTTTTGATTTCTTCCTTTACTTAGCGGTCGAATTAAATAGTAATAACATTTTATTTCCAAACTAAAATATTTGTAATATATTTTTTTAAACTACCATACATAGAAATACATTTTTAGATTTATGTTCATAATGTTAATATTTTGTAGTTTGCTTTAGTGAGCTTCATCTTTTCTAACTTGATATTATATGATAACTTAACTTATATATAAAGAAAAATGTTGCTGACTTCCTGAATATTCTCACTCACTTTTTTAAAATAAACTTTAAAACTCGTGCTCATACAATTTTAAAATGGGATCAAAAGCTAGTTTGTTAGTCTGTTTCAAAGCTTAAAAACATATTACTGAATAATTTTAAGATACATAACAAGATAAAAACTAAATTACGACATAATAACTAACACTGCGATAGAAACGAAACTCAAACTGACATGTTTTATTAAAGTAAAACTTTTATTACATCGTCTCAAACTTTTTCGTCTGTGTGTTGCATGTCGCGTGACGGTCGGCCGCGGAGTAGGGATAAAGTGAAAGGCGCTCGTATCGATGCGGTTTTTACTAGATACATTGAAAAAATCGAATGTAAGTCACTGTTCACGTATTTTAGTTACCATAAAATATTGGTTACATTTATAAACTGTGAAATTCATGATGAAGATGGAATTGATAATAGAATGATTGAAAATAATTGAAAAACGGATCAAAATGACTCAACGATTATAAAATATTGTTTTCAGTGTTTTAATATGTGTATATCATCTAAATAATTGTTAAGTATTATGTATGTCGTACTCTAAGACACAGAGTTCAATAAAAATATTAGTTGGAGACCTAGTCTACTTTTATCATTTCCCATTATCATTCCCATTTTCTAAGTATAAAATTAAGATTGATGAAGCAATTTTTATACCCTTAATGGAATATTATTCCGAAAATTTTTAGTTAAATGTCTATAATGTGAAAAAAAGTTTCACTTTTACGGTGGTTTCATAAAATCACACAAGTTTTTTTTTATTTTTTGCTGCCTTAATCTCTGCTCGTCTTACCAAGTTAATTCACTCCCAAGGAACTATTTCTCCGAGAGACTTAAAAATAAGTAACGTAAAACCGGAACGTTAATTTACCGCTCTTCTTAAACATGTAACAGAGAAGGGATTTTAACGTAAATGAAGTAATGTTCATAATATTACTTAACAATCCCTATAGTTTTTAAAAATTATCCATGCGTGCATGCAACTTGGTCTTTTAGAACTAGCATCTGTTCATTTCTAGAACTTATTTCAAAGGCGCCTTCAAAGTACGCTCTTTCCAAATTTGGTTAGGTCAAAAGGGTTAAACTTGTTAAACCTACACCTGGGTCGCAAGTCCCAGTCACTGTTTGCACTCCTCTCTTGCAACGCGATGGGTCCGGCACCTGCACGGTGAATCCATGGAATGCTAAGAAGCATCATCTTATTCAGCATTCTATTACTTAACTAATAACTTCATCAAATAACATATGACAGTAAAAATTATATTCATTTACAATGAAATGTAGTTCATTTAAGGATTACATTTCATGTAGGTACCTACTATTTAAGATTCAACATATTTGAAAATAATTATTTCACCTGAAATATAGTCGAAAAAAATTTATAATAGATAGATATAGACTAACTACACGAATATTTATAAAAAAAAAATATTTTGTACTTCGTAGGCGTTTCGTAGGTTCATTGTATTTATTGTCATACAACTCATGACACTATTCACGGATTTTTTTTATATTCTGCGATAAATTCAATGATTTGTTTTTGTAAGATAAAGTAAAAAAATATATTTGTGTTTTACTTGAAATAGAAAGCCATCGACAGCGCGTTATTCAATTTTATAAAACTTTGCACTTAGCAAAAAAGAAAAAGACTGTTTGCCAGTTTATGATGCAAGTATAAAGTTATCATATCCAATTATCTAACGTAGCATTCAGTTTCATAACCTTCTTCTTGTTTTTTTGTAATATATGTTAAAGAAATTGAAAATTATATTGAATTTTAAAGATAGACTTATGATAACACCCCTTATGTTATAATGACCAGTTTTATTGGTTTGTTTTTTATTGATTTTTATAAGATTTATTTCTCTTTTATTAAGAAGTTTACAAAAAATATAAACAAGCAAAGGTTTGAAATTGTCAAAGACCATTGCTTATATTTCTGTTATAATGTCCGAATTTTAAAAATAATTATAATTTTTATAATAATTATGGGTTCATTGCTGATTAGCTAAATAGTTTATATTTAAACTTATAGACATATATTTAATCGATCAAATTATTCTCATTTTAAGATGTTTATAAAAAAGTTATTGAGGCGTATTTATGTTTGTCATAAAATAATTTAAATGTTAGATCTATCAGTTGGCAAACACAATATTTAATCCCTTATTTAGCTTATTATTTAACAATACTAATAAAGTTAGTTTTTTTTAGTATAAAATAATGTAGGTTTATTTTTCTAATTATCAACAATCTGATTACACCGAGAACGCGACGCGGAAACTGTATTATTTTTTGTAAGTGGCTTAAGAGCCTTACCGTTTATAACAGAATTTTATATTTTACTAGTCATTGGTTTTAAAATTCTAGAATTTTTTTTTAATTTTAAAAATATTGTATTATAAGGACTCTAAGTTACAATTTTAACAATTTTAATAAATTCATAGTCTCCGGCGGGAGACCATAAATTTATTTTATTGAAATTTAACTTATCAATTATATTAAATAGCTTGTTAATTATAATTAGTTGACAATAATTATTAGCAACTGTCCATTGACAAGCGAAAAAAAATCTTATGATTTGCAAATATATAAAAATTTTACAACAATAATTGTAATTGTAATATGAGTATCATTATTTGTTATTATGGTAAATTTATTTAATTTTGAATAAAATTTAAAGCAAAAGTAAATTGTTCAAATATAACTAAAGAAACTGTACCAATTATACCAAAATTGTAATTTACTCCAAATCTTAGTTAATTAAAAAAATATATAGATCCCAAAACAGCCACTGTACAACTTTTTAATTTAGTTAAAAAATAATTCGTAACTTTCTGCTAATGAAATTGTACTTTTCTTTTTAAATACTTGCTAAAAATACAAACAAATACAATTGGTATATGATGTTTAAAATAATAATTTGTCTTATTTTATTGATTAAGTTGTTTTTAAATTTGTATGTTACCAATCTAACATACAAAGTTATAAGCAACTTACTCAAAAAAAAGATTCAATAGCTTGTGTCGATCCAGTTTTCTGTTGATTACCAATGCCATTATTAGAGTTAATGTGAAGTATTTAAAAAAAAATCATAAGTCTTGGAAAGTAAATTTCTCATGACTAAGGCTCCCGTCAAAAATACAATGTATATATAATTCATCCATTAAAACCTTCACCAATATAAACTAGAGATGAATTAAAGTAAGAAAAACATACAAGCAATCCAATTATCAAGTACATTTTATCAAAGGAAATCTAGATGTTATCAATATGTAGTTGATTCATGACAATAAAAAAAAAATGGTATTCATCAATAAACTGTCCAATCTTCTTAAATAAAAACTATTAATATTCAATTACATATTATGTTTTGTTTTAGTCATTGTAAGTTATGTTTAAGAAGTTTTAAAAAAACCTGTTACTGTGGTTGTGTAGATTGTAATCCATCAACCATCAAGTTGAGATGCATTAATAATATAGAAATTACTACATATAATCATATAAATAAAGGAACAAAATTAATGTCATGACACAACCATTAATCATTAAGTAAATGGAATTGTGTTAATTATATTTGAAATATTAACCTTATTTTTTTTTTTTTTTCATAAACTCATCTATTGGATTTCTAACACAAAATATCACCAAACACGTAAAACCTTATCTTACACGTAAAATATAATCTTAAGCCGATGGTTTAATATCTTTTCAATATATGTGTTACGCTATTATTACTAGGTACTATTATTACATTTTGTTAAGATATATTTAATAAAAAATCTTCGAAAATTTGGATTTAAATGACATACAATGTATTATTTATACCGAACCGAAATACGAATAATTCATTCTGAAATTGTGAACTCATTACATTACATTTAATTATGACTAAACATTTTTAAACAATTATGACCCCATTTTGTTAATATCTATGGCTCTAGACATGAGCTTAAGGAACAGTTAAGAGTCTCTTGAGATGGCTAAAGGGTTAAGAGTCAAAGCTGAAGTGATCTCATATCGATTGCCTGCATACTTCATTGCAGTCTTGTCTGTTACCAAGCAAGTTAACTTCACTTTACTCTTCTAAAACAAAAATGTACTCGGTTTTAATTAGTTGTGATTTTAACTCGATTAAGTAAAAAAATATTAATTAAGTATAAAAGATATCATCTAATTTTACAATCCATAATTAGAATCGCACTCTACATTATATTTTAAATATAACTTATATTTACATATAAATATTATTAATATAACTAGATAGGCATCATAAGAACTAACATTTGTTTTAAATTGAAATTGTTCTTATCTCTTTACCATTTGAATTATAGTATATTTACTAAAAATGTAATCAATAATTATACACTTTAAGTTAAGTATTTCTCTCATCTAATAAAATAATGAGATGAACAGGTTTCTCTTGTTGATTTACTTCAGTAAAGATTGAACTAGTTTCTTACTGTTGGGTAAGAGCCAACTAGAATGTTTAAATATTTATGAGAACAGATAATAACAAAATAGAATCGTGAGCATTTATACTTCTCTTAATAAAATAACTTTTCATTTTCTGTCATCTCAATTATTGGGTAAAAGCTACTTAGCACATGAATTTCATTTTAATAAAGCTTTTCTATATTGTAGTATGTATTATAAAAGTGGCTTCAATATTTGGAAATAAATAGTTTTAGCTACAGAAAAACCACATGAAATGAAAATGAAATGTTCATCAAAGTTTCATTACCTGGGTTTAAACTTAATTAGGCTAAACGAAACCTTAATAAATCAACATAATGACGTACATCTTATTTAGTAGCAGACCTCTTTATAAAATATTTAGGAGGCACCCTTAACTTTCCGAATATAGAAATTATTAACATCAAGTTAACATTCAGATAATCATTAATTAAGTAAATACGAGGGACAAATAAGTGGTTTCGTTTAAATCTGGATGTTTTTTATATGCGTCTTGCAGCAGTGGAGGTATAAAAATAGACTAAATGTGTTTGACCATCAGTATTAAAATTAGACATATCGTTAGTTGAAAAATCGATCAAAGTAAGTAATCCTCTACGAGTTTCTCTGTTTAAGCGTCTAAGTAGGTAAATAAGTGCCAAAAGTAAAAAAAAAATATTTCTGAAAAAGACGGTAAAGACAGGTGTTGTCAGCTTCCCGGTCAGGTCAAATAAGTCAGGCGCACAAACCTACACACGAATGACTACCCGAGTGCAGTTAAATAAAATATTTTAAATCTACATTATGAAATTTTCTCTAAATCCGTTGATAAGTAAAAAACAATAGTTTCCTTACCCTGCTAAATTTCTTTTCGATTCTACTCTTTGGGTGTTGTAAGAGTTTGACATATAAGAGTCACCCTGAAGGTTGTTTGAGAAGGAAAATTATCTTGCGAAAAAAACCGTATGTCACCTATATGAAACATATTTTGATTATTATTTTAAAAATTATATCATGAATTATCTCAATTTACTTCCAGGCAAAGAGTCCGCTCTTTTATCTTTTATATATGCCAAATTTTATGAATATAGCTCTAGGAGATTATTAACAAATGAGTTCTCGATTTGGGTAGTATGTATCACAAATTTTGAATTATTCAAAACTGTAACCAAATTAAATTAAACAAGATAACAGTTTATTAAGCAGTTTTTAAAATCAAAAAGTAAAATATAATACTTTGCGTTGTATAAATAAAAATTCTGATATTAATGTAATTGATAAAAATCTTAAATTTTTTTCTTTCATTTCTCATTTGTATTTAAATGTCTTTTCTCTCTCTACTTTATAAATGATATTAATAATGTAAGCTTTAACAGAGTCTAGGTACAAGAAAAATAAGTATGTCTTAAGTAGTAATATCTAATCACCGAAAAAAAAAATGACCATAGTGAAAAAGGTTTTTAAAATTTTTGAAAAGTTCATGACGAACTTATCTTGGAGAAAGAGATTTTTTTTTTTTTTTTTATACGATCTAGGGCAATGCTTGACTACATTCCACCTGATGGTAAGTGGAATGTAGTCTTAGATGGTAAGGCGCATTGCCCTAGCAACCTATTCACTCTTCTCTTGAAGACACCCACATTATATTTGGCCGGAAATACCGACGCAGGCAAATTGTTCCAGTCCTTCGCTGTACGCACTGAGGAAAATGAGGAAGCAAAGCACTTCGTTCGGACAGGTGGAATGTCCACAACAAAAGCATGGATACCTGCCGTGCGTCGGGACGTCCGGTGATAGAAGGGGGACGGGGGAACTAAGTCGTGTAGTTCCTGCGCACACTCACCAAAATGTATCCTATAGAATACTGAGAGGCTAGCAATTTCACGCCTGTGTTCAAGGCTTTGGAGGTCGGCTTCGACCAATTTGGGATCGCTGATAAGTCCCTTTACTCGCCTCTCAATTTAGTCCAGAACTGCAAGATGAGACTTTGCGGAACCAGCAAATATGTGACCACAGTACTCTACACACGACCGGATCTGTGCTTTGTATAGAACAAGAAGCTGTCCCGGTGTAAAGTACTGCCGAACCTTCGCAAGAACGGCAAGCTTTGCTGCTGCTACTCTTGCTCTGGACTCAATGAACCGACCAAAGTTGAGGTTCGAGGAAATCTCTAAACCTAACAACTGAAGCCGGTCACTGTATTCCAAGGATACATTCTGGAAAGTAGGAGCCAAGGTGAAAGGGCTCCTTTTGGCGGTGAATAGACACGTCTGCGTTTTGGTGGCGTTGAATTTGACAAGATTGGCATTGCTCCATGCGGAGGCGGAGACTGCCTGAAGTTTATCACTCAAATGTTGCACCATGGCTTCTCTTTCAGACTGTACTTCATCTCCTCTAGCCCGAGTACTTGGCAGATATCTTTCTACAACAGTGCTGTCGTCCGCATACCCATAGATACCGGGCTTCAACAAATCGTTAATATGCAGCAGAAAAAGAGTTGCAGAAAGAACGGACGCCTGAGGCACTCCGACATTTATTGTCAAGGGTTCCGAGGAACACACGTCGACAACTACTCGGAGAGATTTGTGGCTCAGAAAGTCCGTTACCCAGCCGATCAGACCAGGAGATATACCGTACGCTGAAAGCTTGCATATAAGGCTCGCATGCCAGACCCTGTCAAATGCCCTCGAGACGTCCAGAGAGACGGCGACCGCTTCTCCGTTCTTCTCGATTGCCTCGCCTAAAATGTGTGTAGCATACACTTGAAGGTCCCCAGTAGACCTATTACGGCAAAACCCGTACTGTCGGTCACTGAGGAGATCGTTACCTTCTAGGTATGCTAGTAGGCGCGAGTTCAATACAGAGCGAGTTCTTGAGCAGAATGGCTGGAATACCATCAGGACCACTGGCTTTATTCACATCTAAACGACACAATGTTCTCCATACCTTTTTGTTAGTGATGCGGATTTCAGGCATCGAAATACCGCAGTGAGGAAGATGTGCTGGAGAAGCATTGCCAGTGTCTAGATGCGAATTATCAGCAAACAGAAAAGTAAATACATTTGCTTTCTCTGTTGCTGTGTGGGCCAGGGAACCATCCGGCTTCAGCAGAGCAGGCAGTGAGGGTTGGCAGAAATTAGACTCGATCGCTTTCGCAAGAGACCAGAAAGCTCGACTGCCAGTTGGTCTGGCAGAGAGCTTTTCGCCATTCTTAGCGACTCGATCGAGACGAGCCTTCCGCAATGCCTTTTTGTAGGACTTGGCAGCTTGGTTAAAGGCTCTCTTCTTTATAGTTACATCCGGAGTTTTGCGGCTTCGAGCATCAGCCCAAATAAGGTATGCCGAATGTTTTTGGTCATGTGCATGACGACATTCGGCATTAAACCATGGGCAAGCTTTGCCACCGATGGGTACGTCAGCAAAAGGAATAAAATACTCCATTGCCTGATGCACCACATCAGTTATAGCATCCGCGCAACTCGACGGATCCAAAGAAGAGAAGCAGACCTGCCGCCAAGGATAAGACGCAGAAAAGTGCCGCATCTCATCCCAATCTGCTGACTTGTATTTCCATACTCGCCTAACACCATGTGGTTCGAGAGGTGGTGGGGAATATGTAAACACAGATTTCATCAGACAGTGATCGGAGGTTCCCAAGGGGGACGTGACCTCTACACGATACCTGTCCGGATCAGTAGTCAGCAGAAGGTCCAGGCAATTGGCTGTATGGCCTACCACATCTGGTACCCTTGTCGCTTGCCTCACCAGCTGAAAGAGGTCCAAGGACAACGCAAAGTTCCGCGCTTCTCTTCCAGCATGGTCGGTCTTCTGGTACGGGAACAGCCAGTCCTGATGACAGGCATTAAAGTCCCCCAGAAAGACGAGCTGCGCCGAAGGGTACCGATACAGAGCCATATCTGCAGCCTCACTGAGATACTCAAATAAACGAGTTGTCTCCTGGTCACCGCTGTGCGAACGGTAGACACAGGAATACAGGATTTTTTCGTTTCCTGTGTCCACTAAAACCCATAGGGAAGAAAAAGTGGGGTCTTCAAGGTGACGGAGACGCTGAATACAGAGGTCGTTCCGCGCATACACACTGACTCCGGCCCGTGAGCGAAAGTTGTGCTCTAACGAGTAACCGGGATAATCCAAGTATGCAGCGCTCAAAGGACATTGTATCTGCGTCTCCGTCAAAAAGAGCAAGTGCGGGTGCTCTGTCTCCAGGTGGTGGTGGACAGCTAAAAGATTTGAGTGCAAACCCCTTATATTAGTGAGGTGCACTTTATATGAGGAGGAGTGCAACCGCTGCTTTAACTTGTTCCCTTTTTTAAACTTTTCATAAAAAAATAAATATAAAAGTGAATAGGCATGGGAAATGGCAGTTGAACGAGGCGGTACATATCGAACCCGACGTCGAAATTGGTGATGTCTTGCCACTGGGAGGCTAGTCTGGAGACTGCGGGGACGCCCGAACCCCCCCAGGGATCGCCATCGGGCCTCCTCGACTGGTCGCCAACCAGCACGATGGAGCCACCCTGGGATTTTTCGCAGCTGGCGGGGCAGCCTTTCGTGGGTGGCTAACCCACTAATTGGGCCCCCAACTATCTGCGGGCGGCCAGCGGAAAGCCGTCGCTTCGGATCCCGCTACCCTCCTCGACCAGACACCCGACAAAACAAACTCCAATCCGACGTCAAACCGGTTCGCCAACGCACCGCAACTGTTCAGACCCATTGCCCATAAACGGCTTCATCGAGCAACGTGCCGGAACACGACTAGGTCGCTTTGCGGCACGACTCTGCCCGATGGGTGGTAACTTTGCCGGCGACCGGATGTTATGGTCTACCACCAAGAAAGAATAAATTACATAAGTGGTATTTCAGCTTTAAATGTAAAATTACATTTTATTAACTCTATTAGAAATATGATTTACTTTGGTATAGTAAAACCAAAAAAATATATATACATCTTATGAAACAGTAATAAAGTTATTATAAGTTATATTAAGGCTTTAATCAGGAGTTTTTTTTTTCAGTACATATTATTTAATAGATATTTAGTTCTTAACTTTAATTCTAAGTATATTATCTTTGAATTAACCTTATAAGTTTTAAGTGTTAAGCTTTTTCCATATATATGTTGACGACCGAAAGATCCCCTAATTCAAAGCTTTATTACACGTGCTCGAAATAACTTTACTGAATAACAAAAAACGCGCCTGAATAACGGTGTCTTGAAAAGCTTTATTTTATTGAACTGATATCAATTTGAAAGACGTCTCATAATTAACATTTCATTGTTTAGATCTCTGTTCTGTTGTTTGGGGGTAAAATTCTCACAGATAATTTTTATAGGTATACCAGAATTCTTATAGGTATTATATTAAAGACAACATAAATAAACTAGAAGTTTGTTTTACGCCAGATAGATAGATGATTAACACCATCTCATATTAGTATTAACAAAAATAAAACCATAAGCAACCGTATCAGACATAACATTGTGCTAAAAATAGAACTAAAATTATTTTTCTATATTTTATATTAATTACATCACTACGGTCTCAAATCTGTGGACTTAAATAAATACTTAGTTGAATCGTGTCTGATCGGAGTACGATATATTTGTCTCATTTTTAGTCTCTCAGTCGCTTAGTTTCATATTATTTAAGAAATTGACAAACAAACAGCTATGTAAATAAGGATTATAAATTTTAAAATCGTCAGATATCACACCTAACATATTTATACTTCCAATATTGACTAACATATAAATATTATTTTCTTGTTGATCATTAAAGACAAGGGTACACAGTTTAGTTCTACTACTACTAAGTGAATAATTATAATATTCATTTAAATGCAAATATACAAAGTTCTCATAATTACTGTTTCAAAAGTTTATACTATTACTATTGTTACAAGGGTTGGCTTTTTTTTCGAACAAAGCATGTGCATTACGTTATTCAAAATGCAGTTCCAGAAGGACATCACTTAGAAGGCAATGCATTGTAGCTGATTTGTAAGTAATACAATAAAAGATTTGTAAAAAAATAAAATAGATACAGTATATTTTATTTACAAAGCAGATAATCATTTTGTCATAAAAAAACAGAGTTACAAAGTTCTTAAATTATTTAATTCAAATTGTCAGCATCAGGTTCACAATATTATAGAGTACCACTTAAAGTAATTAGCAATCATGCCGAATCAACTAAAGTATACTACAAGTATAAGTAATAAGAATATAAATATTATACAGGAAACTATAAAAAAAAACCATATTGAAAGATTAGCATATAAAAAGTTTTGTAACATTTAAAAGAACATCTAATAAAAATGTATTATATAAGAAGCGCGATGCTTGAGAATAATAAAACGACATTGGCGAACGTGACTATGCTTATAATTTTGTTACTTTTAGTTTTGAGTTATTCATAAAAGGTAACCCCAAAGTTTTGAGTCTAAATTGTTTTTCAATTTACATATCGGCAGTTACGAGTTTTGATATATTTAAAGATAATTTAATTATTATAATATAATAATAAATATTATAATATATTAACTGAATTGTTCAATCAAATAAAATGATATGTGTTGAGAAAGTAATAAATAAAGTTGTTCTTAATTTAGCTGCCCATATAATAATATACATATCCTGAACATCTAGAGCGAGAGCTGTAATATGATCAGGAGATACTCAAAAGAAACAAATATCAGGTAAGTGACGACCGAAACAATCAACTAGGAGGTGTAAGCATCCAGAATTTAAAAGACAGCCGTTCTATATAGCTAATGTCAAAAGAGTAACGGATAAAATTACTTTCATCTTAAACAAAATACTCTATTCTGAGGGTTTATACACCGGATACAGAGGTTATCCTCACTTATACCTCACTCTTTTTGCGTAGTTGGTCAAACACCTAAATAGGGACACTTCGGTTGGCTAACAGAATAGGGATACTGTGAGTGTTGTATGTGACGGACATGACAGAAAGACACTTAATATTATCGAATATGTGCGGGTGGATAAAGAAATGTTGACCTCATGAATTCGATGGCGGAGAGCCTACTATGATAAGACAGTTGAAACGTCAGGCAAATAAAAGTTAAGTGATACATATTTCGTATGACTAAATTCCTGATTTTTCAATAATTATACATTATTGAAACGCGATAGTATAAGAGTGAAAAAGATAACTTAAAAATATTTTTTTAAATTTCTTATACGAATGAAACGTTTTTCTATGCTTTTTAATATTTTAAATAATGATAAAGGGCTTATCATTTTAACCAGTCAAGGAAAAAGCAGTCGAAATAGCCAGCAATTTTTTTTTATATTTATATATACTTACTTTTTCGAATAAGTGTGTACCAAACGGATACCTTAAGCACATGAAAAAAATATTTATAAAGCCGTATATCTTCATCCGAATAGGCAAAGCTAGAATGTTATTATATAATAATCCTAGGCCAAACTCAAAATGTTTTAAGTCTTTGAGTCTGCATACGACTAAATTCTGCCAAGATGCGCAAATGCGCATCTTCTATGACTCCAGATGAAGTATCATTACGCTTGACTATCTTAAACCTAAAACTGTTGAGAGGAACATGGTCAGATAGACAAAATACGTTTTGTATACTCATCTTTCTCTCATTAAACCAAAGAGTACAAGAAAGAGCTGGATGAAGCTTATACCATAAGCCTGCGGTTAAAGATCTTTACTCTGAATATTCTGAACCAAATTGTATACTCAAATTCCTTGCTGGTGGAATGAGTTCCATTTAGGATGGCAGATTATTTTAAAGACTTAAAAAGACTTAGTAAGTAACTCATACCTCTTATTCGTTGAGGAAATTATTCAGATGTATTTACATATAAATGGTCTATTTTAGTATAAATTTAATCTAATTTGTATCTGGTTAGATTTTTATACAACCTATTAAAATTTACGATTTTCCTAAAAGTACCACTTTAAGCCCAAGAATAACATATAACTCAAATATTACAAAAAAATCTATATATATTATTAATACCTCATACGGTGGGTTAAGACTTCATATTATGTGAATTAATATGTGCAAATAAAAAAAACATTCACAAATTTCAAAGTTATGTTGTACTTTAAAAACCATACTTTTTGTAAAAGATACTTTTAACAAATTCAACAAAAAAAATATTGTTTTAATCTACCGTTTATTATTTTTTGTAAATATCTACTGTTTAAATTTTCGTAATTATCAACGGCACAGTTTATATATTTTCTTGCTTAAAATAAAAAAAAATCCTTAAGTAAAATAGTTTACTTGGAAAGAACTCAGATACTCAGACACAGACTAAAACTAAAGTAATGTTTGTATAGAAGTTTAATTCACTAAATAAATAATTGTAAAATTGGATACTGGTTTGATTAAGAGCAGTAATATATAAGTCATCTCCTATTTTAGAGAAAGCAGTGTGTGATTGAGAGACTAGTTGCGTAACAGAACTTGTATAATAAAATTTTAATATTTAACAGTTTAGTGTGTTTGTGAGCGGTGCCAAAATGTATTAAAGAATGGAACGACTTTTATTCTTTGGATTAAAAGAATTCTAATAATAAGTTTATAATAACGGGGTTCGAAATTCTTAATTAATTAATTAACTCTGAAATAAATTTTGAAAAACGTCATGTATACACAATATACAAACAACGATTTTTTTTTGTGTTATTTTATTTTCTATGGAAATTATATAACGTAAGAATTTTTAAAGATTAGAATGTTTGTTTCATATTATCATTGACTAATTTGTAGGAAGATTATATCGAACCCTTTCTTTCCTCAATAAATTATTAAGGTCTATTAACTTATTTATTTAGAATAGAAAAATAGAAATAGAGCAATAAGACAAATGCACCAATAATTTCTCACAATAAATTATCAACAAAAAGTTATCTTAGGGTTGTTATTAATGCACATTATTAAGTGGATCTCCAACTAACAACAAGAACAACATCTTACTGCAATATCCTTTATAATATAAAAATCATAAAGTTGTATTTATGCTGGGTATACGAGTAAATATTGAAACGAATTTAACTCTTGCTACCGGGCATGGGTTATACTGTCTATAATGGGTGCCAAGAAAGTAACGTAAGTTAAAATTGTTTACTGTTTATAAGAACGTGAATCCAAAATGGCTGACTTTTGTTTCGGAGTCTTCAACATAAATATAAATTGAATTGTGTCAACATGTCAATTAAACGTGTTGACGGTTCTTTAATTTATCAGGTCTTGAAATTCACTTCTTCGTTCCAAATTGAAAATATGCAAATACGTTACCTTTCACGAAAATAACAACTAATGTGTAAAGAGTAATTGGGTACATAAGCTACTTTGTGTCTGTTTGTGTATATATTTTTTATATTTATAACTACTAGTACTTTGTGTCTGTTTATGAAATATTGATAATTTCTAATCAACTAACCGAATAATATTAGATTCAATACTTTTTATAAAAATTATGATGTTCAATATTAATTATTGGACTAGATTTTACATTCAAACTCTCACTCGAAACGAAAGTGACGATATAGTAAAATATTTCTACGGGAGATAAATTGGGTTAATTATAGACAGTTCTCTCTAAATATCTTCTTAGTTGAAAAGTGGATTATTAAATTGAATTAAAAATACTAAAGTTATTCGAACAAAATTGTAGACGTCAAAAAAAAAATAATATTTATACTCATCATATTTGAAGTACGCAGCAGTACCTATATTTAATTCATGAATAAATAATATATTTTAAGTTTTTAGTTATTATATTTTAAATTCGAGTATAAATGCATTTATCGATTGAAACGCTCTGAAATGATTAAATCATAGTTGGATGCGTATGAGTAATTCTAGGAATATTCTGTTGTAAGCAGGAGCTATCTCTGTTTTATTCAGTCCACTGAGCGTCTGTATTATCTAGACAGACCAAATGATCATGAGGAATAGATCTATGTTAAGTTGATCGAAATAATAAACTATAAATAGATTATTTGTTGTTAAAAACAAATAGTTTTGTTTGATTTGATTAGTTTCAAACAAATTCAAATAGCATTTGTAAGTTAAGCATATTTTATAAATATAATAGGTACTAAACGATACCAATCCATATTGAATGAACTGTCAGGTATAATTATATTTAAAGCTATTTTGATATTATTTCTTCTCCACAGTGTCCTTCAATATGCCTCCAAGTATAGTTGACAATATTGTTTTTTCATACATTAACCTCCGTTTTTATTTATTTCACTGAAAATAAAATAATATTATAAAACAACAAATCTCATATGTTTTTCTTATATTTCTCTCAATATCCGTCGAGTAGTTTTTGCCTGAACAAAAAGAAAACATTTTTTCGATATTTGTAAAATTATTTATTAATATAGTTACTAGTTCTTACTATTTTTAACATTTGTTATTAGTATTTATATCTTATTTACATATTACGGTTAAGTATGACCGCACTGACACTATCTTCAATAATTTAAACTCAAGATCAATTGGAAAGAAGAATTTTTAGTTTCCTTTTCCATTTGAATTGCGTTCTGTGGAAAATCGGTCCACAAGAAGTAATAAGCCTTTTAAATAAAAAAAGACAGCGATTTGAATTGATTGCCTCAGAATATATACTAAAATAAAAAGATATCAATATTTGTTATTATAAAACATATTTGTTATTTCTTTGGATTGGTTGATTATATTCAAAGGTAACAACAAAATTACATTTTAAAATGTTGACATTTGACAGTCGTGTCGGAGGAACTAACACTTTAGTTTAATTTAAATATTTAACTAGTCTCAAAATAAAAGACGTTAAAAATTTGAGGTGAGTTGGAAAAGTTGAGCGATATATCGACTAATAAGATCTGGACTTCCAGAAGGCTGCCTCTCTAGACTCAGGGTGAAGGATTAAGGTTGACACAAAAAGATAATATGCTAACATGGATCAAAGATGGTGATGAATAGTCGGCAAAGTATAATTAGAGGTCATTGTCTTTTAATAATGTCACATTAATATAGTGATTTTACCGATCTCTTTCATTATGGATGGTTAACACGAACTTTGTCATTGCTTTGAGGTAGTGATGGTCAACTCGAGTTAGTAGCTCGAGACAACTCGAGTTGGACTTAAGTCGGTTTAACTCGAGTTGGGAAGAATTCAACTCTAGTTGACCATCACTACTTTGAGGTAACATTTCTTACATAAATCAAGTAGGCTTGTATTTGAACTGACGAGGACATTTTGATAGAGGTTTATAGTTAATTAAAATAAATAAATACGATTTTCGTGTTTGGTAGTTATTTGTTGCATTAAAATAAAGCAAACGAAATTTAAGTATATAACCTAAAAAATATAATCTTTTATATTAAACAATGAAGCTTACAATACGTACATATATTTATCTAAAACACAACCTAATTTTAAAAGAAATTGATGAAAGCAATTTTTATATCATTATTTTTCTTTTGCAAATTGAAGAGATAAATTCCTGTCGCGTCAGCTATCGACGTATCGTTGGGAAGTCAATATAACTTAGGGAAGGAATTCTTTTATAACTTTAAAGTGAACAAGTCTGGATGGTGGCAATTTTTTTTCTATATAGAAAGTTCACCCAATTACTCGTTTTTTATAAGTAAAAGTATTTTAAGAGGAAACCTAAACTTTATTTTAAACTTTAATGAATGTATAAAATTTTAACAGTCAAATAAGAAGAGCTGTTCTAAAAATGTTTTTTTCAATAATTACACTGTCCATAAAATTATATGACAAAATAATTCGTGAACCGTTTATGCAAGACATTAGCTGTCGATTTTCGTTTCTGTATTCCTTAATTTAGAGTGAGGGAATTATAAATTATACATTTATAATTTTTAACAATTGATTAATCTATTTGTTATATTTGGAGTTCGATAATCCTTGATTCGTTGAGTTTATTTTTTTTAATCCTTTGGGTAATGGGCGGGTTCTAATAGGTTAACTAAACTGAAAATTATATGAAAGCCCTATTAAGAGTTTCTGCATGCATTCACACAATTGGTTAATGGCTACTTTGAAATTCATAGGAATGTCACAATAAATTATATTTTTTTATAAAGGTACTGAAATGAAATAAAAAAATATAAGTGTATAATCGAAATGAATAAAAATCCAAATTATAATCCGAGTAAATTTACAAAAAAATAACAAATTGATTCAGTACTCTCAGCAATATACCTATGTCAAAGTCATATTTATGCTTTCGTAAAATTAACCACACGCCATGAATTAAATTTTATGTTATTAGACTTTCACCGAAAGATCAAAAACTTCTATAAGCACATGTTTCCACTCGCATACACAGTACCTGTTCACACGTAATAAAGTACAACATTTGGCAGTTATAAAATCGCTTTAAGGTAATAATATTCTCTATATATGTTTATCTATATCGTTTCTCATCTGGTGTATCAATGCTAAAAACTCAATAGGTCCCTTTCATAAACATCAAATAATTCCATACATTTGCCAATGAGTCCTACATTGTCTCGTAAAACTTTAGTTTTAAATGTAAAGAACGTCACAACCTCTTACCTCATTACTAAATATGGCTCAAAGTACGATCTTCGCAAAATAAGATCCCTCTCGCTCGTCATTGACTCCCAATCTTCTTATCATCTGTGTAAGATCATTAAGGACCTGAAACACATATATGATTGGTGCCTTCAGCTTAGCATTAAAGTTAACCCTTTAAAATATCAGGCAATATTTCACTTCATTTAGAACACTTCATTTCACTTCGGGTTTGATCCCCGACAGGGACAGGCGTGTATGTGATGAGCATAGATGTCTGTATTTATGGGTTTGGTCGTTTATTAAATATATTCTCAGTATTTATATGTGTAAATCTATGTATTTGTATCGTTGTTTAACACCCTTAACACAAGCAAATAATTTGCTTACTTAGCGGTTAGACCAATGTGTGTAACTTGTCCTGTATTATTATTATCATTATTATTTACTTATATTTAAACCTTCCTTAGCACTATACAGCAGCGTCCCCCCCGAATATCGTCCTAAACGCAGCTTATATATTCTTCTTTATAAGCTCCCTCTTTACACAAACAATAATCATAGTCAAATAATCTACTTTAAACGTACAAAAATAACTACTCGTAAATAAAAAAATGTAAGTATCGGTAAATACGGTATTAAATACTGGTATTAATTGTGAAGTCTTAATGGTTCTCACTTTTCTAGTTTATTCAAGTTTTTACTTATCTAGCAAATGTATCCATCCTTTTGTTGTGGACATTCCACCTGTCAAAACGAAGCGCTTTAATTCGTCTTTTTTACTTCGTACAGCGAAGGATTGGCGCAGCTTGCCTGCGTCGGTATTTCCGGCCGAATACAATGTGGATACATTCAAGAGAAGAGTGGATAGGTTGCTAAGTTAATGCGCCTTACCACCTAAGACTACATTCCACTTATGTCCCTTCGCACATAAATAATAATCTTAGTCAAATAAACTACTTTAAGCATACGAAAATAACAATTACTTGACTTAACAATTTTAAATATTACTACGTAATTTAATAAAATAATGATTTAAATAATTAGACCTTATTGATTCTTCTTATTTGAGATACTAATTAATTTATAAAGATCAGTATAGTGACCATTAAAATATCGAAACGAATCAAACATTACCAATTATTATAAAATAGTCGTTTAACAATAATGTAACCTAACACAAGTTAAGAGAAAACTGCTCTTTGATACTAATAATTGCTATTGCTTTTTATAAAAAAAAGTCAATAGAAATGTAAAGACTGCTTGATTAAAATGAAATATCTACAATTCGTATTGACAGTACTTGAAACCGAATCCTAACGTAACGATGTTTGAACAAGGGTTTGTACAAACTACGAGAGAAAACAGAATTATCAAACGACTAAGTACCGAATGTTATAAAAATACCGATTTGCTTTTCATAACGATTATTCAATGTTGTATCTTAACGTAAAATTAAAATAAGGGTAAGCAGTGAGAAAATACTGAATGAATATTGACAAGCCAACTGAAACCATCCTACGAAGCTATAACTTATTAATATAGATGGCGCTGCTCACTATAAGTAATTCGCGCTTCTTCTAATAATGCTAACTGTGACTTCTCTCGTGCTAGTTTAATAAAATCAAAAATATTAGAATCTAATACATGAATATTGACTGTCCGTTAAAGCTTTGTGATTTTTTTGTATTTGTTTGTATCGTATTGTTATGTATTTCTTTTAAAGGTAATATAATTGGAACTTAGGATATATTCAAGAATTTAAAAGAATTGATTTATAAATATATTATTGTGTTTTATGGTCTGACTCGAAAGGAACAGTACAATGAATAGAATAAACTCAGAATTTAAAAAAATGAAGCACAATAACGTAAGAAAGCTAAACAATACATTCAAAAAATGTTCTTAAAGCTGAATGAATTCCGTTGCATAAATTAAAATTGCGAACATTTTTCTAAATCCATCACAATATTAATTGTATTTAATATTCTTTGAAGATATTCAAATTGTTCGCTTTGGAATTTGAATGATTCTTATGATGTCTTTCTTCAAATTGTAGCATAAAATATATTTGCATTGGAGATTTTTGTTCTTTGTGAGAATATTATAATTAATATTGTGCTCTTCACATATTCTAGTAGATAAATTAAATTGAATTGAATTGAGACATGAATTTCCTTCGGGAAATCATTAAGAACTTAATAAAATGTTCAATAAAATTATTACTAAATAACTTTATATACATATTATTTTTATTTTGCATTATTATGTAAGATAAATATATTAAATATTCAATAGAGAGGGACTTTACTAATAGTAGACTTGTATTAAAACTTGACAAAATTTTAATAAATGAAAACAGGGAAGATATTGTAATACTAATTCTTAAATTTTCCTATTAATTGTATCCGTAAATCCATACTGAAAGTATTTACTTGTTCTGAACATTTATTGGATAAACCAGGAACGGAATTTTTGTATAAAAATAAGCTCCACAACTTATCGGGTGGTGAATCCCGAATCCCCGAAAGAATGTGTCATCTCTCAGCGGCACGACATATTTTACAACATTTAGCTTTTAAGGCCTTAGGCTTCATAGTTGGCAACTGAACGATCCCATCTATACTTTAAAAATGCCTTATTAGTTTATTTTTTTTATATAATTGTTGGCGATAGCCATCGAGCAGGGTAATGCTTCACTCATTTTGGTAAAGGAGCGTGTTTGTTACATAAGACAAGAACAATTTCGTTAATTTAATTAACCTTAGTATCTATGTCAGACGCAGAGATGACGATTTCTATTTTTTATTAAAGAGTATTTTAGTATTGTAAGAGATGAAAATTAAATCATGTCTAGAAAACTCGCATGCGTTGTATTGCCAGTGTAATACAACGAGATTCGGACAAGAAACTATAATTAAATCTAGGAGAAGGAACAATCGTCATGGGGGATGTCGGTATTTAATTATCGGTTACAAAATATGTATTTATACGTGTATGTATAAGTGTGTATATTTTTAATGTGTGTGTACAAGTTGTTTTATTGATATTCATTCATATTATTATTTTTTTATTATTGTGCCCCCTAATTTGTAGATTTTAGTTTACCATGTCGGTTGACTGGTAAAGGACGCTTTTGCATTAAGTCCGCCATTTGTACGTTTTTTTTGTGCAATAAAGATTATAAATATAATAGATCAAAAGACTTTAAAAGAGGAATCCAAAGGAACGTATTATGTTGTTATAAAGGACCGAAATCAAAACGAAATCCCTGTTATAATTAAAGTACTTGGGCGCTTCACTTAAATTATCAATAAACCTTTACACGTCAACAAGGCTCGGGACAAAACCGTTCATCTTTGACATTCTATATCTATGTGTATTCTCTTTAATAAAATAAGCCTTTTATGACATATTGAGGTATATTTCGAGTTATTTTTTATTATTTTGGCTGCAAAAATAAGGAATCGTACCAAATTGCATGCCGATCCGTCTAGTAGATGAAATACAAATATCCATTAACACATACAGCCATCCATTCTGACATTTCTTTGCTATTACAATAATAATGGCGAAGCAGGATAGGTTGTCATAATAGGAAGTGCCATTACTAATCATGTATTTACTTCGCTTACATACACATAGCCACAATTACTTTTAACTTTATTGAATATGTTCATGTGTAATGTGATCATGATCATCTTAAAATAGTACTTGGATATAATGATATACTGCCTTAATACATATTTGCGGTACGGTACTATGTCCAAAACTATATAATTGGTCATTGAACATTGAACATAATGCGATGATCAATGGCTTATTGGTTGGATTAGAAGAAAGGGGCAGCAAGTAGTGAGAGCTATAATACAATTATTTTTACATTTTAAGTTATAACGATTATTAGACCATCAAAATTCCTTAAGGCCAACATCCAAGTTTGAAAATATACGATACAGGTAGGTAGCGTCAAGTAACAGAAGATTACATGAATACAAATAAATATACACTAATACGTATATTTTAAAATATTTACAAACTATAATCAATAAGAAACAATATAAACAATATAATAGACAACTACAAATTAAAGAAGATCAATATCAAGATTGATATAAGAATTAAGTAATTTCAAAGTGATTTCAGAAATGTTTAGTTTTTGTGTAAGTATTGCATATTGGTTCATTTTCGATTAACTTGGGAATTTGGCATCCCCATAATCTACATTACGGCTCTATTTAAATAAAGTGAATAGTTTCCTTTTTTTTCATTAAAGTTTTCAGTTGATCAATTAACTAAGGTGCAGGAAGGTACCTACTTCATTTTAATAATAAAAAGTTGAATGTGTGTTTTATAAAAAAATAAAATCGTTAAGTTCTTATAAATGTAGAATGAAAAATAATCTGACACGGGCAGGGACGCGAACCCGTGACCTCTGGGAAATCTTCCCGTCGCTCTACCAATTGAGGTACCGTATCGCTGTCCGTCTCGGTGAATTAAGCATTCTATATGTAATCATCTTTATCGGGACGATGGACGTTTTCAAATGGCTATACATGTTTATAGATATTTTCAAATATTAATTTCGGTAGTGTCATCTTTTCAATGTTTATCTATGGTATCCATGCTATGCTATCCTACAGGATAGTCCTATCTACTATCTTATTTTCAACAACGGATGATACTAAATGTCATTATTAAGTATATTAAGTGCTATTCATAAGTGGAATATTATATGGTTTTATTAATGAATTATATAATGTATAATATACCTACATTTAGTTATTTATTTCTCGTTAAGTCCGATGTACATTGATCTTAAACGTAATAATTCTGAAACATGGGCCTTTGTTAAAGATGAAACCAAAACCTTAGACCTGAAGGGATTGCCCTTTTCGAGGTTTGATCTTGTTGTACTTTGATATCAGCCGCTTAAAATAGTCTTATGCTCTTATTTGATACAATTTGTAATATCACAGAAGATATATTATACTGTTGGTAAATTAATCACTAAATTAACGATGTCATCATATCTAATGTTATTAGACAATGCTATTTAATAATATGTATATTTTATTAGTGAAATATTTGTTATTAAGAAATAAATATTATATTTTATATAAGAGACTTATTATTTTACGATTGCAAACAATAATTTAATCATAAAAGATGTTTAACAATAAAAGTTTACAAAAATTAAGATACATTTATTTTATGTTATTGTTAGAAGAATATTTTTTTAATCTTGGTTAAAGGAATTTAAATATACCTATGAGTTAATAGCAAACACACTTCAAATTGTGATAAATACAACATAACAAAAATTATCACAATAAAAAAGCCTTGATGATAATAAGCCAACACCGCACACAAAAGCAAGTTCATAAAAATCCGATAATTAGTGTTTGTATTTAATTATAGTCCACATTAATGTTCATAGTTTTTTTCTAAAACTGAATCAGAACTTATTTGCTACTTATGATATAATGGTTATATTAGTTCAGAGCCTATTATTCCCTCTGTATCGACACCTTTCTTTGTTGTATCAACAAGTAATCATACCTACTAAAATTATTGTCACCTCCTTAGTGATTCCAATACTATGTTTGCACAATAAAAATACACTAAACTAAACTATAAATGTATAGTTAGACACATTTATTTTGCTTTTAGATTTAATTCTTTTCCTTCAATTTGAACTTATTCGCGGCACACGTATTATAAGCAACTAGTTATTTAACATAACCAAAAAAATATATATATTTTTGTTAATAATAATATAACTAATCGTTGTGTTTAAAATTTAATATATATTTAAATTATGTCCAATATAAAGTTTATAGGTTTATATCCAATATTCGAACGACCAATGACAAATTCGATTGCATCCGTAGATAATCTAGAGACCGGGAACATTTTTCTTCGGTTTGAAATGGTTGGATAAATTGTGCAGTTAATATTCAATCCAAGCAAACCAGGTTTTATTTTATTTTATCTAAAATAACATAATTTTGATTTTCTCTAATTTATTTTAAACTTTAGAATAAGGATATGTATTAATATTAATGTACAATCTATCTTAATATTGTTGTATAGCAAACATACTGATAAAAGAAATGAAATTTATTTTATTTCGAAAAATATTTCTTTAAATCAGGACTTTTAAATTAAATGTAAAGAGATGATTTTGTGAATGTTATTAATTCAAACATTCATATCTAGCACGGACCAAGTGTTGTTACCCTTACCTCTGATAGTTACATGTAGATATTTGAACCTCTTTTTATGAGGGTCTATCTATAATATTCTATTCCTGTTGCCCGACTACTAAATATTTAGACAGGAATCCAATTACGGTCTGAAGATTTTAAGTGATACAGGAACCATAAATATATCTAGCTTGATATGTATAATTTAACCATGATAAAAATATTACTTATTTATTTAAATACCAAAGTACTTCAGACCACTTAATCTGATTTCAATCAACAATAGTTTTGCATAATAATATGTTAGTAGCAGTAGCAATAACATGTTTGAACTACACTATGAATGATATATGTTAAATTCATTTTATAACATTACTCTTGTGTCTATATCCTTTACATAGATCTACATAAACTGCCACCAAACTTTAACAAGCAATCAAAAACTTATTTGTTTATACAACATACCTAATTGGACTAGTAAATGTGCGTGAACTAATTTGTCCATTAAACTTGCACTTTTGCACACATTTATAAAGCCACGAGATCCAATTATGTATTACTGTATTTCTGTTCTTTAAATTGACTTAGTTGGATCAGCCCTTTATTATTACTTTTTAGCATTACTTTCAAGTTAGAAAGTTAGATATTGTACAAAAAATATATATGAAGTATATTATGGTTATATTATTATATTATGACAGACCTCGACTTTCAATAGTCCTATCGAGATAATCTCTCATTTTATGATGTCTTATTGAATGTTCTATGAATTTATGTATGAGTAATTTTTTTATTAATCAATTAAAAATAAATTCCGGTTTGTCTAAACCAATTAACTCATATCTAAACTAATATTATAAAGGCACAATTGCACAGAAAAGAATATAATTTCCATTTCATTTCGACCAAGAGTACAGTTCGACTGCCTTGTGTCCTTAAAAAAAATAAACTAATAAAAGTTTTTTTTTCCATCAGAAATAAAATCACAAAACAAAGACAAAATGTCTGAATTTTAATTTAAACATGTTCTCACTAATTTTATCGGTTTTATGGCGAACACTATTTTTCTTGTAGATATATTCTATAGGATAACAATATTCCTTACATTATTGTGGAAGCGATTTATAGACTCAATATAAATTTATTATATCTAAATAAATAAAATCAAATAAACAAATATACGTGTGTATTTGCATATTATAAAAAACACAGTTTTTATTTTATTATTTGTTGTTAATGGTATTGGATAAAAATAATTAATCTTTACACTTCTTTTTTATTTTACCGATTGGTTTCTTACACGATTATGTAATATTATATAAAAATATTTTCCATTTTATGTTTAAAGATACCAATTTAAATATTGGATGGAAAGTTATCTACGAAGCTCTCTTTATTTTTGTCGTTATATTTAATGGAATATATTAAAAGTTATAATTTACGGAATAAAATTATTAGGCTTCTTGTATTATATATTTGCATGTTTGTGTTTATTTTACTTTTCAAATAAGTATTTGACTAATTGAACTTATGAACTTCATAGAATACCATATGAAGTTCATAGTGGTACTTTCAAAGTATTTTGGTTTAATAAATATAATTAAACAGTTTTGTTAAAATTATGCCGTATTATTACAAATATAAACAAAAAAAATCTATAATATAAACAAAAACGTTAAGGAGTTCTCATTCAAATGATTGCACATGAATTGAAATGGAACCATGTTTGTACGAGGATATGACAAATGATAAGAGAAATAGATTTGTTGAACTCGTACTAAAAGATAAAACAATGTAATAAACATATTTTATTATTTTAATATGAATAAAAAAAAATCTATTTGATTTTCATTAAAAAATCTATTTCAATGTGGTGTGTGTGAAACACTATTTTTCTTTCGCTATTAATCGTTACATGAATTTTCAACACCCTTTTCTAATTCGTTTTATAGTGTAAGTTGTTAATGATAAGTTTTCTCTTTTATACGCTATAAAGAGCTTTTATTAAATTGTCATTGAATAAACTAAAAACCAATAAAAGTATGAACAATATACACAACAATAAAAATATCATTGCATTGTTGTTTTAAAGCCATTAAGGCCTTATTACATAGCCCGCGAAGCGATAGTTTCAATGTTGAGTGCTAAGTAGAATGCTTGCACGGTGGTAACTAGTCGTAACTGTTAAAATAAAATATATACTTAATAAAACTCATTAATGAGGCCCCCCTAGAACAAATGTTTTTTTTTAAGTTTTTTTATGTATAATGGTACGGAACCCTTCATGTTCGAGTACGAATCGCACTTTGCAGGTTTTAATCATCAAATTTGAAACAACCTCAATAAGTTGTAATTATATTAAAAGTAACTCCTTAAGAAATATTTTAAATGCTGTTAAAACCATTCTATATCACCAATAAAAAAATATCTACTGAGATTATAAAAAAAGTAGTATCAATACTTACTGAATATTTGAAAGTATAACTTGTACCTAACAAACCAAAAGACAGAACATCACAATTACCACTAACAATGTTATAAATGAAATAACGTGAAAATACATGTACGTAAAAATATTTGATTTCAGATTTTAGGCTTTGCTTTTGATTACTGGATTAGAATGTTATTCTATTGATTAAATTGTTGATTCTATAAAAGACGGGGTAATCAAAATAAACATAAAACAGTCTTCAAAGTCAATTCAAAACCAACGACCGGGGTTGATCCGAACCGGAAATTCACCCGGAAGTAACCGGATCATGCTCGTATTTATCCGGACATCCGAACCATATGCTTTCAGTACAAATGGACAGTGGCTTTCAAAATATTCATATTCTATGAAGTAACAAATACACGGCATACACAATTTCTCCTCCGACCCTTCGGTTATCTCCAAATTATGACAGAGACTGAGTGTGTGCAAAAATGGTTCCAAAAATAACAATTACATATAAATATTTTTCAACGAGGGCAATAACTTCAAAAACTGAAGCCTCGTATCGTTTTTTAAATAGTTTTGGTAACAATGGAAGCGGAGTGTGCTTAACACAGTAGTCCAAGCACAAAAATATATTTTTAAGTATTTAATAACACAAAAATAAATAATAATAAAGAAAAAAAAATACAATGATATACATAAAAAAATATTCGGAAATTACTACAAGGCTTAGATTTTAAAATCTGTTTTTTTTATGCGATCAGAGACTATAATCAAAAACATTCAATAAAAATAAAAATAAACGATGCTTTTTTCATCCTTATGTGGGTGTCATTTTTATTTCAAATTTCTCAAGAGATCTCTATTACCAAAAGTTAGGGCCCATTGGGATGTATTTATTTTTGTTCTTGGCTTTGAGAACTTAATATTTATGTATGAAATTGACATTAAGTTGAAATTTAATCTTGAACCTATTAGCAAAAGATTTTTTTATTATTTATGTGTGTGACTATGAGACTTGGAGAAGAAAGGATTTGGAGATCCCGCTCTCTCACACAGAGTAAGTAATTTAGATATAATACCTTCTCTATTTCGATCTTTTGTGAGAGGATAGTATTTAGACCTAACAAGACAGCCCCCAGACGTGCTCTTCCATACGTAAAAATATAAAATATAACAATAACATATAACTATATAACAATAACAATAAAATATAACAATTAGTTTAATACTTATTCTTTTTTATTAGCAATACAAAAATTAAGACATCAAAGTGAAAAGCATTTCTTAGGATTATATAATATACCTAGTTATATAAAATTATCGTTATCGGTTTCAACAAGTTATTGAATTGATGTGCCGTGTTATAGATATGTATCGTGTCGCTTATTTTTCGAGCAAAGTATTCTTAGTATTGATTAAAAAGGTAACATGGTTGCCTAAATATTCAATTACAAAGAAGGGTCCCGATATAGATAATAGGGAACAATAGATAAAATTGCTCCTCACCAAAATTTGTGAATTAACAAAATCATACGCAGCAAGCAAGTTTTCATGTAGTTTTAGAGAAAAATACAAACATTTTTATTACAATTACAAGGTTTTCGTTTTTATTACAATCCAGAAAAAAAAGTAAATTTGGCGCCAAGTTGGTTTTTCATCAAGTCATACAGGATGCTGTTTATATTGTCACGGTGAATACGCAAGCGATCTCGTGGCGTCCCATTAAGGCGATGACTGCAACCGTTGGTTATTATGTGGGTAGCCTTAACAATAACAGCGTCCTCTGTGCTGCCGGGTAGTCCCACAAAACCCCCGGTCATCACATTCTTGGCCGACGGGTATCCGTAACGCAAAAAAAAATAAAAAAAAACAGGATGCTGTTTATAGCGTATTTCATTTACGAAAAACTTATCTCATGTTTTATTGTGATGTAACTTATTATCAAAATTATATAATTAAAATTATTATATAAATATTAAACTGTTAAACATATGCAACCAACACATATAGATTTTATTTAATTTTCAAAAATATATATCTTAAAATATATTATACATATATTATAAAAAATTAAAATATATTATATACTAATACCGTTATATAGGTTATACCGTTATATATAGGTATACTGTTTATTTAGGTTCATTAACAAATATTATTTTGCATTGTAAAAAACATGCCTCTCATACAAATTATAATATGTAGATAAACAAAAATATATATCCCGAGTGTATCACAAATATATCAGCTCCCGAAATACAATATAATATTAACTGATAGATAGATGAAACCATTATTCACCGTAGTAATATGAAACAGACAGAAATATATAATATATATAACCACATACATAACATTAAATTAACCCACACCAAAATTTCAACGTCATACATTTAGATTTTTTGTGTACCTACATATATAGCATCTTGCAAATAGACATATTCTCTTAGCAACAATAATTATTTTTCTAGCTGGTTTAAACTTTAAATGAACTCATCTTTTAGTCATTCTCCTTTGAGAATATTCTGTACAAAATGTTAAATGATAATCTAAAACGTAAAAGAAAGTCTTTATATAAATGTTTGAACGGTAAACGTTGCTTGGAAGTATATTTTTCGGGCAAAATCAAGACGTTATTTATTGAAAAACGTGAGTAATAAAATGGACACCAAAATACATATTTTTAGTTTGTACAAATCTTAGATTGTCATATACGTTAAAAAGTTACTTACACAACACTTATACTTCTTTTTAATACTTCGAAAGTACAGGTTTTTATATTACTGGTTAAAACTTTGTTTCAATAATATTAAAAAAAAAAACAAACAACAATTTTAAAATTTTCAGTATTTTAAACGTTTCTTGTTGGTACAAGTTTGTTGTTTATTGAGATCTAAATGGTGTTTACTATATGCTGTTATACTTCTCGCTCCCACTTCTACCGCGAAAAACTAACTATAAATTTATTCCTGATCAGTTCGTTGGTCAGTTCGTAATACTTATTGAGCTTGAATGTGTGATCCCTTGGGATGTTTGTAAGTAAGCACCACAAGTATCACGCGCCTCTCATGTTTTGAATACAGGAATAAGTCCGGTCTGGATGACGAAACACCAACATCCCCAGGGATTTTATAATGCTTTTCATACGTGTCCATCATGACAAACCAATCAGGAGCCGCGCCTAATATTGAATAAGGCTTCGCTTTTGATTTTTTGGAGGAGCCTTCTTTTACGAATTCTACAGATCGTTCGGTGGTTGTTTTACCCTTCCGCGCTCTTGCTACTGAAAGACTAACCGCTTCCCGTATAATTTCTAATACCTTGTCGTGGCGACGCGAGTATTGACCTTTATCTAGAAGTACCCTACACCCTACTAATAGGTGTTTCGCAGTTCAATCATAAATTAAGGTGCGCCACTTCAAAGCTTGTGGAATACAAAAATCTCCTATATATATATAATATATATATTTTTTTACTCATTAGGTATTCTGTTTTGTTTTTGCTGTTTGACATTAGCTGCTAGTTAGTAATAACACAGTAAGGCCGAGGACCTTTATCAATGAATTTTAACACATTTAGTCTCTGTTCCATTGATTTATTTATGTGCTCAATGAGTTTAATATGATATACATTTCCACTGGGATTAGACTAGAAATATTATTTAGTTCATGGATGAAAGAAGATTAAAAATTGATAATTCAAAATATGTATTGGATTGTGGATTGGGTATAACATCCGATACAAAATAGTTGAATAATGAAAGAAGAATAAATACTATGATAAAGACATTGGACAGAACAACATTTCTTGTTTCTAAGTTCCAAATGTTGATATATAAATCTATGCATGTCTTAAAATCTAGATCTAGATTTTATGCCTTTACGCAATCTGAAATTACAACTTACAAATATTTTTAAATTTATAAAGGATATCTATCTCTATCTATCTTTTGAAAAAAACCTTCGGAAAACAGAGCACTGTGAGATTTGGCATAGTTAATGTTTGTTAGTGTTAATATGTATTTCATATACATTAAATGAAGTAATTTAAATATAATAAACGTCAATGTCAAATATATTAAGGTCGCATCGAAAATAGTCGCATAGAGTAAATTGGGGTTTGGAACTTATAATCTCTTATATAGGTCACTTGCTACGATTTAGGTAATCATGAATACATGAATCGGTAACATGAAATATGGGCTTGGGCCCAGAATAATTTACAGCAGTATCATAAAGCCTATTTATTGAGGAAGATTTATGGTACGTAACTAATGTGACAACAAATAATAAAAAATGAAGGAAGTATGTAATAGAAAGTATAATCCTTTTTTTGCTTGTTGGCTCCAAACAAATATTCTGAAAGTGTTCCGATAGTGGTATGCACTTTAAGAAATAACTTACATACAAGATTAAGAGATTAATTTAAGGGTTTTGGGTTTTTCGTTACATCTGGGTCACTACCTCATGGGATAAGTGATTCCTGAGTAATAAAGAGAATTCTTCTAGCTTTTAAACTATCACCTTTCATAATATATAATTGTACGAAATAGGTAGCACATACTTTTGATTTGTCTGACATTTCGAAGAGGTTGCACCAGCAGTGGTCACAAGCTGACTCTCTTAGTGGTGCAGGTTCTCCGCTGTCGAATCAATGGGGCCGAAATTTCTTCATCTACCCGCACATCTTTGATATTATTAATATTGTCAGATACAGATCCTGTACTCGGTTCTTGGGAGAAACTATAACAAACCGAAACTGTCGGAAATGCTTATGAGACGTGGCGTGTAGATACTTATTCGTATGAGTAGGTTTGAAGTATACACTGTGTCAAGGGCCCGTTCGATCTCACGGTTATTTCTACGTCTAGAAAGGACTACGACCTCACCTTCTACATTTTATATTTGAACTTATTCAGTTACTTAAGTCTTATAACTGGGCCTAGATTAAGCATCTTTGGTCCATCCAGATATTGGGAAGGCTCAATTAAGGCTTTGCACTTGTTTAAGTAGACTTTTTTAACATAGGATATTTAAACATTGGAGATTATTGAGAGAGCAATAAAACAGTACTCGTAAAGTTGTGATGTTAAGTTCATAATATGAGACATTTTGCCTATTTTTTCAAACAGAAGTGCGAATTAAAATGAGTTTTGCGAATCTAAACCAGAAGGGCTATAATTTAATAGGTACCCCATCGAACCAATTTTTATTATATGTGATATTTTATTATAAATAAATAACAAATACAGGAACGAATGTTCACTCCCCGATTATTTTATAATTCTACGTTTTTGTTCATACATTAAAAAAATATATTATTTCAATTTATATGTGAATTGAAACTTAATTAGACAGCATTTAAATAATTCTTAATAGCTCCTAACTGCTTTTTTATGATAAATCTTCACTGGAAAATGATAGTATACAGTTAACCACTAATACCAACTTACCGTATTTATGAGACGATTGAATTCTAACTTGTCAATATCCGCTAACGAGCAGCGTTCTACTAATGTGCAATCAAGTCAATGATTAAACTTTGGAAATGAATTGATACGTTGAATACATTTTAGTCATCATACTGTTATCTAAATACTTATTATACTTTATTATTCAAATTATAATGTACTTAAGATTTTGTTTTAATACTGGCAATTAAATTGGTACTGGCCATTAATTTAGTATTGAGTTATTCTGTCTAACAAATTGATAAAAGTAATTTAACTTTGTCATTAATTTTTTTCTTAAATAGAGTGTTTTTTTATTTTGCGTAAATGATTGGTTGTATATCAATCATTAGGTTGATACGCTTGTGAATACTACTCTCTTGCTTGTCAATTTACTGTCATATTTTTGTAATGATGAATAGTAATTAGATTGATAAGATTTGTTAAATGCGTACATATGTGTTTTATATATATTATAATAATAATATTATATATACTATAATATTTATATACATATTTATATTAATTTTTATTAATATTTAATTAATATTTATATTAACTAATATATCAGAGCGATGTTCTCATCGCTCTGATATATTAATTAACATTACTTTTTACGAAAATATAATAAATCGGTTAATAATTCTATAAAAACACACTTTATTTTGCTTATTAAATTTTATGGTAAATATAAGCATATTAATTTTAGAACATAGGGAAAGATATAAAAAGCCCAAATGCCCATGTAAAAAGCTCAAAACCTAATAAGCTTATATTATTTAGTACACGATATCAATCCAACCTCAAATAAAAATATAGGAACTACTCTAAATATTAAAAGGGATGAATAATCTTATTACGAATTCCTGTCAGATGTCGGCTACCAGCGTTTTGTTAGTCATCAAAACGTCAAGTTGTTGTAAGCTACAGCTTACAACAACTTGACGTCAACAATAAAATTTTGTTTACAAGCAAGAAAAAAGTCTGAAAATTTGACATAAAACAACGTTTAATATTTAAATATGTTAATTTGTCGACAAAAATAAATTACTGACAATTATTTTATTTCACAAAATAATTAATTTCTATTACATACTTACAAATATATTAAACAATATTTCTATTGGTTTATCTAGTTTTACAGAGAGTACGTGATACGAATACTAAAAGCCTTCATTAGCATATGAATCTCTTTGGTATCCTATGAAATTATTAATACAATGCTCCAAATGAAAATCTTTTAGTGTATTGAATATTTATAGATTAGTAAATTAGTGCTTACACCCTATATGTATAATTGACATCGATTTATGATTGATATAATATTCAACAGCCAGCTACCTCAGTACCACATTATTAAACTTGGAAGAGATAAACTCTGAAACTTACTAATAAATAATAAAGTACTTGGAATAATTTCATTTAACAAGTTGTTAAAACCAGTTAACTTTTACTTTACTTTTTATTTTTACGTTTTTTCTCACCTATCTATTAAATTACCAATTAAGCCTTGTAAAGTAATCACATGTCATTTCCATTCCTACCAACGTAACACAAGGTATCGAGCCATCGCCAAATTATTGTTACTTCAGAGTTAGCCACAAAGTTTTGTTCCCTAGTAACGATAATCTATCCATAATTTTAAATCTTTTAGTTAAAGTACTTTGTGTAATATGATTCTTAAACAGTATACTGTTTAACAATCATATTACACAAGCTAAACCAACAATAAAGCTAAATAAATTAAGTAACAATATTGTTATTATTGTAATTATTATTAGTGTAGGATGTTATATTTTATATACACCTACCTATACCTATAAATTTAAAATGTAATTATGTAAAAACCAACTTTGCATAATAATAAAGACAATTGTTGTAGTTATATCTTTATGTAATTAAAAAAAAAAAGAATGAAATTCTTAACCTAAAGAATGCACGTTCGTGTTTATTTCGAGTTCGAAATTTCTAACTTAACTAGGATAATCGCTATTTTAGCTTTATATTTCTTTAACATTTAGAATATATAAAAATACTAATACAGGAAAAAGGGCAAGTACTTGGATTATCAGCGAGAGAGCTCACCACGCTAGTGTCTCTCCGTGCCTTTTCATCTCCTGTCGACTCTTGAGTATTACACGGGGACATCCGATTTCCTAGAATATCCTCTTGTGGCCTTTCCTTGACCGCCGTTACATTCTAGATTACGAGACTGCGACTTCAGAATTGCCGTTTGTATGAATTCCTTCAAGGTATGGAAGAATTTGACTTCAAAACTTTTACGAAAAGCCGTAATCCTACCGACTGCATCAGTAAGGTATTGCAAGGAAGTTATGAAAAAAATATTTATTGATAAAAAGACTAAAGTAATGGTTTTATACCTCAGTATCTAATAAATTCACCCAGTTAGGTAATATTTTTCGAACGAAAATATATTTAAAAATTAATATTACTCGCTTTTGAGCTTTTTTTAATTAAAAAATCCTTTTGAGAGCATAATAATGTTAGTGTTCATTTTTATAAACTTTCTACAAAGTATTAAAGTATAAAGTAATTTATCTCCTTGTTTACGCCCGCATTTATGCACTGCTTGTTTGCAACTAACATGTTTTTTGCCCAATTTTAATTACGGCAACAAGTAGGCACTTGAAATATTCACTTTAAAACTTCAATTTTAAATAAATAAAGAATGAAAAATAAACTGATTCGGGCAGTTGTTTTTAACTTTTAAGTAACGATAAAAGCTTAACACTATAAAATTTTTATAAATAATTACATTAAAATAAATATTCACAAACGTGATTTTTATGCCGTTTTTTATAAATAATGGTGATATCGTGCATGAAGAGTGGAACCCTTCGTGTACGAGCCGACTCGCACTTGAGCGTAAACCTCTAAGCTTTATATTTATAGTATTTGATAACTGTTGACCACTAGGTTCCTTGTCTTGCATCGAATTAAAAAGTTATATTGTTCTTAAATTATTATTTAATCTTAATTTGTAACGTTTTCAATATATAATTAATTATTTAGATTTAATTGACCATTATTAATATAAATAAAGTAACTTTTAATTTAACTTAAATAATTAGAACCAAAAAGTTGTAATAGTCTCAATCATTGTTTTAATGACTTACGTAGTAATGTTTAGATTTTATTTCTTGTAATTAAATACAATAACGAGAACCAATAACACTTCATAAACCATTATTAAATAAAATGTACACTGATATTTATAATTGTTAATTTTCAAATAGTTGTTATTTTTGTATATTTGAAAGTAGCTGATTTAAATAAAATTCGTTGTTGTGTCGAGAGAGGTATTTGTTATAAATTAGTAAATTGTAGGTTTAACTAAAATAATAGAACCAATATTCTTCATAATTTAACCCATTATTTTAATAACATAAATTGGTACTCAGAGTTGTGAAGGTTGAAGTAGTTGTTATTTTTGTATGTTTAAAGTAAGTTGATTTGAATATGATTATTATTTATGCGAAGAGGGGATTTTGTAACAAAAGATTTATATATAGATAATGACGGCGATGCTGTTGTGTGGTAACAATGAAAAATTATATACAAGTGAATTAAAATGAGTTTTTATTAGAAGATGTTTGTTTCAATTTGATCTGACATTGCCGATCAGAATGTAGGTACATGTGTTGGTCACAAAATGGAGAAAGATATGGAGATTTCATACATTTGAATGTTGCAACGTTAGATATGCTATTTATTCAAATCTTTATAGGTATATTAGTAAAGATTTTTTTTTAAATCTTTTTGAAACATTTTGAGCGTAAGAAGGGAATGTGATTGAAATAGTGTTTGAAAATATCTTTAAACATGTATAGCCATGTTAAGCTTATATAATTTTATATAAACTACTGGGAAATCGTCCCGTCGCTCTACCAACTGAGCTACCGTATCGCCGCCCGTCTTGGTGAATTAGGAATCCTATATGTGATCGTCTTTATCGGGACGGTGGTGACATCTATTAGGTTTCTTTCGAATGACTGTTTCTTTCGAATGAATAGGTGACACCTAATAGATCAAATCCGTCTACGCGTTTTTCCGCAAATTCGCCACACACAGATACATAGATCAACAGGTCAAACTTATAACACCCCTCTTTTTGAATCGGGGTCAAAAATAGATTATTATAATTTATTAGAGGTATGGTACCGTGACTATAAATAAATAGTTGTACTTAAAAAAAATTTAGCCATCGACAAAAACATCTGAACTGTTGTGATTTAATATTTTTATACAAATTATATATATTTCTTATATTCATTGAAAAATTTAATGAAAATAAGTATTCCAAAAATGATACTGAAGGAACTCTTTGAATTTTTGGCAAAAAATTGAACCAAACTGTAAAATACAATAACAAATTGAATGACAAAAATACATACAATAATAAAAAAAAATATTTACTTTACCGAATGAAAAAAAACAGATTGGGCTAAGTGTTTACTTCTTGTAACGATCAATACATATTTATTGAACAATTTATTAAATATATTATATTTTTATGTGTGATTTTGCTAATTTGTGACTATTTCTCGTAGTAGAATGCTCGTCTTCGAAAAGTACTTGTAATAAAAGATCCGTATATTATAAATATATAAAGGTATATAAGGTTTAGCTGATAAAATTGTATATAATCCATATATAAATACGGATATATATTTTTACTAGTCGTCAAAAAAGGGACCGCTCTGACAACGACATCTGTGGAACAAAAATTGACACCTGCATGTCATTCCGAAACAACATTCGGAGTGACTGTTTTGACAGCTTCTTCCTTCTCCAACACATCCAAAACTAAAAAATAATGTTTTAAACATTATTTTTACAAAAACATTAATTTTATTAGCAATTAAATTAAAGCAAAATAAACGTTGAAATACTTACGTTCCTAAAATGCCATGTTCATTGCTGTAAACAGATTCGTCATAATCTGTAATAATAACTTCTATGTATGCATGTCACAATTATATCTATAATTTAACTATTATCAATTTCATTTTTCTCTTCACATATTTAGCCTGACCAGTCAGATAGGAAAAAATAAACAATCTGACAAACAGTACATAGCTTAGAAGAAATTGTAGAATATATAACCCACCAATCCGCACTGCTATAGTTTCGTAGTAGACACTGCTAGCACTACGAATTGGTTGGTTATCCCATAATTAGAAGGAGGCCTATGTACAGCTCTTATACTTGCATAAACTGGTACTAGGAACTCGTTAAAATTTAAGTTTAATTATTTGAAAACATTACCGTGAAAAGTAGCGTAAGAACACTGGTTAGTTAGAAGAACCAGTGCTAGAAGCAGCAAGATAGTGCTGCCACGAAACATGGTTCCCATCTGTTTGTCTGTATCACTCAAAAACAGAACAAAACAATAAATATAATATTATCCTGTATTGAATTGAACGACCCTTAAAATACAATAAAATAAAATAGGTAAGTATAATAAGAATAGATAGTGTGTGTTCAAGGTAGTGTATTGCACTGAACCTTTTACAAAGATGTCGTCTGTTTTTTATATCCAAATCATCGGTTATTAATTGTTATGAATTATTTTTGATAACCCTTCTAAATGGGTTAAAATAATAGGGAAATTCAAAGTAGCATGATAAATTATTATAAATGACTGTGAATTTTATATAATTATACCATATTATGTTAAATATTATGTGTTTAATATTTATATTGACAGGGGTGAAAGATTTGCTAATTTGTTAGATTACTTAGTTCGAAAATACTGAACCTACTTCCATTAGAAAGCTGCATTGTAACAAATTCATAAGTGCTTTTAATTAAGACTCGGACAAAGACAACCAGCACAGCGCTCCTAAGTTGTTTTATTGCCATGTTCTAGACTCAGTTGTCAGTAAATAGAATGTAAAAAAACAACGTTTAGGAATGTGGTTAAAATATGACAATCAAACTGTCAAATATATGCTATAGTTTATATATAATGCTATAGTGCTATATATATGCTATGCTATAGTCGAGTACGAGCTAGTTATTAATACTAGGACATTATTATAAAATAAATCGCCGGAATTATTACTCATACTATGATTTACCAATAATAATAATAATATTAATAATAATAATAGGAGCTTTATTCAAGTAGCATACATAGTTAGTAATATATTAACCAATGAGAAATTATTACAGTTATTATATAAACAAAAAATATTACTGAAAAGAACATGATCTCAACTTAAAGCTGCTTTTCAGTTCACGCCTTGTGCTAATGCTGCTACATTATGCAAACTCAATTAACGAAGTAATAAAAAATAAGACCAAAAACAAAAAAAAAACAAAAACAAAAAAAATAGTTTTGTTTGATTTTAGTTTAATTAACATATAAGTATTTTTACTCCTCTCTCACTTATTGTTGTCGAGTATTTATTTAATTAAAAAATTGTGTAAAGATTTTTTTATTCGTATTATGTTGTCTCAATTTATTTTTCTATCAAAAACTTTATCGTTTATCAAAAATAAGATTTTCCTTTTACTATTATTCTTACAAATATAAAGCTTAATTTAAAAATAATATGGAGCTTAATAAGACAACCCACTCGACAGCTTGTTATAACACGGGTATGCCTTGAGCGTAACTACACACATGAAGTATACATCAACAGAAGGCACCTTTGTATTCACAAAATATTATTCAAACATTTAGAGATTTTATCGAAGTGTTATTTTTTGTAAAAGCTAGAAATTGAACGCTTATTTCTATGATGAATAAGTTTTCAAAATACTATTAATTTATTTCATAATTATAAATTTATTAATTTATCCTGAATAAAATACCAAAATGTTGTATTCTTCAAAGAAGTAATTTAAATGTAACGGGAAATCGAATGCCTCATTTCTAAACATCCATTTATATTCCAAATGATGATCATTTATATTCCATTTTGGTAGTAATATTATGATGCCATACCTTTAAGAAACATAACAACACGGAAATTAAGAATTCGATTATTATTATCTATATATCCCTTAGGCATATAATATTTTATGAACATAAATTATTGCTTATTCTGTATTTCTGCATATACCATATATATTTACGCTAGGCGCATAAATCGCTACTATCTAAAATACGCAAAACAATATTAGTAATAGTAATAAGCTAGCTAATCCTGTATGAAAAAAGAGTCCAATTATTGATTATTAAAAATATACTTTAATATTAGGTTCAAATTAAATTTCATTGTTTTAAATAAGAAACAAAATCAATTGCGGTTTATAGATTAGTGAATGGACTTGAGATTAAGGTTATTATATTTTCTTTGTAAATTCTAAAGGATATAAGAGGGCAATGAAATATGTTATTGCTTTTTGGATTATCAATCTTCTTCTAAAATATAAGGATTGTAGTATTAAAGCACAAAAAATATTGGTAGTTACTAGTTAGGATAACTTGTTGGTACACAATATTTTGAAAGTGGAAAATATTTAGTTTCATATTTAATTTACTACAAAGTAAGAAAAGTTATTTTCGATAAATCAAACGATTTATAAAGACTGTAAAAATGTTTAAGACAAAATCTATAATAATTATAAGTATAATAATTATGAATTAGTATAATAATTATGAATTACAATATTTAAAACATTCAGGAAATAATAGCCGCAAGCATTTGGTAACAAAATTATTTTTTTTCATTTCCACTTTTGTTGATCATTTACTTGTTTTTAAAAAATCCTTGAACGAATTATTACGTTACTTTTCCATTTTGTTATCAATCCTAATAAATTTAAATGAAAAGGACTAAATTAAAAACTGACTTGAAAATCCATAAACCGCATTCATACATACGTTAGAAAACTGCAACAATCCAATTTACTTCTTCTGAACTCGTAAATATCCACCCATCTTGGATGTGTACGTGACATTTTAGTCGCTTTGTTTATTCACGTAATAGACGGAGAATATTATGCTATGCTCTCTTCCTGCATTCATACAGTAATAAAAAACATACTTTAACTGTCCAGAAATAAACTACAAGTATTTGAATTTACTATCTCAATAGCAGAGTTTGTTGTTTGGAACCATTTAAAACAAAACATAGACAGGGATAATGGGTGAAATTATCTATAAACAAGTTAGGTATGTTTTGCTTATTAACATTAACATTTTAAATACTTAATGAAAAATAGACCAACATAGACAAGTCTTGAACGTGTGACCTCTGGGATACCGTCCGCGTTCCTCCACCAATGAGCCACTGTACCTATATTGATAAATTAAGCATTCTATGTAATTATAATTGCTTTTATCGGGATGGAGACAAAAACTTTTATTTTAAAAGGGATATATAAAAGTCCTTTTAATTATAAAGTATGTATACCGTGTCCAGATCCGACTATAATTACATATTTTGAAGAACGTTCAAGAACGTAAGAATAAGATTTTTTTATGAATATTGTTTACAAGATTATATTATTATTTTGATAACATATAACCATTGCTAAATATTATAATACCATATATTATAACTATACCCATTTGTAGAATTTCCAGCCACTAATTAAAACCAAACTCCCAAAACGTTTCTTAAATATATTCTAATCATAGGATTTGAGAATACAGATATAGATCCGGTTTAGTCATTCGAAGCGTGAACATAAGCGGAAGGTAAATGCAACATTAATTCTACCTTAGTTGAATATTGTAATTGTAAGGAAAAATATGTGACATTGTCTAAAAAACTAATAAAACAAACCGGTTACTTTACTTTTAAGTAACTTACAATTAATATGATTTTATTGTTATTTTTCAATTATTTTATTTTTGTTTCGGTATAAGTTTATATATTCTCATAAAATATTTGGTCTACTTTAATTAGCTTTAATAACATAAAATACTAAGTTTCTTTTTAACTACAGTGTATACTCACTCAAGTGTTTATTTATGTAAATCTTATGAAGTGATCAGTTATTTTGCAATTATTGCATGTGAAAATAGCCTTTGATTGGATGTTCTTTATAAAACTTATATAAGTTTAATATCTTGTAAAACGAATGATTTCCATTATGTATTACTTTGGCGACTAATTAAATAAATGGATTTCCTAGAGGTCACAGATTTGAGGCGATTATTTTTTATTTTTATGTTTATTTAACAATAAAATATCAATTACCAACTATCAATACCTTAGAAGTAATAACTATGAACAACTTAAGTATAAGTTTTCGACTAAGACCAAATTCTGCAAGCGTCCTTAACTACGCATTCCCTATGGCCCAATAGAATAACATTTAACATACAGATCTGGGAGAAACTAATAATTTGCTTACGCATTTGCTTAATTGATAATATTTATAATTTTAATTCTAAAATAATAAATATTTAATAAAAAGTAAATACTATAAAAAAAATAAAAAAAAGTTATTGGTTTAATGGTATACACAAATAAATTGTGTTGATAATTAAAAAGAAAAAATCAAAAATATTTTTGGATTATTGGCCAAAAGAAAATAATACCTTAAATAGAAAGGATAGAAAGAACCTCCGATAGAAATTTCTAACCACCTAATAAACTGATGCCTTTATTTAAGAAACACTTACAAATTGAAGTTAACTAAAACTAATCGGAATTTGCTGAATTTCATCAATGTTAATATTTATTAAGTGCTCATCATGGTTTACGGCAGTTTAACACAAAACATACAAGTTAATATACTTCAATACATTTAATATATATATATATATATTTAATAACATTTAGGTGAGAGCCATGATATCTTTAACAATAATTGATATTAGTATACCATATTTATGAGTTGTATACATATAATTCACACTCATTTCAAACATTCAGAACCAGTCAAGAATTTGCGGCAAATCCCCACTACACAAATGCATTTATGTTGTCTTCGGTCAGATCAGTGTGTGTGTAAATTTATATTTTCTTTGAATACAGATGATAAGAGAATTTGATTTGATTAGAGGATTTGGATGACTGCCTTTCAGGTTTCAAGCATAATTCACTAACCGGTTTCAGATGTAATTTGGTGTGAAAATTACTGTTTATAACAATAATATTTAAATTTTAAATATATATTGTGGTAAATACTGTTGACCAATAATTAGAAATGCTTTTTGTATTGAAGGTTTTAAATGTCCCAATTGATCCGTGTTGTCCCAACCTTTGTTAACGCATGAAGCTTATTGGCCTCATTTTGGAGAGAAACCATTTTAGGTGTTTTTCGGTATGACAAAAATTTTACATAGATTTAGAATTACATAGATTTAGTATTACGATATTCATTTTTGAGAAGTTGTCTGTATTATATCTAATCTAATTTAAATAACATATTCGAAGATTAGAAAAGAGAGTTTAAAATTGTTTCTATAACGATTGTTGGTCAATCTAAATTAAATTTTAAATCCAAAAGAAACAGTTACATATTTACAATGCTCTAGCATTCCCTGATGACAAATGGTATCATCACGTTCTTTCCACGTTATTCTATTATTTCGAAATTAAAAGTAGCCTATAATATTATTTTTTAGTTTATACAAAATTGTATACTTGTCGGAGATCGAGGTATATTAGTGGCTTCCTCGTTATTAACGGAGTCTTTTGGTACAGGATCCGTGGCGTAAGTCTCAGCTAATTAAACCACAAAGACACATTATGATTATTCTTGTATTACATGTAGGTAATCACAAATTACTTAGTAGACATATAATTAGTTACGTGATCCACCGGTCGTGTTTGAAGGAGCCCAACTGTAATCGCTCTCCCTAATGAATTTCGCTTGCGACTCACTACTCTCCAACATTTAAAATGTCACGATTCAAAACGATTCCGATCACTGTGACTCTTTACGTCACGACGTTTATACCCCACCGATACAATAATATCACTTGAGTTACTTATTTTATTACTTATTATATTATTATCGAAGCACCGTCACGGCTATGCTGACAGTCGCATATCCTCATTTGTCTTCGCCCCTTACGTCATTCTCTCATTAAAAAAAACTAGGAAGGTAACAGATAGCTACACCACTTACGCATGCTCGTCCATCTTTGACAAAAAATACACTACACATTTCGTAAACCAAACATACACTATATATTTCGTTAACCATAATGAGCATCTGTAAACAAACTGGCATCTCAAACTACTCATACTAAACCGAACAATTGAACTAGGCATCCTTTCGACTAGCTATCATCCCTTATGATAGCGTGCTCCCGACAACCCATCACCGTCTCTTCGGACAGTCACCAACAACATTAAGATAGCATCGTAGGCCCTCTTACTAGGACAAAAGATTTGATTCGGAACGTTGGCGTGTCTAAGCCAGTCCCTTAATGACCCATCCGGTCTCTTTATACCTTGTGCGACCTCTCACTCTTAAGTACTTACATTAAAAATATCAATTATGTAACATAAAATGGTTTAAAGTTAGCTTTGGTGAACCATGATCTAAACTTGTATATACCTTCTGCGTGATTGTGGAACGCCGTCTCAGCCTGCTTTGTGTTTTTAATAGTTTAATATTAATTAATTGACGGTGTGAAGTAATTTGAATAAAAAAATGGCCATTAGGTTTTTCGAAACTTAATTTTCTTTTTAGTTATAACAAAAGCTATAATAATAATTTAATTTAAAAAGAGTAATAGTCTAATTAATATAGTGTACATATTTTTTAGACCTATAAAATGTATTTTTTAATAATATTGTATTTTTTATATTTCTTTTTAAATATTTTATGTTAATACTTATATCGATATCCAGTCAGTCGTTCCTTCAATTTCTAAGCGATCAGGAATCCAAGTCAGAAGAACCTTAAAAATTTCAAGTGATAACGAATATTTATCGTATCACCGCAATATACCTATGCTTTTAGAGTTATTTGGATTATACTTACTCTGTATGTACAAATAGTTGATAATAGTGTTATTTTCAAAAAATAACAAAATACATATATGTCGCCGCGATGAACATTTATAGAAAAATCTATTTGATTAAACTCCACGCCGTCAAAATGAACATGTATTTAAATTCATAAGCATTATTTGTTAATAAAAATAAAAGTTAAAATCCTCTATTTTAATTAAATATTTGCTAATGTGTTATTAACGACGCATGATCTAATAAGTAATTATTTTGACTTTAATTAATTATTTATTTGATCAAATTATTGTTGTTTATTATTAAGCAATTTTATAAATAATTATTCTATTTAAAACTTTATCTTATTAATTGTAAATAATTTAAGCCATCCATACGAGCTTATTTATGATAATAAAAAGGTGTGTGATAATAACAAAGCATTGTAATTGACTAGCAACGATTTACCCCTAGAGGGTAATAGTTTTGTATAAAAAGTGTTCAGAGCATAGAGCTCATTCAATTGGTTGCTGATTTTTGAAGAATACACACTGTAAGTACAATCTATGTTATTTTTAAATGGATTTAATTAAACATTGCTGATGTAAATAATTAACCTATTTTATTTATTAGAACTACCTCCCTTATAATTGTCTTACAATATTAATAGTCATTCAAACTCGTTAATAAGTCATAAATATATAGTCTCTATATATTAACATAATTACAGTTATTGTTTTTAAATATAACAGAATCGATGACCACTATACGGTCAGCGATTCTACTCTATTTTTTTATCATTGTTTCAAATAATTTTTTTTTTTTTTTTTTTTTTTTTTTATATATGATCTAGGGCAATGCTTGACTACATTCCACCTGATGGTAAGTGGAATGTAGTCTTAGGTGGTAAGGCGCATTACCCTAGCAACCTATTCACTCTTCGCTTGAAGACACCCACATTGTATTCGGTCGGAAATACCGACGCAGGCAAGCTGTTCCAATCCTTTGCTGTACGCAGTAAAAATGAGGAAGCAAAGCGCTTCGTTCGGACAGGTGGAATGTCCACAACAAAAGGATGAAAACCTGCCGTGCGTCGGGACGTCCGGTGATGGAAGGGGGACGGGGGAATTAAATTGTGTAATTCCTGCGCACACTCACCAAAATGTATCCTATAGAATACTGAGAGGCTAGCAATTCTACGCCTGTGCTCAAGGCTTTGGAGGTCGGTTCCGACCAATTCGGGATCGCCTATAAGCCTCTTTGCTCGCCCCTCAATTGAGTCCAGAACCGCAAGATGAGACTTTGCGGCACCAGCAAATATGTGACCACAGTACTCTACACACGACCGGATCTGTGCTTTGTATAAAACAAGAAGCTGTCCCGGTGTAAAATACTGCCGAACCTTCGCCAGAACGGCAAGCTTTGCTGCTGCTGCTCTTGCTCTGGACTCAATGAACCGACCAAAGTTGAGGTTCGAGGAAATCTCTAATCCTAACAACTGAAGCCGGTCACTGTATTCCAAGGATACATTCTGGAAAGTAGGAGCCAAGGTGAAAGGGCTCCTTTTGGCGGTGAATAGACACGTCTGCGTTTTGGTGGCGTTGAACTTGACAAGATTGGCATTGCTCCATGCGGAGACTGCCTGAAGTTTGTCATTCAAACGGTGCACCATGGCTTCTCTTTCAGACTGTACTTGATCTCGACTAGCCCGAGTACTCGGCAGATATCTTTCTACAACTGTGCTGTCGTCTGCATACCCATAGATACCGGGCTTCAACAGATCATTAATGTGCAGCAGAAACAGAGTTGCAGAAAGAACGGACCCCTGAGGCACTCCGGCATTTATTGTCAAGGGTTCCGAGGAACACCCGTCGACAACTACTCGGAGAGATCTGTGGCTCAGAAAGTCCGTTACCCAGTCGATCAGACCAGGAGATATACCATACGCTGAAAGCTTGCTTATAAGGCTCGCATGCCAGACCCTGTCAAATGCCCTCGAGACGTCCAGAGAGACGGCGACCGCTTCTCCGTTCTTCTCGATGGCCTCGCCTAAAATGTGTGTAGCATACACTAGGAGGTCCCCAGTAGACCTATTACGGCGAAACCCGTACCGTACCCGAAATCTCCGATATATATTTTTTTAAGAAAACTGGTATCTGGAACTTCATATATTTTTTCAAAATATTGATAATATACATAAAATTCTACATAAATTAAGTGTCAAAATAATTTGAACATGATTTAGTATAACCGAGTTACAATATTGCACTGTAATACAAAAAAATATGTTAATATTTTCTTACAGGGAAACTCCCCTGACAACCACTACACAGATATTTTCTTCTATGAGTAGAATCTTGGATTGTAAACGAGGTGACGTCCGAGATGTGTCATCGCCATTTGCAAAGCAAATATAAATGTAATGCATTGAGCAATGGGGAGAAGGAAGACTAGAACATGAAGGGTTAGAGAGGGTATTTTGGTTTCCAGCCCTTTTACTCGTATATGAATCATCAGTGATAAAGATAGATGAACCTAAAACCACTACATCATTGACTGACTGACTACTTTGTGCATAATATGCATATTATGGAAATGTGCTTTGCAAAAGACATTTTTTTTAGAGAAGGTTATTAAATTGTGAGAACAACGTTCTTAAATGTTTCTAGTAAATCAAAAATATTAATGTAGAACTCGCAATGTATTGTCACGTATATTGTATATCTTAAAAGATTCTATACCGAAGATGGATTGTCGGTCAATACATTTATGTTCTCTCCAGAAGATAGATGAAGTTAGACTTTTGAAAATGTTGTGGATTTTATTTCTTTACTCACATATATTCTTTAGGGTTAACTTATTCTTTAGGGTTTGGATATTTAAAACAAATTACTATTAAATTATTATATATTTTTTTAATCCCAAAAAAGATATCTCGAAGCCTATCATTCTCTTTTATCTGTCATCATGCTTTCTTCCAGGGGGTCTGACCGGTTATCTCCCCGAGAGGAGACCACCGGTCAGACCCCCTGGAAGAGCACACTCCCATAAGACCCAGTGATGCACAGACAGCCTCACTGCAACACACTGGAGTCGAACGTGAGTCCGCTCATGTAGGGGGCCCAACGTCGAACCCGACAGGCCTTTACCGCCGGCCACGGTGATCAGCCGAGACCAGCAAGAAAAAGGCATAAGTCGGGAACCCACCACGCCCAGACCAACCATCACCAAGCGCAACCGTGGCCTCGCGCTCGGCAACGATTAATCCAGGCAACGTCTCGGACCGTCTCCCCACCAAGCACCCTCTCTAAAGTGCTTGGTGGAAAGAGGTCCAGACCCTAACCGCCGCAAGCAGCCTCTTCCTCAGCAAGAAAGCGACCGCCGCGGACCCCCCCCACACAGCCGCGAAACCACTCCACAGTCCACTCTGCTATCAGAGAAGTACCAGGAGTAATTCCGCAGCCGACCCCGGCAAAGAGGGCCTGCGCCCTCCCACCCTCAACGCCCAGGCCAACTTTCCAACGTGATCAAACGATGGAAAGAGGCCCGAGCCCCCCCGCAGACAGACCACCCCGAAAGGCAGCCTGCCCGCCAGCCAGCCATGAACCGGGCACAAACCCCCATGGCCGACCCCCACCGCGCCGAGTATTAGCCAACGGCTAATGCAAACCCGAAGGATCACATTAACCGTTGTTGCCCAGGGAGCACCGGCCCGTACCGCTTCCGATGCCACCGGACGAATCCGAGCAACAAGGGAAACAGACGGGCACACGAGGAGGTTCTCGGCGATGACGCCCCCCAAGTATATTTAACCCTGTCATAACAAGGTTTGCACTTTCACTGAGAGTTCTTCTTTTCACAATTATTTTAAAATAAATAACGAGGACTTGGCGATTTGATGGTAATTTTGTACATTTTATTTGATGACTAGATAGTTCAAAAACGAACATATCTTGTTTATCAATACGCTAATTAAAAAAAGGAGAAGACGAGTTCTTTAGTAGATATATCAATGTCATCACAAGAAGATTCCAACCATGACGATACAGAGGAAACACGCTCTGTGAAAGGATGTCATTACAAATTTGAGTTTAAGAAAATGCTGTTAAAGTTTTATACAATATTGTGGTCTGAAAAAAGTTTTGAAGAGAAAATTGTTATGTGTGTAAAGTTGATTTATGAGGAGGTTAAAGATTTTGTACGTAATTATTGTGCAAAAGGAGAATTGTTACAAAATTTAATATCATTTTGTAATGGATAGTAGAAGAAAGAGTTCTGTTATAAATTTACTTCAATGGAATGCTCAAAGCCTTAAGCCTAAATTGTTATGTTTTGATTGGCGTCTTGTCTCCGCAGCGATTGTTTAATAGATTACGAGTTTTATATGTATGATGGTCACAATGGGGTTGGCATATCCTAACAAGGAAAAAACCCCAAACTTAAAATAAAGAATTAAAAAAAAAAATACGCTATTTCAACGCCATCTTTATGCTATAAGCAATAGCGTACTTATAATCTTAAACTCACGCAGGAAATGACAAATGAAACGCGTAGTAATAGGTTACAGCGCTGTACTCGTAATACTTGTATGGACAAGTAATAGCAAGTCGGCACTAAATATGGTTTGTAAAGCTGACGATTACATATTTTTTTTCTAGTTTATATTGAATTAGTTCGAAAGTTTTAAAAAAGGTGAACATAAAAATAAATCGAACTTGAAAGTTAAGGGACACTTCACTATATTTATTAATCCCATAAAATGCTAATGTTTTTGATATACACTACATCCATCCTGCGACTGCGCAGGCGGATAGCTAGTCGACAGTATTTTCTTATTAAAATTATATTTATTGTAGGAGACGCTTTATAGGATATCATTAAAATGATGGGTATAAAAAATATGCTACAATATATCTAAAAATATAAATATGTTGATTATACACCACTCTCACTCCTCCACTCCACTCACACTCCTCCAATCTAATATACTCTATTTTACATAATAGGTAAAAGTTGAATGTTATGCATATGTATAAAAACAATGGTAAAAAATATATTTATAAAAATATAGCATCTTGTCAAGCAAAACAAAAAAAGATAAAATAATAATAATACGTCGTATGTGTATAAATTTTAAAGTAATATGATATAAATAACGTATTCATATTTTGAGGAATACGACACAATATGGATATTTATAATTTCGATAAATTGGAATTGGAATAGAATTACCAAACACTCGTAATAATAATCCTAATCCAATTCTGCTTAACGTGTTATTTCTAGCGATTTGAAAGTTGGGCTCAGTGATCTGAATAAAAATGGATAACGATTACTATAACACGATATTCCTAGAATTACTCAAGCATATGAGTAACATCTCGTTATATGTAAGAACATATAACGAGATGAGACGAGATAAATTCACAAGAGTGAATGTTGTTGTTACACTTGCTAACTGCAATGTTTAAATGACGTTTCCAAGTTTTGCTTGCATTTTGGTCATGGGTAAAATAGGTGTCACCAAAGTAACGTTCAAATATTGAGTGTATTGAAAGTAACGTATAAGTCTTAATTTTATATATAATTGGAAAACGACATGTTCATGTCTTGAACGTATCAGTGTTGGGGTTGTTTTGTTATATATTCACGAATATAATCAACTTTAAAGATAAATATGTTTCAGAAACACAACTATAAGAATTAATTTCATTTATTTATTTCCCTAATGACTAAATTCCATGACCAGCTATCAAGACCTAAGTCTTGCGCTTAGTTTAGCCAAATAAACTAGAAAATGGAAAAACTTAATGAAAAAAAATATATATATAGTTGTCTCTCAATTCTATGCATTGTTTAAGATAGGTTTTATAATTAACGTGAACATAAGTTCACGTAAAAAAAAACGACTTACGTATTAACTGTTAGGTACATAAATTTTTGAATCTTTTTGTGTAAGATATAAAGGTACCTACCGCTAATCAATTCGCTGATTACGATAACATTTAATGTCAACAAAATTTAAATATAGAGTAATTGAGATCTTATAACCAAATAACTTATCACGAAAAAAAACCCCTGGGATCTGCTAAAGATAGGAACATGTCCTTTTCTTTTTTTTCTTTATTAGTAATACTTTAGTTTCGTTAGACCCACTATTAGAACGTTACTTTTATGACCGCTCATTGTAATGTATCCTTTAAAAAAAACATGAATAATGTGATAAAATAATTTTACTAAAACGCAGATTAGTAATTTAGGTTATGAGATGTAATGTCACGATCATTACATCAGAACATTTACGAGATACTGAGGGAAAAGTGGTTTAAATTTGTAAGCGGATTTACGGATTTGTCAACTCACAAACATAACACGATTAATCTTTAATCTGAATGATGATTATTTAATCTAACAGTAGCTCACAAACTAGACATCCAAATGTTAGGGCTAAAAAATGCTTTTTTATCTAAATAATATCACTATTTATAAGAACTTCATGAAATCTTTTTCAACAGCTGTGCTTTAACTAATGACTGATTAGTAGCTTCCTCGTATTTAGTTTATAAATTGCAATTTCATTTCCACTTTTGTCATAAAAGTATATTCCAACAATATTATTACAATATCTGTCGTTCGATCATAGAAAAGTCTAAAGATGATACTCTAACTTCTCCCCCAAAAGACAAAGTTGCCTCAGGGCTCGAGTCATAATTTCAATTCCATAAAAAAATTATGATAGGTGCTCAAACGAATAAAGTAGGGCTAGGATCAAGTAGGAAAGTTCCAGACAAAACAAAATCTTTTATTCGACAAGACGAAAACAATAACTACCGACTCCACGCAATGAGCCTAGAAATTCAAAACGAATGGGTGACCATAGGAGATTTTTGTATTCCACTCGCTATAAAGTGGCGCACCTTAATTTATGATTGGTCCCCAGCATTATTAAAATTCTATCTTAATGCATTCCAAATGACTCTCCCAGATCAAAGGAATTTAGTAAGATGGCACAAAGCCTCCGAAAAGTCTTGCAACGTCTGTGGGGAGGTAGTAGAAACCGCGAAACACTTATTAGTAGGGTGTAGGGTACTTCTAGATAAAGGTCAATACTCGCGTCGCCACGATAAGGTATTAGAAATTATACGGGAAGCGGTTCAGTAGCAAGAGCGCGGAAGGGTATGACAACCACCAAACGATCTGTAGAATTCACAGTTCACCGCTCGCTGCAACAGTGTAACGACGCGTAACTAATTATTTAACGCCTACCTGCGAAAACGAATAATTGAAATATGACGAAGTGTGCAAAGTGTAGCAAAGTAGTCACGAAAAGAAAACCAGGCATGCAATGCAACAAGTGCAATAAGTGGTATCATGGCACCTGTGTATCTTTATCCACAGAGCAGCTTACGACTTTGTCCTCAACTGATTCCATTGATTGGAAATGTAGGAGCTGTACCGCAACGACGGGTGGTAAAGCAAAACGACTATCTGTTATTTTACCTGACCCAGAGGATGAAGATACGGATACAGAAGGGCAGAATAACGTGGACCAGGACAAACTGCTAATAGATCTTCGTCAAGAAATTCGTCAAATAAGGCAGACGGTTAAAGAGATCATCCGGGATGAACTTCAAAGTACCCTCAAATTCTATTGTAATTAAATAGACGAGTACGAGGAGAAAATTAAAAACTATGAAATGCGCGTTAAACTAGTAGAAAATCAATGTAAAAATCTAAATAATATATATAATAATCTTAATTTAAAAAATGCAGTGCTTGAACAAAAGGTTAATAAACTAGAACAAGCACAGATGCAAAATGATATTGAGATTTGTGGTATTGTTGAGAAGGACAACGAGGACGTAAAGCAAATCACTAGGTTAGTCTGTCAGTCGCTTAACCAAAAAATAGAAGACGTAGTAAGTGTCGTGAGAAAAAAGAAACCAAAACGACAGAATAATGATCAAGCGGAACGCTATAAGGTAGATTCACCGATTATAGTTTCTTTACGGGAAAGAAGGAGAAACGATTGGATTAAGGCTGCAAAGACCACAAGTGTTCCTGGAAAAAAAATTGTTGGAGAAGGCGAGCGTTCGGTATTCATACGCGAAGCATTGACCCCGACAACAGCTTATCTACTATGGAAAACAAAAACAGCTGTAAAAGAAACCTCAATTTGTAAATACGTGTGGTGTAAGAATGGGCAAGTAATGGTCCGAAAATCTGAAGGTGATAATAAAATTTACTACGTTACCTCAGAGAACGATATTGAGAAAATTATCAAAGAATGTCAAAAGAAATAAAAGTAAATAATTTTCGTAACATACATCGATCAACTATATAATATTTATAAGGCCGCGTGAGCAGCCACCACCTCCATGGAGTGACGCGCCCGGTTGACTTGAGCGCGTCCCACTCCGGGGCTTGTTGAATGGCGAAGGGCTCCCCTGCCCTCCACCCAAGCCGGCCGAGCCAAATCAGGACTCCCTCAACGAAGAAGGTGTCCCGATCCGACTCAACCTCCCGGGGCCGGACCCCGTCCGAAAACGGACGTGGTCCAGCCAACGAAGCCCTCCCTAGGAAGAGCTCCGCCGCCACCTCGCCCGGACTAATCATCGTCAAGCGCTATTGTACCTGACGATGATTATTCCGGGCCATCACCCTATCAGCGCAACGGCCTCCCCCTCAGCAAGAAAGAGACCGCCACGTACCCCCCACACAACCACGGGACCGCCCCACAGTCCGCTCTGCGCACAGAGAAGTACCAGGGGCGACCCCGCTGCTGTCCCCGGTAGAGAGGGCCTGCGCCCTCCCACCCTTAGTGCCCAGGCCAAAAGGCCCGAGCCCACCTCGCAGACAGACCACCCCGAAGGCAGCCTGCCCGCCAGCCAGCCATGAACCGGGCACAAACCCCCATGGCCGACCGAGCCGAGTATTAGCCAACGGCTAATGCAAACCCGAAGGATCACATTAACCGTTGTTGCCCAGGGAGCACCGGCCCGTACCGCTTCCGATGCCACCGGACGAATCCGAGCAACAAGGGAAACAGACGGGCACACGAGGAGGTTCTCGGCGACGGCCCCCCACCCACTCGACAGCTTGTTATAACACGGGTATGCCTTGAGCGTAACTACACAAATGAAGTATACATCAACAGAAGGCACCTTTGTATTCACAAAATATTATTCAAACATTTAGAGATTTTATCGAAGTGTTATTTTTTGTAAAAGCTAGAAATTGAACGCTTATTTCTATGATGAATAAGTTTTCAAAATACTATTAATTTATTTCATAATTATAAATAAATTAATATATCCTGAATAAAATACCAAAATGTTGTATTCTTCAGAGAAGTAATTTAGATGTAACGGGAAATTGAATGCCTCATTTCCAAACATCCATTTATTATCATCATTTAGATTCCATTTTGGTATTAATATTATTAAGCCGTACCATTAAAAACATAACAACACGGAAATTAAGAAGTCGATTATTATTATCTATATATTCCTTAGGCATATAATATTTTATGAACTTAAATTATTGTGTATTCTGTATTTCTGTATATACCATATATATTTACGCTAGGTAGTACTAGTTACCATAAATCGCTACTATTTAAAATACGCAGAACATTTTTTTTTTATAAAGCAATACTAATAAGGAATAAATTTAACTATAAATAAATAAAAAGATTTAAAACAAAAACTATTAATCATTTTGTAGTAAGGTAATCATAATACAGATAATAAATAAGCTATCCTATAATCCTATATGAAAAAAGACTCGAATTATTGATTATTAAATATATACTTAAATATTAGGCTCAAGTTTAATTTCATTGTTAGTTTAAATAACAAACAAAATCAATTGCGGTTTATAGATTAGTGAATGGACTTGAGATTAAAGTTATTATATTTTCTTTGTAAATTCTAAAGGCTATAAGAGGGCAATGAAGTATGTTATTGCTTTTTGGATTATCATTCCTCTTCTAAAATATAAGGATTGTAGTATTGAAGCACAAAAAAATATATAGTTAGTTACTAGTGTAAACATTTTACAATTTAAAATAAAAGAGGGTTACTTTATCAATTAATTCTTTTATATTTTTATAAATAACACTTGGTTTAAATAACTGTCACTTCTCAATACGTATGGATCTGATCACTAATATGCTTAAGCGCCCAATGAAGACTGATGTCCTTTTATACAAATCTTAGAACTTCATTAAATTTTATTTACAAGTCTACTATTGACCAACAATATGACATTTTGACACTTTAATCGGCAGTCAAAAGTGAACTACTAAATGAACTACAATAATTTCTAATAGTTCAACATAACTAATATATTATAAATAAATTAAAAATAATAATTGATATACTCTTTATAAAATTTTACAAAATAACTGTTACGTTTAATATAATTCACTACTTTTTTGTTATAAAAATAATTACAATTATCTATAAAATACTCAATATTAATTACAGATCAACACACAATTTTTTCACAAGCTAACACTAGTTACGATAACTTTTTGGTAAACAATATTTTGGAAGTAGAAAATATTTCGGCTTATATTTAATCTACTACAAAGTAAGAAAAGTTCTTTTCGATAAATCGAACGATTTATTAAGAGTGTAAAAATGTTTAAGACAAAATCGGAATTGTTATTTTTTATATTATGTAATAATTATGAGTTACAATATTTAAAACATTCAGGACATATTAGTGGCAAGTATTTGGTAACAAAATTATCAGAAAAAAGTACAGATTATTTTTCGTTTCCACTTTTAATGATCATTTACTTGTTTTAAAAAAAATCCTTGAACGAATAATTACGACGTTTTTTTCCATTTTATCAATCCTAATTAATTTAAATGAAAAGAGCAAATTAAAAACTGGCTTCAAAATCCATTAACCGCATTCATACATACGGTAGAAAAGTGCATCAATCCAATTTACTTCTTCTGAACTCATAAATAATATCCACCCATCTTGGTTGTGTACGTGACATTTTAGTCGCTTTGTTTATTCACGTGATAGACGGAGAATATTATGCTATGCTCTCTTTAAAAAAAATACTTTAACTGTCCAGAAATAAACTACAAGTATTTGAATTTACTATCTCAATAGCAGATTTTGTTGTTTGGAACTGTTTAAAACAAAACATTAACAGCGGATAAAAGTTGTGATAATAGTTGAAATTGTCTATAAATTAGTTATGCTTATTAACATTAACATTTTAAATACTCAATGAAAAATGCACTACATAGGCAAGACTTGAATCTGTGACCTTTGGGATACCGTCTGTGTCTCTCTACCAATAAGCCACTGTACATATATTGATGAATTAAGCATTCAATGTAATTATAATTGCTTTTATCAGGACGGAGACAAAAACTTTTATTTTAAAAGGGATATATAAAAATCCTTTTAATTATAAAGTATGTATACCGTGTCCAGATCCGACTATAATTACATATTTTGAAGAACGTTCAAGAACGTAAGAATAAGAATTGTTTATGAATATTTTTTACAAGATTATATTATTATTTTGATAACATATAACTATTGCTAAATATTATAATCACATCTATTATAACTATACACATTCGTAGAATTTCTTGCCACTGATTAAAACCAAACTCTCAAAAACGTTTCTTAAAAATATTCTAATCATAGGATTTGAGAATACAGGGGCCTTACCATCAACTTTTAGTAAGCGATTCTGTTCCGATGCAGTTCAGTTTAGGTTCAAAAAGTGAATCGCTTTTTTTCGTACCATCACCTATTACTAGCTGGGTCGAAAATGAATCGCTAAGAATGAACGAAATTGTTGCTGGTCCGCTTTTATTTCAAGTTGTCGTTGACAGATCGCAGCAAATTAACATTTACATCGCACTTTAAGAGCGGTTGTTATGATTATGAATAAGTTTTAATAGTGTTAGCTGAAGGTCAATAGGGAATATACCTACAAGCATTTATAATGGCGTGTGTGATGTTTCAAAGGATTGATTTCTGTTTTAAATGTTATAAATATTATTAGCATATTATGTTAAGCATATTATAGGTATAGTAATTTGATATTGTTGTTAATATACATTTTATCTCATATAAATCAGAAAAAGATTGAAAATAATGATGAAAAGGAAGTATTAATTAATCGTCTCTAATATGAACCTTAAACTAAAGAGATTTAGAAATAGTGTCAGATTTATATACCTACATTAAATATAACAATAGATAACCATTGCACTATTTTTATTATTGGAATAATCACAAATCGAATTTAAAAAGTTAGTTGCAGCGAGTATAAAATCCCATTAGTATACTAAGGAAGGTACCTCATTAATTGAAAAAAATACAGGTATGTATTAAAAGCAAAGCTACAATTGTAAGATGGTCACAAAATGTTGTGAAAGATTTTCCTCGTAATCATAGTCACAGCTCCAAAAAAAGATCTTCGTTGGTTTATAATTTTATAGTTTATACTTATTTAAAACAATTTATAATTTATACTCATACTTATCTTTAAAAGTAATAATATAATTATCTTTAACACTAATAAATAAGGATTAACATCAAGTATCTACAGTATATAATTCGTAACAATTCTGTTTAGGCTACGATAATAGCAACTTTTATTGAATCGCTAGTTTTGATAGTTAAGCGGTTCAGTTTAGGTCGAAAAGACAGCTCATGGTACGAATTGAATGAACGAATTAACGTTAGCGGTTTATTTTGGTACTTGTTAAAGTCGCGACCTAAACTGGTCGTCTTATCAGCCTCATGGTACGAAATATCAAAGCGATTCAATGTAGGTCGTGAATTGGATCGCAATAAGAGTTCATGGTAGGCCCGCAGGACAAATTACACACATTGATCTAACCCCTAAGTAAGCAAATTATTTTGCTTGTGTTAAGGGTGTTAGACAACGATACAAATACATATAAATACTGAGAATATATTTAATAGACGACCAAACCTAGAAACCCGACATCTATGCTCATCATATAAATGCCTGTCTCTGCCGGGAATCGAACCAAAGCCCCATTGCGGCGTGACACGTTAGGCGTATGCGCTAATCACTCGACCAACGGGGCGGTACATACATTTTTGCCGAATTCCTTTTACTTAATTATTATTATTTTTTTTTAATTATTTTATTTTTTATATCTAAACTAATTTAAATAACATATTCGAAGATAAAAAAAGAGATTTCAAAATTGTTTCTGTAACGATTGTTGATCAATCTAAATTAAATTATAAATCCAAAAGAAACAATAACATTTACAATGCTCTAGCATTCCCTGATGACAAATGGTATTTTTTCAATATTTCAATATATTTATTTCGCTTAAAAAGTAACACATTAACATAAACAAAGTTTGGGACCATCCTAGTAAGTATAATATACCTGTAGCAGGAGGCCCCACTCTTGTACAACTAGGTTTACAATAATATAATTGCGAAATCTAAGTATGTACAAGAATTACAAGTATATAAATTTATTTTTAGTTTAAAAACAAAGTTTTAAAAAGAATACAAAAAAATAATAAATTTTGTGTGTGTGTGTGTGTGTGTGTGAGTGTGTGTGTGTGAGTGTGTGTGTGTGAGTGTGTGTGTGTGTGTGTGTGTGTGTGTGTGTGTGTTTAAAATAATAATTTTTCCGTGCTTATATAATCTGATTTTAAATCCTCTGTTATGTTTTTTTACAGTCACAAAGTTTAAGAGAGTAGATTTTTAACTTATTATTAAAATGGTTGTATAAGTTGTAGTTTTAGTGTAGAACCTATACTTAAAGCTGAGCTGTAGAAAATCGTGTATTATCAAGGTGTAACGTCTTGTATGCCGTGTAAAGCTGTTTCTTTCAGGCGAGATGCCAATTTTTGTGACACAAATACATAGAATTATTATACATAGAGTAAGGGAGTCATAGGCAGGCTTATAAGTGTCATTGTCTGAGAAATATAAGAGACAATAATAACACAAGATAAAAGACCGACATAAGTATCGATCGGTAATCTTTGTCTAAACACACATGGAAGAAAGAGAAACAAATAGATAGCTTCAATTGCGTTCCCTCTTTTATTCGTTGATAACATTTTAGACTGACTTTCCATGCATAAAAACTCTATGCACAAATAAATGTAACATTTATTGTGACAGGTGGCTATTTATTTTAGTTTTACAATGTAGCATCTATATTAATTCACACAACGAAAATATTTTGTAATAACAATGATGACTTTGTTTGACGCTGATTTCGATATAAATCTTTGCTTTTTATAAAAAAATATTTATTTTAAATAATCAACATAAATATTTTTTCATGTATAAATATATATTCGTATTTTCATTCTATATTTATACAAATTTAAATGAGCTTGACATGGCTATAAATGTTTATAGATATTTTCAAACATATATTTGTATGTATTATCGTATTTTCAATTAGCGTATTTATTATTTTAGCCCGGAAATTACAACTTTATAAATACATTCTCAAAATTATTTCAAGAATTGTAGTAAAAATATACATATAATTTCGTTTTAGGCTATAGAGTTATCATCTAACAATTTTTAATGCGCTAAGTAATAATCAAGAGATTACGAATAAAGAAGATTACTTAAAGGATTGAACGAGAGAAATTAATTATAGACTAATGAAATTAATAAAGTTTTCTAATCTATCAGTATAATTAAAACGGTTAACAAATGTTTTGTTATTGATGCAATGTATTTTTTCTTAATAAATGGACTATTAAAATTATATAAATATTAATAGATTTGTATTAATTAAAATGTATTATAATTTTTATTTAAATAATGAAAAATGTTTCAACAAAAACTCCTAAATAATTTAAAACTCGAAAAAAATGGACAAAACTTTCAAAAGCTCTCACTTAGTCTGTATAATATTTTTAAGACGCATTAATTACTTACAATAAATATATTTTTCGAGCCGTATTCAGTCCAAACTTCTTTTAGCTTGTAATAATACTCACCTTTTAACAAATATTAATCTGTTAAGTTCCTCCTCCAAGCTTTATATTTTAGTAGGTATTTGATAACTGTTGACGACTAGGTTCCTTGTCTTGCATCGAATTAAAAAGTTATATTGTTCTTAAATTATTATTTAATCTTTATTTGTAACGTTTTCAATATATTATTAATATTTAGATTTAATTGACCATTATTAATATAAATAAAGTAACTTTTGATTTAACTTAAATAATTAGAACCAAAAAGTTGTAATATCAAATCAAATCAAAATGTCTTTATTTGGACATCACATATTAATCAAAACTGACATAAAATATTAAATCTATTTTATAAAACAAAAGAAATAAATAATACAAAAGAGAAAAAAAACAATATTAATACAATAACAAAGAAAATTTTAAAAAATTATGCCCAAATCGGAGAGCCACTCAGCTATTGTAGAGGAAACTGTCCCCTACGCTGATTTTGAGTGATCGCCGTTTAGTGACATTTCGAACGCTAATGATGGAGATACAAGTACAAAAACACAAAAAAATGTACATATAAAAAAATATAACAGGTTTCCTGTTATATTGGCATGCACAAAAAAAATATTTTAAAATAAAAGTTTATTAACTTTTATTTTAGAAACAATGATTGAGACTATTGTCTCAATCATTGTTTTAATGACTTACGTAGTAATATTTAGATTTTATTTATTGTAATTAAATACAATAATGAGTACACTAACACTAACAATAACACTTTATAAACCATTATTAAATAAAATGTACACTGATATTTATAATTGTTAATTTTCAAATAGTTGTTATTTTTCTATTTTTGAAAGTAGCTAATTTAAGTAAAATTGGTTATTGTGTCGAGAGAGGTATTTGTTATAAATTAGTAAATTGTAGGTTTAATTAAAATAATAGAACCAATATGATTCATAATTTACCATTATTCTAATAACATAAATTGGTACTCAGAATTGTGAAGGTTGAAGTAGTTGTTATTTTTGTATGTTTAAAGTAAGTTGATTTGAATATGATTATTATTTATTATTATATTATTGCGAAGAGGGGATTTTGTAACAAAATATTTATATACAGATAATGACGGCGATGTTGCTGTGTAGTAACAATGAAAAAGTAATATAATAATAATAATAATATATCGGGACAAATAACACACATTGATCTAACCCTAAGTAAGCAAATTAAGTATTATATACAAGTGAATTAAAATGAGTTTTTATTAGAAGATGTTTGTTTCAATTTGATCTGACATTGCCGATCAGAATGTAAGTACATGTATTGGTCACAAAATGGAGAAAGATATGGAGATTTCATACATTTTTTATTTATTTTTTTATTCTTTTTTTTTTGGGGCTTTTGTCTACATAGACATGTCAGCCTCATCATACCCTAAGTCTTACTCAATCAAAGAAACGGAAAGAAAATTATTGATGATGTATGACCATATTTATTAATAATTTTGCTGCGTCAGATAACGGCTCTCTTAAAAGGGATAAAAATACACTCACATGTGTGAATGTGTGAATGTCCAACTGTCTAATCAATAACTCTCTTTCCGCCTTGTATTTAACACATTCATGTAATATGTGTTGTACATCGTCCAAGAAGCTGCATGTTTCACAGTCGGGAGATTCTGCTTTTTTCATCAAAAAAGCAAACTTTTTTGATGGAAAATGCCCTGAACGCAATCTGTGTGCGGTGATGATGTACTTCCTGACAATATTTGTTTTTATAAACCAAGGTAAATGAGGAGGCTGACTTTGAATAATTTTGTACCATATACCCTTTTCCCTACTTCTTTCGTCGAAATACTCTCTAAACTTTGTGTAACAATTAATTTTGAATTTGGTCATTCTTTCTGTAAAAATAGGTAAAGTATGTAGTTCAGAACCTTCATTTATAGCTAACTTTGCAAGACAGTCAGCCTTCTCGTTACCAATAAGACCTATATGCGATGGAATCCACTGCATCTTCACATTTATATTTCTAATCTGGAGTTCATGTAAGCTGCTAATAATTTTGTAGGCTATCGGTAGACCTCTGCTATATCCAGAGGCACATCGAGCCAAATGCTCTAAACCACTTTTACTATCCGAAAAAATTACAACTTTTTGATTATTTAGTGCGCTGATATATTTTAAAGCCTCTAAAATTGCAATGAGTTCCACCGTCATTACACAAACTTTTGATAAAATTTTAAATTTACCAACAACATCCCCTTCCTGGTTACAATAAGCACAACCAAGTCCAGCTTCGCTCCTCGACCCATCTGTAAATATTTGAGTCCAACCAAAATACTTTTCGTATAATTCTTTCATAACGCTGATTTTCAGAGATGTTCTTTCATAGTTTCTTTTAGATGTTTCAATACAATTTAAATTCATTTCAATTTTTTTTTTTTTTTTTTTTTTTTTATATAATCTAGGGCAATGCTTGACTACATTCCACCTGATGGTAAGTGGAATGTAGTCTAAGGTGGTAAGGCGCATTACCCTAGCAGCCTATTCACTCTTCTCTTGAATTTAACCACATTGTATTCTTTCGGAAATACCGACGCAGGCAAGCTATTCCAATCCTTTGCTGTACGCAGTAAAAAAGACGAAGCAAAACGCTTCGTTCGGACAGGTGGAATGTCCACAACAAAAGGATGGATTCCTGCCGTGCGTCGGAAAGTCCGATGATGGAAGGGGGCCGGGGGAATTAGATCGTGTAATTCCTGCGCACACTCACCAAAATGTATCCTATAGAATACTGAGAGGCTAGCAATTCTACGCCTGTGTTCAAGGCTTTGGAGGTCGGCTTCGACCAACTCGGGATCTCCAATAAGCCTCATTGCTCGCCTCTCAATTGAGTCCAGAACCGCAAGATGAGACTTTGCAGCACCAGCAAATATGTGGCCACAGTACTCTACACACGACCGGATCTGTGCTTTGTATAAAACAAGAAGCTGTCCCGGTGTAAAGTACTGCCGAACCTTCGCAAGAACGGCAAGCTTTGCTGCTGCTGCTCTTGCTCTGGACTCAATGAACCGACCAAAGTTGAGGTTCGAGGAAATCTCTAAGCCTAACAACTGAAGCCGGTCACTGTATTCCAAGGATACATTCTGGAAAGTAGGAGCCAAGGTGAAAGGGCTCCTTTTGGCGGTGAATAGACACGTCTGCGTTTTGGTGGCGTTGAATTTGACAAGATTGGCATTGCTCCATGCCGAGACTGCCTGAAGTTTGTCATTCAAACGCTGCACCATGGCTTCTCTTTCAGACTCTACTTGATCTCGACTAGCCCGAGTACTCGGCAGATATCTTTCTACAACTGTGCTGTCGTCTGCGTACCCATAGATACCGGGCTTCAACAGATCGTTAATGTGCAGCAGAAAAAGAGTTGCAGAAAGAACGGACCCCTGAGGCACTCCGGCATTTATTGTCAAGGATTCCGAGGAACACCCATCGACAACTACTCGGAGAGATCTCTGGCTCAGAAAGTCCGTTACCCAGCCGATCAGACCAGGAGATATACCGTACGCTGAAAGCTTGCTTATAAGGCTCGCATGCCAGACCCTGTCAAATGCCATCGAGACGTCCAGAGAGACGGCGACCGCTTCTCCGTTCTTCTCGATGGCCTCGCCTAGAATGTGTGAAGCATACACTAGGAGGTCCCCAGTAGACCTATTACGGCGAAACCCGTACTGTCGATCACTGAGGAGATCGTTACCTTCTAGGTATGCTAGAAGGCGCGAGTTCAATACACGCTCCATAATCTTGCAGAGTATGGAGGTGATTGAAATCGGTCTGTAGTTGACAGGATCAGCACGGCTGCCTTTTTTGGGCACGGGTTGCACGTTGGCAAGCTTCCAGGATTTCGGCACTATTCCAGTCTTGAAAGAGAGGCGATACAGTCAATTACATTATTTAAATTAATACGACTCACCCACGTGTTTAATTTAAACATTTCTAATATATTTGAGGAGTGGATCTGGACTGGTTTACATTCACGATATACCAATAAAAGCTTGGCTATGGCTTTTTAATATTTTCCCAATATCTCTTATATCCTGAGGAACTCAAATCTTTTAAAAGCTTAATTGTTGTGTTATGAGACCAAGATTTACATTTCATACAATACTTATAGGCTAAATATAGTCTCCTGATAAACAATGGTTGAATACATAACTCACTCTCCATTACATGTATGGGAGTACTTTTAATGAATCCACCTACTATACGAAGGGCTTGGTTTTGAACCTTGTCAATTTTATAGAGATGTGTTTTTGCACTGTTGTCATAGAAGTAGCAGCCATAATCCAACCGGCTTCTAATCAAAGATATGTACAGTGTACGAATATGTTTTGGATGAATACCCCATCCAGGGTGTTAGCTGGCCCTTTTTAATAAATTTAAAATTTTTGTACATTTCTCAACTATATCATTGATATGTTTGCTCCAACGTAACGATCGATCCAGCCACAGACCTAAATATTTAATATTTTCATTTATTGGCAAAATTTCATTATTAATTTTTAATTCAAATTTCCTTCTCCGGCGTCCTCTACTAAAAATACACACCCTAGACTTACTCTCAGATACTCGAAGGCCAATATTATCTAACATTTCAACCACCAAGTTCAAAGCTTTCTGTAATTCCGTTTCGCAATGTTTTAAATTATTATGGCAAATATAAAAAATAAAGTCATCTGCATATTGTGCTACACATACATTGGTAACTAGAGTACATATTTGAAAAGTTGCTATATTAAAAAGTAATGGAGAAATCGGATCGCCTTGGGCTAAGCCCCTGTTAGTACACCTAGTTAAATGAGCAAATGATATATTTTTGATCATTAGTTGTCTGTTGCTTAAAAAAGACCAAATGTAATTACATATTGTCCTGCCAACTCCTAATCTATCCAATGCCATAACCATTTTGTCTACTGAAATGTTATTGTATGCATTTTCAATATCTATAAAACATGTATATGTTGGTGTTTTATTTGAGAAACCTAATTGAATATACGTAACTAAACGTGACAAACAGTCTGAACACGATTGAGCTTTTCTAATACCACAAGTGAAAGGTGATAATCAACTTGTTTTCTATAAACCATTCCAATCGTTTCCCTATCATATTATGAAATATTTTATACAAACACGATAAAAGTGAGATAGGTCTTAATTTAATTTCTGAATTTATATCACTATTAGCTTTGGGAATAGGAACTATCAAAATTGTACGCTATTGCTTTGGTATAGTACCTGAACGAAATATAGCGTTAAATATTGTTAGAAGAGCTTTTTTACCAGAAGAAGGTAAATTATAAATCATGGAATACGTAATGCCATCACTACCAGGAGACGTATCTTTCTTCTTTAAACAAACCTCTAATTCTTGAATAGTAAAACTTGATTCTAGTAAAATATTATTAGATTGGACAATGGGCTGACATGTTGGGACATAATCCGGGGTAAGAGAATGAAGCAATTTGTTTATTTTATCCTTGGGTGGTGTAACTATATTTTTTTGATAACCTTTATACCATCGCATTTTATTCCACATGTCTGTCACGGATGTAGACTCTTTAATATCTGAACAAAATATTTTCCAGCTATTTCATTTAGCATTAAGCAACATTGTTCTTGCTTGCTTCGTTTTATCCTTAAGTTTTTGAAGATTATCTGGAGTAGGATTCTTTCTGAATTTACCTAAAGCTAGTCTACGCTCTGCAACTGCGTGTGATAACGTTGGTGACCAATAGTGTTTAGGTTTGAAATTTTTAATAGGACTTATGCAAATTTTACTTACAGGGATGTTTTTATTTGCCGAAAAATTTATTTGGTTTATAAAATAATCATATAAATTTTGTATATTATTACTAGAACAGTCGGGGCTGACTACTGAGACAAACGAATTAGTCAGATCCTTACAATACCTTTTCCAATTACCTTTTTTAAAATTACGCTTTTCAATGTACATTATTTCACCAGCAAAATTCAAAATAATTTTAATCACAAGATGATCACTCCCGAGGTTCTCATTAATTATTCGCCAGTTAAAATTAATAGCTATATCGGACAATACAAATGTTATATCATATCATAATGGAGATGATTTTTGCAAAACACCATTTACTAATTTAACTCTTGTTGCATCTCCATTGTTGAGCGATATAAAACCTTGATCCAAAGAAGAATCAAATAATTGCTGACCCCTGTTATCTATTTTGTAGGACCAGTTGGTATGGTATCCGTTAAAGTCCCCCCCAATTAATGTTTTACTAGATGCTATTGCAAATATATTATCCCACTCAGATTGCCGTGTTGTAAGAGATGAAGGACAATAAATAGAGATTATATTATCCAAATATTTACAATTAGTTATTTTAACATGAACTACTTCTATGCCAGAATTGACACTACCGGTGGGGCAAACAAACGATTTTATGGATTTATGGACTATAATGGCTACTCCTCCGTAAGAATCATAACGATCATTTCTATAAACATTATACTCACTCAAATAGACAGCAGTACCCGTATTCAACCATGTCTCAGAAATCATACCAATATGATTTTTTTCTTGATATAATAAATTCTCAAAACTAATTAATTTTGGTTTCAAACTTTGTGAGTTCCATTGTAATATATTAATGTTGCAGTTCTTATCCATTAAATAAGTTTAAAAATTGTTCACTGATTACTGTACCAGATATTAAATTAGACACATACAATTTAAATTCTTCAAACACTACTTTCATAATCACTAGTATCTTCTCTTCAAATTTATCTTTAGACGTTACTACATTCTTAATTTTAATTATTAAACGCCAAATATCAAATTTCTGTTTTCTACTTCTTTTATATTTCTTTATATCAGGGTTTTCTGTCAGTGAATCGGAATTACTATTGTTATATTCTGAGATTTCTGATTTTAATTCTTCTTCTTCTTCTTGTAATTCGTTTTGTGAGTTTGCATATGATTCTTCTTTTTTCTTTTTAATTTTTTTTCTTAATTGTTGTGATCTATTTAAAATGTTCTCTTTTTTGGGTTTTTCGTCAGTAGTTGTTTGTTCTTTTCCTTTTTTTCAGAACTGAGCTGTATGTTGTTTCTGAATTCAAGTTTCCCGATAAAATTCTATTAGACACTTCATTATCTAAATTCAATAATTCAGGTAACAAATTATTTTCCTATCTTTGTTCATTTAAATAAACTTCTAATGCTTTTTTGTATGTTAAACTTTGTTCACTCATAATTAATCGAATTTTCTTTTCTTTTAAAAACAAGACACACACAGACATGACTTATATATAGCCATGTGTTGACCCATACAATTTGGACAGCAAAATATTTCAATTTCACAATTATTATGATCTTTGCCACATTTAGGGCACGTTGGTTTGTTAATGGAGCATACTTTTTTTGAATGACCGAATTTCCAACAGTTAGAACATTGCGTAACTGGAAAAACATATTTTTCTATATTGATTTTACATCCATATGCGGATATATATTGTGGTGGAGCAGAACTCTCAAAACATACTCGAACCGACTGACTATCAACCCATTTTCCATCTTCATTGATACGTCTTAATCTTTTAATAGATACTATCTTAATTACGGAACTCAAATTATCAAATAGCTCTTTCTCTGATATATCAAAATCTACCCCTCTAATTATACCGTAAGATAAATTGCCTACGTCAGTAAATTGAATTCTTATATCTATCTCTAAAAGCTTCCTGCATTGTACAAGTTTTTCAGCTTGTATTTTATCATCAACTTGAATAAAATTTTAAATGCAGTTTTATATCTTATTTTTGTAACATTAGTTATATTTTCATTTTGTAAAAATTTGGCCATGGCCATTTGTTTAGGCAAAATTTTTAATGAGGACAAACAAACTTCATAGAGAACAGATCCATTCCTATTTCCTTCTTGATTTAAATGTTCTTCCATCCTATAATGTTTATTACTCAGTGAATCACTCCGTATCAATCTCTTTGTTTTTTTTCTCGTTACAGTCATAAATCCTTCTTCACTACTATCTTCACCTTCACGTAATCTTTTTTCACTTTTCTTAGTTTGCTCCATTTGATCCAAGCTCCTATTATTCAACTCGTGATCGCTTTGATTTACAGGCAGTGAATCACCCTTATCAGAATCATCCTCATCACTCAAAGCCGATATATTTATATTTAATTATAACTTTTTTAAAAGTGGGTAGTTTGATAATCTTTACACAAAGTAAATGCAGTTGCGATAGTTACGTGCGCTCACCACAGACTCTCGCGCGTCACTGATTTCATACATTTGATTGTTGCAACATTAGATATGCTATTTATTTAAATCTTTCTAAGTATATTAGTAAAGATTTTTTTTAAAATCTTTTTGAAACATGTTGAGCGTAATAAGAAATGTGATTGGAATAGTGGTTTATTAAACTTACACATACTTCATTAATATATTTTAAATGATACACTATAAATACATCAAAAGTATAATTGTTTACGTTTACTTTGTTAAGTCCTATATGTCATTAGTCCCATAGCATTGAGTACATGCCTGCTCGTTTACCTTTTGATGTACTCTCTACGTAACTGCTAGTACAGTACAGTTTCTAGTACCTTTAGAGATGGTCGCCGTTTGGAAAAGAATCGAGTAAACAGAATAAAGAGATCTTTATCGAAACTGCTATAAACGTTCAAAGTTTTAAAATTACTGTCGTATTTGGCTACGCGATCAACAGTATTTGTTTCAGGGTTGTATGGTAGACATAGCTTGAACGATAAGGCTTCTATTTTCGGTAAATTAAACTTTGGCGGTTTATGACTAAAGTAAGATATAATTAAATAAAATACATTTTTGCCCAAGTACAGAAAATGGCAATTGTATAACATACGCTACACTGTGCACTCTACTTATTATAAGTTCTAATAAAAAAATACGGTATAATATTTAAATTCACAATTATTCATTATTCTCAGCCACAGCACTCACGCCATTAAAGTATTAATTACATTACAAGTATCACGTGATAGTGGCAAATATGAATGTCTTTAATAACTTGTTCATACTGTTATCTTAACTAAAGTAGGTAGGTGTTCTTCGTCCGCATAGACTACTACTAATAAATGTATTTTAAACTAATAGGTGAAGCAATATAAACACGTGTGTGTGTAAATATACGTACTACTTACCTACCAATGTAATTAGTACGTATACTTTTATAAACATGCCGTTTATTTTATAGATACGACTGATGTCATACCATTATTCACTCTGAAGTCTGAACCGTTTGCGATAACCCTTGTAAGATTGATAAAATAATTGGAAATGCCTGATTAACATAATATAGAGTTGATGTCATTTTAAGAATTAAAAAAAAGTATATAATAAATATTTTAACAATCAAGTCGATAAAAAAGTGTAGAACTATCATACGTAAGTTAAGGAAAATAATAAAAAAATAACAGTTCTGGGTTTCTAGAAAGAAACATAGAATTAATAGTGTATCAACATTTTGCCAATTAGTAAAACGTGACATTTCAAAAGTCAAAGAAATAATCAAAGAATAGATGCGATTATTAATTTTAAAGGGTGTAGTTTGTTTTGTTTAATATTTTGATATTATATAAAAGTATAATTTATTTTTATTTATTTATTTATTTATATCTTTTCCACTTAGAATCATAATCAGTGATCACTTGTGTACGTCAACATGGAAGTGTCAGGAGGGCCTATTACGATACTAGATTTATCGTAATAAGCCCTTCTGAGGAAGCACTTTCCATCTTAATGTTAAAGCTATGAGGGTTCCAAACGCGTCCTGGTCTGAGAAGAACCACACAACAAACTCAGCCGGATATATTTTTTGTTATTGTGATCACTGTTTCACAAACGTCAAACTTAAATGCAAATTTGGAACAACTAGAACCGTCGCAATCAATAGGAAAAGAAGCCTAATGATTTCAGGCAACGAAAATTAAATAATAATAACAGAAAAAACATATATATATAAATCTTCGGCCTGCAACACAACCAGTCACGGCAAGCAGCACCCGTTCACGAGCATAACACAAGAGCCAGCCATCACCCCCTTCGCACATATTTGAGGGAGGGAGGCAACCCGACTCCCGATGCTACCGCAAGTAGTGACTTCTAAGGAATCGGTGTGATGCAGAAGGTCGATAAAGCAAAATAATTTACAACAAAAAACAAATTGCGGAGATTACTAGCTATTCGCAATACAATACAGATTCATTCCCAGGCCATACCGTCGTCGATGTAATCCTTTACACTATAGTAGGATTTTTTTATTAAATTATTTTTAACATATAATTTAAATTTATTTAATGATAGGCTTAAGGCTTCATTTGGGAGCTTATTATAAAAACGTATACAATTACCCTTAAAGGATTTACCTATTTTATGGAGCCTAGTGCCGGGCATAGCGAGTTTATTTTTTTGTCTTGTATTAATTTTATGTAAATCACAATTTTTCTTGAATTTTGAAATATTTTTATGAACGTAAATTAAATTTTCATAAATATATTGATTGTAAACAGTCATAATTTTAAATTCTTTAAATTTGTTTCTTAAAGAGTCTCTTGGTCTCATATTATATATTGCGCGAACAGCCCTCTTCTGCAATGTAAATATGGTATCAATGTCAGTCGCATTGCCCCATAAGAGTATACCGTATGACATTAAGCTATGAAAGTAACTAAAGTATACTAATCGAGCAGTTTCCATATTTGTTAAACGACGTATTTTTTTAACCGCGTATGCAGCAGAACTTAGTCTGCTTGACAAATCGAATATATGAGGACCCCATTGCAATTTTTCATCTAAAGTAATGCCCAAGAAAGTAGTAGATTTGACCAAGTCCAAGTCCTCATTATTTAATTGTACATTGGTTCTAACATTTTTAACATTTGGTAAACTAAATTTGACACATTTTGTCTTTTTTTTTATTAAGCAACAAATTATTGGCGTTAAACCATTGTACAACATCTGAGAGAGCATTGTTTACATCGTCAATAACAGATTGCCGTCTATTAACTTTAAAAGTAAGAGAAGTATCATCAGCAAACAACACTATCCCATGTTTTTCCCTCACTAGGTGAGGTAAGTCATTTATGTAAATGAGGAACAAGAAAGGCCCTAAGATAGAGCCCTGTGGCACACCTATTTTTACCAAAGAACCAGGGGAACGTTTTCCATTTACATCAACTTTTTGAATTCTATCATTAAGATATGAACTAATTAAATCTAGGGACTTATTTTTAACTCCATAATGTTCTAACTTTTTTATAAGGATTTCATGTTGAACGCAGTCAAACGCCTTAGATAGATCACAGAAAATGCCAAGTGCATCCTGTGATCCTTCCCAGGCTTCAAATATGTTTAGTAATAGCTCAACACCAGCATCTGTTGTAGAGCGACCGGCAGTGAAACCAAACTGGTTTTTGTGTAAGAGATTGTTTTTACTGAAATATGCCACAAGTTGATTAAGAATTATTTTCTCAAAAATCTTACTAAAAGTGGGTAAGACTGAAATAGGTCTATAGTTACTAGGATCTAATGAACAGCCGGATTTGAATAATGGAGTTATTTTACTTTGTTTCATTAGATCAGGAAATATACCATATTCTAAACAATTATTAAATATTAATGCTAAGTCTGGCGCTACAATGTCAATTATGGACTTAAGTATGTCAATAGAAAACCTCCAAAGATCACTAGTCTTTTTAACGCAAATTGATCTAAATACTTTGATTACTTCTTGAGCATTAACTTTTTCAAACTTAAAACTACTAACACATTGATCTACATTCTCTCTAAGTAAACCCATAGCTGCAGCGGTAGAAGAATTTAAAGATAACGTTGTAGTCACTGGAATATTAGTAAAAAAGGTTTCAAAAGCAGTAGCAACCTCGAGGTCAGACGTGACATATTTATTATCTATATTTAATTTAAAGTCGATCCTCTGGGATTTAGCTCTTCCAGTTTCCTCATTAATTATTTTCCAAGTTGTTTTTATTTTATTAATGCTATTTCCTATTTTATTTTGAATATGTTGATTTTTTGCTATTTTACATTGTTTTTTAAAAGATTTGGAAAATAATTTTCCCTCATCCCTAATTATTTTCCTATCCCTAGTTATTGAAATTAAATATTAATTCATCATTCTTAAGCCAATGCTCAGTGACACAAAAAACACTAATATTAAAAGTATTTAAAAACAATTCAATTTCTAATTTCTTATTTCTAATACACTGAATGTTCTGATGCACCAGGTTGATACAGTTTATATTATGTTTTTTATTATTTATTTTAACAATTTTTGTATTTCTATAATGATCATTAATATCATTATTTGATATCTTAATTATTTGGCTAGAGGATATCTCTACTGTCTTAATGTCTAGTTTAAACTACTACTAATACTACTATTACTAGTTGGATTTATTTCCAAGCTGTTTTTACTTATACAAGTAACTGAATGTTGTTCAATAGAAACAATTTTAGCCAAATTATTGGCTGTCATAGTAAAATAATATAATAGCGATGAAGCTACCTGTCTTTTAATATATGGAGATAGGTAATACCTACCATTAGTCAAATTATAAAAGTTACTAACATTAGTGTTAGTGTCAATCACATGAAATTTGTCATTATACAAACATAAATTATATATCAGTAAATTTATCTTATATCTAATTTTATTTTCGGCCTGTGGCAAACCTTGATTATAGGGTAATGAAAACCAGACAATTTTATTGACATCTAAGTTACTTATAGTTTCAAAACATTTTTTAAATTCCAAATGATTTACATTATCTCTATTTCCTACAAAAAATATTATATTTGTTGACTTAGTAAATTGTTTACTTGAATTTTTTATTTGTCTAGTAATATTCATTAAATTATTCTCAGGTGAACAGCTGTTGAATACATTTTGTTTTTCAAAATAAGAATTTAGTACAGATCCCATTCCTTTTCCAATATTATCGCTTAACATATAGGTGTCATATACAGGAGTTAATTTGAGGGAGCCACTATTATTAGAAACAGGGATATCAAACTTGTCACACAATATTTTAGCGGGGGAGGACAATGTTGGTTTTACAGAAAATAACTTATTTTTACACTCACATGAACAACTGTTAGTCTGTGAGTTCATACATTCCAAACTATTTTGTGATTTATTTAATAGTTCATCTACTTTTGACTTTTGTTCGCTTAGCATGTTTTGTGTGTTTTCATATTTTTTTGTAACACTTCTTAAAGTAGTCTGCAAACGGGCTAAATGTGTTTCTAATAATTGTGTGTCAGATTCATATCTCCTATTTCTATTTTCTAATTCTATATTACAAAAGGTAATTTTTTTTAACAATATATTTTTATTAATAATTGATTTTGTAAAAAACTTGTTCTTTTTAGTTAATTTTTGTATTTTCTTAATATATCTATTAATTCTAATATATATTTTTAATTTCTTATTGTTGCAGCTCCCCAGCCTTTGTGAGTTCAATGTGTCATTTGTTAAATCTATAGTGACACAGGGGTTTTTAGTTGCAGTAGTCGGGGAGTTGACCAACTGAGAAGCGCTGCCAATTAACTCTTCATACAAGCTGTGAGTGTGAATGTTAGTTGAGTTTTGAGCGGCCTCCTCCAGTTCCAAGTTTTGTTGGTGGGCATCTCTAAGCTCCAGCTCCAGGGTGTCGGTACGCCGAAGGGCCTGCTCATACTCAAGACCACACTCATCAAACCTAGCCACTAATAACTGTAGCCTGTTACGCTCCTCTTCAACATTATTATATTTAACATGTAACTTAGAAAGTTCTCTTTTTAATTTGTCATTATTCTTTAAAACATCTAATAGTTCCCTCTCATTAGCATCTCTTTCATTGTTTAGCTGGGCACACAAGTCCTTACTCACTTTTAATTCTTGTAATGCCAGTTGGAGTTTGTTCTCCTCTTGGCGTGAAAGGGCACGTGAACGAGTCATCATTTTAATATTAAATAAGGTACCAATGTGCAAAACCAAACAAAGGGCCTATATTGCTTTGTTTCTGCAATAAATGAGACAAAACAAAGAAACTGAGATTTGCAGAAACAAAACTAATATGAAATTGAATGAGACAGTTGTTATATAATAAAGAAGAACTAAAAACACTTAAAAACTAGAATATATATCTATTTTAGAAAATTTAAAGTTTGTACGTTACCAATCAACTGTCACTTTTCACTTTCTTAGAGATTTACAATACTGAAGAATAACTTAAACACTATAATTCTTATTACACTAGTATCAATACACTTTAATTGAATAATTGATTGGGAATTTAGCTAAAATTATACACTATAAATAATTTTACTTAATAAAACTATTAGGAACAATTCAAATCAGCTGTTGACCTCAGTGTTGCCACAGACCAAAAAACCTAAATACATAATATAATATCCGAGAATAAAATTAGTCCTTTGAACACTCGCCACACATCAGTCGTGTTTATATATATTATAAACACGACTGATGTGTGGCGAGTGTATTTATTTATATTTTATTGGGTGGTAAATGGTCACCCATATGAATCTACAAAAGTGTAGGTGTGCAGATTTATTATTTAAGAGTGGTATCTAGGATCGACTAGGATAGTAGCTCTAAGGACTGGTAAAGGAATAAAACGAAATGTATACAATGAAATGAAATAAAAATACATCTAGGATCAACCAATTAAATAAAACTATATAAAAAAATGATAAGTCAGGACGAGTATAAAAAATAAAAAAAAACCCCTGATACAAAAAGACCTCTAAAAAGAGTAAAAATAATATTTATTTATTTTGGTAACCTAATTGCATTTTCATTTCTTACTTTATTAAGCCGTCCCCCGACGCAACGACTTCCATAAGTAGATACTAATAATATAATAATATTATTTTTATTCTTTTTGAAGGAGAAGGGGGTTAAAAATTTTTTAAATATTTTTTCTGCTTTTTAAAGTTATATAACTGGTTTCTTCATTGTTTTAAATTAACCTACAGACAAAGAAATTTTGACTTGTTTAAGTATTTTTATCAATAACACCTTAATATCTTAGAGACGACTGTTTCTATTTCGACCAAACATAGCTAAGAACCATCTCAACAAACCAGGCCTTCGATTAAAAACAACAATCAAATCCGTCCACGCGATTGGCTGCTAGAATGCAATAGACAGACACATAGATACACAGATATAACACCCCTCTTTTTAGGTCGGGGGTCAAAAATAGTTGCAAAATAAAATAAATAAGAAAATATCGATCCACATTCATGAAATAATCCGAATCTTATGAAACTATTTGATAGGATGAAACTATTAGTTTGCATAATAAGAGTATCCACTCTGACAGCAACATTTGTGATGCAAAATTTGCACTGACTACTGAATCCCTGCTGGTATTGTTTTAATTTTTATTCTACATTTATTTAAAATTTAAATAAGCGTCACATGGCTTTACATTCTTTTAGATATTTTTAAACAATGATAATTCTATTTTACGAATACATTTTCCTCATAAATTCTTAAAATAAATCCCTCGCGTAATAAAAACACTGAGTTTTATCAAGTTTTATTATCAAATTTATCATTGTTCAAATAACCACCTTTAAAAATCTAACGGTCTTCTTATAAGTTTTAAAATATTTAGAGGAAAGTGTAACATAATAATTATTACAATAGATTTTATATACATATATCTTTTTATTCCTCTAACTATTGCTCTATCTACTTTCTCAAACTCTCAAACTATCTCTTTATTAAATTATTTGCCCATTTTTTTTTGCTTTAAAACCATAATAGACAGATAGATAAAATTACATTCGCATTAATGATATTAAATATTCATTCCGTATAAAATAGCATTTAGATTAGAATAGATAGAACAGCTAAATGTTTCATGGACTTGTAAAGTCTTTTTGGATTTCATTTGATCATACTAAAATTATAAAATAAATCGTTAAACGTACAAATAAGTAGCGCTGCGGTCGAATTGATACATGCGTATATCATAAATTGTTTTAAATAAACGGACATTTTTTTAATACTATTTAAAACTATTACTATGATTTATTATAAACGTAATTAACCAAACAATTATTGTACCTCAACATATAAATGGATAATATTTTTTATAATGACAACGTATTAGTAAAACCATTTTATATGAAAGAAAGAAGATATATAATTATTACTTTGCTAGTTTTTGACTTACACTTACTGGTTAGTATATTATATAAAAAATAACAAAAAAATACCAAATTTAAATAAATATTCTAGTGTATTTTTTAATATTTTTATATAAATTGTATATATTTCTTATATTCATTGAAAAATTATCATCACACTGGTTTCTTGTCCAACTCATTTAGTGTAACCGCTGTCAGACTATGGAACGACTTACCGGAACATATAAGAAAAGCCACAAGTCGTGAGTCGTTCAAACGCCAAGTAAAAGAACACTATCTCAAATAATAAAGTATTTATACGTAGACTACATTATTTGTTATATATCTCATATGTATTAGATGTAGATTTAGATATAGATAGTCTTATAATATTCTTTTTTTTTTTTTTTTCTTTTACTTTTTATGTTTTGCACGCCTACCAACATCCTCTCCTGTAGGGTAGGGCGGGGCTAGTTGAGCAGTTTTTCACTTAATCGGTTATAGTTCCTCAACGATAATTCGTAATGGCTTATGATGCATAGTGATGGACGAGTAATTTATCCCTTAGCTTAGTTTCCATAATAATTTATTTCTAATAAGTCGAATTTGGAAGCTACATGTATTTTAATGCAGAAAGTCAAGTATGCTCAACTTACCCCATATGTGAGGTAAGTTGAGCAAGGGTATGGGGCTAGTTGAACACTTAGAAAGTTTACCCAAATCATAGGTCCTATGTTAGGTAGACTTACAATAAAATTCCATTTTGATAATTAAGTTTCGTTTATAAACTTATAGTGACAAAACATTAAATCTAAAAGTAGATTTCTTGGAAAAATAAGGTAAAAACAGAATCTACAAAACAGCAACGTTCCTAGCTTAGCTTAACTATTAGAATCAGACTTTAATATTTGTGTAATTATTTTCAACATAGCTTATAAAATATATTTTTTAAGAAATCATTGAATCACGTAGGCCGTTCTTTTTGGGCCAACTTATTTACAGTCCAAGAGGGTGGAACTTTATTGTCAAATGCACTCTCAAAGGCAACGACCGTCTTTTGGAGAATATCCATAGAAGATTGATACCGTTTGTAACAAGTATTTTTCAAAGAGTCTGCATGCGTGGCAGAAAATACTGACCTCGGCGTTGCATAACCCATGGACGTATCACCTTCATTTAATTTCTTTAAAAACCTTGATAATGTCATCCGTTTGATTCCAAATTATTTGGCAGCGGCATAGCCACTTTTTCCCTCTTCACTCACAGCTTCGGCAGCCAAATTTAAGTCTTGACTAATATGGGAACCTCTAGTAGTCTTTTTTTATAAGTCCTCATGGTAAAAAAAAAACAATTTTTTTTTTCATCGTGGGGATAGTTGGGCAACTGTAGCTCAACTAACCCCAACCCGAAATTTTAAAGCAAAAGTGAATTAATAATAAACTGGTTAGAATTATATCCAGATTTACCTTAGATTAATACTTGCCTGATTGAAAACGGATGAAATTTGGGTATCACAGACAAAATATCCCGGCTTAGGATGAATTTACTTTTTAATAACAAAATAAACAATGCGCTTGGGTACTTTTCTCGATCGCCCAGTGGCTACTTTTATTTTAGGGATGAGTTCCTTTCCCGGAACCCCTTCTTTTCGCTATATGTTGCGTTCGCGTGCGGTGGATAGTTTTCGAGATATTTTGATTGCCCAACTTACCCATACGCTAACTAGCCCCGCTCTACCCTACTTCGTAAGGTTGGCTGGTAGAGAATGTCTTTGTGGCATTAAGCCCGCCTTTTGTGCTTTATTTTGTATATTGTGCAATAAAGAATTAAATAAATAAATAAATAAATAAAAATTTAATGAAAATAAGTATCCAAAAAATTATACTGCAGGAACTCTTTGAATTTTAGGCAAAAATGTAACCAAACTGTAAAATAGAATAACAAATTGAATGAAAAAAATACGTACAAAAAAAAATGCATTTACTTTACCGAATAAAAAAAATCAGATCAGGCTAAGTTTTTACTTCTTGTAACGATCAATACATATTTATTGCCTTATATAAACCATTTATTAAATATATAATATTTTTAAGTGTGGTTTACTTAATTTATGACTATTTCTCGTAGTAAAAAGCTCGTCTTTGAAAAGTACTTGTAAAAATAAGTAAGTATATTATATAGTCTTCATTCATTGAAATCTTTGTCTTTATTTGGAATTTAAATCTTTAAGTGTTATTTTAGGTGATATAGGTAAAATCAATTTGATAAACTATTCAACTTTCATTTATTAAAATGTGTTTTTAAGGTCGTAATAAAACGTTGTGATTATTTAATTGTACATTTATTGCCTTGTTATAATAACAATTAGGTTTATTTGATTGTAGAAATCTTCATAAATAATAAGATATTAAAAAAATATATATAAAAACTTATAAACATGCTTTTACAAAAATAAATTGCTAAAAAACCAAAAATAAATGAAAGTTAGATAAAAATAATAAACAATAATTTTGAATTAGAAATAGTATTGTCTTGAATTATATATGGATAACCTAAGCTTAGCTTATCCATATATGCGGCGCTATTGAATTGAAAAACACACCTAATTACTTAATACTGTAAAAAACCTGTTGATGGATTAATCTGTCTTGTTTATTGTATGTAATAAATAAGAGTTAAAAAAAAGGAAATAGTGAAAGACATATTTACTGCAATATTATTTTTATAGTCTTATCATAATTTACTATTAAGCTGCAAGTTAACAAAACGAATTACAAAGGTATATAAATGTGTATAAGGTTTAGATGATAAAATTGTATATAATCAATATATATTTTTACTAGTTGTAAAAAATGTGACCCCTCTGACAACGACATCTGTGGAACAAAAATTGGCACTTGCATGTCATTCCGAAACAACAGTCGGAGTGACTGTTTTGACAGCTTTTTCCTTCTCCAACACATCCAAAACTAAAAATAATATATTAAACATTATTTTTACAAAAACATTAATTTTATTAACCGCCCCGTTGGTCGAGTGGTTAGCGCAGACGCCTAACGTGTCACGGCGCAATGGGGCTCGGGTTCGATTGCCGGCGGAGACAGACATTTATGTGATGAGCATAGATGTCTGTGTTTCTGGGTTTGGTCGTTTATTAAATATATTCTCAGTATTTATATGTGTATTTCTATGTATTTGTATCATTGTCTAACACCCTTAACACAAGCAAATAATTTGCTTAATTAGGGGTTAGATCAATGTTTGTAATTTGTCCTGATATTATTATTATTATTAGCAATTAAATTAAAGCAAAACGTTGATTTACTTACGTTCCTAAAATGCCATGTTCATTGCCGTAATCAGATTCGTCATAATCTGTAATAATAACTTTTATGTATGCATATTACAATTATATCTATAATTCAACTCTTATCTATTTGATTTTGCTCTTGATATTTTAAGTCTGTCAGATAGGAAAGATCTAATAAACACTACATAGCTTAGAAGAAATTGTAGAATATATAACCCATCAATCCGAACTGCTATAGTTTCGTTGTAGACACTGCTAACACTACGAATTGGTAGGCTATCCCATAATTAGAAGGAGGCCTATACACAGCTGTTGTACTGGTACTAGGAACTCGTTCAGTTTTAAGTTTAATTATCTGAAAACTATTACATTACCGTGAAAAGTAGCGTAAGAACACTGGATAGTTAGAAAAACCAGTGCTAGCACCAGCAAGATAGTGCTGCCACGAAACATGGTTCCCATCTCCTTGTCTGTATCACTCAAAAACAGAATACAACAATAAATATAATATTATCCTGTATTGAATTGAATGACCCTTAAAATACAATAAAATAAAATAGGTAAGTATGATAAGAATAGATAGTGTGTGTTCAAGGTAGTGTATTGCACTGAACCTTTTATAAAGATGTCGTCTGTTTTTTAGATCCAAATCATCGGTTATTAATTGTTATGAATTATTTTTGATAACCCTTCTGAATGGGTTAAAACTATTGGGAAATTCAAAGTAGCATGATAAATTATTATTAATGATTATGAATTTAGTATAATAATACCATATTCTGTTAAATATTATGTGTTTAATATTTATATTGACAGGGGTGAAAGATTTGCTAATTTGTTAGATTACTTAGTTCGAAAATACTGAACCTACTTCCATTATGAATTTATTCACTTATGAATTTGTTATAAAGCTGCATTATAACAAATTCATAAGTGCTTTTAATTAAAACTCGGACAAAGACAACCGGCACAGCGCTCCTAAGTTGTTTTATTGCCATGTGCTAGACTCAGTTGTCAGTAAATAGAATGTAAAAAAACAACGTTTAGCAACCTGGTTAAAATATGACAATCAAACTGTCAAATATATGCTATAGTTTATATATAATGCTATAGTGCTATATATATGCTATGCTATAGTCGAGTACGAGCTAGTTATTAATACTAAGACATTATTATAAAATAAAAAACCGGAATTATTACTCATACTATGATTTACCAATAATAATAATATTAATAATAATAATAGGAGCTTTATTCAAGTAGCATACATAAGTAGTAATACATTAACCAATGAGAAATTATTACAGTTATTATATAAACAAAAATATTACTGAAAAGAACATGATCTCAACTTAAAGCTGCTTTTCAGTTCACGCCTTGTGCTAATGCTGCTACAGTATGCAAAATCAATTAACAAAGTAATAAAAAATATGACCAAAAACAAAAAAAATATTTTAAAATATTTTAGTTTAATCAATACATAAGTATTTTTTCTCCTCTCTCGCTAATTGTGGTCGAGTATTTATTTAATTAAGAAAATGTGAAAAAAAATATATATTAAGTTTTATATTGTTTCAATTTATTTTCTATCAAAAACTTGGTCGTCTATCAAAAATAACAATTCATTTTTATCAAAAATAAGATTTTTCCTTCTAATATTATACTTACAAATATAAAGCTTAATTTAAAAATAATATGGAGCTTAATAATACAACCCACTCTACACATAATATGAAGTTGACATCAACCGAAGACACCTTTGTTTTCATAAAATATTATTCAAAACATTTAGAGATTTTATCGAAGTGTTATTTTTTATAAAAGCTAGAAATTGAACTCTTATTTCAATGACGAATAAGTTTTCAAAATACTATTAATTTATTTCATAATTATAAATTTATTAATTTATCCTGAATAAAATACCAAAATGTTGTATTCTTCAAAGAAGTAATTTAAATGTAACGGGAAATCGAATGCCTCATTTCTAAACATCCATTTATATTCCAAATGATGATCATTTATATTCCATTTTGGTAGTAATATTATGATGCCATACCTTTAAGAAACATAACAACACGGAAATTAAGAATTCGATTATTATTATCTATATATCCCTTAGGCATATAATATTTTATGAACATAAATTATTGCTTATTCTGTATTTCTGCATATACCATATATATTTACGCTAGGCGCATAAATCGCTACTATCTAAAATACGCAAAACAATATTAGTAATAGTAATAAGCTAGCTAATCCTGTATGAAAAAAGAGTCCAATTATTGATTATTAAAAATATACTTTAATATTAGGTTCAAATTAAATTTCATTGTTTTAAATAAGAAACAAAATCAATTGCGGTTTATAGATTAGTGAATGGACTTGAGATTAAGGTTATTATATTTTCTTTGTAAATTCTAAAGGATATAAGAGGGCAATGAAATATGTTATTGCTTTTTGGATTATCAATCTTCTTCTAAAATATAAGGATTGTAGTATTAAAGCACAAAAAATATTGGTAGTTACTAGTTAGGATAACTTGTTGGTACACAATATTTTGAAAGTGGAAAATATTTAGTTTCATATTTAATTTACTACAAAGTAAGAAAAGTTATTTTCGATAAATCAAACGATTTATAAAGACTGTAAAAATGTTTAAGACAAAATCTATAATAATTATAAGTATAATAATTATGAATTAGTATAATAATTATGAATTACAATATTTAAAACATTCAGGAAATAATAGCCGCAAGCATTTGGTAACAAAATTATTTTTTTTCATTTCCACTTTTGTTGATCATTTACTTGTTTTTAAAAAATCCTTGAACGAATTATTACGTTACTTTTCCATTTTGTTATCAATCCTAATAAATTTAAATGAAAAGGACTAAATTAAAAACTGACTTGAAAATCCATAAACCGCATTCATACATACGTTAGAAAACTGCAACAATCCAATTTACTTCTTCTGAACTCGTAAATATCCACCCATCTTGGATGTGTACGTGACATTTTAGTCGCTTTGTTTATTCACGTAATAGACGGAGAATATTATGCTATGCTCTCTTCCTGCATTCATACAGTAATAAAAAACATACTTTAACTGTCCAGAAATAAACTACAAGTATTTGAATTTACTATCTCAATAGCAGAGTTTGTTGTTTGGAACCATTTAAAACAAAACATAGACAGGGATAATGGGTGAAATTATCTATAAACAAGTTAGGTATGTTTTGCTTATTAACATTAACATTTTAAATACTTAATGAAAAATAGACCAACATAGACAAGTCTTGAACGTGTGACCTCTGGGATACCGTCCGCGTTCCTCCACCAATGAGCCACTGTACCTATATTGATAAATTAAGCATTCTATGTAATTATAATTGCTTTTATCGGTATGGAGACAAAAACTTTTATTTTAAAAGGGATATATAAAAGTCCTTTTAATTATAAAGTATGTATACCGTGTCCAGATCCGACTATAATTACATATTTTGAAGAACGTTCAAGAACGTAAGAATAAGATTTTTTTATGAATATTGTTTACAAGATTATATTATTATTTTGATAACATATAACCATTGCTAAATATTATAATACCATATATTATAACTATACCCATTTGTAGAATTTCCAGCCACTAATTAAAACCAAACTCCCAAAACGTTTCTTAAATATATTCTAATCATAGGATTTGAGAATACAGATATAGATCCGGTTTAGTCATTCGAAGCGTGAACATAAGCGGAAGGTAAATGCAACATTAATTCTACCTTAGTTGAATATTGTAATTGTAAGGAAAAATATGTGACATTGTCTAAAAAACTAATAAAACAAACCGGTTACTTTACTTTTAAGTAACTTACAATTAATATGATTTTATTGTTATTTTTCAATTATTTTATTTTTGTTTCGGTATAAGTTTATATATTCTCATAAAATATTTGGTCTACTTTAATTAGCTTTAATAACATAAAATACTAAGTTTCTTTTTAACTACAGTGTATACTCACTCAAGTGTTTATTTATGTAAATCTTATGAAGTGATCAGTTATTTTGCAATTATTGCATGTGAAAATAGCCTTTGATTGGATGTTCTTTATAAAACTTATATAAGTTTAATATCCTGTAAAACGAATGATTTCCATTATGTATTACTTTGGCGACTAATTAAATAAATGGATTTCCTAGAGGTCACAGATTTGAGGCGATTATTTTTTATTTTTATGTTTATTTAACAATAAAATATCAATTACCAACTATCAATACCTTAGAAGTAATAACTATGAACAACTTAAGTATAAGTTTTCGACTAAGACCAAATTCTGCAAGCGTCCTTAACTACGCATTCCCTATGGCCCAATAGAATAACATTTAACATACAGATCTGGGAGAAACTAATAATTTGCTTACGCATTTGCTTAATTGATAATATTTATAATTTTAATTCTAAAATAATAAATATTTAATAAAAAGTAAATACTATAAAAAAAATAAAAAAAAGTTATTGGTTTAATGGTATACACAAATAAATTGTGTTGATAATTAAAAAGAAAAAATCAAAAATATTTTTGGATTATTGGCCAAAAGAAAATAATACCTTAAATAGAAAGGATAGAAAGAACCTCCGATAGAAATTTCTAACCACCTAATAAACTGATGCCTTTATTTAAGAAACACTTACAAATTGAAGTTAACTAAAACTAATCGGAATTTGCTGAATTTCATCAATGTTAATATTTATTAAGTGCTCATCATGGTTTACGGCAGTTTAACACAAAACATACAAGTTAATATACTTCAATACATTTAATATATATATATATATTTAATAACATTTAGGTGAGAGCCATGATATCTTTAACAATAATTGATATTAGTATACCATATTTATGAGTTGTATACATATAATTCACACTCATTTCAAACATTCAGAACCAGTCAAGAATTTGCGGCAAATCCCCACTACACAAATGCATTTATGTTGTCTTCGGTCAGATCAGTGTGTGTGTAAATTTATATTTTCTTTGAATACAGATGATAAGAGAATTTGATTTGATTAGAGGATTTGGATGACTGCCTTTCAGGTTTCAAGCATAATTCACTAACCGGTTTCAGATGTAATTTGGTGTGAAAATTACTGTTTATAACAATAATATTTAAATTTTAAATATATATTGTGGTAAATACTGTTGACCAATAATTAGAAATGCTTTTTGTATTGAAGGTTTTAAATGTCCCAATTGATCCGTGTTGTCCCAACCTTTGTTAACGCATGAAGCTTATTGGCCTCATTTTGGAGAGAAACCATTTTAGGTGTTTTTCGGTATGACAAAAATTTTACATAGATTTAGAATTACATAGATTTAGTATTACGATATTCATTTTTGAGAAGTTGTCTGTATTATATCTAATCTAATTTAAATAACATATTCGAAGATTAGAAAAGAGAGTTTAAAATTGTTTCTATAACGATTGTTGGTCAATCTAAATTAAATTTTAAATCCAAAAGAAACAGTTACATATTTACAATGCTCTAGCATTCCCTGATGACAAATGGTATCATCACGTTCTTTCCACGTTATTCTATTATTTCGAAATTAAAAGTAGCCTATAATATTATTTTTTAGTTTATACAAAATTTTATACTTGTCGGAGATCGAGGTATATTAGTGGCTTCCTCGTTATTAACGGAGTCTTTTGGTACAGGATCCGTGGCGTAAGTCTCAGCTAATTAAACCACAAAGACACATTATGATTATTCTTGTATTACATGTAGGTAATCACAAATTACTTAGTAGACATTTAATTAGTTACGTGATCCACCGGTCGTGTTTGAAGGAGCCCAACTGTAATCGCTCTCCCTAATGAATTTCGCTTGCGACTCACTACTCTCCAACATTTAAAATGTCACGATTCAAAACGATTCCGATCACTGTGACTCTTTACGTCACGACGTTTATACCCCACCGATACAATAATATCACTTGAGTTACTTATTTTATTACTTATTATATTATTATCGAAGCACCGTCACGGCTATGCTGACAGTCGCATATCCTCATTTGTCTTCGCCCCTTACGTCATTCTCTCATTAAAAAAAACTAGGAAGGTAATAGATAGCTACACCACTTACGCATGCTCGTCCATCTTTGACAAAAAATACACTACACATTTCGTAAACCAAACATACACTATATATTTCGTTAACCATAATGAGCATCTGTAAACAAACTGGCATCTCAAACTACTCATACTAAACCGAACAATTGAACTAGGCATCCTTTCGACTAGCTATCATCCCTTATGATAGCGTGCTCCCGACAACCCATCACCGTCTCTTCGGACAGTCACCAACAACATTAAGATAGCATCGTAGGCCCTCTTACTAGGACAAAAGATTTGATTCGGAACGTTGGCGTGTCTAAGCCAGTCCCTTAATGACCCATCCGGTCTCTTTATACCTTGTGCGACCTCTCACTCTTAAGTACTTACATTAAAAATATCAATTATGTAACATAAAATGGTTTAAAGTTAGCTTTGGTGAACCATGATCTAAACTTGTATATACCTTCTGCGTGATTGTGGAACGCCGTCTCAGCCTGCTTTGTGTTTTTAATAGTTTAATATTAATTAATTGACGGTGTGAAGTAATTTGAATAAAAAAATGGCCATTAGGTTTTTCGAAACTTAATTTTCTTTTTAGTTATAACAAAAGCTATAATAATAATTTAATTTAAAAAGAGTAATAGTCTAATTAACAATGGTCCTCTTACAATATTAATAGTCATTCAAACTCGTTAATAAGTCATAAATATATAGTCTCTATATATTAACATAATTACAGTTATTGTTTTTAAATATAACAGAATCGATGACCACTATACGGTCAGCGATTCTACTCTATTTTTTTATCATTGTTTCAAATAAATCTCTGATATATATTTTTTTAAGAAAACTGGTATCTGGAACTTCATATATTTTTTCAAAATATTGATAATATACATAAAATTCTACATAAATTAAGTGTCAAAATAATTTGAACATGATTTAGTATAACCGAGTTACAATATTGCACTGTAATACAAAAAAATATGTTAATATTTTCTTACAGGGAAACTCCCCTGACAACCACTACACAGATATTTTCTTCTATGAGTAGAATCTTGGATTGTAAACGAGGTGACGTCCGAGATGTGTCATCGCCATTTGCAAAGCAAATATAAATGTAATGCATTGAGCAATGGGGAGAAGGAAGACTAGAACATGAAGGGTTAGAGAGGGTATTTTGGTTTCCAGCCCTTTTACTCGTATATGAATCATCAGTGATAAAGATAGATGAACCTAAAACCACTACATCATTGACTGACTGACTACTTTGTGCATAATATGCATATTATGGAAATGTGCTTTGCAAAAGACATTTTTTTTAGAGAAGGTTATTAAATTGTGAGAACAACGTTCTTAAATGTTTCTAGTAAATCAAAAATATTAATGTAGAACTCGCAATGTATTGTCACGTATATTGTATATCTTAAAAGATTCTATACCGAAGATGGATTGTCGGTCAATACATTTATGTTCTCTCCAGAAGATAGATGAAGTTAGACTTTTGAAAATGTTGTGGATTTTATTTCTTTACTCACATATATTCTTTAGGGTTAACTTATTCTTTAGGGTTTGGATATTTAAAACAAATTACTATTAAATTATTATATATTTTTTTAATCCCAAAAAAGATATCTCGAAGCCTATCATTCTCTTTTATCTGTCATCATGCTTTCTTCCAGGGGGTCTGACCGGTTATCTCCCCGAGAGGAGACCACCGGTCAGACCCCCTGGAAGAGCACACTCCCATAAGACCCAGTGATGCACAGACAGCCTCACTGCAACACACTGGAGTCGAACGTGAGTCCGCTCATGTAGGGGGCCCAACGTCGAACCCGACAGGCCTTTACCGCCGGCCACGGTGATCAGCCGAGACCAGCAAGAAAAAGGCATAAGTCGGGAACCCACCACGCCCAGACCAACCATCACCAAGCGCAACCGTGGCCTCGCGCTCGGCAACGATTAATCCAGGCAACGTCTCGGACCGTCTCCCCACCAAGCACCCTCTCTAAAGTGCTTGGTGGAAAGAGGTCCAGACCCTAACCGCCGCAAGCAGCCTCTTCCTCAGCAAGAAAGCGACCGCCGCGGACCCCCCCCACACAGCCGCGAAACCACTCCACAGTCCACTCTGCTATCAGAGAAGTACCAGGAGTAATTCCGCAGCCGACCCCGGCAAAGAGGGCCTGCGCCCTCCCACCCTCAACGCCCAGGCCAACTTTCCAACGTGATCAAACGATGGAAAGAGGCCCGAGCCCCCCCGCAGACAGACCACCCCGAAAGGCAGCCTGCCCGCCAGCCAGCCATGAACCGGGCACAAACCCCCATGGCCGACCCCCACCGCGCCGAGTATTAGCCAACGGCTAATGCAAACCCGAAGGATCACATTAACCGTTGTTGCCCAGGGAGCACCGGCCCGTACCGCTTCCGATGCCACCGGACGAATCCGAGCAACAAGGGAAACAGACGGGCACACGAGGAGGTTCTCGGCGATGACGCCCCCCAAGTATATTTAACCCTGTCATAACAAGGTTTGCACTTTCACTGAGAGTTCTTCTTTTCACAATTATTTTAAAATAAATAACGAGGACTTGGCGATTTGATGGTAATTTTGTACATTTTATTTGATGACTAGATAGTTCAAAAACGAACATATCTTGTTTATCAATACGCTAATTAAAAAAAGGAGAAGACGAGTTCTTTAGTAGATATATCAATGTCATCACAAGAAGATTCCAACCATGACGATACAGAGGAAACACGCTCTGTGAAAGGATGTCATTACAAATTTGAGTTTAAGAAAATGCTGTTAAAGTTTTATACAATATTGTGGTCTGAAAAAAGTTTTGAAGAGAAAATTGTTATGTGTGTAAAGTTGATTTATGAGGAGGTTAAAGATTTTGTACGTAATTATTGTGCAAAAGGAGAATTGTTACAAAATTTAATATCATTTTGTAATGGATAGTAGAAGAAAGAGTTCTGTTATAAATTTACTTCAATGGAATGCTCAAAGCCTTAAGCCTAAATTGTTATGTTTTGATTGGCGTCTTGTCTCCGCAGCGATTGTTTAATAGATTACGAGTTTTATATGTATGATGGTCACAATGGGGTTGGCATATCCTAACAAGGAAAAAACCCCAAACTTAAAATAAAGAATTAAAAAAAAAATACGCTATTTCAACGCCATCTTTATGCTATAAGCAATAGCGTACTTATAATCTTAAACTCACGCAGGAAATGACAAATGAAACGCGTAGTAATAGGTTACAGCGCTGTACTCGTAATACTTGTATGGACAAGTAATAGCAAGTCGGCACTAAATATGGTTTGTAAAGCTGACGATTACATATTTTTTTTCTAGTTTATATTGAATTAGTTCGAAAGTTTTAAAAAAGGTGAACATAAAAATAAATCGAACTTGAAAGTTAAGGGACACTTCACTATATTTATTAATCCCATAAAATGCTAATGTTTTTGATATACACTACATCCATCCTGCGACTGCGCAGGCGGATAGCTAGTCGACAGTATTTTCTTATTAAAATTATATTTATTGTAGGAGACGCTTTATAGGATATCATTAAAATGATGGGTATAAAAAATATGCTACAATATATCTAAAAATATAAATATGTTGATTATACACCACTCTCACTCCTCCACTCCACTCACACTCCTCCAATCTAATATACTCTATTTTACATAATAGGTAAAAGTTGAATGTTATGCATATGTATAAAAACAATGGTAAAAAATATATTTATAAAAATATAGCATCTTGTCAAGCAAAACAAAAAAAGATAAAATAATAATAATACGTCGTATGTGTATAAATTTTAAAGTAATATGATATAAATAACGTATTCATATTTTGAGGAATACGACACAATATGGATATTTATAATTTCGATAAATTGGAATTGGAATAGAATTACCAAACACTCGTAAATTTCATTTATTTATTTCCCTAATGACTAAATTCCATGACCAGCTATCAAGACCTAAGTCTTGCGCTTAGTTTAGCCAAATAAACTAGAAAATGGAAAAACTTAATGAAAAAAAATATATATATAGTTGTCTCTCAATTCTATGCATTGTTTAAGATAGGTTTTATAATTAACGTGAACATAAGTTCACGTAAAAAAACACGACTTACGTATTAACTGTTAGGTACATAAATTTTTGAATCTTTTTGTGTAAGATATAAAGGTACCTACCGCTAATCAATTCGCTGATTACGATAACATTTAATGTCAACAAAATTTAAATATAGGGTAATTGAGATCTTATAACCAAATAACTTATCACGAAAAAAAACCCCTGGGATCTGCTAAAGATAGGAACATGTCCTTTTCTTTTTTTTCTTTATTAGTAATACTTTAGTTTCGTTAGACCCACTATTAGAACGTTACTTTTATGACCGCTCATTGTAATGTATCCTTTAAAAAAAACATGAATAATGTGATAAAATAATTTTACTAAAACGCAGATTAGTAATTTAGGTTATGAGATGTAATGTCACGATCATTACATCAGAACATTTACGAGATACTGAGGGAAAAGTGGTTTAAATTTGTAAGCGGATTTACGGATTTGTCAACTCACAAACATAACACGATTAATCTTTAATCTGAATGATGATTATTTAATCTAACAGTAGCTCACAAACTAGACATCCAAATGTTAGGGCTAAAAAATGCTTTTTTATCTAAATAATATCACTATTTATAAGAACTTCATGAAATCTTTTTCAACAGCTGTGCTTTAACTAATGACTGATTAGTAGCTTCCTCGTATTTAGTTTATAAATTGCAATTTCATTTCCACTTTTGTCATAAAAGTATATTCCAACAATATTATTACAATATCTGTCGTTCGATCATAGAAAAGTCTAAAGATGATACTCTAACTTCTCTCCCAAAAGACAAAGTTGCCTCAGGGCTCGAGTCATAATTTCAATTCCATAAAAAAATTATGATAGGTGCTCAAACGAATAAAGTAGGGCTAGGATCAAGTAGGAAAGTTCCAGACAAAACAAAATCTTTTATTCGACAAGACGAAAACAATAACTACCGACTCCACGCAATGAGCCTAGAAATTCAAAACGAATGGGTGACCATAGGAGATTTTTGTATTCCACTCGCTATAAAGTGGCGCACCTTAATTTATGATTGGTCCCCAGCATTATTAAAATTCTATCTTAATGCATTCCAAATGACTCTCCCAGATCAAAGGAATTTAGTAGGATGGTACAAAGCCTCCGAAAAGTCTTGCAACGTCTGTGGGGAGGTAGTAGAAACCGCGAAACACTTATTAGTAGGGTGTAGGGTACTTCTAGATAAAGGTCAATACTCGCGTCGCCACGATAAGGTATTAGAAATTATACGGGAAGCGGTTCAGTAGCAAGAGCGCGGAAGGGTATGACAACCACCAAACGATCTGTAGAATTCACAGTTCACCGCTCGCTGCAACAGTGTAACGACGCGTAACTAATTATTTAACGCCTACCTGCGAAAACGAATAATTGAAATATGACGAAGTGTGCAAAGTGTAGCAAAGTAGTCACGAAAAGAAAACCAGGCGTGCAATGCAACAAGTGCAATAAGTGGTATCATGGCACCTGTGTATCTTTATCCACAGAGCAGCTTACGACTTTGTCCTCAACTGATTCCATTGATTGGAAATGTAGGAGCTGTACCGCAACGACGGGTGGTAAAGCAAAACGACTATCTGTTATTTTACCTGACCCAGAGGATGAAGATACGGATACAGAAGGGCAGAATAACGTGGACCAGGACAAACTGCTAATAGATCTTCGTCAAGAAATTCGTCAAATAAGGCAGACGGTTAAAGAGATCATCCGGGATGAACTTCAAAGTACCCTCAAATTCTATTGTAATTAAATAGACGAGTACGAGGAGAAAATTAAAAACTATGAAATGCGCGTTAAACTAGTAGAAAATCAATGTAAAAATCTAAATAATATATATAATAATCTTAATTTAAAAAATGCAGTGCTTGAACAAAAGGTTAATAAACTAGAACAAGCACAGATGCAAAATGATATTGAGATTTGTGGTATTGTTGAGAAGGACAACGAGGACGTAAAGCAAATCACTAGGTTAGTCTGTCAGTCGCTTAACCAAAAAATAGAAGACGTAGTAAGTGTCGTGAGAAAAAAGAAACCAAAACGACAGAATAATGATCAAGCGGAACGCTATAAGGTAGATTCACCGATTATAGTTTCTTTACGGGAAAGAAGGAGAAACGATTGGATTAAGGCTGCAAAGACCACAAGTGTTCCTGGAAAAAAAATTGTTGGAGAAGGCGAGCGTTCGGTATTCATACGCGAAGCATTGACCCCGACAACAGCTTATCTACTATGGAAAACAAAAACAGCTGTAAAAGAAACCTCAATTTGTAAATACGTGTGGTGTAAGAATGGGCAAGTTATGGTCCGAAAATCTGAAGGTGATAATAAAATTTACTACGTTACCTCAGAGAACGATATTGAGAAAATTATCAAAGAATGTCAAAAGAAATAAAAGTAAATAATTTTCGTAACATACATCGATCAACTATATAATATTATGACTAATTACGACTCAGGAATATTTGAATCAAATTATGAAACATCGAATAATTTCACTAAGAATATACGAAAAGAACATAATAAATTGCTTTTACTACATGTAAAAGCAATTTGGAACAGCTGGAATATATCGTGGACACTAGCCCCGTAATTATTCACCTTATAATAGTAACCGAAGCTAACATATCGAATATCACAAAAGATTTGTTCAACTTAAATAATTATTCTATGTACACGGAACTTCGAAATCATAGGAAAGGAGGCGGCATAATCACATACGTTCATAAAACTATTTCTTTTGTAAAAAACCAAGTGAGTTCAGAATACTGTGAGTGTTTGTGTGGTGAAGTGAAGACCCTGAATGGGTATAAATTATCCTTGTGCGTTATATACAGACCACTGAACCTTTGTAAGTGCAGCTTTATTACTGAACTTTCTAAAATGTACAAATAACTCTAGCTGTATATTAATAGGAGACATGAATATAGACATTAGCATTATGAATAGCACTGTAAGATTATATTTGAATACTCTGAATTAACTAGGGTTTGAATGTTGTATTTCACAATTAACTCGAGTAGAGAAAAATATTAGTGGCGTATCCAAATCATGTATAGATCACATATTCATCCGCGACGTGTGCGAGCGAGGCAGTAGCGGCCACTCGATACAGTCAGCAGTCGTGCTAAATGCACTGGCGGACCACTATATGACCGGCCTTTCTTTGATAAGCCCGGATTGTACGAGTACATCTAAAACTATAACTAAACTAGATAGAGAAAAAACTCGAATTGAATTAAGTAAAATTAATTGGAATACACTTATACTCAATGAGGATCCAAATGAAATTATTGAGTTCATTATTAACAAAATAAACTTTATTTATAATAAATGTAAATATAAAACTAATATTACTACTAATACTAAAGCAAAAAATAGTTGGATTACGGAAAATATGGTAAATATGAGTAATAAAAAAATGGAACTTTTAAAAATACATTTGAAAGATTTAAATAATAAAAAAGATGAACTGATATATAAAAAATACAGAAACAAAACTAATAAAAAAATAGTAAAAATTAGAAATAAATCAATTATACGAGAAATTACTGATAACTTTCGAAATACAAAAAAAACGTGGGAAATAATAAATAGACTAACGGGTAGACTTGTGAATGCCGTTCACGATATCTTAATTAACTCTTTTAAATTAAAAGCAAGAAGACTAGCAACAAAATTTTCTAAAGACTTTAAAAATAACCTTGAAAACATTATAAATTCATGCGACGAACCATTATTAGATGAGACACTTTATACAAACACACCTAACATCTCCTTGCGTTTTGAAAAAATTAATGAAGAAACGCTCTCTAAAATAATAACTAATATGAAGGACAAAAAAAGGCCTGGTATTGATAATATACAAGTAAAGGATATTAAATTCCTATCACAACAGTCAACTCCTATTTTAACGCATTTGATTAATTTGTGTATTAGTAGATGTATTTATCCTGATCAATTAAAAATTGGTCTTATTAGACCCATTCATAAGAAAGGAAGTTTTACTGATACCAACAACTATAAACCGATAACTATATTATCATGCTTAGATAAAATTATAGAGAAATACTTTGGTCAATTGATTAACACATTTTTATCACATAATAACATAATTCACAATAAAAAATTTGGATTTCAAAAACAAAAAAATACGTCACAACTTTTAGCTTCGTTTTCAGATGAAATTAATGATCATTTAGATGAAAAAAAACATATACTCGTCCTATTTATTGACTTCACTAAAGCATTCGAAACTCTTAAACATGACACTTTATATAAAAAAATGCAGCAAAATGGTATACAAGGCCCAGCATTAGAGCTTTTTTTTTTTTTTTTTTTATATAATCTAGGGCAATGCTTGACTACATTCCACCTGATGGTAAGTGGAATGTAGTCTAAGGTGGTAAGGCGCATTACCCTAGCAGCCTATTCACTCTTCTCTTGAATTTAACCACATTGTATTCTTTCGGAAATACCGACGCAGGCAAGCTGTTCCAATCCTTTGCTGTACGCAGTAAAAAAGACGAAGCAAAGCGCTTCGTTCGGACAGGTGGAATGTCCACAACATAAGGATGGATTCCTGCCGTGCGTCGGAAAGTCCGATGATGGAAGGGGGCCGGGGGAATTAGATCGTGTAATTCCTGCGCACACTCACCAAAATGTATCCTATAGAATACTGAGAGGCTAGCAATTCTACGCCTGTGTTCAAGGCTTTGGAGGTCGGCTTCGACCAAATCGGGATCGCCTATGAGCCTCATTACTCGCCTCTCAATTGAAAACCATCCAGAACCGCAAGATGAGACTTTGCGGCACCAGCAAATATGTGGCCACAGTACTCTACACACGACCGGATCTGTGCTTTGTATAAAACAAGAAGCTGTCCCGGTGTAAAGTACTGCCGAACCTTCGCAAGAACGGCAAGCTTTGCTGCTGCTGCTCTTGCTCTGGACTCAATGAACCGACCAAAGTTGAGGTTCGAGGAAATCTCTAAGCCTAACAACTGAAGCCGGTCACTGTATTCCAAGGATACATTCTGGAAAGTAGGAGCCAAGGTGAAAGGGCTCCTTTTGGCGGTGAACAGACACGTCTGCGTTTTGGTGGCGTTGAATTTGACAAGATTGGCATTGCTCCATGCGGAGACTGCCTTAAGTTTGTCATTCAAACGCTGCACCATGGCTTCTTTTTCAGACTGTACTTGATCTCGACTAGCCCGAGTACTCGGCAGATATCTTTCTACAACTGTGCTGTCGTCTGCGTACCCATAGATACCGGGCTTCAACAGATCGTTTATGTGCAGCAGAAAAAGAGTTGCAGAAAGAACGGACCCCTGAGGCACTCCGGCATTTATTGTCAAGGATTCCGAGTAACACCCATCGACAACTACTCGGAGAGATCTCTGGCTCAGAAAGTCCGTTACCCAGCCGATCAGACCAGGAGATATACCGTACGCTGAAAGCTTGCTTATAAGGCTCGCATGCCAGACTCTGTCAAATGCCCTCTAGACGTCCAGAGAGACGGCGACCGCTTCTCCGTTCTTCTCGATGACCTCGCCTAGAATGTATAGGAGGTCCCCAGTAGACCTAGGAGGTCCCCAGTAGACCTATTACGGCGAAACCCGTACTGTCGGTCACTGAGGGGATCGTTACCTTCTAGGTATGCTAGAAGGCGCGAGTTCAATACACGCTCCATAATCTTGCAGAGTATGGAGGTGATTGAAATCGGTCTGTAGTTGACAGGATCAGCACGGCTGCCTTTTTTGGGCACGGGTTGCACGTTGGCAAGCTTCCAGGATTTCGGCACTATTCCAATCATGAAAGAGAGACGATACAAACGTGTCAGTACAGGAGACAACTCAGCTGCGCATGTCTTGAGCAGATTGGCTGGTATACCGTCAGGACCACTGGCTTTATTCACATCTAAACGACACAATGTTCTCCATACCTCTTTGTTAGTGATGCGGATTTCAGGCATCGAAATACCGCAGTGAGGAAGATGTGCTGGAGAAGCATTGCCAGTGTCTAGATGCGAATTATCAGCAAACAGAGAAGCAAATACATTTGCTTTCTCTGTTGCTGTGTGGGCCAGGGAACCATCGGGCTTCAGCAAAGCAGGCAGTGAGGGTTGGCAGAAATTCGACTCGATCGCTTTTGCAAGAGACCAGAAAGCTCGAGTGCCAGTTGGTCTGGCAGAGAGCTTTTCGCCATTCTTAGCGATTCGATCGAGACGAGCCTTCCGCAATTCCTTTTTGTAGGACTTGGCAGCTAGGTTAAAGGCTCTCTTCTTTGTACTTACATCCGGAGTTTTGCGGCTTCGAGCATCAGCCCAAATGAGGTATGTCGAATGTTTTCGGTCTTGAGCATGACCACATTCGGCATTAAACCATGGGCGAGCTTTGCCACCGACGGGAACTTCAGCAAAAGGAATAAAATACTCCATTGCCTGATGCACCACATCGGTTATAGCATCCGCGCAACTCGACGGATCCAAAGAAGAGAAGCAGACCTGCCGCCAAGGATAAGATGCAAAGAAGTGCCGCATCTCATCCCAATCTGCTGACTTGTATTTCCATACTCGCCTAACACTATGTGGTTCGAGAGCTGGTGGGGAATATGTAAACACAGATTTCACCAGACAGTGATCGGAGGTTCCCAAGGAGGAGGTGACCTCAACACGATACCTGTCCGGATCAGTTGTCAGCAGAAGGTCCAGGCAATTGGCTGTATGACCTACCACATCTGGTACCCTTGTCGCTTGCCTCACCAGCTGAAAGAGGTCCAAGGACAACGCAAAGTTCCGCGCTTCTCTTCCAGTATGGTCGGTTTTCTGGTACGGGAACAGCCAGTCTTGATGACAAGCATTAAAGTCCCCCAGAAAAACAAGCTGCGCTGAAGGGTACTGATGCAAAGCCATATCAGCAGCCTCACCGAGATACTCAAATAATCTAGTTGTCTCCTGGTCACCGCTGTGCGAACGGTAGACACAGGAATACAGGATTTTTTCGTTTCCTGTGTCTACTAAAACCCATATAGAAGAAAAAGTGGGGTCTTCAAGGTGACGGAGACGCTGGATACAGAGGTCGTTCCGCGCGTACACGCAGACTCCGGCACGTGAGCGAAAATTGTGCTCTAACGTGTATCCGGGATAATGCAGGTGCGCAGCGCTCAAAGGACATTGTATCTGCGTCTCCGTCAAAAAGAAGAGGTGCGGTTGCTCTGTCTCCAGGTGGTGATGGACTAATTGGGCCCCCAACTATCTGCGGGCGGCCAGCTTAAAGCCGTTGCTTCGGATCCCGCTACCCTCCTCGACTAGACACCCGACAAAACAAACACCAACTCGACGTCAAACCGGTTCGCCAACGCACCGCAGCTGTTCAGACCCATTTCCCATTAACGGCTTCATCGAGCAACGTGCCGGAACACGACTAGGTCGCTTTGCGGCACGACTTTGCCCGATGGGTGGTAACTTTGCCGGCGACCCGATGTTATGGTCTACCACCAAGAAGAGTTGCTTAAAGATTATCATAAAAATAGATATAATTCGGTATGCATAGCCGATGAGTATAGTGAACTAATTCCATCTACCCTAGGAACAGCTCAAGGATCAGTTTTGGGCCCTACGGAGTACTTAATATATGTCAATGATATGTGCAACATAATGAGTCACGGCTCTGTGTATCAATTTGCTGATGACATATGTTTAATCACCGCACATCGTAACATGGAAATGGCAAGAGACAATCTGTGTAAATGGGCGCATGATGTTGACCTTTATATAAATTATTCAAAAACTAAGCTTATGTACATACACTCACCACATAAAAAAGCTAACTTCATTCCAAGCATTGTTGCGCATGACCATAGCTGTATGCATGGACGTCACACCCCATGTGTATGTATGTCAATTGAAACGGTTAGTCAACATATTTGGGTCTAAAAATAGACCAGCATTTTAACTGGAGTCCTCATATAGATGAAGTTTGTTGTAAACTCAGAACTATTTTGGCAAAATTTTGTATACTTAAACATAAACTTCCATATAAAACTCTAAGACTTTTGTACTTGTCACTTGCATATTCTATTATAAGTTATGGCATCTCTAGCTATGGCAGAACTTATAAAACTCATCTAGAAAGAATTTATAACCTACAAATAAGAATATTAAAATCAATAGTCCCACTGAAAATTAAATATAAATTTAGACATAACTACGACCATTTATTTAAACACTGTAGCTTAATTAACGTTTACGAAAGACTAAATATGAACATTATAGCAGAATATCACAACAAAATTAATGTCCTAGGAATAAATGACAGAGTTGATTTCATGCGAAATCTATCATATTAACCATATTTTACAGTACCGAAATATAATAATGTATATGGAAAGAGAATTTGGTCCTACATCCTACCTTGTATGCTAAATAAGTTACCAAAGGAGTTGATTTCTGAAATTAAAAATCATAATTTAAAACAAACAAAAAAAGTTGTAAAGGACTTTTATATTAATAATAAGAACTTACCACACTCACAAATGTAACATTTTAGGTATGAACTTTGTCTCTTTTATTTTTTCTTACTTATGTTAGTTTAAGATTTATTTATTGATTTTTTGTTTTATATAAGTATTCAATTGTTTTAAGATCAAGGTAATGTTATATCTAATAATTTAGTTACGAAGCATGTGAACCCCATAAATGCGACAATCTTTTGATAAAATTTGTGTTTATGAATATGTAATATTGTAATATTTGAATGTAATAAACAGAAATAAATAAAAAAAAAATAAAAAAAAAATCGTAAAAGAAGGCTCCTCCAAAAAATGAATACCGAAGCCTTATTCAATTTTAGGCGCGGCTCCTGATTGGACTCCCATTATGAACACGTATGAAAAACATTACAAAATCCCTGGGGATATTGGTGTTACCTACTCTTTGTTATGTAAATAATAAACAATAGGAAAGTAGTCGAAAAAAAAAACAAATCATTAAATTTTAACTTCCTTTTGAAGGAAGTATTACGCAGAAAACATTGACAAATATATAATAAAACTAGCGGACCCGACAGACGTTGTCTTGTACACGCGTCTTTAATTTAAAAAATCAAACTTAAAAAAAAATATATTAAAAAGTTATCACAATGTCTAACGTCATTACATGTACATTTATCATAATTCGACCAATCAATACAGTATGAATATGTAAATAAAGATTTTTTGAATTTGATTTTTTGATTGTTTGAATAAATGATTTTGTTCCAAAATTTTTTTTTTTTCATTTCACTTTTTACGTAGCGTAGCACGTATCGGGCCGCTAGTACTAAAATATTTTTCTTATTTCTATCGCAACGCCAACTGTCAGGGCAGACTATACTTAAAACATAATATTATTTTATATTTGACATTGCCATGGTAACGCAGTCCGTCGGAACCCATGTGAAACATTCCAAAATCACCACCTACTTACACATTAAAAATTAATTAAAAAACCATTTTCCAGTGGACCAAATTGTGAATCTAAACAATTCTCAAGTCCCCTTGAACACACACAAAGAATCTCATAAAAATCGGTCCAGTCGTTTAGGAGGAGTTCAGTGACATACACACGCACACAAGAAATATATATATAAATATGAACTCTATATAATGAACTCGTCAAGGAAAGACAGAACAAATTTTATAATCATTGACCTTGACCTTACCTTACTAATATAGTTTTTTAAGATACCTGTACTAATAGACTCCTTTTTGAGTATGTTATCTTAAAATTCAACGATTAATCGAAAAGTGCACGGGCGACGTGTCCGTGAATAGAAGCAAAAATTAATAAAAAATAAACAAAAAATTCTACACGATTAAATGATAAATGATAATGTCTTAGACATATATATATAGGTACACAAAATCTTTTTTTTTAATATTATGAAATTAAATCAAGATCGCGATACTAAAACGGAATGTTTGGTATTTCCGAAATATTATTGAGATATTAACGTATTCATCTTGTCATACCATGAGCCCAAAGAATGTATACATGCATATATTATTATCAGTTGCCAGGGACTAAAATGGTTTAAGTTTCTCCCCTGCCCCCAAATAAAAAAAAAATTGAGCTAAACAAACATAAACCAGTAAATGAAATATATAAATTAGTATATTAATTGTGTTATAATAATTTAAGCTTAAAGTTTCTGATCGTGAAAATAAAAAAAAAGTATTTTAGTTTAAAAATAGGTTGACACGGACAATAAATTAACCCAAACAAATTTAATCAAAATCTGTCCTGTTGTTCTAGGCCCTAGGGTAATGTGCGTACAAATAATCATAGTCATTAAATAAAAACATAATGTAATAAAGTACAAATTTGTTTCAATATATATAAATTAGCTTGTTGCAAATGAGCAAGTATCTTCAGTTATGTTTTGTTTCAAGTTTAAATGGAGCTTATCTTTTTATAAGATTACTTTTGAGATTATTCTGTAAAATATTTACTGTCAAAATCTAAAATGTATGACAGAATTTCAAGAAAATGCTAATTCAAGTGGTAAAAATGACGCAAGTTAGAAATCATTGATCAGAAATCACTTAAAAAAAATAAAAGTAAAAAGTTTCAATTTAATTTTTTCGATATTTCATAAAAAACTTCAGGAACAAATGTTTGCTAATACAAAATATATCAATTTTAATTTAAGATTAATTAATCACACAATTGCGCCTAAGCGAAGAGAGATTATATAAAACTTTTGTTAATCGAAATTGTTTTAACAGTTATCAGTCTAATACACGTTTCAAGTTAGATACAATATTGTTGAGACACGAGTTCGTATGTTCCATATTATTTTAGACTCGCAACTTCGCCCACGTGTATGAGAGAGAGACTGTATCTTGCCAGCCTCTCACTCTTTATTATAGACTACATACTTTAAAAAATTATAATAAAACGGTAAGAATGTAGCAGTCAGAAAAATTAACAAACAAATAATTAATGTTTATAAATTTGAATTAGGAATACTTAGTATAAATAATAAAAAATATATATTTAGAAAAATATTATTCAAATGATTGTCTTTTTGCTCATATCTGACAATAAAGTATTTATAAATATAACTACTGTGTACCCCAAACTTTTTTACAACAATATTCCTAAATTTTTTGTTGTAAACCCTAAATATTAACTAATTCGACAGTTAAAACTTGGTCAAAATCATGTTCAAAGTTTCCATTACAAAAATACATTCATAGCTAATAAAAGTATATTAAAAAGAATTTTAATTATAAATGAAGCACCTTTTACTATGTTTACACTGCAATGACAATCAGAGTGTTCTTTGATAAAAAGTAGCTTGAGTAAAACTTATTTCAACGTTATATAAAATAACATAAATTTTTCTTAAGCAATATTTTTTACATTTGTCGCATGTAAATAATTTATCAAACAGATAGAAGTCGGCGTCGTTCATTTCCACCGGGAATTTATGGAAAGTGGATAAAAGTGTTATTTATTTCAGTTTATTGAAAATGATTTTTATATTTTAGTAACTTGGACAAATATTTTGAGTAAATATATTTTTATATAGTTTTTATAAATCGATAACTTGATGGGACAGAAAAATTGTGATTTTTAGATGAATATTATATGTTGCTTTCGAATTAAATAGTACTTTGAATCTAATAAAAAGCTTGTTTTTCTATTAAGTAAAGAGAAAAAATACTATACATTGATATAACTTTCTTATTTCTTAACTGATTCAAATAAAATAAACACTAAACATACAGACATACAGACTTACAGACAAACGGACATACTGACAAACAGACAAAATGAAAAACCATTGTTTTGGGTTTTCTTGTTCTTATTATGTTTATCTGTTAAAGCCTCCCATTATGTTTTTTTTATTATTTTCCGTGTACAGAAATCGATCAGTGACAATTATATTATATGTATAGATAACTGCACTAATAGTCACAGATTTTTGATAACATAAATCGTATAAAGTATCTCTACTTTTACGCATGCTGACGCTGCTCAAACTAAGGGTTGCTTAAGGTTGTCAGGGTTCTTAGCTATAATTCCAAATCTTTGGTCCTTTGTAAATCCATAAATTCTAGTTAACCTTTTTTTTTTTTTTTTTAACGTCTGGAATCCTCATGGATACACACATCCATCCAGGGGAAGATGGAAGCGGTTATGTGAGACTCTTACTCACTAAACCAGACGGTCAACACCTCTCCGTCATAATGGAACCTAATCTAGTTCACCTAAGTCATCACAAATGATGCCACTAATTATTCAAGACTTGTGTATTTTAGAATTAGTGACAATGTTATGGTCTATATACAGGTAGCTGAAGTGTCGGTAACACGAGTAGGTTCATCAAATATGTGATTCTAAATTTCAAAAATGAAATAATAAATAAATGTACCCTTACATGGTTACATTTTCGAGAGAGTCAGTTAGTACATAAATATTTAAATCATTTATTGCACATCTATTGTACACTGGCTACCAATAAAATATTAATATTACAAATACAATTTTATTATTTTTCAACCAAATTGTGACTTGGAATTAGTGGACTAATATATAAAAATCTATATGGTCTATCAACAGCTCAATATGCAGAAAAGCTATAATATTTTGGTGAAAAAGTGTACTATTTATTATTAATTACGGTTATTATTGTCGTATTAATTAGTTTAAACTATTTATAGTATTATAGTATTATAACTACAATATCACAGAACTTGATAAGAACTAACTCTTAAATTAGTTGTACTGTAAATGTTTTATATTAATGAGGCCAATAAATGTCTAGGTATAAGTTTTAGGGAGATATTGATTTGGAGATATATGATCTTGAGTTGAATGTTTTAATATTTATTTAAAAAAAAAACTAAAAACGAAGCACGAAGCGCCCCACGCTTTTTTCCGCAATAATTATATTATATTTTCCCCATTATTCTCATATTACGAATTATTTTTTTTCTTTTCAGTTCGATTCATTTTTAAAGCGTGTTTTAATAGTTTTTTTAACTTTTTACGTTTATATTTATTTTATGTTTTTTAAACTTCTGTATCAAATTCGACATACTTCTAATATATTTTTTGATTATATAATAGATTGAAATAATATTTTATATGAAAAATATAATATAAAATAATAATAAATAAATAAATAATAAAAAAAAAATTATAATAATGTAATAAAATATTTTACTAAACAATTAAAAAAATACTAATTAGGTATAAAACGTGTTAAAAGTTTGACGGTTAGGTTGCTGTTTGTATGTATTGTATGTATTGTATCATCGCACAAAAAGAAGACTCCAAGAATACGATATGCTGCTTCATATATTCTATTTCATTCTTTCGCATGTGCAAGGAGCACGCTACGGATATATGTCTCTTTTTACTTGAAATTCGCTCATCCTGAGGATCCTGGCAGGGATAACGGGACAAATTGATTAAATTATTGGATTGTAATCGGTCCTTGATAAGTATGCCAACATTAAATTAATCCGACATTTCAAAGTAGGTCAAAATCACGTTCAAACATTCCGTTACATACATAGATAGATAGATAGATACATCCGAAGCTAATAAAAGCGTGTTAAAAATGAAGGTTATTTTTTTATGTGGATACCATTATATGTGTTTACGCTATTTCATAATTATTATTTTATTTTCAAATCTTATATACAAATATTTTATCGGTTGAGCAATATTCGCATTCTTATTATCTACTCACCTTTTTTTTTAACGTCAGGAATACTCATGAATATACACCTCCATCCAGGGGATGATGGAGGTGGTTATGTGAGACTCCTACTCACTAAACCTGACGGTTGCCGCCGCCGTCATAATGGGACATCACGGGATCGCTTTCGCACTCACTGCGATGCCCCGACGTGATCCACGGAGATGGCACCCCACAACGAGGAGCACCCATCCCTTTTTCGCAGGCTTGAAAGATTGTGGAGGGATTCCCTTCCCCCCACCCAAGCCTGCTACTTCTGAAGGGTCTGAAGGGGTCTCACCTTTTGGCTGGACTTGGTCTCAGGGAATCAGATGTAATACCCGACTCGACCATCATCGACCGTATCCAGCCCCACCGCGGTAGTCTCCCCGAGAGGAGACCACCAGTCAGGCCCTCTAGGAGAGCAGACTCTCGATACGACCCAGCGGGCTCAGCGCTTTAGTCAAACCGCGAGCCACGCGCCGGGCCGCACTAAAGTCCACTCAAGACAGAGGACCCAACGTCGAACCCGACAGGTCGGGAACCCACCCCGCCCAGACTAACCATCGCCAAGCGCAACCGTGGCATTGCACTTGGCAACGATCAACCCAGGCAACGTCTCGGACTGTCTCCCCACCAAGCAATGTTCTATCAATGCTTGGTAGAAAGAGGTCCAGACCCCTAAACGACGGCCGGTCCCTCAGGAAAAAAGAGACCGCCGCGCAGCCCCCCATACAGCCGTGGGACCACTCCACAGTTAACTCTGCTACTCAGAGAAGTACCAGGAGCAATCCCGCGGCTAGCCCCGGCAAAAAAGGCCTGCGCCCTGTCGCCCTCGACGCCCAGGCCGACTTTCCACCAACAAAAGCCGATGGAAAGAGGCCTGAGCTCTTCCCCCCGCGGGCAGGCCACCCCGAAAGGTTACCCACCCTGGCCAGCCATGGACCGGTAACTAACTAACCCGCATGACCGACCCCCACCGCGCCGGGTATTAGCCAACGGGAGAACCTGAAGGTTCTCAGTAACCGTTGTTGCCCAGAGAGCACCACGAGGAGGTTCCCGGCGTTCGCCCCCCATTATTTACTCACCTACATCAAGCACATCAAGTATAAAAAAAATGGCGTCATATAAAGAAGCCCAACACCAATCGTATATATTATTTGGTCTCCCGCTATTATTATTCATAAAAAGATTTAAAATAGTGCTTTAATACCTTTACTAGCATTTATTTGGTTCATATTTTAACTATTTTTCAGTTAACACAAAGACGGTTTCAGAAAAGCTCTTTACAACGTATGGAAAAACATTTTTCAATATGAACTTTACCGTTTAAAACGAAATTTTAAAAAGTCACGAAAAATTCAATGTAACAATGTTTCATTAGTGAATTTTTCAATTCGTTTCCCATTAAGATTATAGGATGAATTTTGGGTGTAACATTTTAAAATATGAACTAAATTATTTTTTCCGGATATTATCTTCATATTGAAAAAGACTTAAGACAAAACAAAGATTCAATTTATTAATGAACAATTTCATGGTACATGGGTTAGTGAAAATCAAATGAAAGTGTGAATTTTTAAATTTATTTTAAAATATTATAAAATATATCTAAGGTTGTTTTAGCTTTTAGTATGGGTTCAATTTTTCTATTTCCAGCATTGCTTGTTAATATCCTCGTTCAAACATCGTTTCGTTTCAATTCGTGTGCAATCAATTGAATGAAAACTCTTTACCGCTTTCGAGTGCCGCTTTCACACTCACTTTGCATATTTATAACGATGCATAAAAATTGAATTACTTGTTTAAAAATACACTAGGTATTTATTTTATGCATATTTAAGCACATAATGTTATTCTGAAAGCTAACAAATAATTATAATTGCTAAATATTACTGGCAGAGATATATTTTATAAAGTTTCATAATTGATTTTCATTAAAAGTTATAATTTTTATTTTCTATAAATTATAACTACAATATTTGTAAGCTTTTTAAATAACTTACCATTCGATACTTCAATTAGTATCTTTTAACATGAAATAGAATAAATGTATCTTAGTAATCGTATAAGAAACCAATAGGTAAGTCCAAATAGTTCAACAAAAATGTTATACTCCGTTAAACAACTCCTCAATGAAGTCATATTAAATATAAAAAGATGTATTAGACCTAAAATTTACACTTCATGAACATACGACAATTACGATTGAAGTGTCAGTCGTTATTAATGTCCTTGAGATTAAATAAAGTCCTTACATAAAAGCATGACTTTTTCTTTTATGTGGTAATTTTATTTAACGGCTTTTTACATGTCTATAAGAAAAATAATATACCACTTAAAAATCTTTAAGTCACCTTAACTTCCTTTTAATTTAAATTAAATCATTTTTTTTCTATTTCTAAAAAAATATTTACTTTAATATGTTTATAGTTTTGATTTTTGGAACAGGGATAATATTTTTCCCCTAATTGCGTGTAATTGCTTAAAAAGCTTAATTTCGTAAAAAGCTTGCGTTAAAACAAACAAATACGTAACAGTAGGAAGGGTAGCTCAATTGGTTGAGGAACTGTTTCTCAGTGGTCGCGGGTTGGAATCTCTCCGTATTGGTTTATTTTTCATTATTTATTTAAAATTTAAATTAAGCTTAACAAGGTTATGCATGTTTATATATATTTACAAGGATTAAATAACAGTATCATGGTTTTTATGGCATAAAGTTTATTTTAGAATATTATTCAAAGTTTATCCAAAGTTGGTAATTTCATGTGAATGTTTGTAATAGGCATTTTAGTAACTATTCAAAAATCTTGCCTTTTAATATTGAATTATTTGATTCTACAATTAAAAAATTAACAAGCTTTCATACTTTGTTAAAATATAATTTATTTGCGATGTATTGTTTTATCCTCTATCCTTGTTAGCTAGTTTTAGGGTTCCGTACCCAAAGGGTAAAAACGGAACCCTATCACTAGGACTTTGTTGTCCATCTGTTGACCGTGATAGGTAGAAACTTTAAATATATATAGATAATGTATTTCTTTTGCCACTCTAATAACAAATACAAAAAACGAAATAAAATAAACATTTAAAGGGAACTCCCATATAAGAGGCGATTTATTTTTACAAAGTTACGGTAACTTTCCAATCAATCTGTGACATAGACTAAACTAAACATATTGACTAAAACGTCACATATACTTAGTCTGGCCATAAATACTGTTACAATTAAAAATAAAAAAATAGGTATTACATTTGAATTTGGAATCTGTCATTTTTATACGATTGTTGCCCCTTAATAACAACATGTTCAATAACCAAGTATGGTCCTTCCTGCAAGACTCGACGATGTATCATAAAGCTCAGTCCACGCAGTCTTGGTTGAAAGCGAACGTCAGGGACTTCATCAGAGCTAAAGAATGGTCGTCGTCTAGTCCCGATCTTAATCCGCTGGATTATCATTTATAGTCAGTTTTGAAAAGTACAGCTTGCTGTAAACGCCGTGATAATTTGGATTCCCTAAGACAATCCATTTTGATTGTTACCAAAACTTTCGTAAGTTATTGTCCTTACAAATTAAAACCTTAGTAGGTACTAATCAAAGTTAATTTAATACAAATTAATGATAAATACAAAAGGAGAAATCTGTCAGTCATAAACTTATTGCAACAATTTTATGTTTCATCTTATTCTTTGTTGAAACCTTTTACTGTCAAAACTTTTAGTTCGTAGTTGGGTCAGATTTATTGTACTCTTCCAAGATCTTTTTGCTTACTTTGTAAAGACTGAAAAAAAATCAAAATTTCCATTTTCCTTGAATAATAACTCCCTTATATGTTATTGGGAACATAATACAAAAAGCAACATATTTATAGATTTATTTTAAAATTCAATATATATATACAGGGTTATTTTTAATTAGTTGAGCACCTTTTGCAGGCAGCCTCTCTACATCAATCCCAACAACATTTGTTCTACGACTTTTAAAAAATCTTGATAAATAACTCAGAATAAACGAAACAAAAAAATTTTTGCTCCCTCGATTATTTTTTACTCTGTATTTTGTAAGCAGTCTAAAGTATAGGTCGCGGCAGTCTAGCGCTGTACGAAATTTGTAAGGTACCACACACGTAATACTATTATAACTTATTATTATTTTTTGTTTTATTTCAAACAGTATGTAATAATTACCCAATCGTCGTATTGTGTATTAAAATTGTTAACAATTAATCAAGGTAGAATCAGATTGTTTACAATAATACAATGTGTTATTTACAAAAGGATTCAATATTTACAAATTACCTCTTAAATTTATATCTCGTCGATACCGGTGCAAAATAGTCCCCTTCATATCCAACACAAAGACCACACCTAAAAATCAACTGTTCACCGACTCCTCTTACCACACTTAGCCAGCACTCGCACTATCTTGGTGTACTCGATATTTGTGTTACGGCATCACAGTACTGTTTTCACTAATCGAAATTCGGTTACCGAGTAACGGGAGCTAGCGGGTCGCGCGGCACACGCTTATCTAATTGACCGTGACAAACGACTGGATCAAGTTCAAACGTGCATCGCCGCCGCTGCATCACCCCGCCCCCCGCCACCCCGCGCCCCGCTGCTCGTGTCCTTGGCACGTATTTTGCCTACGCAAGGTGCGTGGCCTCTCTGTGCTCAAGGTTGCGAGTTTGTTAAATGCTCGTTCAGAGGCAGTAAACAAATTTTGTATGGGAAAAACTAAATTTTTAAAACTATTAATTTTAAAAAGTCGTAGAACAAATGTTGTTAGGAGTGTCGGATTGTTAGTCGTAGAACAAATAGGAGGAGGTGCTCAACTAATTACAAATAACCCTGTATATATATACTCTTATAGTCTTACTATAGTCGAGAATAATGATATTTTATTGTCTCTTAAAAATCTATTATTAGAATATAGCCTGATTGACTATATATTTTTTAATGCGTCCTCTTTCAAAGTTCAGGATCAACTACAGTAGTTCATTTATTGGATATTTTTTTAAATTAAATTAAAATTAAATAAACTTTATTTGGACATCACATACATTATTATATAACAATACAAAATACAAAAGCATTAAAACAAAAAAAATGTAGAAAAAAAAAATGATGTAAAAAACAAATAGAAAAAAAAAAAATACTGCGACATCCAAAACGGATGACCACTCAACTGTTGCTGGAATACCTATATGACTCCAGCGCTGATTTTCAGCGGCAGCCGTACCATGACGTAACTAACACTAGTGACAATTAATTAACCTAACAAAATTACTTAAAACAACATGTACAATTAAAAAAAAAATACATAACATCAATATTCTATATAATCACATATGAAATAAAATGTACAATAAAACATTAACCAAACAATAGTATAAATCATTCCTACGTTCACCCTATCCAAAGACATACAGACATTTTTCTACGTACAGATTATATTAAAACCTTTTTACATTTTTAACTTACATAACTCGATTACAGGCAGGCAAGGGACAATTACGATTACATAGTAAAAATGTTGTAAGTACTGGACAATAGGGGGATGTATTTAGCTTTACCTCTTAACAAAAATCAGTTGAGGATAATAATAATAATAATTTTATAACAGCTATAGGTTAACTAAGTGTTGACTCACACATCGTTGAGAAACTAAGAATATTTTGTGTAGGTACTTAGTTGAGTATCAAAGTTACTAATAGAATCACTATACAATCAGTAAAAAATATTACTAATAATTGATTAATAATATTTGATGTGTTTTTGCCCAATATTTATTATTTTCAGCACATTCAATATTTCGCATATTCTTTAAGTCTTACATTTATGAACATTTTTAATTACAATAAAATAATTATACATTTTGTATATTTTATTTTTTGGATTTTAAACAGTTAAGTTTTCGGGAACATAAAAATAAAACTTAAACATTTGCAATCCTCAAATCGACAACTTCAAAAGGAAAGAAATATTACTGATGAAATATTAAAGGTATAGATTATATTAGAAAAGATGAAAAGTTTACTATATCAAGAGATAACTTGGATTAAAAAACAAATCAGAGGTATGGTTTTAAATGTTAGGTAACTTTATTCGTCATACAAACTAACAGGACCAAAAATATAATTTCTAATATTTAAGAATGATTTTTTAATTCAAATTATTGTATTATTATTCATGTCTTCAGGTATCAAATAACAAAACAATTGTTTTAAAATAGAGGAGAGATTATTTTCATTCTAGAATGCATGGAATATGAAAGGAATAAATTTAATTACATTAGGCAGTAAGAGTTACTTGCGAATTTATCATTTTAGTGTGGCTGAATATACAATTGTTTCATTTTTAATGGGTTTAATTTATATTTTTAACAATGAAGAATCATGGTCTGTTCTTTCATTTTACTCTAGGCTCAATATCAAACTTTAAAGTTTCTTTAGAAATCCTTTACAAAAAAAATCATAATACACATATAAGAGTTGAATGATATAATAATACAAACAATTTTTTTTTTTAAAAAGCCTTTTTTAATTGCTTCCATATAAGAAGGAATTTGTGTGTTGCGGTAGGTTTCACGAACATTGAAATATATCGATGGAATGAAATCCAGCCTTTATAGGAAAGATATGAAAAAGACCGCATCCTATGTGAATCCGCTGAATTATAGTATAGACTAGCATCATTTAGCCCTAATTAAATCAACTTTTAGTTAGGCTTATGTTCCGATGCAGTTCAGTTTACGTTTTAAAACTTAATCGCTTGTTTTCGTATCGACTATTACAAACTTAGTAAAAATGAACGAAACTTTCGGTTGTTTTATTTTAACTTGAAGCAAATTAACGTTTCCATCATACTGTAAGAGCGACTGTTTTGATTATAGAAAAGTTTTGGTAGTGTGACTTGAAGATCAATAACCATGTGTGACGTTTCAATTTATTGATTCCAATTATAAGTGTCATTAAGAGTCATTCAGTTTTTGAGTTAAAAACTTTCTTTGGGATAATCGTTATTTATATTTAAAACTTTAAACACTCTACGCATTTTTTTTTACTACTACAACATTCAGTGTTCATACAATACCTAGTTATCTTGCACATTCAGTATTCGTTCAATAATCCCTTCTTCAAATATCCTTGTTCAAACATCGTTCCGTTTCGATTGGTTTTCCAACATTTGAAAGATATTTTTTGGTATATTCTTTTACTATTCTTATATTCACGTTGCATTTTGTAGATTGTATAACGAAATACATTAAATACATTTTTTTTTAAAGAGAGCTCACTATTAACATAAGTTTTATTTTGTAAATGTTACCATCTTTTCTAAGATTTTTGTGAAATGTCGTTTTTAATACTTTAGCTGTGTCAAAATTTACGCGTGTGTCTACTGGGTTCAAAATTCTAATGCAGAGACAAATTGTAGCGTGGACCAAGTTCAAACGGCTTGACGACTTACTCTTATAGATCGATATCTCTCGGTGATTTTAGTGCGCACTTCAATGTCTAGCTCCTGTTATATACCACTAAAGGCGGAGAGAGATCTGTATTTGATTTTTGACTTGAACTTGTCTATTCCAGTTGCCTTATATTTAAAAAAAAACACATATTATTTTCTCCTAATTAATTTGAAAAAAAAAACTATTCCTACCTATTTACTGTTCCTAATACTGTGTTCTGCCTTTGTTATTTCTAATAATGCTTGGCGTACCCTATAAATATACAATTTATTATTTCATGAAACATTAATTTACATGTTTTGGTAGGTAATATAATACGTTGGTTAAGCTAGTAGAGTAAGTTACGATATGCTATGAAGCATGTAGACGAAAAAAAATCTCTTGACAATGATTTATAAATTTAAGAGCATCAATCTAATACTAAATGTTCCATGTCAGAGTTAAAGTTCTGTGATAAGTTAAACTCTTTTAAGAAATTTAGAGAAAATTTCAAATAAATTCACCATTAATTTTCTTGTAGCTGTAGTCGGTGTAACTTTACTGCGGCTATTACGTGTACCTACACCGTGTTTCGTGAAACGTAAGAAAATGTAACGAGTGTGGCTCGATATGTATGTTCGTAAAAAATATTACAAAGGTAGTGTATGTCCACATGAATGTCTCGTAAAGTTCAATCCATCGGCTATGCGGACTTACGAGGCAGTTGCGTAATTTTTAGATTTAAGTTTTAACTTGCACGTTTATATATTAAATATGCTATAATAAATGATGTGCCATAAACAAACAGATATTAAAAATGATTTTCATATGTGAAGTCGTATTACGCAGATGTGGCGGAGCTGCATTCTACGTGATTCACTTTAAATTCAAATTCTTTCTTAGCAGAACCGATATTATCATATGAAGTTGAAATAATATCGGACCAACTAATTTCTAACGACTGCGTCGTTGGTATAGTCAGGTTCAACTCAACTCACAACGGGTTGGTATGTTTTTTTTTTTTGTTTGTCTATATTGTTAGCCCTGTTGGCTATTACAGCGTCACTTAAAGAGGGGGGCCTTATATTAGTTACTTATGTATGTATATATGTATATACTTATGTTAGTTTAAGATTTATTTATTGATTTTTTGTTTTATATAAGTATTCAATTGTTTTAAGATCAAGGTAATGTTATATCTAATAATTTAGTTACGAAGCATGTGAACCCCATAAATGCGACAATCTTTTGATAAAATTTGTGTTTATGAATATGTAATATTGTAATATTTGAATGTAATAAACAGAAATAAATAAAAAAAAAATAAAAAAAAAATCGTAAAAGAAGGCTCCTCCAAAAAATGAATACCGAAGCCTTATTCAATTTTAGGCGCGGCTCCTGATTGGACTCCCATTATGAACACGTATGAAAAACATTACAAAATCCCTGGGGATATTGGTGTTACCTACTCTTTGTTATGTAAATAATAAACAATAGGAAAGTAGTCGAAAAAAAAAACAAATCATTAAATTTTAACTTCCTTTTGAAGGAAGTATTACGCAGAAAACATTGACAAATATATAATAAAACTAGCGGACCCGACAGACGTTGTCTTGTACACGCGTCTTTAATTTAAAAAATCAAACTTAAAAAAAAATATATTAAAAAGTTATCACAATGTCTAACGTCATTACATGTACATTTATCATAATTCGACCAATCAATACAGTATGAATATGTAAATAAAGATTTTTTGAATTTGATTTTTTGATTGTTTGAATAAATGATTTTGTTCCAAAATTTTTTTTTTTTCATTTCACTTTTTACGTAGCGTAGCACGTATCGGGCCGCTAGTACTAAAATATTTTTCTTATTTCTATCGCAACGCCAACTGTCAGGGCAGACTATACTTAAAACATAATATTATTTTATATTTGACATTGCCATGGTAACGCAGTCCGTCGGAACCCATGTGAAACATTCCAAAATCACCACCTACTTACACATTAAAAATTAATTAAAAAACCATTTTCCAGTGGACCAAATTGTGAATCTAAACAATTCTCAAGTCCCCTTGAACACACACAAAGAATCTCATAAAAATCGGTCCAGTCGTTTAGGAGGAGTTCAGTGACATACACACGCACACAAGAAATATATATATAAATATGAACTCTATATAATGAACTCGTCAAGGAAAGACAGAACAAATTTTATAATCATTGACCTTGACCTTACCTTACTAATATAGTTTTTTAAGATACCTGTACTAATAGACTCCTTTTTGAGTATGTTATCTTAAAATTCAACGATTAATCGAAAAGTGCACGGGCGACGTGTCCGTGAATAGAAGCAAAAATTAATAAAAAATAAACAAAAAATTCTACACGATTAAATGATAAATGATAATGTCTTAGACATATATATATAGGTACACAAAATCTTTTTTTTTAATATTATGAAATTAAATCAAGATCGCGATACTAAAACGGAATGTTTGGTATTTCCGAAATATTATTGAGATATTAACGTATTCATCTTGTCATACCATGAGCCCAAAGAATGTATACATGCATATATTATTATCAGTTGCCAGGGACTAAAATGGTTTAAGTTTCTCCCCTGCCCCCAAATAAAAAAAAAATTGAGCTAAACAAACATAAACCAGTAAATGAAATATATAAATTAGTATATTAATTGTGTTATAATAATTTAAGCTTAAAGTTTCTGATCGTGAAAATAAAAAAAAAGTATTTTAGTTTAAAAATAGGTTGACACGGACAATAAATTAACCCAAACAAATTTAATCAAAATCTGTCCTGTTGTTCTAGGCCCTAGGGTAATGTGCGTACAAATAATCATAGTCATTAAATAAAAACATAATGTAATAAAGTACAAATTTGTTTCAATATATATAAATTAGCTTGTTGCAAATGAGCAAGTATCTTCAGTTATGTTTTGTTTCAAGTTTAAATGGAGCTTATCTTTTTATAAGATTACTTTTGAGATTATTCTGTAAAATATTTACTGTCAAAATCTAAAATGTATGACAGAATTTCAAGAAAATGCTAATTCAAGTGGTAAAAATGACGCAAGTTAGAAATCATTGATCAGAAATCACTTAAAAAAAATAAAAGTAAAAAGTTTCAATTTAATTTTTTCGATATTTCATAAAAAACTTCAGGAACAAATGTTTGCTAATACAAAATATATCAATTTTAATTTAAGATTAATTAATCACACAATTGCGCCTAAGCGAAGAGAGATTATATAAAACTTTTGTTAATCGAAATTGTTTTAACAGTTATCAGTCTAATACACGTTTCAAGTTAGATACAATATTGTTGAGACACGAGTTCGTATGTTCCATATTATTTTAGACTCGCAACTTCGCCCACGTGTATGAGAGAGAGACTGTATCTTGCCAGCCTCTCACTCTTTATTATAGACTACATACTTTAAAAAATTATAATAAAACGGTAAGAATGTAGCAGTCAGAAAAATTAACAAACAAATAATTAATGTTTATAAATTTGAATTAGGAATACTTAGTATAAATAATAAAAAATATATATTTAGAAAAATATTATTCAAATGATTGTCTTTTTGCTCATATCTGACAATAAAGTATTTATAAATATAACTACTGTGTACCCCAAACTTTTTTACAACAATATTCCTAAATTTTTTGTTGTAAACCCTAAATATTAACTAATTCGACAGTTAAAACTTGGTCAAAATCATGTTCAAAGTTTCCATTACAAAAATACATTCATAGCTAATAAAAGTATATTAAAAAGAATTTTAATTATAAATGAAGCACCTTTTACTATGTTTACACTGCAATGACAATCAGAGTGTTCTTTGATAAAAAGTAGCTTGAGTAAAACTTATTTCAACGTTATATAAAATAACATAAATTTTTCTTAAGCAATATTTTTTACATTTGTCGCATGTAAATAATTTATCAAACAGATAGAAGTCGGCGTCGTTCATTTCCACCGGGAATTTATGGAAAGTGGATAAAAGTGTTATTTATTTCAGTTTATTGAAAATGATTTTTATATTTTAGTAACTTGGACAAATATTTTGAGTAAATATATTTTTATATAGTTTTTATAAATCGATAACTTGATGGGACAGAAAAATTGTGATTTTTAGATGAATATTATATGTTGCTTTCGAATTAAATAGTACTTTGAATCTAATAAAAAGCTTGTTTTTCTATTAAGTAAAGAGAAAAAATACTATACATTGATATAACTTTCTTATTTCTTAACTGATTCAAATAAAATAAACACTAAACATACAGACATACAGACTTACAGACAAACGGACATACTGACAAACAGACAAAATGAAAAACCATTGTTTTGGGTTTTCTTGTTCTTATTATGTTTATCTGTTAAAGCCTCCCATTATGTTTTTTTTATTATTTTCCGTGTACAGAAATCGATCAGTGACAATTATATTATATGTATAGATAACTGCACTAATAGTCACAGATTTTTGATAACATAAATCGTATAAAGTATCTCTACTTTTACGCATGCTGACGCTGCTCAAACTAAGGGTTGCTTAAGGTTGTCAGGGTTCTTAGCTATAATTCCAAATCTTTGGTCCTTTGTAAATCCATAAATTCTAGTTAACCTTTTTTTTTTTTTTTTTAACGTCTGGAATCCTCATGGATACACACATCCATCCAGGGGAAGATGGAAGCGGTTATGTGAGACTCTTACTCACTAAACCAGACGGTCAACACCTCTCCGTCATAATGGAACCTAATCTAGTTAACCTAAGTCATCACAAATGATGCCACTAATTATTCAAGACTTGTGTATTTTAGAATTAGTGACAATGTTATGGTCTATATACAGGTAGCTGAAGTGTCGGTAACACGAGTAGGTTCATCAAATATGTGATTCTAAATTTCAAAAATGAAATAATAAATAAATGTACCCTTACATGGTTACATTTTCGAGAGAGTCAGTTAGTACATAAATATTTAAATCATTTATTGCACATCTATTGTACACTGGCTACCAATAAAATATTAATATTACAAATACAATTTTATTATTTTTCAACCAAATTGTGACTTGGAATTAGTGGACTAATATATAAAAATCTATATGGTCTATCAACAGCTCAATATGCAGAAAAGCTATAATATTTTGGTGAAAAAGTGTACTATTTATTATTAATTACGGTTATTATTGTCGTATTAATTAGTTTAAACTATTTATAGTATTATAGTATTATAACTACAATATCACAGAACTTGATAAGAACTAACTCTTAAATTAGTTGTACTGTAAATGTTTTATATTAATGAGGCCAATAAATGTCTAGGTATAAGTTTTAGGGAGATATTGATTTGGAGATATATGATCTTGAGTTGAATGTTTTAATATTTATTTAAAAAAAAAACTAAAAACGAAGCACGAAGCGCCCCACGCTTTTTTCCGCAATAATTATATTATATTTTCCCCATTATTCTCATATTACGAATTATTTTTTTTCTTTTCAGTTCGATTCATTTTTAAAGCGTGTTTTAATAGTTTTTTTAACTTTTTACGTTTATATTTATTTTATGTTTTTTAAACTTCTGTATCAAATTCGACATACTTCTAATATATTTTTTGATTATATAATAGATTGAAATAATATTTTATATGAAAAATATAATATAAAATAATAATAAATAAATAAATAATAAAAAAAAAATTATAATAATGTAATAAAATATTTTACTAAACAATTAAAAAAATACTAATTAGGTATAAAACGTGTTAAAAGTTTGACGGTTAGGTTGCTGTTTGTATGTATTGTATGTATTGTATCATCGCACAAAAAGAAGACTCCAAGAATACGATATGCTGCTTCATATATTCTATTTCATTCTTTCGCATGTGCAAGGAGCACGCTACGGATATATGTCTCTTTTTACTTGAAATTCGCTCATCCTGAGGATCCTGGCAGGGATAACGGGACAAATTGATTAAATTATTGGATTGTAATCGGTCCTTGATAAGTATGCCAACATTAAATTAATCCGACATTTCAAAGTAGGTCAAAATCACGTTCAAACATTCCGTTACATACATAGATAGATAGATAGATACATCCGAAGCTAATAAAAGCGTGTTAAAAATGAAGGTTATTTTTTTATGTGGATACCATTATATGTGTTTACGCTATTTCATAATTATTATTTTATTTTCAAATCTTATATACAAATATTTTATCGGTTGAGCAATATTCGCATTCTTATTATCTACTCACCTTTTTTTTTAACGTCAGGAATACTCATGAATATACACCTCCATCCAGGGGATGATGGAGGTGGTTATGTGAGACTCCTACTCACTAAACCTGACGGTTGCCGCCGCCGTCATAATGGGACATCACGGGATCGCTTTCGCACTCACTGCGATGCCCCGACGTGATCCACGGAGATGGCACCCCACAACGAGGAGCACCCATCCCTTTTTCGCAGGCTTGAAAGATTGTGGAGGGATTCCCTTCCCCCCACCCAAGCCTGCTACTTCTGAAGGGTCTGAAGGGGTCTCACCTTTTGGCTGGACTTGGTCTCAGGGAATCAGATGTAATACCCGACTCGACCATCATCGACCGTATCCAGCCCCACCGCGGTAGTCTCCCCGAGAGGAGACCACCAGTCAGGCCCTCTAGGAGAGCAGACTCTCGATACGACCCAGCGGGCTCAGCGCTTTAGTCAAACCGCGAGCCACGCGCCGGGCCGCACTAAAGTCCACTCAAGACAGAGGACCCAACGTCGAACCCGACAGGTCGGGAACCCACCCCGCCCAGACTAACCATCGCCAAGCGCAACCGTGGCATTGCACTTGGCAACGATCAACCCAGGCAACGTCTCGGACTGTCTCCCCACCAAGCAATGTTCTATCAATGCTTGGTAGAAAGAGGTCCAGACCCCTAAACGACGGCCGGTCCCTCAGGAAAAAAGAGACCGCCGCGCAGCCCCCCATACAGCCGTGGGACCACTCCACAGTTAACTCTGCTACTCAGAGAAGTACCAGGAGCAATCCCGCGGCTAGCCCCGGCAAAAAAGGCCTGCGCCCTGTCGCCCTCGACGCCCAGGCCGACTTTCCACCAACAAAAGCCGATGGAAAGAGGCCTGAGCTCTTCCCCCCGCGGGCAGGCCACCCCGAAAGGTTACCCACCCTGGCCAGCCATGGACCGGTAACTAACTAACCCGCATGACCGACCCCCACCGCGCCGGGTATTAGCCAACGGGAGAACCTGAAGGTTCTCAGTAACCGTTGTTGCCCAGAGAGCACCACGAGGAGGTTCCCGGCGTTCGCCCCCCATTATTTACTCACCTACATCAAGCACATCAAGTATAAAAAAAATGGCGTCATATAAAGAAGCCCAACACCAATCGTATATATTATTTGGTCTCCCGCTATTATTATTCATAAAAAGATTTAAAATAGTGCTTTAATACCTTTACTAGCATTTATTTGGTTCATATTTTAACTATTTTTCAGTTAACACAAAGACGGTTTCAGAAAAGCTCTTTACAACGTATGGAAAAACATTTTTCAATATGAACTTTACCGTTTAAAACGAAATTTTAAAAAGTCACGAAAAATTCAATGTAACAATGTTTCATTAGTGAATTTTTCAATTCGTTTCCCATTAAGATTATAGGATGAATTTTGGGTGTAACATTTTAAAATATGAACTAAATTATTTTTTCCGGATATTATCTTCATATTGAAAAAGACTTAAGACAAAACAAAGATTCAATTTATTAATGAACAATTTCATGGTACATGGGTTAGTGAAAATCAAATGAAAGTGTGAATTTTTAAATTTATTTTAAAATATTATAAAATATATCTAAGGTTGTTTTAGCTTTTAGTATGGGTTCAATTTTTCTATTTCCAGCATTGCTTGTTAATATCCTCGTTCAAACATCGTTTCGTTTCAATTCGTGTGCAATCAATTGAATGAAAACTCTTTACCGCTTTCGAGTGCCGCTTTCACACTCACTTTGCATATTTATAACGATGCATAAAAATTGAATTACTTGTTTAAAAATACACTAGGTATTTATTTTATGCATATTTAAGCACATAATGTTATTCTGAAAGCTAACAAATAATTATAATTGCTAAATATTACTGGCAGAGATATATTTTATAAAGTTTCATAATTGATTTTCATTAAAAGTTATAATTTTTATTTTCTATAAATTATAACTACAATATTTGTAAGCTTTTTAAATAACTTACCATTCGATACTTCAATTAGTATCTTTTAACATGAAATAGAATAAATGTATCTTAGTAATCGTATAAGAAACCAATAGGTAAGTCCAAATAGTTCAACAAAAATGTTATACTCCGTTAAACAACTCCTCAATGAAGTCATATTAAATATAAAAAGATGTATTAGACCTAAAATTTACACTTCATGAACATACGACAATTACGATTGAAGTGTCAGTCGTTATTAATGTCCTTGAGATTAAATAAAGTCCTTACATAAAAGCATGACTTTTTCTTTTATGTGGTAATTTTATTTAACGGCTTTTTACATGTCTATAAGAAAAATAATATACCACTTAAAAATCTTTAAGTCACCTTAACTTCCTTTTAATTTAAATTAAATCATTTTTTTTCTATTTCTAAAAAAATATTTACTTTAATATGTTTATAGTTTTGATTTTTGGAACAGGGATAATATTTTTCCCCTAATTGCGTGTAATTGCTTAAAAAGCTTAATTTCGTAAAAAGCTTGCGTTAAAACAAACAAATACGTAACAGTAGGAAGGGTAGCTCAATTGGTTGAGGAACTGTTTCTCAGTGGTCGCGGGTTGGAATCTCTCCGTATTGGTTTATTTTTCATTATTTATTTAAAATTTAAATTAAGCTTAACAAGGTTATGCATGTTTATATATATTTACAAGGATTAAATAACAGTATCATGGTTTTTATGGCATAAAGTTTATTTTAGAATATTATTCAAAGTTTATCCAAAGTTGGTAATTTCATGTGAATGTTTGTAATAGGCATTTTAGTAACTATTCAAAAATCTTGCCTTTTAATATTGAATTATTTGATTCTACAATTAAAAAATTAACAAGCTTTCATACTTTGTTAAAATATAATTTATTTGCGATGTATTGTTTTATCCTCTATCCTTGTTAGCTAGTTTTAGGGTTCCGTACCCAAAGGGTAAAAACGGAACCCTATCACTAGGACTTTGTTGTCCATCTGTTGACCGTGATAGGTAGAAACTTTAAATATATATAGATAATGTATTTCTTTTGCCACTCTAATAACAAATACAAAAAACGAAATAAAATAAACATTTAAAGGGAACTCCCATATAAGAGGCGATTTATTTTTACAAAGTTACGGTAACTTTCCAATCAATCTGTGACATAGACTAAACTAAACATATTGACTAAAACGTCACATATACTTAGTCTGGCCATAAATACTGTTACAATTAAAAATAAAAAAATAGGTATTACATTTGAATTTGGAATCTGTCATTTTTATACGATTGTTGCCCCTTAATAACAACATGTTCAATAACCAAGTATGGTCCTTCCTGCAAGACTCGACGATGTATCATAAAGCTCAGTCCACGCAGTCTTGGTTGAAAGCGAACGTCAGGGACTTCATCAGAGCTAAAGAATGGTCGTCGTCTAGTCCCGATCTTAATCCGCTGGATTATCATTTATAGTCAGTTTTGAAAAGTACAGCTTGCTGTAAACGCCGTGATAATTTGGATTCCCTAAGACAATCCATTTTGATTGTTACCAAAACTTTCGTAAGTTATTGTCCTTACAAATTAAAACCTTAGTAGGTACTAATCAAAGTTAATTTAATACAAATTAATGATAAATACAAAAGGAGAAATCTGTCAGTCATAAACTTATTGCAACAATTTTATGTTTCATCTTATTCTTTGTTGAAACCTTTTACTGTCAAAACTTTTAGTTCGTAGTTGGGTCAGATTTATTGTACTCTTCCAAGATCTTTTTGCTTACTTTGTAAAGACTGAAAAAAAATCAAAATTTCCATTTTCCTTGAATAATAACTCCCTTATATGTTATTGGGAACATAATACAAAAAGCAACATATTTATAGATTTATTTTAAAATTCAATATATATATACAGGGTTATTTTTAATTAGTTGAGCACCTTTTGCAGGCAGCCTCTCTACATCAATCCCAACAACATTTGTTCTACGACTTTTAAAAAATCTTGATAAATAACTCAGAATAAACGAAACAAAAAAATTTTTGCTCCCTCGATTATTTTTTACTCTGTATTTTGTAAGCAGTCTAAAGTATAGGTCGCGGCAGTCTAGCGCTGTACGAAATTTGTAAGGTACCACACACGTAATACTATTATAACTTATTATTATTTTTTGTTTTATTTCAAACAGTATGTAATAATTACCCAATCGTCGTATTGTGTATTAAAATTGTTAACAATTAATCAAGGTAGAATCAGATTGTTTACAATAATACAATGTGTTATTTACAAAAGGATTCAATATTTACAAATTACCTCTTAAATTTATATCTCGTCGATACCGGTGCAAAATAGTCCCCTTCATATCCAACACAAAGACCACACCTAAAAATCAACTGTTCACCGACTCCTCTTACCACACTTAGCCAGCACTCGCACTATCTTGGTGTACTCGATATTTGTGTTACGGCATCACAGTACTGTTTTCACTAATCGAAATTCGGTTACCGAGTAACGGGAGCTAGCGGGTCGCGCGGCACACGCTTATCTAATTGACCGTGACAAACGACTGGATCAAGTTCAAACGTGCATCGCCGCCGCTGCATCACCCCGCCCCCCGCCACCCCGCGCCCCGCTGCTCGTGTCCTTGGCACGTATTTTGCCTACGCAAGGTGCGTGGCCTCTCTGTGCTCAAGGTTGCGAGTTTGTTAAATGCTCGTTCAGAGGCAGTAAACAAATTTTGTATGGGAAAAACTAAATTTTTAAAACTATTAATTTTAAAAAGTCGTAGAACAAATGTTGTTAGGAGTGTCGGATTGTTAGTCGTAGAACAAATAGGAGGAGGTGCTCAACTAATTACAAATAACCCTGTATATATATACTCTTATAGTCTTACTATAGTCGAGAATAATGATATTTTATTGTCTCTTAAAAATCTATTATTAGAATATAGCCTGATTGACTATATATTTTTTAATGCGTCCTCTTTCAAAGTTCAGGATCAACTACAGTAGTTCATTTATTGGATATTTTTTTAAATTAAATTAAAATTAAATAAACTTTATTTGGACATCACATACATTATTATATAACAATACAAAATACAAAAGCATTAAAACAAAAAAAATGTAGAAAAAAAAAATGATGTAAAAAACAAATAGAAAAAAAAAAAATACTGCGACATCCAAAACGGATGACCACTCAACTGTTGCTGGAATACCTATATGACTCCAGCGCTGATTTTCAGCGGCAGCCGTACCATGACGTAACTAACACTAGTGACAATTAATTAACCTAACAAAATTACTTAAAACAACATGTACAATTAAAAAAAAAATACATAACATCAATATTCTATATAATCACATATGAAATAAAATGTACAATAAAACATTAACCAAACAATAGTATAAATCATTCCTACGTTCACCCTATCCAAAGACATACAGACATTTTTCTACGTACAGATTATATTAAAACCTTTTTACATTTTTAACTTACATAACTCGATTACAGGCAGGCAAGGGACAATTACGATTACATAGTAAAAATGTTGTAAGTACTGGACAATAGGGGGATGTATTTAGCTTTACCTCTTAACAAAAATCAGTTGAGGATAATAATAATAATAATTTTATAACAGCTATAGGTTAACTAAGTGTTGACTCACACATCGTTGAGAAACTAAGAATATTTTGTGTAGGTACTTAGTTGAGTATCAAAGTTACTAATAGAATCACTATACAATCAGTAAAAAATATTACTAATAATTGATTAATAATATTTGATGTGTTTTTGCCCAATATTTATTATTTTCAGCACATTCAATATTTCGCATATTCTTTAAGTCTTACATTTATGAACATTTTTAATTACAATAAAATAATTATACATTTTGTATATTTTATTTTTTGGATTTTAAACAGTTAAGTTTTCGGGAACATAAAAATAAAACTTAAACATTTGCAATCCTCAAATCGACAACTTCAAAAGGAAAGAAATATTACTGATGAAATATTAAAGGTATAGATTATATTAGAAAAGATGAAAAGTTTACTATATCAAGAGATAACTTGGATTAAAAAACAAATCAGAGGTATGGTTTTAAATGTTAGGTAACTTTATTCGTCATACAAACTAACAGGACCAAAAATATAATTTCTAATATTTAAGAATGATTTTTTAATTCAAATTATTGTATTATTATTCATGTCTTCAGGTATCAAATAACAAAACAATTGTTTTAAAATAGAGGAGAGATTATTTTCATTCTAGAATGCATGGAATATGAAAGGAATAAATTTAATTACATTAGGCAGTAAGAGTTACTTGCGAATTTATCATTTTAGTGTGGCTGAATATACAATTGTTTCATTTTTAATGGGTTTAATTTATATTTTTAACAATGAAGAATCATGGTCTGTTCTTTCATTTTACTCTAGGCTCAATATCAAACTTTAAAGTTTCTTTAGAAATCCTTTACAAAAAAAATCATAATACACATATAAGAGTTGAATGATATAATAATACAAACAATTTTTTTTTTTAAAAAGCCTTTTTTAATTGCTTCCATATAAGAAGGAATTTGTGTGTTGCGGTAGGTTTCACGAACATTGAAATATATCGATGGAATGAAATCCAGCCTTTATAGGAAAGATATGAAAAAGACCGCATCCTATGTGAATCCGCTGAATTATAGTATAGACTAGCATCATTTAGCCCTAATTAAATCAACTTTTAGTTAGGCTTATGTTCCGATGCAGTTCAGTTTACGTTTTAAAACTTAATCGCTTGTTTTCGTATCGACTATTACAAACTTAGTAAAAATGAACGAAACTTTCGGTTGTTTTATTTTAACTTGAAGCAAATTAACGTTTCCATCATACTGTAAGAGCGACTGTTTTGATTATAGAAAAGTTTTGGTAGTGTGACTTGAAGATCAATAACCATGTGTGACGTTTCAATTTATTGATTCCAATTATAAGTGTCATTAAGAGTCATTCAGTTTTTGAGTTAAAAACTTTCTTTGGGATAATCGTTATTTATATTTAAAACTTTAAACACTCTACGCATTTTTTTTTACTACTACAACATTCAGTGTTCATACAATACCTAGTTATCTTGCACATTCAGTATTCGTTCAATAATCCCTTCTTCAAATATCCTTGTTCAAACATCGTTCCGTTTCGATTGGTTTTCCAACATTTGAAAGATATTTTTTGGTATATTCTTTTACTATTCTTATATTCACGTTGCATTTTGTAGATTGTATAACGAAATACATTAAATACATTTTTTTTTAAAGAGAGCTCACTATTAACATAAGTTTTATTTTGTAAATGTTACCATCTTTTCTAAGATTTTTGTGAAATGTCGTTTTTAATACTTTAGCTGTGTCAAAATTTACGCGTGTGTCTACTGGGTTCAAAATTCTAATGCAGAGACAAATTGTAGCGTGGACCAAGTTCAAACGGCTTGACGACTTACTCTTATAGATCGATATCTCTCGGTGATTTTAGTGCGCACTTCAATGTCTAGCTCCTGTTATATACCACTAAAGGCGGAGAGAGATCTGTATTTGATTTTTGACTTGAACTTGTCTATTCCAGTTGCCTTATATTTAAAAAAAAACACATATTATTTTCTCCTAATTAATTTGAAAAAAAAAACTATTCCTACCTATTTACTGTTCCTAATACTGTGTTCTGCCTTTGTTATTTCTAATAATGCTTGGCGTACCCTATAAATATACAATTTATTATTTCATGAAACATTAATTTACATGTTTTGGTAGGTAATATAATACGTTGGTTAAGCTAGTAGAGTAAGTTACGATATGCTATGAAGCATGTAGACGAAAAAAAATCTCTTGACAATGATTTATAAATTTAAGAGCATCAATCTAATACTAAATGTTCCATGTCAGAGTTAAAGTTCTGTGATAAGTTAAACTCTTTTAAGAAATTTAGAGAAAATTTCAAATAAATTCACCATTAATTTTCTTGTAGCTGTAGTCGGTGTAACTTTACTGCGGCTATTACGTGTACCTACACCGTGTTTCGTGAAACGTAAGAAAATGTAACGAGTGTGGCTCGATATGTATGTTCGTAAAAAATATTACAAAGGTAGTGTATGTCCACATGAATGTCTCGTAAAGTTCAATCCATCGGCTATGCGGACTTACGAGGCAGTTGCGTAATTTTTAGATTTAAGTTTTAACTTGCACGTTTATATATTAAATATGCTATAATAAATGATGTGCCATAAACAAACAGATATTAAAAATGATTTTCATATGTGAAGTCGTATTACGCAGATGTGGCGGAGCTGCATTCTACGTGATTCACTTTAAATTCAAATTCTTTCTTAGCAGAACCGATATTATCATATGAAGTTGAAATAATATCGGACCAACTAATTTCTAACGACTGCGTCGTTGGTATAGTCAGGTTCAACTCAACTCACAACGGGTTGGTATGTTTTTTTTTTTGTTTGTCTATATTGTTAGCCCTGTTGGCTATTACAGCGTCACTTAAAGAGGGGGGCCAGATGGGCCCCCATGGGAAACGACGTCCCGAGGGCGTCTCAGATTGAGACACGGACCTCGGCTCGGGGCGTCGTTAGTCAGGAGGGAAACTAAGGAAATTTGGACACTAGCGTCCTCCGACGGCAGAACGCCGGAGCAACGGAGCACTTAGGTTGGTATGTTGAGGCCAAACTAAGTTGAAAAAATTACTGTTATTTTTGCTGACGCCAAAATAAATATGAAGTATGCACTGTAAAAGAAGCGACAAGGTTTAATAATGTCAACGATATTCTTTTGTATTTCTGTTCGAAAGCAACAATATTGATGAATAGCTCACAATGTGTTAAGTATATTTCATATCTCAAAAGGTTTCATATCGAAGATGGATCGTCGATCAAAACATTTATGGTTCCCACAAGATAGATGAAGTGAGGGAGATCTTAGTGACATGTTGAGACAATGGATGTTGTGGAGTTTATTTATTTTCTCAGAAATTAGTAATATATTAGCTGTAAGGTTTAAGACATTTATTCTCAAAAAGACATAAGTCGCTTACATGAGAATACACATAAATAGTAATACATATTATACATTCATATTCGTCGTTAACAACTATATACGCATTTAAGGCATTATCTTATATTTGTTTTATAGTAAGTTTTCGGTTACATAATCAGCCAATTTTGTCTTAAATACGTTAAATGAGTGTAATTTTTTGATGTGTGCAGGTATTTTATTATAAAGTTGTGCTCCTTCAAATGTGACGGTTTTTTTGCCGTAAGATGTCCTAGTTTTCGGTAAAACAAGATAACTAGCTCGTCGATTACTTCGCTTACTTTGGTCTTTTATTTTAGAAAATTTTATGTTACTGTGAATTGTTCCGCTGAGAGATTTTTTAATAAATAAGCATGTATTGTATATATATAGTTGACGAATATTCATTATTTTAGTTTCCTTATAAATTTTTGATGTTGATGTTCGAAAGGGATAACCGAAGAGAATTTTAATTATTTTGTTTTGTGCTGTTTGAATCATATCTAGTTTTGTTTTAGCGGAACTGCCCCAGACTTCAATGAGATATAGTAAGTGCGATTTTACTAGAGTATTATAAATAGTATAGCGCAGTTCACACGGAATACACCGCGCTAAGTTACGAATTGAGCCAGTAATTGAAGCTAGTTTTTTATTTATATGTTCTATTTGATTGTTCCAAGTTAAATTATTATCTATCTTCAATCCGAGGTACTTTTCACTGCGTTTTTGCTTTAATTGAACATTGTTTATTGTTAGCGGTGCGTGCGGTAGTATCACTTTATTTTTAGCTTTAAAAATTAAGTAGCAAGTTTTTGAAGTATTAAGTGTCAGGAGATTGCATTGAAACCAGGTAGATAAAGCATTTAAATCTTCTTGAGCTTAACGGATGAGAGTTTGAATAGATTGTCCAAAATAGAAAAGACAGGTATCATCAGCATACAGGGTAATGTGCCCGTGTAATCGTAGTTCTTGAATATTATTAATATAAATCAGAAAAAGTAATGGTCCTAAAATAGATCCTTGCGGAACACCGCATGTTACAGGTAACGATTTTCTTTGACAATCGCCAATTTTAACTACTTGATATCTTTTCGTCAAATAAGACACAAACATTTTTAAGGCATTTCCATTAACGCCTATGCTTTCTAGCTTTTTCAGAAGTAATTCATGGCTTACTGTATCAAATGCCTTTTTTAAATCTATAAATATTCCTAAAACTATGTTCTTTTTACCGATGCTATGTTTAATTTTTGTGATAAGGTCTATTGTCGCGGTAAGTGTGCTACTTGTAGGCCTAAAACCATATTGCCGTTCGGAGATAAAATTAATTGTATTAGTGTATCTATATAATCTAGCATATAGTACTTTTTCTAGTACCTTAGATAAAACTGGCAGCACAGAGACAGGTCGGTAATTACCTTCCGGTCCGATTTAGCTTCGGATTTGTGAATGGGCGTTACTTTTGCAGCTTTGAGTGTATCTGGGAATGTTCCTTCTAGTAATAATTTGTTAAAGCAAAGGGTTAGAGGACCAGCTATTTCATTAATTATACATTTTATTACTTTAGTACTTATACCATCTATTCCTATACTGCAATTATTATCGAGGTTTTTTATAATTTTAATTATCTCGCTTACTGTACATGGATCAAGGGTAGATAATTCAGAGCCAGTTCGGGAACAGATTTTAGGTAAGACGTAAGAAAAATTGTTGTAGTAACTGTCAGGTATTTCTTTTGCTAGCATAGGTCCTATAGTAGAAAAGTATTGATTAAATATTTCGCAAATATATTTTTGATCCGTAATATATTGGCCGTCGATCAATAGTTTTGGAGGAGCACAGACTTGTTTTATTTTATTGTTGGCTAAATTATTTACAAGGTTCCACATTTTTTTCGGCTTATCGTAACATTTTGCGAATTCTTTTTGATAGTAGCTATTTTTCGTGCTTTGAATCAATTTTGCTACATTCGAACGCTTTGTCTGAAATTTCCTTATCAAATATTCATTACCTTTTTTCTTTTTTAATTCCGTCCATAAAGCATTTCTTTGGTAGATCTCACTAATCACTTCCTTGTTGATCCAGTCCTTTTGAGGGAGATTAAGTATTTTTGTTTTTACAATTTTGCTATTATGGGTAATGCCTTTTATTTGATTCTCCAACTGTATATAATCTAATGTTGGCCGTTCGAGGTCCAGTTCAGTTGCGAAGTTTGCTAGTTTTTTATAGTCTATAGCATGATATTTTGAACATTGCTTTGGTGGCGGCTTTATTTTCTTCAATTGCAAGTACAGTTGTTTATGATCTGATAGGGGGGTGTCAATTATAGCCATATGAAAAATATCTTTTTTCAGATTAGTGCTGATATGATCTATAATTGATTTATTTGTTGATGATTCTCTTGTACAGTGTAATTTGGTGATTTTATTTAATAATATGTGTCCAGCTCCTTTCAATAGATCTTTGTATTGCTTAGTCTTTTTATCCTTTGTTAATAAATCTATGTTAAAATCTCCAAAAATGATGGCCCTATTTCTTTGTTGCAATTGAGAATCATATATATCAAGAAACTCCTTAAAATTTGTATATCCAGGGTTATAAATGACTCCAACTTCAAGTGCATATTTTTCCAGTTGTACCCATAGGTAATTATATCCTCCAGTGTAAATTGACGCAGATAAACTAGACTTTAAATTGTTGTGTATATAGGCAGACACTCCTCCTCCCCTTGAATCATTTCTGTAATTGTAATAATGCGTATAATTGGGAATTCGCAGATTTAATGCTTGATTTTCATTACTAATCCAAGTCTCTGTCACTAAAATTACATGTACTGTATCTGGAATGATTCGTAAGATGCACTTGAGCTCGTCCAACCTTCCCTCCTTGCATATACTCCGTGCATTAAGGTAGAAGAAAGAAATTCGTGATTTATAGGATTGAAGACTTTGATAGTTATTAATAATTTGATATGTATTTGTCTCGTTAATAATAGGATAATTATTTTTTTTTACTGTATTTAGTTTTTTGGAGTTTTTATAATTGTCGGTGTTCCGTTAATATACTTTATTGTAATGTCTTCCTCACCATTATTTTTCCTTCGTATTAATTCTTCTTTTAGATTTTTAAAGTATTTTTGTTGCGCTGGTGTTTGGTCTGAGAAAATTTTTATATTGTCCGGGAGTTTGTATCTGTTGCGTAAAAGATTTCTTACAGGTTGCGGTATATCATAGCATATTTTAATATTACGTGGTTTACGGGGGGAGTATTTACCAATCCTAAAAGTTTTAACTGGGTTAGGGATATCTTCACTAGCCATAGAAAGTATCCTCACTACTTCAATATCATCTTCTGAACTCCTCTGTTCAACATTAGCGGATACCTTTTCGGGCAGTCCTGTAAGTATGATATTTTTTTCTCTATTCTTACGCTCTTGTACCTCTCTAACTATTTGTTCGTTAATAAAAAGTTGATTTTCAGCTTGAGTGGGCAAGATTTGAGAAGTTGATTTAAGTTTGTGGACATTGACTTCCAACGAATTTATTTTACTCTCAACCTGCGCTTCCAATCGTGTAAATTGAGTTTTAATATCTTTGTGTTCTATTAGTATGTTAGATGATGATTGCTTCAGCTTGTTCCACTCTGTATGGGCTTCCAATATGTTATTACGTAATGAGCTTGCGGATTCCTCGTTAGATTTTTTTATCTCGCTAATTTGTGTCCTTACCTCAGCGATACTCTCCTGCATTTTAGTCATAATATTCTCGTTGGATTCTACATATTTTTCTAATAAACTACTAATTCGAACGAGCTCTGTGCGCATTTCTTTTATTTCAAAAGAACACCTACAATCATGATCTAATGGCTGTTTTCTTTTTCGTAATGTTATTTTCGGCTCATCCGTAAGATTACTCATTTTCGATAGATCGGGTTGCGATCCACCTCCCGTCAGGGTGTGTTTTTGCGGAGGAGACCGTTTTACACTCATTATAATAGTAATAATATTAAAATAAGAAGGTATAAGTAATAGTAAACAGCGCTATTTAACAACAACTTCAATCAATGTATTCTCCGTAAAATTGTTTCCGTACGGGAATAGTTAAAATGCAGCCAGTAAGTGTATATACTTGCGCGTTGCACTATACCCAGCGTGCGGCGTATCGATGCGCGAAAGAGTTAAAAAATAGCAACTGAACTCTTCTCTCGTATCTCCCACCAGTGCCGCTGAGCGCGTTCTGAGCGGACTCGAGGAATAAAACAGCGTAATAACTGGTATCTGGTTGACACAACTTGAACTCATTAAATAAACTAATTACTGACTGTTTTTCAATGACACTGATTATAATTTTAAAGCTAGGTTTAGCACACGTCTGTTTTGCACGACGAACGAAACGAAACCTGTAGCTGTAGGTGTTTATATACATATTAATCTAATGAATTAAAATGGTTCACACAGGCTGAAAGTCTAGTGGATGAATAATGAATTTCTTTATAATAAAATTATAAAACCAAATTTAAATTTGGAAATATTAATAAATAGTATATTTTTTTGAAGTCCTGTCAAACCTACCTATCTACCTATCCTGTCATACAAATATTATGAATAGATTAATGATTGAAAATATTAATCTATTTGCTTAAACTCAAATACGGATAATTTGTGCTTTGTTTCTCTATTATTGTAATTTCATTAACTACTACAAACTTCTAAACAGCTAGGATAAAAACATATTTTTTTAGACGTTTTATTTTCTAAAACTGGTCTTCGCAAAAGGCGTTTTGACTTTTTGGGATAGTACGAGTATACTTTGTCTAAGTGGACTGTCAGTTGTAAATATTAGTAAAAAGTTTAAAAATTAATATTTTACCTTGGATTGCTAACAATCAAATTGCAAGCTGCTTTCTAATTTTCTTAAAATTTCTATTGATTCCAAATTACTTTCTTGGATATTTATTTCACTGAGTATTTTTATAAAATAAAACCAATACCATTTTAAATAAAAGTCATATTGAACTAAAAACAATTGCTATTTCAACATATTCTCGATTTATCCATTGAAAGACGACTTGGTATTTTCATTATACGAGATTTCCTGTTCTCACCCTCAAAGAAATTCAGTCAATGCTTATTTTCATTTGAAATTTCAAATAAAGAATCCTTGAGCAAAATGTTGAAACAAAAAATTATAAAATATGAAATAATAATATTGTACGATTTATGTATTTCAAATAGTAATATTGTATTATCTTTATTAATAAATAAAGCCAACACACGTTTGCTAAAGCAGCATAGACGCCCAGAAGTCTGACATCCAATAGAACTTACAAATATCAAATATCCTAAAACAAATATTATTTTGTAAACTTTGTAAGTTAATCATAGTAACCTTTGAGCTCAAAAAACGATGCAAAAACAAACATTTTTTTAATATTAATATTGTATTAACGAGGTTATATCTTAAGAAAACAAAATAATAAAATTAAAACATTAAGAATGTGCATTTACAGGCCATAAAAGTTGTTACTATGAATTAGTTCTTATTATTAAGATTATTATAATATTATATTAATTAAATGTTACATAAAATTGTGACAAACATTTGAGAGGATTTAAAAATATTATTTAATATTAGGTTTATATATTTATTCTTTTATTACCTACATAAAATACGTAATTTTATGTAGGTAAAAAAATAATAAAATTGAGGATATCATTCAAATCGCTGTCCCTTTTAACTTAAGACATAGCTACTTTTAACTCAGGAATCACTTATCTTTAAGGGAAGCGTTTAAAACGTAACAGGAAACTCAAAACCCTAATTAAAACATGATCATGGGTTTAATTCATTCCATATAGTAACTATAACTTTATTCTAAGATACTATCATCATAGATGTGAGACTAAGTTAAGACATATAAAAATTAAAATAATAGTAGTATTGCTAATAGAACAATTAATAGTAAGTTTTCTAAGTAAAAATTTTTGGTGTATTTTGAGGACTTATTGTCCAAGTCATGTTGACTTGACTAATCAAGACATTTTATATATAATATAAATATTCTATGGAAATAGTATATTAAACACCTAGCGAGGAAAAATAAGAAACGTCTCAGATCACATGTAATTGTAGACAGTGCAGCGGTGGAACCGAGGTCGACTAACATGTGATTTGAAGCTTTCTTATTTTACTTCCCGAGGTATGCTATTTTTCTGTCTGACGAAGGCGGAAAGCGGCAACTTCGTTTTCGTAGCGGGACGAAAGTTGTCACTTTCAGCCCGACGGGCAGAAAAACATATAATAAGTACTGGATTCCAGTTTGACAATTGTGATAGTTTTAATGTTATTCGAAATAACCATGAAAATAAAACAGATTAGATGTAATTAGATTAGATACAAATATTTCTGACAACTGTAATGGAATTTTAATTTTTTTAAACGTACCTTACTAGGAAAAGCTTTATTTATAAAGATGATAGAGCCTAGTTGGATAAACTTTAAGGTAATTCGTATACGGACTGTCCCAACCGGCCAACCGCAATGTAGGTAAAGTTAAAATAGTTACGCTTTATACGTGTACATTTTGTGTGTAGCACACATCAGCATATTCAAGCATAACAGTAGTAACAATTTAACCAACTGTAATTTACCCCGATGACGAGGAAGTTTTTAAGGCTTAACAATGTCCTAAAAAATTGCCAGTTTTTAACTTGGTGTTGCTAATTAAAAGAGCTGTCCAAAAAAAATCCTCAATGTTTTTACTTGAGAAGAAAAAGGTATTATAATGTTGTTAAAAGTCACATTTAATAAATAAATTAATTACGGTTATGATATTGATCACCTATGTATATAATCTGTATCATAATTTTATAATAAAAAATATTATATATCTAATGCTAAAATGTCCTCTGGTCCATAACCCATTTTATTTGTCCGAAAACTATAAATATTTAACGTTTTAACAGATTTGATTGCGTTTTTTTAAGCCTCGTCCATCGAGATGGTTCTTAGCTATGTTTGGTTAAAATTAAATCACTCGTCTTCAAGATTGAGCTTCTTTTGGTGACGGTAAAAGGTTCTTTTGCATTAAATTATAAAAACCTAAACAAAAAAAATCAGTGTGTTTGTAGTGTTATACAATTAGTACATTATAAAATCCAGTAACATTCGACGATGACCCAAGGATTTCAATAAGTACCTACATAATAATATAATTTTATCCTTTCTTGAGGTCTTTTTTATCGGGGATTTTTACATTTTTAATATTTTTTTTATTTAAGAGAACCCCTTAATATTAAATTGATCGAACTAAGTATCCAACTGAATATTTAATTCATCGTTATATTTTATTTTGATTTTCATTAAATAACGCTTCTAGTTTATTTCTACTGCAATTATTTGTATTTTATAAGATAAGTCTTATTTAAAGTACAACAGTATTGTTAAAGAGAAGTATTAGTCAACAGCGTGTCAAAAACTAAGATTTCTCTTGCAATACTTTATCTATTCGACAGTGTTTCACAATATAATAACATATTGTATAATTATGATATTATACTTCATAAATATAAATAAATATAACTAGATAATAAATATAATACCAAAAATAACTTCTTATAAGTACTTACTCAGAATCTAATGAAAACAATATGAACGATTCACACAAATTTTACTGTATTTTAGTTTATTTTGAAATTTCATAAATTAACCCAATGTATTTTTTTGGTATAATTCACAAGGTTCTATTGGGTCAATTATTCAAGATAAATAGCTTTTTGTTATTTCATGCGTTATTGTTGATTATCTTATAAAGTAACGAATACATTAAAACATAATGCTATGCTTCTTTTATCAACCTAATAAAAATTCGAACATACAAACAAAACTTTCATATTTATTATTAGTTGTGATATTGTTAAAATTTAAGGGTCTGTACTCTTATAAAGAATTGTATTAGTGAGTTTTTTTGTTTATAGAAAAGACTTGATAGGATTTAACTCTTATTAATAGTGTAGATTTAGAAATTTTTATTTATTTAAATTAAAGCATGAGCCAGTTCATGTATCACATATATTATAAATATGACTCAATGCATTGCAGTTGCTAAATACCACCTATACTTAAAGCTTGACTAAAGAAAGACGTGCGGTATTAAATTGGAATGTCGGGTATTTCGCCGGTATTTCGATGTTGCTCTTAGGCAAATTCCGTATTTATAACACAAATATTTGATATGTATTTCAAGGTGCATATACTGGCCATAAATACTGTTACAATTAAAAATTAAAAAACATTACATTTGAATTTGGAATCTGTTATTTTTATACGATTGTTTCTTATGTTCGATGTGTTTTCTCATTTTGGCGCCAATACATTGTACAATATTTTGCGATACTAAAATGGTTTGGGGTGATAAAGAGAACAGATTCGCTGTGATTGCATTACACAAACTAGGTATGGAGCCAAATGCAATTTTTAAAACTCTCCATACACTTGGTTTTAGTCAAATGTTTATGTACCGGGCTATTAAAAGGTACTTCCTCCGTTTGTGACAGAGAAAGATCTGGCCGTTTATGTAGTGTTCGTATGAAAAAGGTGGTCGCAGTAAGGGATAGAAATCCACCCGAAAGCAAAAGATTTTATCTCGGAAAATGAAGATAGCCTCTACAACCACATCGCTTATTTTAAGAGATGACTTAGGACTTGCAGCCTATAAGAGGATAATTTGGATTCCCTAAAACAATCCATACGATTGGCAGTGAAGAATATTCCCATGGAAAGAGCGCGTGATGCTATTGATAACCGGCCTCACCGTTTAAAAGAATCTAATGCAGCCAATGGACGCCACTTCGAATAAGCTTTTTATATTTTATGAATATTATTTTGAACCATAGTTCAACAAAAGCAGTACCTAAGCACAACAGTATCTACTGTATAGCATACATTCTGAAGAGCAATGCAAACTTCTATATACAACTAAGTTGCAGCTACCAGAGCCAGGTATCCTATCAATGTGTTAGAGTCGCTCTAGAAAGATTTTGTGCCGAGGGCTCAGAAACTTCTTTGAAACTTGAAAATCGACCTACCTGAAATACGTGCGTTTAAAAAAATCACAAAAGTTCTCCACGCTCATCACTTTCTTGCCTTTAGGTAGATCCATTGAATATAATTTCTAGATTAATAATTTGTATTAATTCTAAATTATATCAACCATCATAATAAATAATATTAAACAGTTCGCGAAGTTATCAATAGAAGAGCAAGATAGCTTTTAAATAAAAAAAATAAGTAAATGAGTGTTTGTCAGTCCTTTTATTGATTAAAGTACGAATTTTTAATTGTGGTGTAATCAGACAGTGCTGTGAAAGCGAGTGAAGTTTGGATATTCAAACAAAATAGAAGCAGCAAGCAATTAACATGTAAACAGTAAACATAACCATGGAGAGATTTGACACATACGTTAGTGTCCCTTTCCTAACATTTACTACTAATATTTACCTGTTCCTATGCAAGTAAACTAATAGCATACACTGTATTTACGCTTACGCTTCCATACACTTTTGATAAAGATAAAGTAAAACATAGTTTTGTATGTATATGTATATATTCGTTCGCTTCGCTTGTAGAAAATGCCAAATAGCTTTGAGTCCGCCTGTTGTACACTTTTATCTAATTTTGTTTATATATAAAATTGTGCATTAAAGAATAAATAAATATATAATTTCTATAAACTTTTAGCATAGTTACGTAATTTAGATCAAAGGCTTTCTATTAATATATTAATTGTTAACTCTGTATAGTATTTGTGAAAGAGTATTTTATAAAATTTTATATCAAGCACCAAAGTTGCGGGTCCCATGATGTTAAGATATCACGGCCGCCTGCGGTCTCTTTAAGTATCAGAAAATGTACAATAGTGTTGGCGTTTTTTAAATCACCTTTATCGTATCCATCGTATGTCAAAACTGTGTAAACTTAATAAATTAACTTATTTTCTCTTTTATTTTTTCGTATATGGAAAAGAGTTAATACTTTCATATATAACTAAGAAATTAATATAAAAAATCCTTTGAATTTGTAATACGCTCAGGACACTTGCTCGTTTACTTTTATTGTGTTTTATAAAATAATAGTTATAAAAATAGTCAACATATTTCTAAAGCTTGCCAAATAAGATCTAACTATTTCCAAGGCCAGCTAGTCGTTGATGCTATCATTATATTTCTAAAACGAAAAGTTATATTGTATTATATTTTTTTTTGTATGTGATCCTTCTTTTAAGCTCTTTTTTGTTTTAAGTGTAACACGTAGATTTGGCGCGTGGCCTGAATATAAAAAGAGATATGATTAAATTTGCCTAATAAAATATTAAAAATAAAGTAATATTGAACAATGTTGTCTGCTCGGGGTCAACTATGAAAACACTATTTATATTAAGACGATCAGGATAAGCTTTAATTTTGTATATAATATATTTTTTTATTATTTATAAGCCCTACCTCAAAAAATATTTGACTGTAATTTTTTAAGCTATTTTTAACCTGACTGAATTGTTCAATTTGTCAAAGAAACGTGCTTAATAATACTAAATGTCACATGGAATTACTCAGGGGTAAATAATAAGGCGCTAATAAATAGTAATTCCCTCAAATTCAATTCATATTTATTATCTTATTAAGGATTGTAAATTGTTTTTTTATACAAGAGACATTAAGCCTTTATAAATAAAACTATTCTTAACGAATCTAACTTTCGTTTAATTGAATTAATATTTTACTGACTCATTTTACTAAGAAAGTAATATAATTTTATATTTAATCCAACGTTTTGAATACTTTGCAACATTGAAAGACGAGATAAAAGTAAGTGTCCGATATAAAATAAACAATAATATTACAAAAATAAAATAAATTTGTTGTTTCTATGAGTACATGTTTAAACATGTACTCATAGAAACCTAAGAATATATTAAGATTTAATTTTAACTACTTCAACTATTTAAGAACCTAAAAATTGATTTCAGTTAGAATAATAACACGACAAAAACACTAGGCCAATATTGATTGAATTTGCTGTTAAGTTAGCTTATTACAAATGTGAATGTGTAGTCTGCTTTTAAATACTTCCTACAAAACATTCATTTATTTTCATGGAAAAGAAAACTATATACCATGATTGTGTGTTCCCTTGACTATAATTACAATACAGCCTAAAATAATTTAGGCTGTTATATTAGGCATTATTCATCACCTAATATTCCTACAAATGTATTCAATAAACATTTGTATGAATATTGGGTATGAAAGGAAGGAAAGGAGCTCTCGGAGAAGGGAATAGACGAAGTCGCTGGCAACAACTAGATAAAAGATATCGTTAACTAAGTAGATTTGTTTCCACACTTAATTTGTGTGGTTTGTGTGACATGTCATTCATGTCATGGGTCTGTGTAATCAAAATAGGGTTGTGTGTTACTTACTCATGTGCTTAGGTTCTTTATATGTGTGACTATATCTATATTAACTCAAGAAAATGATTTATACCGAAAAAAGTGATGAAGTTCAGAAGGTTAGTAGACAGGAAAAAGATGATAATTACAACAGTGAGTGCGTTAATAATGAGTTTATGAGAAAAAAAGTTGAAAAGAGACCAAGAGAAACTGAAGAGTCCGGAGATGACAATGAGAATGGATTTACAGTGGTATCGAAAAGAAGAACGAGGAGAGTTATTACAAGTGAATCTTATGATAGGGAAATATCATTCCATGAAAACAGTACAAACAACAACGACAATAATTATGAAGTAAGCCTGTTTGGATTAAAAGCCCTCCCAAAGCAAATGGCCTTTGCAAGATTATTAAAAAATGAAAATATTTCAAATGTTATAAGAATCAAATACAAAAGTCCATTTAAAATTTTCATTCAGTTTGATGATAAAAAAGAAGCAGAAAAACTTATAAATTTGAAAAAACTATTAGATATGGATATAAGAGCTCAATTTACAAATATTGGTAATGTATCATATGGTATCATTAAAGGTATTGATTTAGACACAAGTGAAAAAGAGTTAATAGAAAGTTTAGAATGTGATTACCAGATAATCTCAGCTAAACGTTTGAGACGTTTAAATACTGAGAGTAAATGGGTTGAAAGTGAAACTGTAAGATTATGTTTTCAAAACCCAGTCAGGCCTTTATCAGTTAAAGCATATGGATTTAGATTTGATGTAGAAAAAATTGAGTTTCCTGTTACACGATGCTCAGGCTGTTGGTCTTTTGGACACATTCGAAAATATTGTAAATTAAATAAAAGTATTTGTCCAAAATGTGCTGAAGCACATGACAATTGTGATTCTAGAAATTTTAAATGTGTCAACTGTAAAGGCCCTCACATGGCATTAGACAAGTCATGTCCCTTTTTTAGAAAAGAAAAAGAAATTCGAGTTATAATGAGTAATGAAAATATTACTTACAAAAAAGCATTAGACATATACAGTAGAAACCCGATTAACCGGACTAATGGTTGTCATTAGGTATTCGGACAATCGAAAATCCGGATAATCGAATGAAGATCGATGTATGAAGAATAGCGGGTTTTGTGCATACATATGTGGTACATAGAATTTTATATATTTATTTATTAAAAACAACAAATATATCTATATCAACGAAAATCAATGTTTATAAAGGAATAATTAAGAGATACATTTTCTTAGATTACATACGTACATGTATTGTACTAAAATACTGCAGCGTCAATCACAAAATAAAATATTTAGGTATGTACGTATGTACATACGTTTAGTTTGTTAAAAAATAATAAGTTTAATTTGGTTATAATATTTGGTAATTGTCATTTGACGTAAGCCACTTTTTCTCTTCATTGCTGCTATATCATGAATTCGTTTCAGCTGTAATAAACTCACAGTATCACTCTCTGTTTGTTTTTCAAAACACTTGAGAGCTGTCTCTAAGGCATAAAGTGCTTCATCATGAGATGGTCCTGCATCATTTTCCACGTCTATATTTTCTTCTGTTTCATCATCTTGTTGTTCATTTCTCTGCAATATGTTTTCTACAATTTCGTCATCCGACATAATTTGAAAGCCTTGATCATTACTGTCACAAGTGACCCACACTTTTATATCATCATCATCATCATCATCATCATCATCATCACAATACTAGCATATTTGTATCATTAACATTAGCTCATTAATCTCCTCCAAAATAGAATCATCCGTGTTGAAATCTTCTTAAAGTTCATTTTTCGGTTTCTTCATCATTTTCCGATGTTTACTTCCGTCTTCACTATTTAATTTACAAGTGTACATCATAATTGAATCAGCATTCTTTTTTATACCTATCACTTATCGTGGATGTACCCACACCATACTGATCAACTAACTTACGACCGGTTTCTCCTTTTTTAATTCTTGCCCAATTCTGCTTGCCCAAATTCGACTTGTAGGTACATATTTTGAATATAGCTGGGCTGTCCGGATAATCGCGAATCCGTATAACTGAGGGTCGGATAATCGGGTTTCTACTGTATTTGAAAAAACAAGAACACAACACAACAAAAATATTAGAAAAAGAATCTAATTTGGGCCTAGATTATGTTATACCGAACAAGTACAAAGAAATACAAACCCTAAAACAGCAGCAGTCCTTAAAAGCGTATCTATATCACAAGAAGAGGAAAACAATGAGCAACAAGGTCATATGGAAAAAAACAAAAATAAGGGTAAGATGAAAAAGAAGAAATCAAAGAAAATAGATAATACTAGTAATTATAACGAAATAACTTTTTATGAAACTGAGGACAGTGATCAAGATATACAAGAAAGTTATGCAGAAAAGGAACAAAATAAAGGTCTGAAAAGTTTTGATGTTGAAACTAATTAAAAAAATAAAAGATATTATGTTATCTAATGAGAAAAATTGGTTTGATAAAATTGTATTAGTAATAAGAGCTGTTTTTGAAGAAAGTAAATTGTTTTTAATAAGTTCTTTGAGTGAAGGAAAGTTATGTGACATTTTCTTAAAGTTTTTCTGTAATGGGTAAGGATTTAAGATTAAATATTTTACAATGGAACGCACAGAGTTTAAAGCCAAAGTTATTAATGTTAGATAATTTGTTACACCAGGAAAAGATTCACATAGCTGTTATATCTGAAACTTGGTTGGGTGCAAATTCGATACTTCATATTAGTGGATATAATATCTATCGGAAAGATCGTGGTGATTCGTATGGGGGAGTAGCTATATTTATTCATAAAACCATTAAGTTGCATATTTGCTCTTTGGATTCCAATAATACAGGAATAGAAGTTATCCGTATTAAAATATTAAATTTTAGAAATTTAGATAGTATATTTGGTATTTATTGCCCGTCTTCGGGTTAAACTCGCCAATCTGATTGGGATAGAATATTTTCTGCATCTACTAAGAAGACACTTATATTAGGTGATTTCAATGGTCACCATTCCAACTGGTCTTATAAAATAGATTCAAGAGGTACATATTTACATGAAGCATCCCTAGACAATAAATTCGTTTCACTTAATAATGGAGATTCGACCAGAGTAAAATTAGTAAACGGCCTTCTACAAAGTTCAAGCCCTGATATAAGTTTCGCATCGTCAGATATAGTGTTAAATTTTGATTGGCAAGTCCTTAACGAAAATTTAGGAAGTGTTCATCTTTTTATCAAAATATCATCTACTTTTCAGGATCATTTTAAGTATTCTAAAAAAATTAATTATAAAAAGGCAGATTGGAAATCTTATAAAGCAGATCTAGATAATGCATTACAATATTTTTCTACTTCTAACAATTGGACATCAAGGGACGTGCAAATTAATTATGATATTTTTCTAAAAACTTTGATTATATCAGCAAATAAAAATATTCCTCAAATAAAATATTGTAACAATCCCACAAACAAATTTAAGCCTAAGAAATATTGGGGACCCTCTTTGTCTAGAATTGTTGCTGATCGTAGATTAGCACTTAGAAATTTTCGAAGAAATCCTACTCCAGATAACCTAAATTTATTAGAAAAGAAGATAAGTGAATCGAAAAGGTTAATACAGAAGGCCAGATCCTTAGATTGGCAAAATTTTTGTTCGAACATAAACGAAGCAAGTTCTTCCTCAGATATGTGGTATAAAATGCGTTGGTTTAAGAATTATCGTAAATGTAAGCTACTTCCATCTCATGAAAAAGTAAAGGAATTATTATACTACTTAACCCCCGCCTCAGTAATTAATTGCTCTCCAGTAATCAATTCGAATAATGCTTTATTAGAACAATTACTTACAATACAAGAAATGGAATGTTGTCTTAAAAAGAAGGACACTGCCCCAGGTATTAATGAAGTAACTTATTCAATGCTATTTCATTTACCTCCGAGTGGTAAATTGTATCTTTTAAATATTTATAATGCTATATTTAGGTTAAGTTTTGTACCGATCCAATGGAGAAAGACTTTGATTGTACCCATTGCTAAAGCTAACTCTAATGATAAACTTAGACCCATATCACTTATTTCTTGCCTTTGTAAGATATTTCACAACATGTTGAGTAAAAGAATTGAATGGTATGTTGAGAAAAATAAAATGTTGTCCCCTTATACAGTAGGTTTCAGAAAATCACAATCCAGTCTTGACTGTCTATCAAGAATCGTAACTTATATACAAGTTGGATTTACCAAAAGAGAATCTACAGTGGTATGTTTTTTGGACGTCGAGAACGCTTACAATAATATATTAGTTGAAAAAGTAATTTTAATTTTAGATGAATTAGGTGTAGTGAAAAATATTTGTAGATATCTATGATCTTTTTTGAGTGACAGACTACATATGAAATAATACAATATAATACAATGATTACATATGAAAATAATATTAATTCTACTGAGGTAAGACACACAAATAGAGGACTACCACAGCTCGATCCTATGTCTCCATTGCTTTTCAATATTACTACACAAATGATTTGCCATCAAATTGAAAATGTATTCATCTCGCAATATGACTTTGTGTTTTACATTCGTCATAAAAACTTAAGTGTTTGTGAACAAAATTTACAACAAGCCTTAAATACTATGGTCACAAATTTAGATATTATAGGTCTTCAATTATCTCTCAGTAAAACAAAACTTTGTATATTTGACAGAGGACACAGGAAAAAAGAAATTAATATAGTTTTTAACAATAATATGATAAGTGTAGAAGAAAATGTAAAATATTTAGGATTATGGTTAGATAGATCATTAAGATGGAATAAACATATTACAACTTTGATTGAAAAATCACTAAAAGTATTAAATTTATTTAAAGTATTAGCTAGTGGCAACTGGGGCATTCACCCTAAATATTTAAGAAATCTTTATATTTCACTAATAAGAAGTAGAATTCATTATGGCAGCTTTTTATACGATGTTAGTGCAAAGACTCACTTAGAAAAACTGCGAATCATAGGTGGATTTATTAAAAGTACCCCCATCCACGTAATGGAGAGTGAATTGTGTATTCAACCATTGTTTCTAAGACGTTTATATTTGGCTTACAAGTATTTAGGTAAAAGTTTTAACTGGTCTAATAGTGTAAATATTAATCTTTTAAATGATATCGAATGTAATGTTTATAATAGATATTGGCAATCAAAAAAGAAACCATTATTGTCCACAATATATAATGAATGTAAAGAATATAGCGTTTATAGTACTGATGTATTACAGATGTTTAAATTAGATATATGGGTGTCTTATTTAAATATAAATAAAGTGATTAGGACGAATTTAGATTGTATAACAACTGCAAAAAATGACTTCCCATCTAATTATTTAAAATACTTAGTAGTAAACGAACTGGACGAGAAATATAATGGGTACACGTTTATACAGACGGTTCTAAAAATAAAGTGGGTTCAGGAGCAGCTTTTTTTTTGTTACGTAAAAGAGAATCGGCCTTGTTTAAAACAAACAAAGAAATGTCTATTATGACGACGGAACTTATAGCAATTTCAGAAGCTCTACACATTAAGAATATTGAGGCCCAAAATTTTGTCATCTTAACGGATAGCAAAAGTGCCTTGCAACATTTAGCTCGATGTGTCTCTGAATATAGCAGAGGTCTACCGATTGCTTTTAAAATTTTAAAAAAGATATATGAACTCTATAAATATAAATCTGAGATTGCAATGGGTTCCTTCTCATATCGGCTTAAGAGGAAATGAGGAGGCTGATCGATTAGCTAAATTAGCAATCACTGAAGGCACAGAATCTTCGGTTCTTCCTTTTTTTACAGAAATTGTATATAACTTTAAAATTAAATGTTTTAATAATTTTAATGAATATTTTAATCTAAGAAGTAGAGATAAAGGAATCTGGTATAAAACAATACAAGGTCAGCCTCTTCGTTTCCCCTGGTTTCATAATATTATGTTAAGCAGAAAAATTATAGTCGTAGCTCATAGATTACGTTCTGGACATTATCCTTCGAACAAATTTGCATTTCTAATGAAAAAAAATAACTCAGCCAATTGTGATACTTGCGGTACGATAGATGATGTCCAGCACTTATTAGTAGAATGCAATAAATATAGCTCACAAAGGGAAGCACTTGTGCAAAAATATGGTATTAATAGATATGATGTAGGTAGTTTTGTATATCTTCTTAGTGAACCGACAACAGAAAGTTTTAAGTCTCTTATTGAAATCTTTCTTCACTAATGCTAAGGCAGTATATACGTTGATTTTATGTAGAATTAATTGTAAGTTTAGGATACGATGGGGCTGACATATCCAAATAGGATAAAAGTCCCGAAAAAGTAATAAAAAAAAAAGATTAAAAAAAAAAAAAAAGAAAACGGTCAAGTAAATATATTTTTTATATACATCGACGGGTTTGCTAACACTAACTAGATCTATCAGTAGCAATTTAATATACTTAATAATTTCTAATGTAGTTTTATTATCATTATTGTTACAAATGAAAATCTGCAAGTCCTTCTTGGGTTTAATTCGTATTTGATTTTAATGCAAAGGACTTTAATTATTTGAAATTAATTTTAAAAATATAAAGAGTTACGATGAAGCTAATTTATAAAGGATTACAAACCCATATAAAGGGACCTGCCTCAAATCCGATTATGTTTATTGTGCGGCACACGCGTTACTATCACACGGTTTGCAGCGTTGTTTATAATTAAGTTGTTAACGAACTTAATTTTAAACGTGTTTTCTAGTCTATTTTTTTCAAACACTTTGAGTAATTATAAGAAAGAAAAACATGTAAGCTCCTGTTTATTAACAATTACATTACAGCGTTGCAAGCATTCTTAAAATGTGGCATACATACTATAGCTGAAGTTAAATATTTACATCTCACAAAGAATTATTAACTAAAAATAACGAATTTTCAATCAAATCCTGTTGTAGTCTTTTTGAGTAGTGCTGTTGTATTACATTTACTTTTAGCATCCTTCTATTAAACAGTCGTAAGTGCTGTGAAGTTAAAAAAACACGATTCCAGTAATTTGTATCTTAGCGTAAAGGTTTATGAAAACCGATGTCTATCTTACTGTCATATTTTAAAATTGACTTTTTACTTCAACATATTTTTAACCAATTTGTAGCTTGTTTTGTTGTTATTATTATACGGCCAATATATGATTTAAATAAGTATGTAGGTACATTCATTCCGAATACTTTAGCTTTTTACTTACTAGATCATATTTTTACCAAAAAAAAAGCATTTGCTACTTTAGGTATTATTTTATTAGAAACATAAAAATGTAATAAGTATGTATGACAGATGAGACAAATTAAGTACAGGTATTTTTTGGAACTTTTTGAACATTTAAGGTTATATTGTTACATATTAATATTTTACTTGTGGTTTTAATATTTAATTAATCATTTTGTTTCCATAATAAAGCAGACACGCATAGGTACTAAGTAAATGTTGAATTGGTTACAATGGTGAAAACCAATAAGACAATTTTTTTTTAATTGTCAATCTCCGCATTAGGGATTATATTAACCCGGTGTCACGGCAAGCTTTACAAATATATAAATATCGGACACAAAGTGCACCCAGACTCGGAACAACTAACTGTGGGTCACAAAAAGAATAGGTAATATTCATGTTTTTTTTTACTTAAATTAATGATTTTCCGCTTTATATCGTAGAAAAAAATATAAATAGGCTTGAAAATATTCTAGATATTTTAGAAAGTGAAAATGAAAACATCGAATAAATTTGAGACGTTCAAACGCCGTCATTTTGCGCTCGCTTTGCGTGACGTCAAATGAATATTTACTCTAAACTTAGTTACTTCATACATATTTTTTAGTTACTTCATACATAAGTTTTAATTGCTATACCAATCATGAAGAAGACAAAAGCCATTTTACAAGTATTATATAGTTCGTGAGTGCAAAAATAGTATTAGAAAAACACCCGAAAAGTAGTTTTTGTATTCCAATAGATGCCAAAATACAAAAACAATGGTGTATGGTAATTAAAAGGGATAATATATGTCCTTAGTCGTGTTTATATTGTTGTGAAGATCAATTTCACGTAAGTATACTTGATGTAAATGCAGCTTAATGTAAATTAGTAAGAAGTAAGTTTTGCATTAGCTACTGAACATTAGAAAATTTGGTTTAGTATTTATTCCATATTTTGATACACCAACCTTTTAAATTTACACAAATCGTGGTTTCATAACGTAGAAAAGACAAAAAATATCAATGCTTGTACAGATAATGTTAGCCTTTATATAATTGGAGGGTAGGTTTTTCATTGTAACCATTTCCTCATTCAACACACAGTATTGGAACTTTACTATAAAACTATCGGTTTACTTCTATAAAGCATCTTATATCTTCTATATCTGCTGATTATTAACCAAGTTATTTATCTGAGTCAAGTGAAATGGAAAATGATTCAGAGGAAGAAATATTTCAAAAATATAATGTGTAGTAGCATGCTAACTGCTATTGAAAAAGAGTTTGTAATTGTTTTGTTAAAGTAATTTGAGTATTGAGAAAATGTTTTTAGGATTACCTAAACAATCGTATAATTTAATAAAACTTTAAGCAAGTTTTAATAAGTCTAAATTATTTATTTTTCTCAGTTCTAATACCACAGTATGAACTTCAACGCCGATAATTTGAATGGCATGTCAAATAAAGTCACATTACCTTTCGACCAATGGTGGCGCGTTTTGGTAGTTTGAATTTCGCTCCCTTAATTTACACTTTTCACAAACTATTTTATGGACTTAGGCCATGATGAAATGAAATGATAAGTAAATAAAAATATGATAATAAGTATGCGAAAAAAAATATTTGAGACTATTTTAAATTTTAGGCATATTCCCTATTGTCCCGTTTGGGAATCGAACCCACAACCTTCGGTTCAGAAGTCAGGGTCACATCATTAATTATCATCGAAATTAAACCATTATTTTATTTTAACATATAATAAGGAAAAAAGAAAGAAAGAATCTCCGTGTGCTGTACAGATCGAGAAGGTAAATCACTCCGGCCCATCGTCTGCAGCTTTATAAGGCACAAGTTCAGTCACATCTGGCATCGCATCGCTTATACTAGGGAGAGTGCTGTGAAAATTTGTTCAGAATAATTACACCCACAGATTTTCGCCATCTTCTATAGCGACAGAACCACCATCCCCATCACCCGAATGAATGGCGTTCCATCACGGTGAGCTTCTGTAAAAGCTCTTACCTCGCACGACCCAACTGTCGAATAAAGTATCGCCCGAGGTATTTCCGGACCGATACGACATTCAAACCTTAAAAAAACTCCTTTCTAAAAGGGCGGCAACGCGATTGCAACTCCCGAGTTGCAGAAGTTCATGGGCAAGAAAGTCGCTTGCCATCAAGTAACCCGCTTGCTCCTTTGCATTCTAATCCAATATTAAAAAAAAGATATTTAACTGACCTTAAAAAAAAATAACTCAAAAGACATTTAGATTTAATACAAAATAAATATTTTTAATATGCTTTTATTTTTTATGGGTTTATAAATAGCGCTCACTAATAGTCTTTTTCACAAAATAAGAATATTGAAAAAAGGGGGAAAAAAAGGGTCAAATGATGTTTTCTGAAAGGAAAAGAAGGTAGATCGATTTATCGCCTTGCCTTACATATGAAATATTTTCATGAAAATCGTGGAAGCCGTTTCAAAGAAATATATTTGTGTCTAAATGTGCATATAAAACGATTGTGTGTGCATCTATATGTATACAAGAATGTAACTTTTAAAGCCTAGGAGAGATAAATGGTACAGGTCAAAAAGTCATATATATACTTTAGATGAATTATTTCTTCGGTCTATACGCCGAGGTCTTTTAAAATGTTTACCTTCACCAGCTAAGATCTTTGGCTAGCAAGCATCTTGATGTCGAATACTCTGCTGCTGGTCTCCACTTGAAGTAACTATTGCTCTGTAATAGAAATAGTGTCTGGACACTTAGAGATCATCAGTCTATAACAACACTTTATTAAAACTTTATGTAAGGAACAAGTTTGGCCAACTGATGACCTCTAGTTTCGATTATTTACTGTATTAAACAGTACTGTACTGTAATAATATTTTTTAAAAATTCTTGGACGTATTTTTTTTTTCGTAATTGGTATAAAATAATATCATTATTTAATTAACCTTAGCATGTGGCCAATTTATAGTTTTTATACTAATATATTTTTGAGGATAGCAAAAAACACTAAAGTGTAACACTAAAGTGTTACCTGTTTTTAAATTAATTAATGGTATTCAAGGATTATTATAGAGTCCTTTGAAAACACGGATTTTGTAGATATGAGATAGACCTTGCCATGCCTGAGCGAGCCGAATCATCAATCCATTTACCTTTTTCTCTTTCATCCCTTCATGTTTCTGGGTGACGAGGCATTTCTAACTGTAACCTTATTTGTGGATGTCTCTGGGGTGTAACCCTATTAGTGGAACGATTTAATACCTACTCAAAATCAGGTGGAAAGTTTTTTGTTTTCGCGGAACGATCCACATGAATATTAAAGATAATCTTATAAATACAATCGATAAGTATAGATTTACACCGGTGATGGTGTATAAATACAGTTCATTATCTGGTGGGGTGCGTAAAAAGTGAGGGCATTATCCATGGTCCTAAAACATGATTACCAAAATTATCAAGTATCTGTTCATTAATAGATGACGATACTCACAATATTTGTATTATTATTACTATTGTTTGCCGAGTTAATTGCATCGAATCGAATATGGCAACGGATGAAAACTAAAACAGGCTAATTGGTTAAGATTAATAAATTCTTTTAAAAAAATCTTTAATAAGTAAACATATATAAATTTTCGATAGTCAATATAAATAGGAATACGACTACGTTACGATTACGATAGTCAATATAACTTTAAGAGAATAATCCAAGTTTGTTTTTTGACAAAATTTATCATATAAAATTATATAAGAATATTTCACTTTAGATAAAATTTAATCTTTTGGATGAATAAATGTCAACCAGTATACAATATACAAGTATTAAAATACATATCTGTCACTTTTTTATGTTTTATAGTTTTTTTCTTTTCCTTTAAAAAAATCATAAAATTTAAAAAATCTGCTATAGTACGATGTCTCCGGAAACGACAGGAGATAATTTGATATAAATTCAGAACACAATTGAGTGACAGGACTTCTCGCGCAAACAATTAAAATATTTCCTTTAAGTTACCGTGACATTATATTACACAATTTTATATTGATAGCTATTTCGGCATGAAAATGAGTGACTCAAGTAAACAATATGTACACACCTTTTGTATACAAACACAAGAGGATTGATTTTGAATGTCTTAGTTTTCACTAAAAACCAGCGTGCAGTTAAAATTTGTTTATATTTTATATTTGATTATGTTTAATACTCGCAGTGGCAACAATACATTAAACTGATAAATTAAGAAACATTATGATGTTATTAATCATGTACATTTTTCGGGACATTTTTATTTCTGCACTGAAGTATTTTGTTTAGTTTTACTTATTAGTTACAATGGCAAACCAATAAGCACTCATCAATATAAACGGCTTTTATTTTTTTTCTCGTAAATTAATATATTATCTTTCTATACAATCGGTTTGAAAAACATATTAAGCGAGGCGTTAATGCGAGAAATGAGTTTTCCGTTTTTCTTTCTTGATCATTTAATTAAAAGATTTAAGAATTTCAAAAATAATAGCGATAATACTTTTAAAATAATTGCTTTACCAATCCAATAAAATTCTTTAAGTATTGCTTTATACATGAAGATATTGTATGAATAATAAAAAGCAAATTAAAAAATCTACCAAGGGCTCTTAAGAATTAAGACGTATTTAAAATTCATAAAAAGAATATAAATAGAATTAAACAATACGAATGATGAAGAACTTAAACAAAATTCTTATTATTTTAAACACTTTTATTTTAATTTTATCAATTTAAATAATATAATTACTAACTGTTTGTAATATTAAACTTAGAATATATTTAATTGGATTTTGAGGACTTCAATGTCAGAAACAAGCATATTAGACAACAAGGACATTAGGCATAACCTATTCATTTAGAAGAGGACTATCGGTATATAAATTGAATGACCATGCTAAATTATTCTTATTAATTATTTATTTACTCTAAATTAAATTAATTACTATTAAAAATATCGAAGTTTAAACAAAACAGGTTCTTATCAATCGTAATTTCTATTTTGGGTACCTATTCTGAATATTTCACACTATGAAAAAATATAATTTTGTAAGATTCAAGAAAATTAAGATGTAGTCTATAGTTACACATATCAGATACTTAACTTCATTGCTGCTGTCAAATTTATAAACATTTAAATGTAAAAAGCTGTGTGAAAATAACACTAGCAATAATCATAAGATAATAGTTTCTAGTCTAAGAGCCAAGAAAATTTAATAAAACTAAGTTCTATAATTATGATAGAGAATAACCAATTTTTGGAACATTGTAAACATGTTGTTTCTATAAATAATATAGATTTAAATTGTTGTTGAATCAGCGAATGATCAAGCTTTTTGCAAATAATAATTTACGCTGTTCACAAGTTTGCACATGAAAGCGTTGAACCGCATTCCATGTTTGAGTTCAAACAGTTTTGTTTGATTCGAAGCCAATTATTATGTTTAATGAAACTCATAAAACGAAACTATGCGTGTTATGAAATAACGAATCGACACGTTTCTTAATTATGGTTGGTTAGCAGCTAAATACAGTCAACTTTAAATTTTAAATGTACAGCAAATACCCGTATTCATTTATTCACCAAAATTTGATATCAATTTAGATATACATTTAAAAAAAAAAAATGTTATTAAAAATGTGTACTTCTTCGAACTTCAAAAATGTAACGAAAGATGTCTTGTTAGGCTTTTTTCAGATAGAAACAATTTTATTTATGAAGTACTACTTTTGTTAAATACTACTCAAAATAAAATCAAAATGATAACAAATACAAAAAATATATACTACTGACTGGTAATTAGGTACAGAAATTAAAACAAATCTATTATTATTAATTTTAAATACGAACTATATGAAATAATCTCATTGATATTAGCATTTATTTAAATAGATATTCAGTATTTAATTTTTTAATTAGTAGTGTAATATTTTTAAGTTTTATTTATTTATTTTCATTTATATAAAGTAACATAATTATGACTCATTTCGTTAGTAATGATAAAAAGTTAATACACATACAAGCAATCGAAGACTAGATTAGAAATCATATTTAAGATGCTGTAGATGTTACCCCGCAGTCTTTGTAAAAAGGAGCCACACCTTTTGTTTCTTTTGCTACTATGCAGTAGCAAAGAAACAGTTAACTCATGCCGTTGCGAACGTTCCAGAAGCACTACAGAAACGAGGCAGTCTCAGCAGCTCACTAAATGCATCGTTGTACTAAACCCGAAAAGCGCTGTAAGAATTTTGTGAATATCTGGCCCATAGAATAGAAAAATAAAAAATATGTCTTGTTATTTTCGCCTTTGATTGGTAGTACTTTCCTTTGGATGTTTTTGATTTATATAATTTTTTTCATTGTTTGAAAATATCTTAAATATGTGTAGCTATGTTAAGCTTAATTAAATTTTAAATAAATGTAGAATAAAAAATTAAGATACGGGCAGGGATTCAATCGCGCGACCTCTAAGAAGCCGTCCCGTCACTATACCCATTGAGCTACCGTATCGGTACTCGTCTCGGTGGCTATAGTTGAAGATTCAACGTCATATGCTTTACTTTTAATATATTTACAAAACAACAAAAAATACAAAGAGCTAAGCTAAGAATCTAATCTGAGTTTAATAAAATAACCAACATTTGAAATTAAGGAAAGGGTTAAAACCTTCTACTCTAAGCGTTTTACCTCCGTCTTTAACCATGCCCTTTATCTTGGTAAAAAATATTTAAGATAAATAGTCCTTAAGAAAGATATTATACAAATGTATTGTAACAAATCCCAAGGCTAGAAAAAAATATAGGTCAAAATATTTTAATAAAATTTGAAAACCATTTCAAACGTCAATCTGACAAATGAGATCACGAGCTTAATAGCATTTGCTGTCCCTCAGTTTTTGGTATTTCGGATCAAAAATCACTATTTATAATTCTTTGCGCACTATGAAGATCACTCTGGAATCCGAATAGTCCGGTATAGTCCACCCTCTACATGTCCACCATCTTGAAACCCTTCCAGCGATCATATTTTAAGTAGGATTTTTTTATTACATTTACATTATTAATGATGTTCTTCTGTATTTGTAAACCAATTTTTCAATATTTTCAACAAAATATGTAAACACCAAAATACTTAAATATCTTAAAATGTTCCGTGTTGCGTAGATTGCATATCTCCTGAGAAATGCTTAACTAAAATATCATTATAAATATAATGAATATTTAAGAATATTTTATTTATTTAATTTTTAATCAATTTATTTTTGAAATATACGCTACAAATGAAATTAGCAATTATATGTGCCTACATTTATCTGAACCTATACCAAAAATTCAAATACTGTAATAATTGACTTTTCCTCTGAGAGATATTTAGTCAGCAATAATTGATAAACGTGTCAGGATAAGATACGTGGTTGAAGAATTAACTAAAAAATAATAAAAACGCATAAGCACGATAAACGTTATTAAAATCCATTATCTATCTCTTACTAATTAAATTAAGATATCCTAATTAATTTACTACTCTTAATCATACAAAACTGAAACATTATTTTGGCCTAACGCTCTTAAAGTAGAAATAATCTTACAAGTAATAAATAGTTTATATATGTGGATACCATAACTATAGGAAATCATAGTTACAATAATATACTAGTGTCATAACTTGTAAGTTATATAAAAATAATTACACCATAAAAATAGAAATTCCTATATTTTTTACCCTTTACGTCGTTTTATAAATTTTTAACAGCCTGTTTGTACCACACTATCCTATTTATAAGCACGTCAAAAAACGTTAGGAGTAAAGTAACGATATAAACATTGCTTTGAAATGCTAATACGAAAATCTACAAATAACATATTAATATATTTTTACTAGGATGATTTTTTTACGTTTCAAGAAAATATTTTTTTTTATAAGCTAAATACGCAACATAGTTCAAGGCACAATATAAATTTCCCAAGATAAAACTTTATGGTTTCGAACTTGATGTCTTCGTTTTTTTTCTTTCACTGCTTATGTAGTCTTTTTTCTACTTATACTGTCTGGGACCATATTTAAAGGTAATCAAAGTAAATTCAAGGTAAATTCTTTTTTATTACCCATATACTTACTATGGGTAAGCAGATAGTATTGTACTCCGTAGTATATTAAGTTCTTGTACACTAAATGATGATTTTAACCCAAAAAGAGGCGTTTTATAAGTTTGAAGTGTGTATCTTTGTGTCTGTGTATTTGTGCGTTTGTCTGTGGCCTCGTAGCTTCCAAACGCATGAACAGATTTGATTGCGGTTTTTTTTATCAGAAACCTGGATCGTCGAGATAGGTCGAAGTTATGTTTGGTTGAAATAAAAGTAGTCGTCTCCAAAATATTTAGCTTTTATTAGTGCTGGTAAAAGTTTCTTATGCAATATTCATAGAAAAAAGTAAAACTTAGGGATATTATATGTATATATGTATGAGCTATCATTATACTTATATTTGTATTTAGTTGAATGATTTGTACTATTGATGGACCGATAATAACTCTGTAATTGGAATTAGGCAATAAAAGATTGATCGTATCGATACCCTCGAATTATACATATATTGTGCTATTTATTGGGACATATTATTAAGTGATAAGTGATTAAATGAATGTTTTGTATTTGATTTCTTAAAAAATGCCATTCCATAATTGAATCTACTTCTATATTTATTGATGTTGATTATTGAAGTTTAGTTTGTGTGAAGAGAATATTTTAGTAGGTAATATAATTAATTAACTGTTATCAAATAATCTTTGTCTAATTATGACAGCCAATTAATTGTTCCTTACGGAAAAGGTACACTCTATAATACCGAGATTAAGTAATTACTGTTGAATGCTGATATTCACCTTTCTAATGTAAATTGATTGGTGAATTTTATATACTGTATATGTGATTAGAATTTGAGATAATTAATAATTCATATTAAGTCTAAAAATATTAAAATATATAAAACTTAAACACTATGAGCACTTGATAACAGCATAGTAGATGATGTTATGAAGTTCTCTTATAAAAGCATCGATGTCTTCAGTTTAAAGACAAATTGAGAACAATGTTATTGATTTAAAAGTTATTTAACTATGAAACATTCAACAGGTTTATGTCTAAAGTTTCACTGTTCGCTATTACAAGTTGGGGACTTCTTAAGTAAGAAAAAATGTTTAACAAACTGATACTTAGTTTAGTGATATTTAGGTATAGTGCATCTATTTATAGAAAATAATAGTTTTACTAGATTTATTTTCTGACGTTACTAAATTAGATTAGTTAAAGAAAATAACATGGCTTTCTTTTATACATAATTTAAGATTTGTTTAGAAGTTTCTAAACTAGATAACCAATTCCTGTACCCTTCAGATGGTTTAATTTTGATTTCTTCAGTAGTAACATATTCAATAAATTGAAAACGCATTTTTTTTAACAAAATCACGAATATAAATGTTAATGGATATATCCTAATTCCTAAGTTACCTTACCCTTACCATAATATAGGTAGTTGTTGGAATCGCTTCCGCACTCGCAATTGACATCCTGTGCATTATTAAAGATCCTACTTTATAAAAAGCAAGAAAAAATATAAAGAAGGTATAAAATGTTGGTTAGAAAAATATTGAATTTTTCTTATTAAATTTATAAAGGAAAGGTAGTAAACGTCACTCGATATTTTAAATTAATTATTAACATAATTTCATTTAACGCTGCAGCTGGTAATATAGCTAGTAATAAATTATCAAAAAACACAGGAAAAATACTTGAATGTTAACTTTTATTGTTAGGGTCTATGTTTTCGAAGTGTTATTATAGTATCATTTTTATAAGAAAGATATACCTCAACACGCTGGAGCGAGCTGAATCATCATACTATATCTCTTGACAGAGTGCAGTGAGACGAGAATGCGCTTACTAGTTTCATTATAGTGGATTATGGTACTGTTGCATAATCAGGGTTCTTATAACACGAGTGTGCTTAAAAAAACGAGCCGCAGACGAGTTTTTTTTATAGTATCACACGAGTGTTATAAGACCAAGTTATGTACAGTGTCATACACTACTTTATCTAGTCTCATACTATAATACGTAAAACAATATTGCAAATTACGCTGAATATAACAACAGATGCTTTAAATGTCAAATGCGTCATGTCATGTTGCGTCGCCGCGGACTCGTTCATAGAAATCTTTTTTTTTAAAGTAGAGGTTAAACCTCCTTGGTCCAGCTGGATTTGGTATAGGTGTATCGCTATGATTAAAAAGTTATATTATGATACAGGGCCCTTATTCTATATGATACACGAGATTTCTTACGAATAACGCGTGACGTCACAACGCGCTGTAAACCTAAACGCGATACATAAACGCAGCAAGATGTGAAATTAAAAATTGTATGCAATAACGTATTCGCTATGACCAGTTACGCACCGCGTTACGATAAAATCGTGGAATCGCGGTTCACTATGCCAATGTCAAATATTAAAACACGCTGTCGTGTGTAATGGTCTTGTTTTCAAAATTCAAAATAACGTGCTTTGAGCTTGCGCGTTTATAATAACGTTAGTACGTTTTGGTACTTTTCTATTAAAATAAATTTATTAAGTTAACAAATTAACAAAGTATTTAACAAAGTATTATTAAAGTTAAGAAATAACGTACATTATTTACAATAATTATAAACTATATTCTTTATAAATGTTGTTATTCTAATAAATGCGACTACTACCAAAGCTCTGTCATTGTTTCTTCGTTATTTTATATTTATGTTTCTATGTTATAGGGATAATTTAAAATACCTCTTAAAAAGAGATTTTATTTATTATGAAATTACAACAATTAAACACAATCAATAACACAAAACACTCAAAACTTGTAACTTTAAAAATATGTTTCTCAAATTCCCGTCTATGACATATAAATGGTCTTCTAGTTTTCTTCAACACCGACTTTGTAATGCAACAATTATTACAATAAATAATATAAAAATCTCAATGTACATTCTATCTGAAACTTTATTCTTTATTATTTAATTATTTATTTTAGGATATTTGTCTAAGAAAGTAATGTGGTAGACATTACAATGACATAACATTGATATTTGATGACATTACAAGTATTTATGTCAATTTATATACATCACGACGCGTTCTAAACTTTAACGCGCCACGATATGGAATTGACAAATTGTATTTTGCACACCACACGATGAGTTATCTATGTGCAGTTTTTGATTTCACATTACGGGTACGTCAATGAATCTAACATCGGTTTTTATTCGAAAGTACCGGTTTTAAAAAGATTTTTATTATTTGTTTTTAGTAGGTTTATTTTAAATAAAGCGTTACCTTAAATTTATTTTTAAGCTACCGTAAGTCTTATTTTATAATGTTATTAGAATTTTTGTAGGTTTGAAACCAAAAAATAATCTTAAAATTTTTCTAAATTATCGATTAGTTTTAGAACAAAAATAGGAAAAAAAATTAAGTAACAAGTTTTGAGTGTTTTATACATTACATAACGATAAAGCTACAAAAGAACCATCATACATGTTTTGGTAATGCTCGTATTTATTAAATTAAAAATAATTGTAAAGAATGTAAATTATAATTATAATAAAGAATATAAGTTATTTTTTAACTTTATAATACTTTTTAAAATTAAATACCGATATATTTATTTTTATGGAAACGTGCCAACACTTACCACGTTTTTTGTAAACGCGCGATTTCACAACATGTTATTTTGACATTTAAAAACAAGCCCATAACGCACGACAACATGTTTTTAGATTTGACAATGGCATAGACAATACGATCCCATGAAGATTTCAAGAATTTATCGTAACGCGGTACGTAACGCGACTATTTGCTTATAGAGAATAGGGGCCCAGGTGTCCATACAAGACCTGGGCCCTTATTCTGTATGATACACGAGATTTCTTACGAATAACGCGTGACGTCACAACGCGCTGTCAACCTAAACGCGATACTTAAACGCGGCAAGATGTGAAATTAAAAATTGTATACAATAACGTATTCACTATGACCAGTTACGCACCGCGTTACGATAAAATCGTGGAATCGTGTTCACTATGCCAATGTCAAATATTAAAACACATTGTCATGTGTTATGGGCTTGTTTTCAAAAGTCAAAATTAACGTGCTTTGAGCTTGCGCGTTTATAATAACGTCAGTACGTTTTGGTACTTTTCTATTAAAATCAATTTATTAATTATTCAATTTAACAAAGTATTATTAAAATTAAGAAATAACGTACATTATTTATAATAATTATAAACTATATTCTTTATAAATGTTGTTATTCTAATAAATGCGACTACTACCAAAGCTCTGTCATTGTTTCGTCGTTATTTTATATTTATGTTCTATGTTATAGGGATAATTTAAAATACCTCTTAAAGAGAGATTTTATTTATTATGAAATTAAAACATAATTGTAAACACAATCAATAACACAAAACACTCAAAACTTGTAACTTTAAAAAATGTTTCTCAAATTCTTGTCTATGACGTATAAATGGTCTTCTAGTTTTCTTCAACACCGACTTTGTAATGCAACAATTATTACACTAAATAATATAAAAATCTCAATGTAAATTATATCTGAAACTTTATTCTCTATTATTTATTTATTTATTTTAGGATATTTGTCTGAGAAAGTAATGTGGTAGACATTACAATGACATAACATTGATATTTGATGACATTACAAGTATTTATGTCAATTTATATACATCATAACGCGTTCTAAGCTTTAACGCGCCACGATATGGAGTTGACAAATTGTATTTTGCACGCTACACGGTGAGTTATCTATGTGCAGTTTTTGATTTCACATTACGGGTACGTCAATGAATCTAACGTCGGTTTTTATTCGAAGGTACCGGTTTTAAAAAGATTTTAATTATTTGATTTTACCTTAAATTTATTTTCAAGCTACCGTAAATCTTATTTTATAATGTTATTAGAATTTTTGTAGGTTTGAAACCAAAAAAATAATCTTAAAATCTTTCTAAATTACCGATTAGTTTTAGAACGAAAATAGGAAAAATTTTAAGTAACAAGTTTTGAGTGTTTTGTCTTATTTATTGTATTTTTAATTGCAATTTATAATTAGGTAATAAACTCTTTTTTCAATGGCATTTTAAATGATCGTTTTAATACATTACATAACGATAAAGCTACAAAAGAACCATCATACATGTTTTGGTAATGCTCGTATTTATTAAATTAAAAATAATTGTAAAGAATGTAAATTATAATTATAATAAAGAATATAAGTTATTTTTTAACTTTATAATACTTTTTAAAATTAAATACCGACATATTTATTTTTTTAGAAACGTGCCAACACTTACCACGTTTTTTTGTAAACGCGCGATTTCACAACATGTTATTTTGACATTTAAAAACAAGCCCATAACGCACGACAACATGTTTTTAGATTTGACAATGGCATAGACAATACGATCCCATGAAGATTTCACGAATTTATCGTAACGCGGTACGTAACGCGACTATTTGCTTATAGAGAATAAGGGCCCTGTGTCGTAATAAAACTTTTTATTTTTTTATTTTTGGCCTGTACGTAATGTTTGTCATAACAATTTTGTTTTTAGTTTTATAATCTTTGAATTATAAATGTTTATCAAATGTCAATCCCAGATTTTAACCTCCTCAGAAAAAGTTATTATAATATTATCCTACATTCATAAATTTCATGGCTATCTAAAATAAATGATTTCTTCACGGTTATTTGAACAAGTTTTTGCAACATACTAGTCAATAAGGCCTAATACATCAAAAGAAACTTTTTAAAAACTATAATATATGAGAAAGCAAGGTGCTCTTCAGAGTGCTGAGCTTCCGAGCCTGGTCTCTGATGTGGCTTTCGAGTATCAGCACTGATGATAGGTGATAAAGGGCGGTTGTCCATTTGAATGAAAAATAGTCTCCAGTCAAAGTTACACTTTATTGCTAATCAAAATTCTTGACAACAGCCTAGAACTGTGTAGCAGTAATTCTATAAGATGTTACTCCTTCGAGCTACAAGTATAGAACTCCCGTCCTCGGTTTGAACATTGACTTTTATACTCTTTGAATATGGTGGGGATCTACTACACAAATGTAGATACTTTAACAAAAACATTCTATCACTTATAACTTATAAAAAAAAAACTACTTCAATTGAAATCAATAATTATTCGTAAAAACATTAATAATTGAAACTTTATTATTAGACTTCTTCAATTTTATAATAAATCATCCATACTTTTTGCTATAACTTTAACATTTTGACATCCGGTTGTCCTCACGACGACATATATAATAGTATAGTGTAAAGAATTACATTAACAACGGTATGGCTCGAAAAAAAATGGATCTTATGGAGTAATCTATGTTAAGATAACCAAACGCAATGTTATGTTATTTTATTATTCATTATTATTTCATTACTTCTTGAGGGTAGGGGAGACAGCAGGTTTCAAATCGTAGAGCCTACACAGTTTGGACTTCTACATTTCTTATTTATCTAAATCATAAATAATTATATGATTTCCTAGTACTTTGTATTTTAATTTTTCTTGCTTCACAAGTTTTCAGACAAGTTCTTATAAAATTATCTCACAATAGTATTGTGATTGGGATTGGGATAGCAGAATGTTTTATGATCGTCTTTGACAACCACTTAAAAAACTACCTTAAAATATAAACAGTAGAGAAAAGTGAATTAATATAAAGTAGTATGAAGTATTTTAAATAATTGTTGAACAACCAACAAAGTCATATTTAGCTTGTGAAAGTTTTCAAAGTAGTAAAGGTATCATCCCAACTTATATTGAGTTTCTAAAGATACGCCGATAACTTACGCGACGAGAATTTATATCTACACTTTGCAAAGGCAAATCAAGACATGGTTTAGAAATGTATGAATTAAATGTCTATGTTCATTTAATTTAATGTGTACTAAATGTATACGAGGATTGTAAAAAGAGAAAATATACAAAGGGTTAATTGTAATGTAACAAAATACAGGAACCGGACAGGACAGAACAGGACAGAACAGGACAGGAACTATACATTTAGATTTTCTTATACTTTTAACAAACTTCTTATATTCTTTACAAAGTTGTCAAATTATAAACTAAAAAAAAACCTTGTTTAATAAAAAAGTCTAAAGTAGCGATCAACTCTAAAAAATAAAGGAAGTATTTTTAATAAGTCAGGATGAGGATAATATAATAAATAATAATAAATCAAATTGTGTTTGATGAAAGTATTATGACGTTCTTCGAAGAAATAGCGGGTAAGATTGTAAACAATTATAGTCGTAAGTATAAATGTATAATTAGCCATGAAAAGGGAAAGGTATTAATTAATTTGATTACATAATTATCAACTATACATGTATATACATGTACTTAATTATTCACTACATCCTGGAGGAGAATAAAACAAATTTGTAAATTTTGTTAATATAATATAAGTAAGTGTACAAATAAACTCTCGTACATTAATCGGCTTATCTAAAAGTAAAAAATGAAATTTCAAGTAATTTGATGTTTTGACAATTTTTCTTTAAAGTATTTGTCGGAGATCAAGGTATATTAGTGGCTTGCTCCTTATTGATGGATTCATCTGGCACAGGATCCATAGCGTAGGTCTCTCGCAATTAAATCATAAAGTCACAGTATGATAATTCTTGTACTAAATGTGGGTAATTAGCCATCATAAATTACTTAGTAGGTATATAATTATAAAATTTACGTGAAGCACTGGTCCTGTTCGGAGGGTTCGAACTGTATCGCTTTTTCTGATTAATACTACCACCGACTGACTACTCTCCAATATTTAAAGTGTAACATTTACACCTTCAAATGATTCCGACCATATTACTCGTTACATCACGGCTTTACCTTACAGTTATAACAATATCAAATTAGTTACTAATTATCGTTAAATGATCATAAGCGCCGTCATAAATAATATAATTGACTGTAACGTAAAACAATAATAATATCAACACACAATAACAACATAACCATATTACTATAAAATAAAACAATAACAACAATACAACAATAATTACTATGTTACTATGAAGTAAAATAGTGAAAACATAAATTTGAACATAATTTCCATAAAATATATAATTATACAAAATTTCATGAAGAATTGATTTCAACACAACAATTAAAGTTTTAATGATACTGATATCATAACATTGAAGCGTGTGAAACAATAAATTGAATGTATTGTAATTTGTATATAAAACACGTTTCAAACAATTAATAAAAATTTCGTATACCTATTCGTTATATTAATATATTTTATTACATGTCACATTGTTTCCAGATATTTTTACATTTACACTTTCCAAATATTATACGGTATAACAAAGTTGTTCTTCACAAGGATTTTTTTATAAAGAAGAGACTTAAACTTAGATCGAAAAAATACATAGAAAAGGAACCTTCTTTTAAAGAAGAGGAAAAGTTCATTCCGAACTTTTTAATCAATTACACTTTAGTTTACATCTTTCAAAGTTTTGGATCACTAAATATTTTACGAGATTAAATGACACGGTTCAGTTAACAAAAAAAGGTTTAACAAAACACGAAGTGGATTTTTCTAAATTTATAATTACCGTATTACCGTTTTATACGGTGAAAAACTAACAGATACGTACTTACAGAATTATAATATAAAATGTTATAAACGTTTACCTTTTATTTTCCAAGAGGCCTTATAAAAATAAATAAAATATAAATAAATAAATAAATGCACGAACATTGTTCACAAATTAAAACAACTGAATCCGTATTTATATTCGATATAATATTTGGTACATTTAACTGTGGTGACATTATACTGGAGGTATAGAATAAAATAAACAGATTATAGAGGTTTTTATACAAATAGATAAACTATAAATTATGGTTAAATATTCGGTGACGTGATTTTCTATACAGAAACTAACCACAAAATGACATCTCAACTCATCATGAAATCTTCCTGTATATGTGAATAGAAATACCTGGATCGTATAGTTAGTTATATTCAAAATGCTAACAATTTAAGCGTTTATAGTAACTCGAACCTTAGTAGGAAAAAACATACAAAATGAAACTTCCAATATTTGTTTCATCTAATTGAATATATGCAAATCAAAACGAACTCTGTTTGGCGAGGACTCTTACAAGTGACTCGTGAAAATAAAATTATTGAACGAATACTGAATATAGGCAAGAAATTATACATCAATAAATAATATTTTGTATCTTTTTAAATTAAAGTTGATTTTAGGGTGCCGAATAATAGATTATAAAAATTAATATTTTAAAATATCTTACAGATCGATACAGATAATAATAATGTTTTCTGATACAGAATACAATAAATCTGATTATTATAACACTTTGTGCGTTTGACTTAAACATAACTAATGTAATACCTGTCTGGCTGGATTTGAAATTCCTGTACCTCTTGTAGTATTATTCATTTCCAACACCATTATCCAATCCATTATACTGAATGTAAATATATATTTGCCTTATCGTATTACATTTTTAATTTAATTGCTTACTTTTTCTTCTTATATACATTTTTTATTTATAAAACCTCCCTAAAATATAGTGTAGTGTATAGTTTTATATAAATACATATATATATTTTTTGCTTTGCACCGGTTTTTTTTAATATTTCTAAACGCTTACTTCACGAGTGTCATAAATGGTTGAGAGAATATTCTATAACGTATAACATCGTTCGGATCTTAAAATCAAGTTGCATCTCAATAAAGGGTGCGAACGAAGGCAATCGCTTTGAAAGAACACGAAAAGGCTTTTGTAATATTTGTATGTGTAATGTGCATATATACCAAATATAAATGTCTCAATACATTCTAATACTTTAAAAAAAAAGGTCAAATTTATTTAATCTGGAGTTAACTCCAGAACGAAACTTTTTTAGTTGTTTTTAATTTTTAAACTTCCACATTTTTCTGTACGAAATATCTTAATAGAAGATTTTTTTCCAAATATGAGACATATACACGGTGATTCTAGCAACTTCATCTATCTGCCGGGTATAAGGTAAATTAATTCAAAGTTGCAACTTTATTTTGATAAATAGTATCAATAATTATTTTGATACTAGAATAATATTGAGAAGAACCACTGCTAGCTCCATCAAGAAAGCGCTGAAAAAAGACAAGGTTCCCGTTTGCTTTCTTATATCAAAAAGGTACTAACACAAAACAAAAATAGTAAAATTTGTATCAACCCTATATATAATAACAAAATACTACATTGATGAAATGAAAAAAGGGTATTTACATAGGAGACAATTTACATTTATATATAAACGCTTAATATTAAGAACCGGCTGAAGTCTCATGACATCAAATATTCCCAATTGCTTATATTATTTTTATTGATATGTTTATATTAAGATAATTCAAAACCGTAAAAAACCTAATTAATCTCTTATCGATTGATGTATATGAACTCCTTATTAAACTTCAGCAGTAACTACAATATTTGCTATATCATGGTAACAAAAAAACGATAAGTTTATTTGTTTATTCAGTAATCTTTTTTTAACTTAACCAATTTTAAGAATGCTTTAAATTTTGAACAAAAAGAAACAAATACTTTTAGTCTAACTGTCAGCCAAACAGGCAATGAAACTTTTTTCCTATTGTTTATTTATTAGCTTTGGTGGCAAAATAGCAGATGCTCTAGCAGTGTGAATTACTTTTGCAATTTCAACAGTGCAGAGACACTTATAAAATACCGTTGAGACACATCATTGGTCTGGAACTTAAATTTACGGAGGCTAATATGACCATTTTATCTCATGAAACATTTAAGACACAGAACATGAGGAGTGATGAATATATATGTCAACTACCAGAATCTGGAAATTCAACTGTAGCAGGATGCGTATCTGGAACCACGACTTTATGTCAAATAAAAGTAAAAAAAAAAATGAATTATAAAATAACAAAAAAATGAGGAGACACGATGTGTATAAAATAATACTTCTTTCAGATAAAGATCGCACTTCTTTTAATAATAGACTCAAATGGTTATGAATCACTTACAAGTGATTCATAACTATTTACATACGATGACATAACGAGAGATTTCTCGTTCTATGGAAATGCTAGTGGTCTATAATAGTGATTAAAGTTTGTTATTTTAGGACACTTAATTTATGATTATATAATATAGTTATTTTAGGATACTTAATTTATGATTATTAGTTTATGATTATATAGTAATTCAACAATATTCTTGTGTATCTTTGAGTTGAAAAAAATTAAAAAAATATTATTAGTGCTAGGATAGTATTGTCAAATACTACCGTTATAAATGGTTTAAGCCTTAGATTACTCGGACATATATGTCATTTATATATTTATTTATACCAGATACCCTAGAACTATCTTTATAAAATACATGATTTGCTTGTAAATAAGCGTAATCGCTGCTCTGATCAAATATTAGATGTTAATTTTTTTGAAAAAGTTTGAAGGAAACATTATTTTATGTCTGTATAAATCTCCTATTATCTATAGAATCGCTTATTATCTATAGAATTTATATTAAAAGTTTATAGAAAAAAAATAAGTAAGTTTTGTTGCGATAGAATTGCGAATAAAAATAAAAGTATAGTCATGTAGTTGTACAATCTTATAATAATGCATGAAATAAGATAAGCAATTTTGTTATTAACAATAGGTAAAATTCAAATTATAAGTTTGCATATGACCCATTGCAGTTAATAACGTTCGTTCTGACAGCGACAGTGGCTTTGTAAGAATCTGCAACTGCATTTTAATCCCGGGCAACATTTTGAGCATTTTACGCAAAGGTTTGAACATTTTTTTCACAAAGACTCCATTCTTTAAGACATACAGAGCTAAAAATAATAATAAATTAGTTAAGAATAAATAATTAGTATACAATATTTACAAATATTTATGGACGATTAATACGACATACGACAACATAAGAAATGCTAGACTTATCCAGGCACATATCGATGTAATAGCTTAGCTTAGGTGACGAGGATTGACCCTCAAAAGGTGCGGGTTCGAGCCCTTTTACTTCGATATATATCTATTTTTAATTTAAAAACTAGCTGTTTCATTGTTATTGGTTTCTGGGTAAATGTTTTGAATACTGAGAAATATTTTCTTTACTTGGATAAGCTTAGAAAATATTTGTTTGTTAGATGCGAACAACTTACCTGCTAACAGTTGTCTGTTCGTTACTATACTCGGATAGGTAATTTCCATAATCTGTAAAATAACTTATAGATTAAAAACCAATAAATTACAACTTTTTGATGCGGTTTCCGTCTATTAGAAAATAACGAACGCCTGGATTAGCAATATCAAAGATTACTTTTGAATTAATTAACGGTTTAAATATCACAGTTAAAATAGTAAAAAGTGGAGAAGTTTCGTGGAATAAGTAGCTGAAAAGGATGGCGATATGAACTATTTAATACTTAATACAGAGTATTAAGTTTAATAATTTTAAAATTATTACCTTCAGCAAAATAACAATGGTTAGTTAAAAGAACTAGTGCTAGAACCAGTAAAATAGCACTGCCACGAAACATGGTTTTCCTCTGTTTACTTGTATCGCTCAACCACAGTAATCAATAACAACTTTTTTTTTTTTTTTTTTTATAAAATTTGTCTATATTTTATCTATTAACCCTCAGAACACAACGCAATGGTCAGTGTGATATGAATAGACAGTGTATATTAAAAGGAAAGACGGAGTTGTGTTATTTCCTACTCTACTTTAAAAAAAAATACCAATCGTATTTTAGATACAGCTAATATCATTTATAATTAATTATTACCACACATTTATAATAATCGTTGTGAGTGTTGAAATCATAGGGAAAACCGGTGTAATTTCATATTTTTTTTATTACCGATTACGTATTTGATCTGAATATTGAACTTTAACAATAATATATTATTTTATGTTATATGCCAAGAATATTTTTTATACCTATATATAATAATAAAGTGGTTTTTTTTTTATTTCTTCATTTGTATTTTATAAATTCTAAAACATTTTTCCAACATTAGAAAGCAACATGTTCTTTTTTAACGTCTAGAATCCTTTATGGACACACGTCCCCACCCAGAGGAAGATGAGGACGTGTTGTGACGTTATGTGGAACTATCCCTTATGGTTATACCCACTAAACCTTATGGTTGCCTACTTCCGTCCTAACCACCACCACGTCTACATGGGATGGCTTCCAATTCAATCGCGGCAGCAACAAGATTCTTGGTTGATACAATACAATATAATATAATAATACAGACAGACAAGTTGACGTACTGTGCTCGTCTTAATTTTTAGTAAATTTAATGGAAATGAAATGTATAAAAATGTTGGACGAGATATGCCATACGTTTGATAATCGATACACGAACTGATTCAATCGGATAACGCAATCGTATGTACAACAGCTGACGATGATCACTAATGTTTATAACTAGTTAATCATTGTAACTAATTGTGGTATATGGAATAAAATGAATAAAATAAATTACAATTATTTCAATAAGTGTCAAAGAGATCTTGTTTTGTTCAATTCGTTTGCTTATTAGAAAACAATTAAATATAAATATATTTATTTTGAAAAAAAAAAATCTTTTCCATCAACATCTGATTAATACCATATATGATCCATATTTTAATAACCTGTTGTAAAAGTTATAATATGTATTTACTTAAAATACAAAGCTCTGCTAAAATGACATATAGGTTCCATCTTCTGAGGGTGTTTTCACGTTTCAAAAACTACAGTCTTACAGAGAAGCACTGTGCTATAAGCAACGTTTTTAACTTATATAATAATATTCATTAAATCTAAAATGCTCCTAAATAAAGTAATATAAAATAAAATAAAAAATAAAATAAAAATAGCCTTTATTACTACTACATATTATTGCAACTTAATTATATCTAACTAACTATATTATATTATACTAACTATATTATGCTATTCTAACTAACTATATATATAACTAACTATTTTAAGAGTAAATCTTAGATAATACTAGTAGTAGTCGCCTCTTCGGCGTAGGCCTCTCCTAAACCTTTCCATTTATCGCGTTCTCTTGCTTCACGCATCCATAATGGTCCACTTCTGTGGTTGAAGATGTCCTTCCATCTTTTACTAGGTCGTCCTCTTTTTTTGTCCTGTCTCTTGGTATCCATTCTGTTAGACGTTTTGCCCATCTGGTATTATTCATCCTACCGACGTGTCCTGCCCATTTCCACTTAAGTGATCTTATTCTTTTCAGCACATCTATTATTTTAGTCTCTTTTCTAATGTTCTTGTTGCGGATCTTATCAGAAAGTCTTAGACTGAGCATGCTCCTTTCCATCTTACGTTGGCAGATAGCCATTCTATCTTCATCTTGTTTCCTCAATGACCACGTCTGGCATCCGTATGTTAAGCAAGGCAATATCGTCAATTCGTAGAGTTTTTTCTTAATATTCACATTAATTTCCTTGTTCTTCATTATTTCCCTTAATCCCCAGTATTTCTTCCAGGCAAGAGTTATCCTTCTTTCTATTTCTTTCCCTGTATTGTTTTCAAATGTTACTAGTTGTCCCAAGTATACATACTCTTTTACATATTCGATCTTTTCATTTTTTACGGTTACATCTTGAGGAATTCCATTGGTTAGAATCTTAGTTTTCGTTGTGTTCATTGACAGACTTTTTGACTTTCTGTTATCAGTTCATTCAACATGCTCTCTAATTCTCAGTGGAACAATCTGCGAAAAATAAAGTAATATAAGAAATGTAAAAAAATATACTTACGATTCAGTTCAGTTCTGTAGTAGGTAATAAAGATTCCAACATACAAACAAATCTTTACTCACTATGATTTTTATATTATTCCCGAAGATTAATTGTTATAAAAAACCGTAAAAAGTAATTAACCATTTTTTAAATTACTCACGTTTTTCCAATGATTTTTACGTTCTCCTGAGGGTTATCACAAACCGTTTATGACTGTTGGGTCTAAAAATAAAAGTCACAGCATCTCTATATAAGATGCAGTAAAGTGCAACATCTCACCAAGTTCTGGGCTCCTAATACCCGTACATAAATACAGTATTCTCTAAATTCATTTTGTTTTACAGTGCTCTGACAGTTTATAAGTAAAGTTTAAGCCAGTGTTATTATTGTTTTGTTATTCAATAACACAAGCAAGCAGACGAGCAACATGTCGTTTGGAAGCGGTATATTGCTAGTGCTAGCCCTGGTTCTTTTAGTAACTCAGTGTTCTTATGCTAGTTATGGTAATTCAGGTAAGGAACACCTTTAAAATAAGGTATATTTAAGCAATCTTAATACATGAGTCGTTTTCTTTAATGTAGTCTTCGGTTTCGTCTCATAATTGAGAATGGACCTACACTTATTCTAACAGAAGAGTGACTTGCTCAAGTTATTATGAGATTTTTTGGTCTCCTGGAGGTGTTTTCTTACACGGACCAGATCAAAAGATCTAACCTGAAACTCGACAATCGTTAATACCTGCACACTTTTGAGAAGTAATTCTTTGTTGCATCGCAATACTATGTCATTGAATATGGATACATATAAGTTCTCATTACAGGTTATGACGATATGACCTACCCCGATTACGGTAATCAACAGACATTTAATCCCAAGTAAGTTTTCTTAAACAAATTTTCCACAATTAACCATCTAATTGCTAGAAACAAGCAAAATATAAACAGCTGCTTTCACATAATTGAAAACCTTGTATCTTATTCACTTATTATTAGTTCTAGATACGGATGTCTTGCGGAGGGGATGAATTGTGAAAACCGCTACACAGATTGTTGCCTTGGAGTTTGTCGTTGCCAAGTGGGCTTAAGAAACTGTTACTGTCATACAGCCAACATTTACATTTCAGGCAATTAGTTTTAACTAACTAAAAATACATTGGGTTGAATGAAGTAAAAACATAATTTTTGTTTAATATTCACATTGTAATTCCTTTAATAAAATGATGTCAAATTTAAAAAAAATATTGTTTATTATCGTATGTTTGAACCTGTTTATTAATTAAAGATTTTGAATCATATATACGCAAACACTGTGTTAGAAACTAAAATGTTACGTAAAAAGAGTATTAAATTTAGTACAACCTTATTATTTTTAGTCTCTTCATATAAGCAGACTCTTAATATATATTGCCGTGAAATAGACGATATTTTATTTACAATACAAATGGGTACAAAAAGATTTTTTTTTTAATAATTTAATTAACAATATTAGCGCCACATTTTGATGTGCAACCTGATAAATGTATATTCTACTAAACATAAATATACGTACAAATTACGTTTTTATTACAAAACCAATGGGCGCACTAAATTCTTCTTTAAATTTCTTCTCCTTATCTCTACATATCATTTATCAAGTTCGAGACGATATTTAATGATATGAAAACGTAATCCTACACACACACACACCACACACACACACTTTTTTTTTTTTTTTTTTTTTTGTTGGAAAATCCTCATGGAGACCCCCGCCCTTGGGGAAGGGCGAGGGTACTGTCAGACTCTTACTGACTAAAAACCAACCGTGTCCTTCTCGTACCCATGTGTCGGGGGGCGGGTATCACCGAAGCATTCGTCACACCCGCCCGACGGGTATTGGCCCTCCAAAACGATAGGAGGGCCCCGTCACGGCCCGCCGATTCATGGCGGGCCACGTCACCCACTGCGGCCGACACCCCGGCCGCAGGACTCCACTTCGAGGGGCGCGCGTAAGGACACGACGCCGCCGCCTCGAGGCCTGCTGCTGGTCGGACGACAAGACGCCCCGAGTCTGTCGTCCGCAGGCCGCGCCCTACGGTGGCTGAAAGTCGGCCACCCTACGACGCCCAGTGCGTCTGCTGCGGGAGGGTAGAGAGGAGGCGACCTCTCTCTCCCTTTCCGCCGCCTCCTTAGCGGACATTACTGCCTCGCAAAAGGCGGCGACGGCACTCCACCCCGACTCGCTCCCGACCATCGTAGAGACAACAGCCGGAAGCGAGAGGGTTCCCGCAGCACCTACGGCCGCGACCAAGTCACGGCGCTGCTCAGCCCAAGCTGGGCATTCCGCCAAGGTATGCAGCGCCGTATCGTCGCGGCAATCATCACAATGATGGCACTGGGACGTCTGCTCCCGGCCTATGCGACACAGGTACTTCCCGAAACATCCGTGTCCGGTCAGCACCTGCGTCAGCCGGAAGCTGAGGGCGCCGTGGCTCCTCTTGAGCCGCTCCTCCAATATGGGCCTTACCGCCGCTACAGCGGCGTGCCCCACACACACACACTTAACCCAACCCACTCCTTGCTTCTTCATCCCACTCTAATACTCAACGGGTTTTGCAACTTGTCAACTTAATATTGTAATATCATGTTCGGTACAAAAAGACCATCTACTATTTTTTTTTTTATACGAACTAGGTTAATACTTGACTACATTCCACCTGATAAAAAGTGGTTCCACCAGATTTTCAATTTCTTAAAACAAAATGCTATTTTTATATATAATTTAGTAATAACCAAAATCGAAATATTATAAATCATAAATATAGTTTAATATGAGAACATGTTATTAGTTTGGACTGGTAAAATAAAAAAAAATACATTTTGTATTAAAAGAAAATAATAACTCTCATAATTGTTAAATGACAACAAATACTTCGCTTATAATTCAAAGTTATTATTTATACACAGAATTAAGTTTAAAAGTATAAGTTTGGTAATTCATGTTGTAAAGAAACGAAAATAATTAATATTTATTCAGATTGAACTGCTAATTCTAATAATGTTATGAATACATCCGAAACTAATATTTTTTTAACATACATATTATGTACGTAGTATTATTTACTAAGAGTTACCTGAGAAACAAGATATAATTAACGATTCTTGATAAATTAAATTTTTATTTTCTTAAACTAAATAATATCTACTTAAAGACTGTAATCAAATATATTAAAGGGGTTATGAGATGTGGTTAGCTTGCAGACAAGTCTGCTGACAAGTCTGCGGGCAGTCAGTAATTTAATATTTATTACTCTAGTTCTTTACTCTTTATTCAACTCAAGAGAGCTTTGTGGCTACAAAATAACACCTTTAATAATTTTAATCATTTCTTGAGACATAGGTATTAATACATCTCGTATTAACTTAATGTAGTATTAAAAACTTTAAAACAATTGTTATTGTTTAAAGTTTTGAATCATAAATGTAATGAAATAAATTCAATTAAAGTTTTAGTATAAATAAATATAGTTTACGAATACCATAACCAGTGTACGAATTCATCTACTCTACAAACAAAAATATTTAAAGTTCATAATTTTTTTGTTTTTAAATTAAATTATATTGTAAAGAAAAAATAAGAATGGAAACCTAGCTCAATAATATTTTTTTTTGTTTATTATTTTTTTTGTTATAATTTTGATTTATAGTGTTGTTATATTTTTTAATATAAATATGTCAAATAATATTTCTTTTTCTCAGCAAAAATGCCAAGCTAATATAAATTAAATTTATAAAATTCTATCCTTATTTTATAATTTTTCTTTATTTGGCCTAGTTATTTTAATATTATATAAATCAAATTTAAATGAAAAATTTATAAAAGTTTTTAATTAAGAACATCAAACTGTTTATTGAAGAACATAAAACACTTTATTGATGTATGCCATAATCTGTATTTACTATGGGATAACAACATAATCTTGCACATGTTAAATTATATCCAGAATCCCTGCAATAAATCCAATTATTCTCATTGCTTGCGTTGTGCAAACATCGTTTCCTCCACGTTTCAATTCGTGTACCATGCTTGCATTCATCTCTTGATTATATGGTAAAGAATACATTGTAGTTTGGAAGTCAATCTTTAGTTCGTTAGTCACGAATAAGTTATAGTTAACGAAAGATAGTTAAGTTAACGATAGTTAACGAAATTAAATCGACGACAACTGTTTATATACTTACTATAGAATGCTTTAATCGACGGAAAGCCAAGATCCAAACTATCTCGATATAACATACTGAACTGTATATATTTTGAAATATTACAGCATGGGTAAATTTCATAAGCTGTACATTACGTAATCAAATTTCAACTAAATTGAACTGCTGTACATTGGCCAGTTTGGGATTTATATTTTAATTAACTCGGAATTGGGTAAATTACTGCCTCATGCAAGGTTCTTGTCAACTCACTTATGGTATAATTGATACAGTTTCGTTAGTTTATTTGAACTAATAAGGTCTTAGGCCGTATTGTGATGTTACGTATTCTATAATATATAGAATCTACCAGATATTATTATTATTATCTTTAGAATCTACCAGTCTATACAATAATACGCCCTAACAAAACAAAAACTATTTAATATGAGCAGATACATGTGTAAGATATTATAAGATTCTACAATTAAAAACCACTAAAATAATATACTATTAAGTATTTAATCAGGCTCTGCCCACTATATATATGATAATATTATCTGGATAAGTTTAAAGAAAAGAAAGAACTAAACAAATATATCATTTAATATAACAAAATGACTCCCGGTACATGAATATAATAAATACAGTAATATAGTTATTACTGTGTAATTATTTAGACACAATTATCAATAACTTAATACAGTGAAATACCCACAATAGTTATTACACATATTATAAACAATATAAGTATAAGAATCACTTATCTTGCCAGTTGTCCAATAAAGATTACCTTTAATAGAGGCTAACAGCCATATTTATAACATAATAACATCGACAGAAGCGCCAACAGCAGCTTCTGGAGATTGGTCATATTCACAACTCTAAACATCATTAATTATCTCATAATAACAATATAATAGTACATAACCATTTTAAATGTCTAGAATATTTATAACAATCTTATATCTTTCACACATTTACGGCTTACCTAATAAGATATGTAAATACAATATATTTAATATCTTCAGGCTACTTCCGATAGTTCGTCAAATCAATATCTTTTACTACTTTAATAATGTACTAGTAATAACAATGATATATAGTTCTAAATAAGTCTAAACTCTTAAATCTATTGCTACATCAATATTTCGCATATTTATTGTCAACGGTATTATGTAGTTTCATAAATAATAATATCTTTATTTTACCTACATCTGTATGTAGGTACAATATAATAACAATATTATATGTATCAATATTACATATATCTCTCACATGCATACAAGATACATGCATGTATCTGCTCATATTAAATAGTTGCAGACAGACAAGATACATGCATACAAGGCTCAACGTTAGTTCGTTGTAACTAAAAGAAACCACATAAATATAATAAATGTTTTATTCTAACCAATTCCTTTATTTACCATTCAGAACTTTTGAGTTGGATTTGTTGAAAATAACTTATTCTGTTTCTTCTACGCTTAAATATATTCCGCTATATTTTATGTCAGCATACTAAAGTCCAATAAACTTTTACTTAATGACGTCACTATCCGGGAGTGAACAAAACGAAGTGCGGAAATAAAAAATATAAAATATATTCTTCGGGTATGTCAGATATCTTGATTAAAGTATTAATGTTTTAATTATTGTATGACTTCAATTTTATGGTTTGCAAAATATATTTAATTGCAACAGTTTAGCTAGACCTGAAATAAATTCAAGGAGCAATTCTTCGAGATGTTATTTTAAGGCGAAAAAATAATAACTTTTTGTGTTGTTTAGATTATGTTATGAATATTTTATTACTACTCTTTGTTTGCATTATTTGATTAAAAATTCATTCTGAACTGTGTATAATAAAATGTTGTTTACATCATTAGTGAAAGAATATTTATTCTTTCAGGAACAAAATAAATTTGGTCTAGTCTATTTTGAAGGCCAATTTATAAATAAAAATATGTTTATTTTTTGCGATTTTATGGAATAAACTCCTTAGTAACTTGGATGCCACTCTCTGAACTTAAATAATAAATCTATTCCTTAAATAATAATCAGAATATGTATTTCAAATTAGAACTTTCTCTGACAAATATCACAAAATCAAAAATTAAATGTTTTTGGTTTTAATAATACATATTAAGAATAATAATTGCTCATAGTAAATAAAACTTTTAAATAATAACTAAAATTGCTGTAATACTTCTGTAATATATGAATGTAACCTATTTTGTCACCTCTAACGACATGTATCAAATATTACTATATAATATTTGTAAATACAATACTACCTACAGTCCGTTCGCTATATGTCACTTTTACTAACTCGTAGACAAATAGATAGATAAAAATTATAAGGTTTGGTACCAAAGGGCAGAGATGCTTATGTGCGAATCATTTTTGAAACAATCGACACTGTCGCTATTGCTTTAAATCCAGCTATTTACAAATAGTTTTTTAAAATCTCGGACTTCATTATTAAATCAACAATATATACTGTATTGTAATAAGTAAAAAGAAATTTTTAAATCTAAAAACGGTACAAAACAAGAAAATATTCTCATGTAAGGTGTGTAAGTTTCTGTTCAGCCTTGGGAGTGCTACGTTAGTTGTAAATCTTTTATATATATATATAAATATTTTTTAAAGTGTTCAGTAAAATACTAAAATAAAAAATCACAAACATTCATATATACACCCCGATCGATATAAAGAATACTTTCAGCTCCGAAAGTACATTTCATAATTTCGGGAAATACCAAAATCTTTTATTAGAATAAGAACAATTATTCATGCAATCATTGTTATTATTTTATATTATTATTTTTGGGAAATCCGAAGAGCTTTCATCTTGAATATTTCATTCCTAAAAAATGGCTTTGTAGAAGATGAAAGAAAACGGTCGAACCGGAAGGGCCTTGCCCTTTCCGGAGTTGGACCTTATTGTTTCTTGATGTCAGCGGTTTTGTAAAATAGTCTTTTCGTAACATAGTCTTTTATAACATTTGGAGTATACATGAGATAATCAATAAACTACACTTTGTTCTCTATAGTTGGTTTTATTGTATGTATATTGAAGTAAATAAGATAAAAATTTTAATAGAATATCAATATACCTATAAAAGTCTGGAATGCATTACCTACCGACATTAGGAAAGCTCCTAACAGAAATATTTTATTCATTTCAAAAAACATTTGATATCTCGGGCTATTGTAAAATTTATTACTTATTTAAATTTTGTTTTTTCCTTTTATTCCTTAGAAATTTATATTGTTAGATTAGTATTTTTTTTTTATTGTTACTATTTTATTTTTGGATTTTTTATGCACCTTGATTTGCTTTTATTTGAGGGCTTACTCGAAGAGAATGCTTGTAGCATTATGTTTGCCTTTTGCAGGATGTGTGCAACATTTTTTAAATAAATAAATAAAATAAATGTAATTTTCCTCTGTTGTTATACTATTTCTGTTACAAGGTACACTTCAAAGGTAAGTAGAGGATACCTGGCCCATTTAGTTTTTTTGAGTAGCTTTATTTTGACACCCAAATATTTTTATCACTACGATTTTTGTAAATGGTAGGTAAGAGGGGTAGCAGCCATGTCTATGTTGTTGACTTAACGAATTAGAAAAAAAAATATTTCTTAAGATAATTAATAATACACGTTGGATATTTAGATAAATAGACCGATATAACATTTGTCCTACAGAATTCATGGTTTTATCAAAAAATCACCCCTCTCCAACATTTATTATTAACATGGAAAATAATTACTAACCTGCTGATTTTTTTATATTGGTTAGTTAACACTTATATAGTTTACCATCGACATTGTAAACAAGCTGTCTTCAAATTGCGTGGTATCAGTTTCATATTTGAAATTCATGATAATTGATTGTACTCGTAAAAAAAAATATATCAACGAAGGACGGTATCAGCTGTTAGGAAAAGTGTATACGAGTAAATGGAGAAACTAAATTGAATATTTATTTGCAAAAAAGTATTGTAGAATATGAGTCTTCCAGTTTACTACCAACAAAACGGAAAATTGCTGCAACTAATTAAAAGAGCAGTATCTTTTATATATGGTGTAATTCACATACGCACAATATAGTATTTGGTTTGGTTGGACTACCAACCAATACTATTATGCGTACTAACGCATAATAGTATTTGGTTTCATGGTCCCCAAAACCCATCTCTTGAATATCTTACAAAACTACTTACTGTGTTAATATTTTTCTTATTTATTTTACAATTATTATTTCATGTTTTTACAGAGGCAGACATCAATAATTAACAAAATAACAAAGGGGAAGATGGAGATAACATTGATTATGTTAAAGAAGATGATGAAATTTTTTCAGATGAATTAGAGAAAAATTTATGTTTTTTTTTTAAATTAGAAAGGTTTTTTTTTTATTTAGAACACTAAGGCCGGGATAAAGTAATGGATAAATTATGACGTCATTTTAATAACTGTAGCTTTTTTACTTTAAAAACAGGGGCAAATGTTTTGCTTCCAAATTTTTAAAAAAATATTTCTTATAACTTAAATATTTAAGGACTAACAGAAACGCTGCTATTCACCTCACGCTAATTTATAAAAAACTATTTATCAGACATCATACAGAAGCACCAACAACAGTATTATTATACGATATACCGAAAGCAGTGAAGTACTACTTCTGTTACGTTATATAGATGTAATAAATAAAATTGATAGTCCAGAAGGTCTCGATTATTTTCTAAATATGATACTTTTTGTATGAATATCTGAAAGAGAGAAATAAATGAATAAGACGTGATATATGAAAAAATATTAGCGTTGCACAAAAAAAAATTCATAGCATAATTTTCAAAAAATTGTTCTTTGTTGCTCGCGCGTTAAATACCCTTGATTTACAACATAAAACGGCATTTAAATTGTTACCAATAATTAGCCTTAAAAAAATAACTCACGCTAAATACTTCTGATTTACCACATAAAAAGGTATTCAAATTGTTACCAATAAAAGTATTGTTGCACGACCCTTTTGGGAAGAGTAATTGTTATTTGAGTTGTAAGCAATTTATTTCAGTCGTAATTTGTAATGGAGAGCTACCATTTGTGTAATATTACTTGTTACCTAATTATATTAAAGCATACCAAACTTGTTACACTCTAAGGTAAGTATATCATATACAATTTAAAAAAATGGAAATATCTAGTTACATTTTCTTAGGGTGGATGAGACACCAGGTGCGGTAGGTTTACTGCAATGCGGATGGCACTTTATGGCACAAATACAAGGATCTTCTGAAAGCAAAACAAATCAAATCAAACAACTTTATTTGAACAACATACTATAAAAAAAAAAAATAATAATTAACAAAAAATTTACAAAAAAAGAATACAAAGAAAAGAAAAGCACACAAAAAAAACATTTAACGTTACTTTCAATAAGGTAAAAATAAAAAAATAATAATAATAAAGCTCAATAAATAAAAATATATATTTGTCATTTAAAATGAAAAGCCACTCAGCTAATGTCAAAGACGTTGTCTTTGACGCTGGTATTCTGTGTCTGTCACTAATGGAGTTACGTCGCCCCGTAATAACAACACCACAAAATATCTGTTACCATAAAATAATATTGTAATTGTAATTGTAATTGTAATAATATTGTAATTGTAATAATAATATAAGCAGTATAAAAAAATTACAATTACAAAATGAAACAAAAGAATTAATTAAAAAAAAATTAAAGAAAGAAAACTGATTAATGCTTTCTTACATAAACGATACAATTTTCGTCTTATTACTGTAACATTGTTCATGCCGTTCGTTTTATGGAAAAGCATCTACATTCTACAGAAATAAATGTTTTATTCTGACTATTTCCTTAACTTACAATTCGTGATACTTGTGCGAAAATGACATTTTGTGTCTCTACTACGATTTAATATAATGGTATGTCGATTGAAATATAACAAAGTCAACACAGCTGCCTTGCACTTGTTCCTAGTAATCAAAACAAGTGAATCATCGCTCTACTCTTAAACTCTAAAATAAAATAATATGAAGTCGTTGTCTTCGAAATCTCACTCCAAGAAGCTCGAGTGGAGCACATCTCTTGTATTCTCAATTAATTTTAAATTGTTTATCATTTAGTTTAGATTAATCGTAAACTCATTAAAATAAATTGTTAATATTAATTCATTAAGTGGTGACGTTTGTTTTAATTAATTGTGGTTTAAATTCATTATAATAAATGTTTGTCATTATCAACCGCAGTTTTATGGAAGAAGACAGTACTTATAGGGATATATTTTTTGTCAACAAAATAAAGTCAAATAAATAAATTTAACGACAAAAAATAATATAATAAATAAAGTAATAATATAATAAATATATAATAAGTGAAAAGTTAATTAGTATTTTGGTTAATTAATTTGGTTAATTAATGTCCTTATATTTTGAGAACATCACAAACAGAAAAATATTTTTGATGTTATCGGAAATTCACATTTCATTAAAAATACGGCGTTTTAGCGTTACTGGAAACCGCCATGCACTTGACGTTTTGTCAATTATTTTGGGTCGCAACATGTATTTAAATACCTACAACACAGAAAAGAATTTGAAACATGATCTGGCAAGCATTCTAAATGAAGAAAAAATTTAATATATCAAGTGATAATAAAAAAAAAAATTGTTTTATTCATCTTATTTGCAAAATTACTTTAAATTGATCATATTGTTTTAGTGAGTTCACACAATGAACAAAGATCTAAAAGACAGTTTAATTCCTAATTTGTATTTATATAATACCTTCTAAAATACTTAATTAAATATCCACTTAAAATATTTTTAATAAACGTTTTGAGTCCTGTAGCTCAACTGACGAAGAATCTAAGTGTATCCCAATTTTACTAGAAATACCTATATATATACTACATATTCTATATTTATCTGAATCATCTCCATGTAACTTTAAAATGTGGTACTAGCAATTAATTAGATTTCAATTTCTTTGGTTTTAATTAAATTTGCAATAAAAATATTGTAAACTTGAAACTTATAAGTAAGTTTAACCTCTAACACGTTATTTCTTCCTCATCCGTTATATCGATACCGATTAAAGAGCTTGTGACAAAGACATACGAGTATAACTTTGTAAACTAGTTATACACAAAACTTTACCAACTGAAGAGTAACTTCTTGCGATCGACAATCAAGAACTCACTTGGTTGAATAACTTTGATCCTTAGATTGGAATGAAATAATATCTAAATGAATATGTCATAAGTCCATTCTTTATCAAATGAGGCGAAAATATTATACAAACGTAATGGAATATTGCTTACAAGTAATATAAATTGACATTTATACTTAATGATTTGTACATTTGCTTACCGAGTAATATAGTTTTAATACCGCTTATATTGTGATAAACTAGTGTTTATTGGTGACTGGCTCTAATGAACGTCATGGCACGTGGCCAACTAACATTAGTATTAATAATGCTGACAATTCTTTGTGTGATACACAGACTATTGTTCCGAGTCTAGGTGTACTTTGTTGTTAGTGTGTGTATATATAATATATCTTTATATATATAATATGTATATATATATATATATTTACTCCTAATGAACAGTAGGAAAAAAGTTACATTTTTTTAATATTTTATGAACATTATGTCACATTTTGTGACGATATATCCTACGATGGACTTACTGTTACTATATAAAATAATTTAAAGTTAGGGTCGTATAGATAAGAGTATTGAGTTTCCTGTTAAATTTGAATTGCTTCCCCGGGGATAACCGATCCTTAAGTTATAAGCAGCCTTCTCTTAAGCCAAAAAAGAAAGCGGTATCATTTGTTAATGTGTCTTGCTGCAAACGTAATTCAGTAATGACTTACCTAAAAAAAATATATTTGTTTAAAAAATGAAATAAAAATTCGTCAACTTAACTTATGTTTATAATTCCCAATCATAGTTTAAAATGAATATTAGTTTAAAAAAAATACTCTCAGTAGGTATTTTCATTATCATAAAATACACATTCTATACGATTCTTAATTTTTTTTTTTGTTTTTTTTTTTTGTGAAAATATATATGGAATACTTTTACCACTTACACCACAAGACAGTCATCCCACGCCGTAGATAAGATCGTAAAATACATACTACTTTGCAGTGACGTTTTCGTTGCAAAATAATGTAGGCTCTATCCCAAAACTGTTCTATTTTTAGCTCGCTGGTTTGTCGACAAATTTTGTATTATCGTCAAACACAGTTTAGTGTTTTATATTTATCCTTATATAATAAAATTAAAATATATTTATCTTTTCTCAGCACCAATTGATTAGTTGACGATTGAATCACGTTCCTTCTTGACAATTTTTGTAAGCACTGTTAAAGGGACTTCCATTAAATATATTTAGACTTTAGAATAGAAAACAAATTCTAATATAGCTGGTGAATTAATAAAAACATTAAAATAAGCTGTTGTAATATTTAATTTAAGTCCAGGAGAATAATATTATATTCTTAACTGATAACCTTTTCATTTCAGAATTCACTAGATGAAAAACTCTTTTGCCTACATATCTACAAATCAATTAAATTAAAGTCAGTTCTTCTAAGGACTTAACGTAAATATCAAACTAATTATTCTAATAAACAATAGTAGGTATCTATTTATTTCCAATTTAACATTTGTGTTGTCATTCCACTTATTTTAAAACAAGAAAAAACGTTATTAATAAGTATATCGATGATTGATATGGTTTTAATAAAAGAATACTGTTCCCAAGAATGTCATACAACCGCAGTCATGTAACAAGAAACTGAACACTGAATCCTGAAACATAACTCATCCTTAACAATTCATTATTAAAAGATCCTCCTGAAAAGAATCTTGAGCTGCTTCAAGACATCAAGCTCAATTTGCGAGTTAATAATGTTATCTGTTATTTGACAACTTTGTCTTTTGAGAATTCATTCAATTATTCATAATTGTATCATTTTTGTTTTACTAACCTTTTTTTTTATACAAGCCTTATGAAACCTTATCCTTCAGATGTCCGATAAGCCGGGTCGTTGTTATTGGCCGATATTTTGTAAATCGGGTTTCATTCGAAGCTTTCAAAAATAAATACAGGGATTATGTAGATCATTGGGCATTTAACGCTCTTTTTTATCTGATATAAATTTCTGATAATAAAATTTTGCTAAATTCTAGCAAAATTTTAAAGTAACTTTTTGGAGCTGCTTAGATAATAGTCAAATATTGCTTGTAGAATTTAATATTGTTTTTCTTTGTATTTCTAAGATTAATACAAACAGAACTCAAAACATTTTAGAAACATCTTTAATATCATAATTTGGAAAGTGCTTATTTTGTACTGCTTAGTTGGAATAAAAGTGCTTTTTTTGTAAATTGATAGAGACTATAGCTTCCGTGAGTGAGTGAGTTCATTCATTAAGTCAGTGGTCTAAAAAAAAATTTTATATTTAACCATCTTCTCAGACTTATATAAATGGAAAGAAAATTAAACCGTAGCTTTACGGGACAGTTTCCCAGAGGTCACGGGTTCGACTCCTGCCCGTATCGTATTTTTCATTCTATATTCACATTATTTAAACAAGCTTAACTTGGCTATGCATGTTTAAAGATATTTTCAAACATCTTCTCAGACCTCGATTCTATACACAGCGGATATGTAGGTGATGTTTTCTAAATCGTATCTAAGAACCAACTTTAAATTTAGAATATTACCTTAACGGGGCACATAAAGAGGTAAAGTTCACGGCGAAAAAAGAATTCGATGGCAGTTTAGCATTCCTAGACGTCAATAAAAAGATCACAGATCACACATGGTGTCCTAATCTGAACAGAAATGACTGTATTATCTAGGAAAAAGATTTAGTACCGCGTAAAATAAGTGAAGCTATCGTAGTCAATCGTTTACCGAATTTCAATAGGAAAAGTGATTGGATGATACTATTGACTTCGAAACCAGTCATCGACATTATAAAGGAAAATAACTACTGTTCAAAAATATTCAAAATGATACAGTAGTCACAGTGTGTACACACACGTATTACAACGAGTCACGAAAACCATCATGATTTCTAAGCCACTAAATTTCCTGAATTCATATAAATTTATATAATATAAAGGGTTAAGGTATAAGAAGTAAGGTTTTAAAAACAGTTTCAGTTATTGATCATTAATAAAATAATGTTTTCTACTATGTTCAATGTAGATGAAAAACAAGAAACTAAATATCTAATCAACTTTAACGCTACGTAGAAAAAATATAAAAATGAACATCAACATTATTACGGTTAAAAGAAAAATTTTAATTAAAAGCAGCAGCTCAAAGGGTAATGTTTTCTTTTATATAAAAAAATAACAACCTTAGTAAATTTGTTCAATACTTGGCTAAACTAAGAAAATGTATAATATAATTAAATATTGCCGTTGTTTTTGTGATATATATAATCGATGCACTTAATTTAAATACTTATGTAAGAGTCTTACTAAAGATGATATTGCCATATGCAATTAAATTATTTGTCCAGTAGTATAAAAATATTTAGTAACAACATTTTTTTATTTCCGTAAAATAGAGCTCATACTGCTATGATAATTGGCTTCAGGATTGAGCAAAGAACACAGGAATGCACCACATCCAGTGTTCATATTCCGTTATATTTTTGTATTTGAGTTATTGAGACATAAATAATATTATATAGAAATATAGTGAATGATACACCGATGTCTACAGTTTGCTGAAAACGTTTCTTATGAATACCCATTAGTTCTAGTAATATTATTTCTATAAAAACGTAATGATTTCTTATAAATTGTCAAGTCAATTAAACATGACGATAACATTACCAGTTATAATTAAGAAAATAAAAATCTATTTCTCACATACAATACCATTTGTACTATTTACTATCTTTAGTCCAGAATTGACTTGTCATCTCGTAAGCTTAATAATAAATATAATAAAAATACTGAAATATCACTGAGCAAGTTTTAGAGAACATAGATGAAGTTTTCTATTTAACATTCCAGACGCTGAGCTACTTGAAAGAATTATAAAAGTTTATATAAGTAGATATTACAGAACTAGGAGCTAGGTTAACTAACTTATAATTTATATTGAAGGAAGAACTCTATGTATATATATATATCTTGATATTGTGTAGCTATTACTTGCATTTTTACTAAACTATTATTCATTAATTTAGTGTGCTTGTGGAAAACTAACTCTAAACAAATATTGTACTAAATATATTAAAAGAAAAAAAATATATAATATGAACGAAATCAGGCTTATGTTTATCATATCAATTAAAATGAAACATGATACTTATGATGAAACATCTTTTTTAAAGAAAGTCTTGAAAGTAACCTGTTGGAGATTTTTTGTTGGTTTAAAAGCTATAATGTTAAGAACTACCCGCTATTTGAGAAACTCTCTCACTCTATTCGCATTTGGTAGTCCATCGCATTGACAATATTTAAAGGCTATACTATTATAATGCGACCATTTAATAACGAGTATTAAAAGTGTTTATAACAATAATAGCAAAGTATATAAAGTTCGTTTCCGCTCTTGCCGTTATCTTCCACGGTGCTCTAAGTACGTGTAACTTTGTTCCTAACTTGTAAGTTTTAATTCACTTGTAATCCTTTTTATTTCACGCTGATAGAACTGTAGGAAATACTTATTAAGATATATATTCTTCAATGATGTTTGATATGTTTTTGAAGGGTAAAATTATGTACAAATAAATTGACATAATTATAATTAAAACATTTATAATACAATTTTATATTTATTCCAAATGGTATCATTACAATCATCCAATCGGGTAAATAAATAAAAAAAACACTACACCTCTAAATATATTTTAATATGCATAACATTTTAAACTTTGTTGGTCAATGATACATACTATAATAATTAGTAATTACTCGAAGTCCACAGAACTTGAAGAGACTAAATGTTTGTATTGAAAAATCATAAAAATCAAAGTCAAAGTTTTTTGTACGAAAACGCTTAGATTGCTCTTAAGAAACGTAAGAATCTATTGCAAGGTTTCAAAGGGTCCATAAAGAAGCATCGGGAAGATACTCCAAGGTTAGTTTATTATTTATACTCTTTATAATGCCTCCTGATTCTAACTGAAGCATGGAATTAATTGTAATTATATATTGTAATGCGTGGAAGTAGTACAGTGAAGCAACATTTTCAGAATTGTTAAGAAGTTTGTTAAGCTTTGTTTGTTAACCAGGTTTACTAACCTAGCCATAACAAACAACAAACAACAAAACATTTAGACTAATTACTGTTAGTCTAAATGTAATAGCATGTCAGGAAACTTTACTAGTTATAGCTTTTATGACGTCTTATTTTTCCGTCATAATAGCACTTTAATGGGCAATTGCTGTCGAAACAATCCAAAAAGTTTTTATTTTTCGTACTCACTGCTAAAATCATATATTACCTATCAAATACCCACATAATTCGTTAATTTCAATTTCTATTATATTAACTACTCTGTGCCTATCAAAATTATATTTAATTTTGTAAATTAGTGTACATATTATTAAATTATAATAAACTAGCAGACCCGGCCAGGCGTTGCTATATATATATATATATAGTGTCTATAACAAATAATTATTTAATAAAAATTCGCATTTTTTTTTTCAGAAATACCAATAATTCTTAAAATACGAAAAATCTAGCTCCACTACCTAGAAAAAAAAATTCTAACATGAAACCAAAATAACCTACGGCTTCGTATTCATTCATCTGCATTATAAGAAAAGTTTGTATACATCTCATGGGACAATTATTACTTCTGTTAAAACTCCAACAATTATTATGTTTCGGTTTGTTTGAATCTTTTAATCTTTTTGCTTTTACACCAACTGACATTTTTTTCCCATAAAATCGTCAAATATTATCTATGATTTCATGATAATCAAATTTTATAGTTTAAGCAGAGAAGGTTGAGAGTGAAATAATAGGGTGTATAATGTATCAAAATGGACGGTAAATGTAAAAAATGAGGGCCAATTTCTTAATATATAAATTTTTTTTTTTAGGTTCTCTTTTAACTTTTCTTGAATTTGGATGACATTTTTGAGTCTGAGTTTAAATAATCAATCTTCAGCTTAAACAATTAGAAATCTTCCAAAAACAACTGACGCTTTTCCCAAAGTGACATATATATACAGTATATGCGCATACAAGAATCCTAAAACAGTGCTGATTCATATTTTATATCTTTTCCGCACTTTCAACTTCTTGAAACAAATTAACTTAATATCTCTGTATTTTGATGGTCTGAAAATACCAAGAGTTCTACTAGACCTAGCTCTATCTCAAAATACTTGTCTGAAGCCAACATGTCTTTGACCAAATGTCTCATATTCACGGAAACATCAAAACCGATTTGGACCTTAATTAATGAAACAAAGGAACCGTACAAGATTTTGAATAAATTTGTGGTGAAGTTTGCGTGTTATCTAAAATAAAAATAATGTTAACTAAGATAAAAAATTTTGGATGGTTTACATTTTTCTTGTAAAATTCTATTTCTTGTAAAAATCTTTTTTTTCTTTTTTTTTTGTCTGTTTATGCTGTTAGCCCTGTTAGCTATTACAGTGTCACCGGGGGAGCGGGTTGGTCAGGAGACCCACCCAAACCCATGTTAAAATCATAACAATTAATAAAAAGTCGTAAAGGCAAAGGCACAATAAAACTAAAATGGTATAAATTTGAGTAATTCCAACCAAACAAGTCATCCAGGCAAGATGACTTGTTTGGTTGGAGGAGAGCAAATACAGCCGAACTCGCCAGCAATAACGAATTTTTTGTTACATTTAAAAAGATCATGAAAAAATATCTCATTTGAATGAGTTCTGTACTCAAAGCGACTTTTTCTTGCTTAAATTAGAGCTTAACGACAACAATCAAAATATATTATAACATGTTATCTTCATATGAAAGCCATCAGAAGTCGTGACTCGAATAAAATCAGTCAAGATTCATAGGGACGTGACAGCAATAAATTTCTGCAAATATTTGCTCTATACAGAGCCTCCCATTCCAAATATATTAATTTATATTAATTTGTATATGTATGTAACATTATGTATAGTTTATATAACATCAAAGATAATTAACGAGTAGAAATAGATTTTGTAAATTTTAGAGTCTATTAAAATATTATGGCACGCTCAAGATAAAGCTAGTTTCTAAATAGGTTTCGCCAGAAATTGCAATTATATCTACATTTCAATTGGTGAGTTAGAGCCGGAAAATTAACATCCCTTACTTTACCTTAATGTGTCCTCTGAGGGAGCGACTATTCTTATTCAATTAATGCATTTACAATTCACCTTCTTTGGTCTATGTTTGTCTATGTTTGATTGCTCAAAATTTACTACAAAGTAGATTTTCTGCTCGTCTGCTGTTTATTTCGGAATAAATAAAATAGAAATTATGAAATATTAATATTGCTTTATTAGTCGAGTTTTTGTGTTAGGAACCATAAAATAATATTTAGAATAATATTATTTTGTCTTTGCTTTTTATGTATAAAGATTGCAAATGTACCTTCATCCTAGAGTGCTTTCCTTTCGCTTTTCTATTACTCCACTTATTTCTCTTTTTTTATTATTCTTCTTATTTAATAATACAAAATAAATAAATCATTAACACGGGCAGGAGTCGAAACTACAAATCAAGGGGTACGGAGGACATCCAATAAATAAATTTCTTTTACTTTAAAGAATGGAAAAAATGGGGAAATTAATGTTCATTACTTCATAAGAGTTCTTGTAAGACTGAACTCAATTGAGATTACAATGGATTTCCAATTTACTTTCATAGAACGGTATTATTTCTTTTTCACGAAAATTTTGTTTTCGATATTATTGATTTTTTCCGGAAATTACTATCTACTTGTTATTCAAAAGATTATTTAAATGAGTATTCAACAATAGAAAATACTATTTTGTTTATTAATTTGATGGTTTTTATCCATTATCAAAATAAACAGAAGTTACATAAGTTGTACAAGGCTTAGCTATTTTTTATAAGAGCAACAATATCATATTCCTGTATTTTTTTCTACTAAAACTGAAGTTTGTATTTTAATTGCTGCTTTATGAACGTTTTGCTATCTTAAATGATTCAAAAGAATCAATAATTTTTAAGTAAAACGATAATATTCTATACAACTAGAAACTGTAATAGAGCTGAGGATTTGTATTTAAATAATATTAACTTTGAATTGGTTATAAGTGGTGTATTTTATGTGAAATCTTCTAACCTCCATTCAACCCTTAACAACGACCCCAACAACTATGTTACACAAAATTTTTACCAAGCAATCATTTTGCAAGAAAATCAGTATGTATGTATATGTATTAGTAATGGGACACCACGGGATCGCCTTCGCACTCACCACGATGTTCCGACGTGAACCACGGACAGGGCACACCGAAACGAGAATCCCTTTTTTGCAGGCTTGATAGATTGTGGAGGGATCCCTTTCCTCCCACCCAAGCCTGCTTCGTTTCAAGGCGGCCGAGACCTTCTTCTAGCCGGACTCGGTCTCAGGGAATCAGGTGGGTAAACCGACTCGACCAACATCGACCATGTCCAGCTCATCGGTTGTCTCCCCGAGCATTGGTCAGGCCCCCTAAAAGTAGAGACTCTCGATACGACCCAGCGGGGATCACGGTTCTGGTAAAACCGCGCACAGCACACCGGGCCGCACTAAAGCCCGATCAAGGCAGGGGACCCAACGTCGAACCAGTACGAGTCATTGTAATTATTGTAACTTTTTGACTTCAAATTACTCTGCCCAAGTTTTTTTTTACCAATTTTCTAACTAATGAGTAAAAAAACTATTATTTTAAATTACACGAAAAGATTTCCTAAAACTTCCATTACTAGAAGATATAACAAATAATGTTTCTAAATAAGTCACCTTTTTATAAGAACTAAAAGAAACAGAAGAAATTAGAAATTAGAGCTTAAGTATCCTAATATAAGAGAAATATCTCATCGACATCTGACAAATTATTAACGATACAGAGAAAATGATTTATCGTAGCATGAAAAAGTATGTTTATTTTTTACGCTTTTACGTCTTAACTACTGAATTAATTATCATAAAACTACGCACTCAAGTTGACAAAGTCAGAGAAAAGGACATTTCATCATATCACATCATATTTACATTCCGAAAATAAAACTATTCCATAGAGATAGAAAAATAACTTTTTGATAGCCTTCTGACATAGCGGAAAGTGCACCTACTTCCACAGCACGAGAAACGACGGTGGCATTAAGCTTTTTTATAAAAGTAATGAAAGATAGGTGTGTGTTTCTTAAATAGACCATTGTTTCATGCAGTAAGAATAAAAAAACTTTAATATACTGAAGAAAGTTCAGAAATAACATTTGAATAAATTTGTTTCATTCGTTTTACATTCATTCATTATTCAGAAATTTATTTTAAGTGTAGAATTAAAATATCGACGAAAGGTCTCAGTCTTAGAAAAAAACTTATGCTATAAAAACTTCCGATTTAACATAAACCGGGTATTACAATTCCGACCAATAAAAATATTATTACAAGATCCTTCTAAAAAAAAAGTTACTAGAGTTGTAAGCAGTTTATGTCAGTCGTAAATAATAAAACAGGAATTTTATTGTGTAATTCTATTTGTTACCTAATTAGATATAGCAAACTAAGTACTTATTACCCTTTAAGGAAGATTTATCACATACAATCTGAGTAGCTGGAATAATCTAATCTATCTAATCTAATTAGTAATATGACCACAGGTGCAGTAAGTCCACCGCAATGCAAGTGGCACTTTAAGGGATGTCAAATACAAGAATCTGTTGGGGATTCCAAGAAAGCACAAGTAGGATCTGGAAACAGCTTACATTATTACGAAAATAAATGAAATAAAAAACAAAAACAATGGGTTTTTAGTTCTTACTCTAAAAAATAAAAGCTATTTATTATTTTTTAGTTCATAATAATTGTCCTGTGTAATTTATCCGTAGATAAACATACTCTAAAAAATAAAAACTATTTATCATTTTTTAACTCATAATTGTCCTTTGTAATTCATCCGGAGATAAACATACTCTAAAAAATAAAAATTATTCTTTTTAATAAGAGCAGGTATGTAGAAGCCAAAAAGTCATATTATCCTTATCCGCTCTACAAATTATTAAATCTCCTTAGCACTGAGAAAACCCAACGTTCGTTCGTTTTATATTAAAGAGACCCAACAAATATGTCTTATTTTGACCATATTTTCCTTTTAATTTACAATAATAAATAATTCAAGTTTTGGTTCAAAAATAACTTATCGTTTCGGAATAACACTACGTTTCTATATAATGGTATATTTTGTTAACACACAAATATATCGTCATAAATATTAATATATTTTTTTAGTTTACGTAAGATCAAAATGTATATAAATGTATGTCAATAATACTATTGACGAAATAAGTTTTATGATAATTTTAGACAACACGAATGTTATTTTTAAAGAATGATGCCATCTAGAAGTGCATATATTTTTAAATCAAATGTAGAACGAAGGGCCGTCCATCTGACTTTATCACAATTATCTTGGGGCGGAGGTATTGGGCAAAAGTTTTCAGAACCACTTTCGGTATGACTGCAACCGTTCACCCTCCTTGAAAGTGAATGTTAGTACTTCTGAATGGGTAAAATTAGATTGAATCTACTTGATTGTGTTGAACGAATCGATAACTTTTAAACTCCGACAAAAATAAAAATAACTTAAAGCATACCTGATAAGTACAATAGATGACGGATTATATGTATAAAATAATAACAATAAAACTACGAAACGATGTTAGAAAATGTTAGTATATTTATTTATCTGACTTGTATACCTTTCCCCCAGTTATTAAAATAATAATAATATCACTGGACAAATTATATACACAAGTAAGCAAATAATTTGCTTATGTTGTGTGTGCTTAAGGGTATTATAACAAAACCTTAATAGCCGGTTTAAATACATCTGTAACTCTCTTCCTCCATTTAAAAATAATTATCAAAATCCGATCAAAGACAGATTTGGTAGAAATATTAGAATTATAAATATAAACATATAGTATTTAAAGGGATAATTTCTTAAAGTTGCTTCAGTCAAATTTTCACTAAACTTTTAATCCGAATTCTTATTTATCACTTAAGTTTTTACATTATCTTATATTACATTACAATTTAGAAACACATTTTCTCCAAATAAAATATGATTGAAACTTGAATTAGTTGGATCAAACTAACTTTTTTTTTATTAAATTTACTTACATTTCAAGCCAATATTATAGATAAACGTGTCGATAAAACGTACTCTTTGTACATACCAATTTATGAAAAAACTTTACAATTTATGCTTTAAATACACATATCTTTTGATAGAGTGAAAGTGTGCAATGAAAGTGAAAAACTAAATTTTATTCAGAGTGACGCAAAATGTTTGTGCATAAGAGTTATTTGAATTGGCCCCTATATTTTTTACGTGTTGCGTGCACAACTAAAAGACAAACAGATGAACAGATTTTATTTTATGTTTGAAAAAGATTCTGTTAGTTATCCCTTCACATTTATTTATTTTGTAATATTTTCAATGTATAGAGATTACTCCTCCACAGATTTATTAATTTATTACATGTATAGAAGAAAATTTGCTTGGTACCTATTACGTGATTCATATAAATTGACGTAACCTTTTATTTCTTAACCGATTTAAATAAAATAAACACTAAATGTTAAGTTAAGACTGTTACAATGTATTTTTGAAAAATGGATCCATATCGGTTCAGCCGTTTCGGAGATTAGCGTGCACAAACATACAGACATACAGACAAACAGACAAAATGAAAAACCATTTTTTTGGATTATCTTGCTCTTATGAAGGCACCTCATCATGTTTTTTTGTTATATTTTCCATGTACAGAAATCGATCAGTGACAATTTTATTATATGTATAGATGATAAGGGGATAGGACAATAAGTCCAACGAAGTTCCTTACATTTAACTAATATTAATATTTTTGTATGTTTCTACATTTAATATGATAATGATATATTAAATCAAAAATAAGCAAACCTGTAACTAAAACTTGAATGCATAATTTGAGTTTCAAACAGCAGCGCAACGTTTTCCGCAAAGTTTTGTATATTTGTTATACGTAAATTAACCAAATTACTTTATGTTTTGCTTAACTGATGGATTTAGTACCACAATAATTTTCTTTACTTAAAAGCAATTAAATATCTGCTTTTGAATTGTTTTTAACATCACTGGCTTTATAAAATGCGCAACTATAGATAACAAAATGTCAAACAGTTAGAAACATTATAATTAAAAATACACTAACTTGGAATAAAAATTGTAACTTGGATTTATTTACTGTTGAGAATTTGAAGATAAGATCGCTGCTAGTTTATTGAAGAGTTTTAAAAAATGTAAGTTGTATTGTGCTAATATGATAATTATGTGTTAATGTAAATTTTTCAGGTAAATTTTGAGACCTGAAAAATATCTTCTTGTACAAAATCAAATATATTAAACTACTAATCAATAGCTCAACTGTAATAATATGGAATGTCAATAAATATTAAAAACTCAGAAATTTTACTTATGAATAGATTGAGACTCTAGATTATATAATATTATAAATATTAATAAAGTTATCCTTCTCCATTATATATATATAGAAGTCAGTGATATATTGCTATATCAATGATCACATATAATAAAAATGAATTTAAATAGGTTTCAAATGATTTCAGTTAGTTTTATTATTCAATACTCTTTACGTTTTAATATTCTTAAGTCTATTGGTAAATAATTTTGCTGTTACGCATCATGTAGAAATGTAATTAAAAATAATAAGAATTTAAAGTCATATTTCATATAATTCAAAAACGAGAAAATCTATCGCCGTTATAAAGCTAGATAGAGTACCTTACTCATAGATCACACCGTCAATCACAGAGCTTCCGCTCTCAAACGAGTATGACACAATAATCCATAAACATCACAATTGTTTTCCAATTTATAGCAATAGATTCCCATCAATTGCTTAGGACTACCCTCAACTCCCAACAAATGTATTGTTAATTTAATTAATATATCGTTATTTATGTTAAGCAATTACATGTACTCAGTATTTTGATCGCACCCGTTATACGTTGTACAAAGGTTCAATATAGATAATTTAATAACAAAAAAGAAAACACTATTATATAATAATTAATTTCTAAAGAAAATTGGCTTGCTTTTAGATAATTATACTAAATTTGTAACTCTCTTTAAAGAGTTTTTTTGTAACTTTTTTATTGGTTGTAAATATGAAAAATTTTAAAATTTTTATGCACTTCCAGATTTATTCATAATCATGTAACTGCACTAATGAAAATAGTTTGAAGTTGGCGCTATATTTGTGTTTTGACGTTTTGTCACTGATTTGGTCAAAGTTATTAAGACGTCACTCACACTGAGTCAAGCTTGGGCGCTTGGCAGCTGGCCAATTCGAAATGTCAAATAACTCTGGAATGTATTGAAGCAGTAACTAAAATCTAAAATAGATAAGCGTTCACCTAAAATCAAAGTCAACCGAATAATTAACTTTTATCATTGATTACTTTTTTACGAATACTGGAAGTCTTTGTATTTGACTTTGATCAAATACATCGATTAAAATAGTTTAACCTTGACCTACCTACTTGGTCGCATCAATGTATTACACCCTTTTAATTGTGCGGTACAATGTAGATGTCACACTGGCTAGGTCGTTGCAATGCTCGATCAAGATTAGCAGATTAAAGTAAATAGTGGAACCTAATATCAACTTCTGATATCTGAGAAATAGACTCCGTACCTTATGCTACTTTTAAGGAGTGTGACGTAAACATTGCTGCCGTCACAATTCCTACTGGTGATGGTGGTTCATTAAGTCTTTACAATAAAACTTAACAACTAACTATAACTTGGTTTATTTAACGGCCCCCGTTACAACTTGAAAAAGAAGTTCGTACTGCTGTTATTTGAGCAATAAGTCCTTAGAGCTTCCAATACTATCTCATTATATTAGTTAGATAGGTACCATAAGAACCTCTTGATAAAGTGAAGTTGTTTTAGAATTACAAATGCAGGACTTTATTACTATAGTTTATTTGATTTCAATCATTGTAAGACTATAATTTATTGTTCATTGATAATTAATTATTTAAATATTTTTACTTCATAATTCTAAAGTAAAATTGAAACAATTAACAAAATACAATCACACGGTCAAAATACTCAAAGTAAAATTTAAGGAAATTGTCAATAACAATAATGATTCGATATAATGAAATTCGTTAATTGACTATTTATTCTTTGATATATAGTCCATTATAGACAAATAGTCTATCATGGAATAGTCTTTACGCCAAGTTATACATTTATCCGGCTGTATTCACGTTAACTATATCGTAATCTGCCCGACTAGCCTTGAACCATGTTTAGCTGTTACACTGTTTTTCTCATAAAAACTATATTTCTGGACTTAAAACCTCGATAGATAGTACTTTATCTAAATTCTATTTCCAAGTCCCAACTAATGGAACTGCACTACGGTTAGAAGAATTACATTAAAGAATAAAAGTTTCTGTGAAAGTTTCTTCATAAACACATTAAATACAATTAGACTCTAGGTTAGAAAACCTTTTCTAATATAGCTCGTGGCTGGAGGCTGGTTATTTATACATATTGGCTTAACAAATAACATTAAAATAAACTTTTGTGTTATTTCTTAGAAGTCAAGGAGACAATATTGTGTTCTGAAAGAATTTTCAGTTTATAACTATTTAGACGGAACTTTTATTTACAAGTCTTTCAATGTCAATATATTTAAAGTCAGATTTTCTTAAATAACTTTATAAAGTCATTATCTATTTATGGCAAAAGGAATACTGCATTTTCGGTTTCATATTTTATTTAATTTTTAATTAAAAAAAAAACGGTAATGTTCATCAGTAATCAGTCTAGTTCGTGCTTAAAATTTAAAACAATACTTTACTCAAACAAACGATATAACTCAAGATTATTATTTAAAGTGCTCCTTTTCTTTGAATTTTATGCCCATAAAGCATACATGATGAAACTTATGGCGCCATTATAATGTGTGATGGATTTTTATGAGTCTCCACGGAACGCTACTTCTACTACATATGTTTGTTGTTTGTGACCTACAAGAAAATTATTTATTAACAACCTGTGTTGCTAGTTACTAGGTTCGCTATATGTATTATTTGAATACAAGAATACTGTAGTCCCCGAGGAAGTATGAGGATGTATACGACTGTAGGTAACAGGAATAAGAAACTAAATATTGATGTTACGTTGACGTGGCATAGACTGCTTATTGTAATTGACGTGAGTGAGTAGATAAATATATAATAATTGTAAAAAAAGTTCGTTCTATATAAAATTAAACAGTAATTTTTATGGTTTGTTATTATTAGGTAAAAAATACAAGTCCTGTCAACTCAACAATGTACATTTTGAACCAATATAAGAAAGATAAAGTATTATGTCATTCTTGTTTTACTCACAATTTTTATTTCATGGAAGCTTACCCTTCCTATCCTTAACATGTCCGATAAGCCAGGGCGATGTTATTGACCGGTATTTTGTAAATCGGGTTTCATTCGAACCTTTCAAAAATAAATAATAGGTTTATTTAGCTCATAGCACTCTTAACGCTATTTTGTGCCTAAAACCAAGACCTGCGCTTAAAACAAAATTTAAGAAATATAAAATTACCTTTCTATAAAAATATATAAAATAAATATATAGCGCGTAAATATTAGTATTGTTTTTCTTTGTAATTTAAAATTATTTGATAGTTAAACGTTTTTATATATTTCAAAATAACATGCTTTATAAAAACCCAACTCGTGTAATATATTATATCAACATATTCTTAAAATATACAATACTTTGTCTCATGAGAAAAATAAAGTAATTTAAAACGAATATGAAATACCAAAATAACATTAATAAGCAAGTAAAATACTGGTTACCGAAATAAGCAAACAATTTAATTCATGATTCCTTGTAACTATTTTTAAGATAATTATTATTCAAATTATGTTATTAGAGTAAGACATTAATTTTCCTAAAATCCAACATCTACATTCAATAAATTTGCTTACAATTATCTAATTATAAACTGAAATAACCATCTGTTAATATGTTATTTGAGATACGAGTAAATATTTACAAAATACACCGAAATAAATATTAATGACCAAAATGTTCTTTTGTGTTTAAATAATAATTAAATTAAATAATGTGTTGAATATTATATTACCCTTCATGTTATTCCATTTCCAGCTAATATTAAGTTAATATTGTTATACGCTCTTAATCTTGCTGTAATTTAAAAATTGTAGAAATACTTTGGTAAAGACAGACGAAGCTTCTTAGCATTCCATGGATTCACCGTGCGGGTGCCGGGCCCATCGCGTTGCAAGGAGAGGAGTGCAAGCAGTGCCTGGGACTTGTGACCCAGGAGTAGGTTTAAGGGGCCCCTTTATTGTGCGCAAAAACGCTCACCTTCACCCTCCACACTCCTCTCCCTACCTAACCAAATTTGGAAAGAACCTACTAATGCCGCCTTTGAAATACGTTCTAGAAATGAACCGATGCTTGTTCTAGAAAGGCCAAGGTCTTTAAGTAGGCTATAGAAAGATTTTGCTGTTATACCTCTCGCTCCCACTTCTACCGCGTACAAACTAACTATAAATTTATTCCTGATCAGATCGTTGGTTAGTTCGTAATACTTATTGAGCTAGAATGTGTGATCCCTTGGGATGTTTGTTTCCCAAGGAACAGTAAGCTCCACAAGTATCACGCGCCTCAGATGTTTCGAATACAGGAATAAGTCCGGTCTGGATGACGAAACACCAACATCCCCAGGGATTTTGTAATGCTTTTCATACGTGTCCATCATGAGAATCCAATCAGGAGCCGCGCCTAATATTGAATAAGGCTTCGCTTTTGATTTTTTGGAGGAGCCTTCTTTTACGAATTCTTCAGATCGTTTGGTGGTTGCTACTGAAAGACTAACCGCTTCCCGTATAATTTCTAATACCTTGTCGTGGCGACGCGAGTATTGACCTTTATCTAAAAGTACCCTACACCCTACTAATAGGTGTTTCGCGGTTCCTATTGCCTCCCCACAGATGTTGGAAGACTTTTCGGTGGCTTTGCCCCTTCTTACTAAATTACTTTGATCTGGGAGAGTCATTTGGAATGCATTAAGATAGAATTTTAATAATGCTGGGGACCAATCATAAATTAAGGTGCGCCACTTCAAAGCTAGTGGAATACAAGAATCTCCTATGGTCACCCATTCGTTTTGAATTTCTAGGCTCATCGCGTGGAGTCGGTAATTATCGTTTTCGTCTTGTCGAATAAAAGATTTTGTTATGTCTATGTCTTGAACTTTCCTAATTGATCCTAGCCCTACTTTATTCATTTGAGCACCTATCATAATTTTTTTATGAAATTGGAGTCGTGATTCGAGTTCTGAAACAACTTTGTCTTTTGGGAGTGAAGTTACAGTATCATCTTTAGATTTTTCGATGATATGTCTTTTGGTAACTTTTAGATGTTTGTAGAGCTCCGATGGTTTCTTTAATTTTAATCCAAAATTGTTTCGGTCTCTAAATAAGGTTGAAGAGTCCGCTGAGGGCGCTAACCCGAGCCATAACTTCAATGTCTTTATGACGCTTGAATCTAACTTGCATCTAACATCTAACTTTAATATTTTCGATAATTATCCTAAAAGCGAACATACCTAAGTTTTGACTTATATTTTCCATTTTTCTAGGCCTTGATTTCAATGAATGTAGTAAATAGGTATTATCAATTTACTAATCTAAACACACAATATAATTAAATCTAATTTGTACTTACAAATTTTATATATTTTTTAAATTTACAAATTATATTAATTTTATTCATTTCGCTTTATTCAGTCAAGTTATGAATGTTAGTCAGCTACTTAGGGATTTCTCAAAAGATTTTTTAAAAGTCCTTATGTGATGGCTAATTTAATAATGTATCAATGTTCAATGAAAAACAAGAAACTTAATTCTTTATCAACTTTAATACTTTGTAGAAAAATTATAAGAATGAACACTATCCTTATTATGCTTTCAAAGGAATTTCAAAGGGTAATTTAGTTTTGAAAGTATACATTTATGTGAAAGTGATTTGTTTCAAATTTATTGGATACAAGAATAAATAAGAATAATAAGAGATTACGGTTTTTTTAGGTATTTTTATATTAGATCTTACCATATGGTAATCTTATTACTACTGAAAATGAGATTACCATAACCAATAGCCATTTATTCCTATTATATTAATATTACCTAAAAACTAAATTTGCAAACTCAGTTTTCTTTTAAGCTGTAGCTAATTCCTCTACTTATCTTACTTTAGGAATGAATACTTACTTTAGCAAAGAATACTGTAATAAGTAATAAAGTTAGAGTGAATTACTTCACTTTGGAGAAATAGTGGAATAAAGTCCTTTTTAAAACATATGGTAGGTTTTTAAAAGTGTTTTTTATAATTATCATTCTTATTTTTGTTCATAAGATATTCATTTTTTATACATATACCCTACAACACAATATGTATTCAAATCTGTTAAATACTTTTAATAGGATGGAAAAATTTTATTAACTACTTATTATCGTTAAAAAACCATAATTTTAATATTAGATGTTATCAACTTAATTACTTACTGTTTGTTAAGCTCTAGCTTAAAGTAAATAAAGATATTTTTTTTTGAGAACTTACTGAATATACTGGTACCTCTATGGCCAGCATTGTAGACGACAAGATCTTCAAATTCCGAATAACTTTTTTTGTTATTTGATTCATTGATGAGAAGTAAAAAATGTTAATTGTCATTGGAAATTTTACATTCATTTTGTAATTACTTTTTTTGTGATTACGTTGCATTGTGCGTTATGAAAAGTCAGACTCCATATAGAAAAGAAGGTCCGTTAATTACTGTTATTACTTTTATATTTAACATTTGGGATATCCAGATAATACTAATAAAATGAACATCATTTTATAACTTATAAGTACGATAGAGGTAATAAATAACAACTTCTATGAAACTTCGGACATCCCAAGTGAATTCATTAACATTTCCTCTTTACAGATGAACCGGTAATTCGTTTATGTTGAAGTTCAAATTGTAACGCTCCTAGAAAATTTGAATCAGAATTGTAGCTGAACGTTGCTTTAATATTAGAAGCGTTTCCTATATACTATACATTTAATTTATTTATTTTATTATTTATTTGTTACTTATTATAACAATTAAAATTATTATTTAAATATTATAACAGACGATTTTTAAAAGCTTAGAAAACTCCTAAAAAAATAGCAAACATCAAATATGTCTTATTCGAAAAGCATCATTTCATTTTTATTGCTAACAATTTTAATATTGCTCGTGCTCATTTATGTAAGCTGCTATATTTATTACTTCTTTTATTTCTTTAAGGCTGTGCTCTAGTTATGGATTTTGTTCATAAGAGTTTGCTACCTTTATGAAAAAATCCGTTTCTGTTGATTTTTAATTAGATATTTAATTTGAGAATAATTTAATGTTTTTATAATAAATCATTAGAAAACTATATACGTATTACAAACGGTTTATTAAGTGTATAAGAAAATGACAATGATAATTTCTGGTAAAATGAGACTTTAAGGGCAGTAATAATCTTATTGATTCAGTCAACTTAAAAATAAAGTAGAAATGATCGATTTAAAGGTAACATTTGTTTTATATTATAATACAAAATAATTGTATACTAAACCACTAAATTTTTATATTTATTTAGATTTTTATTTGGCATACTTCCAAATTTTATTACATTTATTACAATAATTATAAGTACAGTCTCGGTATTTCAGATTTATTAATAATTTTGTAAGTTATAAATAATAATTGTCATTATGTGTTAATAAGGCGTGTGATTTCTAATTTAGAAATCAAATCATTTAAAGCCGTTGTATTTGTTTATTATTTATTACTATTTATTTTTATTTATTTGTTTACAATTTGTTTGGGGTTTTGCAAAAACGAAATTTACGAAGCTAAAGTAAAGTTCTATAAAATCTCACAGAAATGAGGAACCGTTTAATCTCTACATTTATACCCCGTTTAATATAAATTATAAAGTTAAGCATCGAAATTGCCACATGAATCTGTTTAAATTGTCTATTTACTTTTCATTTAAATGTTACCATTTTTAAAATGGATATATCTTTAATTTGATAGCTTAGCAGCTTTAAATGTAGTCTTATAATTTTCTTAAAAAGTTATTTTATCAATAACATATTTTATAAGTAACACTGTACAATACTGTAAATGATAATTGAATTAGAAAAGTTTTTTTAGATATTGCTCTTTACAAAACAATTTTGACAGTATAAATATCATAATAATAAGCATTCTATTCTTTTTATAAATGCTTTTTATTTACCTTATTATACCTTTTATTACCTCTACGCCACAAAGGTGAACGAAAAATCTCATAACTTCACGCCTTTGTGCATAAAGTTAAAGTTAATTGTTTCTTTATGATATTTGAGGCTTTATTGGAAGTCACATTTAGATCGCATTAAATTATGCAAAAATTGTGTTAATATTATTGCTTAATAACATTTATTGCTTTTTTTATTATGTCTTAAACGCTGACTGAATATAACGAGTACAATATAAAGGTATTATATTGTAAATAAATCTGTTGAAATATGTTGGTAATGTCTAATGATCTGAAGTATTTATAGTTAATTGTAACGAAAAAATATTTTTTGAATATAATATAAATAAATAAGTGTTTTGCATCTCATGTTAATTAAACTAGATCCAAAGTATGAGAGATGGTTCAAGTATTATTTATTGATTGAAGCACATGATAAAAAAACGTCTACGTTGTTTATACTGATAACGACTTGATACTATATAATTATAATAATATAATAATATCTATAATTTAAAATTACTTTAATAAAAGATAAATAAAAATCTTAAGTTTAAGTATTAAGAATAAAATGGAAGCTTGCGGAACTTATTTACAAATAACAACAATTAAAACAGAGTAACCTTCTCGTGGGTTCACATGTAATTGAAAAAATAATTTTGTATGGTATCTTATCACATTATTGTATCTTTTACGAGACTTTGTATTCTATGTTTTATAAAGAGTTACTAAAATTTATTATTAGATGGCCTCAAAAGAAAAAAAAATTACAGATCTTGGAAATCTCGAAGATAATTTATTCTCTCTTTTGGTTTACAATTAAAGTAAATCGGTAGTTTATTTACGAATTTTAAAAATGTATTTTTTTTCTTGAGTAAAAAATCTTAGGTATCAGTAATTTCCCAAAAAATCACACATATTCCGGTATTAAGATCTGAACATATTATTTCCAATTTTATGTAATCGTAGTATTGCTAGTTCTTGCATATTTCATGTTATTATTTTCTACAAATCGATTTATGTCATTATTATTTTTACTAAAGGATACTTTATTTAATATTTAGTAAACTAAGTCTATTATTTTTGATTGCTTGGCAAATGAGCAAAGTGTGTGTAATATAAAGATAAGTAGAGTCAGTCAAAGTAAATATCTGAACAGTTGTAGCCACCAATAAAAAAAATGGAAATAATAGATTACAAGTATATATGGAGAGGAAGGAGCGTGTAATAGTTACTTAAAGTATTGGCAAGCTATAATGGCCGTTTTGGCGTTTGGCTGCTCATGAAGTTCCGTATTAATCTATAACGACTTTGAAGGAAAGAATTGCGGTAATTTATGGATGAGCAGAGATTCATAAATTTTATCAATTGTAATTTCAGCACCTAACATTTATTTATTAAATTGATTTCTAAACTATATATTGGAGTTTCGCGAACATTTAATTTTTATTTTTATAAGATTATTGCTATAATTTTTTACCACACAACTCGGCATTTGGTTTTCTAAATGGAAAATATTTGAAAATGAAATCTCTTACGAATTACGATCCTCATACAGGCCAGCACAAATACTAAGTACCTCCTTTTGTGGACCTTTTTTTGTATTCATGTGTATTTTGTGTGCATATAAAGTATGTATATTCATTGTCATTCCAATATTCAGTTCATTCAAATACTTAGTAAACATTTATATTTTGTTTTATTAAACCTTTTTAATCAGGTCAACTTTTCAACGGGCTCTTAAATAATAAAAAAATAAAAATAAGCCTTTTTAATCTAGTACTACTTGCAACAAAACTTATAGATGTGTAATTTTTTTTCCGAGAATAAATTGACCATAATAGCGTGCCGCTAATGTAAGTCTTCGTGAGAGGGTGGTAGTAACCCGGTTGTTTGATCCAAACGATTCTGTAAAATACCACTGTGGGTAAAGTTAACAAAACAAGGATTTGTAATAAATGTTTTTTTCAAACCAGGATTTTTTTAGTGCAGCTTTTACAAATTTCGTAAAATATTAATAATTTGATATTATTATTTGATCATTAATAAATATTATTTGATTGATTTGATTCCTTTCCAAAAAAAATAATGTTATTACGTAAGTTGAAAACATGTAATAATGGAGATAAAGTTTTAAATTTTTCCATGTTAACAAACATTGTAGATTCGAAGATTTTAAATAATTAAATTTTAAGCTTTTCACTTGAAGATAGGAATGGATTGGATACTTTTGATTTATTGGATTTATTGGATTTATCGAACTTTCCAGAATGATAGCTTTTTATAATATTTTACATTCCTCAATCAATACTATTTTATGATAGAAAATATCTAACTATAAAATCTTTTTTCAAAAAATATTCAATTTCCTTCTTTAATTTAATTATTATACATTATTATTTATTTTATTTTATTACAGGAAACTGAACTAAATTATAATAAGTAATACACCACAGATAATAATCTGTAAAAAACTGTAGTATACAATTTAGGCATATTTATTGTAAAATTTAGACTATCTTAAAAAAACCCCAAAAGATGCAGTCCCATCTCCGGAATAAGATATAAATATTTGATACGGAATCTCGGTATATGTAAGAAAAAAAAATTCCTATTGCCCATTAATTAGAATCACAAAAATATGACAAATAAAAGTGTAAACAGATCACGTTAACAGGCTTTTTGTATAATTTATACAACTGCGAATATAATTTTAAAGAAAAGTATAAGAAATAAATAATTAAATGGACATTACAAATTCCTATCACGCGTCGGTTACACAGTATCTTTAAAAATTCAATATCACTCAAGGTGTTAATAACTTTAACTTTGAGTTATTCGCAAGAATATTAAGAGAATATTGAATATTTGAATAAATATGCCAGAAAGTATCTATTTTTGTTTCCCTTTGATGCTTTTTTTTTTACAAATAATGTCTTCCATTTAAACTTCGATATCATTTCTTTGAAATATGATAGACAATAAAAAAATATAATAATAAAAAAAAAATGTGTTGGAATGTTTTTTCCCGTTTAGTCTGCGTTGTTTTTATTATGTTTCGTCTTATGTGTGTTTGTATTTTGTGGTTTATGGGGACCTCACCCCTTAAAGGCAAACTATGGAAAATAATTATTTACAATATGAACCCAGAATCTCTAACTTATTTTGGATATTCCTAACGAACTGGAAATCATTGGGTTCTTCCGTGTATAACATTGGCAGGCCTATTGGATTTCGATAAGCATTTCGTTGCGATCTGACAGATGGTTCAGATGAGGAGGTTACATTACATAAAATTAATTATAATTTAAAAGATAATTGTAACATTTAAATTAAATAATAACTACTGACTATTTTTCTCGAGTTTATATTATTCCATTCAGTAAAATGATTAGGATTATTATCTGTACACGTAAATGCATTTAAAAATGTAGAGTAAAAACAATTAATTAAATGTAGGAACAGTAATTACAAAGTATGGTCTAACATCTAAAATATTCCAGCGCGAGCACAACGACAGTTGGCTCCCCAGAGGTTGCAGCGGCAAACTGTCGGTACGCAACAGTCCAGACCATTATGATCGCAGTTCCCTCCTCGTTCAATACAAGCCGACTTAGGTCGCCTGAAACTATATTATTATGATTTAAAGAATAGACTAAAATCAATTTAATTACTTAACAAGAGGATGATAGAACGGGTCACATAAATTGAACAAAATTTCAGTTATGAAATCTTATTAATTTAATTCTTAAGAGCAAAATCAAAAACATTGATCATGCCAAAAACATCAAAAACAAAAATATTTTGGAATGAAGTCGGGATCCAATTACGGCAATTATATTATATATATTGCCAGATTCTTAAGCTTGGTAACAACACAATTGCTGAGTTGGTATAGCGACGAAGACAGTATGCCAGAGATCACATGTACAAGACGGTGAGGATGAGTTAAAAATGCTGTATTATTGAAATAAATTAAATAATTATTTTATTAACAGAAACGATAAACTATAACAACTTACGGGCCAAAGTATTCTAAATTTGACTGGCTTGAAGGGTCTGGGTTATCTGCAAAAACATATTATTTTAAAAGAATTATCGCGTGTATAATGATGGGACATACATTTTTTACTTTAAATTTAATGTTACAACACAATATATAATAGTACTGAAGGAAAGACAACTACTTAAATAATCACTATTTGAGTATGTACAAAGTCCATTATTTAAAATAACATAATTAGGTCTCGAGTTTATACCTGTGTTAATGTAAGATGCATAAGTGCACTGGCCCACAAGTAAAATGGCCGCCAGCATCAGCATTATGAGACTGCTGCGCAACATGCTAATCATATAATAAGCACTGCTTCTCTGTAACATCATAAAAATACTTTAACTAAATATTATATTATAATCAGAAAAAATACCATAATCGATCATTCAACATATTATCATTTGAATTTATATAAATATAGAATGTAAAAAACCGATACGGGCAGGGATTCGAACCCGCGACTACTGGGAAACCGTCCCGTCGCTCTACCAACTGAACTACCGTATCGCTGTCCGTCTCGGTGAATTAAGCATTCTATATGTGATCGTCTTTATCGGGACGGTGGTGACATCTATTAGGTTTCTTTCGAAAATCCTAACCAACGTTTCTAACTTTGCAGTATAGATAAACATTGATAAGATGCCACTACCGAAATCAATTTTGAAAATATCTTTAAACATGTATAGCCATGTTAAGCTTTATTTAAATTTATATAAATATAGAATGTAAAACACCGATACGGGCAGGGATTCGAACCCGCGACTACTGGGAAACCGTCCCGTCGCTCTACCAACTGAGCTACCGTATCGCTGTCCATCTCAGTGAATTAAGCATTCTATATGTGATCGTCTTTATCGGGACGGTGGTGACATCTATTAGGTTTCTTTCGAAAATCCTAACCAACGTTTCTAACTTTGCAGTATAGATAAACATTGAAAAGATGCCACTACCAAAATCAATTTTGAAAATATCTTTAAACATGTATAGCCATGTTAAGCTTTATTTAAATTTATATAAATATAGAATGTAAAAAACCGATACGGGCAGGGATTCGAACCCGCGACTACTGGGAAACCGTCCCGTCGCTCTACCAACTGAGCTACCGTATCGCTGTCCGTCTCGGTGAATTAAGCATTCTATATGTGATCGTCTTTATCGGGACGGTGGTGACATCTATTAGGTTTCTTTCGAAAATCCTAACCAACGTTTCTAACTTTGCAGTATAGATAAACATTGAAGTCACTTAGAATGTTTATCTATACTGCAAAGTTAGAAACGTTGGTTAGGATTTTCGAAAGGAACCTAATAGATGTCACCACCGTCCCGATAAAGACGATCACATATAGAATGCTTAATTCACCGAGACGGACAGCGATACGGTAGCTCAGTTGGTAGAGCGACGGGACGGTTTCCCAGTAGTCGCGGGTTCGAATCCCTGCCCGTATCGGTTTTTTACATTCTATATTTGTATAAATTTAAATAAAGCTTAACATGGCTATACATGTTTAAAGATATTTTCAAAAAAAAAAATATTATAATTTAATTAAAGAAATATTCACTCACATATTTTACTCAGAAATATATAAAATACGACTGATGGAGACACGGAATTATCACACAAATACTTTTAAATATAGAAATATCGTTAAATGTCATTACCAAGAGCTGACCTTTGATAAACTTTTAGTATAATTTTTGTAAGGGCAACATCGGATTGAATTGTTTTATTTATCTTAGTGTAATTATTATAAGGTTATAGAATAAATTCCATTATATTACTTCAGTAAGTAATAACCTAATTCTATAATCTAAATATTATTATTCAAAACCTAATATTAGAACTCTTTTACTGAAAAGAATTAACAATGACAGTCGTTCTATTCTTTAAAACACTTTATAGGCACTACTTACAAACACATTAAACTGTTTACTATTTAAACTCTTCACTATCACTGTTCCAGGTTATTATACCAGTCCTGTTACATAACTTAGTGTCTCGATCACACACTCTGCCTTCTCTTATCTGGGAGACGATTTATATATATACAACTTTTAATCAAATCAGTATCCAACATTATAATTATTTATTTAGTCAATTAAACTTTACAAACATTACATGTTTTAGTCATACCATCAACTGATATCTTTATTTTTTTATCAAAACCTACCCTCCAATTACTGGAAAGCTGATACTTATAGTCATGTCATGATGTTAAGAAATGATATAGAAGAACATACGTACATAACTTACATAAAAATGTATACAAGTTTAGGTACATCTAATTGTGGGCATATTATTATAAATTATTCATTATTTTAATTATGTTGTCAATAATAAATGTAAAAATTGTAAGTCATATTTTATTACATACTTTATAATTTTATAAAATATTAATTAATAAAGGTATAAAAAAACGTAAAATAAGTACAAAAAACAATCTATACATTTTTCTTTATACATATTTTTTAATGTATTTGACATACGGGCACAGCAAAAAGCAAACTGTGGTTTCAGGTAGCTTCGTTATAAAAGGCATTTAATATCACCACGGGGAATCCCGCGTAGTTAAAGTCATTAACAGAATATAGTTCTAGCTTTAACAGAATTTAGTTATAGCTTTGAACATCGAAACTTATGGAGTTCTATTTTGAAATGGACCAAATAGGTTAATTATAAATATAAACATTTGGCACTGAAATTCTGTAAAATTATTAAATAATATATAAAGTTATAAATTAATTAATATTGCAATAAAAAGAAAAGAAATATTATAAGACGAAGCATCTTAACATTCCATGGATTCACCGTGCGGGTGCCGGGCCGGTTGCAAGGAGTGGAGTGCAAGCAGTGCCTGGGACTTGCGACCCAGGAGTAGGTTTAAGGGGCCCCTTTGGAAAGAACCTACTAATGCCGCCTTTGAAATACGTTCTAGAAATGAACCGGTGCTTGTTCTAGAAAGGCCAAGTTCTTTGAGGTAGCTTATAGAGAGATTTTGCTGTTATACCTCTCGCTCCCACTTCTACCGCGTACAAACTAACTATAAATTTAGTCCTGGTCAGTTCGTAATACTTATTGAGCTTAAAATGAAATTATAATATTAGTAATAATAACAAAAATAAACACAAGGTGGGCATTATGAAAATATTTAAATTATACCAAATAATCTGTAACAACTGGTTTTTGTTATTCTATCGGAAATAATGACAACACATGTAACTATAAATTATTTACAAGATTTTATAATAAGGTTAGTACAATGGAAACTATTTCTGAAAGTAGCATCTATATATTATATCACATAAAGAACATTTCAGTATTTTCTTATATAGTATAAAATATAAAGGGGATATCTCAGAAAAGCAGAACATTTTCATTAATATGTATAGTTATTAAGCTTTTAACTCGCAAATCAAGTTCTTTTCATATTTTGTTTAAGATTAATTATAATAAAAGCTTTGTGTTAGATATGATAAGCAGCTCAGTATTCCGTTTCTTGTTACATACTTGTAGTAGTTTAACATCCGCTGAGATTATAATAATCTTGTATTAAAACTAGAGAGATAACAAACTCACGCTATTTCCTATAAAATATTAGTTAACATAAAATAATGTTAAATTTTATTATTGAACACTGAATTATACATTACATTTAGCCTTTTTTACATCATTATTAAGTATTTCTTTAATGACATAATTTAATTCTATTATATTTAATACAAGTACAATACGATATTATAGAGTTTTATTAAAACTAGCATCAGATTTTATTTTGGACTTCAATCCAATTCTACACAGTTTTAGTACAAGAGCGTCCCGTAGGGTCTCATAAAAATCCATCACACCTTCTAATGGCGCCATTACTAGCATCATGTATATTTTATGAGTGGAAATTAAGAAGAAAAATAGAAAGCAGACATAGAAAGGTTAAGCTGGATCTACAGAACCTTACTTCTGGTGAGCTAATATTTTAAGATTTAAACATGACCTAACCTTGATTGCTGATGACCTGTATCGCTTTTTTCTTTATTTAGATAATTAAAAAATATATATATATATGAAATCAGGCAAGTATTATTCCTTTTACCATAAATAATTAAGAACTTCGTAAAGTCTAAATACTAAATACTACGTAAAGTGTACGCAAACTTTAATAACTCTTTCATAAAAATAATTCTAAAATATCTAAAGTCTAAGTTCTGGTAAGGACCAATTAAGAACATAATATTATTCTCCTAGATTTAAAAGAAATATCACATAACTTATAAACTAATTTACATATATAAATAACCACTCTCCAGCCAAGCTACACTAGAATATGTTTTCTAACCTAAAGTGTAAACATATTTAATTTGTCCTATTTTATCTGTGACGAAACTTCCATAGAAACTTTACTCCTAATGTTTTAATTACATTAGTTGAGACTAAGATATATAATTTGAAAACAGAACTTACCGAGGTTCTACGGCCGAAAATAAGGATCTTGAGAGAAACACAGTGAACAAATTACTGAAGTTATCATATTACTTAGGTATATATACCTCATTACCTTGCTAACATAACGGCAAATTTTTGGGGCATTAGGTATCATTACAATTAACATTACTCACCAATCACGCATGCGCAAGCGGTAATAATTTTTATTGCAATTAGTATTTATTATTATTTATTATATTATTAGTTGTTTGTATAAAATGAGTTGCATTTATTGTTACAAAGTACTTAATGAAGTTCACGTTTGCCCTATCTTGCTTCACATATGCCCTGAACTACTCGTATCTTGCCCTAAAGACATCTTCTAGACAACATCGGAATTTGTCGTATTCATCTATTTGTAAATAACATGTATATATAAATATAATATATTAGAAACTAACATATGTATAACATATGTATCAAGTCCGACGATAGCATTTAATTGTTATATTTTTTAGTATAACAAAAATCAAATTTAGGTTACTTGTTTGAAACTATCTAATAATATCGTAAAAGTTTGACTAATTTTATTTTTCTTTTATAACTAAAAATAAAAAGCATTACACTGTGACATTTACCTACGTACCTATAGAATGAAAAAAAAAACGATTAACGACCAACCTAAAAGAAATAGTAGTTTTAATATAAACTCTAAATTTTCTGCAATGGTAGGGTAGGTACAAAGTTAGAATTAATTTTTACGTTAGTGTAAACGTGTTTGATAGTTGTGTTGCGGTGTAAGCGGTTAAAATTTTCTATATATCTTTGCATTAAAACTATCAAAATGATTTTTGTTTAAAACAAAATGTATAATGAGAATACATTTGTCTGTAAAACTCATTTGTCTGTACCAGGAATTAGTTTTTATTTTTAAAGATGTTTCTCTTAAACTTTGATGAAAATTAAGAACATAGAAAGAAAACGTCTAAAATTTATGTGTTTTTTGTAACTATCGGTATTTTTTCAGGTTTTAACTGAATTAAATTTACCTTATATGCAATTGAAATCGCTTTCCCCGTTGATTTAAGAGTAGGCTGTTTGCAAGTCCGGGGTCACTTATCCCCGGGGAAGAAATTCAAATGTAAGTGGAAACTCAAAACCTTTACTATATCTACAAAATCCGGACTTGAATTCATTCTATATATCAGCAGTAAGTTTATCGTCTTAATGAAACATAAAAAAATCCTTTTTATTATGTTTTTCATTTTTAAAGTTTTAGGTAGTTTTTAAGAAAATTAGATTTTATTGTCAAAGCATAAATCCTATTTTTAGCTGAAAAGTTAAAAATTGTTATCAGATTATATACTTCTTATATTATTAATAGTTTTAAAAGACCATGTAAGTGTAATCGTAGGTAGGCTGCCCCAACCAGCTGATTGGAAAAGAGTTGTTATAGCTACCTAGCTATGAATCATAATCGAATGACTTCGATTATATATACAAATAAATGAATCTCCTTAACACTGAGAAGATTTAAAGTTTCTGGCTAAAATTTAGATAAAATTTTGATAAAATTCAGATAAAACAGATAATTGTTTTTTTTTATCACTAGCATTACAGTTATCATTATTCACCAATTAGCACCTTTCCATGCTAGAGGGCATACAAAACCGCGATGTACATTGGAGAACAAACAATTTGCATTGAAATTAATGATTGGGTTAAATGAGCTTCATTTATTGAAATCAATTTAGTCAAATTATAACCTGTTTTTTTCTGAAAACATCTAGATTCTAGATAATAGCGGAATTTGTCATAAGGCGAATATCTACTCATAATATGTTTAACAAACTTTCACGACATAAAGTATCATTTAATTGTATTTTTTATTACGAAATAATTTAAAATGAAATTAAGGTTTCTTGTTTTAAATTGTCTATAAACATGCTATGTTAAGCTTATTTAAATTAAAAAAAATAAATTAAAATGAAAAATTAATCTATACGAGCCGGACTTGAACTTATGTAACAATTCTTCATTCTGTAAACGCTACTGCCATGTGACTGCCAATTTTAATATTTTTTTTCATTATATGTATATTTATATATACTAGCCGTGTTGATAGAAGGTGACATCGATTAGATATCCTTCGAAAAACCTAACAAGTGTTTTTGAATGTGGAGTGTAGACTTTTATTGAAATGCCACAACAGAAATTAAGCTTGAAAATGAGAATAAATAATTTTAGCCATCTTTATCTATGATTAATTTTAACTAATAACATCGCTGAAAAATTATAAGATTTAATTACGCTCAAAATCGCCAGTTTCTTCAACAGTTCTTGTGAATATCGACATTAAGGATTGTAGTTTTGCTATCGTATAAAAATATTGTTTTTTTTTTACGCTTAGTTACGTAATAACAATAACCTAAATTAATCTGAGAAAAGATAAACTTATTTCATTTATATTATAAAAGTATAGATATGATGTATTCAACTGTGTTATTACATGTAGCGATAAACCAAAATGTATCGACTAACGACCGGCCTAAAAACATAAAAGTTTTGATATATAGTATACATTATTCTGAACTGGAAGGGTCACTGCAAAGTAGAAGTTATTTTTACGGTCGTATGAAATGCGTGGAATAGTTGTGTTGCGGTGTAAGCTGTTAAAGGTTATCATATAAATCATCAAATATATGTATATATTTATTTTATATAAAAGTATATGTAAAGGGATTAAAGTTAATGCTAAGAATTTGTTTTTATAGTTTTATATTTCGTTTTGGTATATACAAGTATTTTTTCAGGGAGTAGTTATGAAATAAAATTTACAGAAGTATACATTATAAAGAAATGATATCGCTCTCTCTTTTTACTTAAGAGAAGTTGCTTACAACTCGGAGATCGCTTATCCCCGGGGAAGCAATTTAAATATAACAGGAAACTCTAAACCCTTATCTACATGATCCTGATTTTAATTTATTTTATATATTAACAGTAAGTTCATCGTACGATGTAAATATTCTGATGTATATGTTCTATCATACAGTGCGAAAGCATTTTGATAAAATTTAAAAATAATATATTTTTTTTTTTATTCTGTTGCTTATTCATAACGGTCTAGGTGGATTTAAAGAAAATTTTATTTACTATCCAAGTATAGATCTTATTTCTATGAGAGAAAGAAAAATGATTATGAGGTTAAATAATTGTTATATTGTCAACGTATTTAAAAAAAACTTGCAAATTTATTTGTAGTTCGGCTAAACCGGCCGACCAAAAAGTATCTATTTTGAATCATAAGCGGTAATCATAATCATATGTGCCAGATGCCAGACAGTTTGTTTCTCTCCAAATAATAACAACCATCCCTATTATATTTGGATGCAACGCACGCATATCATTAATTTTGCGGGGTCTATAAGCGACGCCATTTGTTATCATAATTTTAACGATCTGCTCGTTTGCAAGCCAATACGAACAAAAAAATAGATGAGCGTGTTGTAGCTGGGGCACTTATAAATATATAACTATGTTCTTTTAAAACTTCATATTTTAGGCTTAGGATGCTTTTATTACATTGTATTTTATTAATTCAAACTAACTCAAATGTCGAGTAGACAAATACTTCTATTATTTGAAAATCAGTTTTCTATTTAAATTATGATATTCAAAAAACACATTCGATGTGGACTAAATATCCGATGTGGTACGATCAACTTAACCTTACCCAATACTGCTTGTTTTGATATTTGTCATGTCAAGAATGTAGAGCTAAGTGAACTATGATCCATTTACAGTTTAGACAATACAATAACATTAGATTTTTTTTCAACATGCTACGTGCACAGAAGAGGGTAACAAATTATAAATATGAATATAGAATACATAAAGTGTACAGAAAATGGTACTGTGTATTTCACATAGGAATACTCAATTGAAATAAGAAAAGAAGAGAAGCTATGCTATGATGTCACGTATTATACGTACCCTACTTTTGGTTTTCTAATTACATACATATAATAATAAAGTACGATTGGTACCTTACCTATATAGAATAGGACCATATCTTTCAGAAGGTAATAACCGGTTCAGATACCACAACACCAGTGGATTCGATCCAATACCACTTATCTGAAACCTTAAAATCTTAACTTTTACCGAATCAATCATAATATGTCAAAATTGACATATAGCGCCAACATCAAACAATTGGTAAATTGCAGGTAGATGATAATGAATAAAAGGGTAAGTTAGTACAAACGTATTTTATTTCAGGAATTTACAATCTAGATTGATTCACTGGAATAACTTTGTTAACGTTTAAAGTTATTGAATTTTAATCGGCCTATTGAATACTAGTTAAATATATTTTTAACAAAGTAGCTATGTACAAGAACACTATTAAAATATTAGCTGTAATTTTTATTTAAAAGTAGCGTTATTTACAAGATTTTCGACTTTGACCAAGGAATCAAATTTCACAAATGGAAAATTTTGCAAACAGCCAACGTAATTGTTATAGTGACGACAAAGTTTATATTATTTGATAGAATCATAAAAAAATGACCGTCATGTTGAATTCTTTTGTTTCTTTAAACAGACAAAAAATGCAAGTTTCAATAATATTTAAGAATTGGTTGACAATTTACATCTACACTTGATCAGTTTATAAAGACTTTGAAGTTAAAAATCTTTCAAAAACCGACAGTCAAATGCTTTTAAATCTCTAGATATAAATAATTTGGTTAATATAAATGTGACAAAAAAAAATACTTTGCTGTAATTGTTGCTTGAAACTCAAATGAGGAATACCTCATAGTTTTAGTTAGTTGTTTGTTTCGTTTCTGATTTAATATAATATTACAATATTAAATGTAAAAAAATACAAAAATATATACTTCCGTTTAAAGTAAGGAATTTGGTTCACTGCCGTAAGCAATTTATTTTCTACTAGTAAAGTAAATGTTATTAGAATTGCACTCTTTAACATTAACTATAAACATTATAATATTAACAATAAAATGAAATTGGTTTAACTTTAAGTTAAACCAAAAATAAGAGGATAACTAAAAGTTACATTTCTAGGCGTCCATTTCTAGAATGTCCATTTCTAGATTGTTGTTTAACAATTTTAGACTCTTGAGTTGTTTAATTATATCAATATTATTCTGATAAATGCAGGATGGTAGTAAGTATTAGTTTTAATTTAAACAGAGCTGAGGTTCACTTCCATATGCTGTAGCATATCTGTTAAAGTCCTTTAGGACTCAAGATGGATATTTTCTTTTTGTGGTTTTTTTTTCTAATGGAGAAAATTGCAGATGATATAATTAAACCAGCAGTTATATTTTTTTATTTATTGAATGAAATTAATAACTAAATTATTGTGAAAAAATATTAATAGCTTAAGGTGGTAGGTATAGTATAATATAAAAATGAGATGAAATATACTAACATATCGTTTTATCGTATCAAGTTATTTTTATTTTTGACGTAATTTAAGGGCTAATGATACATCCTACACAATGAAATGAATACACCACTTATTCTAAGCGTAATGGAATGTTGATGTCAGACCGACAGTATTTTCAATTATTTTACCACAAATTATTGGGATAAGATAAGATGATAATCTTCTCAAGAAAGACATCACACGAAATTATGCGAACTTTCAGCTAACACCATTCTATCAAAATAATGTTTGTGATATCTAAAAATATAAGAAAACCTTATAGTATGTAGTTAAAATATTAACTATACTTTAGTATGGTAACACATACTAAAGTAAAGTTAACAACACATAATAGAAACACAACTTGATATTTTTGGTTATATCTAAGCCGACGTAGCGACTTTTTATCAATGAGCTATATTTAACAAGATATAAGCAATCCTACTGCTATATGTTGTTCTTACTTTTTGCCTGCCGTCCGTAAAAAACACTCTTACACAAGTTGCAGTAGAATAAACAGTAGAAACAGGCGCTTCCAACTACGATTTCTTTAATACTTTAAATGAGTACTGAGTTTTAGTCCTAGCATCATAATAACTTCTCTTCTCTCAGGAATATATACCAACTTTTAAAAGTTTATTAAATTTAAATCCAGGTAAAAGTTCCGTTCAAAGTCAAATTTAATGTCAAACTTAAAGTTAAAGTCAACTAAGCCAACTTAGGCAATTAAGGCTATTTAATTAAGGTCAGTAACGCGACAATAAATAACAGAATCACGAAGCTTTATAGAACAGAATAGACGTCTAATAGTCTAAAAAGAGTTTTATATTGTTATTTAAGTAATTAGATTTTAGATATTTCAATTACGTTATTCAAATAGTGCTGATTGACAGTCATCATAACAAGTTTCTTGAAATATTATTAATTTGTTTTGCTGCGTTTGATTTGATGAAGTTTCGTGGTAAATAGTTGATGTGGGTCCTCGTTAAAGGTTGTATGGATGGATGGATGTTAGAAAATGTATTTCACATATAAAGTACAAGTCATAACCCAGTTCAAACAAAATCTTCAATACAAATTCTCTCTCGTATTATAGTTTCTCATAATATTCTTTCTAATTTAAATCGAATGTTGTTATTTTCTTAGAACATTATCGATTTTCTTGAATAATTTTTTATCATAAGACGATAATAGAGTAACAATTTAAATAGAAACTTAATAAAAAGAATACACGAACATAAATAAGAGCTAAAATGTTTATAAGAGACTAATTTGAGACATACGAATAATGTACTTTTTTTAATTCTACTAATACAATCTAAACCGACAATAGAAGTCGTATTGAAATCAGTATTGTTAATAAACAAAGTTAAAAATCTAAATATTAAGTGCATTATTGATTACATTTTTATGTTTTAATTTTTATTCTTCCTAATAAACTGCTCTTAAACGAGATAGAGATCTCAAGAACTAGAATCAAATCAATCGAATCAAGCAATTGCTTGTTTGGTTCTAAAATCACACGTTGTGTGAAACATTTCGAAACTAGATTTGTCTCGTGACTTGTAGTTACGGTTGTAATCAATTTGTTAGACTACTGAATATCCATTTCTAAACTAAATGCTATGAGACATCTTAATATGTTTTAAATATTAACCAACAAGTTTTTATTTGTTTGTTACAATTTTAATACTCTAAATATACATGTAAGGTTACATTATTGTTAAACGACTATTTTATAATAATCCGTAATGTTTTGATTCGTTTCAATGTTTTGATGGTCCCTGTATTGATCCATATAAATTAATGAATTACTAATTTAACTGTAATAAGAAGAACCAATAAGATGTAATTATTTAAATCGTTGTTTTATTAACTTAAATAGTAACATTTAGAATTGTTATATCAAGTAATGGTTATTTTCGTATGCTTAAAGTAGTTTATTTGACTAAGATTATTATTTATGTGAGGAGGGACATTTGCTTAATTAGTAAATACTTGAATAAGCTACAAAAGTGGGACCCATTAAGACTCCATAATTAAATCCAGTATTTAATACTGTGTTTACCGATACTTACAATTGTTTATTTACGAGTAGTTGTTATTTTTGTACGTTTAAAGTAGATGATTTGACTATGATTATTATTTATGTGAAGAGGGAGTTAATAAAGGAGGGTATATAAACTGTGGTTAGGACGATATTCGGGACAGACACTGCTGGATAGTACCAAGGAAGGATTAAATACAAGCATATAAAAGTGAAGAGTGAGAAGTAAAATCTGTGAAACAATACAATTGGACGTGGCCCTTATAATTCAGAAGTGGGATACCCAGAAAATAACTGTCTTTTTCTGGCTCCGCGCCCATTATTGGGAATAATGTAAGTGTTACTGGCTTATTTATTATATTACTATTTATATTTGTGTTTTATATGAAGTGAAATTTGCATAAAATATTGTGAGGGTAGTAAATATACCAATATAAATTTTTTTTAGAGAATTTACAGGACGTTATTGTGCTATATCTCTTTACTTAAGCGGTGGGTGATGGCGATATTGTTTGTTTTTCAATTCACTACCCCTTGAAATTGGCTATTTCACTTATAGACGAAAAATTCATTTTGTTCAGGATTTTGTTGGATTTGTACGTTTTCAATGTGGTAGTTCTAACCTGCTGACCAGGATATACGAGTTCGATCGTCTATACTTTACGATATGGTTTATCCATCCCTCGCAATTAAATCATCTTTTGTGGTAAAGTTTATTTGGTGTTATGTGACGAACTATAGATGTGACTTATCTTGGTGAGGGTAGACATGGTGCAAATAAATGCAAAACTTTTTCAGACGAGAATAGTTGTCTCTCAAATCCTTTGTAGTGGTATCATTGTTTATAGCAAATTTGATCTGTTCTGCAAGTTCCCGGCTGACGTACAAAGTAGGCGGATGACTAATAGAAAGGGTTTATATTTTTTTTTGTTTTTGTAGATATTTTACGTTAAGTTTTTTATTCGAATTACTTATTGAATATAATCTTATTATTTGTGTTACGGTTGTTGGGAGTGCTGTTATGCTGTTGTGAAGATTACTTTTACGATTACTGATGGTTGGTGATTTCATTTATTGGGATCTGCCGTAAAATATTATTGTAATATCCATAGCTTAATTTATTGTAGTTAATTTACAGTTTACTAAGATATTGGTAAAAGCAAATGGCAGTGATAAATACAGCGTGCAATCCCCGATGGCGATAAAACTTTGTTGAACTGGTGCAACTACATCGGTGTGCAGAAGGACTACTCATTTTACAGTTTATATATATTTGGCAGAACTGAATGCAAAGGCTTTGAATATTAGTAGCAGAAAGATAAACGGCAGAAAGGATAACTGATCTGTTGGTTGAGCTTGATTTTAGAGTTTGATTGTTCCTGGAACTGACATCGGAAATATCGGTGGCCTACCGCGCTGCAGATGCCTGCAGTGAAGTCCCAGGCGTCGATGGCCGGGATACGCCCGTGGTGTAGGGACATATCTTACTTGAAGCTAAGGTATCTTAAGGGATCCTGAAAATGTAAGTTGTTCTTCCGTAAATTCTTTATCTTATGTTTTGAGATGACTTGTCCCATAAATTTGTTCCTCTTAAAAACGAGTTCATATGACTAGACAGAGTTAATTAGTCCCACTGACGTTAACTTTTGAGTGCGCGGTATAGTGGCCCTCGGTATGAATTATGGACTAAGTCGATTCGATTTATCTAGTTGTTTGTTACAATCGAAAAGTATAAATAAAACAAGGTAATTTACATACATTTTAAAACTTCCGTAAACTATTATTTGGGTACCTAAATATTTAAAAAAAAAAAAATAATGGCCACATTTTATTTGTGAAGTTTCGTTTTATTGTATATAGAAATTTTATATTGCTTAAGTAAATATTTCAAAATACCCACACAGAATGTTGTCAAGCAAGGTCGGATTAGACCTTGGAAATTGTAATGTAGACATGAAAAATTATCGTAATCATATAGTGAACTATATTAAATTAAAAGGTACGGCTACGTTATGTACATACTTAGCGATGTTCAGATTAGTTGCGTTCTTATAATTTAATAAATGTTTTATGAAATTAGCAGTCGGAAATCTAGAAGTTAATAGAAAATGTTATCTAGGTGCATTACCTGACAAACATTCGATGATCATGTTACTTTTAAAGGTTGAAAGCCATAACTTTCATGTTGACTTGTCTATTATTTATCTTCTGTCATTCGTTACTCTTTGCTCTGTTATTTTAGATCGATCCCGTTAATGATCTTAATGAAAACTGAGACAAGCAAATGCGAAATAAAGTGACAGTAGAACCATTTATATTGACTCGCTAACTTAACAGGTACATTATGAATTGATTCATCATAGCGAACGAGGAATACTACGATTCAAAAGAGGAACTGTGTTTATTAGAAGAAATCCCCGCAACCTAGATTGACCTCAATTTCAGCAAGTCATATATATGAGTTTGGTAGCGTGCATTGTGAAAGAACTTCAGAGGGACCTCGTATAATGCGAAGGAATAAAACAATTATGATTGGAGGAAGAGCAAAGATGAAGGTCGTGAGTACTTCCTAGTAATTGAAACATACATTTTAAATACTGATGAGACAGGATCGCTAAATATAGAGAACGACTTGCACAAATATCTAGGTCTTCGCTCGCGTATAGGTAACTATTTAAGCTTTGAACGATATTGAGAGATATACGAACATATTTACGAAGACCGAAATAAAACGAATGCAACTGTTGAAAAGACGATGCCATTTACTTATGCTGCATTCGGAGATTTTAGAGCAACATACATCAGCATATACAATGGGCGAGAGATAGATAGATGGATAGATAGAGGGATAGATAGATAGACGGATAGATAGATAGAGGGATAGAGGGATAGATGGATAGAGGGATAGATGGATAGATAGATAGATGGAGAGACAGAGATAGATAGATGTAGAGCGAGATAGATGTAGAGCGAGATAGATGTAGAGCGAGATAGATGTAGAGCGAGATAGATGTAGAGCGAGATAGATGTAGAGCGAGATAGATGTAGAGCGAGATAGATGTAGAGCGAGATAGATGTAGAGCGAGATAGATGTAGAGCGAGATAGATGTAGAGCGAGATAGATGTAGAGCGAGATAGATGTAGAGCGAGATAGATGTAGAGCGAGATAGATGTAGAGCGAGATAGATAAAAGGAGGGGAAGATAAGTGATTGCACTAACAAAGTCTTGGTTCAAATCGGTAATACGTTTTATGTCTATATAATGCACTTAGTGAGCCTGTTACTAGACGGCTTGACTACATAACATGAGCATTCAGCTTAATGAGCTGTGTAGGTCAAGATTTTTGTCAAGGGGAATGGGTACACTATTATAATCAAGAATTGAGAGATCGACTGATGCCAATGTGTACAGCTGTCGTTGACTGCCTAGAATTATTGTCTGACATTTTAAAGGATTGATCTTTATGCTAAACTGGAGGCACCAATCATATGTGTTGCAGGTCCTTAATAATATTATACAGATGATAAGAAGATTGCGAGTCATTGACGAGCGCGAGGGATCTTATTTAGCGAAAGTCGTCCTTTGAGCCATATTTAGTGATGGGGTAAGAGGTTATAACGTTCTTGACATTTAAAACTAAAGTTTTACGAGACAATGTTAGGAATCATCGGTAAATACATGGAGTTATTTGTTATTTATGAAAGGGAAGTTTTGAGTTATTAGCATTGATATAGCAGATGAGATACGATATAGGTGAACATACATAAAGACTATGACTTTGTAGCGATTTTGTAACTATCAAATGTTGTACTTTATTATGTGAACAGATGGTGTATATGCGAGTGGAAACGTGTGCTTATAGAAGTTTTGACTTATCGCATATTAAGATTATCTTATAATATTAGAGCTCTCTTACCGCAAAGAATCGCCAACGACAGTCGTTCTATTCTTTAAAGCTCTTTATGACACTGTTCACAAATACACTAAACTGTTTACCTTTTAAACACTTAATTATCACTGTTATTCAACTTAGTTTTCTCGATCTCACACTCAGCGGTTTATTATAACTGATACACTTTTATCACAATAATACCATCCCACAACTTGTACTCCCAATTTCACGCAATGCCTTCTCTTAACGAAGCTGCGATTTATATACTTCTTATTCTTAGTCAAATCAGTATTTAATATTACATTTATTTTATCAATTAAACTTCTATACAGAGATTCAATTGTTTTAGTCAAATCAACAACTTATATCTTTGTTTTTAGTCAAAACCAAACTACTACATGTATAAAAGCTAACAGCTCGGCCATCCTAAACATAACGAGTCCGCTCGTTATCAAAAACCATTTACTTACAATTTTAATTCTGAAGTAATTTGTAAATCTAATTATTATAATTGTAAAGTCACAGAATCTAATCTAAAGTCTATATATTATGATACATTAATATTTATACATTTTTCGGCCATCATATATAAATAATTGGTCCTCCAATTTAGACAATGTTTTGAAATTTATAGACTTAACAATTTCAACTATAATAATCAATTGGTATAAGTTGTCTGATTACGTGTTCAATCTGGCTCAGCAGCCTCTTTCAAAAAATAAAATCTACTGGACACAAAAATTTTGCCTCATAAATCATAATCATAGTCATAGTCATAGTCATAGTCAGTTCAATATCCTCAATGTACCAAATACTACTCGGAAGTTGGCTTATCGGCCTCATGTGAGTATTTGATCTTCTCAAACGCTACTCAAAAATTGGCTTATCGGCCTCATGTGAGCGCTTGATGTCCCTATATCTCAAATGCTACACTCATCATTTGGCTTATCGGCCTCATGTGAGCATTTGATGTCACTAGTCACAGTCAGTTCAATATCCTCAATGTACCAAATACTACTCAGAAGTTGGCTTATCGGCCTCATGTGAGTATTTGATCTTCTCAAACGCTACTCAAAAATTGGCTTATCGGCCTCATGTGAGCGCTTGATGTCCCTATACCTCAAATGCTACACTCATCATTTGGCTTATCGGCCTCATGTGAGCATTTGATGTCACTAGTCATAGTCAGTTCAATATCCTCAATGTACCAAATACTACTCGGAAGTTGGCTTATCGGCTTCATGTTAGTGATCAGACAACAAAACCCTTATCCACATAAAATACTTTTTAGAAAACTATTCAAAGTAATTACTTTTATCATCTTAATGTATTCTACATATTAAATATATTGAATTAATACATAAATAAGCACAAATAATAGCTAAGAATACCGAATTTAAAACGAACTTATTTAAAACAAAAGTTTAAAACATTGTTTTCCAAGTTTAAAACAAACACTCACGTTTACGAAAATCCGGGATAAAATAATTTCGCGCCTTATCATAATACGTAACAAAATACGTCAAGTTAAAGTGAAATAATTATCAGTAAAAATTAAAAAAACAAGATCGTGAAGGTTGATCGCTAATCTCAATACTAGTTATCTCAACAATAATAATAATAAAGTGCTTACCACTATATTTAATCGCTTAATTATCTTTAACTAGCGAGTATTTAAGGCAAAAATTGGATGTAAATCGAAACGAATCACCTTTATGCTGTGACGTGATCGATGATGGATAAATTGCGCGGACATCAACGTGTTGCTCGCCGCGTGCCTTGCCAGCACCGCTACCATAGCTGCCATCGCCACGACCGCCATCAACACCATCAGCAACATCGACACCATCAGCGCCAACCGCGCTGCGCCTTCATCGCCATCCGCCCCGCGCCATCACCGCCATCCGCGCCGCGCCATCACCGCCATCCGCGCCGCGCCATCACCGCTATCCGCGCCGCGCCATTACCGCCATTCACACCGCGCCATTACCGCCATTCGCGCCGCGTTGTCACCGCCATAATTTCTCATTTCCTTCTTTCTTCATTAGCGACGATTCCTTCTTTCGTAGAATTCTTCCAATGGTTTGTCACATAATCTAATAAACGACTTGCATAAGCGATTAAATAGGTATTTTCACTCGATTTTCTTGATATGTGGGTAGATCTCAATTTTGAAGTTTTGAGATAACAAATTTAACTTGATTGATTGATTTACAACCATTGATTATCAACTATTGATTGATTGTATTGATTCTGGAACTTCATTGTTATTATCTTGTAATGTGCGTTTCAAATAATAATATCACTTCATTTTTTTGCTTGATGTGGTTTTGTAGCTTCAATAAACTTATCTTGTAGGTAGTTTGTGGTTTTAATGCCCGAGTGAATCCCACTTCTGAACTATTAGAGCTCTCTTACCGCAAAGAATCGCCAACGACAGTCGTTCTATTCTTTAAAGCTCTTTATGACACTGTTCACAAATACACTAAACTGTTTACCTTTTAAACACTTAATTATCACTGTTATTCAACTTAGTTTTCTCGATCTCACACTCAGCGGTTTATTATAACTGATACACTTTTATCACAATAATACCATCCCACAACTTGTACTCCCAATTTCACGCAATGCCTTCTCTTAACGAAGCTGCGATTTATATACTTCTTATTCTTAGTCAAATCAGTATTTAATATTACATTTATTTTATCAATTAAACTTCTATACAGAGATTCAATTGTTTTAGTCAAATCAACAACTTATATCTTTGTTTTTAGTCAAAACCAAACTACTACATGTATAAAAGCTAACAATAACATAAAATTTTATTCATGGCGTATGGTTAATTTTACGAAAGCAAAAAAATATGACTTTGACATAATGGCTAAGAAAGTGTACAGAGTCAATTTGTTATTTTGTTGGAAACTTACTCGGATTATAATTTGGATTTTTTTTATTCTTTTGGAGTTATAACACTTAAAATTTAGATTTCATTGCTTGTAATATCATCACTAATATATAACTTGAATTACAGATCATACTACAGTAAATGATGAGACAAACACCACCATCACATTACACTTAATGCAATGGTGAAAACCCAAGGCAAAGTTTTAAGGAAAAACCCAGGGGAAAGTTAAGGGAAACCCAAGGGTAAGTGTTAAGGGAAACCCAAGGGTAAGTGTTAAGGGAAACCCAAGGGTAAGTGTTGAGGGAAACCCAAGGATAAGGGTTGAGGGAAACCCAAGGATAAGGGTTGAGGGAAACCCAAGGATAAGGGTTGAGGGAAACCCAAGGATAAGGGTTGAGGGAAACCCAAGGATAAGGGTTGAGGGAAACCCAAGGATAAGGGTTAAGGAAAACCCAAGGATAAGGGTTAAGGAAAACCCAAGGATAAGGGTTAAGGGAAACCCAAGGATAAGGGTTAAGGGAAACCCAAGGATAAGGGTTAAGGGAAACTCTCGGATAAGGGTTAAGGAAGCCCAAGGATAAGGGTTAAGGAAACCCAAGGATAAGGGTTAAGGGAAACTCTCGGATAAGGGTTAAGGAAGCCCAAGGATAAGGGTTAAGGAAACCCAAGGATAAGGGTTAAGGAAACCCAAGGATAAAGGTTAATGTAAACCCAAGGATAAGGGTCTGGATAACCAAAGGACCGACTGAACTGACTGAACCGAAAACGGAGGCTTTTAGCTATAGTTGTATCAGTTGAGAGAAAGGACTGTTACTCAATGTGAACACCTGGGATCTCAGGTGTTTTGTTATAGTTTAATCAGCCGAAAAGAAAGACTAATTCTAATTACGGACGAGAGTAAGCCTATCACGCTATGTAGTTTGGGTAGCTATATGGATGGAATCCCAAAAAGAAGCCTCGTAATACGGTGTCAAAATGGAAAGTGAGAAGAGGAAGGACCTACCTTTAAGTCAGGGAAAACCTTTAAGGCAGGGAAAAGACAGCCCGTCCTAGAAACTTCAGATTTAAGTGATGCTTCTCAACCGCTTTAGAAAATATGAATAATTATCGATTGTTTTCGTTATTTACATTTTATAAGCAAAGGGACTTGCTTAGAGCAGGACGGCCGAGCTGTAAGGTTACATTATTGTTAAACGACTATTTTATAATAATCCGTAATGTTTTGATTCGTTTCAATGTTTTGATGGTCCCTGTATTGATCCATATAAATTAATGAATTACTAATTTAACTGTAATAAGAAGAACCAATAAGATGTAATTATTTAAATCGTTGTTTTATTAACTTAAATAGTAACATTTAGAATTGTTATATCAAGTAATGGTTATTTTCGTATGCTTAAAGTAGTTTATTTGACTAAGATTATTATTTATGTGAGGAGGGACATTTGCTTAATTAGTAAATACTTGAATAAGCTACAAAAGTGGGACCCATTAAGACTCCATAATTAAATCCAGTATTTAATACTGTGTTTACCGATACTTACAATTGTTTATTTACGAGTAGTTGTTATTTTTGTACGTTTAAAGTAGATGATTTGACTATGATTATTATTTATGTGAAGAGGGAGTTAATAAAGGAGGGTATATAAACTGTGGTTAGGACGATATTCGGGACAGACACTGCTGGATAGTACCAAGGAAGGATTAAATACAAGCATATAAAAGTGAAGAGTGAGAAGTAAAATCTGTGAAACAATATAATTGGACGTGGCCCTTATATACAATAATAAGCCGGACTATGCAACATGAGTAAAAAACAGTTTTGTTTTGTCAGATGGTAGGGTTGAAGTTATTTTCTATCCCTCGGGTACAGTACTTTGTAAGGGATCAAAGTTACCCTATATCTCTTTCTGTGTCCCCTAACAAAGTGTCTGAAATACTATTTCACGACGTAAATAAGTTGTTTTAAGATCTTGCCATATACTTTAACTATTTCAACAAGAAACATTTATAATTGTAATGGGTGTTTGTTAATACTATAATTTTCAAAATATATGCATAAATCATTAAAAATATATGCAGCTTATTCAAAATAATTCCCATTGACTTTAATACAGTTTGTTATACGTTGAAGTCTATTATCGATACAAACACGTAATCTTGCCGTGTAAAATCTTAAACAAAAATATAGTTAAGTTACTCTTCGATAGATAACATTGCAGCAAAGTATATCTGAAGTCTGATAATATTCACTTTTTTTGCTAATCGGGAAACTTCTGAAGAGCTGTGAGCATAACCACTCCTTGGAGTGTCAAATATATGGGGATAACTAATGAAGTGATATGTTCGCCTACAGTAAAATGATAACGAAGCAGAAGAAGATTCAAAAACAAATGAATTGGCGATAGGGTTTTAGACACCGTCCTTAAAAGTACTTTCTTACCAGATTTCTCGCATCGTAAACTTTTAATGAGCCTACAACCTATGTGAAAGTTCTTCCTCCGAACTTTGTCGTGGTGTGTCCCTTCTTCTCGTTAAACCGTCTATATTCATAAGAGCTTTTTAGATTCATAAGATTAAGTAAAGTTTCTTTTGTGGTCTTAAACTGTTTGTTCCTAACGAAACTTCTCTTCAAAACTTGGACAAACCTTGGGTATATAAGTAATAATAATATACTTATACTTACTGCGAATAACTATAATTTAATATTTACTCTATGTAATCATAAAACAGATTTCAAATACCTTGAAAGATAAGAGCACATTATTTTCACAACTGTTAGCTATTTGACAAACTTTTACATTTTAGAAGGTTTGTTTGAATGTTTCTATGAATTATATTTTTTATTGAACCTATAACAAAGACACAACACAATGACAGTTGCATATCACAATATTACGTAGATTTTCGGGTAAATTCTTACAATATTTTTAAAGTAGCGAAAGCTATTTCATAGAATCTTCAGGGATGTCTGTCCGTCTATTTGTTAGTTTGTCCATAACTCCTGAAGGCTTTAAAGTGAAGACTTAAAAATTTTGTACACAGGTAACCCATAATCTCATGATCAAGATGTGTTTTAATTTTTTTGTGAATTTACCCTTGGTCGGAATAAATCAAATGTCTAAACTCTAAAAAGTTAGTTACTTAAGCAAATGCCAAAATACACATAATTGCGCCTGCAATTTCGCCTATTATATTTAATATAGTTATTAATATTTTAATAGACAAATTAATTAAAAATGAAAAAAAGTAAGGTTATCGGTTTAAGTTCAACAACAAATACACAGAATCCATACTAGCCTTTGCAGATGATCTCGCGATACTGACACGTAATCCGAAACAATGTCAGGTACTTTTAAATGTAGTTGAGGATTTCTGTACGTGGACGGGCGGATTGAGGACAAAACCAAGTAAATGTTTTAGTCTGTGTCTGGGTAGACGAAATACCAAATATACCTCTTACGATCCGGGTCTTATAATAGGCGGTCAGTGCGTTAGTACGGTTACGGAAGCAGCTCCGTTTAAATTTTTAGGTAAAAAAATCGATTACCAAGGCCGTACACCATCGTTGGATGTAATAGTCGATAGCTTTTTAAATGATCTCAAAAAGGTAGACAACCAACCAATAAGTAACGTCAAAAAAGCTTGGATTTACGATATTTTTTTAACATCACGTCTAAATTGGCCTTTCCTCGTTTATGATATTAACCCGGCGTCAGCACAGTTAAAATATGTTACAACGATAGTAGGGTTGGGTCCAGGAGACCCGTGAAGAAAATCGTCATAATTTCAATTATTACAAGACATTTACTAATATATGGCTGTAATTGGATAAAACGACTATAGTTTAAGTGGTCATGTATGAGTAAAAAGAACTTGAAGTAAAACTTTCTTTTTAATATTTTTTTTATGATAGTGGAGCAAAATATTAACAAAAATAACAACCTTTGTTTTAAAGTCACAAAACTTGAACCAAATATAAACTTTTTTTCTAAAATATTAATAATTAGGATACATGTAAATCACATTTAATAAGACTACAAATAAAATTACAAATTAGTTTTATGAATCAGTCATATCATTGCTTACATATGCGCAGTCTCTACAGTATAATATTGCAAACTCAGTGCAGATATATTTGTTACATTTCCGTCAAGTTCAATTACTTTTTCAGTCTTTTTTGGCAGGACAGTCTTGCAACCTTTTTCTGACCTTCAGTATCTTTGCAGACGGGTCCCTAACAGGGTTTCCTAAAAAAAACGCGTATTGTTTGCCACATTAGTCTTAGCAACTGCAGGATGCCTTTACGGTCGCGCAAATGCTCACGAACAAGAATAATGAGTAAATTGAGAATTTGCAACACTTTGTAACAATGTTGTTATTTATATTAAGAATTATTTATATAGAAGAATGTGCATTTATTGAAGCCATGTTTATATATATATATATATATATATATATATATATATATATATATATATATATATATATATATATAATATAAATTTTTCAACCCTAAATCGAATGTTTAGGCCTAAAGGCATCCATGGCCACTTTATTGTATATTTTTGAATAAAATTTGTAGATTGTACCTCGCTGTCGTAAGTGCTGACAAAATTCTACTGTGGTTCTGTTCTGTAATTTAATCAGGGGTTCATTATCACTATTCATTTCACATGCGTTTTCGTCGGTATTACTAGTTTGGCTGCAATGCTCAAATGGACTTCTACATCTTCAGTTTCTGAATTTTCATGATCGGAGTCTGATTTCTCCAAGATACTTAATACTCGCTGTCGTTCGCGTTCTTCGAGAACCGTTATTTCAAAAGTCATGCGAATAAAATAAATAAATATACTTTTTTATAATAGCGCGAAATTACTACACGAAGTGTATGGTTGGGTCAAATTAACCCTTTGTCATGTTTAGAAGCCTTTATACACCGCTGCGATTGCAATACGACTAAATATCGATATTCCGTGGAAAGAGACGGCCCTTAGCTCCAGCTATTGAGAATTATGGCAGTGTGGCACCAAAAACATTAGAAATACGCACATTTGAAAATAGCCCGGGTCAAATAGACCCAACTGTGCGAACGCCGGGTTAATAAAACCCTTTTGTCAAAGTTAGATGCAAACGTCATAAAGATATTGAAGTTATGGCTCAGGTTAGCGCACTCAGCGGACTCTTCAATCTTATTTAGAGACCGAAACAAGTTTGGATTAAAATTAAAGAGACCATCGGAGCTCTACAAACATCTAAGAGTAACCAAAAGATATATCATCGGAAAATCTAAAGATGATACTGTAACTTCTCTCCCAAAAGACAAAGTTGCCTCAGAGCTCGAGTCACGACTTCAATTCCATAAAAAAATTATGATAGATGCTCAAACGAATAAAGTAGGGCTAGGATCAAGTAGGAAAGTTCAAGACATAGACATAACAAAATCTTTTATTCGACAAGACGAAAACGATAATTACCGACTCCACGCGATGAGCCTAGAAATTCAAAACGAATGGGTGACCATAGGAGATTTTTGTATTCCACTAGCTTTGAAGTGGTGCACCTTAATTTATGATTGGTCCCCATCATTATTAAAATTCTATCTTAATGCATTCCAAATGACTCTCCCAGATCAAAGTAATTTAGTAAGAAGGGGCAAAGCCACCGAAAAGTCTTGCAACATCTGGGGGAGGCAATAAGAACCGCGAAACACCTATTAGTAGGGTGTAGGGTACTTCTAGATAAAGGTCTATACTCGCGTCGCCAAGACAAGGTATTAGAAATTATACGGGAAGCGGTTAGCCTTTCAGTATCAAGAGCGCGGAAGGGTATAACAACCACGATACGATCTGTAGAATTCGTAAAAGAAGGCTCCTTCAAAAAATCAAAAGCGAAGCCTTATTCAATATTAGGCGCGGCTCCTGATTGGATTCTGATAACGGACACGTATGAAAAGCATTACAAAATCCCTGGGGATGTTGGTGTTTCGTCATCCAGACCGGACTTATTCCTGTATTCGAAACATCTGAGGCGCGTGATACTTGTGGAGCTTACTGTTCCTTGGGAAACAAACATCCCAAGGGATTACACATTCAAGCTCAATAAGTATTACGAACTGACCAACGAACTGATCAGGAATAAATTTATAGTTAGTTTGTACGCGGTAGAAGTGGGAAGGAGAGGTATAACAGCGGAATCTCTCTATAGCCTACTTAAAGACCTTGGCCTTTCTAGAACAAGCATAGGTTCATTTCTAGAACGTATTTCAAAGGCGGCATTAGTGGGTTCTTTCCAAATTTGGTTGGGTAGGGAGAGGAGTGTGGAGGGTGAAGGTGAGCGTTTTTGCGCATAATAAAGGGCCCCCTTAAACCTACTCCCGGGTCGCAAGTCCCAGGCACTGCTTGCGCTCCTCTCCTTGCAACGCGATATGCCCGGCGCCTGCACGGTGAATCCATGGATTGCTAAGAAGCTTCGTCTCATATGGTAATAACATATTATTATTGTTTGCTTATAAACTCTCGCCAGAACCACAATAATAAAAATCAAATCGGGCCAGTAATTAAAGAATTCAATGACATAAATGGCATTTGATAAAATAACACAAAGCTTTGCTCCCCACTCGCTGAGTATTTATACAAATTTAACTCTTTAAAACGCCAGTATTGAGTAATTTCCGGAAAAGGAAATGAAATTGAAAACTAAATTATCGTGAAAAAGAAAGAGAATCATTCTCTGAACGGAAATTGGAAATCTAATCGAACTTAGATATACAACAGTCTATCGCGACAGTATATTTATTTAGTTTCATTATTCCTAGTAGCTCACAAGAGCTACTAGGAAAATAATTAACCTCGATTTTTCCATGTTTTCGAATTATTTAAAATATAGGCATTAAATTTATAAGACGATATCCCAGAATACGCAGGTTCGAGTCCTACAGATGATTTATTAAATGATATTATTAAAAAAAAAATTAAGTGAAGTAAGTAAAAGGTTAAGAAAAAGAAAGCCAGCTGAACTGAAAGATCATTAATCTTTATACATATATTATAAAGCCAAGATGAGATTATTCTTAAGAAATCATATTGTTTTATTTAGACCTAAATTAATAGTAAAACAAGCAAAAAATTGCGGCAAGTGGTGAGTAATCGACCATTGACAACTGCTAGAAAAAGGTTGTAAACGTATTAGAAGAATAAGAGCAACAGTCCCATCAAAAACTCAGGGAGGGGCATTGCTTTTTAGGAACCTAACAAATCGTTTGAAATGCACATATAATAGCAATTTCACGAGAACTACTTTTAGAATTCTATCTATATGGATCCGGCGCAAAAACAAACAGATAATATTAGACTAGGCTATCAATGTGTTTCACTCATGAATTGTGTAAAACAAAACAAAATATATACAAATATATTTTTATCAAAATACATATAAATAATTTATATATATACTTTATAACGTCTGGTAAAACTATCATCACAGATTTGTAGGTCAACTACAATCAAATTAAATCCAGTTTTTGTTCTAAAGGGTTCAGTGGAAACTCATAAAAATCCACCACACTTGCTAATGGCGTAGGATATCTAACTAGCATCGTATATATTTTATGAGTGGAAAATGAGAAGTGAAAGAGAAAATTAAATAATAAGATTAGGCTGGATTTACAAAAATAAGGAGTAAGCTATTATTTTTAATTTTTAACCTTACCTGACCAGACTGATTGCTGATTATCTGAACAACTTTTTTCTTGAAATAGATATGTAATTATAAAACAACGAAAATATGAGATTGGGCAAGAAATATTCATATTGCCATAAATAAATAAAAACAATGTAAATTCATTTTAGAACTGCTAACTTTAAATAAATTGACTTAGGACTTGCAAGTGAAAAAGTGTTTTATAAAATTAAATTAAAAATTAAAAAAAACCCCTATACAATGAGACCTCTTAAAAGAATAAAAATAATATTATTATTTATTTATTGAAGTCGTTGCCTCGGAGGAGCGTTGTACGTATGTTGACGATGGTGTTTATTTTACGAAGTTACGAAGGCTTAGACTATACGATTCGGTATCGTAATTTAATACGGTCCCCCGACGCAACGACTTTAATAAAAGTACATAATAATATTATTTTTAATCTTTTTAAAGATCTTTTTGTATCGGGTGTTTTTCAAAGTTTTAATGTTTAATATTATGTTACTAGTTTCATTATTGTACTAAATGATCCTACACACAAATTTTCACTTGTTTAATTATTTCTACCAATATTGTATATGAACCTTTCACCCGCACCAATAAAACCTCAATATCATAGATACGATGGTTTCTATTTCGACATAACATAGCTAAAAACAATCTTGACGAACCAGGCTTTTGATTAAAAAAAACCGCAATCAAATCCGTCCGCGCCTTTAGCTGTTACATTGCCATAGACAGACACACAGATACACAGATACACAGCTCGACAGGTCAAACTTATAACACCCCTCTTTTTGAGTCGGCGTTAAAAATTTATATCAAGATGTCTAAATTATAAAAGCTGATAAGAACCAGTTAAGAACAGAATATTATTTTCCTAGATTTAAATTGAATAAATATCACAAAACTTAAGCCATTTTATATAAATAGCCACTTTTCAGCAGTAAGCTATTTTAGAAAAAAAAATCTAACCTAAAGTCTAAATAATTTTAAAGTGTCTTACTTTACCCATGAAGAAACTTCCACAGAAACTTACACACCCTAATGTAGTCATATTAGTAGGGCCTTAGATATATAATTATGAAAAATTACAACTTACCGAGTTTCTACGTCCAAATATACGGGTCTTAAAAGAAATACAGTGCCACAAACTACTGAAGGTATCATATTACATATCTTATAACATTGGTAACATCACAGATAATTATTACGGCATTGTCATTACAATTAAAATTTTTAACAATTAAACACGGCACATACGCGGCGTAAGTTTTAAAACTAACAATTTGTATTGCAAATAAATTATATTTACTGAGGCGCATTTGCTGTAAAACAATTTCATCTAAATCTGTTAAGAAATAAAAAAAAAATGTTCATTTATGTCAATCACGTACCTAATAGGAACCATGCTAATCTTATTCTACACAAGTAATAAATCTGTAAAGGAGTAGTCTTTCTACATTGAAAATGTTAAAAATAATAAGCCAGCATGTGAAGTGATAACTAACAGAATCCATTTTTAACATTTTTTGTCTGTTTGTCTTATAATTGTGCACGCAACATGAAAAATAATTAAGCTAATATAAACTGTTATACATAGAAATTGAGCGTCACTCTGAGTAACATTTAGTTTTTAACTTTTATTACACACTTTTCACTCCATCAAAAGATGTACGTATTTAAAATGCTCTAGAAATCTATCTGTATACATATAATAAAATTGTAACTAATCGCTGTCTGTACTGTAAAATATTTTCAAAAATTCATAATTTAGAGGGACATTTTTTTCACGTAATTCTGTTCACTGAAAATTCATTACTTTTAATAACTGCATTCATACGTTAAAATACATGATGCCAGAGCAGTACTTATAAATATGAACATTGAGGAGTGTAATTTTGTTGTTATATAATATCATAATTTTACACCTCATTAGGTAACAAGAATAACCTAATTTAATCGAGTGTTTATGAGAAATGATATTTTTTTTATTATTCTTTTATAACTAAAAATATAAAGCATTAAACTGTAATTGTTACATATAACGGCGGATTAAAATTGATCGACCAACGAGCGGCCTATAAAAGTTTTGATATATAGTGTACATTATTCTTCAATGGAAGGGTCACTGCAAAGTAGAAGTTATTTTTATGATGTATGAAACGCGTGGGATAATTGTGTTGCGGTGTTAGCGGTTAAAGTTTTCAATATATCTTACCAAAAAAAAAAAAAAATAAATAAAATATATATATATATATATATATATATATATATATATATATATATATATATATATATATATATGATAGTAAAATACTGATGAGTAATAGTTTTAAAGTCTAAATTGTTCTTCAAAATGATTGAAAATTAAAGCCATATAATAGAAGCGTTAAGTCTAAAATTTATTTTATACTCATCGGTATTTTTTTCAAGTAAGTTTCAAGTAAGTACATATTGAATTAAATTTAAACAAAGACACTTTTAAGCAATTGAGATCGCTTTCTCTTTTGCCTTAAGGCTATTTACAACTCGGGGATCACTTATCCTCGAGGAAGCAATTCAAATGTAACAAGAAACTCAAAACCCTTATATCTACTCGCTTCTGATTTTAATTTATTCCATACAGATGATGATTAATTGTTACTTTCATAAACTATGACAGAATATGATTAGTTTATAAAAATAGGTATTTTTCCTTTATTTCCCGTTATTCATTAATAAAGTTCTTAATGGATTTTAAGGATGAAAAATGTTCTATTGTACAAGTCCCTATTCCCTACATAAAAATAATACCACAATGTTTGGTTCACATCCTCTATTCGCAGATGAAATAACTGTTTAACCGAATTTATGTACTGCTGCGTATTTATCATAAAAAATACATTAAACAAAAACGTCTTTATAGAAGAGAAGCTAACTATCTATTTATGATGTCATGGATTTTATCGTTGTATTTTTTTTAATATTTCTCATTACATACCATAATATAGTAAGATTAGTGTCATCGTGCTGTCACGATAGAACAAGGCGGCCCCATATCCTCTAGTGTGTGCTCTGAGAGTCGGTTAAAGAACCACAATACCTGTGGAACTACAATACAAAAGGATGTCGTGGTGGTAGACCATAACATCGGGTCGCCGGCAAAGTTACCACCCATCGGGCAAAGTCGTGCCGCAAAGCGACATAGTCGTGTTCCGGCACGTTGCTCGATGAAGCCGTCTATGAGAAATGGGTCTGAACAGCCGCGGTACGTTGGCGAACCGGTTGACGTCGAGTTGGTGTTTGTTTTGTCGGGTGTCTAGTCGAGGAGGGTAGCGGGATCCGAAGCGACGGCTTTCCGCTGGCCACCCGCAGATAGTTGGGGGCCCAATTAGTGGGTTAGCCACCCACAAAAGGCTGCCCCGCCAGCTGCTAAAAATCCCAGGGTGGCTCCATCGTGCTGGTTGGCGACCAGGCGAGGAGGCCCGATGGCGATCCCTGGGGGGGTTCGGGCGTCCCCGCAGTCTCCAGGCTAGCCTCTCAGCGACAAGACATCACCAATTTCGAATTCGGGTTTGATACGTACCGTCTCGTTCAACTGCCATTTCCCATCCCTATTCACTTTTATTTATTTTTTATTATGAAAAAGGTAAAAAAAAGAAACAAGTTGACACAGCGGTTGCACTCCTCCTCATATAAAGTGCACCTCACTAATATAAGGGGTTTGCACTCAAATCTTTTAGCTGTTTACCACCACCTGGAGACAGAGCAGCCGCACTTGCTCTTTTTGACGGAGACGCAGATACAATACTACATACTTGGATTATCTCGGTTACTCGTTGGAGCACAACTTTCGCTCACGGGCCGGAGTCAGTATGTACGCGCGGAACGACCTCTGTGTTCAGCGTCTCCGTCACCTTGAAGACCCCACTTTTTCTTCCCTATGGGTTTTAGTGGACACAGGAAACGAAAAAATCCTGTATTCCTGTGTCTACCGTTCGCACAGCGGTGACCAGGAGACAACTCGTTTATTTGAGTATCTCAGTGAGGCTGCAGATATGGCTCTGTATCAGTACCCTTCGGCGCAGCTCGTCTTTCTGGGGGACTTTATTGCCTGTCATCAGGACTGGCTGTTCCCGTACCAGAAGACCGACCATGCTGAAAGAGAAGCGCGGAAATTTGCGTTGTCCTTGGACCTCTTTCAGCTGGTGAAGCAAGCGACAAGGGTACCAGATGTGGTAGGCCATACAGCCAATTGCCTGGACCTTCTGCTGAAAACTGATCCGGAACTTATTGAGAATACAAAGCAGAATGTAAGACCAATTTATCTTTCCATATTACATTATTATATGATAGATTTCGCAGGAATGCAACTCGGTCATTTCTTTATAGCATAATGCATAATTTTATTTGGTTATTCTGTTATAATATCCAGGTCTACTCTTTCGTTAACCTTAATTAAGTGTGTGCAGTGTTTAAATAAATGGTTGTAGTTATGTCTAAATTTATATTTAACTTTTAGCGGGAGTATTGTTCTTAATATTCTTATTTGTAAGTTACAAATTCTTTCTTAGTGATATTTATACGTTCTGCTGCAGTTTGAGATGCAATAACTTATAATGGGATCCGCAAGTGACATGTACCAAAGGTCTAAAAAAAAATATAGGGAAGTTTATGTTTGAGTATTCGATTTTTTGCCAAAATAGCTCTCAGTTTACAACAGACTTCTATGTTAGAACTAAACTTAAGATCTATTTTAGAACCAAATACATAAGTTTATAATTCATTTCCTGTGACTGCATATACATGGGGTTTGACGTCCATGCATGCAACTATAGTTATGCGCCACAATGCTAGGCTTGAAGTTTCATGTGGTGAGTACATACTTACATAAATTTTGTTTTTGAATATTTTATATAAAGAATAATATAATGCTCTCATTTATATAGATTTTCAAAATCTGTTTGCATCATATAATTAGTTTATTCTATGTTATGGTATGCGGTGATTAAGGATGTGTCGTCAGCGAATTGATACACAGAACCGTGACACTTTATTTTGCACATATTATCATTGACATACATTAAGTATTCCGTAGGGCCTAATACTGATCCTTGGGCTATTCCTTGGGTAGTTTGAATTTGTTCACTATATTCATCGACTATGCATGCCTACTTATACTAATTTTCATGAAAATTTTTAAATAACTCTAATGCGGGGCACTGTATACCATTTTGTTGCGTTTTTTATATAATGTGTCATATTTTAAGGTTTCAGATCCTTTACTGAAGTCAATAAATAAAACAAACACATTTTCAAGGTATTTTTTTTTAATTCTTGTCTACGTTTATCAAAAAAAAATTTTTTTTGATAAACGTGGACAAGTAAATTAAGCATTCTATACATGATAGATAGCTTAATTGTTAGAGCGAAGCGTCGATTTTCGATTTTCGATTTCCTTTCTATATTTAGTACATCTAACGCAGATGGTAGCTTTTCTCTATCATTATTTACGACTGGCATAAACTACTTACAACTGTAATAACAGTTTCTTTTCTTGCAATAATATTTTTATTGGTAAGAATTTCAATACCCGGTTTATGTAAAAATCGGAAGTTTTTAAAGCTTTTTCTAACGTAGACACCATTCATTGATATTCAAATTCTAGCATTCAATTTCCCCAGTTTTTATACATTCTTTAAACTTTAAAATTTAAAATATAGACATGGTTTTTTAAAACGATTTCCCCATTATCATTCCTAGTTTTGACTTCTAAACGTATTGATTTATTTAATTTGTATAATAAAAGAAACAAAAAAAAATTAATTTAAGTTAAATGAATGAAGAAAGAAAATCTAAAAAATGGAAAGCCGGGTACATCAGTCTTTAAACATATAATGTAAAGGTAAAATTATATTATATTTAATAAATCATATTAGTCATGGTTCGTAACACAAAAACACAAAGACCGTTTTCATAGTTCATAATATTTTTTCCTTTGTTCATTGATTTTAAGATAAATAGCAAACAAGCAGTATATATACTTTGTGGGAAGTGTTCAGCAATCGACCGTAGATATCTACAAAAGAAGAGGAATTGTAAACGCATTAGTAAAATAAGAATAGTAGCCTCCATCAAACGTCATAGGAAGGAAAAGGGAGAGAATTTGTTTTCCGGCTCAAACCCAAAATGCGAATATAATGGCAATTTCATGGGTAACTTTATTAGAAGGTAGTACTATTTAGATCGAGCCGAGGCAAAAACAAATGGGTAATATAAATATGCTCTACGGTTTATAAAATGTAGAGTATTTATAATCGTTGTGTTTATTGCTATAAAACATAGATAATGTGCCCTCGATGTATATATAAGTAAGTTATATGAATTAATAAATTTCGTATGAAACGAGTTTTTGTATAGAGAAAATATTTGCAGAAATATATTGTCGTCACGTCCCTAGGAATCTTGACTGATTTAATTCGAGTCACGGCTTCTTATGGCTTTCATTTGAAGATAACATGTTATAATATATTTTGATTATTGTCTTTAAGCCCTGATATTATAAAGGAACAAAATATATATACATATATATTTATAAAAATCTTAATAGGTCATAATTAAATAAGATGGCATTTTTACAGGATCATTTTAAATATTAAAAAAAAGTAGTTATTGCTGTCTCATTCGTCTGCATTACCACCTCTCTCCCGCCCAAATAGTGAGCCTTAAAAATAAATAATGATCTTACATAAATAATCTCACTTGAAATTCATATAATTCAATACATTTTAACATTATTGTTGTAATTACCTTTTTATGATTTTCACAAGAAAAAAAATATTTTCTTAGTTGTAAGGCAATCAATATGTGGTCTTGGATAAAACAGAAAACTTCACCACGAACTATATAAATTATAGAATACGTAACAACAATTTTAAATAAAAATTGTTGTTACGTATTCTATAATTTATTGCACACATATTTTATTTTTACACTAGCGTATATGTCTAAAGCTACTCTCTGAAATTCACAGTGAATACACACTAGATGTAAAAAGACATATTTCTCATAAGCTTTCTATTCAATAGAGACATATATTTTACATATATATTTTTTCTAGTTTCATGCAGGGATTTGGTAGAGCGACGAGACGGTTTCCCAGAGGTCGTGGGTTCAAATCCCTGTTCGTATCGGTTTATTTTTCATTCTTTATTTATGTAAATTTAAATAAGCTCAAAATGGCTATACATGTTAAAAGATATTTTCAAAATTAGTATTTGTTTAAAACAACTATTCGCCTATATAAGAATGTCTACGTAACAACAAATAAGAACTACTCGTCTTACAAAGTATCGACTACGGACCAGCCTAAAAATATAATAGTTTTGATATAGAGTCTACTTTATCCTACAACGAAAAGGTCACTGCAAAGTAGTAAGTATTTTTATCGTACGAAACGCGTGGGAAATTTATATTGTGTTGTAAATGGTAAAAAGAGTTCATACATTTTTAAATAAAATTTATACAAAAATAATTATTAAAAAACATTTTAAATCAATATTTTATTAGGTAGTTTTTATAGTTTATATTTTTCTCCTTAACTATGATTGAAAAATAAAAACATGTAGAAAAATTACGTTAACGTTTCATGTTTATATACATATAAATATAGATATTTTTGGGTAGCTTATTACTAAATTTACAAATTATATTGTTTTCTTTTTTGACTTACGAGAAGGCTACTTACAACTTAGCAAGTCCTTATCCCCGGGGAAGCAATTCTTTTTTTTTTTTTTTTATACAAAACTAGGTTAATGCTTGACTACATTCCACCTGATGGTAAGTGAAATGTAGTCTTAGGTGGTAAAGCGCATTAACCTAGCAGCCTATTCACTCTCCTCTTGAAGACACCCACATTATATTTTGCCGGAAATACCGACGCAGGCAGATTGTTCCAGTCCTTCGCTGTACGCACTAAAAAAGATGAAGCATAGCGCTTCGTTCGGACAGGTGGAGTGTCCACAACGTAGGGATGGATACCCGCCGTGCGTCGGGACGTCCGGCAAAGGAACGGGGATGGGGGAATTAGGTCGTGCAATTCCTGCGCACACTCACCAAAATGTATCCTATAGAATACTGAGAGGCTAGCAATTCTACGCTTGTGTTCAAGGCTGTGGAGTTTGGCTTCAACCAATTTAGGGTCGCCAATAAGCCTCTTTGCTCGCCTCTCAATTGAGTCCAGAACCGCAAGATGAGACTTTGCGGCACCAGCAAATATGTGGCCACAGTACTCTACACACGACCGGATCTGTGCTTTGTATAAAACAAGAAGCTGTCCCGGTGTAAAGTACTGCCGAACCTTCGCAAGAACGGCAAGCTTTGCTGCTGCTGCTCTTGCTCTGGACTCAATGAACCGACCAAAGTTGAGGTTCGAGGAAATCTCTAAGCCTAACAACTGAAGCCGGTCACTGTATTCCAAGGATACTTTCTGGAAAGTAGGAGCCAAGGTGAAAGGGCTCCTTTTGGCGGTGAATAGACACGTCTGCGTTTTGGTGGCGTTGAACTTGACAAGATTGGCATTGCTCCATGCGCAGACTGCCTGAAGTTTGTCATTCAAACGTTGCACCATGGCTTCTCTTTCAGACTGTACTTGATCTCGACTAGCCCGAGTACTCGGCAGATATCTTTCTACAACTGTGCTGTCGTCTGCATACCCATAGATACCGGGCTTCAATAGATCATTAATGAGCAGCAGAAACAGAGTTGCAGAAAGAACGGACCCCTGAGGCACTCCGGCATTTATTGTCAAGGGTTCCGAGGAACACCCGTCGACAACTACTCGGAGAGATCTGTGGATCAGAAAGTCCGTTACCCAGCCGATCAGACCAGGAGATATACCGTACGCTGAAAGCTATATATATATAAGGCTCGCATGCCAGACCCTGTCAAATGCCCTCGAGACGTCCAGAGAGACGGCGACCGCTTCTCCGTTCTTCTCGATGGCCTCGCCTAAAATGTGAGTAGCATACACTAGGAGGTCCCCAGTAGACCTATTACGGCGAAACCCGTACTGTCGGTCACTGAGGAGATCGTTACCTTCTAGGTATGCTAGTAGGCGCGAGTTCAATACACGCTCCATAATCTTGCAGAGTATGGAGGTGATTGAAATCGGTCTGTAATTGACAGGGTCGGCACGGCTGCCTTTTTTGGGCACGGGTTGCACATTAGCAAGCTTCCAGGATTTCGGCACTATTCCAGTCATGAAAGAGAGACGATACAGACGTGTCAGTACAGGAGACAACTCAGCTGCGCATGTCTTGAGCAGAATGGCTGGTATACCATCAGGACCACTGGCTTTATTCACATCTAAACGACACAATGTTCTCCATACCTCTTTGTTCGTGATGCGGATTTCAGGCATCGAAATACCGCAGTGAGGAAGATGTTCTGGAGAAGCATTGCCAGTGTCTAGATGCGAATTCTCAGCAAACAGAGAAGCAAATACATTCGCTTTCTCTGTTGCAGTGTGGGCCAGGGATCTATCAGGCTTCAGCAGAGCAGGCAGTGAGGATTGGCAGAAGTTCGACTCGATCGCTTTGGCAAGAGACCAGAAAGCTCGACTGCCAGTTGGTCTGACAGAGAGCTTTTCGCCATTCTTAACGATCCGATCAAGACGAGCCTTCCGCAATGCCTTTTTATAGGACTTGGCAGCTTGGTTAAAGGCTCTCTTCTTCAAACTTACATCCGGAGTTTTGCGGCTTCGAGCATCAGCCCAAATGAGGTATGCCGAATGTTTTCGGTCATGTGCATGACGACATTCGGCATTAAACCATGGGCGAGCTTTGCCACCGATGGGTACGTCAGCAAAAGGAATAAAATACTACATTGCCTGATGCACCACATCGGTTACAGCATCCGCGCAACTCGACGGATCCAAAGAAGAGAAGCAGACCTGCCGCCAAGGATAAGACGCAAAAAAGTGCCGCATCTCATCCCAATCTGCTGACTTGTATTTCCATACTCGCCTAACACCATGTGGTTCGAAAGCTGGTGGGGAATATGTAAATACAGATTTCACCAGACAGTGATCGGAGGTTCCCAAGGGGGACGTGACCTCTACACGATACCTGTCCGGATCAGTTGTCAGCAGAAGGTCCAGGCAATTGGCTGTATGGCCTACCACATCTGGTACCCTTGTCGCTTGCCTCACCAGCTGAAAGAGGTCCAAGGACAACGCAAAATTCCGCGCTTCTCTTCCAGCATGGTCGGTCTTCTGGTACGGGAACAGCCAGTCCTGATGACAGGCATTAAAGTCCCCCAGAAAGACGAGCTGCGCCGAAGGGTACTGATACAGAGCCATATCTGCAGCCTCACTGAGATACTCAAATAAACGAGTTGTCTCCTGGTCACCGCTGTGCGAACGGTAGACACAGGAATACAGGGGTTTTTTGTTTCCTGTGTCCACTAAAACCCATAGGGAAGAAAAAGTGGGGTCTTCAAGGTGACGGAGACGCTGAATACAGAGGTCGTTCCGCGCGTACATACTGACTCCGGCCCGTGAGCGAATGTTGTGCTCCAACGAGTAACCGGGATAATCCAAGTATGTAGCGCTCAAAGGACATTGTATCTGCGTCTCCGTCAAAAAGAGCAAGTGCGGCTGCTCTGTCTCCAGGTGGTGGTGGACAGCTAAAAGATTTGAGTGCAAACCCCTGATATTAGTGAGGTGCACTTTATATGAGGAGGAGTGCAACCGCTGTGTAACCTTGTTCCTTTTTCTTAACTTTTTCATAAAAAAAAATATAAAAGTGAATAGGGATGGGAAATGGCAGTTGAACGAGACGGTACGTATCGAACCCGACGTCGAAATTGGTGATGTCTTGCCACTGGGAGGCTAGTCTGGAGACTGCGGGGACGCCCGAACCCCCCCAGGGATCGCCATCGGGCCTCCTCGTCTGGTCGCCAACCAGCACGATGGAGCCACCCTGGGATTTTTCACAGCTGGCGGGGCAGCCTTTCGTGGTTAGCTATCCCACTAATTGGGCCCCCAACTATCTGCGGGCGGCCAGCGGAAAGCCGTCGCTTCGGATCCCGCTACCCTCCTCGACTAGACACCCGACAAAACAAACACCAACCCGACGTCAGACCGGTTCGCCAACGCACCGCAACTGTTCAGACCCATTTCCCATAAACGGCTTCATCGAGCAACGTGCCGGAACACGACTAGGTCGCTTTGCGGCACGACTCTGCCCGATGGGTGGTAACTTTGCCGGCGACCGGATGTTATGGTCTACCACCAAGGAAATGTAACAAGAAACTCAAAACCCTTATCTACACGATGCTGACTCAAATATATTCTATATAGTAACAATGTGTTTATCGTATGATGTAACCATCATAAAACGTGACATAATATGCATATAAAAATAAAATGTTTTTTTTTTACTTTTAAACAGTAACAATGTTGTTAAGTTGTGTTGAGGTTTAACTTTTAAGGTTGGGATGCTTTAATTTGATGGATTAACTTTTTTTCACATCCTATTTTGTTAAATAAATTGCATATATCTTGTCTTGCAAATGTCTTGTAGATAGAAACTACTATAATATATCAGTTTGCATCAGTCAGTTTAAATAATTCTATAACACTTATTATTATTTTTTTGCTAAAAAAGACTTATTATAGTTTAAATATATGATACTATACGTTAAATCTAACACAACTCAATTCTGTTTGTCGTGTGCTTTTTGATGTCTAGTATTTCTAGTACCTCAGTGAACTGGATGAAACGGTGATAACTGCAAACAATGATGCATGTAACAGTTAAGAGACCACCAGCTATACCAGTGGATTCAATCATACACCACTTATCCGATAGGGTATCTGAAATCTCACAAAAACACAAGTGAACACATTTTAAACACACTTGTAATTTGTAATTATAATTTTCTACACTTTTTTTTTTGTTATAAATAATAATTTAGTCAAATAATTTAGTATAGATTATTGATAATCATCTTTATATTTAACCACAAAAAGAAACTAAAATGTGGTCGAAATAGCGAGTAGAAGTTAATGTTTAATACATATTACCATATAAAGAAGCAAATTTGGTGACCTGAAAAGTTACGAACTATCAAATAATAATTTTAGATGCAACACAGTTATATTATTTGATCTTATTAGTATAATAGCAGTTAATTTCAATACTCTCGTTCATATAAACAGTAAACTAATGCAATATACGATACTATTTAAAAAATTATTATATTTTTTTAAAATTTATGAAGATAATTAATAACAATTCCAAAGCAAACAATGTATTACGTTTAAGTAAAAACATTAATTATCAGCGCGGTATTAAATCTATCTGCAAAGCAAATGGTAACAACATTCTGAATCATTTAAATCTCTAGCACAAGTAATTTGGTTAATGTATGTATATTGTTGTATAACAAACAATACTTTGCGGTAATTGTTGCGATGTTGTTTGAAACTCAAATATTTCAGGTTTTAGTAATTTGTTTATTTGTGTTTCAATTAATATTTTGCTATTATGTATATTAAATGTAGGAAAATAAACAAATAAATTTATATAAATATAGAATGTAAAAAACCGATACGGGCAGGGATTCGAACCCGCGACTACTGGGAAACTGTCCCGTCGCTCTACCAACTGAGCTACCGTATCGCTGTCCGTCTCGGTGAATTAAGCATTCTATATGTGATCGTCTTTATCGGGACGGTGGTGACATCTATTAGGTTTCTTTCGAAAATCCTAACCAATGCTTCTAACTTTGCAGTATAGATAAACATTGAAAAGATACCACTACCGAAATCAATTTTTGAAAATATTTAAACATGTATAGCCATGTTAAGCTTATTTAAATTTATATAAATATAGAAATTAAAAAACCGATACGGGCAGGGATTCGAACCCGCGACTACTGGGAAACTGTCCCGTCGCTCTACCAACTGAGCTACCGTATCGCTGTCCGTCTCGGTGAATTAAGCATTCTATATGTGATCGTCTTTATCGGGACGGTGGTGACATCTATTAGGTTTCTTTCGAAAATCCTAACTAATGCTTCTAACTTTTCTTGAATGTAAGGAACTCGTTTTGGCTTTTACTAATAAAGTCAATATTATTAAAATGCTTATCAGAGACTTTGACTAAAAATCAGTGGTTATATGAGATTTATATTTTTCTATATATCTAGTTTCCATTTTGATTTTGGTTTATTACCAACAAATAGAAAACCACTTACATACTAAGCAATTCAAGAAATTACAATATAGTTTTGGCATAAATCATTAAAGCCAGATTTCTATGAAAATAATTATTTAAATTTTTACTTATAAGCATATTTTAATCCATTTGTGTAAAATATTCTGCTCATTTGATAAAGAATGGGGTAATATTTATTTGAGATATTTATTCACATCGAAGGATCAAAGTTGTTGAACCAAGTAAGTTCTTGATTGTTGATCGCATAAAGTGCTAGATATTCGACTTCGTGTGATAAAGTTTTGGGCACAACTAGTTTGCAAAGTTGAAGGTTTTTGTCACGATTTCTTTAATAGTAAGTATTTCCGGTATATTGAGATCATTCTGAAAATAATAAGATGTGTAGTATATATTTTTGTAATTTCTAACCTTTAAACTGAACCTTAACCTTAAACTTAACCTTTATTTTTAACCTTTAACTATTTAAATAGGTGGCATAGAAATATACATACTCAACATTATGTATCCCAAAGAATACTGAGAGGCTATCAATTCAATAAATAATTTGTTAATAAGTACCTTTCAAAACGGTATGGTTTTTAAAAACGATAAGATGCTCTAGCGCTAGCGAAAGCTGAACCAAAATATATTCAAACCAACATTACACTTACTGTATTGAGTGGTATAAAAAAATATTTCTCATCACAAAGTTTTGCAGGCTGAGTTTTCCTTGATATAAGTACCTACAAAAGTTGCTAGCCAGTAAGTTATATAAACAATAAGAGTGAACAGATATATTCTATCAGTATTACCCTGTCTAATTCAAATAAGAAATGACTAACTTTTTAACTTTACTAATAAAATATTAAGTTTCTTTTGTGTTCTATCCTAATCCAAACCGTTTATAAGAAAACTACTAAACTTTGGTGAAAATTGATTATTTGTTTGCAACCAAAATAAAGTTTTTGTATTAGCATAACCATTTTATAAAATGTAGCAACAACTTAGTTTACTTATACTTAGTTGACGAGGTAGTTTGCGACAGTACTTTCGGTATGTTTGGAAGTATAGATACAAACATTTCCTTATCATTGTGGCGTTCCAATTTGTGACACGTATCGGGAAATGTGTACCTGAATAGCAGAGTAAGATACTAAATTAATTTTTACTCTATTCTATCTTATAACAGATAACTACTTTAATAGTTAATAATTTAAACCATATTAATTTACACGAATGTCGGGGGTATTTGACAAACTGCTGGCCGCATGTCCAATACAGACATTTGTTTAGAGGTCCTTTAAACATTATTTTGTGAATTATATTCTATGAATTGACCTTGTAAAAATAACAGTGTAAAAACAGAGGTACATTACATTCCATTGATTTTCTATTAAAATTGTTACATTATTAATATACACCCATTGACACCCAGATTAATAAAAAGAGAAATAAGAAATATAAGAAAACAAAGCGTAATGAAATTAAAAAAATATAAATTTACTTTCAGTTAGACGTGACATTCTACAAAGGTTACAAAAACAAAACATAACGACTATTTTAGAAAACGACTGATATCAAGGAACAATAAATCTAATCTAATCTCTGGATTTAAAAAAAAACATAATAATAAAAAAAATAATACCAATGATTGCATCAATAATACTTTTTATTGTTAATTGGTTTTTATCAGTACTTTTCGTGAATATTTTTTCGAAATTAAAAGTATTCTTTTTATCGACCGGGGTAAATATTTGTTAGAATACTAAATTTTATACAAATGTTTTGAGTTTTGGATTCTGTATTATATACTGTTAAGACTTGTTTCAGTAATACACAGTACTTGCACTTCAATGTTTAATATCCAACCATTTGTAATAGAATGGGCGAGAGCAGCCCTTACAACTCGTTTTATAATATTTTAACACTATAATATTTAGGTGAGGGTAATTTACAATTCCATAACCAATTTACAGATGCTATTATTTATGTAAAAATATTGCTAACATTATATTAAAATATCCTATGCTTCTAATTCTTAAAACATCTATATATATAAAAGAAAGTCGTGTTAGTTACACCACTTATAACTCAAGAACGGCTGAACCGATTTAGCTGAAAATTGGCAGGGAGGTAGTTTAGAGCCAGGAGAAGGACATAGGATTTTTATCCCGTTCGACAGCATTCCCGTCTGACTTGACATGAAACGTCAGTCACTATAAAACAAAAAAGAATCAGACTTGGAATAACAAAAATCAAATCACAGCTATGTAATTGACGTATAATGACAGCTATGTAATGAAGTATGGATGACAATTAGATATTTGTAAGAAATCAATAATAAAACTATTTCTATTAAATGAATTATTAACAATTATAATGTAATGAGAGTGCCAGTATAGTATATAAACAGTGAAGTGAAGTGAAGTTGTTGAAATTGTGTACATGTTTTATACAAACCACTAATACATAGGCCACTAGCACATCACTCTACCTTTGTGGTAATTTGTAAAAAAGTAAAAAACATAAAATTCAAACTAAGAATGTAAAAAGGGATATAAAAGGACTGTTTGATTATTTTAATAAAATATTATGTGGATTATAACGTGATTGTTATTTACATAACCAAAATACTCCCACAACAGAAGTGAACTATAAAATTCTGTATGGTTGAAAATTTGAGTTTTTAGGTGAAGTGAAGTTTAATTAATAATGCCGCGACCAAGACGATCGAATCTTTCCCGACAAAGCCGAAATGCAAGAAGAATACGAAATACTGCAAATGAAAGGACTGAAGAAGAAATTGCACGTGAACAGTGCCGCGATAGTATGGCTCGACTTCGTGCTTCTCAAACACGAGAGCAAAGTGAAGCAGCATGTGAAACAGCTCGGTTAGCAATGCAGAATCGTCGAGCGAACAACAGAGGTCAACAAATAGATAATTTGCGACGCAGAACAAGACATTTATCAAGTGCTGATTTGAATCGAGCAGCGTTTCAATACGATTGCAGCATTGATTACAGCTTGCATCCTAGCGTTTGCATTGGGCAAATGGACGTAGTTTGCGAGTATTGTGGTGCATTAAAGTTTTCCGGAGAAACGCCTGGATTATGCTGCCTTAATGGTAAATTGAAATTGCCATTATTGACTCCGCCACCTGAGCCATTGTATTCATTGCTTTGTGGCGAAACACAAGAATCACGCCACTTTCTTGCAAATACTCAAAAATACAATGGTTGTTTCCAAATGACGTCATTTGGGGCACATATTATTGAAGAACGAGGATTTAATCCGACATTTAAGGTATTTATTTTTGTAGTTATATACAATGTAGTTAAAGAATATCTTACTTTATCTATTGGTACCTATTTAGTATATTGCTACTCCTGAACTCTACGCTCTCACTGAAAAAAGTGTTTATAACCCAGTTAATACTGTCTGGTTTTTATTTTGTAGATACAAGGACAGATTCATCATAAAATTGGATCATTACTACCTTTCGAAGATACACAGAATAAATTTTTACAAATATATTTCATGGGCAACATGGAAGAACAACTTGATCGACGCCTAGAGATCAATGCAGGAATGAAGCGAGCAATTCTTCAAGACTTGCAGTGTCTGCTTCATGAACATCATGCGTTGGTCAGGTTGTTTAAGAGTGCTTTAGAGCGCCTGCCAAGTGATGACTTTAAAGTTGTCATCAAAGCAGATAAACGACCATCTGGAACACACGAAAGGACATTTAATGCTCCAACAGTAGACGAAGTTGCCATCCTGATTGTTGATGAACAATTAGAAAAACGCGATATTGTGCTTACACGTCGCGATACTGGGCAACTGCAACGAATATCTGAAATTCATCGATCATATGATACATTGCAATACCCGCTGATGTTTTGGCAAGGAGAAGATGGATATTATTTTAATATTAAAATGAAAAATCCATTGAGTGGTGAGTATCAGTATCATAATTTATTTCATTTATTTGTGAAAGACGCTGATTTAAAATAATGCTTATTAAAAAAATGGTTAATGTCGGTATTGTTTGCCTTTAAAATTTGCCTTTCAAATGGTTAATTATCAAATTTTTCATTTCAGGTGATGAAACTACAAAGAAAGTTAGCTCAATGAATTATTACGCACATCGCTTGATGATTCGTCAAAATGCTGACAACTATTTGCTGCGGTTTCGTCGATTGTTTCAACAGTATTGCGTTGATATGTATGTATAAATAGAAACGGAACGTTCAACATTCATTAGGTTGAACCAAGCCAAACTGCGTTCTGAGGAGTACATCCATTTACGTGATGCAGTTAGTACTGAAGGAAATGCAGCTAATATTGGTCGATTAACTATTCTGCCGGCGACATACATTGGTAGTCCACGTCATATGCATGAATATGCACAAGATGCAATGACATATGTTCGTAATTACGGTCGGCCCGATCTCTTTATTACTTTTACCTGCAATCCAAAATGGATAGAAATTACTCAATTGCTGCTTCCCGGACAAACATCAAGTGATAGACACGACATCACAGCACGTATATTCAGGCAAAAAATTCGGTCCCTGATGAACTTTATTGTTAAACAACGCGTTTTTGGAGATACTCGATGCTGGATGTATTCAATCGAATGGCAAAAGCGAGGCCTGCCGCACGCACACATTCTTATTTGGTTAGTGGAAAGAATTCAGCCTGACCAAATAGATAATATCATATGTGCCGAGATTCCTGATTATGAAGTCGATCCAGACCTACATGATGTTGTTACTACTAATATGATTCATGGACCGTGTGGTGCCATCAATCCCCAATCACCTTGCATGGTCGATGGAAAGTGCTCTAAACGATATCCACGAAAATTAACGGAGGAGACTGTCACTGGCAATTATGGTTATCCGCAGTATCGGCGTCGATCACCAGATGACAACGGTCGAACTGTCACAACGAAAGTGAAAAGAATGGATTTCGTTGTCGACAACAGTTGGATTGTTCCATATTCGCCACTTATTTCTAAATCGTTCAAGACACATTGCAACGTTGAACACTGCAATTCAGTTAAGTCCATAAAATATATATGCAAATATGTCACGAAAGGCAGTGATATGGCGGTTTTTGGACTGCAATCCTCGAATACAAACGATGAAATTTCACGCTATCAAGTTGGTCGTTATGTGAACTGTAATGAAGCGATTTGGCGTATATTCGCATTTCCCATTCATGAACGTCATCCTACTGTTACGCATTTGGCGGTGCACCTGGAGAATGGTCAACGAGTATATTTCACGGCTTCGAATGCTACGCAACGTGCTGAAACACCTCCAGCAACTACATTGACCAGTTTTTTTGCAATCTGCTAAAGCGATCAGTTTGCACGAACTTTGCTTTACTCGGAGATGCCACGTTATTATACTTGGAATGCTTCATCGAAGAATTTTCAAAGACGGAAGCAAGGCGATGCGGTTCCTGGGTATCCAGATGTGCGTTCTACTGATGCTCTTGGTCGTATGTATACAGTTCATCCAAAGAATAATGAATGTTTCTATTTGCGGTTGTTGCTGGTAAATGTGCGTGGGCCAACGTCATTTGAGTCACTACGAACTGTTAATGGTGTAATATTCCCAACATATCGTGCTGCATGTGAAGAATTGAAGTTATTAGAAAACGATAGTCATTGGGATACGACAATCGCTGAAGCCATTATCTCTGCATCACCAAGTCAGATACGCACATTATTCGCTATCATAATTGCGACATGTTTTCCATCAAACCCATGTAACCTGTGGCACAAATACAAGGATAATATGTCAGAAGATATTTTACATCAAATTCGTGTTAGTTCCAGAAATCAAGATATTGAGATGAATGAGGAGATACATAATCGTGCTTTACTCTTGATCGAAGATATCTGTTACCTCATGTGCGGTAATTTATTAATCAGGTTAGGAATGCCAGCACCATATCGTGAAATGAATGACGCATTTAATCGAGAATTGGAACGGGAACGTGAATATGATCACCAGGAATTAGATTTAGTTATTCAAACGAATGTACCCCTATTGAATTACCAACAAAAGGAAGTTTATGATACTTTAATGAAGGCAATCGATGATGAAAATGGTGGTTTATATTTCCTAGATGCCCCTGGTGGAACTGGCAAGACATTCCTCATGTCATTAGTTTTAGCAACTGTTCGGGCAAGATCTAACATAGCGGTTGCAGTTGCTTCTTCTGGAATAGCAGCCACATTGTTAGAAGGATGCCGTACGGCTCATTCAGCATTCAAATTACCGTTAAATCTTCAAACTATTGAAGAACCAACGTGTAATATTGCAAAGCACTCAGCAATGGCCAAGGTTTTAGCGGTATCGAAAATCATCATCTAGAACGAATGCACAATGGCGCATAAACGTGCATTAGAAGCACTTAACCGAACATTAAAAGATTTACGCAATGACTCGAGATGTTTTGGAGGAGCAATGATTTTACTCTCTGGCGATTTCCGCCAAATACTGCCAGTAATTCCAAGATCTACGGCTGCCGACGAAATAAACGCTTGCCTCAAATCGTCAAATCTATGGCGCTATGTGAAGAAACTACAACTGACAACAAACATGAGAGTTACATTGGTTAATGATATAACTGCAGAAGATTTCTCGGAGCAATTGCTGACTATCGGTAATGGTCAAGTACCTGTCGATGAATCGAGCGGATTAATATCATTTCCAAATAATTTCTGTAATTTTGTCTCATCAAAAGACGAACTTATCAACAATGTGTTTCCAGAAATTATTTCTAACTACAAAAATAATGAATGGTTGAGTGAGCGAGCAATTTTAGCGGCTAAGAATAAAGATGTAGATGACCTAAACTACATAATTCAAAATAAGATCATTGGAACAATGCATTCATTCAAATCTATTGACTGCGTCACAAATGAAGATGAAGCCACCAACTATCCTATTGAATTTTTAAACTCTTTGGACGTGCCTGGCTTACCACCGCACAATTTATGCCTAAAGGTTGGCTCCGTAGTAATCATGCTTCGAAACATAAACCAACCAAAACTGTGCAACGGTACGCGTTTGGTGGTTAGAAAATTGATGAACAATGTAATTTACGCTACGATAATGATAGGAAAATTCAAAGGTGAGGAAGTTCTCATTCCGAGGATACCGATGATCCCAACCGATATGCCGTTTGAATTTAAAAGACTTCAATTTCCGATACGTCTTGCATTTGCCATGACCATCAACAAATCACAAGGCCAATCCTTAAAAGTTTGTGGTTTAAATCTAGAACATTCATGTTTTTCCCATGGTCAATTATACGTGGCATGTTCACGGGTCGGAAGACCATCTGCGTTGTTTGTTTTTGCGCCTGATAATAAAACAAAAAATGTCGTGTATCACAAGGTACTTAAATGAAGAGCAACCTATGTACTAAAATAAAGAAATAATTATGAATGATTAATGTAGGTATTTCATTTTTTTGTATTTTTTCCAATTAAAAAATAAATCTGCTTATTTATTGCCATTAAGGCGGAACAAAGTTTGCCGGGTCAGCTAGTTTAACAATAAATACTAAAAAACATTCCATAATTAATTTCGTAGGTGGCGCTTCTGTTGAAACTTATGAACTAAAACATGTAAATTCCAGTGTATTTACCATTTAAATTATTATAAATAAATATTACTAACAATACGGAAAACGTTTCACATTTTAAATCAAATTGGGAGCGGGCTGAAAAGATTTAGGAACGTCTAAACTAGCACACTTCTAAAGTTGAACAAGGACAATAACCTAAGAGTGATATATGTACATTCCTAATAATGTAACCTTACATGAGTATATTTTCTTTTTTATACTCTTTACAGAGTTTTCAAAATACTTGTTACAATTTTAGAATTAACTTATTATAATTTATATTTTAGAATTAACTTATTTTATTTAAGTACAGTATAGATTTTAACACAGTATAGATCTTAAAATTTTAGTATATTTTTATATGTTTGAAGGATTTTTTTTTATTAACATGATACTGCTAAATATTTTAAGCAATGTTAAGTTTATTTGCATAAAGTTGAGCAGACATCCGAGTTATAAAGACACTATCGCTGCTCTACAAAATGCTCTTTCAACTGAACAACTACTACCAACGAAAACATGTTTTGAGTTCGATCTGTTTATTAAAATTACATACCCAAAAAAGTCTGTGTATTATGTGTTAAATTCTTTGTTACTAATCAGGATTTAAAATTAGCCAAAAGAGCAAAAAGAAACTTTAATTATAATTAGAATAAGTAGAAACATTAAATTAATAGAATTTTAGTTTTAAAATGTGAATGGGGTTACTTTCCGGTTTAGATATACAAACAGATTTCAATGTTTTACAAACAGTTAACAGTAGCATCTTTAATAATAGATGTTGTAATTTATAACATTAACTTACTTCAGTAATAAATATTCTAATTTATAATTTTAACTTAGTTCAGTAATAAATATTGTAATTTATAACATTAACTGAAAAGTTTAAAGTCTAATGTCATTTATTAAATGAAACCTTATCGATACAAACAAAACTAACGAAATTGTATCAATTATGGCAACACTGCTGGCAACGTAAATGAGTCAGTGATTTACCCAGGTCCCAGTTAATTAAAATATAGATCCCAAAACGGCCACGGTACAGCAGTTCAATTTAGTTGAAATTTGATTACCTAATAGTGTAGTTTATTTTATAATATTCCAAGATGTACACGAATACCATTCATATATATTACTCTATTGAGTATGTGGTTTATAATTTTGTATGTTTGTGTTGATGTCCATTTTCTGTCGATTGCAGCATTTCATGTGCCATAGGCAATGTTTGCAAAGTTATAGTTGTTTGATAAACTCAATGGCAATTAGTTAGTTTTTATGTGGGTGCACCTATTTTTAAAGTTTTGTTTATATACCCTCAAAACGAAAACAACATCATTATATATATGACTCGGAATAAGTAATTTTTTGTTTTCGGAATTAAAAATTTTATCCATTTTCTTAATATGCAAAATTAATTACCTACTGTAAAGTTCCATTAAAGGTAAGAATATTGTTATTTAAAAAAATCGATATATATACTACAGAATGTCAAAAGTTTTACAACTTACGTTTTGGCAACAAATGTCGCTACTATTTTGTTAACTTTCTGTGTAACTCTTCGTGACTAAAACAACTGAAGATTTGTAAGTAAATCTACAATGTATTCCTTTACCAATATATTCAAGAGATGAATGCAACCAAGCACGGTACACGAATTGAAATTTAGAGAAGACGGTGAATTCACGACGCAAGCAATGAGAATAATTGAATTTATTGCAGGGATTCTGGATATTGTTCAACATGTACTGGATTCTGGATATTATGTTCAAACCATGTCTTGTTTCAAGACTATCTTGATTCTTCTTAATATTCATCTAATAAAATTATTATCAAGTAAATTATTTCAAAGTTGTTATAACTTTGAAATAATTTACTTTATTCCAGAAGATAGAAGAAGTTCCTAGTATCACATCGTTACTAATCAGGATTTAAAATTAGCCAAAAGAGCAAATGACAATGATGCATCACATCACATCACATCACATATTAGATATATGTGTCAAACCTCACATTCCTTTAAACGCGCGCGCGTACGCGTAAAATAGTTCAAAAGGAGTATAAAGTGTTTTCATCAGGACAGACACAGATTTTGGTTAACTCTCAGTGTAATGTCATAATAGTAAAATGTAACAAATCTCCATATTCAGTTGTTTTATTTTGTAGATTGTGTTTATGCATTTGGTATAGCGGTGTCTCACACACAGACGGACAGCGGTGACTGGATCACAATCTTGGAAAATAAAAGGAAAACTTTTGTCTTTATAACTTCAGTAAGAATTTTCTTTTATGCCAATTCAGTCGAAAATTATACTTGTAATGTTATAAATATTGATAGCATTTAATGTTTCAATTATTTAGAGAAATTCCCTTTCAGTTTAGTTAGAACTATTTTTTTTAACTGAACTATATTATTTAGTCTTGTAAAAGGTTCAGTGACCCAAAAGTTTGGGAGCTATAAACTATAGTGTAATTGATTAAAAAGTTCGGAATGAACTTTCCTTATTGAGAGAAAGAAGGGATCCTTTTGTATCTTATTTGAAGTCACGTCGGCGTTTCTTTTCTTTAGAAGATCTTGTAAAACATCTGTTTAATACCGCATCAGATTTTACTTGTAAATGTATGTGAAGGAACGGAAATCTTTGATTTATGTATTCTAAGAGTGATATTTATTAAAATATAATTAACTTACGAATACGTATCCAGTAATGTTAAGTATCCTTAACCTTTGCTTTCTAAAATGTATTTCAGAAAACCAAAGTTAATGGTTAAGTTGATGATACGAAATAAGTTAATAAAATATTACCTACAATCTTCAAAGTCTGCTTGTGTTGATACAAAAAATATAGTCTTTATCTTTCTTTTAAAATGAGATTTTAAACTAATATCCTCGAAATTAGAATGTTATCTAGGATGTTTAGAATATGTTCACTGTGTAGGCTATGAGATATATAAATATATTAAACATCACAAGTGAATTATATCACAGTTACTTTCTTTCTTTAGAAACGACCCTTTATTCTTCCAATTATATTCTGAGAAAAATAGTATCATAAGTGTTCGTTAATTTTTTTTTTTTGCATTTTTTTCGAATTCGGGAACTTTATTTAAAAAGTGTTTTATACGTAATCAATTTATTGCTTTATTCGTTTAAATGTCTTAATATAATATCAGGATTATTGTAAGCTTAATTGTTAAGTTAATATTTATTTTTTGTATACGAAATATTTTATATTTTTCGTACCTGAAATTGTTTTCAAACTTTTACCTATTTGAGCTGTTTAATGTAGGAGATTTTTTAATTAGAGAGAGAGAGAGGTTAATTATTGTACTTAATTATTATATATTAGCAAAGTAAACAAATTTATTTTACCCTCCTTACCAGCCAGTATATAATTAAACATGTAGGTAATTATAATTGCAAATTACGTAATCAAATTAATGAATGCCCTTCCCGGTTTCATTGTTTCTTTTACATTTATATTTACGACTCTCATATTTTTTTACAATCTTATCCTTTATGTCTTTGAATACCTTCATAACACTTTTATTGCTAACAATTTCCATTTTGCCCATTCTCATTTATATATGCGGCTATATTTATTACTTTCCTTATTTTGGAGTTGCGTTCTACTTACGATTTCTTTCATTAAAATAGCAAAAGTTTTTATTAAATTTAATTATAAAATTATTTCAACACTCGTAAAATATAAAATATATTATATAAAAAAAAATATTGAAAATCCCTCGATACCAAGGTCGTCTCAAAATGTACCTACGTTAACGATGGTGCCCACTTTACAAAATTTCAGAGCTAATGAAGGTCCTGATAGACATATACCTAGATATATATCTATATATATATATATATAGATATATATCTAGGTCCTGATTTTGATATTTATATTTATATATATATATATATATATATATATATATATATATATATATGTATATATATATATACATAATAAACCGAATATTTAATAATTATTATATAAAATGTACGATAACTAATAATTGATTTGAATTTTCTATTATTCATTTTACAGAATCAAATTAAATGAGGAAATCACAAATTAACTTATTATAATTTATATTTTAGAATTAACTTATTTTATTTAAGTACAGTATAGATTTTAACACAGTATAGATCTTAAAATTTTAGTATATTTTTATATGTTTGAAGGATTTTTTTTTATTAACATGATACTGCTAAATATTTTAAGCAATGTTAAGTTTATTTGCATAAAGTTGAGCAGACATCCGAGTTATAAAGACACTATCGCTGCTCTACAAAATGCTCTTTCAACTGAACAACTACTACCAACGAAAACATGTTTTGAGTTCGATCTGTTTATTAAAATTACATACCCAAAAAAGTCTGTGTATTATGTGTTAAATTCTTTGTTACTAATCAGGATTTAAAATTAGCCAAAAGAGCAAAAAGAAACTTTAATTATAATTAGAATAAGTAGAAACATTAAATTAATAGAATTTTAGTTTTAAAATGTGAATGGGGTTACTTTCCGGTTTAGATATACAAACAGATTTCAATGTTTTACAAACAGTTAACAGTAGCATCTTTAATAATAGATGTTGTAATTTATAACATTAACTTACTTCAGTAATAAATATTCTAATTTATAATTTTAACTTAGTTCAGTAATAAATATTGTAATTTATAACATTAACTGAAAAGTTTAAAGTCTAATGTCATTTATTAAATGAAACCTTATCGATACAAACAAAACTAACGAAATTGTATCAATTATGGCAACACTGCTGGCAACGTAAATGAGTCAGTGATTTACCCAGGTCCCAGTTAATTAAAATATAGATCCCAAAACGGCCACGGTACAGCAGTTCAATTTAGTTGAAATTTGATTACCTAATAGTGTAGTTTATTTTATAATATTCCAAGATGTACACGAATACCATTCATATATATTACTCTATTGAGTATGTGGTTTATAATTTTGTATGTTTGTGTTGATGTCCATTTTCTGTCGATTGCAGCATTTCATGTGCCATAGGCAATGTTTGCAAAGTTATAGTTGTTTGATAAACTCAATGGCAATTAGTTAGTTTTTATGTGGGTGCACCTATTTTTAAAGTTTTGTTTATATACCCTCAAAACGAAAACAACATCATTATATATATGACTCGGAATAAGTAATTTTTTGTTTTCGGAATTAAAAATTTTATCCATTTTCTTAATATGCAAAATTAATTACCTACTGTAAAGTTCCATTAAAGGTAAGAATATTGTTATTTAAAAAAATCGATATATATACTACAGAATGTCAAAAGTTTTACAACTTACGTTTTGGCAACAAATGTCGCTACTATTTTGTTAACTTTCTGTGTAACTCTTCGTGACTAAAACAACTGAAGATTTGTAAGTAAATCTACAATGTATTCCTTTACCAATATATTCAAGAGATGAATGCAACCAAGCACGGTACACGAATTGAAATTTAGAGAAGACGGTGAATTCACGACGCAAGCAATGAGAATAATTGAATTTATTGCAGGGATTCTGGATATTGTTCAACATGTACTGGATTCTGGATATTATGTTCAAACCATGTCTTGTTTCAAGACTATCTTGATTCTTCTTAATATTCACCTAATAAAATTATTATCAAGTAAATTATTTCAAAGTTGTTATAACTTTGAAATAATTTACTTTATTCCAGAAGATAGAAGAAGTTCCTAGTATCACATCGTTACTAATCAGGATTTAAAATTAGCCAAAAGAGCAAATGACAATGATGCATCACATCACATCACATCACATATTAGATATATGTGTCAAACCTCACATTCCTTTAAACGCGCGCGCGTACGCGTAAAATAGTTCAAAAGGAGTATAAAGTGTTTTCATCAGGACAGACACAGATTTTGGTTAACTCTCAGTGTAATGTCATAATAGTAAAATGTAACAAATCTCCATATTCAGTTGTTTTATTTTGTAGATTGTGTTTATGCATTTGGTATAGCGGTGTCTCACACACAGACGGACAGCGGTGACTGGATCACAATCTTGGAAAATAAAAGGAAAACTTTTGTCTTTATAACTTCAGTAAGAATTTTCTTTTATGCCAATTCAGTCGAAAATTATACTTGTAATGTTATAAATATTGATAGCATTTAATGTTTCAATTATTTAGAGAAATTCCCTTTCAGTTTAGTTAGAACTATTTTTTTTAACTGAACTATATTATTTAGTCTTGTAAAAGGTTCAGTGACCCAAAAGTTTGGGAGCTATAAACTATAGTGTAATTGATTAAAAAGTTCGGAATGAACTTTCCTTATTGAGAGAAAGAAGGGATCCTTTTGTGTCTTATTTGAAGTCACGTCGGCGTTTCTTTTCTTTAGAAGATCTTGTAAAACATCTGTTTAATACCGCATCAGATTTTACTTGTAAATGTATGTGAAGGAACGGAAATCTTTGATTTATGTATTCTAAGAGTGATATTTATTAAAATATAATTAACTTACGAATACGTATCCAGTAATGTTAAGTATCCTTAACCTTTGCTTTCTAAAATGTATTTCAGAAAACCAAAGTTAATGGTTAAGTTGATGATACGAAATAAGTTAATAAAATATTACCTACAATCTTCAAAGTCTGCTTGTGTTGATACAAAAAATATAGTTTTTATCTTTCTTTTAAAATGAGATTTTAAACTAATATCCTCGAAATTAGAATGTTATCTAGGATGTTTAGAATATGTTCACTGTGTAGGCTATGAGATATATAAATATATTAAACATCACAAGTGAATTATATCACAGTTACTTTCTTTCTTTAGAAACGACCCTTTATTCTTCCAATTATATTCTGAGAAAAATAGTATCATAAGTGTTCGTTAATTTTTTTTTTTTGCATTTTTTTCGAATTCGGGAACTTTATTTAAAAAGTGTTTTATACGTAATCAATTTATTGCTTTATTCGTTTAAATGTCTTAATATAATATCAGGATTATTGTAAGCTTAATTGTTAAGTTAATATTTATTTTTTGTATACGAAATATTTTATATTTTTCGTACCTGAAATTGTTTTCAAACTTTTACCTATTTGAGCTGTTTAATGTAGGAGATTTTTTAATTAGAGAGAGAGAGAGGTTAATTATTGTACTTAATTATTATATATTAGCAAAGTAAACAAATTTATTTTACCCTCCTTACCAGCCAGTATATAATTAAACATGTAGGTAATTATAATTGCAAATTACGTAATCAAATTAATGAATGCCCTTCCCGGTTTCATTGTTTCTTTTACATTTATATTTACGACTCTCATATTTTTTTACAATCTTATCCTTTATGTCTTTGAATACCTTCATAACACTTTTATTGCTAACAATTTCCATTTTGCCCATTCTCATTTATATATGCGGCTATATTTATTACTTTCCTTATTTTGGAGTTGCGTTCTACTTACGATTTCTTTCATTAAAATAGCAAAAGTTTTTATTAAATTTAATTATAAAATTATTTCAACACTCGTAAAATATAAAATATATTATATAAAAAAAAATATTGAAAATCCCTCGATACCAAGGTCGTCTCAAAATGTACCTACGTTAACGATGGTGCCCACTTTACAAAATTTCAGAGCTAATGAAGGTCCTGATAGACATATACCTAGATATATATCTATATATATATATATATAGATATATATCTAGGTCCTGATTTTGATATTTATATTTATATATATATATATATATATATATATATATATATGTATATATATATATACATAATAAACCGAATATTTAATAATTATTATATAAAATGTACGATAACTAATAATTGATTTGAATTTTCTATTATTCATTTTACAGAATCAAATTAAATGAGGAAATCACAAATTCATATAGTAGGGGTTCTTTTATCTTTATAAAGGCGTGTTATATTTCTTTTTGACCATAAGGGTGTAAAAAATGCTAATAACGTTGCGCCTTTGTAAATAAAGTAGAAAATAATTACTTCCTCATAATTTCTAAAGCTTTATTTGTCGTCAGATTTAGGACACGTTTGTCTTTTAAAGGATAATAATAAATTGACTTTGCTATTTTATCAAAATTATTTTAAATATTATAAAATTAAAAATAATAACAATATGAGTATTTTTATTGTAGGTTATTTTTTGTTATAAATAAATCCGTTGGCCAACAAAGTAATCAATCTAACACTCTAATTTAATTTAATTAAATTGATCTGTGTTCTTAATAAAAATAGTGTCACACATTTTTATTTTTATTTTTAGGTATGTCTTACATTGGGGAATACGTTCTGGCATCTATTGATTGAAATAAATAAAACAGATATATAAAATATATGTTAAATTATATGTATAATAATTATTATGTTAAATTAAATATGTATAATACAAAATTGAGAAAATTCTAAAATAAATAAAGAACAGAAAGTATTTTTCTATATATATTTATTAGCTTTTTACAATCCTTGTATACATTTAATTCATTCATTTCCAATACGTGTCATTATTTTCCTTTGCAGAATGTAGAAATAAATTTTCTACATATCTATATATGTAGACTATCGGCGTATCGTTAGAAACTCAATTTAACTTAGGATGATGCCTTTACTACTTTGACAACTTTCACAAGCTAGATATTACCAGTTTGATTGTTTGACAATTCGCTCCTTGAATACAAAAGGGCCACAATTTAAAAAAAAATGAAAATCGTTTTATTGCAAAAATGACACCTGAACCGACTATATTTTATAGTGAAAAAAAAACTCTCATCATTTTTGCTTATATTATGGGTGCACTGACTTACCGTCATTTTTGCATTAGCTCATTTTGACAGGTAATGTCAGTGCAAAACCGCCATTTTGTGAGTTGCGCCCGGAGATTTAACGCAAACGCACTTCGGTTGCGTGAAAAACTGCCACAATCCAAAATACTTCTGTGTTGGATTCAAAATTTCAGGTAAGTGTGATTAAATTTTACAATACAAAAGTGCCATATTTTGGAAAACGTCCGTTTTGCATTCTAACATTAATATTTGTAACCATAATATATAATACAAAAGTGCCATATTTTGGAAAACGTCCGTTTTGCATTCTAACATTAGTATTTTTAACCATAATATAAAATACAAAAGTGCCATATTTTGGAAAACGTCCGTTTTGCATTGTAACATAAGTATTTGTTATAATATTTTGTAATACAAAATTGCCATATTTGAAATGCGTCCTTTTTGTAATCCAATATTAGTTAAGTATAATTATATTTTATAATACAACAGTAGCATATTTTGAAATACGTCCCTTTTGCTTTAAATAATAGTAGAATAATACATTATTTTTAGCGTGCTAGAATGGGAAGGCCAGAAATATGGCCGTTTTGCATGATAATAATTTTAGTTTTCGTTATAATTTTAAAAATAAAAATTACCATTTTGATGTTAATTTTATTATATTCTTATTACTTCAGTGATTTTTAACTTAAAAATCATACAAATGTATTTGTTTGTTTGAAAATTAATAATATTAACTAAATTAATTTAGCTGTAACTTTCGAGACTAATTTAAAGTTTTTTAAATAATATCAGTGAGTGTTTATAGGGAACTATAATAATATGGGTAGATATTCCTAAATGTTAAAATATATGACTAAAATTCATTGCCCCATATTTTCTGTGAATTTAAATGTTAAATATGAAGTGGTAGCTTAAATTTGTTAAATATAATTAAGGTGTTATTCCTGGCAAATTAGTATTGAAAATATCGTATTAGGGATTGTTATGTATTTGATTGTGTGTATGTTTTAGTGTATGTATGTTTCGTGTGTATATACTAAGGACTGTATAATATATGTATAGAACTGTGGGTATTTTATGTTTTTTAGTTATAAAACGTTAAAGATGTATTTTTTTACAGATTGAAAAAATGAATAGAGTACGATAAATGTTGAATAAGGCAACCTCCGTTCAAGAATCGGAAAAGTTCAAGCATTACCTGGCCACAATAATAATGTGCAAAATAAAACTTTCTTTAATACTCCAGCTGCACTTAGTCTACCCGTCACGTTACCCATTGATTCTTCAGATACAAGTTCTATAGCAGACAGTCAACCTGATCTTAACCTTCCAATATTAGAGGATGAAGACAGTGAAGTAAGCTGTGTAACGAATACCATAGACACAAATAGGTCAAAAATAGTCGTTGAACAGAGTGACTCGAGTAGCAGTTCAGCGACTCTGATAATGACTCTGATACCAATTCCAGTCGATCATCAACATTCAGTAGTTCATCAATTGCAGATTTTTCTTCAGATGACAGTTTTGAAGTCATAAAAGATCTGATTCCGAAAGGTAAATACAGTCAAAAGTAATTGCCAAACCATTTTGTATTTCACCCCAATCGGGGTGAACACCCCTTCTCGTGTAGAACCTCACTTACACATCTATGATAATCTGCCAGTCAATTTGGATATTCAGAGGCCTATTATAGAAACACACCCATCCATCAGTCATAATTAGTCACCTTGTGTGAATATTTAGTCACCCAGCATTGGCAGTGAAACAACTAGCGTGGATCCTCAGCGTTTTAGTCGGAAACGAAAAGCTAATCCAGAATCATGGAAAAGAAACAAAACCAAGACTCGGATCAATAGCGGGAAGGCACACACAATTGAGTCTAAATAAAAAAAATGATTACTGCCAAAAATATAGGACCTGTTCCTACAGATAAGTAATAATAATAATATGCGGACAAATTACACGCATTGATCTAACCCCTAAGGAAGCAAATTATTTGCTTGTGTTAAGGGTGTTAGACAACGATACAAATACAAAGAAATACACATATAAATACTGAGAATACATTTAATAAACGACCAAACCCAGAAACACAGATATCTATGCTCATCACATAAACGCCTGTCTCTGCCGGGATCTATCTATGCTCATCACATAAACGCCTGTCTCTGCCGGAATCGAACCCGAGCTTCATTGCGCCGTGACACGTTAGACGTCTGCGCTAACTGCTCGACCAACGGGGCGAATAGTGTAAATTTAAATGTCAAAACGTATTTTCATTTGAGGAACGATTAGCCATATTTAATGCCTATTAAGACACTGGTGATTTAAAGGTTCAGAGGCAAGTTATATACAACCTTATGACAAACTTTGAGCCAAAGTATCGGTATATCCATGTTCGTAGTACTCGCCAAAACGTAACCACGCATATTATTTCACGAAAATCGATCAACGCATTCGAGTTTGCAAGTTATTCTTTATGAATACACTTGCTATGTCTTGCTATATTAAACTTTTTATATGATTTTTTACCAAAAAGGTACAATAAATCATTTTTATTTGTAAAATTGGGTTTAATTTTTGACATATTTTTTATAATATTGGTTCAAATTTTAAATGCAAAAGGGACTTATATGCTTTTTTTTCTTAATAGGTAACAGCTATTACAAAGTTTATATTGTAGATAGATAGAGCTAAAAAATACGCATGTAATGATATAATTACATCTTATATTTAATTAATAAATATTTGAAATATTATAAAAAAACAGTTTCAAAAATTTGTTTTGGCTGTCCTGTAAAATTTATGGATTTCGACTTGTGTCCCTTTTGTATTCAAGGAGCGAATTATTTAACATATACAATTTTATAGAATATTTATATTGCAATAACACAAAATAATATGCTATATTTCAAATGCGTTTAGCATCACTTTTGTATTTCTTATTTTTGGTATTTATTTATATTTTATAGTACTTTTTTAAGTGATTACTTATAACAAATTCCGCTAAAACGATGTATCCTCAATACAATAGGAGATCATTTCATAAGAACCTATTCCAAAACTTCTCGCCCAAGAAATTTAAATATTTTATTTAAGTGACATGTTAAGGAAATTACTTATATATATTTTTTTATTTTAGCAAGCTTAGCATACGAGGTAGTTGTATAATTATTTATAATATACCTAAATAAGAAGTGTAGGATCAGGAGTCAAAACTGCAGGAGCCCTGTGCTTTTTAACTTTTGGCTTTCCCCTAACTTATGGTTAGCAATAAGTAATGAAATAACATAACATTAACATAACATAACATTTCTATCTTTTTACTTTGAATAAACACCAATGATCATTGAGAAAGTCAAATAAGAGTATTAGTAAAGCCAGTTACGCTCCATACATATCGAAATAGTCCTTCTGTAAAGACACTCTTCAATTTCAATTAAAAGCTTCGAGAGTTTCAAACATGCCTTGATCTGAGATTAAGCACACTACAAGCTCACTGGAGTATTTATTTATTATGAACTTTTTCAAAAACAACAATATTTGGTAAGCACTATACGAACTAAATTCATATCAAGCAATTCGATGGCAAGGCCTAATGATTATTAAAAATAATAATTATGAATTTATTTACGTAAAGTTGCAAAAAAATCAGTGGCTAGCAAGACGAACAAACAACGTCAAACAATTAGTTTAGGCCACCTTAGGTTTTTAATTACTCGCTAAAATACAATTCTTTTCTCAGCCATACCGTTGTTAAATAATTCTTTACACTATTATAATTAAATTTAATTGAAGGCTCTATTGGGGTGTTTGTTGTACAAATGCGTACAATTAGCCCTGCAGGAATCATTGGTATTAAATTTGTGAATGTACGATAATACTGTAATAACTTTCTCAGGTTAAAATCTTTGATTGACATTTCATAAACATTTATGTTGGACAGCGCAAGTTAATAAATATTTGTATTTAAACTTTCGTGAACCGTGTTGATTATTAAATATATATTTACCCGGCTATAATCCTGTAATTATGTATAGGAATTTGCTAGACTAATTTCGAACCCATTCGGGGTTCCTATTCATGAGCTCGAAGCATGGCGGACTAGCGGCGTGAACGGCGTAAACTTAATAAAGCGAGTAAGCGAGTTCACATATTATTCCATTCTCACAAGAGATAAACAATGATGAATTAGCTCGCTCAAACTGGGTAAGATCTATTTTGAATGTATAAATAGTATTATAAATCATACTAAAATGACACTTGAAAAACATGGACCCTTACACTAACCCCCAACATTTTAGTATTACTAGCTACCACTAGCAGCAGCGTTAAATGAAATTATGATAATAATTTAATAACAATTAAGTTAAGAACTTTTTTTTTTATTTAATACATTAAATATATAAATTTATTAAAAATTTTCTCTATAAATAATTAGAAAAATCAATGTTCTACCAACAAACAGCTCAAACCGCCGGTTAGAAATGGTTAGTCTTTATAATATAGGTCCTTCAATAATCCACAGGATGTCAATTGCGAGTACGAAAACGATTTCAATAAGATGAGGGTAAGGGTGTGGTTTTAATAGCTATACCCTCCATACACAATCACCCCCTCTTTGTTCCATATCCATAAAGGAATTCTCATACGCTAAAAAAGGCCCGTCACTGTTCAGGTTATATCGTAGATAAAGAATTTTATTGATGAAAAGCTAGCTATACCACTTTTGAACAAAATAATTGAGGAAGGTGGTCGAATTAAAATACCCCTTATACACCCAGTTCTATATATACGAACAAAACTGGAAAATTTGCAATTCATACTAAGCTTGTATTTTTATATATTACTAGCTTATGCGCCCATTTTTCGATCCGGGACTGCAACACATAGCGTTCTCTTAGAAATTCGAAGATTGTGCGTTAATAGATTAGTTAGAAGTCTTTTGAAGTATCTATAGATAGAAGAAATAAGACAACGCTTAAGTTAAACAATTGTATATTCATGTCGTAATAACTTAAGTTAAAACTATAAACTGTAGGGTTACCACTACCTCATCAGTAGTAGATTATCCTCTATCAGAAGATGAGCTTTGTCTGATGATAATGAATCTTAAGACTATGAGTGAGTGAGTTTAAAACGACATTTATAACATAACCATAATATGTTCCAATAAATAACACAATATATTGACCGAACGATCAACCTCTTATTGGGCAATTCCAATTAACGAGTTATAGTTACTGGTTATAATACAATTCAGTGGACTAAATAAAAATATAATAATAGCTTATATATTAATCAGAACATTTTTAAGTTTCATTTTCAGTACTACAATCTTTTTTTTTTACTGTTGAATTACGACTATATATAAACTCGGCGTCACAAAAATAGCACCTCTATGTTTTTTTCAGTAAATCGCTCCTAGAATCTAGCACATAAGTACTACGTATGAAAAAAATATATCATTCTAAAGTGCACTTCAATACCTTTATATTAATTACCTGTATCATTAAAAAAACAATTACCATTTCTAACCAGGGACCAATCAAAAAAATGTTAAAAAAATGCTCACTTAAGGAGCACTACTTGTGCTACCTTATAAGGGTATAAAAGCTCATGTAAAGGTAAAAAATGGGTCAGTGATCGCTTGGACTCCGCCTGAAGCACCCGTGCCGAAGAAAGACTTAACACCGCTCACTAACCAGGGACGCCGGTATTGTTGCAGGACGCCCGACCAAGGTCCGGCTAAAAGCACAGTAACTTTGAAGCCCTATTCGCCGCCATCATGAGTGCCGTTTCACGCCGCTCATCATCGAACTCGCCGTCTCCGCAGAGGGACTGCCGTTCGAGATCACCGATCGATCGCGAAAGTTATATTTCGCCCGAAGATCCGCCGTAAGAGCCGCGAGGCGCATCATTGCGCTACCATGTAGCGTAAGAAACGAAGCCCGTGCAGCAGTGAAAACGCTGCTATACCAGAACGCCACCGATTCGGAGTTCGAGATGGACGTGGACGTCCCCGCTCCAGTCGAAAGTGCTCCCACACATAAAACGGAGAAAAACGCCGCAAAAAGGCCTCGCCTGTGCGAAAACGAAAGAAAAAAATCCTACGCAGACGCAGTAAGTGGTCCCGCAACTAACATTAGTTGCGCGTCGACTGCCCCACCACTCAAGTCGCCGACCCGAAGGCCGCCGACTATATAAGGACCGAACTGCGGTACCCACCGCTATTCGTAGAACATCTGCCGAACTGGACGCACCACCTGAAGATAATCAAGGAGAAGCTCGGAAAATCTCCCTCGGCTCAAAAATCAGGGAAGGGAATCAGATTCACCCCAAAAACCGAAGAGGAATATCGCTTTCTCCAGCGGTATATAAATAAGCTTGAAAAGGAGGAGAAAGTGTACTGGCACTCATTCAGCCTGCCAGCAGAGAAAAATCATAGGGACCGACACTGAAGAGATTTGTAACGAGCTACGGGACCTAGGCTTTGAGCCGGTCTACATCAAAGAGATAATTACAAGAAGAGGAGGTTGTTTATACTTCACGTTAATAAAGAAAACGGCGAACGCTGTTCCTGATATTTACTACATCAACAGCCTATTAGGCATGACCGGCGTCAAGATAGAAGCCTGGCTGAGAAAGAAAGGCCCTTCACAGTGCCATAAGTGCCAAAAATTTAGGCACTCGTCGCAGTGCTGCTACAGACAGACAGCCTGTGTCCACTGCGGCGAGGCGCACTATGCCAGGGACTGCCCTTGGCCAAGAGAAGACCCGCCTACATGTGCAAACTGTAAGGGCGATCACCCAGCCAGTAGCACCAGATGTCCAGTATATAAAAAAGAAGTGAGACATATTCGCCAACCGCCAACCGACCTTACTGGCAGGCGATTTAAACTGTAAACACCACGCATGGCACTCGACGAACCCAAACCTGGAAGGAAGGCAGCTATTCAACTAGCAGACGAACTCGAACTGACAATCCAAAGCCCAGGGAGCCCAACTCACTGGCCCAGAAACGACCAATATCAACCAGACATTCTCGATATAGCCATATACCAAGGGCTCAACCAACCACCATCACAAGAGGTTATCCTGAACAGCCTAGGATCAGATCACCTGCCTATACTACTGACCATCGCGCTCCCAAAAGCGTGCAGACCGCCGCCAGGAACGCGGCACGTCACCAAATGGGACGCCTTCAGTAATATTCTGGAAAAGGATACGCCCTTCCGGCCAGTGAAAACAGCAAGAGACGTGGAGGAGCTCTCCTCCAATTTCTTACATGCCATTAAAAACGCATGGGACCAAACCACAACCTCAATACCTAGCAATCGCCGTTACGCCGATCTACCGGCCAACATTAGAACCAAACTAGAAAACAAAAAGAAGCTTAGGAAGCTCTGGCAACAGACGCGCTGCCCGTCGCTCAAAAACCAATTGAACAGACTAGCCAACCGGATCACGCAGCTCCTCAAGGAACACACGGTCCGGAAATGGGACCAAACCATTTCGGACTGCGCCACATCTGAAGAACCAAACCTATACAGACTATGTAGGGCTCTAACCAAATCTCCACAACCAATAAGACCTCTCGTCAACCAAAGAGGCGCCCCAGTATACCACGCAAAAGACAGAGTCGAGATCCTTGCCGACTCGCTAGAGAACCAATTTACCCCAAACAGGGTCAGAAACCACTCTCACAACGCTGCAGTCACAACAGAAGTGACCAAATTTTTGGAAATACCCTTACAAAACCAAGAAGACCCAATATTCTTCTCGCCGGTGCAAGTGCGAGATACTATCAAACATACCAACCCAAGGAAAGCCCCGGGCTACGATAACTTAGGCAATGCCGCACTTAAACATCTGCCTTACCGTACGATCGCAGCGTATACCAGACTATTCAACGGCATACTACGCACCGGCCACTTCCCGACCATCTGGAAGGCGGGCAAGATTATTGTAATCCCCAAACAAGGGAAGAACTTACTTCGCCCGGACAGTTATCGCCCAATCACTTTGCTACCGACTATCTCAAAAGTCTTTGAGAGATTACTGCTGAAGGAGATCACAAAATTTATAACACCACGCCCAGAACAGCACGGTTTCCGGGCGGAGCATTCGACGACCTCACAACTTATAAGAGTAATACACCATTTAACCACTGAGAGAAACCAGAAGAGAACTGCCACCGCGGTCCTTCTCGACATCGAGAAGGCATTCGACAAGGTGTGGCACGAAGGTTTACTCTTCAAGCTCGCCCGAATAAGCACCTTGCCAAAAAGAATTACCCATACGATCGCCTCTTTTCTAAAGGATAGGAAATTTTTCGTCTCTTTAGAACAAGCGGAATCCACCACAAGAAACATTCTCGCAGGGGTACCGCAGGGGAGCTGCCTATCCCCAGCCCTATATTCTCTGTTCACGGACGACGTCCCCCTGATGGAAAATGTTCTATTAGCATTATACGCTGACGACACGGCGTTCATTACAAGCTCCAGGAGTAAGGCGAGATCAGCCATTTTAATGCAAAGGATGCTCCACCTATTGCCTGAATGGCTCCTCAAATGGCGATTGAAAGTCAATGTATCAAAAACTCAAGCCATCATATTCGGCACAAACAAACCACCTCCTCCGCTCCGTTTACTGGGCGAGAACATTAAATGGACCAACTACGTAAAATACTTGGGAGTCACCATTGACCAACGCCTGTCCATGGCCAAACACACCGCAAACATTACCAAAATGGTCAGAGCAACCAACACCCAACTGAGGCCCATTCTTTCAGCGAATCTGCCCACGAAGAAGAAAATCGCGATTTATAAGACATACATAAGGATAAAACTAACCTATGCCGCCCCGGCATGGTACGGACTAACCTCTGCTACAAGCAGAAAACACATACAAGCCCAACAAAACCTTAATCTAAGACGGATAGTGAAGGCCCCCCGTATAGTCAGCAACTACACGCTGCACCGGGACCTGAACGTTGAAAATATAGAAGAATTCATCCAGAGACTCACCAGAGGCGTCTTCAGTCGCGCAGATCTATCCGCACATGCGCACCTGTCGAATATTGCCCCTCTGAACGCTCGTCCTCCGGACAGCAAACCAACTCCCAGAGAGTTGCTCTAACAAACGTGGAAATCACCACACAATCAAAACGAATCACCGTAACACCATAAAATGATTACCACCACGGTACTCTCCCTGTGAGAGCTCCGGATCGACAAGACGTGGGGGCAATCACACCCGCAGAATAGGAAAGCTGCAGTAAGAAGAGGGTAACCTCTTAAAACTGCCACTCCCAACCCGAGGACAAACTCGGGTTGGCGAATGAACACGACTGTCAAAATGGGTCAGTCGCTACTCAGACTTCAGAGTGAACACACCGGAACAACATACGCAAGAGAACAGTACCTGAAGATGGATACAACCCCTGATAAAGCCGCTCAAATCATTGCGCTATTGCAATCAGGACTGCGACAGGTTGACGTTGCTCGACAGTTGAACCTTAGCCGATTCTCAGTTCGACGAATATACCAACGGTTCCTTGAGACTGGTGGCTATACTCGAAGACGTGGATCCGGAAGAAAACGCTGCACGTCAGACAGAGACGACCGCTTCGTTGTTTCCACATCCTTGCGGCACCGCTTCAGCAATGCTGTTGAGTTGCAACAAGAGCTCCGATCAGCTTGCAGAACATCTGTGAGTGTTTCTACGATTAGAAGAAGACTAAAAGAAAAAGGAATTGAGAGCTCACAGACCGTGCAGCATCGAAGAGAGCGGTTACGATTTGCCCAGGAGCATGTCACCTAACGAGTGAACTGTGGAAAGCCGTTCTCATCACCGATGAGACACGAGTATGTCTTTTCTGCAACGACAGACGCAGAAGAGTATACCGAAGACGAGGAGAGCGATTTGCCCAGGCTTGCATAGAGGAATCCGTCGAATACCGAGGTGGTTCCTGTATGTTCTGGGGTGGCATATCCGTCGAAGGGAAAACGGGGCTTATGTGCGTCTCTCGGACTGGTGGTGGTCGCGAGCAAGGGTCGCTGAATGCTCGGCGGTACATAACGGAGATCTTACAAGACCATGTGGTTCCGTATGCTGGTTTTGTTGGCGATGAGTTCATGTTAATGCATGATAACGCCCGTTGCCACACTGCGTTTGCTGTGCGGGACTATTTGGAAGAGGTTGAGATCCCTGTTAAGCAGTGGCCAGCACGAAATCCAGACCTGAACCCGATCGAGCATCTCTGGGACGATGTAAAGAGGCACGTACGAGCACGAGATCCTGCTCCCACCACTCTACAAGAGCTCCAGGATGCCGTGAAAGACGAATGGGACAACATACCCCAAGCAAGAGTGGTGACCCTCGTGAGCTCCATGAAGGATCGGCTGGAAGCTACCATCACAGCAAGGGGTGGAAACACTAGATTTTAAGGCCTTATTTGTATTTTTTTATGATGTTATTAATTTTATTTTTTGTCACTTTGTCATGTTTTAAGTTTTTTGTTATTAAAGAATTAAAATGTATACACATGTTTTTTATTTTCTAATAGGCAATTGAATTACCTTTCCAATGATATCCTACAATCATATCCTTACAATTCACAAAGTTTGAGCAAAATTATTTTGAAGTTGCTTTTTTAAAAGGTGCGATTTTTGTGACGCCGAGTGTATATTTTATATTTTTAGTTCACTTAAAATATATTTTACGTTTGGGCCGACTATTTGACATAAAGCCACATATATTTATATACATTTGTAACATGTCCCTTTAACCTTTCTAGGCTTTAAGCCCGCATAAAAGATTGTTCCACCTAATGTCCTAATATTCTTTATATTTATTATATTCCATAATAGACAGCAATGGGATTGCATCAATTATCGTGCCTTATTTAGAATGAAAAACTGTACATATTTTATATATAGATATAATCTGTATACTTTTTCCATCTTGAAAACTAGTGATTATTTGTGTAATATTTGTCACATGAAAGTGTCAGGAGGGCATTGAAATATAATACAAAACCAAGCAATAAATAGTTTTAACTCAACAAGTTTATTAAAAAAATTCTAAAACATAAGAAATCCTAAGTTAATTAATAAATAAAAAAACAGGTACCAAGATTTATGCTTTTTAGATGCTAAGTGAGTAATGTGAAATCAATACCAAAGTTTAAGAGCCTACAAGACACAGTGTGAGTTTAAAATAATATCGAATATAAAAACTCGTGTCTCAACAAACTTGTAGTAAACTTGATAGGTGTGAGACATTGATTATTGATTAATAGATTGGTTAGTTAATGCAAAATGTAAGTTGATTATTTTTATATCATATTTTTCTTTGTTAAATGAAATTGATCGAAATTCATTGTGAATGTCTGAACAGCATAATATAATTATATTTTATGGGGTTATCAGTAAAGAACAGAGGCATCTATTTATACTATTTTTAAAAAAAATATAAACAGAACTGTGGTAGTTATACCATAACTGAGGTGGCAGAATCATTGTATGAGTTGGTGATTTTCCCAAACTCCTAGTTAATTAAACTACAGCTTTCTAGTTCTTTAAAAAGATAACATGACGTTGTTGTTCAAAAACCCAATGAAAGTTTAACGTAATATCAATAAACGAAGTAGTTTTATTCTGATTCTGTTATGGCATTTCGATTTATTTTTATTCTATTTTAGATTAGTAAAATAAGTAGAAATTTGAAGTTTACTTATTTGGTAAATTAGTAAATTTTGATTAACATGTAACATCGTAGGAAATATGTTATTCCAGAAATACATTTTAATAATTTTGATAAGTTGAATTGTTTAAATAATATTATAAGTCTTTTACTCGGATAAACAAATAAAATATTGTGCTGTTTATTTGCATAAGGAAATAATTGAATAGATAGACAGTCAGTCAGTAAATATAAAAATAACAAAAGTGTAGAAGATTGGAATATGATAATGCTAGATGTGCCTGCGACTTCGTCTGCATAGATTCCGATTTCGATAAAACTTACCTGTTCAAAGTTTCAAAAAAATTGAGCAAGTAGTTTTTGCGTGTGGGAGTATTTCTTGATTATTTTTTATATTTTTTATATTTATTCACAGATATTTTTTTAATAGGTAGGTAAACCAATTATGTATTTTTTTATTGGAAAAATTATTACTATTCCCTGACGGGAGGACTATCAATATATACTATCAATGTGTGCTATCAATGTGTGCTATCAATATGTGCTGTCATAATGTGCCATCAAAATGTAACATTAATACGAACTATCAATACGCACCATCAACACGAACTATCAATACTTACTATCAATACGTACTATCAATACGCACTATCAATATGTCCCATCAATTCCCTTACCATCAATACGTACCATCAATACGTACTATCATTACTTACTATCAATACGTACTATCAATACGTACTATCAATACTTACCACCAATACGTACTATCAATACTTACTATCAATTCGTACTATCAATACTTACTATCATTACGTACTATCAATTCGTACTATCAATACTTACCATCAATACGTACTATCAATTCGTACTATCAATACTTACTATCAATTCGTACTATCAATACTTACTATCAATGCTTACTATCAATGCTTACCATCAATACGTACTATCATTACTTACTATCAATACGTACAATCAATACTTACCATCAATACGTCAATTATACGTCATTACTTTACTATCTACTACTACTACTACTACTGTACTATCAATATGTGCGATCAATATGTATCATCAATATATACCATGAATATATACCATCAATATGTACCATCAATACGTACTATCAATACGTACTATCAATACGTACTACCAATACGTACTATCAATATATATTATCAATATGTACTATTTATCCATATATTAAATTAAATACATTATAAATTAATATCCTACTTATGAAGCTATACATCTAAAATAAATTACACCCCCATCATGAAGTATAAAACTACTAAGTATGAAACCTGTTCTTACCTGAAATATAAAAAAATAAAATAAAAAGTTTTGAAAAAATGTCTTTCCGCATTTGTACGAAAACGCCACTAAATATTAAGTCAAGACTATTACAATATTGTCGACGACAATTCATGACATTAATATTAATAATATTTAATTGTTTTATCATCATAATTCATTATTTGATTATTTTCATATAACTTGTTATAAAATTAAAATGACTTAGAAACATTAAATAGTAAGCATTTGTCGCACTTGCTACAGAGCATTCTTTTGTGAAACAATAAGAAAGAGAGAGATAGCATTCGAAGGCTATCTCTTTCGCTCTTGATATACCCCCGAAGGAATGTAAAATTATATAAAACTTGTTAATAGTAAATTAATTACATAGTATATAACGGGGTGAACATAATATTGTATGACACTTCATAGGGGAGAATGATAGTTTATAAGAAATAAGACTTTGAAACTGCTTAAAATTGTATAGAATTTCTTATATTTTTACTATTTTATTTCTCATAACTTTTGTATTTGTATAACTTTTATTAATCATTATATGTGTATGTGAAGGTAATTTTGTTACCTTTTTGATAATTATATTGTGATATCTGTGTACATAAAGCAAATAAAGATATGTTAAACTCAGTCGCGGGGGCGTAGATAAAAATACGCGTAAAACGCGTTGCTATTAAGTGGCTCTCTTTACGGTATAGCTGACTGGTTACTAAACGGCTAGTATGGAGATGAGGTATTCCATTCGCAATTCCTCGGACCGCAACATTGAAGAAAGAAGAACAGGGAAAAATCGTAGAAGAGCCCTGAATAGCAACATTGTATGGGATTATCGTAGAAGAGCCCAATTATTATAAGGGATTATCGTAGAAGAGCCCTATTATTGTACGGGAGGATCGTAGAAGAGTCCGACCGGCGCCCGTTAGGAGTGATCATTAGTCACCCGACTTGACGTCACTCCTGCGGACAGGGTTCGTTTCGCCCTACAAAGCGGAAGGGTGCGGTAGCTGAGGTCTGATCTAGCGACCTCATCGTAACGCCGCTCCTGTATTTTAAGACCGCAGCCCCCGGCCGCGATAAATATATTCCTGAAAACTGAATTCAAATTGGTTTAGCCGTTTCTGTGATTAACGTGCACAAACAAAGATATACAGACAAACAGACAAAAAGAAATCCCGTCGCTCTATCAACTGAGCTAACATATCGCTGTCCGCTTCGTTGTAATATATGTCACCATCGGGACGGTGGTGACATATATTAAGTTTTTCTTTCGAATATCCTAACCGATATTTCTAACTCTGCAGTATAATAAACGACGAGACGGTTTCCCAGTAGTCGCGGGTTCGAGTCCCTGCCCGTATCGGTTTATTTTTCATTCTATATTTATATAAATTTAAATAAGCTTAACATGGCCATACATAGTTTTAGATATTTTCAAATAAAAATTAATACTTAATTGTACAACTTTACACAAATAATAAGAATAGTATTAAGCACTTATATACTTGTAAAAACTAAACTAATCTATGATTCACATCTTCCAGTTTATAATATTTAGTACATTTGTGATAGTAGGTAGTCTAACCATAAAAAAAGTAAAATGTGTTTATTGGTAAATATATATGTCCGCAAAAAATCTCAGGGGTGTGATGATATCACATCCTAATAATAATACCAAAAGTCTTTAATAAGGACGTCATCAAAGTATGACATGCCTAATTCCTACCAATATTATTTCAAAGATATACCAAGTCTATATATCTTTTGCTTCTACATTATCTTTTTATTTAATTTAATTACACTACCTTGTTTTATTAAAAAAAACTTTTTATTTCCAGGTACACATACCAAGATAATTACGCCTTGTGGAAACCTTACTCTGAACGTCTTTCTTCAAAACGCCTTTTAGTTTTTAGTGTATAAGCTTGTACAAGTGTACAAGTGTTTAGTGTACGAGCGCTTATGCTATGACATTCTAGAGAGACGTAGGATAAACACAGTCCTTGAATACTTTTAAAATATTGGTCCCGGACAGTACTCTTAGGAAAAAGTCAATATAAGCAGTGAAGGAAAGAAAAACAAAAACATCTTGTTTGAAAGGATAATGTTTTATCTTGGGAAATTAATATAATACCTGGAACTAGATTGCGTATTTAGCTGTTAATTAAAAAAATAAATATTATTTATAAGTAAAAAAATCTTATGTTCTATCTTTTTCTTTATATATTTATACATTAATATGTTTTTCGTATATTTTGTATTAGCATTGCAAAGCAATGTTTATATCATTACCATACTCCTAAAGTTTTTTTGACCGAGCTCATGAATAGGATAGTGTTGTACAAACAGGCTGTTTAAAATTCATAGAACGACGTAAAGGGTAAGAAATATAGGGATGTTTATTTTATGGTGTATTTATTTTTATATAACTTATAAGTTATGACCGAAAGTAAATATACCAATATGACTATGATTTCTTATAGTTATGGTAAATATCTAAACTATTACTACTATTATGACTATGATTTCTTATAGTTATGGTAACTATCTAAACTATTACTAGTGACTAACACTATTTCCACAATTGTGTTAAATGAAAAAAAATGGCAGTTTTATATGTTTAAGAGCAGTATATCAATAAATATATCTAAAAATTTTGATATATTTATTGATATACTGAGAATCAACATGAGATAGATAACCGATCTTAATAGTTATTATTGTTTAGTTTTTTCTTCAACAACTATACTTAGAAAATCATTATATTTATAATTATATTTTTGTTAAGCATTTCTCAAAGATGAAATTTTGAACAATTGACTTTCACAAAATATTTTGTTAAAAATCATGAAAAATTGGTGTTTATATACAGTAGAAAATATTTTTAACAATGTACATACATGTAAATCAGCTATTTTAAAACTACTTATTATTGTTATGCAAATCAACTTTTAGCTTACTTAAAATATTAAAGAGGTTTAATATGGACATGTATACCTCCGGCACTCCGGCGTTATCTTCATAGTGTGCAAGGATACAGTGATTTTTGAACTGGAATACCTAAAACTGGTGGACGGCATATATTATGTTCAATGCTCGTAATCTCATTTGGTACATTAACGCTTAGAATGGACGATTTCTAGGCTTTATTAAAAAAAAAATTGCCTATTTATTTGAATTATTTCTTTTCCAAAGTAAGTTTCAAAAATTATTAGGCTCAGGTTAGCTACTTAGCTTAGTTGTACCTTTTTTTGTATTGTTTTTGTGTTCTGTGCTTGTATTAAGAGTAAATAATACGTAGAAAACCATGTATGTATATTATTATTAATACAAAATATTTTTGAAATGATTTTAATTATTTACGATAAACATAGATAGACGAGTACCGATTAAATATAAAAGTTTTCACTACTTTATTTAAATAATAATCCTGTAATTAATCCAATCAAAAAACGAGCTATAGTTTTTTATCGTTTTCATTTAAATTAAATATTTACATTCCCGTGTTTGTAAACATTATGATGAATTAGGTCATAATTAAGTAACTCAAACTTTACTCAAATTCAAACAATATCTCAAATATCTCATACCTCATACCTCATATATAATAAGAAAATAAAAATTAAATATTGTTCCAACATTAAATATTTTTCCAAAAAACTGATAGGGGGCGATTAAAGACAAGTAACAGAAACCAAAAAAACATTTTTTGAAATTTATGTCTGTCTCTATAACGTACCAGACGTTATAGCGTCGAATCTACTCAACGGATTTGAACGCGGTTTTCACATGTGGATTATATATAATCTGGAGCGGTGTCAAAACCGGTTTGTTTCTTCAAAATTTGTTAAGAGAAAAAGAGATCATGGTTAATTGAAAATTTACTTCAAGCACTGTTTCAAAATTTTTAAACAGAATTGAATGCGGTTTCTATAAACGTATTTAATTTAGACAAAGCTAGAATTTCTACTTTGTTTATCTGAATATTAATAAAATAACATATTGAATATGAGCCATATATGTCCATATATATGCCCATTTTAAATTTAGTTACGAAAAATCTCAATAGATGGTGCCGACTTTTTTAGAACTCATGATTATGTTTTCGCATATGGTATAGCAGTTTGAAATTTTACAAAGAAATTCTTTAACATTACCCAAAACATAATATTTGACTGTTGATTGAGATGACTGTTTCTATTACGACCAAACTGCAATCAAATCTGTCCACGCGTTTGACTGCTACATTGCCACAGACAGACACACAGATACACAGATCGACACGTAAAAAATATAACACCCCTCTTTTTGAGTCGAGGATTAAATACTTTTAACTGATTCAAAACTTCGACGAACCTTTCTTATTAACTTTGTTTAGAATTAAAAAATAAATAACATTTTAATAACGACTTCGAATATCGACGTCGTAGAACAAATGTTATTGGGATTAATGTAGAGAGGCTGCCTGCAAGTGGTGGTCAATTAATTACAAATAACCCTATACAATATATTTTAAGTTTTTATTTTATTATAGACATAAAATTGTGTGCTTTTTGCTTATATGTATATTTAATTCTAACACATAACGTTTTGAAAGTTTGCAGTAACCGTCTTCGTAGTATTTATTACCAGAAAGTGGTTAAGCAACTAATCTTTAAAATAATCGGTAAGTTATAAGAATGTAACTAAACAATAACGTTTACTTAAATAGTTATATAATTTTTTGTTAAAAAAATAAATTTTAATTAATACCATTTCAATTTAAAGTTTGTATGGAATTTTAATAGTGAAAATAAATAAAATCGTAATTTTTATAAAATACAATCTCTTATTTAATTCTTAGGAAAACAAAATGTTATACCAATATAAATATCTTTAAAAAGGTAGTTAAGTAGGTAGGCCATCAACAAATCGTTCGTGGAGTTTTAAAATTCTCAAATTTACTTAACTCAAGTCGTCAAAGCCTTATTTACCAGAATATTGATTTATTAGTTAATGAACTCATTGTGTTTAATTTATTATAATGCTGATTCAACTAAAGTATACATAAGTGTACTTAAGCAAATAAAGGGTATATTGACGAAATATTTTATTACGTTTAAAGACATACTTCCTAGTAATAAAACGACATAAAGTATACGGTATTATTATGACTATTTTATTTTAATTTTGAGTTATTTATAATAAAGGTAAATATTGGTGTTTAGTTTTCCAACTTCCATATGATGTAACTATGAGTTTTAAAATAGTTAACGGTTATTAAAGTATATTAACAATATACTTTGTTATTAACAAAATTTATGATCCTACTTAATAAACCAGTTTAATTTATAAAAAACTGCTAAAGGTAAATAAGGTATAGGTATTTGCTATACATTTGAAATTAACCATATTTAGCAGCTAACTAGTAATAATTTATGTACAAGTCGGTTTGTTATTTGCATAGTTAAGTTGCGTTGTTGCATGCATAGTTGCGTTTTATGAGTTTCATTAAACACAATAATTGGCTTCGAATCAAACAAAACTGTTTGAACTCAAACATGGAATGCGGTTCAAAACTTTCATGTGCAAACTTGTGAACAGGGTAAATGATTATTTGCAAGTAAAGCTTGATCATTCGTTGTTTCAACTACAATTTAAATCTATATTATTTATAGATGCAACGTGTTTACAATGGCCTAAAGTTGGTTATACCCTATCATAATTATAGAACTTAGTTTTATTAATTTTTATTGATAAATTTGTGGGAAAAAAAATCATAGTGTGAAATATCCATGGACAATTAAATTAGCAGGGTCAAAGAATTTACATACCTAATCAGCCATCATCTATTTAGATGCACAATAACCCATTAATTTGTTCTGACATTGAAGTCCTCAAAACCCACATAAATATATTAAAGTTTAATTTTACAGACCAAGAGTAATTATACCATATAAATTAATAAAAAAGTTCTAATAATAATAAATAAATTATGTCTAGATTTTTCTATATTAATATTTTCTATTTCTATTGATATTCTATTTTATAGATTTTAAATAAGTAAGGAAACTTTAAAGGGTCGATATAAGTTTTTTTTATTTACTAATTTATAATTTACACAATGGCTACTTGTATTTCTAGAACTGTAAGTACATAAAATTGTTGTATATAAAGCAATACTTGAAGATTAGATTGGTAAAATATTTATTTTAAAAGTAATATCGCTATTATTTGTGAAATTCTTAACCATTTACTTAAACGAACAAGAAAGAAAACCGAAATATTCATTTCTCGCATTAACGCTTCGCTTAATATCTTTTCCGAACTGATGACTTGGACAGATAACAACATAATTACTAACGAGACAAAAATGAAGCTGTTTACCGCCCCGCGCGTTGGTCGAGTGGTTAGCGCAGACACCTAACGTGTCACGGCGCAATGAGGCTCGAGTTTGATTCCCGGCAGAGTCAGGTATTTATGTGATGAGCATAGATGTCTGTGTTTTTGGGTTTCGTCGTTTATTATATATATTCTCACTATTTATATGTGTATTTCTATGTATTTGTATCGTTGTCTAACACCCTTAACACAAGCAAATAATTTGCTTTCTTTAGGGGTTAGATCGATGTGTGTAGTTTGTCCTGATATTATTATTATTATTATATTTATCTGTGTGTGTTTATTCTTTAGCTATTATAATATAATTATAATTATTAAGAAACCTAAAAATAACACTTCAGTTGTGAAATAGATGAGTGCTGTGAGATATTATGCTTTTTAACTCCCGACCCAAAATGAGGGGTGTTATAAGTTTGACCTGTGTATCTGTGTATCTGTGTCTGTCTGTGGTAACGTAGTGGCTAAACGCGTACACTTATTAGAATGCGGTTTTTTTTTTAATTTGAATTCTTCGAAAATTTAAATCTTTGTTTGTCGAGATGGCATCAGTTATGTATGGTCGAAACAAAAGCAGTCGTCTCCAAGATATTGAGATTTTATTGGTGTTCATTTTCATTTTCTCCCTCATTTTCATCACAAAGTAACTATAATTATTTTATAATCAAATATGATGTCACAGTAACGTAAAGCAAATATTTAAATTGTTTGAGTGAGAAGTCCTGTCACTCAATTGTGTTCTTATCAAATTATCTCCTCTCGTTTCCGGATACATATAACAACAGAATTTGTTACACAATGTGCTTTTCTTTTAAGGAAAAGAAAAAAATACTAAATAATATAAAAAATACTGTATTCCATTTGTATATTGTATTTCATGTGCTAAATACTTGCTTAAAACTAAACTTATTTAATTCTCGTAAAAGTTCAATTCAAAGTTATAGGAATCGTATTCCTAATTATACTGACCGTCTAACAAGACGCTGATATTCGACACATCGAGAATTGATATCTTAAACAATTAAATCTGTTTTAGTCTTCATCCGTTCCCAATTTCAATTCGGTACCATTCACTCGGCAAATCATATCTACAATTATTGTGAGTGTCGTCATTTCTTAATGATCAAATACTTAACAGATTTGGATATCATGTTTTAGGACCATGAATTTTTATTTACCCACCTCACCAGATAATGTGAGTATAACTTTACACCATCACCACTGTAATTATATAATTACGGATTTTATATATAAGCCCTTTTTTGTATTCGTGTTGATTCTTCCTCAAAAACGAGTAAACTTCCCATCTGATTGTAAGTACTATGATTAAAATAAGGTTACATCCCAGGACATCTACAAGTAAGGTTACATTTACAAATGCCTCGTCACCCAAAAACATGAAGGGATAAAGGTAAAGGTGAATGGATTGATGAATCGGCTCGCTCAGGCGTGGTAGGATCCTTTGATTTAAAAGGACTCTATAGTAATCAAGAAATGTGATTGGTTATGTATCATGCCAGTTACTACTCAGAAAGCTTTACCTGGGATTTGACAAAATACTTTATTTTTTGTTTCATAATTCTTCGAGATGTGATGTTTGAACTTCAAATATAATATGAATGCCACATTTAATTAAGCACGCTTTTAACGCAGATCAATTTAATGTATTAAACGTATAAAAAAAATAAAGTTTTAAAGGTCTTGTTTTGTATTCAAAACACTCGTCAGGAAATTAGCTTTTTTCATTTACTTAAGCTTTAAGGGTGGAAAAAAGCAATAACTGACGTCTTCTGACATGTGGGGTGCGTCAGAACATTTGAAAGACTGCTTAAACCGAAAAAAAATGACAATCCTTTTTGACTTCTTCAGGTATGTTGGGCACATTTTTATTATGACATGAAAGTTTCTACGAAAGTACGGCCTAAGAGATTAAGTGGGATTGTGAATAACATTTTAAATTGTTTTTACTGACACAGATTTTTCAATATATCTATAAGAAACATAAATAGTTCTATCGATAAACGCTATAAGACCCATCGAAACTGCAATTCCTGCAATCTAATCAGCAGTCTATAATTTATTGTTTCGCTTTAGTTTATTACTTCAGTTTTTATCCACTACCGACAACCGCCGACACAATATTTTAAAATGCTTACATGAATTACATGAAATATCGTATTACAACTATACTCGTATTAGGTGAAGAAAAGAGGTAATACTCTTACTTTTTTTTAATTGATAAATATATATATATATATTTTATTATTTTATACACATGAATGCATATTAATACATGATAAGTTTGTTCAATAAGAATCACAGATTATTATGTATATAATTTGCACTATTGGTTTTGTTGTTAATAAAACAATTCTTATATTAACATAATTTTTGTTTGACACAATTATTATTTTAATTAAAATATAACTCGTAACTGAAAATAAAATGTGAAATGCTTCGAGCTTATAAACCTACAAGAAACCCGAATGAGTTCGAAACTAAAACTAAACTAAAACTTTTGTCCGACGACAAAATTCCGATTAATTTAATGGCCAAGTAAATATAAAAAAAAATATGTAATACAATATGAAAAACTCTTAATGGTTCACGAATGTTTAGTTACAAAAAATGTTACTCGTCTTGAATTAAATTAAATAATTGAATTAAATTTTTGTTAAACTTTCTGCTTCTACAAAAAAAAAACAAACAATCTACAATTGAATTAACAATAAAGAAAATAATTGAATTTGAATTAATAGAAAAATATACACAATATCAATAAATATTAAAAGACTTATTCTATAAGGGTAAATCGGTATTCGTTTAACTCAGAATTTTATGTCAAATATATTATAGATGTCATTCTTTTCATGGACAGTTCTTATCAATCCATCAATTTTACCCCTTTCTCTTTCCTTCAGTGTTTATAAAAATTGCATCTCCTGATAAGAGATCATCACAACCTTTAAGAATATAGAGTATATTAAATTACTAGTAATGGACCTAGTCAGTGTTAGCAAATCCTGTATATAAAAATATTATACTTGACTGTTTTTCTGTTAACAATAATAGTAGGCTGCCTAAATTTGATTGCTTATTGTAAAAATATTAAAGCCGATCCAGGTCTATATGTCATATGTGTCTGTAATTTTCACTCAAATGTGTTTTACGTTACGTTAACATATATACTTTATATACACACATATAAAGAATGTAAATTCATAAGAGGCGTAAGACACAGCCGTTAATAGATAATTAGAATGCAGGAACTCAATGGGTATTTTAATTTTATTCGGTAGGTCTATTTCTATGCTTATTAGGGATGTTGGAGTAAGCAAGTTGGTTCAGATAAAGGAATGAATAAATAAATGAAGTGAGGAGACAGATTTTTAGTCAATGATATCCCTCCAAATTTAATTGTTGCCAGAACTTTCTTTTGTTCTTCCTACCAAAAGCTCCTTTCACTCTTATCATAAGATACCTATCATCACCTAATATTTATACAAATGTATAGTGTAATACAGTAAATATGTATTATAATTGAAGCCAAGGGAGAACATAACAATGCTACATTGTATATTGTATTGTTTCTCTTGAAAATGAGAGAATGTATCATGGTAAGTAATTAAAAGTAGTCTACATATTCACACGTATAATAGACTAACTTAACAGTAAAATTGGTTTAGTATTTTTGTCGTGTTATAATTTTAGACGAAATAAAAATTTGTTTTCAAATTGTAAAATGTTTAGTAGTAAATAACATCACGACAAATTAAATTTAACAAAATTAAACAAATTGATATAACCCCTAAGAAATCGAGTGATTTTCTTGTGTTAAGGTGTTAGAAAACGATACAAAAACATAGAAATTATAATTACATTATAAATATTGAGAAAAATGTAAAATACGGCTAAACCCAAAAATACGTACATCTATGCTCATCACATACATGCCTATCTCTGTCGGAAATCGACCCCGTGCCCCGTTGTGCTGCTATACTTTGGGCGTCATTTTTTTTGGGTGCGGTAATAATAAAAATAATTATGCACAAAATTAAAAGTTTGTAATGCAAATATGAATAATTTGTTTGCAGACATGTATTGTATTATTTGGATAATCTAATCATATCTTTTTTATATTCAGGCCACGCACCAAAAAGACGTACACTTAAAACGAAAGTGAGAAGACGCTTAAAGAAACATCACGTACTGAAAAAAATAATAGAATATCACTTTTCGTTTCAAAACTATAATGATAACAACTATCTTATCTTATTTGTCAAGCTTTAGAAATATGTTAACTATTTCTATAACAATTTCTATAACTATTACTTAGTACAACTTTATAAAACACAATAAACTTTAACGGGCAAGTTCTTATCGTAATACAAATTCAAAGCGTTTCTAATATTTTTTGTTAAGGGGTTTGCACTCAAATCTTTTAGCTGTCCACCACCACCTGGAGACAGAGCAGCCGCACTTGCTCTTTTTGACGGAGACGCAGATACAATGTCCTTTGAGCGCTGCATACTTGGATTATCCCGGTTACTCGTTAGAGCACAACTTTCGCTCACGGGCCGGAGTCAGTGTGTATGCGCGGAACGACCTCTGTATTCAGCGTCTCCGTCACTTTGAAGACCCCACTTTTTCTTCCCTATGGGTTTTAGTGGACACAGGAAACGAAAAAATCCTGTATTTCTGTGTCTACCGTTCGCACAGCGGTGACCAGGAGACAACTCGTTTATTTGAGTATCTCAGTGAGGCTCCAGATATGGCTCTGTATCAGTACCCTTCGGCGCAGCTCGTCTTTCTGGGGGACTTTAATGCCTGTCATCAGGACTGGCTGTTCCCGTACCAGAAGACCGACCATGCTGGAAGAGAAGCGCGGAACTTTGCGTTGTCCTTGGACCTCTTTCAGCTGGTGAGGCAAGCGACAAGGGTACCAGATGTGGTAGGCCATACAGCCAATTGCCTGGACCTTCTGCTGACAACTGATCCGGACAGGTATCGTGTAGAGGTCACGTCCCCCTTGGGAACCTCCGATCACTGTCTGGTGAAATCTGTGTTTACATATTCCCCACCAGCTTTCGAACCACATGGTGTTAGGCGAGTATGGAAATACAAGTCAGCAGAATGGGATGAGATGCGGCACTTTTTTGCGTCTTATCCTTGGCGGCAGGTCTGCTTCTCTTCTTTGGATCCGTCGAGTTGCGCGGATGCTATAACTGATGTGGTGCATCAGGCAATGGAGTATTTTATTCCTTTTGCTGACGTACCCATCGGTGGCAAAGCTCGCCCATGGTTTAATGCCGAATGTCGTCATGCACATGACCGAAAACATTCGGCATACCTTATTTGGGCTGATGCTCGAAGCCGCAAAACTCCGGATGTAAGTATAAAGAAGAGAGCCTTTAACCAAGCTGCCAAGTCCTACAAAAAGGCATTGCGGAAGGCTCGTCTCGATCGAATCGCTAAGAATGGCGAAAAGCTCTCTGCCAGACCAACTGGCAGTCGAGCTTTCTGGTCTCTTGCGAAAGCGATCGAGTCGAATTTCTGCCAGCCCTCACTGCCTGCTCTGCTGAAGCCGGATGGATCCCTGGCCCACAAAGCAACAGAGAAAGCGAATGTATTTGCTTCTCTGTTTGCTGATAATTCGCATCTAGATACTGGCAATGCTTCTCCAGCACATCTTCCTCACTGCGGTATTTCGATGCCTGAAATCCGCATCACTAACAAAGAGGTATGGAGAACATTGTGTCGTTTAGATGTGAATAAAGCCAGTGGTCCTGATGGTATACCAGCCATTCTGCTCAAGACATGCGCAGCTGAGTTGTCTCCTGTACTGACACGTCTGTATCGTCTCTCTTTCATGACTGGAATAGTGCCGAAATCCTGGAAGCTTGCTAATGTGCAACCCGTGCCCAAAAAAGGCAGCCGTGCCGACCCTGTCAATTACAGACCGATTTCAATCACCTCCATACTCTGCAAGATAATGGAGCGTGTATTGAACTCGCGCCTACTAGCATACCTAGAAGGTAACGATCTCCTCAGTGACCGACAATACGGGTTTCGCCGTAATAGGTCTACTGGGGACCTCCTAGTGTATGCTACACACATTTTAGGCGAGGCCATCGAGAAGAACGGAGAAGCGGTCGCCGTCTCTCTGGACGTCTCGAGGGCATTTGACAGGGTCTGGCATGCGAGCCTTATATGCAAGCTTTCAGCGTACGGTATATCTCCTGGTCTGATCGGCTGGGTAACGGACTTTCTGAGCCACAGATCTCTCCGAGTAGTTGTCGACGGGTGTTCCTCGGAACCCTTGACAATAAATGCCGGAGTGCCTCAGGGGTCCGTTCTTTCTGCAACTCTTTTTTTGCTGCACATTAATGATCTGTTGAAGCCCGGTATCTATGGGTATGCAGACGACAGCACAGTTGTAGAAAGATATCTGCCGAGTACTCGGGCTAGTCGAGATCAAATACAGTCTGAAAGAGAAGCCATGGTGCAACGTTTGAATGACAAACTTCAGGCAGTCTCCGCATGGAGCAATGCCAATCTTGTCAAGTTCAACACCACCAAAACGCAGACGTGTCTGTTTACCGCCAAAAAGAGCCCTTTCACCTTGGCTCCTACGTTCCAGAATGTATCCTTGGAATACAGTGACCGGCTTCAGTTGTTAGGTTTAGAGATTTCCTCGAACCTCAACTTTGGTCGGTTCATTGAGTCCAGAGCAAGAGCAGCAGCAGCAAAGCTTGCCGTTCTTGCGAAGGTTCGGCAGTACTTTACACCGGGACAGCTTCTTGTTCTATACAAAGCACAGATCCGGTCGTGTGTAGAGTACTGTGGTCACATATTTGCTGGTGCCGCAAAGTCTCATCTTGAGGTTCTGGACTCAATTGAGAGGCGAGCAAAGAGGCTTATCGGCGATACCGAATACCGAATTGGTCGAAGCCGACCTCCATAGCCTTGAACACAGGCGTAAAATTGCTAGCCTCTCAGTATTCTATAGGATACATTTTGGTGAGTGTGCTCAGGAACTACACGACTTAGTTCCCCCGTCCCCCTTCCATCACCGGACGTCCCGACGAACGGCAGGTATCCATCCTTTTGTTGTGGACATTCCACCTGTCCGAACGAAGCGCTTTGCTTCCTCATTTTTAGTGCGTACAGCGAAGGACTGGAACAATTTGCCTGCGTCGGTATTTCCGGCCAAATATAATGTGGGTGTCTTCAAGAGAAGAGTGAATAGGTTGCTAGGGCAATGCGCCTTACCATCTAAGACTACATTCCACTTACCATCAGGTGGAATGTAGTCAAGCATTGCCCTAGATTGTATAAAAAAAAAAAAAAAAAAAAAAAAAAAAAAAAAAAAAAATATTAGTTTCTTAGTAAAAAAACTTGTGTGGTTTTATGAAACCACCGTAAAAGTGAAACTTTTTTTCACATTATAGACATTTAACTAAAAATTTTCGGAATAATATTCCATTAAGGGTATAAAAATTGCTTCATCAATCTTAATTTTATACTTAGAAAATGGGAATGATAATGGGAAATGATAAAAGTAGACTAGGTCTCCAACTAATATTTTTATTGAACTATGTGTCTTAGAGTACGACATACATAATACTTAACAATTATTTAGATGATATACACATATTAAAACACTGAAAACAATATTTTATAATCGTTGAGTCATTTTGATCCGTTTTTCAATTATTTTCAATCATTCTATTATCAATTCCATCTTCATCATGAATTTCACAGTTTATAAATGTAACCAATATTTTATGGTAACTAAAATACGTGAACAGTGACTTACATTCGATTTTTTCAATGTATCTAGTAAAAACCGCATCGATACGAGCGCCTTTCACTTTATCAATACTCCGCGGCCGACCGTCACGCGACATGCAACACACAGACGAAAAAGTTTGAGACGATGTAATAAAAGTTTAACTTTAATATATAAATGTTCATTATTTTCAATATTTCCGGAAGAAAAAAAGGGAAAATAAGTAAGTTTAATTTGAAATGAGAATAGCTTTAAGTTCATGTTTACGCTAGTTATTAAAAGTTTGTTAAATAATAAATCAATACAAACAAAATAAAACAAGTTCGTTATCAAAGGATTTCGAGCGTAAGATTAATTTACTTTTGTTGGATGTGTTTTCGTCTTGATTCATGGCAGTATGTAACAATACAAAGCATTATGTCATTGAACATCCATTAAAGTTATCTTTGATGTCTTTTCTTATCACTTTCTAAGTCGACTAACATATTTTTTATTATATATGATAATATAAATATTTATATCGGTGAAGCATTATTTGGTGAGCTTTATTGGGGTAAAGTACGAGTTCAAAACACAGTATTCCAATTTTAAACCTTTTATATTTTTATTATTATAATAATACACTTAAGTTTCCAAATGAGCAGAGGGTTCGAGACATTTTCTTAATGAAATCAGCATCACTAACAGAAGTCCGTCATTAAATCAATAATCTGACTGACAGCAACACATTTGCCATTTATTTAAACAAAAAACTGATTTTAAAAATATTACAATAATATTAAAATATTATTGTTTCTATGATTTAGTATAAATAGAATTGCATTGTTCACAAATCTAATACAATTAGACATCGTCTAATTATTTCCAATTATTCGGGGTCCAAGTTATTTGGGTATCACCCGCGCTCTTCTATCATACGTCATGTCAGTCCAGTCAACAATAATATTGATCAACTTTATTCATGAATTATATAACTCTCTCTAATAACATCCATAATCCATACCAAAAATCTTTTTATTACATCTCTTCGTCCTCTGTAATACGGCAAATGTGATAAAACAACCATAAAATATTTGAAACATGAATTATAACTACTAATAAAAATGGGGACTGTCAGTATTAAAATTGTGAACATAAAGAATTATATGTATCTATTTGCTCTTCAGATAAATAAAACAATAATTCTATAGTTAAATTAATTTATCTTGTTATATAAAATAAAATAGCTTCTTCGTTATTAATTGTACATATTTAAAAAGCGAATTATTACATTGATTGGCAAGTTTAGCAACACAAAGTTAATAGTTATCTTGTTAAATGAAAAACAATAAGGTTTATATACAACACTATAAATAAATATATATAAAAAAGTGTTTACTACTTATTAGGTTTACGCGATACTTAGCTTGTAGTATCAATATAAGTAGTAACTAAAAAAAGTAAAATGTAATATTAAATAACCTAGATAATAAAAATAACTATTAGGGTTACAATAATCTGTATAGCAACCTTTTAAATTTTATAAACTTTTTATATTTTTTTAATAGTTGAATTGTTAGTATATCTATTATAAATGTCATTATTGTAAGAAAAATCGGAAAAAAGTGATAAATACAAATTGTAAATTGAAACCTTCCATGAAAAGCTTAGGTGGATTGTACTATCACCTCGAAGTACATACTTATGACATATTTGTGACACAGATGTGGCATTCGCCTAGAACCAACATCGAAATACCGTCGAAATACCGGGCGTTCCACTTCAATATTGCACGTCTTTTCCGTTAAGCTTTAAGCAAAGGTAGTATTTAGCAACTTCAATACATTGAGTCATATCTAAAATATATGTGGTACATGAACTGCCTTCAATGGCTATTCATTCAAAATAAATATTGCTCAATCTACATAATTAATAAGAATTAAATGTAAACTAAATCTTACGCATAAACGAAAAAAAAATCTCACTAATACAACTCTTTAAAAGACCTTACATTTTAACAATTTCACAACTAATAATAAATGTGAATTTTTCTGGATGTTCGAACTTTCATTTGGTTGATGAAAGAAATAAAACCATGCTGTAAAAATATTTTGATTTACTTGCTTTTTAATTATTACTGTTCTAATATAAGTAACGAAACAAAAATGCATAAAATAAAAAAAAAACTATTTATCTAGAATAATTAACTTAAAATAACTTAGTTAATTATGACATTATTACTTAGTTAATTTTGTATTCTTTAGTGTTTTTTTTATTTCAATTAAGTATAAGAAAGAATTTTTTGCATTGTAGTTAGTTATATTAATCTATTTTTTTTTGTTAAAATATATCGTAATTATAAGATATATTATTATTATAAAACACAGTCGGATTGGAACTCATTGCAACAGAAACCTTAGTAAAGTTTTTTTAATGAATTCTTTTATTCTGTTACTACAATTTTGTACTTCTGATAAGAATTCTCTTATGAAATGCAAATTAATGCAGCAGAAACCAGCCAAACTTAATAATACATACACACAAGCAATTTATAATGAAAATTCTTTTAGATTAAAACGTTGCTTCTTATTATCAAAGAATTAATCAACAAAATATCATTCAACTTCTTGATAATTGAATAATTATAGGAAGCGAAAACATCACATTTCAACTTTTAAATACTCATTTAAATGAAAAGTGAGGTGAAGTGGAAAAGGTTGTAATATAAGAGTTGTGTGTGTGTGTGTGTGTGTGTGTGTGTGTGTGTGTGTGTGTGTGTGTGTGTGTGTGTGTGTGTGTACAGACTGTTTTATATGTTTAAAGATCATTTCCATCAAAAGAAAAGACTGTTTATAGATTGTGTGCAGATGATAATTAATGGGTATTTATTACAATAGACATACAATGTACAATGTATAAATACATTATGATACGTTTGGAAATGGAAATCTGTATCTATATATTGATCCTGCAAATATTTGTTATTTATTTTTATTATGTTACAATGATCGGACCATTACTAAATTAATAATAACAAAAGCTATGTCTATATGTATTATAAACATATATAAATTGTAATTTTAACAAAATTAGGATTAGGTAGCAATATTTTTAGTAGATATTTGACTTCAGGGAAGAGTTGGCAAAAAATAGTTTTTTAAATACCTATTATTTTAGTGTATATAAAAGAGTGTTTATAAAAAAATGGCTGATTTGTATAACTATTTTGGTTTTAAAAAATAAACAATGTTGTCTGAATAGAAGAAGATGACCTTTCTTAATACAAACAAAAATTAAATTGTATTAACAAGAATATAAGAACAACTAATAAAAAATCTAATGTTAAAAACTTGTATTCTTTTAGTAATAATAGAATGAACATATTTGTCGTCGAGATTTTCATATAACGGAGATTTTATAATTATTTATTTTGATACTTGTTTCAACATTTTACCGAAAGCTTGAGTTGAATTCATCATTTTGAATTTCAAATGAAAACAAGACGACATTACTGAGAATTTGAATTCTTTCAGGGTTAGAACAGGAAATCTCGTATAATGGAAATACCAACTCGTCTTTCAATGGATGGATCGAGAATTTGTTAGAATATCACTTGTGTTTACTTCAATGTGATTTATTTAAAATGTTATTGGTTTTATTTTATAACAATACTATACTCATTATTTTCAATATATAATTCTTGTTTTTTTTGTAACCTTGTATACAAGTCCAAATAAAAACTAATATTATATTATTATTACTATTGTTTGCAATTTGCTTATTCTTTCTTTAAAGATTCTTGTACTATCGAGGGTAGTACAATATATAGCAATTCTAATTATGAAACTTTCTTTATAAGTAAAACAACAGAAGTTTGAGATTTTGAATCTATATTTTAAATATATTATGTTTTTTTATATATTTTAACAAGAAACGGAACGAGAAAAAACAAAACTGCTATTATTAAAAATGTGAAGAAATGGTTTTTTACACATTTTACCATAGGAAATATAAAAAGCTAACTACTATAGATTGTACTGTTGATAGAATTATATATTTATTTGATAGAATTATATATTCATATAATTAATAATTTCATAAATCTATAATAAATTATTTAATTTATTATTATCACTTTTTAATTGATCTATAATGTTTCCATTATAGAAAGAAAACTTGAGAGTTACAGGTACGAAGGGAGACACAAGTTTTTTCCGACACTATTATCCCAAGAGAATCCTGTTCGGTCAGAATATACAACATCCCCTTTGCTGTCTTGCATACCAATAAATGTCGGGCGTATCTGGAATGTTATTGATATGCTGAAGGAATACTGCTGGGAATACCTGTCAGTTTTGGGAAACACAAGCTTGGGGCCCAAGTGAATTCCATTAACGACCTGTATGGCTGGTATGTAACGGTAGGAATCAAGTTTGGAAGGAAGAGATGTAATAGCAATAGGTCTGTAGTTAGCCGGGTGTGAACCACCTTTTTTAGGTATTGGATGGACAAGGGCAAAATAGACGCAATGTCGATGGTTGCCTAGTATTTATTGTGTATATGTTAAGAACGAAATTTAACAAACTAAGCTTATGACTTCTTTGTTGGGTCTGATTCTGAGTTCTAGCTATAACCATTTAGGACAGATAATTTTCCGTCAAAAAAACAATCATTCCTCGCAGTCAGATAACAGTGAAGAGATTAAAATTACCAACTTACGTTAATTTTGACATGATGAGTGCAATTGTTGGTGATTCAACATTAGAGCACGACTTGCCTTGGCAACTTGTACACGCCATAGAACAAAATAGACCCATTTTTTTTGCAAATACATTTAGCGCTGCATCCCTTTTTGCAGTTGCAAAAAATTGCGTTTAGCAATTTTTCCGGCGCAGGTGGAAGCAAAGTTGGAACTGGTTCCAATTCATTATTTACAAACTTCCAACCCCAGTCTGTTGGGTCTTTCTGACAACCAAGCCACACTTGAACTTGGTAATATACCCGAAGAAGATGTTGATGAGCAGCAGCCGACGTTGGAGGAAGACAAGCTAACTGTACCTGTTTTTTGCTTTTGGTGTTTTTGACGAAACATTCATACCGATGTTTATCTAAGCACGTAGTTTTTTTAGGAGCCCCGTACATCGAAAGAAGAAAGCGAATGCCACTTGTGATGATCTCATGTTGAGTTGAATTAGAGTTTTGAAAAACTTCAGCACATTCAACTAAATTTTGTTTTTCAAACATTTGAAAACTGTCGTTTTACCCCTCCTATAAAATGCAGATGTCGTATCACAGCCAGTTATTGCATGCAGAAATAGTATGTGATTTTGACTCTTTGCAAAAGAAGATAATCGGCTTTTAAAGTATATATTTCCGATTGATGTTGTCCCAAGGCTACACTGACGTATAAATGAAGGGACTGGGTTTCATTTTACCTGATATTCTTATAGTTATAGCTGATGTATATTTTATATTTTAAGTGCAAGTTACAATGACCGACAGAAAATTATTTTAACCTATACTACCTAATATTACAACTCTAGGGATGAATATACGTGACGTACTCATGCATGTTATGACAATTGCAACTGTTACAACTTTTTACACTGCGATATCTCCGAAACGGTGTCTCGTGAGAAAAAAAGTATTGATATATTTTTTATAGATAATTTAATGATCTACAATTTTTGTCTGAATTATTTTTCTGATAAAACTTACCGTTTTGCTGAAAATCGCGAAAAACTCATTTTTTTGACATTTGACCTTGAATAAATTTTTTTCCACACACGGGAATGATGGGGAACTTTCAGCTATTGTTTATAATCGTGTTTTGAACAATTGTACCAAAATTCAGCTTGTTGCGAATTTATGTAATTTCACCCTAATTTTTTGGTCTAATTTGACCGGACTATTTACATACAAGTATTGATGTAAAAATAAAGCAATTTTTATTTGCACCTTTTTTTACTAATATCGTAGTCTAAGTACCTTATAGATATAGTATTTATAAAACCAGTTTTCGAAAAAATACGTATTTGCCCTTGATAAATACTTTATAGATTTTTTATATTTTCCTGTCTAGTTTTAATAGTTATTATAATATTAGTATCAAGAAAATAAAAATAATTATTATTTTGGTTTTTACAAGTTAAGATTTGCAATAATTTGGTATGATATATTTTTTTTTTTGAGTCTGTGTGCGCGCGCGCTTGCTAATGGACGTTTTGTGACTGCCTGCCAACGATCAAGGCAATGGCGTCGGATATCGTAAAGTGTGTAAATTGCAACATTGTGATTAATGAGTTATTAGCTTATATCCAGAATAAAGTGGATGTAATGGATGAAATTTCGCTCGTCCAATTGTGCTGCGAAAATTTCAATGACGATGAAATATTACGGTCGAAAAAACTTTTGTTTAAATCCATCCCAAACTCAAAGCGTAAAGTGAGGAAAAACAAGGGAAAGAACGTACGTGATATAGATGACATAATCAGCCTAATTAAATCATCTAATCCGGATATCATTCCTGTCTTCGTAGCCAGAGAGCTTCATAAATTACCTCCTGTTACCTGGGATCACTTAGATGCTACCAAAACCATTAAAGACCTGGTATATATGCAAAAGGAGTTGAAAGAGTTAAAGGAAAACTGTGCTCTGGCTTCAGATCTAGCTATTTTGCGTAATGAGGTAGAAAATTTAAAGTACACTTCGAATATTGACAACCCTTTCACATTTGTAAACAGTAGGCGAGGTGCATGTTGTGTGGTCAGTGATGCTCCAGAGAGCGGTCCTATGGCGTTAACTCCCAATATGCTCGAAGAATGCAACACGACCGTTAATAAAAAGAGCAACAAAAAGTTCATAAAATTTTCGAGAACAATAAATAATTTGGAGGGTAACTTGCAAACAAGTACGTCGTCAGCTGATTCAAACGCAGAGCTGATTCACAGTCCTACTGAGATTACAAATAATAACACTAGCATTGTCCCGGTTCCACTCGTGGAGGCAGTACAGTGTGCTATCTCTGTCTCGCCTACAATTATACGCGGTGTTTCATCGCCGCCCGCAGTAGTGGCCGCTCATCACAAGTCCCCTACGATGAGTACTTCCCTCGATCGCAACTCGAACGTGCAAATGAAGGTATCTTCTATAAATAGAAATACGAACATCGGAGAATCGAGTTCCGCGAATCTTCCGCAACAAATGGTACGGGATAAAGACCAATGGATATTGTCTTTGCCTAGAAAGAAACGCACAAGATTATTGAATGCAAATCGTACTGGAATAGCGAATACTGAACACGATGATAAGTTTAAAGCTATTGTGACTAGGGTTCCCTTGTTTATATCACATGTATCAAAAGATACGATGGATAGCGACATTGTTGAATTTATAGAAAGAAAGGCGCGGGAGAAAGTTAGACTTTATAAAGTCAATAGTAAAACGGAGAAAAATTACAACTCGTTTAAACTATATGTCTTAAAACAAAATCTAAGTTTGTATTTAGAGGATAGTTTTTGGCCCGAGGGCATTAAATTCAGGCGATTTGTACATGACAAATTCCGTACAACTAGCGTATCTAGGCAAAAACTTGTTCCTTAAAAATGGATACACACAACTCAAATATTAGATTTACAAGCTATAATTGTAAATCCGTAAAGCGATCGATAGATGACGTAAGAATACTATGTCGCACGGCTCACGTGATTGCTTTACAGGAATTATGGCTGATACCCGAGGATCTACCTTTACTAAACACAATACATTCTGAATTTGAATATACCGGAAAGTCTCCAGTGGACACCACCACAGGGATCTTGAGAGGAAGACCGTTTGGTGGCGTAGCGATCTTATGGCGGAAGGGCGTGTTTCAAGCGGTCTCAGTGATAAAGTGTGAAAGTGTGCGTTTGGCTTGTATTAAAGCATCTATAGGTAACGGAAGGTCAATTTTAGTTTTTAGTGTATATATGCCTAATGACACGAACGACAACTTAGTAGAGTTTACCGAGTGTCTATGTGAGATCAGTGCGATTATCTCTAACAATGATATAGAAGCTGTCTACGTCCTGGGAGACCTTAATGCTCATCCGGGTGAGCCATTTTGTACAGAATTATTGGACTTTTGTTTGGAACAACAGTGGAGATGTGCGAATATGGCAATGCTATCAGGCGACTCATATACTTTCGTCAGTGATGCACATGGGTGTCGCCGATGGTTGGACCATATAATTGTAACTGAGGCGGCATGGAACACTATACATAATATGCAAGTATCTTACGATACTTACGTCTCGGATCATCTGCCGGTTATAATGGACTGTAAGTTAGATATGTTAATACCAAAGGTCATCACAAGTGAGAAAGTTTGTAACAAAATAATCTGGGGTGAAAGAAACTCACAACAGACAGCTAGTTACACTAAATTATGTCATGAACTTTTATTGTTACTAGATTTTCCTCAGGAGCTCTCAAGCTGCTATGATAGCCACTGTGAAAACTTGAGTCACAGGCTGTCATTAGATAATTTTTATTCTAATATTGTTTCTATAATTAGTGATGCCGCAATCCAGACTTGTTTGTTAACAAATAGACCAATAAGAAGTAGGAAACCTGCTCTGGCAGGCTGGAATAAGCATGTGTGTAAGGCTTACAGGCAGGCCAGACTTAAGCATCAACTATGGCTTACTTACAATAAGCCCCATACCGGGCCTGTGTATGAGGACATGTATCAAAGTCGAATTTAAAAGTAAGTTAGCGTGGTGTCAGAAAAGTCAGGAGCAAATTAAGCTTCATATTATGGCTACACATAGGGCGTCCAAAAACTTTTCCAAGTTCTGGAAGTCTACTAATAAATATTATCTTAAGCCTGGCGTGCCTGTATGCGTGGGGGGTGCAAGTGAGCCCAACTCCATCGCCAATATGTTTGTCGACCATTTTAGTGTGCCTAGCCCTCTAGGCTCGTGTCTGCGGGTACTTGATGCGGGCGAATGTCGTGAATCGGACTTATTGCGTTTCTCTGCCGAAGAAGTCAAAAAGATGGTTAATGGTATGACCAGAGGAAAGTCTCCGGGACACGACGGTCTTAGCATCGAGCATCTGCAGAACGCTGGCGACCGTCTGCCCCACGTGCTTTCGACGTTTTATTCGCTATGCATGGGACACTCTTACCTTCCTAATGACTTAATGCGAACTATTGTTGTGCCCATCATAAAGGATAAAACAGGTGATGTAGCCGATAAAAATAACTATCGTCCTATCTCCCTGGCCACTGTCTTGGCGAAGGTCCTTGATGGCCTTCTCGACTCCCATCTTGAGGACTATTTGCTACTACATGACGCTCAGTTCGGGTTTCGACCGGGACTGTCAACCGAGAGTGCCATCCTTGCTCTAAAGCACACAGTACAGTATTACACGCGGCGTGAAACGCCCATTTATGCATGTTTTCTCGACCTGTCGAGGGCTTTTGATACAGTGTCCTACGGTGTGCTTTGGGACAAGTTGCGGGCCCGAAGAGTACCTGCGGAGCTCTTGCACATTCTTCAGTTCTGGTATGGTGGTCAGGAAAACTGTGTGAGGTGGGACGATGGGTTATCGCGGTCATTTAAATTGAATTGCGGTGTGAGGCAGGGTGGCCTTACTTCCCCCAAGCTATTTAACTTGTACGTCAATGACCTACTCGTCGAGCTCAGCGGCAAATATCTCGGATGTCGTGTGGATGACGTCAGTATAAACAATTTAAATTATGCCGACGATATGGTGTTGCTGAGTCCAACGGTGAGGGCATTGAATGAGCTACTTCGCATCTGCGAGAATTACGCGCAGGCACACGGTTTGACATACAATATCAAGAAATGTGAATACTTGGTATTTAAGGCCATCGGTGGGAAGTGTCCTGAAAATGTACCTGTCATCAAATTAAATGGCACGGAGCTGACAAGAGTTAACAAATTCAAATATCTAGGACACTTTATAGCCGATGACCTTAGGGACCAAGATGATATAGAAAGGGAACGCAGGGCGATGGCGGTTCGATGTAATGTGCTCGTACGCAGGTTTGTACGTTGTAGTAAACAGGTCAAAATAATGTTATTTAAATCTTACTGCCAGGTATTCTACTCGTGCAGCCTGTGGACCAGTTATACTCAGAGGACCGTCAACGCTTCGCGTATCCAGTATAATAATGGCTTTAGGATGCTAATGGGGCTGCCCCGTTCCTGTAGTGCGTCTGGTATGTTTGCTCAAGCGCGTACTGACGATTTTTACGCAGTCTTGCGTAAAAGGACCGCTTCACTACTTTGCAGGGTGCGGGCCAGTTCCAACGGGATCCTGAGGACCATCGCTAGGAGGTATCTTTCGCCGATCATGTGTCATTGGTTTAAAATACTTACCAAAACCAATGATAGAGTTTAGTATAATTATTTTATGTATTTACTAACATAGTGATAAGTAATGATTGTAACTAACAAAAGTGGATCTCTGTAATCTGAACAAATAAAAATATATTATTATTATTATTATTATTATTATTATATATTATTGTCCTATTATCGATTAAATAAATTATGTGGAACTCTGAAGAACTTCTTGGTTATTTAATGTTTTATAGCATTTATTTACACGAAAGTCAGTTAAATTAGTTACGATCTCTTATTCGAAGCATAGTTCAATGCATAGGTTAATTACGACAAGTTACTGACTTGAACCTTTCCTCTTAATATTAATTATTCTTACATCGATATATGTTTTTACTTACCTATAGTGTACCATTTAGAAGATGAAACCGCTTCCTTCACTTCAACTCGTGTTAAAAGAGCTACATAATTTTGGGACTGTTTGTCTGTTTGTTGATGAACAAGTTTTACATGTTTTTAATCAAAGACACATGATATATTTATGTATGTATATATACAACTATGACATCATTATTACTGCAAAGTGTGGTAATTTGTAATGAAACCATAAAATATGCAACGATATTTTATTCTCAAGAGAAAAATACAGTTATACTTAAAAAGCTGATTTCATATAAGACATCAACAAATTAGTTTCTAAATTTGGAAGTTCTAAAACCTATTTAATTCAAGTCGACAGCGCCAAGTACTCCATTAGGTATGTTATAGAGTACTACTTAATGCAAGACAGTTAGCGATTTTAATTTGAAATTGATATATTTAAAGGAACACATTACACATAATGAAATAGTTTAGATATATTTAAAGGAACACATTACTCATAATGAAAATGTTTTATATGTAGAAGAACGACGCTTTAGTTTAAAACAACAATATATTGTGAACGTGATTAATAATACTACTTATTTTGTTATTTTCACTTTTGAGTTATTTATGACAAGTATTCTGAAAGTTTGGATTTGAAAGCTGTTTTTAATATTTAATTATATGCAATAACGAATATAAAATAATTGACGGTTATAAAAAATGTATGCTACTTATTATTATATATTTTATCTGAAATATACCTTTTGTTCTTTATCTTTAAGGTAAAATGTTTATTAATAACTTTGTGTATAATAGAGAGAATACAGAAATATTATAAATAATATTCTAAACGTAGCCAAATTCATTCAGTCTTGAGTCATAGGTAACTAAGAAGTAGTATCCTATATTATTTTCATACCATGGTTGTAATGGTCGAAAGCCTAAGTAATTTGGTAGTAGTCCCAGCTGCATTCATCCAACTGTAGCTGTGTCCGTACACAAGCCGATGCATTCAGTGCTCTGCCATCAATCAAAATAATACCAACCTCACATAATAGACCAACATGAAGTTAATATACGTATGTTTCGTGTGTGACAAAATCGGAAACCCAAACATTCTCCCTTCTCGTCACTTTCCCAGCTTTCATAACTGCAAAAGCCCAAGTCCAATTGTTACTAGCTCATTTGTCCAGTATTTCCTTTGAAAATGAGAATAAGAAACCATAATTTTGAGATAACAGTTTGGTTTTTTTTTGGTTGACTTGTGTTTTTATAGCATTTTTATCAAATCAAATCAAAATGTCTTTCGGACATCACATATTAATCAAAACTAAAACAAAATATTAAATCTAATTTATAAAACACAAGAAAAATCAGAGAGCCACTCAGCTATTGTAGAGGAGACTGTCTACGCTGATTTTCATTGATAGCATGTTAAAATATTTAAAATTTACCTTATAAGTTCTTTTATAAGCAGTCATATATCTATGGCTATATTATAGACAAACATTTATATATAACAAATGCTCTTGTACCTATAGGGATTAGGTAAGTTATCAGCGGTTGCATAATAGCTCTAATAGCACCATAAAACTCTAAAAACCTCTTAAGGTTTATGGTGTTCTGTAAATGTAACTATTTTTACGGTTTTAACTCGCGTATAATGAATTAAATTTTAAATTGACATTTTAAATCTTACCCGACGTTTCGAATGCTTTGCAGCAATTGTGTTCACGGTAAGACGAACAGTTTTAGTTCAATGTGTAGTACTCGTGAAAGCCTTAGAAAACACTAAGCTAAAATACATTTTTGGAGCATTTTAGGTAAGAAATAAATAAGGAATAAGTAGTTACGATTTTCTTTTAGAAAATGAGGAAAATTGTTGAGTTATATTTGAGGTACATTGTAAAATGTAACTAATGAGATACAGAATGTTAAATTTTGGTTAATATTAGAATTACATTTCCAAACACTCAAAATAATAATCTTAAGCATACATATCTCGCTTAAGATCTCGAAAAAATATTTTTATAATAACAGACGGCAAACGCACTGATATCAAAACTTTTGCTTATCTATTCACTCGCAAATTAAAAGATATCCGTTTTCAAAATATACCGTTTGTAAAAACCCGTCATACTCTTCTCTATAAATTCTCTTCCGTTAACGAGACCGTATCTGCAAAGTCGTAACATTTTGATATCTGGCCTTTGAGCTACTGTTAGATTAATTAATCATCAACAAAATCATCAATCAGATAAGAGATTAATCGTGCTATGCTCGTGATTTGATCGATCTTTGAATCCCCTTACAATTTTTAACAACTGTATATTGTACAGTATCTACACCACATCCTATTACCTACATTACTCAAATTTTAACCCATCTCCTTTTTTTATATTAATATATAACTAAATTTATAACTAAAATTAATATGTAACTAAAATTATATAAAGAGAGTTATCAAGTGTTGCATATTTTTGTACTTGAATGTCTAAAAGATTTATAATTCTGAATTTTGTTTCCCTGTGATTATAAAAAAATCAAAAAGAGATAAGGAATATTTATAACAGTTAAACTAGTCACAGCTTTAGATACACGATCGATGGCAGTTAGGCATAAGAGACTTCGTTTATATTTTTCGTTGTGGTCGTAGAAGGTCGTAGTCGATGATTATCATATTAAGAAAACCCAGGAATTTAGGAAATTATAACTCAGACTAGAAAATCCAAGGCAAAACAATAAAATCTGATTTTCAGAAAAATGTACCTCATGTAATCACAGTACATTGGAATGCCAAATTATTACCGGAATTACATGTTCGCAGTTTAAAAGAAGAACGATTTGCCGATTATTGCTTCATTTGGTGATAAACAACAGCTTTTTGCAGTGCCTAAAATAAATAGTTCTTATTGAAAACATCAAGTTAAATCTGAATCAACTGCTCTGTTTAATTGTAACCTTCATAATAAAGCTCCATAATGTGCTGCGACACCACAACTTCGAATACTGGCCGTCTCAATGGCACTTATGCTATTTTGGAGCAGACTTTAGAAAAAGAATTGTTGCTTTTTCCTTGCCGTCATCATATTTATGAATTGATTCGAAATACTGTTTTCGAAATCAAGATAAAACAAAATTACTAGTAGCCCAGAAATTCCGATCTTCAAAAAGTTTTAAAGTAAAATTGAAATAACATCGATTCACATATAAAAAGCTCTGGTAAATTAATGTAAGATTTTAAGTGACTTATTACGGCTGAAGAAGAAAAGAAATATTTTTTGCTCAGAAACATATAAATTTATATATGGACTACAATCCGTCAGTCATATAAGCATCATTAATTATTTCACCAATTTGTTTGCGAGACGTTAAAAAACGGATAACTTAATTTGCAGCAGAATTAAATGGACCTTAGAAAAGTTAATGATCCAATGTAATGTAATAATACATTGTATCATTAACTTTTCTAAGATCCATTTCTTAATGAGCATGTAAAGTTTTCTTTAAGTATTATATTTAAATAGTAATTTGGTTAATTATATATAGTATTATTATTATTTTCCTTACTTAGCCTTTATAATAGTCTAATTATCTGCGGCATATGCTATATATGTATTTGAATAATATCACTTAAAAGCTTCGATTTAATATCTTTCAACATTTTCTTTTAGTAATACTACTTATATTTTATTTTTTAAGATCCAGTACTTAATTGTTCGATAATTACCTCTTATTATTTTTTATATCTAAAATCGCTTTTTTATTTGAGTTTATTTAATTCAATGTTCATTTTTTTTATTAAGTGTATTTAAAATTTCCCTTATTTTTTTTACGTAGTAATAATTAAAACATATGCTAGGGCAGATTAGTTCATTAGTAGCCTTAATTAGTACATCCTGTTCCATCATCGATAAAGAATCTTATAAAATATAAAATATACTTCTCAACGCATTGCGAGTTATTCATCAATATTTTTATTTTACTAGAAACACTCAAGAACGTTCTTATAATGTATGTCTTTCTCTAAAAAAAGGGCATTCGCTAAGCAAATTTCCTATTTGTTTTAGTGTCTCCATTTCTAACTTTGTCATGTTAGTCTGAGCGTCGGTACATCGTATGAAGTATTGTTCCATCATCCTTAGGTCTATTTACACGATATGCATAAAGCTGTTAGTTAGTCATTGATATTGTGGTTTTAGATTCGTCTATCTTTATTACTGATTATTTATATACGAGTAAAAGAGCTGGAAAAACAAATACCCTTTTCGACTCTTCATGCTCTACTCTTTTTCCTCCCCATTCCTAAAGCATTTTATTTATATTTGCGTTTGCAAATGGCGATGACACATCTCGGATGTCAGACCAAAAAGACATACTTTTAAGCAGTAACTCATAATAGTGAAAGAAATTATCTGTGTGTTATCTGTGCAAATATCTACGGCATATATTATATAGGTACGTTTTGAAATAAAAACACTTAAAAGCTTCGTTTTAATGGGTTTCACAATTTTATCTGATAAACATATCAGAGAGGCAATCCCCTGTAAATATATTTTACTTCTTATATTACAGCACAATGCTATATATAATTCGGTTATACTTAATTATATTAAAATTATGTAAACACTTAATTTATGTTAATTTTTATCACTTTATCAATATTTCGAAAAAATAATATCAATTCCATAAAAATCCAAACATAATATCAGTTTTCATCAAAAGTATGTGTTTTTTGTTTAGTTTTATTATATTAGAAAAACAGTATGAAATAAAAATATATCAGCTAAAAGATATAACTATTTTATGAAAGAGTTGCAGAGATGTTGCTTTTATTCACCCTTATCTAGTGGGAATGAACTTCATTTTTAACTTTAATGTTCTTGTTGTCAGGGTAATTGTTTCCCTTTAAAATGTTTAAAATATAATCTTTTGAACGCCAGACTCATATACATAGTAAATTTGATTCAAATAACTTTAAAATTATATACTATATGCGGTGGAATGTAATCAACTACGATAAATGTTCCATGTCACAAAGAATATTTTGAGATTGGATTCCCGACCCCGAAATATTTTAAATGTTTATAATAAAATTGCTTACATCCAAATAAATGGTAAACTATTGGCTTATTGGATACCTAGCTACAAAATATAGCTTATTGACAAAACGTATAATAATGATATTTACTGCAAAGGTAAAATATATTTTTTTATTGCTTTTGAAACGTCAGCCTCAAGTTGTACAGATTCAAAAAGTTTGTTTATGAAGAACAACTGGTACGAAACTCCGTGAATTCTCTTTTAACTCTTTTGAAATTTAATAAATATTTAAAATGTTTTGTATTAAGTAACATATTTGTTAATTATTATTGATTAAGTAAAAAGTATTAAACATTTTACGAACCAATTAAATCCAATAATTAAGAATAAAAGCAATAACATTGTTTCAATTTCAATAGAGTTAAAGGAAACAACTGTTGGCTATAAAATATATTAACCATTAAACTGGCTTTAAGGACCAATAATAAAATTTTGCTTTAAAAGCAACAGACCCGACAAAATATAGTAGAAGGTCGTCAGAGTGTGACGAGCGGTGTCGATGTTCTCGTCGCAGTATTGTAGGTGGGACTTGCGTTCTTTTCTCATTGATGCGAAGTATCTACACGCAGTAAGCGAAAAAATCACAAGACGAAATGTGATCATTTCGTGCGGGGCAGACTACCCCCATTCTCATCAGATCAATAGCGGGGGATTCATGGTCTGTCTCTCATGGTTGGAAAAGAGCTCAGTAAATTGGAATCCTTTTCATGCTAGAGCACAACCCTAATAAGTAAAGAAGCCATAAATATTACTGCTAATATAAATGGGAACGGTTTATATTAAATAATAAAGTAATTATTACAGCGCTTTTCGCCTAAATAGCCCGTAAGTGAGATTGTAAATGAATTATATCAGCCGTAAATAATAATGCGCGGCGCCGCACCTGCAAGTGGTACAGAAGACTTAAAAGCTTTCAGACAAAGGGAAGCTTTAAGGCAAAATAGTAATAAAGTTAATAACTGCTACTTTTTGGATTTACTTTTTATTTAGAATGATATAGACCAAACATTTAAAACAATGATGATAAATCTACAAATTGAATAAATATATTTAATGTAAGTAATTGACGCGTTTTAAAAACATGATACAGACTCCTAAATTAGAGATTTTGAAATTTTTGTGTGTTTGTTTTTTTCGAGCAAAATTATTTAGCAGTTTTTGTGGAAAGACTTATTATTTTTTTTTAATTAATTTTATAATAAATTTACTATTTATGTATATATAGTTCATTTGTTAAGAAAAAATATATTCTATCAATAACAAAACTAACTTAACTGTTAATTAAATTATTTCTCTAAACCTTTAATAAATCCTCTTTATTTGTAATCCTTTGAATTCAAATCTATGCACATTAAAAATTGTTAGATAATAATTCAATAAGCATATAATGCACATGTATACATACATATTTGTACTATTCTTGAATCGTTATTTTTTATATAAATTATCAAGTTGTCACGTTCCGAGATAAATAATTAAACCTTTAATTTAGAATACATAATATTTATGAACAGAAAAGCATATTTATATCGTTTGTTTAAAATAGATAATTGAATGCAAAAAAAATAAAGATTTATATCAATGTCAGGGCCAAACAAAGTCATTAATTTTATTGCAACATATCTTCGTGATGTAAATATTAATATAGATATTACCTTCTAAAATTAAAATGAATTGGACCTTTTAAAATTAAAAATAGAATAACTGTAGCAACAGATATTACGTATGTTTGTGTCACAATACTTGGCATCTTACCTGAAATACCATACGCTCCACTTTGGTATCACAAGTATTTTTGATCTGTATTTGTAGGTCATATTTTATACCAGATAGTCTACAACTTATTATTAAAATTCTCGGTAAAATGACTACGATTGTTAATAGTAATTACGCCTTAACCTTTAGACAACAATAATTTTTATTTTAAATGAGAGTCTGTAAAACATTTAAAAAGTAGTATAAATACTTTTTGTTTAACAAAATATAAATTTGTGTAAAATAAAAAATAATATAGTCTTTTTTTAATTTCGAAATAATACAATGCCATGGATAAAACGCGCAGATACCATTTGTCATCAGGGAATGCTAGAGCAATGTAAATGTGTTACTGTGTTTTTGGATTTAAAATTCAATTTAGAAACAATGTTTCGGAAACAACTTTAAATTCTTACTCTATTCTCATCATGTAATCTGTTATTTAAATAAGACAGACAACTTGTCGAAAATAAATATTTTTCTACCCGGAATCAGAAACCTCTAGAAATCTATGCAAAACTTTTGTCATAATGAAAAACACTTAACCTGGTTTCTGCCTCAAATTATGCCAAGGTTTATTGGCACTAACAAGGGTTGAAACAAAACGGGACAGTTGGGATGTTCTTTAAAAGGTTTAACACAATAAACATTTGTATTTTGAGTTTTTTGTTAATACTATTTGTTTCACACCAAATTTCATCTTAAATCATCCAGTGAATTTTGCATGAAACATAAAAAATAATCATCCAAATACTCGAATCAAATCAAATTCACTTATCCTTTGTATATTTGTATAATACAAATCACAGATCCGGTCATGTGTGGAGTGCTGTGGTCATATATTTGCTGGGGCCGCAAAGACTCATCTTGCGGTTCTGGACTCAATAGAAAAAAAAATCAGATTCTTGACTTGAATTTACACACACGCTAATTTTGCAAATGATAAAATATATGCTGGGGATTTGCTTCAAATTCTGTGTTGATGGTGCATGTTTGAAATAAACGTGAATTATATGTATGGTATATATTAAATGATGCGTTACAAATGTATATTGTTAAATATTTTATGTTTCTTAGTTTAATTCATTGTTTTGAAGTATATATAAGCTTGTATGTTTTTGTGATTAAAATATAATAAAAATATATTTTTTTAGTCTGTATTCACATAAACGTACTAGTAGTCGGCAAATTCAGATTAGTTGACGTGAATTCAGCCGGGTATATATATATTTAACAATTAACTTGTTTGTATTGATAGTATAAATAATATAACTACAATCTTCATAATGTACATTGTAAATTGTTAAAATTTTAGTTTTCTATTTTTAGTGCTTGATTGTTCTGTCTTTCTTTATTATTTTTTAGGGTTGACAGTAAGAAAGTGCTTTGTATCATTAAGTACGCTCTTTGTACCTATTTTTCGACAACAACAACAACAAAATAATGAATAAATTAATCTATCCACACTTTTTTTATAAATATAATGGAATAGATTGTCATTTATCTAACTAGTTATGTAACTACCAAGTATCATAACCAAGAATGGAACTATGACGAAACACAATTTAAGTGTCTATTGAGATAACGCCTTCATAAAATACCTAGCCGTTAATTATGTGTCAACCATATTTAAGATAAAATAACCTAGGGATTAATTTATTTCTCGAATAAAAGCATAAGTTGTTTAGGTGATTAGAAAATTCTATTGAAGGATCTTTCTTTCTAAATTTTCTGGCCGGGTCTTCTTCCACTACTTTACCTTTTATTAACAGTCCTACTAGAAGTTCGGAGTTTTCTAAGTGTAATTTATTTACATTGGACTTTGTCTTTTCTGGTTTATTACCAGAAATATTTAAGATTTTGGTCTAGTCAATAATCAAAATAATTTATTTTCAACATCTATAGTTTTTTTTTCTATTTTATAACGATAAATATTGGTGCATTTTTCATTAAGTATTTGAAATGTTAATAAGTAACACACCTAACATATTTAAAAACAATTTCAACCACTATCTCCCTCTGTCTACGTTTCGTTTTAAATGGTTCTAAACAACAAAATCTGAATAAATATAGATACATTTAAAAAAAAAATATTTTCGTTATTGTCTTAAACATTTTTACACTATTAATAAATCGTTCCATTTATCGCAAACAACTCTCTTCGTACTAAATGAAATATAAATCAAAAAAATTTGGAAAGTGGAAAATTTATTGTGTACCAAAAAGACGTCTAAAAATTATAAAAATAATATTATTATGTACTTATTGAAGTCTTATTGACGATGGTGTCTATTTTACAAAATTTTCGCAGCTATTGAATGGAGACAGCGTATACGATTTGATATTGTTATTTCGTTATTTGCCTTCGTAATTTATGTGTATTTTGAATTCTCCCTCTATATAGCGGTCCCCTGACACAAAGACGTATATAATAATATTGTTTTTTTAGATTTTTTTTTTTTATTTTATTTTTTTCTGCTTTTTTTTAATTATTATACTTTTATTGTTGTACTAAATGAACCTACAAAAAGAACTTACTATCAATATTGCACAAGAACCTTTCACCCGCACCAATAAAAGCTCCAGATCTTGAAAATGATTACTTTTATTTCGACAAAACATAGCTAAGAACTATGTTGACAAACTAAGCTTTCGATTTAAAAAAACCGCAATCAAATCTGTCCACGCGTTTGGTTGCTACATTGCCACAGATACACACACAGATAGACGGGTCAAACATATAACAACCCTCTTTTTAAGTCGGGGGTTAAAAAATATCCTAACTAGTAACAAAATATAGGATTTCTTTGTGCTTCAAAGTATTGAAATTTTCTTCTAAATTACAAGGATAGGAAGGAATTTTCTTCTAAAATACAAGGAACGTAGTAACGTTCCTTGTATTTTAGAAGAAAATTGATAATCCAAAAAGCAATACCATACTTCAATGCCCTCTTACAGCCTTTAGAATTTGCAAAGAAAATATAATGACTTTAATCTCAAGTCCATTCACTAATCTATAAAACGTAATTGATTTCGTTTATTATTTAAACCAATAAATTTGAGCCTAATATTTAAGTATATTTTTAATAATCAATAATTCAAGTCTTTATTCATATAGATCTAGCTAGCTTATTATCTGTATTATTAAGATGTTGCACAGAGTATTAGTTTTATTTCTTTAAATTTAAACCTATAGCTACTGAAGACTCATGCAATAAATAATTTATCATTTGTTTTTCGTTTTACTTCTGTAGAAGTTGACTAAACATATTGATATAACGAAGGCCTTACTACAAAATGATTAAAATTATTTGTTTTAATTTATTTATTGCTAACTTTATTCCTTATTTTACTAACAATTTTATATAAAAAACATATTGTTCTGCGTATTTTAAATAGTAGTGATTTATGTACCTATCGTAAATATATATGGTATATTTGGATACAGAAGTAAAGTATAAACAATATTTGTAGCTCATAAAAAAATTGATGTTCATAAAATTATTTGCCTAAGGGATATAGAGAAAATTATAATCCAATTCTTAGTTTCCTTGTCGTTATGTTTCTTAATGGTATGGCTTTATAATATTACTACCAAAATGGAATCTAAATGATGATAATAAATGGATGACTAGAAATAAGGGATTTGATTTCCCGTTGCATTTAAATTTCTTCTCTGTGGAATAGAATATTTTGGTATTTTATCCGCGATAAACTACTATATTTATATATAACCTCATAACTATTTATTTTATATATATATATATTCTCTTATTATATATATAATAAGAGAAGGTTATTCATACAATTTCTATCTTTTACAAAGAAAGACAAAATAATCAGTAAAGTTTGTGGATCACAAAATAGATAATACAAGGAAACTGTCTTTTGTTGATAACTTCATATATGTAGATACGCTCAAGGCATCCCTGTGATATAACGACAGGTCGGGCGGGTTATCTTATTATGTCCGTATTATTTTTAAATTATGTTTTATATTTCTAAGAATTATAGTAGAAGGAAGAATCTTACGAATGGAATTATTCTTACAATCAGTAACTAATATTTCATATGATTTTTTAAAATATTTATGATCTACGGTGGGTACATACAATATTCGGTATACTTGTTTGAGCCTAAATTAATAGACATTTGAACAATCGACAATTTGATAGCTCAAAAAGAAAACAAATTTTATTGATGAAATATAAAAAAAAGCATACATTCATATTATATTTATGAAATTTGAATAAAAAATTAATGGTTATAAATTTGAGGTTATATGTTTATATGTGATAGTAAAATTTTGTGGCGAGTAAATTTATTCGATATTTAATACGTTCAAATTAGTATATTTATATTTATGTATTTTTTTTTAATTATCTTCTTACAGCGATAATCGTAACTAATATTTAAAAATATATGAATAATATACATTAATATACATTCTCATATTTTTATATTCATTCAAAAATTTTATAATGTTTATAAAAATATGAAACTATTGACAGTTAACTGAATAAATAAATTAATTACTACCTTACTCTTTTACCGATGCTCCTCTTTGTTTGACCTATGTATGACAAGCCACAATCGCAGTCAAGTTTATATACTCCAGCACATTGTAAAGGAATTAAGGAACATATATCGGATATCAAGCATAGGCGTACATCGAAGTCTGCAGTGTGTGAACATACCATAGAAAAGCCCAATCATTATATAAGATTTGATAAACCTAAAATCCTCGCTAAAGAACAACGTTATATTCCAAGAATGGTTCGTGAGGCTATTGAAATTAAAAAACATCCTAATTTTAATAGAGAAGATGGTTGGGGATTATCTAACACCTGGGACCCACTTTTGAAAAATATAAAATCCCATGTCTGTGACCGCACTGTAAGACCTCAAGATACTGTTAGTGCGTTTTGTGTGAATCCTGAACTGTATGCCCGGAAGCTTAGAAACCGTTGGAGGTAGATGACTAATTAACTGACTTACTGACAGACACCTCCATCTCGTCTTTCCGTGAACACGATTGCTGCAAAGCATTCGAAACGTCGGGTTAGATTTAAAATGTAAATTTAAAATTTAATTCAATATACGCGAGTTAAATCCGTAAAAATAGTTTTATTTCAAAGTTATTGATAACACGTAAAAACACAAGATGTAGAAACTGAAAAACCGACAGTACGGGTTTCGCCGTAATAGGTCTACTGGGGACCTCCTAGTGTATGCTACTCACATTTTAGGCGAGGCCATCGAGAAGAACGGAGAAGCGGTCGCCGTCTCTCTGGACGTCTCGAGGGCATTTGACAGGGTCTGGCATGCGAGCCTTATATGCAAGCTTTCAGCGTACGGTATATCTCCTGGTCTGATCGGCTGGGTAACGGACTTTCTGAGCCACAGATCTCTCCGAGTAGTTGTCGACGGGTGTTCCTCGGAACCCTTGACAATAAATGCCGGAGTGCCTCAGGGGTCCGTTCTTTCTGCAACTCTGTTTCTGCTGCACATTAATGATCTGTTGAAGCCCGGTATCTATGGGTATGCAGACGACAGCACAGGTGTAGAAAGATATCTGCCGAGTACTCGGGCTAGTCGAGATCAAGTACAGTCTGAAAGAGAAGCCATGGTGCAACATTTGAATGACAAACTTCAGGCAGTCTCCGCATGGAGCAATGCCAATCTTGTCAAGTTCAACGCCACCAAAACGCAAACGTGTCTATTCACCTCCAAAAGGAGCCCTTTCACCTTGGCTCCTACTTTCCAGAATGTATCCTTGGAATACAGTGACCGGCTTCAGTTGTTAGGCTTAGAGATTTCCTCGAACCTCAACTTTGGTCGGTTCATTGAGTCCAGAGCAAGAGCAGCAGCAGCAAAGCTTGCCGTTCTTGCGAAGGTTCGGCAGTACTTTACACCGGGACAGCTTCTTGTTTTATACAAAGCACAGATCCGGTCGTGTGTGGAGTACTGTGGACACATATTTGCTGGTGCCGCAAAGTCTCATCTTGCGGTTCTGGACTCAATTGAGAGGCGAGCAAAGAGGCTTATCGGCGATCCCGAATTGGTCGAAGCCGACCTCCAAAGCCTTGAACACAGGCGTAAAATTGCTAGCCTCTCAGTATTCTATAGGATACATTTTGGTGAGTGTGCGCAGGAATTACACGAGTTAATTCCCCCGTCCCCCTTCCATCACCGGACGTCCCGACGCACGGCAGGTATCCATCCTTTTGTTGTGGACATTCCACCTGTCCAAACGAAGCGCTTTGCTTCCTCATTTTTAGTGCGTACAGCAAAGGACTGGAACAATTTGCCTGCGTCGGTATTTCCGGCCAAATATAATGTGGGTGTCTTCAAGAGAAGAGTGAATAGGTTGCTAGGGCAATGCGACTTACCATCTAAGACTACATTCCACTTACCATCAGGTGGAATGTAGTCAAGCATTGCCCTGGATCATATAAAAAAAAAAAAAAAAAAAAAAAAAAAACGACTTCTTTATAAAAGGTGCAATGCAATACACCTTGAACAAACACTATCTATTCGTATCATACTTACCTATTTTAATTTATTGTATTCTAAGCGTTGTTAAATTCAATACAGGATAATATTATATTTATTGTTGTATTCTGTTTTTGAGTGATACAGACAAACAGATGGGAACCATGGTTCGTGGCAGCGCTATCTTGCTGGTGCTAGCACTGGTTCTTCTGACTAACCAATGTTCTTACGCTACTTTTCACGGTCATGTATTAATTTTAAAATAATTAATCTTAAGACTGAAGGAGTTCCTGGTATCAGTTTATACAAGTCTAACAGTTGTGCACGAATCTCTTTCTAATTATAGGATAGCTCACCAAACCCCAGTGTTAGCTGTCTCTTCCACCAGACTACTGCGAATTGAAGGGTTAAATTTTCTGGAATTTATTCGAATCTATGTAGTTTTTGTCAAATGTTTATTTTCCTCTACCCTTTAAATATTTTCACACTTAACTTTTAAAGACCAAAATCATATTGAATATACATAGAAATAAAACTATTTTTATAGAGTCTGTCTCAGACACCTCCATCTCGTCTTATCGTGAACACTATTGCTGCAAAGCATTCGATAAATAGTTTTAAATTTAAAATTTAATTAATTATACGCGAGTTAAATCCGTTAAAATAATTGTATTTCAATATGTAATAGGTACTGGTGAAAGTCTTAGAAATTTTTATATTGAATATATGTAGTTGTATTAATATTATAATTGTAACATGCATATTTAAAAGATGTCATTACAGATTATGACGAATCTGATTATGATATTAAGCCCAAATTCTCTACCAACCCAAATCTTTCTGTATAAGAAATTAAATTTATGTTTTTGCAAAAATAATTTTTACTATATTTTTTTTATTTTGAATTTGGAATGTGTTGAAGAAGGCGGACGTTGTCAGAAAAATGACTCGAATTGTTGCTTCGGAATAATATGCCAGTGCCAACTTTGGCACTACAGCGTATGACGCTATGTAGTGCAGAGTTAGTCAGATTTTTTATAACGAGTAAAATATCCGTTTGTATATGAATTATATACAATTATATAACGATATGATTATTTTTGCAAATGTTTATTTTGCAATTAGTTTTGTTAACCTGCTGCTTATAGTGAATTGTGATTAAAATAAGAATATAAAACAAATATTGCAAAATAATATGTATTTCACTTATTCCGTCTAATTTTTTAAACTTATCGTTATTACACAATAAAATAGATTGAGATTGACCGGAAGAAAGAGATTGATAAGATGAGAATTTATTATTTGCGTGAATTCACTGATGGCGGTCGTACAAAAGCTATGGAACCACTTAATCACACCATCAGAAATATTAATAGACCTAAGAATAAAGTACGTTGAAATCAACAGTATTAAAGGCGTTGCTGAAGTCGAGCAAGACTAATAAACTTAATTGCTTGTTGTCCATGTTGTGACGTAGGTCTTCGCAAACTTTGACAAGGTTCTTTTTTAGCCACCGACTCAAAGAGGGGTGTTATAAGTTTGATCTAGCGATCTGTGTATCTGTGTTTTTGTGTGTAGCAGTCAAATGCATGGACGGATTTATTTGCGTTTTTTTTAATCGAAAGCCTGGTTCGTCGAGATAGTTCTAAGCAGCGTTTGGTCGAAATAGAAACAGTATTCTCCAAGATATTGAGGTCTTATTAGTGCGGGTGAAAGGTTTTCATGCAATATTAATAGAAATATTTAAGCAAGTGGAAATGTATGTGTCCGTAGGTTCATTTAGTACGCTAATAAAACCAGTAACATAACTTTAAAAAGAAGGAATTAAAATGCAAGTAAGTTACCAAGGCAAATAGAGAAATTACAATATCGAATCGTATTACCTAAGTCAACGTACGTACAACGGTCCCTCGACGCAACAACCTCAATAAGTACATAATAATAATAATACTTTTATTCTTTTTAGGGTCTAGCTATCCCTGTTAATGAAAGTAGACAGACAGACGGATAGAGAACTCTTAGTGCCGTTTTAACCCTAAAAAGTACAGATGTGCCAAATATTAGGCAAGTTTTCGATATTCGGTGTATTCGGTATTTTATTAGCTGTTCGTATTTGGCCGAATTATTCGGTTTTGAATTTTTTTACTTTTCAGTTTGATTCATTTTTAAAGCGTGTTTTTTTTCAATTTACAATATAAAAATATTTTTTTAAATAGCATAAGTTTGACAACAACTTTTGATAAAAGACCAACTTGTGGCTCGAATATTTAATTATAAATAAAAGCTTATTAAAATATCACTACGAAAGTTTGTAGATAAGAATATTTAAAGTTTTCTTGTCAACAGCAAGATACTGAGCTACTTGAAAAGATTACAAAAGTTTATAAATTACAGTGTTTTTATCGTTGGCCTAGATCGAGACCTAATAATAATATTTGTTCCAGTAAAAAAAACATATATTAGTTATATTCCCATGCATCGCGGGAACCGCTTAGCAAGCGATGATGCAATATATACATTCCATTGCATCAGAATCCAGGAATTACAACAATCAAAAAACTTAATTCGCACTTCACATAAATGTATTATTTTATTATAATTTTATAACAATCCTAATGCTGAATCTGCACTTCACACCATTGTATTTCATTATAATTAATTTTAAATATAATTGTCACTCTTGTTTTCTAATATCGGGCAAGCAGTCGTCATTTTAGTTATAACATAATTTGTAATTTTAAATAAAGTATTTTTATAACTTTGGTTTTTTTTGGATCCTCGGCTGCCACCGTACTTAATTGGCGCAGTCGGTAGGATACTCGCGGGCCGGGTCGCGAGCAACGTAAATTATATATTCTTGAAATCAAGATTATCGTCTTGCGGTCCATCCGGGAAGCTATCAAGTTTCAACACGAGTATCCTGAATCTACGAGGCGGCGCAGCGAGGCGTATCCGAACATTGATACTCCAGAGAAACCCAAATTAAAACTGTAAGTACATTAGAATCTTTCTAGTGATTGCTTATCCCTATTTTATAAGATTTTTCCTTCCAAGATTTCCCTTCTGCGGCAATCGAAGACCCCTAGGATTAGTACGTATAGTAGTAGAGCGCGCTTCCAAGACGCGAATAGAAATTTAATATCTTATAATAACGATAAATTAACTTTAGAAAAATATAATATGGCCGATTTAGGTAACATTTTTCAAGCCTTACGCTTATTGCCTGAATTCGATGGAAACCCAAATGTATTACCTAGATTCATAAAATTATGTGACCAGTTAGTTCAGGAGTTTGTGATTAATAACCCTGATAACAATTTATTAAATGTTGCTCTCGTAAATGGAATTTTAAACAAAGTAACAGGGTCTGCAGCACGATTAATTAATACTAACGGTATCCCTTCAGACTGGACTGGCATTCGTAAGTCATTAATTAATAACTTTTCCGATCAACGAGACGAAACCGCGTTGTACAATGATCTTGCTCTTTTAACACAAGGTTCCACTACACCTCAGGAGTTTTATGAGCGCTGTCAGAACTTGTTTAGTACAATTATGACATACATAGCTTTACATGAGAATATTAGTACCACAATTGAAGCGAAAAGGGTTTTATATCAGAAATTAACTCTGCAAGCCTTTTTAAGAGGGTTAAAAGATCCTTTAGGTTCACGTATTAGATGTATGAGACCAGAAACAATAGAGAAAGCATTGGAATTCGTGCAAGACGAGTTAAATATTATGTATTTACAGGCTCGTTATGAACCTGAAAGGAACAAACACCCTATGGCATTTTCATCTCAATCTCTTAAGGTAAATTCAAATTATAATCCTAACACAACACAGTCTAGGCCATATACATTTCTAAACCATCACCAACCGCGTCATCAATTCCCAACACACACACAACGACCCCTATTTAGACCTCAACCGGGTCCAGGTCCCTCACACACTCGACAAATATTTAGGGCCATACCTCCAAATTATAATCCCAATAATGCATTTAAAATGCCCCAACGTAATTTTTATCAACATACTAACCAAAATCCCCAACCATCCCGTCCTATGAGCGGTGTAACCCATTTTGTACCTAAAAATTTACCACTTGCTGGACATGACTGGAGGAAACACGGAAATCCACCCCAATCAAATTATTTTAAGACTCGGGAAATGAATTTCCATGAAAGCAACAATCAAAATTATGACTGTTATGACTATTATGAGACTGACGATTACTATGACGATTATTATAACCAACACCCAGAATATTATTATAGTGACTACGAACCTGTAGAAAAACCGCAGTGTCTTCAACAACCAAATGATCTCATACCCTTTGAATATACTGTTGTTGAACCCCCACCATCAACTTCCAACAATGAACAGGATTTTCAGAAAATCAAACCATTAGACAAACCAAAATAGAAATTAATGTTCAATCTCAACGTCAGTTACCTTATATCCAGATTAAAAATCCGCCCTTAAAGTTTCTAATAGATACTGGTGCAAATCAGTCCTTTATAAGTCCAGATGCAGTTGAAAAATATTTTAATAATTTCAATTTAAATTATGAACCTTTTGAAGTATCTAATGTTCATTCTGTGAGCAAACATAAATATTCCATAACCGTTCCTTGCTTTAATGAGTTTAAAAGTAATGATCATATAAAATTTTACATTTATAAATTTCACAATTATTTCGATGGTCTAATAGGTACAGATTTCTTAGACAAATGGGAAGCAACCATAGATTATAAGAGAAAGTTATTTGTTACTAAAAATGCTTCAAACCCCATACAGGTTTATAATTCGCGTAATGTAAACTTATACGAGGATATAATACCCGCTGGTTCCTCTAAATTAGTTAAACTACCAATTAATATCCACATAGGGGAAATTTTAGTCCCAGAGCAAACGATTTCGCGTTGCATTATAAAAGAATGTTTGACATCTGTTAAAGATAATAGAGCTATAGTAGAAATTTTTAATCCAAATCGTAGTGACATAATATTTTCTTTAGACCAGCCCATTCAAGCTGAGCTATATAACACTGAATATTTAAATACTGAACCAATTAGTGAACGAGAAAAGGAAGTACTATCTCGTCTTCGAACTGATCATTTAAATGAAGAGGAAAAAAATAATTTAGAAATTCTTTGTGGCCGGTACGCCGATGTATTTTACTTAGAGGGTGAGCCATTAACCTTTAGTAATACTATTAAGCATTCAATTAAAACCACAGACGAAATTCCCGTATATACTAAAAGTTATAGATACCCATTCATACATAGGGGAGAAGTTAGGGATCAAATCCAAAAAATGCTCGATCAAGGTATCATAAGACCCTCTGACTCAGCTTGGAGCTCTCCAATATGGGTAGTTTCCTAAGAAAAGTGACGCTTCAGGGAAAATTAAATGGCGCCTTGTCATAGACTTTCGGAAAGTTAACGAAAAAACCGTCGATGATAAATATCCCATTCCAAATATATCTGATATTCTGGATAAATTAGGTAATTGTCAGTATTTTAGCACCCTAGATCTCGCAAGTGGCTTCTACCAAATTGAGATGAACCCTTCTGATATATCGAAAACTGCATTTAATGTAGAACATGGGCATTTTGAATTTTTAAGAATGCCCATGGGCTTAAAAAACGCACCATCAACGTTTCAAAGGGTAATGGATAATGTGTTGAAGGGTTTACAAAATAACATATGTCTCGTTTATCTCGACGATATAATCATTTTTAGTACTTCTCTTCAAGAACACATAATTAATTTAGAAAAGGTTTTTAAAAGGTTAAGAGATTCAAACTTTAGAATACAAATGGATAAGTCAGAGTTCCTGAAAACAGAAACTTCTTATTTAGGACATATAATTACTAAAGAAGGAATAAAACCTAACTCTGATAAAATAACTGCTATTCAAAATTATCCTATTCCTAAAACAGCTACGGAAATAAAACGATTTTTAGGTTTGCTGGGCTATTATAGAAAATTTATTCCTGACTTTGCTAGAGTAACAAAACCTATGACTCAATGTTTGAAAAAAGGCTACAAAATAACTTTAGGACAGGACTACATTGACTGTTTCGAAAAATGTAAGAGATTACTTGTTAATGACCCCATCCTTCAATACCCAGACTTTTCCAAAGACTTTATACTGACCACAGATGCTTCAAACTTAGCAATAGGAGCAGTACTCTCTCAAGGCTCCCTTGGCTCTGATAAACCCATAGCATACGCATCTAGAACACTTAACTCCAGTGAAATTAACTATAGTACGATCGAAAAGGAGTTATTAGCAATAGTTTGGGCCACTAAATATTTTCGTCCATATCTTTTTGGAAGAAAATTCAAAATTATGACTGATCATAGGCCACTTCAGTGGATTATGAATATCAAAGAACCTAATTCAAGATTAACTAGATGGAGACTTAGTTTAAGTGAATATGACTTTACTGTAATATATAAACAGGGTAAGTATAATAGTAATGCAGACGCGCTATCCCGAATTGAAATTCACAATGAAGAGGCTAGCTCAACCGTTGTGAATCCCTCTGAAAAATCACCCTCCAATATAAGCTCTCGAACCGCCACTGTACATTCTGACTCAGAAAATCCCTTTTTAGAAATCCCCATAACTGACGACGTCCTAAATAAATTTCATAGACAAATTATCTTTAATATCGTTGGTGACATTAAAAATAAGCCCATAGTAACAAAATTATTTGAAAACTACTTCAAAGCTACCATATCGATTTCGAGCTCAAATTTAGAAAATGATGTAATAAATGCAATAAAAGAATACGTCAACCCTAAAATAAAAACTGGTATCCTCATCAACCCTCCGTTGGGAATGTATAAAATAGTTCCTGTAATCCAAAATAATTTTAACAATTCTGCTATGGACATTGTTCTGACAAAAACTGATTTAGATAACGTTAAAGATTATTTTAAACAGCAAGAAATTATCAAAAATTACCACGAAGGTAAAACTAATCATCGTGGCATTAACGAGTGTTACTTATCTTTGTCAAAAAGATATTTTTGGCCAAAAATGAAAGAACAAGTCACAAAATATATAAATGAATGTCCAATTTGCGGTCAAGCAAAATACGATAGAAACCCTATTAAACAGAAATTTAAAATTGTCCCTCCTCCAAGTAAACCTTTTGCTATAGTTCATTTAGATTTATTCAGTGTCGAAAATCAAATATATCTTACAATAATCGATGCTTTTTCAAAATATGCACAGAGCTATAACCTAAGAGACGGTACTGCAATCAGTGTCGTACAGGGATTATTAACGTTTTGTACTCATCATGGAGTTCCAATTACAATCGTTACTGATGGAGGTCCCGAATTCACAAATCAATTATTTTTAGAATTTCTTAGACTTCACAAAATAAGTCATCATAAAATTTTGCCTTACACACCCAATGAAAATGGATTAATAGAAAGACTTCATTCCACCCTATTAGAACATTTAAGGATTTTAAGATTGAATAAACGTGGAGAGTCTATTACTAACCTTATGCCATATGCTCTTCTAGCTTACAACAGCTTTATACATAGCTTTACTAAATGTAGACCAATAGATATCATAACTGGACATTTTGATCCCCGTGACCCTATAGACATAGACTTAACAGAACAACTATTACAACAATACACACAAGACCATCGTGACCGCATGATTAAAGTTTATGATATTATAAATGAATCCTCTTTACATAGGCGTACCCAAATTACTGAAAACATTAATAAAAATAGGGAACCTGAGACTTGTTACTTACCAGACCAACAAATATTCATACGAAACCCTAAAGCATCCCGACAAAAACTTGCCCCTCGCTTTACTCGTGACAAAGTTTTAGCTAACCTACCGATACACATTTACACGAAAAAGAAACGAGGCCCAATAGCCAAATCTAGACTCAAGAGAGTACCTATAAGTGCTCAATTGTTACAGAATGACGATCCTGTTAGCAACCTTGACGAAAGCAGAAGAAATTGACCTAAGTAGCCTGGACAATGGACCGGGTATTTTACCCTTTAAGTTAGGAACCGCTAGAATCATTTCCCACTACCACTCCTTCATACAATGCGTAGATTTAGTTAAGATTCGTGATAGTTTAAACTCAGTTCAGGAACAAATCGATAATATTCATCCAATTTTAAGAAATAAAACCCTTTTACTTTTTCAAATGCACACTGAATATCTTGTAACTAAATTAGAAAAAGTTTCACAGCAATTGAAAATCTTTGAGACTAGTCGTGTTAAAAGAGGGCTTATTAACGGTTTAGGTTCAATAATAAAGACTATTTCAGGAAATCTCGACTATACGGATGCTATAAAGTATGATAATGCAATTAAAATATTAGAACGAAATAATAATAAAATTGTTAACGAATTTAACAATCATATTAGTTTAACCAAAAAATGGTTATTTCAAAATAATGATATTATTAATAACTTAACCATTAATCAAAGAAAATTGGAAAATTTGATAAATAATTTAACTAGTGTCAATAGTATCCTCGAAACGGATATTACAACTTTTACGCACATGACTCAAATTTTCTTAATTTTAGGAGATAATATTGAAACTATAACGGACGAATTATTTCGATTAGAAAATTGGTTAGCTTTCATTCATGCTCAAAGTACACATCATTCAATGTTATCTATGAATACGCATAAAGATATTTTAAATAAGCTAAACAACCTCTACAAGAAAGAGGAACTTTTAGACATTAGTTTTAGAGACTATTTTGATGTTATTAAAGTAGGTTATTATTATAATGATAGGAATATTATGTTAATCTTTAAGTTTCCGATTGTCTTTCCTAAATTTTATTTCTTGTATCACCTATCCGCAGTACCGAATAAGAATAACCAAATCCTTATTCCCCCTAAACCATTCCTAGCAATTCACAATAAAGATTTTATGTACATGGAGGCTGAATGCCCGAAGGTCAACGGATTTTATCTCTGTGATAACAAGTTTAACAATCCCTATGGAAAACAGCCCGACTGCATAGAACGCCTCATTACGACGCAGCAGATACAAAGTTCATGTCAATTTGTATCCTTGATCCTGACTACGGAAGCCGTGGAACAACTTGACGACAAGCATTATATTATAATATTTCCGGAGCCATCAAGTTTAAAATTATCCTGTAATCAGCAACAATTTATAAAAGTACAAGGCAGTTATCTCTGGGATGTTTAATAGAAAGTTCAGAATTTACAATAATTAATAGCAATGATCACATAAGAGGAAACCCACTGAAAATAATAGACCTACACAGTTCTGAAAAAATTGAAGTTTCACAAACGTCATTACAACTTAACACTATCGACCTTAAAAAACTTCAAGAAATAAGTAACGAAATATCATTGCAGCCGAAAATTTCAGGAACAACTGAAACAAACAGTCTTTATCATACTACAATCCCATTATATGTTATAATATTAAGTGCAAGCGCACTAAGCATTGCTGTTATAATATATAAAAACCTGAAGAATCGTAAAAGCCTTGAAGTCAAGAAAGAACAAAAGCTAACAGGGGACGAGGAAGGAAATTGTAATCACGTGGAGAAGATTTTACAGCACTACTCGAGATCTAAGGACGTCAAATAGATGCTGTTCTTCAGGAGGGAGGAGTTATATTCCCATGCATCGCGGGAACCGCTTAGCAAGCGATGATGCAATATATACATTCCATTGCATCAGAATCCAGGAATTACAACAATCAAAAAGCTTAATTCGCACTTCACATAAATGTATTATTTTATTATAATTTTATAACAATCCTAATGCTGAATCTGCACTTCACACCATTGTATTTCATTATAATTAATTTTAAATATAATTGTCACTCTTGTTTTCTAATATCGGGCAAGCAGTCGTCATTTTAGTTATAACATAATTTGTAATTTTAAATAAAGTATTTTTATAACTTTGGTTTTTTTTGGATCCTCGGCTGCCACCGTACTTAATTTATTCACGTATATTACTTTTTTTAAATATAAGTTGATCTCATTTTGTGGTGATTACCTTCATACATGTTTCTATAAATTTAAATTCCTTAAAACTTATTAATTATTTTAAAAACATAACATTAGCAAAAAGGCTGAAACACTTATTCAAGAAATTATTTCTAAATTAGGTATCTCCATGGCATAAATAAATAGGTTACAAAAAAGCTAATTCCTTATTGTACACTATAATGTTACTAAGAGTGTATCAAAGGTTATCTGTTCTATATTTCTATACATTATAGTATTTAGTCTATAATTCCATGATCTCCTCAGTAGTATATTGTTTATTTATAATTTTAAAGTTTTTTTTTTATATTTTATTAGTTCTAGGTTCCGTTGTCCATGTATCGAGTAATTCGTTAATTCGTTTTCTGATCGTACACTATTTGGTTTAAGTATTTGTGGTATCACTGAGTATCGGCGCTTATCAAAAATGACAACGAATAATGCTATATAATACAAGTTTAAAATTTTGTTTATATATAAAATATCATAATAACGTAAAACAAAGAAATTGTATTGACAAGTGTATCGATAAAGTTCTTATCAAATTATTGCCTGTCGAGGTTTGGATTCATCCTATTAGCAGAATTTGTGCTTATAGTGCTATTTAGAGAAACAGACAAAATGTCATGTATTATGAACTTGCGATCACAATTTTTATTTTGGAACCATTTATCCAACCCGAAAAAAAAGATTATTATCTACGTACTTTCTTTATTTTTCATAAATTATGGTAATATTATACAAGGTAGTACCAAAAATCTTTCTCATTTAGTAGGATTTATTTTACTACTGTGTTTTATACTGGACTCGGACGATCATTTTTCCTTCAAGTATTCATGATGGCCCACATCGTGGGAAGTAACCTGCATAAGAGATTATAAGTTCCAGTCACCATTTTACTATAGGCGACTATTTTACATGCGACCATAATATATAGACATAGACGTAAACAATTGATTGTTTATTATATTCGAAATATTCAATTAATGTATATGTAATACATATTAAAGCTTTCAAACGTTAATGTCAAATTTCACAACTCTCCGTTCTCCGCTAATTATTTCAAAAGCTTTCCTTTGACGTATTAGTATAAAAATATATGTATTTTGTATTTTTCACACCGCATAAAGGCATTAAAACTATAGAAGTATAGATTAATACATCGAAATTTTAACTTATAAACAAAAGAAGTTGTTCTATTCAATGTCCTTGTCTTAATATTTATTATTCTTCACAATTCAACTGATTTGCATCGGATGACATACCTTGTTCAACAATCAATTCCAAATTTCCAAAGTCCGAGGAAGGAGACGAACTCTCCGACTGGAGTCCGAGATCGTCTCCTCCGTAGAAGAGGCGGCCTCAACCTCTATGTCGGAAGTGTTCTCGAACGCGGTGCGCATTTTGAAGGCGGGCTCGAGGTTCTTAACAGTACTGGAGCATACTGTAGGCAATTCCATCGATGACTCCGAAAAAATGCGCACCGTCCAAATTTTCGAGGTTCATGGACTTAAGGTCCATGACGAACCTCGATAAAACGGACCGTCCTCCCTGCGGGGACAGGGATGTGCGTGTCTAACGTGAATCGTGCAAATTGTCTCTAGGTGACAGAGGTTTGTGCCTAATACCCTAACGACAGTGAACTTACAAGACGCAGGCTATAACGACGAGGTCTTGAAATTCCATTTCGTACCCTAACTAGGGCGACGACGGACTGTTTTGACCCCAATGCAGGCTTGCCGGCCCGCAGCTGTGCTTACAGCGATGAGTCACACACAAATACAATCACGGCACTGGCTTGAGAACAATGGAGTACACGGCAACACGGCACAGGTAGGCGGAGCAGGTAGAAGGGACATGTGTCCGGTTCAACTGCTTAACGGTGAGTCCAGTAAGAATTTTCATGCAAAGGCGCTTTTATCTGGTCTGGTCACAGGATACTGCAAATACTACAACAAAATACGAAATTATACATTAAAGGACACAATATAATTAAAAACAATACAAAATATATTATCTTTATGTAATATATGTCTTACATAAAAGATAATAAATATATTTTAATTACACAAACTTTATGTTATAATTTATAACTTTATTGCTAAAACTCCTAAACATTCGGGCTTACTATGTGATTACTAGCTGCTAATGTCAAACGGCAAAAACATAACAGGGTACGTATTTTATAAGTGAACAAATTTTAATATATCACAGGATGAAGCCTGCAACAAGGGTTAAGGGTTTCTAAAACACAATATCTACTATACGTAGTCGAAGTACGGGCAAAAGATATTAATGAATATGCAAACTCAAGTCTCAATAACCTTATACTAACTTGAAACGTGTCAGATAGTGACAAAATTAAAAGTGTTATGTTTATTTTATTAAAAAATATATATAATTTTTATATTTCATTAAAACAAAGCTCTGTTTTTTTCAAATACTGTATAACAAAAAATGTGTGTAAAAAAGTGTACTTTCGATGTATGAAGATGATGATGATGAAGGTGATGATGAGAGATAATGATGAAGATGATAGATAGAAAATTACTTACATACATGTAAGTAATTTTCTATCTATGTACATGACATTCTGAAAAATACTGTACATTATATCATGCCGCTTAGAGAATAGAATATCATTTTTATTTTTGGATTATATCTTCTTACTTAAGTTTTTCCATAAGTTACGTCTTGATTTTGCACGAAAAATATACTACCCAGCGGCGTTTACCGCTGAAATAAACATTTATTTTAAGACTCTCTTTTACGTTTTAGATTAGCTATTAACATTTTGTACAGAATATTATCAAAAGGAAATGACTAAAAGATGAAATCATTTAAAATTGAAACCAGCTAGAAAAATTAATATTTATGCTCAAGGAATGTATTTGTAACATGCTGAATATATATACTAAAAAATCTGAACGGATATTATTGAAATTTTGGTGTGAGTTAATTTAATGTCCAAGTAAAAATATTCTATTTTTTATCTGCTTATCATTCCTACAGGGAAAAATAATTTTGCTCTAAAAAAAACATGAAAAAAAATATTTTAAATAATAAAAAAAAATTATCAACACGAGCAGAACTCGAACCTGCCACCCTGGAAAACCATCTCGTTGCTCTGCCGTCTAAGCTACGTTGTAGCTATAGCTATCCTCTTTGATGATTCTAGCATTTTATAAAAATAGTCTGTTATTGTATTCTATTTATAAGTAACGTCCGGTTGTTTTAATCATACTATAATATAATATACATTTAGTTATTTGTCTCTCATTAAATCCGAGATACTTTGATCTCAAATACAATAACCCTAAAACATTTGGCGTCGTTGAAGATAAAACCAAAACCTTAGACCAGAAGGGATTGCCCTCTCCGAAGTTTGATCTTGTGTTCTTTGATATCAGCGGTATTATAGTCTTTATGCTCTTATTTAATACTATTTGTAATTTTATTACAGGAGAGATATTATATTGTCGGCAATAAATTATGATTTTACTACTTAATATATTAACGGTCTAGTATTAATTATGAACTGACTATAATTAGTTTAATAGATATTGTTTTCTAATGCACACAATATTTGTTAATAAACTTTTTTATATATGTCGGATTTAGACTGGAAATTAAATTTTTAAAAAGACCAGTACCAATGACCTCATTAGGGTCATTAGTACCGGTATTAGCTTTTTCCATAATAATAATAAATTTAAATGAAAACAAGAAATTATTATCTATAAACAATTTATTAATGTAATTATTATCTATCAAAAATACAAAGTAGTAAATAAAAATAAATAACTAAAATATGGTATTTAAAATATTTTAAAGACACGAATATTTATAAGTTCACTTACCGAACGACCGTTGGAGCTCAAGTGTGTCAAAGACTTGGCTGCAGCGGTTTAAATACACTTACCCCACCCGCCTAAGTCGGGTGGGGTGAGAGAGTAATTTACGTTTACCCACATTTTAGTTTAAACAATTATAAAAGTAATCATAAACAAAATCTATTTTAAATTCTTAAATTAAACCGTTATCAAAATGTCATCCATAAATAAACATAAATAAATAAATAAATATTTGTAGAATTAAAACAGACAAACTTCCCTTTAACAGTTGCTTAAAGTTAAAAGCTCCTTATTTGACTATTCGAAATAACAAAACTTCCCATCACATTATTCACTTTTAATGTTATTGAATTACATCCAAAAAGAACCCCGCACTAGTAACTCAATAACAATAATAACATAATCAATATCTTAAAGTAATTAGAATTATTTACAGTTATAATGATTAATTTTGTTCAATTACAATATGACAAATTAGTAATTGTCTTATTTATTTTCATAGTACATAAGCTTGCGGCGACACGGCCATACTGATATGCGATGCGTGCTCTGCATCGATTTTGTTTACTGTAAGAAATAAGGCACTTATGTAGTTTTTAGGTACTTCCACAGTAAACCTAAAATTATTTGTTCTGGTCATTAGGTTAGTTGGAGTTATGATATTGACGTTGTTTATTATAACTCATCAAAAATGAAGAAGTCATAATATCACGTCTATGTAAATATTGTGGGTGCGAGTTGACCTGAAGTAATAACAACATTTATGGCTTTGGGGCATCAATCGAACACTCATAACAGATTTTAAGTCATAGGACGTCTCCACCCGCCTATAACATTTACTAATTTATTACCATTGTTATAAGACGTCTCCATCCGTCTTCAACATATTTTTAATAATTTTATATTCTTATTATTATTATTTATTTATTTATTATTATTATTTATTATTATTTTTTTTATTTTTTTTTTTTAATCTTTTTATTCTTGTTATGGTTCGGATCCGCACGCCAAATGCATCTTTTAGTTGTAGTTTTAACATTTGAAAACTCAACGTCAAATAGATTAGAAACATGTTAGGTCATCTATATTGTTTGAATCAAAGTTAATTTTAAATAGCAAAATTAAACAGATTGAAAAATGCTCACCAAATTATTAGCTACTTGAAGAGTTGTCATCTATTTTATGACAGATCTTGATTTTGGTTGATTCCCGATGGTCCAGCCTGTTGTCCATCTGACAACTCCGAATCTCCGCTACGCTGTTGTACTGTTACGGAAAGTCCATCTTCTTGAGTGTTTGATGGCGACACGACTGGTTGGTTGCTTTCACTAAACTTTCCTTGTGGAGCTTTTCGTAACTGATCATGTGCCACTTTACGAAGGCGTCCACGGTGTCCGATCACTTTCTTCACAAGGTACCGATCATTATCAAGTATTTTTTGGATTTCAAAGGGTTCACTAAATTTTAGATCTAGGGACGTCTGATTTCTAGGATTATTTTTTATCAATACGAAATCTCCTTTTAAAAATCTATTGATCTTGGCTCTTCCTTTCTCAAATCTAATCTTGTTTTTTTCTGCCGCCTCGATCATCCTGTTTTGGATGTGTTTATCGATCGCTTCGATATCGACGGACTGGTTGTCAAAGTTTATTAGATTTAGTAGTTCAGGAGGTACACAACTTCGTCGACGTGTCAGCAGTGTCAACGGTGCCACACCGGTCGTTTTGTGGACAGTACAATTGAAAGCCAATTGTAAACTGTCCAAAGCTTTATGCCATTCTAGAATTTCGTAATTTTTTATCATTACAAGTCCATTTTTTAACGTAGCCATCACCCGTTCAACTTGCCCATTTGCTCGACTGATGCCAGGGGCAATTGAGTGTATTTCAAACCCAAAATTATCACAATAGTTTTTAAACTCACCGAGGAATTCTCGACCACCATCTACCACTACTTGTCTTGGAGTGCCACATAAGTGAATAACCTGCTTCAAGGCTCCTAGAGTACTTTGCTGGTTCTTATTATTAGTGTAGCGAAGCAAAACATACTTGCTGTAGGCGTCAACCGTAACGACGACATATTCTTGTTCCTGTGGAGAACCTAGCTTACCAGTTATGTCCATGTGAATTACTTCAAATGGAACTGTTGGTTTTGGTATAGGGTGTAACTGAACTTGTGTTGCTCCCGAAGACTGCTTTGATGTTCTGCATACCACACAATTGTCGACAAATTCGCGTACATTGGTGTTCATCTTCTCAAAGTAATAAGTCTCCTTTATTTTACTTAAAGTTTTCTCCCATCCTGGATGTTTTAGAGACGTATGAAAATGATTTATTAGACTCCACTGAAAAGATCTGGGAACCACAATAAGTTTAAGGCGACCCAGCATAGGATCCAGCCTTTCATGCTTCAGTATGTTGTCTTCCAGTATGTATCCCTTTATGGTGTCATCGTTCCGAAGGGCGTCTATGATTGGTCTGAGCTGTTGATCACGATGTTGTTCCACCTTGATCCACTCCAATTCCTTAGTCAATATATTTACTGCAAGAGAGCTTGGGTTTCGACTAAAAAAGTCTGCGTGCTGCAATCGTTCACCTTTTCTGTATTCGATATTAAATTCGAAGTTTTGTAGATACGCCCACCAACGATGTATTCGGGGTAACAGATCTCGTTTATGTTCCGAAGCCTTTAGCGCGTTGCAATCTGTAACAACTGTAAACTTGCGTCCATACAAATAATGTCTAAAGTGTTTGATTGCCCTGACAACAGCTAAAGTCTCCAGTTCGTATGAATGGTATCTGCTTTCCGTGTCCGTAGTCCGCATGCTAAAGTAGGCAACTACGTGTTGTCGCCCGTTAATCTTCTGCACAAGTACTGCTCCAAATCCTAGACTGCTGGCGTCGGTGTGAAGTTCTACTGGCTCGGCTTCTCTATATATGGTTAGTACAGGACTAGATGTTAAATAATGGATGACCTTTTGACGTACTTCTTCATGTTTATTGGTCCAAGACCACTTAATACCTTGTTTGGTTAAATTGTATAGTGGAACCATTAATCGAGCAAAATCTGGAATAAAGCGTCTGAAATAACCTGCAAGACCGTTAAATTGTCGAACTTGCTTTACAGAGGTTGGAATAGGAGATTTAAAAAAGGGCTTCAACCTTTTTAGGACTGGGACGAACTTGGCCTTCTTCGATGACGTTACCAAGATATTCTATAGATCTCTTAAAAAATGAACATTTTTCGATATTAATAGAGAAACCTACATCACGTAAAAGAAATCAAAATCCTTTCCAAGTGTGAAAGACCAGATGAGAATTCAAGACTTTTACTGATAACGTCATCGATATACACCTGAGCAACGCTGTCATTGCTACCATTGCCAGCGCTACCTGGGTGCAGAAGGGGCCCTAAAGCGCGGTTAATACATCTCTGATATATTGCAGGTGCATTGCATAGCCCAAACGGCATAGTAAGATATTCGTACAAACCATCTGGGGTAACGAATGCAGTCTTTTCAATCGACTCAGGAGAAATAGGTATTTGGTGGAAACCAGAAGCCATATCGAGGGTAGTAAAATATTTTCCACCAGCCAGCTGGTCTATTTGGTCTCCAATCAAAGGCAATGGATAATGATCACGCACAGTGTTCGAATTCAACTCCCTATAATCCACGCACGGCCTATCATCACCGTTTTTCTTTTTTACTAGAATGATTGGGGAAGAATACGGAGATTTACTTTCCCTAATTATGTTATTCTCAATTAATTCAGAAATAATGTTTTTAACTTTTTCACGTTCGACAGGCGTTAATCGGTAAGGCCTACGTTCGACATATTTATCTGGATTTTTGAGGCGAATTTCAAGTTTTCCAGTATTTACGCGAGTTTTAGCAAAACCTTGAGTGAAAAGAAATGAAAATCGAGTAAGTAACGCGAGTAATTGATTGATTTCGTATTTATTAGTCAAATCATGGTCCAAACTATCGAAAGCAGAGTGATCCGACCGTATGTGCATCACTTGTAGAAAGGAAACTAAATTTGCGCTATCTTGGGTTACATTTACGCTAAGACCGGTTTTATGCAGTAAATCTGCACCTATTAAGACATTAGTAGTTGTTTCAAAATCCGGAACTATATAGAATAGTATCTCCACATTTATGTTGTTTATAACGCAAACAGCTGTTAAAGTACTTGTTGAAATAACAGGGACTGGGCCAAAACCACGCAAATAATTTACAATTAAATTTCTACGCCCAGGAATTCTATTTGCAATTGTCTCACGTATTACAGAGCACTCTGCACCACTGTCAAATACTGCTTCTAGGTTTATTTTGCCAATACGCACATGCATTATGTTTAGAGTACACTTACCGGTGGATATTGAATTGACATTCGATGTAATCTCTTTTTCTCGTCGAAAACATGATTCGAATGTGTGACCTGGCTTAGAACAAAAAGAACAATACTTACTTGTACTTGTAGTAGGTGTATTTGATGCGATGTTAGGAGTAAGGTTACTTTTTGGCTGAGCACGAGCGTTGTTTCTAAAGTAGCACTGCTGGGAGAGATGCCCATACCTGTTACAAATATTACAATTAGGAGTAGATCTATAGTCGGTTCTTAATTTACCTCGTTTTGGAGGAGGACCATTTTGAATTGGCTGTCCTTGGTAAGGGCGCTTGGTCCTGATTGATGAAGCAACTGAAATAAGTTCGGGTACGGTTTTAGCTTTAACATTCATTAATTCGATCCTTAGGCGTTCGTCATCTACCATCCCAATAACTGCTTCGACTGCGTCACAGTTGTCCAATTTGTCCTTAGTGATTCGCCTCCACAACAGCCATCCTTGCGATAGAAAATCTGCAATATCTTTGTTAGAATTATAAATGTGTTCTCTAAATTTAAGAATATCACGAGAGTAACGAGTTTCTGGCTCAAATGTTGTTATTATAGTTTCGCGTAGCTCCTCCCAAGTGGATGTTGTAACTAGCCAATTATCTGCCCACATTCGAGCTCGTCCTTTTAGAAGGCTGCTAACTTTCATTCGGACATCATAATCACTGAGTTGGTATGTACTTACCGCAGTAGAGATGTGGTTGCACCATTCGCGAACACCCACAGTACCATCAGGATCAAAGGAGGGTAAAAATATATCGGTTATTTTTACCTTATCACTTGGTTTTTGAAGCAGACGATAACTCATATTCTGCATCATTGTCATCATCTACATAAAAAATTGGGGAGGTATAACATTATTAGAAAACGACGACTGTCCTGCCATTGCAGTGCCTTGAGTGTTACTGGTCTGTAATATTGGTATTGTTGATGGTTCTTCGATGCGCGAGGTGCTCGGCAGAGCAATTTCTGGAGCTATAACAGGATCTGTAAAAATACTAGGACCGGCAGATAGGGATCGCTGGGGCGATCCCACTTCTGATGTCGGATTTAGACTGGAAATTAAATTTTTAAAAAGACCAGTACCAATGACCTCATTAGGGTCATTAGTACCGGTATTAGCTTTTTCCATAATAATAATAAATTTAAATGAAAACAAGAAATTATTATCTATAAACAATTTATTAATGTAATTATTATCTATCAAAAATACAAAGTAGTAAATAAAAATAAATAACTAAAATATGGTATTTAAAATATTTTAAAGACACGAATATTTATAAGTTCACTTACCGAACGACCGCTGGAGCTCAAGTGTGTCAAAGACTTGGCTGCAGCGGTTTAAATACACTTACCCCACCCGCCTAAGTCGGGTGGGGTGAGAGAGTAATTTACGTTTACCCACATTTTAGTTTAAACAATTATAAAAGTAATCATAAACAAAATCTATTTTAAATTCTTAAATTAAACCGTTATCAAAATGTCATCCATAAATAAACATAAATAAATAAATAAATATTTGTAGAATTAAGACAGACAAACTTCCCTTTAACAGTTGCTTAAAGTTAAAAGCTCCTTATTTGACTATTCGAAATAACAAAACTTCCCATCACATTATTCACTTTTAATGTTATTGAATTACATCCAAAAAGAACCCCGCACTAGTAACTCAATAACAATAATAACATAATCAATATCTTAAAGTAATTAGAATTATTTACAGTTATAATGATTAATTTTGTTCAATTACAATATGACAAATTAGTAATTGTCTTATTTATTTTCATAGTAAATAAGCTTGCGGCGACATATATTTTTTTTCCCTTGGAAATCCGTTACGCACACCCATCGGCCAAGAAGGTCACGACCGGGAGGTTATGTGGAAACCCCGAACCAATTAGAGCACCCTCACAACGTAAACATGTGGTAGGCGAGAGTTTTGTGTTTTGTGTTCTATCCTTATCAAGGGGAGTGCTGACCATCTCTCCTTTCATAGACACAAATTGTTAATGAATAGACACAATTTGTTAATAACCCAAGATGATCATAAATAATGTTAAATATAAAAGTAAATAAGTGAACTAATAATGTCAGGTACTTTTAAATGTAGTTGAGGATTTCTGTACGTGGACGGGCGGATTGAGGACAAAACCAAGTAAATGCTTTAGTCTGTGTCTCAGACACAGACTAGATGGAATACCAAATATACTTCTTACGGTCCGGGTCTTATAATAGGTGGTCATAGCGTTAGTACGGTTACGGAAGCAGCTCCGTTTAAATTTCTAGGAAAAAAAATCGATTACCAAGGCCGTACTCCATCGTTGGATGTAATAGTCGATAGCTTTTTAAATGATCTCAAAAAGGTAGACGATTAACCAATAAATAACGTCAGAAAAGCTTGGATATACGATATTTTTTTAACATCACGGCTAAATGGGCCTTTCCTCGTTTATGATATTAATAAAACCCTTTTGTCAAAGTTAGATGCAAGCGTCATAAAGACATTGAAGTTATGACTCGGGTTAGCACACTCAGCGGACTCTTCAACCTTATTTAGAGAACCAAACAATTTTGGGTTAGAATTAAAGAAACCATCGGAGCTCTACAAAAATCTAAGAGTTACCAAAAGACATATCATCGGAAAATCTAAAGAGGATACTGTAAGTTCTCTCCCAAAAGACAAAGTTGCCTCAGAGTTCGAGTCACGACTTCAATTCTATAAAAAAGAATATGATAGGAGCTCAAACGAATAAAGTAGGGCTAGGATCAAGTAGGAAAGTTCAAGACATAGACATAACAAAATCTTTTATTCGACAAGATGAAAACGATAACTACCGACTCCACGCGATGGGCCTAGAAATTCAAAACGAATGGGTGACCATAGGAGAGTTTTGTATTCCACTAGCTTTGAAGTGACGCACCTTTATTTTGCTCCCCAGCATTATTAAATTTTTATCTTAACGCATTCCAAATGAATCTCCCAGATCAAAGTAATTTAGTAAGATGGGGCTGTTACAAATAATTAAAAAAGTGGTTTTGTGGTTTAAAATAATTTATTCAGTATAACCAAAAATAATATAACCACAACATTTAATCTTATAATTAATTAAGTTATACAAAATAGGGAAATGCCAAAATAATGTTAAAATACTGCCAGCTAGACTCAGCGGTGGGTTACTTGAGATAACACCTTAATTTGAAATTATATATAAAAATTACTAAAAAAGAATTCCTAGGCGCCACTGACAAATAATAAGCGAAGACATATGCATGATCCTCCTGCTTGTCAGTACTGGAGAATCACACTCAAACACTTGTTCTTTATAAAACTTTTAAAAATGGAAGTGTTGATTAATGGTATAAATTAATTTTGTACATCACCATATAATCGGAATTACAATACAGACGAGCTTCTTAACCTAGTCAGGAAGTCAGGAAGTCAGTCAGCTAGTCAGGAAGCAGGATACAGGTCAAACAGGACGCTCCGAAGATTCACGTCTACCCCCGCGAACCAATTATAAATATACCCGTATCTTCTACAAACAAAAAAACCTCCTGTAATGATTAAATTACAGATTAAACTACATAATAACAATAATCTCATATTGATCTATTCAAATAACAATAATTTATAATACCTTATGGAGGAAAAAGGCCTCGCAAGCAATAATATAATAACATTAAATAAAGTCTCAAAACCTATGAAACATCTTCTAATTCAGAGTAAAGATTCAAATTACTTACGAAATATTGTTCCAACAAACTTTGAAACTGCCCGGGAAGTGCCGGCAATAGGAATTATAATTATTCCATATTAATAAATTAGCCCTGCAATTAAACACTCTAATGAATTTAAGAAACTACGCTCCAAATGCGTTAATAAGATCACAAATAACTAAAACACTCACCTGGCAACAACAGGGCTAATAAGATATTCAATTCGGAAGTGCTTTTAATTTAATTTTTCATTAATTTTCGATTAAGGTACGAATATAATGATGCTAGTATAATAATAATTACTACTTAAAATGTAAAAAAATGCATTCTATCTATTGCTCTTAATACCTGTAGTCCCTTTCATGTAATCCAAATTAATAATCCATTAATCGTAGCATATTGTCCAGCAGTTCAATAACCCACACTAGAACACATATATATCTACATATAAGTATGTGGTATAGTAGTATTATATCCGAGAATTATATTCACAAGATAAGGATTGTCACGACATACATGGACATATTCAACAGACAAAGGGAATGACAACAGTCAAAGGGAATGCGCGGGTGTGTGTATAAACGAATTAAATACATGACCAGTAATGGCACTTCCTACTGTACTGTACATATATTGGTACATAGTTTGGTAAGTAATAACGTTTCCCACTATGATCCTATTATTATAAAAGAAATATCAGCATAAATGAATGTACTTGAGATTGGAATAGATGTATTTCATCTACTTGGCGGATAGGCATGCAATTTTATCTAAGAAATTCTATATTTTCGCAGCAAGAATATAAATATTAATTGATATATAGCCAAAAAGTACCCCTATATGTTATCAAATGCTTATTGTGTTAAGGGGTTACTACAGAATGTCCCTGATAAACGGTTTTGTCCCGACCCTTGATGACGCGTTGAGGTTTATTGGTAATTATATATATATATATATATATATATATATATATATATATATATATATATACAAATATATTAATATGTATGTATATTGTGGACACTAATACATATATAAAGAAATATATATAATTAAATACTATATATCAAATTATTTATAATTATTAAAATTATTTATTTTCGTAAATAGTCTAAATTTTAAATGACCCTGACTATTTTCCACCACACATTTTTTTTTGTCAACGTACTTTCTTATCCTAGAATTTATCAACTTATATTCAAATAAAAATCAAATAAATCTATCAATTCTACGCATGTTGTCTCACTCTCACTATTGTTCAAAAATATTCTCCGTTATATCAGTTTTCAGTCAGCAACATAGTGTAAATAGTCATTTAAGATCAATTTCGAAAAATAGATAAGTCTATACATTTGTATGTAGGTGTAACAAACTTAAAGCCGCGCAATAAGAGAATAAAAATTTAAATGTAATATATAATGATTTTTAAACAAAGGAAGCATCAAGTTCAAAATGTACAATATATCAAACTAAACAAAAAAAATACATTTGTTTTAAAATAATTAGGATGTTCAGAACCGTCGCTTATTTCAGAGGAAGATTTGCGCACCCTTAGCTTGTCTAGATGAGGAAAATTCTTGCCCACATCTTCTCATTTTTCAACTGATAATTTAGTTACTTAATATATTATAACATATTATGTAATTACGACATAAAATTGAGTATATATTTCATATTGTATTCTCAATTTTATGACAGAATTAAATCTAAATTAATATTAGTATTTTATCCTGACATTGAGAGAATAATTATAGTCAGTAGCAAAACACATTTTCTAAATTGTAAAAGCATTCCATTTTAATAAGAAAACATAATAAGATAAATTACAGCTGTTCATTAAATATGCCTTGTTCAATATTAAAATATAAGAGTTTCTTATTAAAATTCAGGTTTATTTAATAAGAATCAAATATTAAATCGTGGTATATATTTCTCCTCGTAATTGAGAATCATGCAATAATGTATGTATGTATTTTAATAGCGATATAATATTTTGTGTAACTTACTATAATTATGTGAAGAAATGTTATTAAAAATTACATAACCAATTCACTTGGTTCTAAAAGCCCAATTCTTGCGTAATTAAAAATAATCAAAATCTATGTTTAGCCCAAATAAACCTTCTTGCGAAATATTAAGAACGACTAAACTGAGCTACGCAGATTGATATATAAAGATACTGAATCTAAGTCCTTCTAAAACTTTTAAAATTAATATGATAAATTATGCATGACGTTAAAAATAACAAAAAAGTAGGTATATCAATGTTTTTTAATAAGTTTGACCGTTCTTGACTTATTTTTAGTTGTTTTATTTTTGAGTTGGCATAATTAAGAGATATTTCTTCCAATTTATAGGCTCTTTTTATTTATCAAGCCCATCATTGATCGTGCGTTAACACAAAATCAAATAAAAATGGATCTATACGAAAGCCGTAATGTTATGTTGAATTCGACAATTTATAGTCTTTTTATCTAAAGATTTACTATGGTGTATTGGTACGATTCAGTTCCTTCGAGTCAATAAGTCAAGTAAATAACATTTTGATATCACAGGCATTGTTGTTTCTCAGCTGATATTTTCATCCGTAAATCATTTTAATAGTATATAGAACTAAACATTTCAAAGAGTGATTATATTTTCCATAAATTCAAACTTTTACAACCAAAATAATTCAATTTTCATATTTGTTAAAGAACTTTGTACCACTACTTTGGTCTTGTGGAATCTTGTGGTCTTGTGGAGTCTTGTGGTCTTGTGGAGAGTCCTATTCCCATTCATCATATTTGGCGTGAATGACGAACAGAAATCTCAACAGATAACCTTTCACTTTTCATTTAGCGTAATAACATAACGTAAAGCCGCAATGGTGTTTAAAAAGAGTTGTATTAACGGGCTTTTATAATATGATATTATATTTTTTGGAAAAAATTAAGCTTAGTTTGAACTCTGAATAATTTTTTGGATTAGGTACTATTTATTGTGAAATAAGATGCAATTGAAGGCAATATTTATACTTTCTTCTAATACTGAATGATGTAATAATACTCTATGTATGAAGTTTGTATAAATAACTATTATTAAAGCATGACTGTAGACATATATGAGGAATCAAAGCGGAATGTTTGATATTTGTATAATGTGTAAATTTGCCATACACTTACCTACTCAATATGAATTTCAACGTAATGTATATAATACATACAAGTGACGCTGTTTTTCATGGGAACAACAAAAATTATATAGAATTGTTGAACCCATTTCTTATATCATTTTTTTTTATTTTTACAAAAAAAAAACAATGTTTGCTTTTATTGTAAATTAATAAAAAAATATATATATTACAGTTCTGTTTTTAAAATAGTTATGTTGAGTTTTAAATAAAATAAACAGGTAAATGAGTTTAAGTCAGTCGGCTTATAGATTTAAAAACCTTGTATAAAAGATTGGATTACGATCCAATAATAAGTCTCGGTAAAGCGAAATATTTCAAATTGGACATGAATTAGTAAACAGTAAACATGTAAACAGTAAACATAACAAGAGAGAGAATGGATGCTCATTAGTATCCATGTTACTGAACATTTACTGTGAATATTTACATGTTCCTACATATGCAAAAAATCTATGGGATTTAATGTAAACGCCTCTAACAATATAAAGCGAAACAGAGTTTTGAAGGAACCCATATTCAGAATTGCCACTTTTCATTATGGTACCGACCCCAAAGGGTAAGAATGGACTATCACCAAGACCTGGCTGTCAGTCTGTCTGTCTCGAGGCTGTATCTTTTGAACTTTGATAGCTAGACAGTTGAAATTTCTGTATTTCTACTATCACTATAACAACAAATACGTAAATCAGAATAACAATTTTTTAAGGGGCTGTTGGGCTCCCATAAGTTAAATTTGATTTTTCGGTCGAAATTAATAACGGTAACAGAAAGACGCTTAAAACATTCATGTTTATTTATATTTGCACTTTAAAAACCTGGCAGTAAACGGAGAATGGTAGGATATTTTTCATTGTACTTATTTAATTAAACAACAATCGAATATATTACATAGATTATTTGGTTATCAATAAATTGTACCGTAAATTTACTGACAACATTAAAAGCTATTACTACAAAACATTGGGTTCATAAAATACTATCAGTGTTATAATTGATATAAAAAATACATTGCATTTTATAAATCTTATTTTTATCTTTTTTATCTTTGTTGTAGTTGACATTATCAGTATAACAGGTTCTTGTATATTTTTTACCTCTAAATATTGAAATTACAATATTATGCTATTTTATATAAACAAACGACACAACGACCTCAAGTAGAGGCTTAATAAAACAATTTTTATTGTGATTTATTTCTTCTTCTTTTCTTTTTCTCTTCTTTCTCTTTCTTTTCTTTTTTTCTTCTTAGTTTTTATATCTTCATCAAATAAACGTGAAGGTAAATGAATATTCTTAATAAAAAACCAATATATAATAACTTATTACTTTTATTCAAATATTCAGACTTGTTTATTTTAGTTAGAACTGTTGATTCAGATTAGACTTAACTGTTTAGATCTAAATATTTTTATAAGTCGTGATATTTATGGATTCTTGGTAGCTAGTTACAGGCAGCAGAAACAACTTTGTGTAAAACCCATGTACGTACGTTGTTTTATTGACTTAAGTAAGAATCAGGCATTATTTCAAATCTCAAATAATGCTCGATATTATGATAGCAAATTGCTTAAATCATTCATACTCGTACAAGGTTCATTTAAATTTCGCAATCGTTTTTATTGGATTTATTGAAGTATTAATTAAATTTAAACTTTGAACATTTTATCTGCTATAATATATGAAGGGCATAATATAAATTATAATATTCTTATAAAGAACAAGAAGCACGAATGCAAATATATTTTATTCTGCAATTTGAAAAAAGACTTTCATAAGAATCATTCAAATTCTACAGCGAACAATTTGAATATCTTCAAAGAATATTAAATACAATTTATATTGCGATTGTTGTAGAAATATGTTCGCAGTTTTAATTTATGTTACGGAATTAATTTACCTTAAAAAGAACTTCTTTTGAATGTACTGTTAAGATTTCTTACATTATTTTTTTTTTAATCTGTGCATTTATCTTCGTAGTACTGCTCCGTGTGAATCAGACCATAAATTATAATAATATATTTAAAGACCAATCTTTCAAAATATTTAATATATCCTAAGTTATACATATATTACTTACAAATGAAATATGTAACAGTATTAGTGTTTGTTTGCTTGTACAATAACACACACAAACATTGTTACAATCACAAATAATCTTTAATTTTCCATACTAATATTTGCCATTTTTGGACTAGCACGAGACAAGGTAAACGCAGTGTTTTTTATTTGTATAAAGTTAAAGCTAGTTTTAGTTGGATATTGAATTAAATTTTAAATTTACATTTTAAATCTAACCCGACGTTTCAATTTTTATTTTTATTTTTATTTCATTTTTATTTCAATGTGTAGTACTCGTGAAAACCTTAGAAAACACTAGTTTTAGTTGATTGATTTCGACTAATAGTTATTTTGTCCACTTATTGTCATTTAAACGTATCATTAAAGACAACCTTGTCAACTTGTTATTTTTAACCCCCCACCACCAGAAAGAGCGGTGTTATAAGTTTGATGTGTGTATCTATCTGTAACAAAAGCAAATATTATTTTTTTTTTTTTTCAGTAATTGTACGGTACTCGTGCGAAATAGACGTGTTGTTAATAGTTTTATTGTTGTTTTGTTTATTTAAAAGCATTACGACACTCGGGTCGACGAGTTTCTACCTGGCCGTTCGGCCTTGAGGGCCCGGCTATAGAAAAAAAGGGTTGTTTACAATGGATGAAGACATAAGTTATACTAATGACGACAATATTGAAAATATGAACTGCTGTAGCCCTATAAATCGAGATGAAATTATATCAATTTTAGAAGAAAATAATTATAAACAGAATGAAAGCGTTGTGCTAGGAAATAGTCAAGAGGAGAATTTAAGAGCAGAGAAGAGAAATAGAATAGAAGAAGACGAATGGTCTGTAGTTAGTGGTAGAAAGAAAAAACCAAAAGCACAAAATATTAAAATTGAAGTTTATATAACAAGTTTAGAGATTTTGCCTAAACAATTTGCGATTGCAAAACTACTTAAAAACAATAATATTATTAACATAGAAGGAGTAAAATACATCACCCCTTACAAAATAAGAATATATATACTAAACGATATTGATGCTGACAGATTAATAAACTGTAAAGAATTTATTGAAAAGGGTTGGAGAATCTATAGAGCCATGGAGAAAGATTTGTCTTATGGAGTTATAAGAAACGTAGATTTAGAGATAACCGAGGACGTCATACGGGAAAATATAGTGTGTCCAAATCAATTTGTGGTTGTATCTGCTCTACGACTTCTTAGACGCAGTACGAGCAGTGGGACTGGGTGGACGGCGAGTGAATGTGTCAGGTTATGCTTTAAAGGTGCGTATATGCCTCCATATGTTTTGGTAGATGGTCTTAAGATAAAAGTTGATCCGTACATATTTTCTGTCACACAATGCTCAAAATGTTGGCGATTGGGTCATATGACCAAAAGGTGTCCGACTGGTAAAATAGTTTGTCCAAAATGTGGTGGAAACCACGCAAACTGTGAAACGTCGACTTACAAATGCACCAATTGTGAAGGAAATCATATGGGTTTGTCAAGGATATGTCCAAAATATAAAAAAGAAAAAAAAATTAGAGAGTTAATGGCAGAGTACAATATTACGTATAGAAAAGCTTTGACTGTTTATGTTGCTCCCTCATCTTCAGATATAATATATACTAACGACAATAGTGACAATTTATATGCCCCTAAGAATGATATAAATATAAATAACTTTGAGAACTCTCAAATTAACACAAGCGTGAAACCGTTTGGTATTGGTCCTCGTTATTATAATGATAATACGGAGGGGATAAAACAACATACAGCTACATTCGCAGAAATAGTCATGACAAAAGCAGACTTGCATCGCGAAGGAAATACACGTAACTTTTCAAAAACTGGGACTAGAAGTATAGTAAGAGAATCAAAGAGACAAAGAGATGGAGATAGAAATAGGCAAGAGAAGACAGAAGAGAAGAATAAGGATAATAGTGAGTGGAATGTAAACGCAGACACAGATGATAAGGTTACATTAAGCGAACTGTTTAGTAGATTAAAAGACATTTTATTTCTTAAAGGTATTTCGATTCAATCAAAAATTCTTAGATTCTTACAAACTTGTTTAGAATGGATAATATTGAAGACAACTGAATTCCTATCAGAGAGATCACTGTTTAAATCGGTTTTGGAAATGTTTATAAATAATGACTAGGTTTAATAAAAATATCAGTTTAAATATTTTGCAATGGAATGCTCAAAGTATTAAAAGTAGATTAGTATCTTTACAAAATATTCTTATACAGGAAAAAATCCACATTGCTGCCCTGAGTGAAACATGGTTAAATATAAATACAGCTATAAGGGTTAAGGATTACAACATCTTTCGCAATGACAGATATGATTCATATGGGGGTGTAGCGCTATTAGTACACAAATCAATTAGAGCAAACGTTATATCAATAACCGACGTTAACAGTTCTTTAGAGGTAGTGGGAATTACAGTTAGCAATTGTGGTGTAATAGAAATCGTTATTTCTTTGTATTGTCCTCCTTCTGCCCGATTGACTCAAAGGGAATGGGATGATTTTTTTGTTAAGTTCAAAAAAAAATCTTTAATTTTAGATGATTTTAATGGACACCATACCAACTGGTCGAATAAAACAGATACAAGAGGAATTCACATATTTGATTCATTAATTGAAAATTCACTTACTTCTCTAAATAACGGAAGTTCGACGCGTATTCGTTTAGTTAACGGTATGCTACAACAATCAGCACCAGACGTTTCTCTAGTTTCATCAGATATTGCATTAAAATTTAATTGGAACGTATTAAATGAATCATTGGGAAGCGATCACTTATTAATAAAAATTCCTACAGAACTTGGCTCTACAAGAAGTACAGGTAAACGGCGCAACTACAAAAATGCTGATTGGGATGGTTACAAGACTCGTTTAGAAAAAATGTTTAAAGATTTTACTTACGGCAATGACTTACAAGTAAATTATAATAATTTTATGATTTTTTGAATATCGCTGCAGATATTTATATACCGTGTAGAAAATTGAACACTAATCCAACTAACAACTTTCGTCCATTACCGTATTGGAAGCCGGACCTTTCTAAATGTGTAGCAGAACGTAGATTAGCGTTGGTTAGACTAAGACGGAATGCTACTCCCCAAAACTTTGATATCTATCGTAATAAAGTACAAGTAGCTCAAAGGAACATTCGCAGAATACGTGAAAAGTCGTGGCAAGCTTTATGTAATTCTTTAGGTGAATCAACGAATCCAGCCGAAATGTGGCATAAGTTGAAATGGTTCAAGGGATACGGAATACCAAACAATTATATTGATAAAGAAAAATGCATTAGAGTACTTGAAAGCATTGCACCGGACTATGTAACATCTGATATGCCAGTTTTTGTTTCAGATAATGCTACCTTAGAATCAGAAATATCGTTGCATAAGTTAAATAGTTGTATCAAAAATAAAGACACCAGGTACTGATATGATTTCATATTCAATGGTAAAGTTTCTCCCATATAACGCAAAAATTATTCTTTTAGAATTATTCAATGCATTTTACAAAAGTGGATTTGTGCCCTTACAATGGAAAGATATTTTTATTGTTCCTATACCTAAACCACATGGAAACTCAGATACAAATACAGCACTAAGACCTATTTCTTTGTTGTCGTGTATGTGCAAAATTTTTCATATCATCCTAATAAGAAGATTAGAATGGTTCATAGAAAATAATAATATTTTACTGCCAACAACTACTGGTTTCCGAAAAGGTCGGACAACTTTAGAAAATTTATCTCTTCTTGTTTCAAATATTCAATTAGGCTTAAGTAACAAATTAAAAACAATTGGGTGTTTTATAGATTTAAAGGATGCTTATAATAACATTGATATCACAATACTTTTAAGGAAAATGGATCGCCTAAATCTTGGAAAAAAATTGTGTATCTATTTGTGGAAATTTTTGAACGACAGAAATATAAAAATGAATGTAGATAATGCGGTGTTTTCTAGAAAGTGTAGCAGAGGTTTAGCTCAAGGTGATCCATTTTCCCCATTATTATTTAACATAGCAACTTCTGATTTATGTAGAAATTTAAATACAAATAATATATACGTGTCTCAATATGCAGACGATTTTGTTTTGTATATAACATGCAAAAGTGTACCAAATGGTGCACAATGTTTGCAAGTTGAAGTTAACAAGTTTGTTGGTTCCGCCTTAAGCTTAGGACTTGAAGTCTCTGCCATAAAATCAAAAATTTGTATTTTTAAAAATAGACACTGTAATGAAATGGTTAAAATTAATATATATAATAATACTCTTGAAGTTATTGATAATATAAGGTATCTAGGTTTGTGGTTGGATAGTACTTTAAGGTGGCATTATCATGTAAACAATTTAAGGGTTAGATGTAATAAATTGTTAAATTTGTTTAAAGTTCTTGTAGGTCCTGGGTGGGGTGTCAAACCATTACATTTACGTCGACTTTATGTGGCTGTAGTGCGCAGTCGTATGGATTATGGTAGCTTTCTTTATGGAAGTAGTTGTGATATACATTTAAGAAAACTAGATAAAATACAAAACCAATATATGCGTATAATAGGTGGCTTCATTAGGAGTACTCCCATCCATGTTATGGAATCCGAATTAAGTCTTCAACCTTTGTATGTTAGAAGGGAATACCTTGGTGGTAAATTTTGGTTTAAATGTATCTCATTAGATCAAAATACTCTTTACAAATTATTAAACGAAATTATGTATGCTTGTCAAAATAATAGGTGGAAGCGTAGAAACAAACCTCCTTTGGCTTTAATTCACGAAAAATTTAATTCAACAAAGTTTTATAGGAATGCCAAAATAAGATGTTTCAGTTTAGACACGTGGGTAAGCAATGTGGATTTGTCGGAGGTAATAGAAGTAAATATTAGTGGAATAGATAATGCTAAAAGATGCTATAATCCTTTTAATCTTAGAAATATGTGTACGAACTATTTGAATAAGAAATATAACAATTTTTATAGAATTTATACAGATGGCTGTAAGAGAAGTGAAGGATCAGGAATGGCCTTTCTAGATTATCAATTACACGTGGCATGTAAATTTAGGGTAAATCACGATATGTCTATAATGCATATAGAACTGTCAGCAATAGCTGAAGCGATTGCATACATAAATGCGATGGAAATTGGTAATTATTTGATCATCACAGATTCTAAAAGTGCCTTACAACATCTTTTAAAATGTGCAACAATTTTTAGGGGAGCACCTGTTGCGTATGAGATAGTCAAATCAATTAAAAATATGTCTGAAAAGAATAAAATAATTAAACTACAGTGGGTGCCATCTCACATAGGGCTAATTGGGAATGAAGATGTGGATTTGCTTGCAAAAGACGCTTGTCTCAATGGTATACCTTTTGATGGACTTCCATATTTCTCTGAACTTACAAGATTAGTTAAGATAAAATGTAACGATATTTGGAAAGAACATTTTGATGTCCGATCGCTCACTAAAGGCATTTGGTACAAAACAGTTCAACCTTCGCTTCCGCTTACGCCATGGTTTTCCGAAGTAAAATTAAATAGAAAAGATTTTGTCACGTCTTTTCGACTTCGATCCGGCCATATTCCCTTGAACAGCTTTGCAAACCTGGTGGGAAAGGCGCAGTCTGCAAAATGTGCAGAGTGCGACCAAATTGAGGATGTTTACCACATAATTATGGAATGTGTTCGGGTCGAACGGGAGAGGCGTGACTTTATAACTATTAACGATATAAATTTACTAGATATAGGTATAATTAATGTAATTTTAAGTCATCCATTCTCGGCAGAAGCAAAAATGGTATATAGTATGTATAATTTAGCATGTAAGCGAAGATGATTTTAAGATGTTTCTATGAGGGTGTCATCTTCAAATATTGAACAAACCCTCTTTAATATTAAATGAATAAAAAAAAAAAAAAAAAAATATATTATTTTTTAATCTAAAGCCTGAGTCAGTCGAGATGGTTCATTGTCTATGTTTTGGTCGAAATAAAAGCAATCGTCTCCAAGATATTGAGCTTTAATTGGTGCTGGTTAAAGGTTCTTATGCAATAATGATATTAAATACTAAAACAAAGGAAATTCATTAAATAGTGAAACTAATTAGTGTGATCGTAGGTTCATTTAGTACCTACAATATAAAAAGTAGTGACATAATTTTAGAAAGCAGAAAGAAAAATGTAAATTTAAAAAACCCTTGATAAAAAAGACCTCTAAAAAGGTCAAGAATAATGTAATTGTATAAAATGTACTTTTTGAAGTCGTTGCGTCGGAGGACTGCTAAATAAATTAAAATATTTAAAATGCAAGTAAGTTATCGAGGTAATAACAACAACAATATCTAATCTTATAGTCTAAGTCCTCATTCATTAGCTTCGAAAACTTCATAAAATAGAGACTGCCGTCAACGTACGTTCAATGGTATATATGTACTTATGGATAGATGTATAGCAAAAAGTTTTGATAATTTTATTAAATATTTTTAACTATGACTTGAAAACTAGCATTCTGTATTCTTCACTACATATACATTGAACACTCATTTTGACAAACAAATCGCTGTTTTTATAACATTCGGTATTAATTCGTTTGACAATTCCGTTTTCACTCGTAATTTATTCAAACCCTTATTCAAACATCATTATGTTTCAAGTGCTGTCGATACTAAGTGTATTTTTTTTTTGTTTTTTTGTTTTTAAGCAAGTAGTTTTTACATTCACTATTCATGTATTTTCTTTATATATAGCAAAATGTACTAGTATACCCTATATCAGTTTTTTCTTAACTTTGTTATATGTAAAATAAATAATAATTATATATATTACAATATAATTATACCTCACTCTAAATAAAATAAGTCAGAAATTAAAATGGACATCTAATTTCTCGCATTAACACTTCACGAAATATCTGCGTATAATTTTAGGACAATGGATTTAATGAGAAATACATTTTACAGCATTTTAACTTATTTGATCGTTCAAATTTTATAAATTTATTAATGCCTTGAAATAAGAAAATAATTGTTCTAAAATCTGTTACTTAGATTTTTTTTTTATGGTAATCGATACGGAATATGCATTATGTTTTTATTATATCATGTAAAAATTATAATATAAAAATGTGTTCAATTTATATTTCTTTTAAAGAAACATCTATCAATTGTAATACATGTTTAAGCGTTAAATAAATTATTTCTAATTAAGTTTCGGTTATCTCTTAAAATACTTTTACTTATAAAAAACGAGTAATTGGGTGAACTTTCTATACAGAAAAAAAATTGCCACCATCCAGACCTGTTCACTTTAAAGTTATAAAAGAATTCTACCCTAAGTTATATTGACTTCCAACGATACGCCAATAGCTGACGCGACAGGAATTTATATCTTCAATTTGCAAAAGAAAAATAATGATACAAAAATTGCTTTTATCAATCTATTTTAAAATTAAGTTGTGCTTCCGATAAATATATGTACGTTGTGTAAGCTTAATTGTTTACTATAACAAAAACTAATTTACATTTAATTTCATTATATTTTGTTAACTTGTCATAAGCAAAAACAAATAACTTTCGAATGAAATTCATATTTTTTAATGTAATTAACTATAAGGCTTTATCAGAATTCGTTGTCACTTCAATTGATAAACTACTTGATATATAAGGAGATAAAACGTTTGTTTATAACAGCTTTTGTTGTGGTTGTGTCCGAAGTAAATTTGGTTTTTTTCATTTAGTGATAAATATACCCGACACTTAGCTAAATATGTTAGAGTGGTGTTATTTCCTCTGACATGATTAACAAATGTCGACGTTTTAGAATGTAATTTGGTTATCATTATTGAATTTAATCAACGAATGCACTGAAATAAACAATATTTGTTTTATTTCTTTTTTAATAATCATACTTTAACTAGTATATACTCTAGAGCATCAAACTGTGTTATATATAAAGATTAAATATCTTCGATCTATTATTAGCTTAAAAAAGATAATATATTTTTGAATCTGACTTAAGTCTGCAGTCGAAGGACCATTGTGAACTTGGGTCTATTTTTTTGGGTTAATTTTGTAATAAGCAGAAAAAAATGGCCTATATATTTACAAGAAATTAACATTAAAACTAATTATTTTTCTCGAAAAATTAAGTCTCCTTTTTAGGTGAAAAGGTTTTTTTGGTATAAATATTCTATCACCTTTTAACAAAATCGTTTCACGGAGGTAGGTACTAAGTGAATTAAATGAAAAGCAAGATATTTTAGAAACGATTCAAATCCTTATCTCTATTTACTTAATTTTAGTCTTCTTGCTAATTGTGAACCGCTTTTCCCCGAAAAGAAATTTATATGAAAAAGGAAACTCAAAATTCTTATTTCAAAATAATTCGCAGTTTATATAATGGTTATACAAAAGATACATTTCAAAAAGACAAAATAAATGATTCATTTCATTTAACTTAACATAAATGGATATAATATCATTTGGATATATCATTTGTTGTCTAAATAATACAGACGCTCAGTGGACTGAATAAAACAGAGATAGCTCCTGCTTACAACAGAATATTCCTAAAATTACTCACACGCATCCAACTATGATTTAATAATTTCAGAGTATGTAATAAATGAAATCATACTCGAATTTTGACTGTATATATGAAACTAAATACCGTTTGTTGCCTGAATACTTACTCGATATTACTGCGAACTTCAAATATGTAGACTATAAATTTAACTATTAAAAAACTTTTGTATTTCTAATTCCATTTAATAATACATTTCTATTTATGTTCAATAGCTTACCTAAATATAGAGCTACGAAAAGTATTTACAATCATACATACATACTTAACATATTATATAAACTAGATTCATTTATAAAGTACTCGTAAGATAATAATGATAAGAGAGAATTGGTGTAATGGTCTATAATTAAGTCCAATTATTGAACTTAATAACATTTTACTATATCGTTACTTTTTAGGGGATTGAACTTTGAGTTTCGAATATAGTTAAGTTAAATATTGAACATCATATTCAGTATAACAAGTATAGAATCTAATTATTCGGTTAGTTGCTTAGTAGTCATCAACATATTTAAATCAAATATAGAAACAGTAAAGTTAGTTTGTACCTACTATATACACAATCACTGTTTACATATTAGTTGTTATTTTCGTGAAAGGTTGCATATTTTCAATTTAGAAGGAAGAAGGAAGTTTCAAGACCTGGTAAATTATAGAAGAATAAAATTTATATAATTTATGTGTACATATTTCTGCCCTCACATATGTTCTTTTCCAACTCTCACGGGTAGCTGGAAGAGATCTCTTTATAGAGATAAGCTGATTCTATGTGTACATTTATGTCTATATTTTATTGTCTGTAAAATTCTGGTACATGAAATAAATAAAAAAGAATAGGATCAACACGTTTAATTGACATGTTGACGCAATTCAATTTATATTTAAGTTGAAGGCTCCGAAACAAAATGTCAGCCATTTTGGATTCACATTCTTATAAACAGTAAACAACTGTAAGTTACCGATTCTAATTTGGTGTTGGTGTAATTTGTTAATTATTAATACTGTTTTGCATTGTTTGACATGTTTGTGTTTGTAATGCGTTCAGTTTTTAAAGACTTTTGATTGAAATATCTTAGAGAAGATTTTTGTTTGAAAATGTCTATAAACATGTATAGCCATGTTAAGCTTATTTAAATTTATATAAATGTAGGATGAAAAATAAACCAATACGGGCAGGGATTCGAAACCGCGACCTCTGGGAAACAAGATGTTTTTTGATCGTGATTTTTCAACCGAAAAGTGGAAATCAACCTGATAGAATCAATCCTGCCGGAAATGGAAAACCGGTCGGATCCGGCCGGATTGAAAATGACGCTGGATTGCAATCCTTAAAAGTACATCATTACGACAAAACATTGGGCAATGTTTTTTCGTAATGACGTTTATTATTTGTATGAAAGAGTTTTGCAAAGTGATAGAACAGAAAATAAATTAATAAAAATGACTTTCAACTTATCGGTACTACCTAACATTAATATTGTTTGTCCTAATTACATTATACTACGATTTGTATAAAACTAAAGATTAGTTTATCAAAAATATGAAATAAGTAGGTACTAGGCGGTACATTAAGAACGGAATTGGATATCTTTTTCATATTTACAAGTAAAATGTCTTGGCAGGAATAAATTGGGAAGACGCAGTCACGTCTTTCCACCGGGAATTCAATTGTTTACAGATGGAAATAGAAATACTCTTTATAGTATCTAAGATATTTGCCAGTAAACCATTTCGCTGTATGACTTTATTTTAAGGAAGGCAATATTATATAAACTGTACGGTTATTAATTAGAAAAATTTTAATCATATACGTCGTCATCTGTATCCGGGTAATTAAAAATAGAAACTTATAATAATAAATAAGATTTTTGTTGAAAGTTGATTTTTAAAAATATATAGTTTATAACTTTGTAAACTTTTACAATTTAAATGTATTTTTTTGTTTGCATATAATAACTTCTCTTTTAGTATAGAGCTAGAGCTTTCAGATGATGTTTTAAAGAATATTCTTGTTAATTTTATCTTAAATATTATTCTTTATTTTTTGGCTACAATCATTTATACGATCACCACAAATCCTAATGGATTATGTAAAAATCTAACTAGATATAAATAAGATTAAGGTTATACTGAGATGGACCATTTATATGTAAATACATCTGAATTACTTCCTTAAAGAATAAAAGAGGAGTGAGTTACTAAGTCTTCTTTTAAATTGCAAGATACAGTGTTTCAAACTGTCTGTTATGGTATAATAAGTTCATTCCATCAGTAAGAAATTTGTGTGTAGGATTTTGTTCACCAGAATATTTAGATAAAGATCTTTAACCGAAAGTATACGGTATTAGATTATTCAGCCATCTCAGCCTTGTCCACTATGGTTCAATAAGAGAAAGATCAGTAGAGGTTGTGTTTTCTTAGTGACTACTATCTGGCCATACTGTACTGGGTTTTAGAATAGCATTCTAGCTTCTCCGGCTCTTCATCGTTACGGACGAAGTTACAATGCTTTATAAATTACTAGCTTTCCGCCCCGTGGCTTCGCCCGCGTGGAATTCAGTTATATCGGGCGCCCCCCCTTTTTCACCGTGCACGCTTTCCTCCCCGTTGCACCTATCAACTGATCTCTTTTTATTTATAAGGGATTATTTATTACAGGGATTTGTCTTAAACAATTGAACAGTCTTACATGATTTTATGTTTGACAATAAGGAACTTCTATACAAACTTTCATCCCCTATTTCAACCCCCTTCTACCATTTTTTTCGCAGTAAAAAGTAAGGTATGTGCTTTCCCAAGTTTAGTTCTATTTTCATACTATAATTTTATTAAAATCGTTTTAGTGGTTTAGGCGTGAAAGCGTAACAAACAGACCGACAGACAGACAGAGATACTTTCGCATTTATAATATTAGTAGAGACTATTTCTTAAGATTGCGGATAAAGAACAAGTACCTTAAGTTAATTTAATAATTTTGCTTTTTATCCATTTGTAATCAATCATTTTCACTATTGAAAAACCCTTTTCAAATAAAGGGAAACAAAAATATATAGCCCTTTCTACCGTTTGCTAAACACTTATTAAAAAAGTAAGTATGTATAAATATTTAAGAACTAGCTAACAGGAGCTATTTTGATTGCTGCTAAATTAACTTGGTTCTAATGTTTTTTCCGTTATATTTAAAAAATAAATATTTAAAAAAAAATATCCCTACATTGAGTTGTATTTAATGAATTTAATGTATATGGATAGCACCTTAACATTTTTATTATATGAAAAGATAAATTAAAGAGACCTTCATTATTAAACTCTTAACATATTTCATTTTGTTCGATTGAGCAACTGAGTAAATGAAAGAACTTTTTAAAATATAGAAAATCTGAATCCTGTATTTTTTTCTCGTAACTTAATAATGTGGAGAATGTAAATGGCTTAATTATTGAAGTATGAATGTTATTCTCTGTAATATTCAAATTATTTAAAGATTAAAACGTTAATTCTAGTACTTATAATTTGAAGAAATATTCAACTGGAGATAATATTTGTTAATTTTGTATGTATGCTTTCTTTTTAGAAATGATTTATTTTTAGTAAATATGTATATTTAAAATATCTGGGATATCTAATAGACTTCTTAGTTATATAAACATAGCTCTGGTTAGTGATATTTATATAAAGAAAGTCCATCTTTAAGGCTAATTAAAACCTTTCAAATGTTTAATTAACAGCAACAAAGCACCTCTTTTGGTTAACTTGGAATCAGCAGTGTATGGCTGTGATAAAACTGGAATGTTCTTTTGAACATCAACATTTTCAAATATTTTGCCTGAATGAAAATGTAATTACTAATAAAATACTTATTCTTATAAAAAAATAATATTAAATTTAAAGACGATTTTATTCATTTTTTTTCTTATAAAAATATTCTGTGGCAACCACAAATTTTAATTAACGTTGCTGTCTGTTAATAAGGATTGTCGACAGTGTTTGTTTAATAATAATACTTTATGAATTATATCTCCACAAATAATAGACAAGTACAATTTACATTATATAACAAAAACAAAAACAACAAACAAATATAATGTAACTATAATGTATAATGTAACTTCTATTTTCATTAATGCATTATAAAGTTACACTATACAAATCCATTGTTATTGACTTGATTATTTGGTTCAATAAATTTTGATAATGAAGGGTATACGTGAACTTAGACGACTCAATGGCCACCCACGTCTCATTGGTTCTGTTTATTATAGGTCGGATTTGATTTGTTTGACCTGAAACGTATTAATCCGATTACGGGACAGGGTGATGGTAAATCAGATTAATTGATAGATACAATCAAGGACTTACGCTGTTATTGGGAACTGGTCGGGTTTTCCATTTAGATCTTTTCCATTTAGATCTTTATATATAAGATATAAGATATATATAAACATAGCTCTGGTTAGTGATATTGTAATGTCAATAAATTAGAACGTTGCTGAAGTATTTTTTTTAATAATTTCTTAACTAATTGAGCTTATAATTTTTGAAAAATCTTTTTATATTTATTAATAAATATTCAAAATAAAGATTGTCTTAATATTTTATACTTTATATAAATATGTGTCGAAAAGTCATAACCAATCGACTAATATATTTTTATGACTTTTGAAAAATAAAGAATGACTTTTTCGTATTCATTTTCATTATATATAACTTTCATCATTATATATAATAAATATATTTCCTTCATTTATGAAATGTGACACAAATAGTTGATTCACACAGTATCAAATATTTACAAATAAATTAATACTCATATATATATTGTAATACAAAAACAAACAAATGTATCAAAGGATAACCATCAGTCAAACAAATTACGGGATAAAATGGATCTTCCGTTCCGCTCAGTTGCCATTCTTCCTCTTGAGAGGAGACAGCGTAATCCCGCAACTTATTTTACGAACAATCATTAATACGTAACAAATTGCTTAAGATATTATTTTATGGATTATATAAAACCGTATTACATTTATTTTTACATACATTATTATTATATTTTATCAAAAAACATATAGTATTAATAAAGTTTTTATGAATTAACTAATATGTATGCTATAATAGAAATATAATAAAATAGTCATAAGTCTAAATCTATACTTTATGGTTTTCAAAGATTTAAACATAAACAAAACTTCTAAACAATAGTATTTTACATATATTTGTTTGTATATTAGATAGATGGATTATTATTTTCGGAGGTCGAACAAAATGTCAAATTAAAATGTCGCTATATTATAATAAGGCCAATAAGATGTAGCGAATAATAAATAAAATTATATAAGATTTAATTTTGACCTACAAAAATTTCGATTTTATTATGGGTAGAGGTTTTCTTAATCGGGCCAATTATTTCGCCAAGACGAGTAATTGTCGTAAAAGGAAAAGTCAATTACAGAGTAGAATGTAAATTTAAGTTCAAAGATTTTTATTGTAATAAACTCAATGGTTTTCATTTCTTATGTAACATTCAAATTAATTGTTTTATTTAATATTTATATTGTATTAAGGACCAGTCGCGTTTCAAATTACCGGAGTGTTTGCTTTGAGGGAATGTTTGGTATTTCTTTAAGATTTATCTACAACAAAATAATAAGAATCATTTGTTTTCAAATTATTTTTATTAGCACATATTATTTAATAAAAGCTTGTTCTTAAACGTACTTAAACATAATATTGTCAAAATGTTATTAGTAATACTGTCGGTAAAGTATGCATTAATTATGAACGTTTTCAAGCACTTGATAAAGTTTATCTGTTAAATGAGGTATTATAGGACAAGAGCTGTGGGCGTCAGAATCGATATCTCTATGAGCAAGTAACATGGTAAATTGCAATAAAAGTTTGATAAGGTAGAACAATTAGGGTAAAGTACTTCTAGGAAATAATCATTATTTTGAGTCCATGGACGCTTTTAAACTAATAGTGTAATATGAATTGGTATTCACGAGGCGCTACATGACTTATTTCGAAAATCTTTTAATGGTTTTACTCATTAATTTAATTCAAAGCTTAATTTTACTTTTGGTTTATTTCAATAAATGTTTCAAAAACGGACAATGTTTTTAATATTTTAAAATTTCTATACAATAATAATTTTAAAAAATGTAGCTTAACGGAGAAAGGTAGGTACATAAACTATGTTATTTGCGTATTTTATTTGCTTATGCCTTAGAAGAGGTCTACTCCGGCATCTACTCCAGCAGGAAACTAGTGCAGTCCTTAACAATGCTCAATTACACAGGATCGAAAATACCCAGATCCCAACCCAATACCCTCTAATTAGTACACACCCAGGAAGACAGGATAGCATTGTCTAACAAGGATTATGGATCAGGCGAAGGGTCGGGTATCTTACCCATACACGAATCGGCTCCGTTTTTATAATCAACACCAGGAGTAAGATACAACTGCACGACAGCGTTCCCCACGCAGTTGTAGCAGTGTCACGTCATACCGAGAGCTGTGTGTATTTTACTGACAGCGAGGACGACGCGACGGGCAGACTCATCAGTCGAGCGATGAAGGCGACACAATATAACATCATAGAATATAATACCAAGATGGCTATAAAAGACAGAAACTTTGCTATCGTCGAAACCTTGCTCGTGATGGGTGAAAAAAAAAAAATAACTGCAAATAGTAATTGCTGTGCAAAGGACTTACCTTACTAATATAGTTTTTTAAGATACCTGTACTAATAGTCTCCTTTTTGAGTATGTTATCTCAAAATTTAACAATTAATCTGTCAAATATAAACTAAATGCGAAAAGTGCACGGGCGACGTGTCCGTGGATAAAAGTAAAAATTAATAAAAAAATAAAAAAAAACTATATTATTTCACTAACACATCAAGTCTGTATCTGAATAGTCAATAAAAAATAACCAACTCAGAAATAGGATATTCCAGTTAACAAATTAATGGTTTGCAAAGCCCTATAAGAATTGGTTCTAAAGTTCAGGAAACGGCTCTGAAACAATTCAAACAAAGGACTTTGGAAGTTTACTGTGCTTTAAGACAGACCGGTATTGTAAGCAAGTTTAAGGTGTGTTCTGTTAGACTGGATTTATTTTCTTGGTTTACTACTTTGTCTAGAATAATATGTTATATTTTTCACATTTATACCTTGGTACCTATTTTTCTCTTTTGGTACAAACCAGTATGAAATTTCGTATATTTGTACTGGCACATTGCCAAAAACTGCTTTACTGCATATGGAGTATGTCAATGGTTTCCTCTACATATTAGTTAGGTAAATATTACATAATAACCAGCGAATCTGGCATAAAATCGATGTTTTCAAAATAACAATATTCGTCAATTTCAATCCATTATTATGTATATAAAAATATTTATAACAATTGAAAAAAATTAAGACAATCATTATTAAAAATGGTAAATCTTTGTAAATATTTTAAGCCAATTAATTAACTCTAGTGGTAAATTAAAGCCGGTCTTTATGGAAATACCCTTGAGAGCTATTTCACGGCTCGCAGCATGATCCTCATTTGCAAACTGATTGAGAGTTGTTTGCATCTGGTTTGATTGCTATTGAGCTATCTTTGAGTTCACAAAAGCTCAGGTTTCTTGACATATTAAGGAAAACGTTTATACTATTATATTTTATTTAAGTTGCTCTAAAAATGAATACAACTTTAATTGTTAACATTATAAAGTGACTCGTAAAAATATCTTAATTATAATAAAACCACATACACCAACTTCACTTAGTTATGTATTTGTTCAAATATAATGTTTTAAAAAATATTACTCCATCAGACTATTATTTGAGTTAACTAAACAAGTTTAAGCATGTAAAGTTAAATTAATAACTGTGTTAAGAATATAATAAGAAGAATCCACAATATTCCTATGTTATCCATATTTTGTTGAAGAAGAAATGATCAATAAATTAAGAGATTATTTGGTAGAAGTTAAGGCATGTCGGAGATTTCGTATACCTTGAAGCTGTCATTTGCATATTGGCTTCTAAAGCTATTTACACGCTTGGCATGCCATTCCTATGACACCAAGGTATTCATGCCAATCGTAGCATACCGTAGCGTCTAGTGCTACGACCGTACAATGTTAGACTATAATTTAACAGTTATTCGAAGTTTCATTTTTTTTTCACACATTGTACGTTGTGTTAAATGAAAACAAATTATTATTATATTATCTATTACATTGGTCATAATAATATTATAAATTATTATTGTACATTTAAATTATATACAATATATAATTGTTATATATTATGAAAATATTATTATGAATACTCTTATAATAATTAAATCGAATTACTTATAAAAACTATGAAATAAAATAATTGATGGCTTTTTAATGCAATTATTTGCGAATTATTATTTTATGATTTATTAAATCTTATATTTTTATTGATTCAAATGGATGTTTTCGTTATCAAATCAAACAAATGAACTGTTATTTAGAAAGTAATTAGGATTTGAATAGCACATTATATTATTATTACACTGAAATTTGTTATGCTAAATATGAACTTTTTCTATTAAATTACCATTTAGAGACATCACCTAATGGCCATTATTCCAATAATTATTATTTATTACGACAAAATGTATCAAATGCGTCCAAGATCTTCTAGTGGAGACTCTCTCCTTTGACGTATATTTTTTCTAATTCCATAAATGTGTTCTCTTAAAACCTTTCGAACTATAGATAAAAAAATGACTATATAATTGGCAGCTTCAATGCCTATTATAAAAAATATGCCTATTATAAAAATATAAAAAATATTAGACAATCGGAGATAGCAAGCAAAGAAAGATTGGAATTCAATTTAGGTTTTGGCTTTAATGTTTTAAGAGTCTATTTCTATTTCAGTGGCTAAGTATCAATGCTCTTTTAGGGACTCTGAGTAGTTGACCTTATTGATGCTAATTATAATAATAAGATTAAACAGTCGTTTTGAAGTTATTTATTAAACACTTTCATTTTGTAGCTTTTTGTTTTTATTCTACCTATTCATATTGTCCAATTTGTAAAAGTAATAGTCGGAGCTTATTCAAATAAATGAGAAGATATTACTACTGAGATGAAGATACTTGTCTAAAGAGAAAGTAATCTGCCAGAAATAAAAAATAAGATACAATGTAACCTTGAATTTTGTATTCCACGTAAAATTATTTAATAAAAATCTGTGAACTAATAAAAGCTGATTGTAGCCCAAGGATTCGTAAGTAATAAATTAAATCCATTAGAATTTATATAATAAGGAAATATTTTTACTTTCAAGCAATTATAATTAAACCATCGACGTATTGTGTATATAAAATAATAAATCACAATAATATTTTACAAAAACAATGTATATGTATAAACATTACTCTCGAATCAATATATCTTTCTTCAAGTAAACAAAAGAATATTAAATTTCATCTTTTGTATTGTTTCTTCAAAGTTATTTGAGTTTCTTATGTTTCTAGATGATAACAAACGATCTCGAATTGTTTGATATCAAATACTTCAAAACTATGGATTTATATTTGTATAGTAAAGGGTGCTTTCGGATATTTATATAAATATTATAAGCAGTTCTTAGTCTCTCCTAAATTATTTTTTCAAGACCATCGATATCAATTTGATTTATTTTACTATAATTTATATTTACTTGGTTTTTATTTTTAACAAGGCCTTGATTTATGAACCAATGATTATTTCGAACCATTATTGCTTTTTGTAATTTCGTATTACTTAAAAATAATCTTCCTTACTTTTTCCTGCTTTCCTAAATTAAAATGTTAATTTGAGAACACTTCCATGTTTGAGAATATCTTTATCCCTGTCATTGTTTTTCCCAGAAAAATATTCAAATACCCAGAAATAATAAAGACATCATCTTCTTATTAAACTTTTGATTTTTTTTAATTGTTCTCACCACTATACATATACATCAAATATTGATAATTGAAATTGAATACTTTTATAATTGAATATTTTTATAATTTAATTGAAATAGTGTAATTACTATGATACATAGATGGATTTTTTAAATGACATAGAATGAAAAATTCAGTAAAAGGGCAGGACCTGATCTATCGTTCTCTGTGATACCGTTCGTCCCTACTGTATCTAAGGACACGTGGCTCGGTATAATAAGCATTCTATGTATAATTGGAACGAGGCGGCATATTTAAATATGTGTACGGGTTAAGCATCTTTTAACAAGCATATATTTATGTATGTACGTAGACGTCTTACGTATAATCTATCCAAATCCGAGGTTATTGTGTCCGTTTGTAAACTTGAAAAACAAATGAAAAAGAGATATCGGTGCATAATAGAAACACTGACCAGAAATTTTCACGTGTTTTTGAATGTTAACAGCGGTTACTATGTATGGGAGAATAAAAATGGATAACACAATAACATCCAGATTTAGTTATGTGTTTAATGGGATGGTGATAGGGTAACCTTTTAAAAAGAAATGATGCAATGTATTATCATTTAGTGTTTAAATACATCACAATAGACAGCACTAAATGTTTTTTATGAACCCATATTTCATGACGATCGTTGTAAAAGTAGATACAATGCACTCATTATGTGTGAAAAAAGGTAGGTTGCAGATTTAGTTATCTGTTTAATGAGATGGTGATCGGGTTAACCTTTGAAAAAAAGTGATATAATGCATTGTCATTTAGATATATACAAAATATAAAACTTTTTATATAAACCTATATTTGACTAATTGCTTGTTGATTGGTCAAACCAACATCCATTTTACATACGAGTAAATTATCAATATTAAGATAATATTTACTTTACACATAGGATAATACATTATCACAAAAATGCTTGTAGTAACTTATATTCCAGTCTTAATTTCCGTTCAGATTACTATCAATTGTTTGTCTTCATAAACTGTACCAGTCAGATAAAGAGTCTCATTTTGAAATCTTGTTTTATTAAATGTACAATCATAAAAAATATGTCCATATAATAACTTTAAATCTGATTACTCTCAAAAAAAAAATATATATTTGGTATTAAGTAAATATCTTTTTATTTAAGACAAATAATAATACCTTTAAAAAAGTTATAAGTATACTAACAGATGTTAAGAATGAAATTTTAAGCTATAAATCTTTAAACGTTTTATATGGAAACCATAGCGTTCTAAAAATATTGTTGTTAATTCTTAGCGTAGTAATTCCTTAAACATAGTTAAAAAATAAAAACAAAATAAGCACGTTTTAATTTACTCATAACATTGAAACCGGTCTTTTGTTTTTAAAGTTGCTTTTGGTGCCGCTCGACTCGTGGCACATATTTGTAATTGCTATTTCTCTTTTTAAGTAGTTCGTCTTCGTTTATTTTGGAGTGCCATGAAGTATATTATCTATCTAGGTATCTATGTTTTTTTGTATATATGTGTATATATATATATATATATATATATATATAATATCGCTTTCAAACATAGTATTACTAAGTTACGTAATATTTAGATTATTTAGATCATCTAACAAATTTGACTTCATAAACTTGCCTTTAACACAAACACTGACATAAGTTCGCATTGAGGGAAAGCCAACACAAACTCATTGTAACTTCAAAGTTATAAACCACTTACCCAATTAAGTAAGATATATGTTTAGGCAGCTTGAAAGACCAACGAATGGTCTTTTTACGACTTTTGAATACAATACAATACAAATTGAAGACTTTATTTTAGATCCTTAATAATTTGGAGGAGTAACTTTTGTCAGCTATAATTAACCGAGTGTTATTTAAATGGGAATCAAATTTCGACTAAATTAAGTTGTAGGCCAGTAACCGTCTTGGGACCAATATCTTAATTAACTGAGAATCTCTGGTCTATTGCCCTTGCATCTAAATTATATTATCGCTATGTTTAGTTCTAATTAATAAAAGTTTTTATAAATTTAATTTGATAATTTTCTTTATACTTTATGTCATTTTAAGGACTTCAATGACAAATGATGAATTTGTTATTTTTTTCTAATAAAGAAACAAAAGTTTGAAATATAGAACTCTTTCAATAATCTTGTATAAGCATATAGATCTATGTAATCACACTTCAAGTCCCAACCTGACCCGCTATCAAGCCTCGTTTGTTTGAATAATCTGAATTCGTTTGATTGGAACAATGTAATTTTGAGAGTGGACACTTCTTAATTAAAATTGTATCCTTTAAATTTCTGTACCGATTATATAAGACTCCGATTTACATTTTTAGAATGCTTGGTACTTTAAGATTATTAAAGAAAATCACTATTCTCCTATTGATCAGTCTTTTGAATGCTTTTATATTATGTTCAACATATCATTTATAATAAATTATATTCATACATTCACTTGCTTTAATATTATAGCTTAACCAACCGTCTATTGTTTCTGTTTAAAATTATTAATTGTTGTTACAGGAAAGCAGCGGTTGGCGGAAGTGCAGCATGCCGCGCGGCAGCGCTATCATGCTGGCGCTAGCGGTGATTCTACTCGCGGACCAGTGTTCTTATGCCTCGTATATCGATCCAGGTATAGAAAGTCTAAATTTTAAACGACCTATATGTGATATTTTTTTATATAAAAAAATAATATATCGAATGAAATTAACACTTTCAAGGATTCGATAAATTACATTGTTTTTATAGGAGATGAAGATATTGAGATAAACGGCCCTGATTACGATGAAGATCCTTCCGATTTACAAATCCTACAAGATGTTGGCAAGTAAGTCTTCATCGATGTGTTAGTTATATTTATATCGCGTAGCGTAGTAATTATAACTTTAAATTGAAATTGTTCTTCTCTTCGACAGCTCATTAAATAGACCATTAACATCATCAATACCACATCTATATATCGAGCCAAGTACAAATAAAATGTAATAGGAAGGTTCCATTTACAAAGAATTCATTGTCATTTTCATTAATGAATGTCATTATCACAAAAAAAATAATTGGCTACATTTGTTGTCCTGTGAATTATCAAACACGGACAGAAACTTAGGCTAGTATTCGATGATGTGGTTTCAGACGATCGTCGCTGATCTACGTTTTCAGGCGTGCGTGTATTCGGCGAGGAGGTAACTGCGACCACCGCCCTGGGGATTGTTGCCACTCGTCGTCATGTCGCTGCAACATCTGGGGGTCCAACTGTCGCTGTCAGCGCATGGGACTCTTTCAGAAATGGGGCTGAGCAAACGTCTTCGTTCCCTGCGGATTCACCATCTACCGCCCAAATGACCATCGCATTTATACTGGACCCGTTGCGTTAAGCTTTACTTATTATATTCCCATATTTTATATCTTGAAAAAGTTTTATTAAAAACAGGGACATAGATCTTATTTGGAAATATTTTTGGACCATTTTTGCTAAAGTTTGGCTAAAATGTTATGTTCGATTTGCTCTTTTTGCTATGATTTTGTCTGATTGCGCCGAGTGTCCGCTTACATGGTTGGGCAATCACCCAGCCTTATTGCCCAATCAGTACGCTTTGACATTAAGCTCGGCCAATTAGAAACTAGAAATTGCATCATGCTGCGGGTTCTTGGCCATTTCATTTATGTTACATTTTATTTTCATCAATGAACCCTAAGACACGATGCAGTCTTATTCTATCGCAATGTATGTATGTAGAGTTAAATAAGCTAAAAGTAGATGCTGTAGCTAATTGGTGGTAAACTTATGTCAATAGGAGGTAGCAAGTATTAATGAATAGAAAAATATTAATGTAACTTTTAAAATAAATGTTCTAGTCATTTAAGAGACTAACGGTAAAGAGAAACTTGGTGAAAGACGCTATTATAAGCCTTTATATGAAGTAGCGCCACTTATTTGCGATTGGCAATTTAGTATTTTAAAATACTTATTAATGTGTCAAATATATTTCTTATATAATAAATAAAACGAATCTTTAATATTCTATGCATCTCTCGAACTGGGGTATATGGTATTGCAGCCTAGCAGTATCATCTATATGTTGTTTCTTATTTATATGATCCTGATAAGGGAAATTAATTGTACTATTACTGTATTGGAATATGGAAAATGATATATTGTATTAATAAATGTTTATGGAAGATATTTGTTGGTATTTTTAGCCTTTACACTAGTGCTTTTTTGTTTTTTTTATTATGTCATTAACAAATTAAATATATTATTCGTAATAAGATTTTATAAAATATATACCAATATCCACAAACTGTTGACAAACTTGATAGGCTAAATCTTAAAAAAAAAAATAAGTAGTAAACTTTTTGGAAAAAGATTCCCTTTAAAAATAGTTTTGTAAAAAAATATATAATACTAAACCATGTAGATGTTATTAGGTGTTTATACTTGGTTTATCTTCCACTAACATGAAGTATTAAAATTATTCATATTTGACATATTTAATGTCTTCATCTTCAAAGTATTCAATAATCTAAGTAGATTATTGATAATCAGATGATTATCTGATGTAGTAAGCATACAAACATAAACCTAAAATAATACTCTATGTTTTAAGCATATTAAAAGATTAAGAATAAATTAAGAAGCTTAACAAGGTATGAACTGTCAGCCTTCTAATATTTATAGAACCTACATCGATTTGCCGCGGCCATTGAAATTAAAAAAAAGTGCTTGGCCTTGTTTGAATATTTGATAGATCAAGGTGTTTTTTTCTATTTTCTTATAACCTTTTTGGGAAATAATACAGGAAGATACACCGCTCAAAGCATATCCATCTTTCTGAAGAATGTTTCTTTGATGCCAGCCCGTGAATACTGATTCTTCGCATATCATCGCATCACTGAATGGGGAAATGGATTATGGAGTATGAAGTATTATTATGATTTTGCTATTGGGTTTTTCATAGTCACCTGAACTAATCCAGTTATAGGAATCAAATCAGTTTATGATACCCATTATGTATCCAATATACTTTAGGTATAAGTAATCGTTATATTCTCAGATAGCCCCGCAAATTGTACTATATAAATTTCAATGCTAAAATTAATTATGAATTTAGTATTAATAAAATCCGTTCCTCAAATCCTACGCAAGATATTTTATAGTGAAAATAACGAGTGTTCTCTACTTAATATGCAAGACACTGAGCCACATATATTATAGGAGCTATAAAAGTTTATTGTTTACGGGCTCTTTCATTTAACCTAACAATGACCTACATATGGTAAAGCCTTTTTGTTTGGGTTAAGATTAACTAAAAACTGAATAGAACAAACTTAGGTAGACATAACAATAAATATAGTAACAAAAAAAGTCTAAATTTTGTATACCCTTCAACTTCGTCCTATGAATTTAAATCAGCTTGTTTCGTAAACACTATCCTATTCATGAACTCTGTAAAAAAACTTTGGAAGTATGGTAATGATATAAGCATTGCTTTGAAATGCTGATAAGAATGTCTTCTGTATAAACATTAATAAACTTTTGGAGATTTAATTAATTATGGCCAATTTTTTTGTGGAATGGAATGAATGGAATGTTGAATTTATTTTTGATCTAATTAAATGTCAGTTAAAATTTCGGTTACAAGATCTGGTATGGTATGGTAATTATTACAAGACAAGTCTTTTATTTAACATCTACTCGATCTAAACGTTACATAATAGACTGCCTCTTCAACATCAGTGCTGCTACTTGTTCATATTTGTACAGTTATTATTATATAATCAACAATATTATGCTGGAATTGCTGTATTTATATTAAAATTGGCGAGAATGATAATATAGAATTTAGTATTTTGCTACCTAAAATACTATATATTTTCTGCAGTGTTTTATATCTTACTTGCTTATTATATAAAACATAATAAAATATTACCTTGTAATATCTTTTGAAACAATATCAAGATAGGATAAAAACTATAAATAGAATAATAATAACCTTTAAGGAATGAATTATTTATTACAAGCGTTAATTATTATAGAGGAAATTTTTTTTATAGTAATATTATGAACGGATTTAATTTTTTTTTTTTTTTTTTTTTTTTGTGTTTGTCTATGCTGTTAGCCCGGTTGGCTATTACAGCGTCACCGGGAGAGCGGGTAGGTCTGGAGACCCACCCTTAACAAGGGGGGGCCAGATGGGCCCCCATGGGGAACGACGGCCCGAGGGCGTCTCAGATTGAGACACGGACCTCGGCTCGGGGCGTCGTTAGTCAGGAGGGAAGCTAAGGAAATTTGGACACTAGCGTCCTCCGACGGCAGAACGCCGGAGCAACGGAGCACTTACTCAGTTGGGACCTCGTCTATACCGGTATAGACGGTGTGTGTCTGTATGTTGTGTGGTGTCAATTATGCCTACGCGTACACGTTATTACCTACTGTGAACGCGTCGTCGGGGTCAACGAGTACCGACTTGGGTCTTCTTTTTCTGACTAAAGTAGTCTTACGTGGTCTATACTCTGCGGCGTCAGCCACCAGTGGGTTCGGGTGTCGCTCAGCACGTTCAAAGTACTTTTGGGAAAGCCCCTTGAAGTACTGAGCGATGGTCGGAAGGTCTAAATCTCTATGGAGATCGATGTTGCGTACGAACCACGGCGCCCCGGTTGCAATCCGTGTAAACCTGTTCTGAATCACCTGAAGGGGTTTCAGATTAGCGTGCGCAAAAGCGGGACTCGCATAGGACATGACGGAACGTATGCAAGCTTTGTAAAGTGTCACCTTATTGCGAAGGGACATTTTACTCCGCTTGCCTAACAGCGGATATAAACGACCTAATATGTAGGCCGCTCTGCTACGAACGGTCCTAATATGCGCAGTGAAAACTAACTTTCTATCTAACGTTACTCCTAGGTATTTTGCCTCGTCTTTCCAAGGTATCGGTTTATCAAAGAGTTTGATTCGCGGGAGGATCCTTGGGGGGCCCCGTTCGAAGAGCACCGAAACGCTCTTCTCAGGGTTTACCTCGATCCGCCATTTCCGCAGCCAACTCTCGAGGGAGTCGACTGCGGATTGGAGACGTTGGTATATCTCCCAGTGATCCTTAGAGGACGTGTAAAGCGCGGTATCGTCCGCGTACATGGCAAGGTGCACTTTAGATCGCGGCCTAGGAATATCGCTAGCGTAGATGGAGTAGAGGATGGGCGAGAGAACTGAACCCTGGGGAACACCCGCCCTGATGGGGCGGGGGGTTGACAAAACGCCTTCCACTCTGTAGCGAAAGGAGCGATTCGACAGGTAGTCCCGTATGATGAGTACGAGTCTATCCGACACCTTGAACTGGTATAACTTGTACACCAGTCCATTGTGCCAGACCCTGTCGAACGCCTTAGCTACATCGAGGAAGAGCGCTCCTGTCCTATGCTTCTTGGCCCTCACAGTGGCCCCTATCAGTATGTGCTCCGTGAGGCGAACATGAATGGTTGGCTCTAAAGCCGAACTGCTCATTTGGGATGATTTTGAGTCTCTCGACTTCCGATCTAAGTCTACAGAGGATGATTCTCTCATATACTTTCCCTAAGGAACTAAGAAGACTAATGGGACGGTAACTACTAGGCAGATGCCGGGGTTTGCCCGGCTTATGGAACCCTATCACTATGGCCTCTTTCCACTGGGCCGGAAACGAGCAACCGGCCAGTAGAGCGTTAAAATGGTAACCAATAGGTAAATTAAAGGAGGCGGAAGAAGCTTTATCACTTTGTTAGTGATCCTATCGGGACCTGGCGATTTCTTGGCGTGAAGCGCCCTAACTATGGACGTCACCTCGTCCAGGTTCGTTTCCTTGATTGGCGGACCGACCGGTGGCTGAGAACACATTATATTGACCGATTTGTCGACTATTTCGACATGATCGCGATCAACCGATTGAGCAGACAGACGGCACTGGCTCTCTAGACCGTCGGCTAAGCACTCAGCTTTGTCAGGGTCATCAAACGCGATGGCGGAGTTAGGTCCAACCAAGGGAGGCATATCTGAGACAGTGTCCGCCTTCAACGCTCTCTGCAACCGCCAGAATGCCTGGTGTGTTGGAGAGAGCGTCGCAAGCGTTCTATCCCAGCCGCTATCTCTGAAGTCGTCGAGAGCTTGTCTCGATTCCCTCTGAAGACGGCGCAGCCTCCGTCGGTTGTCATCTGTCGGGTATCGGTCATGGGCTCTAATCGCGGCGTTTTTACGGGTGATGAGAAGTCTAATGTCCGGAGGGAGTGCTCGGTAACCCTCGAAGTTCACTCGGACCTCCCTCGAGGACTTTCCTATGCTGTCTACCAAATGTTCTGTGAAGTTAGTCGCGGCTGAGACAGCGTCCTCGACCGATGTAAGCTGGTCAGGAATTTTGTCGAGGTGCGCTGGTACGGGGGAATGGAGTTGCTCTCGAAGCTTCGTCCAGTTAATAATTGTTTTGGTCGCGGGTTCCCTAAGGGGAGGAAGTCCTAGCTGAAATAGGACCGGTCGATGGTCAGAGTCTAGCTCGGATAGCGGCTCGATAGAACGTAACTGGAGTGTCACGCCCTTCAAGAGTACTATGTCGAGCACGTCGGGTCTGTCATGTCGGAAGTCTGTGTCGCAGTATCGCGTGGGACTCAAAGGCGCGGTGATCTCGAAGTCGAGACCAGCCTTGTAACTTAGCCTATCAAGGAGATTTCCTCTACTGTTTGCGACAGTGGAGTTCCAGCGGGGATGTTTGCAATTTAGGTCGCCGGCCAGAATGGTTGCGTTACCTAATTGGAGTAAGGACTTAAGGTCCCTCTCAACTAAGGCTTTATTGGGAGAAAGATAGACGGATGCTAGTACGATCGACTGATGGCCGGTCATACCCACCTGACATAATGACGCTTCTACGTTTACTAGTTGGGGCGGATCGAGCGGAGTGCAATGAAGAGACCTTCTGTAGTAGATGATGGTTCCCCCCTTCGCGGTTGCCCTATCGTTCCTAACGAGACGGTAATTCGCGATGCGCGGATCACGATTACACGGCTTCAGAAAGGTCTCTTGTACTAACAGGACGTCTATCTGGTGCGTGACCACGAAGTCGCGCACTAGATCTATCTGCTTAAGTAGCCCGTTCGCGTTGAATGTAGCGACAGTCAGAGAGCGAGGTTTTACCTTTCCACGCGATGTCATCATGTTGACATCGTGTGTTCGTATATCGATTTGATTAGGATGGCGTGCTTGAGGAGCACTTCCATCCTCGCGGGAGGGTTCCGCGCGGAATCCCTCATTTCATTCGAAAAGACTAGGAGCCCTTCGATGTCTATTACACCGAAGAGGCTCGTGACGCACGCGAGTGAACTCGCAACTCCGTCGGTGGAGTTACGAACCGGCGGCGGCGGCAACGACTGGGGGACGGGCTGTGGGATAATCCTCGGAGGCTTCACCCAAGCGTTCGCGATCGCGTTCGCGGGTGCCTGAGGGGCCTGGGATGCCTGAGGGGCCGCGGGCCTCCTAGGGGCTAGAGGAGCCCATGGAGGCTGAGTGAACCGAGGAGGATGCCTTGCCGGCTGTGTCCTGCGCGGCGCTTTGGGGCACCCGCGATAATTCGCGGGATGGCCCTTCTGTCCGCACAGGACGCAGCTGGGAGGATCCTCAGGGACCGGTCCCTTACGCGGACAGTCGGCTGTCGCGTGGTCGTCCAGGCACTTGACGCACCTTGGACGCGCGTGACAAAAACGTTGGGAATGCCCATAGAGCTGGCAGCGATGACACTGACCAGGAAAACCGCGACCGCGTGGAGGTTCGACCCTAAGGCCGGAGAGTTGGCAGACTGCCTTAACGTTGAAAATTTGCTTTCCTTCCGGGGAAAGCTCGAGATGAACGAGTACGAGATCGAACGGGACCCTAGTGGTCGCTCGGTACATGCGGTGCACCGAGATGACGGGGAAGGATTGGGACTTAAGGTCCTCGAAAATCCGGTCAGTAGTGAGCTCCACGGGGAGCCCTCGGATGACTACCGTTAAGCGGCGTTCATCCTCTAGCGCGTAGGTGTGGTATCCGTAACCACGTTCGCGGAGGAGACGAGTCAGACCACGGTGGTCCGACGAAGACGCGGTTTGAACGCGGATACCGTCGGCGGTATTTCGGGCGGACGTGAAATGGAGCTTGTGCTCCGTCATAAGTGCGGACAGAGTGTCCCACTTAGATTTGTCCCTTATGTAAAGCGGCGGCGGCGCGGGGGACTTCCGTGGCGCTGAAGGCGCAGGCGCTGAAGGCGCCTCCGCGGGCGCTGAAGGCGCGGACGACGGCGACGCGGACGCGGGCGCTTCGGGCGCGATCGGCGCGCGTTTGCGAGTCGGGCCCGGGCCCGAAGAACGGTCGGGCGACGCGGGTTCGCTACTAGCGGGTTTTGAGGCCCGTTTTCGCGGGACGTTTGAGGAGAGCGCTTTCGTCGCCTTCCTCTTGGCCGATTTGGTCTGCACGGTCGTGAAACCGTCGTCCTCGTCAGCGTCCGAGGAAGGGGACGAACTCCCCGACTCGGAATCCGAGGCCGTCTGCTCCGTAGGAGTGGCGGCCTCGACCTCCATGTCGGAGGTGCTCTCGGTCGCGATCGCGGCGCGCGAGGTCGAGGGCGGAGACTCGATGCCTAACAGGACAGAGTACCGCAGGCATAATTCAGGCGCGATTCCGTGGACCCAACCAAAGAACTGCGACTTGGACAGATCTTCGGGTTCCGCCGCGGATTTGGGGTCCATGGTGGAGCCCGGAGATATGAGCCGTCCTCCCTGCGTGAGCAGGGAGGCGAGTGCCTAACGTGAACCCTATCGAATCTCTGTCAGTAGGTGACAGAGGTGTGCCTAATACCCTAACGACTGTGTACTTACACGACGCAGGCTATTACGACGAAGTCTTTGAATTCCGTTTCGTACCCTAACTAGGGCGACGTCGGACTTTTTGGACCCCTATGCAGGCTCGCCGGCCCGCAGGTGTGCTTGCGGCGATGACTCACACACAAACACAATCTGAACGGATTTAAACTGATTTATTTCATTAACAAATTTTACGCAGATATTGTTTTAAACAAATAGAACATTTAATCTAAATTCGATGAACATTTTTTTTTGTATGTCTATACTGTTAGCTCTGTTGGCTATTACAGCGTCACCGGGGGAGCGGGTGGGTCGGGAGACCCATCCTTAAAAAGGTGGGACAAGATGGGCCCCCATGGGAAACGACGGCCCGAGGGCGTCTCAGATTGAGACACGGACCTGGGCTCGGGGCGTCGTTAGTCAGGAGGGAAGCTAAGGAAATTTGGACTCTAGCGTCCTCCGACGGCAGAACGCCGGAGCAACGGAGTACTCACTCAGTTGGGACCTCGTCTATACCGGTATAGACGGTGTGTGTCTGTATGTTGTGTGGTGTCACTTATGCCTACGCGTACACGTTATTAGCTACTGTGAACGCGTCGTCGGGGTCAACGAGTACCGACATGGGTCTTCCTTTTCTGACTAAAGTAGTCTTACGTGGTCTATACTCTGCGGCGTCAGCCACCAGTGCAGTGGGTTCGGGTGTCTCTCAGCACGTTCAAAGTACTTTTGAGAAAGCCCCTTGAAGTATTGAGCGATGGTCGGAAGGTTTCGATGAACAATTATGTCAAGTTATGAAGAAAATTTTGTTAGTATTTATGGACTGAAGTTAAACATATTGACAGCAAATGTCAAATTAGTGCCAAAATCAACAATTGATAGGCGGAGTTGTGATCGACTTTTAATAAGTTATCCGAGAGAAAAGACGCATGTAAAAACAAGTGTTTATAAAACACTTGTTTTTACAATGACAATAAATATCTCTGAAGATATAAATCTCATAGATACCATTTTACAATCACTCTATGTATATTTTATAGATTGCCGAAATAAAATTACAATGTTCCGTGGCAATAGCAATGTTATTTATTTTTTTTACACATTTTCTGATGAACCAATAATTAAAACAAAGTAACAACTAAAATAATATCAGCTAGTAGATAAAATATTTTTTCCAAAATTCTGTATTTTTCGTTTCCAAAATTCTATATTCATTATTCTTCGTTGCTTTTACTTGGATGAAAATTGTAAAATCTTTAAGGTTTTCTTTTTATATTATTTTAAAATAAAATGCTGAATTGGTTTGTGTAAAGAAACACACCTAGCTTTTTATCGTAAAAAGTAGTTAAGGCAGAAATGAGACTTAAAAACTCTCCAAATTCAAAATTAATTTCTGTCTTTTAAACGTTAAACATGATTTAATTACTAATCAAAGGTTTATTAATACCTTGTAAGTTGTTGTCGTAAGTTTGAACACCAGTTGTGTGTTGTAACATCACATAGTTCAGTCGTTAATGAACGCAAGTACTGGAGCTCTTCTAATAAGAGATATTTATTACTGGTCCTACTTTTTATTATTAAATATACTGTTACGTACTGTTATAACCCTGTAATGTTGCCCCTATTGCTGATCTAGCACCTACCTCTGCATTCCATTCCATTCCCAGCATAAATGCCTAATCAGCTTCTAGCTTTCTCACACAATCCGACCACCCTGATCCTCAGTTCAGTCCCAGCTCTCTTACGTGACACTCCTTTTACCGAATTCTCTCACTTCGTTTTATAAACTGTTTAATTATTTTATTTGTCAAGTGAATACACAGTGTTTAATAAATTAGTCTTTTTTTTAAAAAGCCTAATCGTCGAGGAGTCCTTACATTTTGGTGGCAGCGGTGGGATCCCGGGAAAGTTCCGTTATTCTCGGGGTCGCCTTTAAATTCAGTGGTTAAGAAACTTTATATCGGTAACAAAAACTTTAACAAACAAGAAAATCATCAAGTGTCATAAGAAAAAATCAAAATCCCGGCTTGGGAATCCAGGGCTGAACTCATCAAACCGGCTATATTACGCCGAATCTTGGCGACCGTCTCAGGGAGATCTTCGGATATCTGCTCTCCTCAGCGAGGGCCTTGCTGTCGACGAGATCGCCAACACCCTCATCGTGTCTACAATTCAAGAAATGTGTAATCTTTCTACCTTAGTTATCATCAATATACTGTAAGTGATTTTATGCTTGCTAATTTAAAGTCCATTAAAGTGAAGAAGAACCAATACAATTAAATAGTATATATAATTTTATAAAAGAAAATTATCAATTGAAATTTAATTTATAAATTTAATAAGATCTTTAAATTGTTCATAAAAATAAATTAATATTATGAAGGTGTAACATAATATTGTCTGTATCATTATCATCCTGGCAAGTGGCCGAGCCAACTTAGTATTAAATTACTTCCGATAAGTAGTCGAAACTAGTTATAAATTATTCATCATTATAAAATATAAATTATAAATTATTTATATTCTTTGCCGCTTTTGCTTAATTATACATATATTACTATTTCTTTTAAAATGTCTAAATCCAAAAAAGAGGTTAAAGAAGAGTCAGAAGATACAATTTTAAGTATAAATTTCCTAATTAAATTCATAAAACCCTACGATGGTTCCAGAGATAAATTAAATGCTTTTATTAACAATTGTAATAATGCCTTTTCCTTAGCTTCTCCTTTACAAGAAGATTTACTTTTGAAATATATTTTAAGTCAGTTAGAAGGAAAAGCTGAAGTTGCATGCTCTATTAAAGAATTCGATAAGTGGAGTAGCTTGAAAGACTTTTTAAAGAACCAATTTGGAGAGAGAAAGCACTCAGCTCACCTTCTAGCCGACCTGCAAGAATGTAGGCAAGGAAGTTCTGAAACAGTCAATCAATTTGCTTTGAGAGTCGAGACTTGTCTTTCTCAATTGTTAACAGAAATTCAGAATTCCAATTATAAGAAAGAAGAATTACCAGGTCGTGTAGCCGGTATGGAGGACCTGGCATTGCACACCTTTTGTATAGGGCTTCATTCACGAATAAGTAATATATTAAGATGTAGAAATCCATCTAATTTTAATGAAGCCGTAAATTTAGCAGTTTCAGAAGAAAAGATCCAACAGATTTTGTTTAAACAGAATAAACCGATAAATTCTAATTCTAGACAAAACTATAAATCTAATTCCCCTACTTCTCACTTTAACTCTTACAGCAACAGCAACAATAATAATTTTAATAAATCTTCTCCCTTTTGTCGTTATTGCAAAAGAGTAGGTCATACCCTAGAAAAATGTATCTTACGTGAACAAAATAATAAGAAATATGGTAGACCGCAATCATTTACTCCGGGTAATCAAACTTTTAACCAAAATAGAAAGTTTACCCCTCGCGTTAATTATGTAGAAAGAGAACCTCAACCTTTTGAAAATCCCTCCGACGAAAATAATGATACTCAAGAATTTACTGAAGGAGATTTAAACGAGTAAATGTCTCGCCGTCGTGTCGTGCGGGACATCAGCATTCCAAAATCGACACCAGAAAATCTAGTAGCATTATACGACCGGGTAACCAGCCCCAAATAGGAAATGTTACTTCTAAATCCAGTAGCATTATACGACAGGGTAACCAGCCCCAAATAGGAAATGTTGCTTCTAAATCCAGTAGCATTATACGACCGGGTAACCAACCCCAAATAGGAAATGTTACTTCTAAATCCAGTAGCATTATACGACAGGGTAACCAGCCCCAAATAGGAAATGTTGCTTCTAAATCCAGTAGCATTATACGACCGGGTAACCAGCCCCAAACAGGAAATGTTGCTTCTAAATCTAGTAGCATTATACGACAGGGTAACCAGCCCCAAACCGGAAATGCTTATAATAATCATTCTTTTTCTCCCGTCATATTAGGTGTTCCAAATACACTCATACACGAAAAACATGACGAATATATTTACGAAATTACAAGGAATTTAACAAAAAAATACTTACCTTATATTTGTGTACCGACATCCGTTTCAAATAAACCGTTGACCTTTTTAGTAGATACCGGTGCTTCTGTAAGTTTAATTAAACAATCTTCTATTGACAAAATGCCTAAAATAAATAACAATATAATTCAGATTAAAGGCGTCGATTCTAGTAGTGATAACTGTGTTACAACCTTAGGTCATGTATCAGTATCATTCTTATCAGAAAATAGGACTACTCTTCATGACCTCCATATAATTCCAGAACTTGATCTTCCCTATCACGGTATAATAGGTACCGATTTCCTTAGCAAATCAAAAAGTAACATAGATTATACAAAAAACATTCTTACAATTAATGATATCCAATTTAAAATATTATTTAATGAACCAGTTTACACAATTCCTCCAAGAACAGAAACTGTAATTGAATGCACAATTCTGAATTCTGATATTTCAGAAGGTTTAATTTTGGATCAAAGTCCAATAGATTCTATACTTATAGCCAATTGTGTAGTGAAAGTAAAAGCAAACTCACGAGCAAACATTTCGGTGGTAAATACGTCTGAAAGACCCATAACAATTCAATCTGACTTGAAACTTACACTTTTACCAATTATTGACAATGACATAATTCCTTATAACATCAATAACGTAACTCATTCAAATAAGCTCAATTATTGTAACACATATCAAAGAACACAACAAGTTCTATCACTGCTCCGCTCCTCGCATTTAAATAAAGAAGAAAGTAATTCCCTCTATGAAGTATGTTCCACTTACTCAGATATATTCTACCTACCAGGTGATAAATTATCTCACACTAATTCAATAGAGCATGAAATTAAAACTAATTCTTCTGTTCCCATTAACACTAAATCTTACCGTTTCCCTGAATGTCATAAGAAAGAAGTAGAATCCCAAATCAACAAAATGTTAGAGCAAGATATAATAAGACCATCAACATCACCTTGGTCATCACCAATTTGGATAGTTCCAAAAAAAATAGATTCTTCTAATCAAAGAAAGTGGAGGATAGTCATTGACTATCGTAAACTAAATGATATTACAATTGGTGAAGTATATCCCATACCTCAAATAAATGAAATCCTTGACCAACTAGGCAATAGTAAATACTTCTCTACCTTAGATCTTGCTTCCGGGTTTCACCAGATTAAAATGTCAAATTCAGAGAAAACTGCCTTCAGTGTCCCTCAAGGGCACTTTGAATTTACTAGGATGCCCTTTGGGTTAAAGAATGCTCCGTCAACTTTTCAAAGGTTGATGAATACCGTTCTTTCTGGGTTACAGGGTATTCATTGTTACGTTTATTTAGATGACATAGTAATCTACTCTCCTGACTTACCTTCTCATGTTAAAAAACTTACCCAAGTATTCCAGAAGTTAAGAGACTTTAACCTAAAGTTACAACCCGATAAGTGCGAATTTCTCCGCAAAGAAGTCGCATATTTAGGGCACATAATTAGTGACAAAGGCGTGATGCCTAATCCAGATAAAATAAAAACTGTTAAAGATTTCCCAACACCTAAAAGCCCTAAAGACGTAAAATCCTTTCTTGGCCTTGCTTCTTATTATAGAAGATTTATATCTGACTTCTCTAAGCATGCTAAACCTCTTACTCATCTTCTAAAAAAAGATATACCTTTTGATTGGACTAACGCCCAACAATTAGATTTCGAAGAACTAAAAAATAAACTTACAACTGCTCCTATTCTTATATATCCTGATTTTACTCAACCATTTGTCCTCACTTGCGATGCTTCTAATTACGCTATATCTGCTATCTTATCCCAAGGTGAAATTGGGAAAGATCTTCCTATTGCTTTTGCATCCCGTACTCTTAATAAAGCTGAATGTAATTACAGTGTTACAGAAAAAGAATGCCTCGCCATCATCTTTGGCACTAAAACTTTCCGACCTTACCTTTTTGGTCATCGTTTTAAAATTGTCACAGATCATAAGCCACTGAGTTGGTTATTTAATTGTAAAGATCCGGGATCACGGTTAGTAAGATGGCGCCTGAAACTAGAAGAGTATGACTATGAAATTCAGTATAAAAAAGGAAAGATGAACTGCAATGCAGATGCTCTTTCTCGTTTCCCAGTTAATAATTCCATCTTAATAAATCCCGTCCAAATTCCTAATACTGAAACAGTTTTTGTTGATCCTGATTTTGATAACGAAGATATTCATTTAAGTCCATTAGAAAATCCTCTTGCATCACCACCTGCAGAAGAAAATCCTACCACTCAAAATATTGACATTCCAACTCCTAGAACACAACCTGAGTTAGACTTAATAAATCCCACTGACTCTCTCTTTACTGACCCATTAGATTGCCTAAATGATGATGACACTTACTCCAACTTCCTAAAAACAATAAATAATAAAACCTTTACATCAAATGTAGTTATTCGTGAATATAATTCAGATATTCTTAAAACTATGTATAAAATCATTGTTGTCCCAACTGCTATCGATCTTGATGAATCTAACTACCTTGTCCAAAATATTATAGATAATATACCTGATACTTCTATAATTTTATCAAAAGAAAGAACTCTAAACTCTTTTCTTTCTTTTAACCATGAAAACAAAGTTTATTATTTCCTATTCACTAAAGTTCATCACTTTGACAAATCTGACTATGAAGATATTTACAAAAGTCTTAAACAACTCAGAAATGAATTAATTATTAATTTAAACGAGAACCCAATTTCAGATATTGCAATTACAGACTTCAAGAATCCCTTCGACTCGCATCATTTTATAAAAATTTACAATATGTTTCTTTATTTATTTAATAATACTTGTATAAATATTCATATATATAAAAACCGAATAATATATCCTTCTCTTTCTGAAATTCCTAAAATTCTAAGAGAAAATCATGATATTCCTCTTGCTGGTCATCTTGGAAATACCCGTATGCTAAAAAGAGTTATGGAAAATTTTTATTGGAAAAATATGAGAAGTGACATAGAAAATTTTGTAAAGAAGTGTGCTCAATGTCAAGCTAACAAAGCATTGAGGCAAACAAATCGAGCTCCAATGCAAATAACAAGTACCTCTACTCAACCTTTTGAGCGTATTGCTTTAGATATAGTTGGCCCATTACCAGAAGCTACTGCTGCAGATCTTAAATTCATTCTTACTATACAAGACGACCTTACGAAATTCTCTCTCGCCTATCCTATTTCTAACACAACTGCTGAATGCACTTCTGAGTGCTTAGTTCATTTTATTTCTATTTTTGGACTTCCTAAATACATCCTTACTGACCAGGGAAGAAATTTTACTGCGGAATTATTTAAACAGACTTGTTCTTTCTTTAAGATAAAACAGCTTTGGTCCTCTCCTTACCATCCCCAGACGCAGGGTGCCCTTGAAAGGAGTCACTCTACACTTAAAGAGTATTTAAAGTCATATGTTAATGAAAATCAATCAAATTGGCCACGATACGTCTATACTGCCATGTTAGCATATAACACAAGTGTACACTGCACTACTAATTTCACTCCATATGAACTTCTTTATGGTCACAAAGCATTCTTCCCAAGTTCTATTTACGATTTAAATCCAGACGTTACCTACCCAGATTATATAAGAGTCCTTAAACAGAGATTTAGTTATTCACGCCAAAAGGCGGTTGAGAACATGAACAAATCCAAAAATCTATCTAAAAGTTATTATGATAAAAAGACAAAGCCACGAAAATATAAAGTCGGTGACTTTGTATACATCAAAAACCATGTAAGACTTAGGAAAGCACTATCCCCTTTGTGGAAAGGACCTTATAAGGTCATTAAAATACATGGCAACAACACGTTATCTGTTATAATTAATCGTCGTCATGTACGTCATCATTATGATGAGCTAAAATTAGCAGAAACATCCGAATTAAGTTAATAAAAATTAAGTATACCTCTAATCTTATAATCCTAAACATTATTTTTAATTTTAATCTTACTTTAACTATAATATTATTATATTGCAGATATGGAATTGTGAACTTTTGCAATGCCCAAAGCGCAATTATTTCACCGATTTACAAGAGCCCTGGAATATATTTTGATCATATAGGTCATGTTAAATTTTATGACGATTACCTACACGTTCTTATCCCCGTTGACATATCCTACATTAAACCCCATATTAATAACATTAAAGATATTTTAACTACAACTGGACAACTATGCCATCAATCAAATTTAATAGATACTGTACCATGTAATAATTATATTGAACCACTTACAGTTAGATTTAATGATTTAATTAAAGACTACTCTGCCATTTCTCATCTCATCGATTTTAAATCAAAAAGGTCCGCCTGGATGGCAGGTGTTGGCACTGTCCTAAAACACATTTTTGGCACTATGGATGAAAATGATGCAAACAATTATGACAGAGCTATTCAGACTCTTCACGAGAACAATAAAGATTTAGCTGTTTCACTAAAGGATAATATCTTTATTACCAAAACTGCATTAGAAAATTATAATAATACTTTAACATCTGTCTCAATTAATGAAGAACGTCTGAATGACGCTGTAAGAGAAGTTACTTTAGGTATACATAATATGAATCAATCATTTAATAAAACTAGATTTTTATCTAAATTAAACCAAGTTTGTAATATTTTATCGACCAGTTTATTCACCTTGTCATTTAAATTAGAAGATTTGCAAAATGCTGTAATGTTTGCAAAGAGCCATGTACTGCATTCTTCTGTTTTAAGCCCTACTCAATTATTTACAGAACTAGTTAATAGCATTAGATACTTACCTAGCTCTAAACAATTTCCTACTGATCTAGAATTACAGAACATACATTTAATTTTAGATTTAAGTAAGTTGAATGTATACTTTAAAGATAATAAAATCGTTTTTGTATTAAGGATTCCTCTCGTAAACCATAAAGTATATAATCTTTATAAAAGTATTTCTATTCCTGTTTCTCATCCTTCAAATCGAAATATTTATACATTTTTAATCCCATCTAGTAATTACATCTGTTTAAGTAAAGATAAACTTACCTATACCAATTTAGATAACCTTGATTTGTGTAAAAACTTACCAGATAATATTTACATCTGTAAAAATCAAGATGAATTCTCTATTGATAATTTTCCTAATTGTGAAAAAGATATAATGTTAAAAGTAACAAGCAATAAGTTACCTGAGTTGTGTAAACCCAAAACAATCCACGGTAATTTAGATATTTGGCAAAAATTAGTAAATAACCGCTATATTTATGTACAAACCCAGATTGCAAAGTTAACTTTGGAATGTAATTCAAATATTTAATGTTAACGGAACAGGTATCTTTAAATTACCTGAAAACTGTACCGGCATATGTAAAAATACTGTTATGTTAAACACCCCTAAGGTAAAAATATATGTTAATGAAATAAAATCAGATTTTAATATAATTAATAACACATGTTGTAATTATAAAGATTTTATGTTAAGATATTCCAATTCTTCTCCAGTTAAGTTAACAAATCTAAAGTTAGAAAAACTTAAAAGTCTAGAACCTTTATTTAATCAATTAATTCCAAAATTAAATAATATATTAAATGAACCTAAGAACTTATTGGAATATCACTCTAGTTATCCCATTATATCAATATGTACTTTTATTCTAATACTCTTAATTTTATTTTACATAATTGTAAAGAAATTCGGTAAGAAAATAATCCTTAATTCCTCTTCCATCCAAAATACAGAAGTGGAAAACGAGAACGAAATTCCTCTTCCACGTTTAAGAACTTCTTCCTGAAACTTCGCGATCTCCACTTACCGCGTAAGTTTCATCTTATCCGGGGGGTTGTTATAACCCTGTAATGTTGCCCCTATTGCTGATCTAGCACCTACCTCTGCATTCCATTCCATTCCCAGCATAAATGCCTAATCAGCTTCTAGCTTTCTCACACAATCCGACCACCCTGATCCTCAGTTCAGTCCCAGCTCTCTTACGTGACACTCCTTTTACCGAATTCTCTCACTTCGTTTTATAAACTGTTTAATTATTTTATTTGTCAAGTGAATACACAGTGTTTAATAAATTAGTCTTTTTTTTAAAAAGCCTAATCGTCGAGGAGTCCTTACAGTACGTCATTGCGTTTTTTTATGCAACTAGCAGAGATATGTTTTGAATTCACTGCTATAAAACACAATAACGATACGATTAATATGACATGTCCACTATTTATTCACATTATAATGAATAATATTTTAAAACATGTAACCTTGTTACAAAGTTACGTTGTATTTCCAAAGACTCTATATATTAATGTAAATAATGTATTACAAGTTTACCTATTTTTATGCAAATTATAACTAAAATTCTCATTCCAATATTTTTGGGTATTCAATTTAAAACAAAAATGCTCATATTTTTTTAGCTATTTGAAGCACTTCTCTAACTGCTTTAATAAGTGAAGTTACCAACGACTATCTCTATTATTTTTAAAGCAACGAATTTCCATGTTCCGAGGTTCTATTGTTTTTGGATTGTTGGTAGTCAGCATGACGGAGTTTCAGTAAAAATAACAATTATCTGAAGGACAGTATCCTAAAGTAATAAAGAAATGAAATTCGTTTATAATCTTTTATGTCATTTTAGTGACATCTGCGTGACATCTATCACTGTCGTTCAATACGTAAGAATTTAAGTAATTAGTGACTCGTTTAATATTATAACTCATTATTTCATATATATTTTAAATATGAAACAACATACAGATTACACATTATTTGGAGGTTAACATTTATTAGGCTTTTTTTTTTTAACGGTTTACATTTTGAACTTTAAAATTTTATCCGATTTTTTATTACTCTACAGTAATCATGTTCACTGGAAGTAGAAGTAACTGTCTGTGAGTAAGTCAGTTAATTAAACACCTACATCTAACGGTTTATAAGATTCCGGGTATAGAGTTTCAGAATGCGTGGAAACGCAAAAGCATAATCATATGCAATAATCAAAAATAATAGGCTATTTTTTTTTAAAAAAAGATTAAAATCTATGTAAATATAATACAATATTATATACATATTAATTTATTTTTAAATTTTAAATATGTATTTATTTTATGTAGATAAATATAAAAATAAAAAAAAAAACATTTTAAATTGTCGTTTGCAGGTACTGTTATATGTAACCAGTTTGTTTCTCTATCGTGATGATGATTCTCTAAGTGGTGTCAGTTTCCACAGTGCCGCGGCCCATCCACTTAACGGCAATCTTTATTCTTTTTCTTAGATTATATGATAACTTTTAATATTATCTATATTTCCGGCTCATTACATCATTACATTGTTTGAGTCTCCTAACACACATAATAATTTCTGAATCGTGGTTTATATTTGTCATTTTCTCCGTATCCACTTCAAGGATTTCATGTCATAAATAATTATGGCGTCGGTAGATTTGCTGGAGACGCTGCGATGTACTTACGCATTCCCTTATCATTTAATATGGTACGTTTGTCTACAACTGACCCCAATAGCTGCCAAATATCTATGTATTATTATTAAAAGTTATAAAGAAATTATTTCTAACTTCTTTCTGGTGTCTTCTATTGTTTAACATCTATCTTAAATTATTTAAATTGTTTTAAGAGCTTGATAGAAAAAAAATATTTTGTACTGCAACTGTACTGTTTTAGAGAAATCAAAAGAAACCGATGTTATCAGGATTCCCACAGTTAGATTGGTCTCCCATATTTACTCTCGCATGAAAGTTGAAGCTTTCAATCATTTGTTAATTCTACCAATTCAAATATAACATCTTAAGATCTTAAGACTTAAAATCTCTGTAATATAAAGCATAGATCAATCGAAAATGGTAATATATAAAAAATATAGCTTCTCAAATAGCTTTGAATTAATAGCTAAAAATACCGATTTAAATATTTTATTAATTCTCATCGAGCATGACCTTTTCATGAGAAAAGAGTCATGAAGGAAGAAAGGGTCATAAAAATGATAATTCTGACAAAGAATGCGTACCTAATTATCTTCAAACCCTTCCAACTCAAGATTTTATGTATTTTTATAGTAAATGTATACTGAAAGTAAGTTTAGATTTGCATAATATTCATTCCTTCGAATGCCTTTCTCGTTGGCATATTTTAATTTAATCGCACCCATCCACGATATTATTTTTCTTTTACTAAATCCCATTCTAAAACATTTCATAACCAGTTATATATTTCCTAATTGAAACATACACAAGTGATTCTTATTCCAATTATTAAATATTGCTGATTTCCGTTCTATTACAGGCCATTATTATTTCATTGTAACTTTACGCCACCAAAATAAAGGTTTGTCAATGCGTATTAAATCCCTCTAAATCTTTCTGTAGCCTGGAAGTAATCGCTTTAGGCGCTAAAGCCCTCCCTCCAGTTCTCACATGGGCTTGAGTATGTAATTTTTGTTTTTGTGATAAAGCATAATTTATTATATATCCATTAATAACATTAATAATACATTGTTTAATATAAAATTGCTAAATCAGGAATATTTTGTACATTAAAATATTTTATATTATATCTTACAAGAGTCTAGTTATATTACGTCCCTCTCATTCCATAAATGCTTTGAGAAACAACTCCCTGAAGTTCATAAACTACTAGTGTTCATAAAACTTTACAACCGAATCATATTCCAAGATCCAACTCCTTGTAACAATCAAGAACAACCTTGTTTGAACAGATTCGATTACTTCGTCTGATTGGAACAATGTTAATCTGAGAGTGGACATCTTTTAATTAAACATTTGTTTCTCCAACATCCGGTTCTGAGTGACAAAGCTTTGTGGTTCAGAACTATGTTAAAGTGTCCCAAAATGAATTGAAATAAATGGAGTAAGATGAAAATTACTTTTATTTTTATTTTCCAAATACAATACTAAAAATTATTAAGTTACATACATACAGGTAATTCGAAATGAACATGCCAGTATGCTTTATATGATATTCTACTTAGAACTTAGGTTTTGTGTAAATCTACAAATAAGAAAGAATTTTTAGTTGAGTTTTCATGTTCCATGTTGGGAAGTTTGTTGTTATAGCAACGTCAATTGCAATGTTTATTTTTTGTAAGTCTAATAATCTGTTTTTATTCTTGTTCTGTTGATATAGTTTTAATAAAACTTACAGAACCGCAAATATTTTTTTTATTATATTTGATTCATCGACAACAGTATATATTTATATTTCTAAAAATGGTAAATTGATGATTTTCCAAGACAAATATTTTGGGCAACAAATCACAGGAAAAAAAGAGTTCAAGCTACCATATTAATAATATCAAGCAATTAAACAATTCATCTTCTGATATAATGAATAATATTCAAAGTTATTATTTATATATTTATTATATTGTCGGTTCTTTTAACCAAACTACACTTATAAGGAGTCCTAACATTACATTAAGCACTTCCTCCGTTACCTTAATTATAATTCAATATTAAAACAATACCCTTAAATTACCTTATAGTAAAATCAAAGCTCTTAATGTATACACTGACCAATACGTACTCTTAATTTTATTCTTTATAAAACTTAGTTTTCAAACAACCTTTCTTTACTTTTTTCATATCTTTTTATACCTCTATTAAAAATAGGATTTCCTGGCTCTCTGATATGTCGATGTCTTTTGTGGTAAAGATTCTTAATATATGCCCTTGAAATGATAATAAATATAACTTTCGATAATTGTCAATATCTGAAAATGGTTTTTGTTTTCCTGATATCTTCAAACTAAAACCACAACTACTGGGATTCTTATTTCATATATATTTAATTCCAAGTAGACATTTATTTCAGACATGCATTTCGATATAAAGCCAAATAAGATAGTTTTTTATTTAACTTTGCTGAATCATGATGACTACTCTTAACACTTTTAAATAAAACACAGTACTTACATTTCAATGTTTAATATGCAACAGCAACAACTTGTAATAGAATAAGACCAGTACCGCTCTTGAAGTTCTTATTCTTGTAAATTTTATTGTATTTAACTTTTAAGCAATTATAAACATTAGTACTAAAACTATGTACATTAGTAACAATAGTAGGTATTTCAATATATATGTATTTAATAAATAAACAAATAATTGTGGCATCTACTGTATCTTTTTTTTTTCAATGTAAGTGTACATATTAGTACCATATATTCTCATATTGTTGGGATAATGTTAGTATCAACCACTTGTACCTAATAAACTAAATATAATACCCGGCAAAAAATATTGCACATCGACCTTTGGAAAGAGACAATCGGCTAATTTCGGCTTCATAGAGCGTTATCACTCTCGCAAGAAATACAATCATTCCTGTATTTATTAGGAGCTGTTAAAACAAGTATAATTTATTTATTTTATGTATAAAAACATTTTTTTCTATAAGCGGTTATTTTAATTGGGGAGTAATATTATTTAAGAAACATGGTTTTTATTATTTAAAAATTTTATTTTTTAGGAAAATTATAACTGCACATAATAAAAACCATTATACCCATTCTTAAAATGAGACGTTATAATACAGTAGCCGGCAATAAATATTACACATCGTCCTTTTGAAAGAGACAATCGGCTGATTTCGACTTCGTAAAGCATTATCGACCACACTACCTATTTCTCAAAATAATAATTAAAGCATAGAAGAAGCTTCATATGTTTAAGGCGTACACTGCCGTAGACAACAATTTTCTTTCTAGTGATGTAACATTGTGTAAACTTATCCGCGATATCGACAGTGATCCTTATATCTATGTGTAGTACCTACTGTTTTTAAAAGGCTGTTTAAGTGCTTTCCATCACTTGCTAGAACGAGATACCTCAAAAAGTACTATCACCTAGAGGATTTTGCCGTGTGCGATAACGTTCAGCTATATTCCGTTCTAGAAAATAACTAAGGTAGCATTTAAAAATAATCAATACGACAAATAAACTAGAAAAACAAAATCAAAAACATTTATTGAAAGTAAATTTAAAAAGAATTCTGAATCTCCTTGTAGGCCGCACCTTCGTACAAATCTTAAATTCCCCATAAATAAAAGTAAAATTTACTCTCATTCTTACACGGTTCAAGCAGTGAGGTTGTGGAACACAATTCCATACGCTATAAGATCGTCTAAAACTGTATCTATCTTTAAAAAACGAGTGATTGAACATTATCTGTCCATGTAGATTAATATTTATAGTTTTGTATGCTAATATTTTTATTTTATTATTTATTAATTATTTTTTTTTTTTTTAGATAGAATTTTTGTAATTATTTGTAATTGCTTTTGCTAACTTTAAAACTTATTTTTGTGTTTTGTTATTATTATTTTTTTTTTTATTAGTTTTATTATTATTTTTTTATTGTCATATGGTGCGCACACTTAGTGTTATTCATTGTTGTACTCTACTTTCACAGGTCTGCTGGATAAAATTTCATTTTGAAATAAGCAGTGCCTATGTACGATTGTTTGTTTGAATAAGTTTATCTGATATGTATTCTGTGTGTACATAAATATTAAATAAATATTATATAAAAAATTGATTAGGTTAACACATATTTTTAATTTTTTCGCCACTTTGAGAACGTTTTATAAAAGAAACGACAAATAAATTACAATAAAACTACAGCCATATTTTTCTAAACTATTAAATATTAGTTATTAAAAGATTGCGGCCTGAAATGGTTCTATTCCCAATTTTTCTGTGCAATCGTGTCGATCCATATCTGTCGTCAGTTAACGTCCACGGGAAATCTAAAATAATAATCCCTAGATATAGCACATAGATGTTGCAGAATTCATTAGAATAATACTGGATTAAATTATCGATAACTGTGCTTTTTACAACACTGTAACAAAAAAATATAGAATACATTAAAATACTCAAATGCCATAATAAATATTGCATATAGCAGTCCTATAATTTGGTCATAGGATGATTTTCTCTTTATAATTTGTAAACCATTTAGAAAACGAAAATAGTTTATTGTAATGAAGAACAACGTAAAAAAAATACCATGTTGGATCACTTACCGATGGAAGGTTACGTTTTGAACTTAATTTTCTTTCTGGTAAGAATGGGATTTACAGCCCCTTATAATGAAGGACATTGCTCTTGCTATTCTATTAGGTCATATTTTCTTTTAACAAAATGGAGAAAATATGTATATAACTATATGAATTCGTAAATGAAACTAAACAAGAATAAACCACTGACAGCCGACATCAAACATCGGCGCTGAAGAGTGGAAAAAAGGTAGGTTTGCGATCATACAATCAAAAATAAAAATGAATATAGAAGCATTCAACACAGTTTAGACAATTACACTGATGGACTAGTGATAAATACAGTTGATAGTGACAGTGACATTGACCTCTTTGAGAGCACAGATGGTGTAATGGAAGTAGCTGAGACTTAGAATTATTATAATCACAATGTCTCATTTCAAGAATAGCTATAAATGTCTTTATTATTTGCAGTTATAATTTTCCTAAATAATAAATTACGTGAACATAATGTAAGCATGTTAAGCTATTGCATGGCTTCTATCGCGGGCCTTGAGCGTTGAGACCGAATCCAGAAATTCCGTAACGAAAATAACCTAACACACCAGTATTGTGTATCTATCATTTAACAATAGCGTAAGCGCCAAATTGATAATATGTGTTATGAACTACAGCTTAAGGTTTAGTTTAAAATAAATGTATTTTTTTCAACAAGGATTTTCATTTCAATGACTTTCTGTTATGGTGTTACAAAAGACCCTGAGTACAAGAATTTAACAATCGTAATTGAACTTTATTCCTGAGATTTAAGGTTAAAAACGTTTTAGCTGTTAATATTATTAACCTTTTTATGATATTACATAGCACTGATAATTTCTCATTTAAATAGGACTTGGTCCTATTTAAATTGAGAAATTATACCACTCTTATTTAAAATTTTATCCTATATAGCGTAGGAAAACCCTATAAATGAGTAATTTATTCACTAAAAAAAAATATGTTTATATAGATCACCACGCACACGCAAGTTACACAACTTGAATTAACATCAAAGAAAAAAAACAACTACATAAATAAATAAATAACTATAATTGCATAAGTTGATAAAAAATGCTATACCGCGGCAGTCTCCGAGTGCCACACGTCTTTTTTTATTATTTTATTTTACCCCAGCTTAAAGCCATCACTTATAGAAAAAATTGTGGCTTTTATACAAAGAATAAAAATAATTATCAATAGAAGCAAATTATACTTGTTTTAACACCTCCTTATAGTTACCATACTGTTTCAATTTCGTGCGACAGAGATAATGCTCTACGAAGCCGAAATTAGCCGATTGTCTCTTTCCAAAGGTCGATGTGCAATATTTATTGCCGGGCACTATAATAACATATTTGTTACTAATTTAGAAGACGAAAAATCAATCGGGATGCGAAGATGTTACTGGCAATTAACTAATTAACTATGCCAATAGACGACTCGGTATTTTAATTATTTTTTCTCTTTGCATACAAAATTAAAGTTTTGAATTAAGTTTTAGAGAAATTTAAACAGTCTTTTGAAAACATTTTGTAAGTAAAAAATAGTTTTTTGAATGTTTGAAAATAACTTAAAAATTCTGATATGACCTTGACAAATTTTATAACTCTTACTCAAAACTTTACATGCTATCTGCAATCAATATTAAATTAACAATCATACTATGTACTTCATACCAGCACGTAAAGATGCCGTAAATATTAAAAAGTATTTTTCCCATTATCTGCTCTCAATAAATCCTTGAACTTTCTATTTGGATGTCCGCCAAAAGTACGCCATTAGTTAAGGCTCATCTGGTCGAAACCACGAAGAGTTGTCTGTTCGTCTCATAATTGCATTTAAGTTAGACAAATACTTCGCCTATAATTTATAATGATCTTACAGAATCGAGAATCCAAATAGTAATTCAGATTCCATTTTTAAATTATGGAATCATAAACTCGGCGTCACAAAAATCGCACCTCTATGTTTTTTTCAGTAAATCGCTCCTAGAATCTAGCACATAAGTACTACGTATGAAAAAAATATATCATTCTAAAGTGCACTTCAATACCTTTATATTAATTACCTGTATCATTAAAAAAACAATTACCATTTCTAACCAGGGACCAATCACAAAAAATGTTTAAAAAAATGCTCACTTAAGGAGCACTACTTGTGCTACCTTATAAGGGTATAAAAGCTCATGTAAAGGTAAAAAATGGGTCAGTCGCTACTCAGACTTCAGAGTGAACACACCGGAACTACATACGCAAGAGAACAGTACCTGAAGATGGATACAACCCCTGATAAAGCCGCTCAAATCATTGCGCTATTGCAATCAGGACTGCGACAGGTTGACGTTGCTCGACAGTTGAACCTTAGCTGATTCTCAGTTTGACGAATATACCAACGGTCCCTTGAGACTGGTGGCTATACTCGAAGACGTGGATCCGGAAGAAAACACTGCACGTCAGAAAGAGACGACCGCTTCGTTGTTTCCACATCCTTGCGGCACCGCTTCAGCAATGCTGTTGAGTTGCAACAAGAGCTCCGATCAGCTTGCAGAACTTCTGTGAGTGTTTCTACGATTAGAAGAAGACTGAAAGAAAAGGAATTGAGAGCTCACAGACCTGCTAGGGGCCCAAAATTGACCGTGCAGCATCGAAGAGAGCGGTTACGATTTGCCCAGGAGCATGTCAACTGGACGAGTGAACAGTGGAAAGCCGTTCTCTTCACCGATGAGACACGAGTATGTCTTTTCTGCAACGACAGACGCAGAAGAGTATACCGAAGACGAGGAGAGCGATTTGCCCAGGCTTGCATAGAGGAATCCGTCGAATACCGAGGTGGTTCCTGTATGTTCTGGGGTGGCATATCCGTCGAAGGGAAAACGGAGCTTGTGTGCGTCTCTCGGACTGGTGGTGGTCGCGGGCAAGGGTCGCTGAATGCTCGGCGGTACATAACGGAGATCTTACAAGACCATGTGGTTCCGTATGCTGGTTTTGTTGGCGATGGGTTCATGTTAATGCATGATAACGCCCGTTGCCACACTGCGTTTGCTGTGCGGGACTATTTGGAAGAGGTTGAGATCCCTGTTATGCAGTGGCCAGCACGAAGTCCAGACCTGAACCCGATCGAGCATCTCTGGGACGATGTAAAGAGGTACGTACGAACACGAGATCCTGCTCCCACCACTCTACAAGAGCTTCAGGATGCCGTGAAAGACGAATGGGACAACATACCCCAAGCAAAAGTGGTGACCCTCGTTAGCTCCATGAAGGATCGGCTGGAAGCTACCATCACAGCAAGGGGTGGAAACACTAGATTTTAAGGCCTTATTTGTAATTTTTTATGATGTTATTAATTTTATTTTTTGTCACTTTGTCATGTTTTAAGTTTTTTGTTATTAAATAATTAAAATGCATACACATGTTTTTTATTTTCTAATAGGCAATTGAATTACCTTTCCAATGATATCCTACAATCATATCCTTACAATTCACAAAGTTTGAGTAAAATTATTTTGAAGTTGCTTTTTTAAAAGGTGCGATTTTTGTGACGCCGAGTGTATATTTTTACAATAAGTATATTTTAACACAAATATACATACAAACTCTTTGTTTCAAATAACCGTTTACTTTCATTATTTCCAATAAATATTCAATAAAAAAAAATCATAAATAACAATAAAAATGGAAGCTATAACCTCTGGAAGTGCTCTTTGTGTAAATTATAAAATATGAATTGCGATTCGACAAATATTTTATGGATTTTATCTTTGTTTAGTTATTAAAACAATGAGCATTTTAAATACATTATAAATATTATAGTTAAGTTTTAATAAATATATACCTATATATATATAATTTTTTATTACAAGAGAAAATAATTCTACAAAGTGCTAAAGTTGTACCAATATTTTTGTGAGTAACTAGGACAAATAAAAATATTTTTCTACGAAACGCTTTGTGAGAGAACGGCCTATTATTTTATTACTTGAAAACCAGAAAGTAATTCAATATTTTTTCAAATTATTAAAAAGCTCTGTAATCAAAGTGGAAGATATATTTTTATTTTGATATATTTCTAACGTTGTTAAAGCCTTGATATGTTATTACTTTATTATCTTTTTAAATTTAGTTATTAGAACCAATACTAATATGTAGAAATTATATTATTGTTAAAATGATACATAAAAAAAAAGTTAAAAAAGAAAACATAACCATAAATATATTCATTTAAAAAAAACAACACACTTTCAAGTATAACATAAAATCATTCAGGTTTGCATTAATGTATGTCATAATTTTATTAATAATATTCATACGACTTCAAAGATATTCATACTTACATTTTGGGATTGATGATTTTAATACAAAAACGGGGAAAAGATGGCCGAAATATACTTGGATTGTGTAAGAAATGATGAGAAAAACACTGAGGTTACGAGGAATAGAGATGAGTGGACAAGACGTGATGTTCCGCTTAGTAGTAATATGAAAAGAAGTTGCTAATTATAATGTTGATCATTATATGTGTTTATTAAAAAAAAAAAAAAAAAAAAAAAAAAAATATATATATATATATATATATATATATATATATATATATATATATATATATATATATATATAACACGATTACATCACATTTTGATACGTTGTAAATGTAACAAGTTATGTAAGTTTTCCTTGCTTAATGCACCTCGAGTAGACTTAAAATTAATGTTGTTCTTAACACTGTTAATGAAATTTGGCTTTTAGGTATCATGTCGAAATAACACCGAGGCACTTATATCAACTCATTAGCTAAAAGATTAGGCTTAGCTACATGTGTTTTTGCTAAGAAAATAAGACTACGGATATCTGTCCCTAAAATATCAATTATCAAGGCAATTCGTTTATTATGCTTACTTTCATAGTATAGTGTGTTGACAAGACCTGTTTAAGAGTTATGAAGAATATTCTCAAGTTTTCGATTCATAATGCTACAAAATCTAACTAAATATAATGATGCTAAGATGACATGCATACTTACTTAACCAAATATTTATGAAAAAATATCGGTTGCCTGTAAAGTCGATTTACTGACGATAGTTGAACGTGACAACGTCGTAAGAAAATACTGATGATGTGGTTGCATCTTTAAAAGAAAAATTTAATTTTATTTGTTTGTTTTTTTTTATTTTAGACAGATGTCGAACACTGCCGAAAGCGGAGGCTGATTGTGCCTCTTTGTCGCTCGTTCCGCTCTCTCGCTTGCGCGTCAGGCCTTAAATGGATCGCCTCACAGCGAGGTAACGCCGCATACGTCATGTTTTTCGGTGCATGCAGCCGGCTCCACCGAACTATAAGACGTTGTCACATAAAAAAAAGTAATATCTTACACGTACTATTTTTTTTAAATATTATTACACATTACTGTTATTAAATCACAATAAGGTTTATTTTATTTCATTTTTTCAGTTGATTCTTTATAGTAAATATTTATAAATTTCTAATAACACCTCAGTCCCTGTAAAATCGTTGTAGAGAGTGGTCACAATTCCAATTCCAATTTCCAAATCATTCTTTTTTTATAATTATTTTTTGCTACGAATACCTAGTGATTAATTATTAATTAGTGTTGACATGATGGATTGACTTGAAGGTACACTGATGGATGGATGCTGCTAGATCTCGTAGACAAATGGTACTAAGCATGATGAGTTTAGGCTCGATTAGTTACTAAAGATAAAATCTTACCATCAGACTTCATGGAGCAATCTAAATGTTCATTGATAGATGGGATGTTATTGGTTTTCCTAGACTGGGGGGGAGTTTGGCAACCTGCGGTTTGCGAGTCACAGGCCGTTTTTTGGAGATAAAGCTGCAACTCTTTAGTTCCTTACACCCTAATACTATTTATTTCAAATTTAAAAAAAATATCTATAAATCGTCCGGCATTTAGAAAAAAAATTGAATATTAAAAAGTTCTTTGAAATTTTGTGAATTGTATTTTTTAAATTTTGAGACTCAAACTAATCTGTCTAGACCCCTGTCAGAGATGAATGGTACTGGGTGAGCCAGATGTCAAAGTGAACCTTCAGGTAACTCTTCAAAGCTCGGAGTTAACATCTCATTGTAACTAACACAACGACTTAAAATTTTTCCTTCAACCCAGCCTTTTCAAATCGGATATAAAGGAGTAGCTACTGAAGTGTGCATTTTTAGTTCAAGGTAAAAATAATTCTATAATCATATAATTAAAATAATTATTTAACGTGTATAATAAGTACGTAGTATTAAAAATAAATTAATAAGAAAATAGTGAAATTTAATAAGTAATACAGGTAATAAAAATATAAAACTTTCAAATTGACATATCCTAATAAGGATGTTACAAAATGAGGGTTGTATTTTGTTACTAATAATAATAATAAAAGTGGGTTTGGGTTTAAATTAATTTATTGGTTATGTATACAGAAGTATAACAGTAGTACATTGAACCTTATAATTGATACAGTTATACAAATTCAGGAATGTCTTAAATAATGACATAATATTGCCAAAATAATGTTAAAATAATGCCAGCTAGACTCAGCGGTGGGTTACTTGAGATAACACTTTTAATTTTAAATTATATGTATTAATTACTAAAATAGACATCTTAGGCGCCACTGACAAATTATAAGCGAAGACATATGCATGATCCTCCTGCTTGTCAGTACCGGAGAATCACAGTCAAACACTTGTTCTTTATAAAACTTTCAAAAATGGAAGTGTTGATTAATGGTATAAATTAATTTTGTACATCACCGTATAATCGGGATTATACGGGATTATACAATATAGACGAGCTTCTTAAACTCAGCTAGTCAGGAAGCAGGATACAGGTCAAACAGGACAACGCTCCGCAGATTCACGTCTACCTCCGCAAACCAATTATAAATTTACCCGTATCTTCTCGGGTATATACAAAAAACCTCCTATAATGATTAAATTACAGGTTAAAACTACATCATAACACTAATCACACATTGATCTATTCAAATATCAATAAGTTATAATACCTTATGGAGGAAAAAGGCTTCGCAAGTAATATTATATAGCCTATGTCGACTCCGAGGGCCGAATCAGGACAAATACTGGAATATTACCACGTGATAACATTAAATAAAGTCTCAAAACCTATGAAACATCTCCTAATTTAGAATAAGGATTCAAATTACTTACGAAATATTGTTCCAACAAACTTTGAAACTGCCCGGGAAGTGCCGGCAATAGGAATTATAATTATTCCATATTAAATTATTAGCCCTGCAATTAAACACGCTAATAAATTTAAGAAACAACGCTTCAAATGCGTTAATAAGATCACAAATAACTAAAACACTCACCGAAGGCTAATAAGATATTCAATTCGGAAGTGCTTCCGAAAGAAAAGACTCTAAAGATCACGACATTGAATTTTATAATCAAAATATGCATAATAAGCAAACAATGTGGCTATGCACACGCCGCGTTACACGAAATGTGGGTAAAATTGATATTAATCGGAAGAAGACCAATATTTAAGTAATTTAAAAACAATGCACTATTTATCTACAGGAAGAAACAAGTGTAATTAATTGATGACAAATTGTTATACTAATAAATATAACAATAAAACAACTTTAGCTGCAAATAAGCTTCTGAAACAATATGACAGCTACTTTTAAATAAATATCTAGCGATATGCTATCCTTAATAATAATTAATAAACGAAATTTAGAATAGTAATTAATAAAATGTGTATATTTTCAATAACATTTCGGGGACTATAAAGTTAGCTTAAGCTGGCAACATTCAATATCTTAAACAAAAAGAAATGTCACAAACTAATTAAGAAAATTGTAATTAGCTGTCAACAGATAAATAATTTACCTTGTCTACGAATTTGACAGATAATACGGAATCGATAATATTAATATTATTAATATTTAATTATCTACAGAAATGAAATTTCTATGTAACAATTTGTATACCTATTTGGATACCTTAAGGGTATCTTATCAAAAAAAGTAAAAAATTATAACACTTTTAAATGTAATTTTTATTCCGAAATTAACTAATTTGTTCGGTAATCCTACAATAATAATAACATAAATAAATAAATATATAAATGTAACTTTTTGAAAGAGAACAAAGACATTATTTCATTAATTGGTGTACTTCATTGAATGCAGTTTTAAAGCATCAGATGATTCCAGGTACACATTTACAAAATATTGGAAGTTAAGATGTTTTGTGACCTTTGCAAAACAGAGAGGAAACACCCTTAGGGGGGAATAGGATTGGGCTGCTGTTTCGTACATACCGATGAAAAAAAAATCTATCCTTAGTTGTTTTCTAATAAAATAAGAAATTGTAATAAATTAGTATTATTACTTACAGTGTTTAAAGATAAATTCATAAAATTATAGCTTGGTTAATTATCGTAGTTTTTTTTATACAACGCCTTACATGCATTCTAATTTGGTCAGATGATTTGGAATAATGGTAAAACAAAAGACCGTATGAAAAAAAAGTTAAAAGATCATGAATTGTGTGCCTTTTGGAACTATGCTACTAGAGTTTGATGTTCATTAGTGCAATGAATGTCTATTTGAATAAAAAAAAAACTGACTATTACTTTGATGGTCTACTGAAATGGTCTACCGTGGTTAACAGTTATTTTAATAAGAACATTAAAAACTAACTAATATAACGTTAAAATGTGAAAAGGATTCAATACATTAGATTTAAACACTATAGAATCTTAGGAATGAAGTATTTACTTCACGAAAAGTAACAGCTTTGTTAGAGTTGATATTTTTTTAAACTTGGACCTCAATATCAGTAAGTATTTTTTTAGCTGTAAGAAATAACCTGCTGGTTCGCTAGCATGAGAAGTTACATTTTAAAGAGAGTTGTTGCTTTGCCAGTGAATAATGACCATACTGTGGTTTAAATATTTTCCAACTTTCCGTTAAAATTAATCTCTCTACAGAATTGCATTCTAAACTTTTCATTTTCAATGTTCTGTCGGAGCCAGAGAGCATTTGAACAATATTTCATGTTGTAAAATTAAACATTGAAATTAAATACGTAATAAAAATATTGTATTTTATTACCATTTTATCAGTGTAAGTCGAATATTTTTATGTAGTTATAAAAAAAATAACTAACAATTTTTAAGCGCATTGTAGAAATTTCTTATGTCGGGTAACATATTTTTATTATTGAAAAACGTTAGAAATAAAAAGGCTGCTGTTTATAAAAAATAGATTCAAAATTGATGATGATGACAATTATAGATAATTGAAAAATAGCGAGAAACGGGATAAGTGATATATAGATAATCTTATTTGAACCAAAATAAAGTTCTTGAAATGAACGCGCATAAAGGTTTTGATCGAAGCGATTTAACTGATAATTTCTAACATTTGTTTTAATAAATCTTAATCTTTTTAATTATTTGGATTATTTATTTGGAGAAAATATTTTTTGGGTGCCCTTTCTCTTTTATCAGATTCCGTAATGTAACGATCCAAAAGCGAAAGCAATCCTACTTGCATGTTTTATGTGCAGGTGAGTTCTATAAGTCTGACGATATAATTGTTAAATAATAATTATTTATATTATTGGAATAAAGTTAATCGTTAAAAGTAGGTATAACCAACATGTTTGTTGTTTTTAAGAATTTGTAAAATATTATATGTACATTTAAAAAGTTATAATTAAAAATAAATTATTATATTAATAAAGAATGCTCCGGATGACCCATTTTATCTTTGTCCCTAGTCAACAACTCAACAGTCGCGGAGATATGAAAATGGCCAGAATTATCGCTATCACTTAGGCCATATAACACCGCAGAAATAACTGAATTATTTGGAACATCTTCTTTTAAAATTATTACATACTTAAAGCGATATCTTATCTGTTGTTCTATTATAATTAGAAAATCGTAAAATTACGCTTGATCACATTCAAGCTTAAATAAAAAATAAATATCATATTAAAACTATTTTAGGCGTTCAATGCGATGTTGCGTTTCTACTAAAACTAAATTTTAAGTTTCGTTTCAACAATGTGGCAGAGAAAATAACGAGATCCGTATATTATTAACTCTATGAAATATTTGGTATTCATGACACGTACGCTCTGACAGTTTAGTTCTGTGTAATGGTATTTTGAATTTAGTTTATTTAAAACTGGCTTTTGTTCGCGGATAGACTTGGTGGTAGACCATAACATCCGGTCGCCGGCAAAGTTACCACCCATCGGGCTGAGTCGTACCGCAAAGCGACCTAGTCGTGTTCCGGCACGTTGCTCGATGAAGCCGTTTATGGGAAATGGGTCTGAACAGTTGCGGTGCGTTGGCGAACCGGTTTGACGTCGGATTGGTGTTTGTTTTGTCGGGTGTCTAGTCGAGGAGGGTAGCGGGATCCGAAGCGACGGCTTTCCGCTGGCCGCCCGCAGATAGTTGGGGGCCCAACTAGTGGGATAGCCAACCACGAAAGGCTGCCCCGCCAGCTGTGAAAAATCCCAGGGTGGCTCCATCGTGCTGGTTGGCGACCAGACGAGGAGGCCCGATGGCGATCCCTGGGGGGGTTCGGGCGTCCCCGCAGTCTCCAGACTAGCCTCCCAGTGGCAAGACATCACCAATTTCGACGTCGGGTTCGATACGTACCGTCTCGTTCAACTGCCATTTCCCATCCCTATTCACTTTTATATTTATTTATTTTTTATGAAAAAGTCAAAAAAAAAGAACAAGGTTACACAGCGGTTGCACTCCTCCTCATATAAAGTGCACCTCACTAATATCAGGGGTTTGCACTCAAATCTTTTAGCTGTCCACCACCACCTGGAGACGGAGCAGCCGCACTTGCTCTTTTTGACGGAGACGCAGATACAATGTCCTTTGAGCGCTGCATACTTGGATTATCCCGGTTACTCGTTAGAGCACAACTTTCGCTCACGAGCCGGAGTCAGTGTGTACGCGCGGAACGACCTCTGTATTCAGCGTCTCCGTCACCTTGAAGACCCCACTTTTTCTTCCCTATGGGTTTTAGTGGACACAGGAAACGAAAAAATCCTGTATTCCTGTGTCTACCGTTCGCACAGCGGTGACCAGGAGACAACTCGTTTATTTGAGTATCTCAGTGAGGCTGCAGATATGGCTCTGTATCAGTACCCTTCGGCGCAGCTCGTCTTTCTGGGGGACTTTAATGCCTGTCATCAGGACTGGCTGTTCCCGTACCAGAAAACCGACCATGCTGGAAGAGAAGCGCGGAACTTTGCGTTGTCTTTGGACCTCTTTCAGCTGGTGAAGCAATCGACAAGGGTACCAGATGTGGTAGGCCATACAGCCAATTGCCTGGACCTTCTGCTGACAACTGATCCGGACAGGTATCGTGTTGAGGTCACCTCCCCCTTGGGAACCTCCGATCACTGTCTGGTGAAATTTGTATTTACATATTCCCCACCAGCTTTCGAACCACATGCTGTTAGGCGAGTATGGAAATACAAGTCAGCAGACTGGGATGAGATGCGGCACTTTTTTGCTTCTTATCCTTGGCGGCAGGTCTGCTTCTCTTCTTTGGATCCGTCGAGTTGCGCGGATGCTATAACCGATGTGGTGCATCAGGCAATGGAGTATTTTATTCCTTTTGCTGACGTACCCATCGGTGGCAAAGCTCGCCCATGGTTTAATGCCGAATGTCGTCATGCAAATTACCGAAAACATTCGGCATACCTCATTTGGGCTGATGCTCGAAGCCGCAAAACTCCGGATGTAAGTACAAAGAAGAGAGCCTTTAACCAAGCTGCCAAGTCCTATAAAAAGGCATTGCGGAAGGCTCGTCTGGATCGGATCGTTAAGAATGGCGAAAAGCTCTCTGTCAGACCAACTGGCAGTCGAGCTTTCTGGTCTCTTGCCAAAGCGATCGAGTCGAACTTCTGCCAACCCTCACTGCCTGCTCTGCTGAAGCCGGATGGATCCCTAGCCCACACAGCAACAGAGAAAGCGAATGTATTTGCTTCACTGTTTGCTGAGAATTCGCATCTAGACACTGGCAATGCTTCTCCAGCACATCTTCCTCACTGCGGTACTTCGATGCCTGAAATCCGCATCACGAACAAAGAGGTATGGAGAGCATTGTGTCGTTTAGATGTGAATAAAGCTAGTGGTCCTGATGGTGTACCAGCCATTCTGCTCAAGACATGCGCAGCTGAGTTGTCTCCTGTATTGACACGTCTGTATCGCCTCTCTTTCAAGACTGGAAAAGTGCCGGAATCCTGGAAGCTTGCCAACGTGCAACCCGTGCCCAAAAAAGGCAGCCGTGCCGATCCTGCCAATTATAGGCCCATTTCAATCACCTCCATACTCTGCAAGATTATGGAGCGTGTATTGAACTCGCGGCTTCTAGCGTACGTGGAAGGTAACGATCTCCTCAGTGACCGACAGTACGGATTTCGCCGAAATAGGTCCACTGGGGACCTTCTAGCGTACGCTACACACATTTTAGGTGAAGCCATCGAGAGGAACGGAGAAGCGGTCGCCGTCTCTCTGGACGTCTCTAAGGCTTTTGACAGGGTCTGGCATGTGAGCCTTATATGCAAGCTTTCAGCGTACGGTATATCTCCTGGTCTGATTGGCTGGATAACGGACTTTTTGAGCCAGAGATCTCTCCGTGTTGTTGTCGACGGGTGTTCTTCGGAACCCTTGAAAATAAATGCCGGAGTGCCTCAGGGGTCCGTTCTTTCTGCAACTCTTTTTTTGCTGCACATTAATGATCTGTTGAAGCCCGGTATCTATGGGTATGCAGACGACAGCACAGTTGTAGAAAGATATCTGCCGAGTACTCGGGCTAGTCGAGATCAAATACAGTCTGAAAGAGAAGCCATGGTGCAACGTTTGAATGACAAACTTCAGGCAGTCTCCGCATGGAGCAATGCCAATCTTGTCAAGTTCAACACCACCAAAACGCAGACGTGTCTGTTTACCGCCAAAAAGAGCCCTTTCACCTTGGCTCCTACGTTCCAGAATGTATCCTTGGAATACAGTGACCGGCTTCAGTTGTTAGGTTTAGAGATTTCCTCGAACCTCAACTTTGGTCGGTTCATTGAGTCCAGAGCAAGAGCAGCAGCAGCAAAGCTTGCCGTTCTTGCGAAGGTTCGGCAGTACTTTACACCGGGACAGCTTCTTGTTTTATACAAAGCACAGATCCGGTCGTGTGTAGAGTACTGTGGTCACATATTTGCTGGTGCCGCAAAGTCTCATCTTGAGGTTCTGGACTCAATTGAGAGGCGAGCAAAGAGGCTTATCGGCGATCCCGAATTGGTCGAAGCCGACCTCCAAAGCTTTGAACACAGGCGTAAAATTGCTAGCCTCTCAGTGATCTATAGGATACATTTTGGTGAGTGTGCGCAGGAACTACACGACTTAGTTCCCCCGTCCCCCTGCCATCACCGGACGTCCCGACGCACGGCAGGTATCCATCCTTTTGTTGTGGACATTCCACCTGTCCGAACGAAGCGCTTTGCTTCCTCATTTTTAGTGCGTACAGCGAAGGACTGGAACAATTTGCCTGCGTCGGTATTTCCGGCCAAATATAATGTGGGTGTCTTCAAGAGGAGAGTGAATAGGCTGCTAGGTTAATGCGCGTTACCACCTAAGACTACATTTCACTTACCATCAGGTGGAATGTAGTCAAGCATTAATCTAGTTTTGTATAAAAAAAAAAAAAAAAAAAAGAAAAATCTACACTAATAACTAAAAACGTATCATGATTAGTATTTTTAAATTAGGTTTACAAAATTTCAATCAACTTTTTAGCCATAGTGTAGAACTCGAAATATATATTCATCGTTATATTGTGTTATGCCATGTTATACATAAGTGATATAAAAATATAATCTTTTTTAAAGCAAATCTTTCTTGGTTTACCCTAAATACTAAATATAAAGATACAAATTTACAAAATGCTACTCACAAATAGATTTTATATTTTATAGTGCAAAGTTTATTTCTATTCGGTTATAAATTGTTGTATGAAAATATAACGTTATTTCGGTCCAGACAAAAGTTTGACCTATAAGCACAGTTCTTAAATGTTATTTAGAGTATTTTGAATTTGTCTTTAAATTAGTGATATTATTAGCTTATTTAAAATAAGATTTATACATACATCTAATTGTAATTGTAATAGAATAGCTTAAGACATTATGTAATTACTTAAATATTTTCAATAGTATATATTCACTATTGAATATATTTATTTGTGTCTATGTTTTTATGTGTATGTTGTTAAATATCTTATCAATGATCATTATAATACCAATAGTGCATTTTATTTTTACTACACTTTATTAACTAACTTGTTCGGAGACTTAAGCAGTAGTTCACATTGCTGCTGTTTACGAAACCGCTTTTAAATTCTAACGAAGATTTTATTCATTCCATTTATTTTCGTAGAAAGAATAAAGTAAATGTTTTTTTATTATTTTATAATTAATAAAGATATGTAGCTTTATTGTAGATTATTTCTTAAAACCTTAATATTTTATTTGGAAATATTAGTAAAAATAGTTTTGTTGCCAAAGAACTTAAACTAGCACGTGTTTTGTCAAGAATAAGGTCAAACGTTAGACGTTAAAAATATCTGACAATTGTTTAATAACTGGATATTTAAGGGGTTAATTATATACACAATAAATCAAATAACCACGGGGTAATTATAATAGTCTTATCCAAAACAAAGTTTAAATTATCATCTATTAGCTTTTGTCCCGTTTACAATAAATAAGTGGATGCTAATTTCTCGACCTCTGGGCTACATGACCAGTCCAATTAAGTGATATGTATTTTTACAAAATAATTATTGACAAATATTTCTAGTAAATGTCAATAAAACTATGCCTCGCTTTCTTTCGATTTAACTCACAAATATCGAGAATATAGAGATTAATTTAAACAAGCATCCCTTTCACATTATTAGGGTAGAAAAATCATTGATTTTATCTTATTTTTTCACATTCTTAGCAAAGTTTTCCAAATACTACATCCTATTACATTATTCAGATTTGCTAAATTTTGTTTATGTATTCAAGACCTTATACAAACGGTTAATATATGTGGGTTTTTATAAACGGTTGGGAATAATTAATGATTAATTAAAAACATGATATGATTTAGATCCTTATATAAATTAGTGCAAAATTATACATCATAATACCCAGTGTTACACATACAATAACAGTATCTACTCTTACGTACTCTTTTCATACTGTCTAGTTGTATGTTATTGAAAAACAGTAACATAGGGTTGATAAATAAAATATAAATATATTATTATTATTCTTATTATTTTTTCTAAGTTTCTAAGTCAAGTCAGCAGCAGGCAACATGTGGTTTGGTATCGGTGTGGTGCTGATGTTAGCACTGGTTCTTTTATCAACCCAAAATTCTTATGCTTCTTACATTGATGGAGGTAAAGTAGCACCATTAAGATAATAAGATTTAAGATAGAAGAATTTAGTATATAAATCTATCTAATATCAAAAACCTCCTTCTAATCTTAGGAAGACACAAAGATTCAACATATTATCTTTTAAGACATAATACTCAAGCCTTTTCTAGAAAATATTTTTTTTTGGTAGTTTTAGCCATTAAATACATCGATACCTCTGGGTAGAAAGGTCGTAAACACCAAAATCGTAACTTTACAAGGGACGCAATAAACGTAACAAAAATTAACTATTGCTCATATTATATTATTTATTTAAGAAACTAGTTTAAGGTATGAAAAAGTATGTCGTATAACACATTTTTTCTTAAATAATACAATTTTGTAAACACAGATCGATAGAGCTTGAAATTCTATGCAAAACTGTATCATTAACTCATTTTCGCCAAAAGTGGTCTTTACGACCCTTTTAGACAGAGGTATCGATATATAGCATAAATGTTTAAAAGTTATCTTTGCAGGTTATGATAAGCTGACCGGCACCAATTACAGTTATCAACAGATGTTAAGTAAACTGTAAGTTTTCAAGAATATAAAAAAAAATCTATCAAAATTTTGCTTGATGATTTAATATACAACTGTTTTTTAATAACTAAAAAAAAATCCTTTACCCTTATCTATATTTGTAGGTCGAAATGTATTGAAGAGGGGGGAGACTGTAAAGCTCCGTTTTTGACTTGTTGCTCTGGATTGAGATGCCGGCGCGAATTCTGGCCAGTCGGTTCCAGCTGTGAGTTCAAACTCAGTTTTTATGCTGATATAAATCAATTCCAATGAGTTTATGGTTAAAAATAAAATTCTTTCACTTAGCAGAAAGAACAATTCAAGTATTTGGGAGTGACTTTAAGTTTTGTGCTTATCATTTACACAATTGTAATAGTCTTTGTATTTTTTTAAAATTTTTCTAATCTTATGATTTGAAAAATTTAAAAAAATCATAGATTTTTTTAATGCCACTAAAGCATATTTTTAATTCTTAATGAATTACTAAAAAATCAGCCTTATTACACTTAACCCCTCAAATTCAAAAGTATTAATATCAATTTGGTAAAAAATTAAATAACACACATCTTTAATTTTGTTGTTTTTTGAGTTGGGGCCACATCTAAGTCGGCATAAAGATTATAACTAACATACTCCAGTACTAAAATAGGTAATAATTTCTTCGGTGGTAGACCATAACATCCGGTCGCCGGCAAAGTTACCACCCATCGGGCAGAGTCGTGCCGCAAAGCGACCTAGTCGTGTTCCGGCACGTTGCTCGATGAAGCCGTTTATGGGAAATGGGTCTGAACAGTTGCGGTGCGTTGGCGAACCGGTTTGACGTCGGGATGGTGTTTGTTTTGTCGGGTGTCTAGTCGAGGAGGGTAGCGGGATCCGAAGCGACGGCTTTCCGCTGGCCGCCCGCAGATAGTTGGGGGCCCAATTAGTGGGTTAGCCACCCACGAAAGGCTGCCCCGCCAGCTGTGAAAAATCCCAGGGTGGCTCCATCGTGCTGGTTGGCGACCAGACGAGGAGGCCCGATGGCGATCCCTGGGGGGGTTCGGGCGTCCCCGCAGTCTCCAGGCTAGCCTCCCAGTGGCAAGACATCACCAATTTCGACGTCGGGTTCGATACGTACCGTCTCGTTCAACTGCCATTTCCCATCCCTATTCACTTTTATATTTATTTTTTATGAAAAAGTTAAAAAAAAGGAACAAGGTTGCACAGCGGTTGCACTCCTCCTCATATAAAGTGCACCTCACTAATATCAGGGGTTTGCACTCAAATCTTTTAGCTGTCCACCACCACCTGGAGACAGAGCAGCCGCACTTGCTTTTTTTGACGGAGACGCAGATACAATGTCCTTTGAGCGCTGCATACTTGGATTATCCCGGTTACTCGTTAGAGCACAACTTTCGCTCACGGGCCGGAGTCAGTATGTACGCGCGGAACGACCTCTGTATTCAGCGTCTCCGTCACCTTGAAGACCCCACTTTTTCTTCCCTATGGGTTTTAGTGGACACAGGAAACGAAAAAATCCTGTATTCCTGTGTCTATCGTTCGCACAGCGGTGACCAGGAGACAACTCGTTTATTTGAGTATCTCAGTGAGGCTGCAGATATGGCTCTGTATCAGTACCCTTCGGCGCAGCTCGTCTTTCTGGGGGACTTTAATGCCTGTCATCAGGACTGGCTGTTCCCGTACCAGAAGACCGACCATGCTGGAAGAGAAGCGCGGAACTTTGCGTTGTCCTTGGACCTCTTTCAGCTGGTGAGGCAAGCGACAAGGGTGCCAGATGTGGTAGGCCATACAGCCAATTGCCTGGACCTTCTGCTGACAACTCATCCGGACAGGTATCGTGTAGAGGTCACGTCCCCCTTGGGAACCTCCGATCAGTGTCTGGTGAAATCTGTATTTTCATATTCCCCACCAGCTTTCGAACCACATGGTGTTAGGCGAGTATGGAAATATAAGTCAGCAGATTGGGATGAGATGCGGCACTTTTTTGCGTCTTATCCTTGGCGGCAGGTATGCTTCTCTTCTTTGGATCCGTCGAGTTGCGCGGATGCTATAACCGATGTGGTGCATCAAGCAATGGAGTATTTTATTCCTTTTGCTGACGTACCCATTGGTGGCAAATCTCGCCCATGGTTTAATGCCGAATGTCGTCATGCACATGACCGAAAACATTCGGCGTACCTCATTTGGGCTGATGCTCGATGCCGCAAAACTCCGGATGTAAGTATAAAGAAGAGAGCCTTTAACCAAGCTGCCAAGTCCTACAAAAAGGCATTGCGGAAGGCTCGTCTCGATCGTATCGCTAAGAATGGCGAAAAGCTCTCTGCCAGACCAACTGGCAGTCGAGCTTTCTGGTCTCTTGCGAAAGCGATCGAGTCGAATTTCTGCCAACCCTCACTGCCTGCTCTGCTGAAGCCGGATGGATCCCTGGCCCACACAGCAACAGAGAAAGCGAATGTACTTGCTTCTCTGTTTGCTGATAATTCGCATCTAGACACTGGCAATGCTTCTCCAGCACATCTTCCTCACTGCGGTATTTCGATGCCTGAAATCCGCATCACTAACAAAGAGGTATGGAGAACATTGTGTCGTTTAGATGTAAATAAAGCCAGTGGTCCTGATGGTATACCAGCCATTCTGCTCAAGACATGCGCAGCTGAGTTGTCTCCTGTACTGACACGTCTGTATCGCCTCTCTTTCATGACTGGAATAGTGCCAAAATCCTGGAAGCTTGCTAATGTGCAACCCGTGCCCAAAAAAGGCAGCCGTGCCGACCCTGTCAATTACAGACCGATTTCAATCACCTCCATACTCTGCAAGATTATGGAGCGTGTATTGAACTCGCGCCTACTAGCATACCTAGAAGGTAACGATCTCCTCAGTGACCGACAGTACGGGTTTCGCCGTAATAGGTCTACTGGGGACTTCCTAGTGTATGCTACTCACATTTTAGGCGAGGCCATCGAGAAGAACGGAGAAGCGGTCGCCGTCTCTCTGGACGTCTCGAGGGCATTTGACAGGGTCTGGCATGCGAGCCTTATATGCAAGCTTTCAGCGTACGGTATATCTCCTGGTCTGATCGGCTGGGTAACGGACTTTCTGAGCCACAGATCTCTCCGAGTAGTTGTCGACGGGTGTTCCTCGGAACCCTTGACAATAAATGCCGGAGTGCCTCAGGGGTCCGTTCTTTCTGCAACTCTGTTTCTGCTGCACATTAATGATCTGTTGAAGCCCGGTATCTATGGGTATGCAGACGACAGCACAGTTGTAGAAAGATATCTGCCTCGGGCTAGTCGAGATCAAGTACAGTCTGAAAGAGAAGCCATGGTGCAACGTTTGAATGACAAACTTCAGGCAGTCTCCGCATGGAGCAATGCCAATCTTGTCAAGTTCAACGCCACCAAAACGCAGACGTGTCTATTCACCGCCAAAAGGAGCCCTTTCACCTTGACTCCTACTTTCCAGAATGTATCCTTGGAATACAGTGACCTGCTTCAGTTGTTAGGCTTAGAGATTTCCTCGAACCTCAACTTTGGTCGGTTCATTGAGTCCAGAGCAAGAGCAGCAGCAGCAAAGCTTGTCGTTCTTGCGAAGGTTCGGCAGTACTTTACACCGGGACAGCTTCTTGTTTTATACAAAGCACAGATCCGGTCGTGTGTAGAGTACTGTGGACACATATTTGCTGGTGCCACAAAGTCTCATCTTGCGGTTCTGGACTCAATTGAGAGGCGAGCAAAGAGGCTTATAGGCGATCCCGAATTGGTCGAAGCCGACCTCCAAAGCCTTGAACACAGGCGTAAAATTGCTAGCCTCTCAGTATTCTATAGGATACATTTTGGTGAGTGTGCGCAGGAACTACACGACTTAGTTCCCCCGTCCCCCTTCCATCACCGGACGTCCCGACGCACGGCAGGTATCCATCCTTTTGTTGTGGACATTCCACCTGTCCGAACGAAGCGCTTTGCTTCCTCATTTTTAGTGCGTACAGCGAAGGACTGGAACAATTTGCCTGCGTCGGTATTTCCGGCCAAATATAATGTGGGTGTCTTCAAGAGAAGAGTGAATAGGTTGCTAGGGCAATGCGCCTTACCATCTAAGACTACATTCCACTTACCATCAGGTGGAATGTAGTCAAGCATTGCCCTAGATCGTATAAAAAAAAAAAAAAAAAAAAAAACTAAAATACTTAATGTCATTTAAAAACCAGAGACTAAAGATCCAATAGCATGTTCTACTCATAAAATTGTTTTATAAATGTAATCTATTTTATTTCATAATTTATTTGACCTTCTATTAATATCCCAGATAGTATTTTATTACAAATTATTTAATAAGAATGTTGGTTTGGTTTTGAGTGGCAATATTGTATGTATGCTTATAATTAATGAAATAATTATCCTCTGCTAACTCTTTAGCTTGTAGGTCGCGAAATATCGGTTGGCTCTCTGAATTTGATGCTCTGGAATGAGAATTCGGCGCAAAACACGACAAGATTGTTGCTGCGAGATCAGATTATTCTTTTCTTAAAAGCTAGCTGGTTTACGGATTGTTTTATATAATTTTACCATTATATAATATTTTTGTATTACTTTACCGACAGAGTGAATAAAGTGTCCAGTCCAGACTGTTATTTTACTTATTATCTTGTGATTTAAATAATAAAAACAGTTTTTTTTTATTTTTTATAATCAACGGTAATTATATCAACTGATCATAATATTACTAGCATTTCATATTAGGGTATTTATAATACTCAAAATATTCGAACACAAAATCTTAACCCTCATTACCGTGCTAATAAACAAATCATAAAATAGAGGCTATACACTCATATTTTGCCAGTAATATTAAAACCAACTCTGCACCATAAGATAAAAAAAATGCTAATATGTATATCGCTCTCCGTCTCGGTAAATCATTCTATGTAACCGTCTTTTACGACATGGTGGTGACATCTATTAGGCTTTAGAATCCCTACCCGTGTCGGTTTTTCATTATATATTTATATAAATGTATTAACCTATCAATGTATGGATACCATACATTAATTACGACTATTAAGTCGCCTCACAATAACCACAATTAAAGTTATTTGCACTATTACCACTAGTTTTATTTGGAAGTTATAATCATTTGGATATTCGTTAATAAGACAAGTATCCTGTGGTTGGGAATGAATAATAAAATTTGCACACTCTGGCTCATAAATAAAAGTAAGTGCTCAAAATTCAATATACCTCCAAGCGTCAATTTTAATATTATATAAAAGAATCAGCCGCTGCGCAGCGCAGTAATTTTAGTAAGTTTTGTGGAGAGTTGGATATATTTTCTCGTTACAAGTTACGGCAGGCCTTGGTTGAAACACATGCGATCAATTAAATGTTATGACAACATAATATTTAAATTTGAGTATATCTGTAAGTTACATTCCCTGTATTTTTACTTGTACCTTTGAATTCATTAACAGATAGAGGTATAGTGATATATTCTATAAATTATCCTAGAGCAAACTCGCGGTTCTCTATTCTATAAATTCACTTTCACTGTTTTTAAAGTCTTTCACGTAAAAACAATGGATTATAATGAAACCTTACAATAATACAGCTTAGACATCAGAATAACACATATGCTATAGAAATACTAACTTTTGCACGTGGTTTTGTCTGTGATAATTTATAAACGGCCAGTATTTATTTTATTTAAAATAAAAATATTTTATTTAAAATAACACTTGAATAAATTGACAGAACGCGTTCTGGCCGTTCGACAATTACCAAAACGCGTTGCGAGCGTTTAAAAGTAACCAGAACGCGTTCTGTGCATTTGAAGACAGCCAGAACGCGATGTGGCCGTTTTTTCCGTCCACTGAGCGTTTTCGGTCTTCGGGCCTGACATATACACTTCAAAATTTTAGTTACAAAATACTTTAAAAGAAGTCACGGGCCACAGCCATAAAAACCATATAAATATTATTTTTACATGGGAGAACGCACTAGTCTAGGCAGAAATATTCTAGGAAAGCAAATATATTTTGTTATTATTTACCAAATAAACTAATACCTAAATGGATTGAGGTTTAATATTGTAAATACAAATCAAATTTCCTCTACGCTAATTAGTGACCGAATATAAGTAAGTATATTAAATTTAGAGATTAAATTTAATAATTATTCGATATATTTTGTATAATATACCTGATAAATGATTATTCGATATATAATATAATACACCTGATAAAATTTATGATTTCTGCCGAGTAACAGCTGACATTGGCCGTCATCATCAACAGAAACCTAAACATAGAATTATTGTAAAACTTACGCTGTCGATGTTTAGTTTAGGGTAAAATACATATTTTTTATTTTCTTAAGACAAATATATTTTTGGAACTTAGTTCCTTATCGCGCGTTGTGAAAGGGGGGCTAGACGATATTCTATATAATTCTTACCAAAAGTTGGCAAGACATGTTTTGCTATCTCTCTTTCTCTCTCTTATAGAAAGCAAGCGAGATATTTTCATTTTCATTATTATTTTTTGTATTATATTAAATTGCTCAGTAGTTCTTTATTATTTATTTGATATTGGAGTTTATTCTTTTAGAATCAATTTGCAAATAAGATAGTTTAAATGAAAATAATAATACAAATTTGTTATCAAATATACTCGTACTGTTTTGTAAAAACGCCAACTAATTTTTACCGCGCCGTTGGTCGAGTGGTTAGCGCAGACGCCTAACGTGTCACGGCGCAATGGGGCTCGGGTTCGATTCCCGGCAGAGACAGGCATTTATGTGATGAGCATAGATGTCTGTATTTCTGGGTTTGATCGTTTATTAAATATATTCTCAGTATTTATATGTGTATTTCTATGTATTTGTATCGTTGTCTAACAACCTTAACACAAGCAAATAATTTGCTTACTTAGGGGTTAGATCAATGTGTGTAACTTGTCCTGATATTATTATTATTATTATTACCTCAGGGAAACATAACTACATCTGTTATATAAACATCAGTACAAAGTGAAACCGCTAGGTGGCGGGACAATAACTCATGGGTTTATTGATTAACACTTTTTAATTTAGTTATTCATTTTATTTACATTTATTATAAATTATCGGCGAAATATCATACAAAAATAGTATACGATTATTATTAATTAGCACATTAGCTTATATTAATAATTTAATATTTTTTTATAACAATAGGTAATATTCATGTTTTTTTTGACGTAAATTAATCATTTACCTCTCTTTATACTAGAAAAAATATAAATAGGCTTGAAAAGATTCTAGTTTTTTTTCAAAGTGAAAATTAAAACATTGAGTCAATTTGAGCCGTTCTGAACCGTTCCGTTGAACTTTTTATTTACTTCATACATATTTTAAGTTTTAAGTGCTTTACAAGTCATGGAAGAAGACAAAAACCATCTTACAAGTATTGTGTAAAATAGTACTAAAAAACACCCGACAAAGTGTTTTTTTATATTCCAAGAGATGCGAAAATACAAAAACAATGGTCTATGGTAATTAAAAGGGATAATAAATTGTGTTTATATTGTTGTGAAGATCAATTTAACGTAAGTATACTTTATTTATAATAAGTTTAATTTAATAGTTTAAATTTATAGTAAGTTGCATTAGCTATTGAACATTAGAAAATTTGAGTTTAAAATCAACCTAATCTAGTTTACAAAAGTTCAGTATAACTTTCTATAAAAAACGTATTCTTTTTTTGGTTTTACAAAATTTTTATGGTTGTCGATTTATTTCTGGTTAAGGAAGATACAGCTAATAATATTGAATATAATATGTATAATGAAACAACAAGGAGAAAAATTAGATTTAATTTTTCTCCTTGTTGTTTGAAGAAAGGAGTTGTTTCTCATATATTTTTGTTGCAAAAACACCAGCTGATAGAATGAGAATGTGCGTAATCCAAAGGCAAAGATTGACATCGGTTAATGAAGCCTTTTCACAGTTAGCTATCAAAACTAGTGCTTAAAAAAATTGGTGACCTTTACAAAGAAGTGATATAGTAAGTAAGTCCTAGTACTGCCCATACAAATGTCCGTGATATTAATCAGCCAAGACGATATTAAACGTGATTACAAGGCAGAGCCTTGCTTTTCGCATATTAAAGATAAATTACCAAGTGTCTAAGCTGTGCAAGTTAATATTAAACCGAAGTACAGAAGTAAAGGTGTCAATGTAAATATACCTGCTGAAAAACAAAATGTAGCATTGTTACCATTTCCTCATTCAACACACAATTCTTTTACTTTACCACTAAAACTAACTATTTTACGTAGTTTTACTTTACCAGTAAAACTATGTTTTAAAAAGAAAATTGTTTACTGAAATCTGCTGATTATCAACAAAGTTATTTATCTGAGTCAAGTGAAGTGGAAAATAATTACCTGAACAATTGTAGCATTTAATAAAACCTTTAAACACTAAAAAAAAATATAGGTTTAAATTATTAATTTTTCTCAGTAACACTGATACCACAGTATGAACTTCGACGCCGAGAATTTGAATGGCGTGTCAAATGACGTCACATTTCCTTTTGACCAATGGTGGCGCGTTTTGGAAGTTTGAATTTCGCTCCCTTAATTTACACTTTCCACAAAATATTTTATGGCCTTAAATGATTAGTAAATAAAAAAAAATGTTTTTATTATAATAAGATGATAATAAGTATCCGAAAAAAAAGTATCTGAGACCATTTTAAATTTTATGCACATTCGAAAATAATCGAAAGGAACTTCGTTCCATCCGGGTGTCCCTTGACACCTCTTAGTTTTTTTATTTTTGTTTTTTTTTATATTACCTAGTAGCATAATTATATTTCCTCATAAAACTGCCGGGTTAGCAATCTGCTACGTATTTAGAATTTATTTAGTTTGTTGGTTATTGGAAATATAAACATATAAATGACGTACATATATAAAAAAACAGATTGTAAATTATATTGCTTGAAGATAGTGTTAGTAGTAATGGTTTGTTTTCCTGCTATTATGATAAATATTTAAATGGTATTAATTTTTTCGCTTCCGCCGCCTATTCACTTAATTTCATTATTCAATCGTGTTCGTGATCATTTGAGTCTCATATCATTTTTAGTTTTCAATCATTACTTCAGTCATGTTGGCTATGTACTCTATATTTACTGCAATGGTGGTGGGTAACGCAGGAGTGGCGATCTACTTACTCATTTTATTACCCTTTAATAATGTTAGTTTGTCCATTCAGCCTGTTGACCCTAATGCATCTATTATTTTGTTAATATTTATATATATACTAACAAAAGTAATATCTAATAATAAATTATAATATTAAGAAAGAATGCTCCGGATGACCCATTTTATCTTTGCTTCTGTCAACGCCGCAACAATTGTAGAGATATGCAAATGGCCAGAATTATTGCTATCATTTAGGCCAAAGGGTCAACCATACATTAACCGAACCATACATTATTTAGAATGTCTTCTTATAAAATTAATATATATTTTTTAAGTCATGTTTTTTGTATAAACGACTTGTTTATTATATATTTTATTATTTTATGATAATATTAGGTCCTTAAATGTGAAATTTGCGTTTTTCGTACTGGTCATATTATTAAAAATTTTCTTCTCTTTGGCAAGGAATTCCAAATAATTTTTTTTACAATTATATTCACATGGTTTTTCTTTCAATGTGCCGTCATTCATTGGTTTTTTCCTTCTGTTTTGTCTGTTTGTGGTACTCAGTTTACAAAATGGAAAACTAAAAAATTGCATCATTTACGAGTACGAGTTCACTTCCTTTCTGATTTTTTTTAGGGACTTCATAATATTTGAAATTTTGAGAGTAATATGCGGTTGTGAGGTATAAAGTTTAATTATCTAAGTCAAACGACCCTCATTAATTCCTCTCAAACTTTTACAATAACAAAAATCCGAAATATCATAAGTCGGTATAATAAAAATAATTATTTATTTTTTCCATAAATTCCTTAAAACAGGATAGATTAAAAATCTTTTAATTCTACCTAGTTGCGTACAAATTTGTTACTTAATTCCTTCGTTATATGAATTAGGTACTTCGTAATGAACTAGAAAAATATAAAATCCTAAACTTAAATAATAATACAAATTAGATAGTAGAATATGAGGTTACTGGATCACCATTAACCGCAACAATATATAAAAAAAGTCAAAAACATTAAGAGATCCAGAAGACAACCAAGGACTAGAGATCTGCAAGTAAGTAGCAACTGTTCGCCTTTTTTGAAAGGTTTATTTGATAGGGAAGTTAGTGAAGCAGATAAAAAATCCTTAAATTGAGTTGAAAATTGATTTAAATTTAAAAAGTTATAATTCTAACAACAAAAGTGTAAAATACTGAAAAAATATATTCACGGTTTCTATTCAGATAATTCGATATTATAATAATTTCTATTCAGATAATTCGATAGAGAATATTATACAATTAGGTATAATTTACATTTGGAATGATGAAACTATTTTTTTATTTTACGACTGAATCCGAAAGCTAAGAAATAATTGATTGTGTTCACGAATTGCTGTGCAATTGTGAAATAATGGATTGATGGAATGGAATGGAATGATAATTGTTGTAAAAAATGGAATGGAATGGAATGATAATTGTTGTAAAAAAATTGCTGTAACGACTAATGGATAAGATGGCGGGGGTATGAAATACTCTCTCATGAGGAAAATTTCGAAATAAACTATATGTGAGTGTGTGCAGTTGCTAGTACACGTATGTCTGTAGAATTCATCAAAGTATGTATTCAGGTCCGTGGGTTCAGGACGTTAGTGATGACTTACCATTCCCTACAGCTTACCTACCAGCAGCGCTCCACTATGTTAGCTACAGACGGAGGGTAAATAAACAAATACTAATTTAAGACTTTTTATAAAATGATGGGTATGTATAAAAATATTAAGAATTGTAATATTAATTAATGTGTGAAAATGATGAGAAATACATATAGGTATTTAAATGTGTGTAATTAAAAATGCATTTTAAAATTGCAATTGTATGAATATACAATTGCAATTTTAAATCTATCGCAATGACAAAATAGTAATTTTGTTCAAATCGAAGGAATTTGAATATCTATGAATTAATTAATTATACAGTTTTAATTCGAGAATCTATCTTCTATACCAATAAAAGAGAAAGTATGTATGTATGTTCCGGATTAACTCTGTAACGGTTTGACCGATTTTAACCAAATGTTCAGAGGATGTAGAGATGTTTTAGGATGACCCAGCGGGTAATCCTGTAAAATTTGGTGACGATCGGAGCATTTCTATTACACTGTCAGGGACAGATTTTTACTACTGATATTGTTTTTTACATCAAACTATTTAAGGTCAGTTATAACGCCATGTACAAGCTAGAAAAACGAGTAGAAGAAAATGAAATTCAGGTTGAATCATAATTGTTATCACGGTGGTTAATTTTAAAATAGTTAATCCTTTTATTTAAAATATTTTTATTCTATGTTTTGAGTAAATACATTTTTAAATTAAGCCCGGCTGAATATGCTAGTTACCTATAAACACCTCTTGCATACTTTATAAAATTAAACTGCTTACAAGTCTGTTTAACGCTAAATAAATGTCTGCTTTATTTAAAACTTGAGAAGAAGAACCTTAATATAATAAAGAAAATATTTATAATATTTACATTCATATACATAAGCAATGCGGCCGTTTTAAAAGTTCACTGATTTTTTGAAGAACTAAAAAAAATTGTAATTCTGCATGGTTTAATGCAAAAAATATAGCACAGTTTATTATCAGTGCCATTCAGTTTGTTATGGAGTTTTCAAGTCAAGGCCTAGCAAACTTAAATCTATTCTTGATATTATTCCTGACTTTAGAAATAAATAGCACATATACATGGTAAACACTCACTGCCCTTAACATAATTTTCAAAACACTTGTCACCGCTGTACAGCCATAATAAGTATTTTGATAAAAATAACTACGTTAAAAAAACCGACTTAAAAAGTAAAAATTAAAAAATAATGAAGATTTAATATTTATTATATGCAATACCTATTATTTATAGGTCCCATTTACTAATAGGTTTAAATTCGGTGCCAAGACTTAAAATAATTATTTTTAACCACTTCAGTGAATACGAGAAAATTAATACAAAGAAATGCCTACTTTAATGATTAAGATACGTAAATAAATATAATAAAAAGCAAACAAGGTAGTATACAATAAATATTAAATCTTCATAATTTTTTACTTTTTAGTTTTAAAGTTTTTTTAACGTAGTTATTTTTATTTAATACTTTTTAGTTTATTTCTACATTGTCAATTAACCATGGGTAGACCTACAAAAGGTGCTGCGCGCCTTAAAAGTACAGATCTCAAGAAACGGGAACGGATAAAAGTAGTTGTTTCCGTAAAAATGCTCTTCGAAACACAATATCACGTTCTTGTGAGACTATTAAAGATCTAAAAAAGAACTAAGAAAGAAAAATGGTGTCTGGCCATGAAGCCATATGAAATCACGATTACGTCAAGAAACTCTTGATCAGCATAATTATAGACTCGGTAAGATCCAAGAGCGTCTTGCGAATGAGTATTTTGAGTAGAGAGCTAATAGACTTGGCCTCATTAATGAGCGTCTGGCCAAAGATTCAGGTGACCAGAGGATTCATAGACTTGGTCTCATTAATGAGTGTTTAGATAACGAGTTGACTGAGTAGAGAGGTCATAGATTAGAAGTGATACGAAACCGTCCAGCAACCGAATCTGATCAGCAACGTGAGAGCCGGCTAGAAAAATTGAGAACCTTCTCCTTTTTGAAGAAGTCGGTTATGTTAAAAATATGGTGAGATCGTCGAGTTAGGTGGGGGTTGAGAGGTCAGACAATGGTCTTGGTAACATAGCTAGTACCGCTACTACTATTAAATAAAATAAAATAAAATGTTAGTAGGTAACATGGGCTTTTTATATAAAGTTTCCGATCTCCGATGTCTAGATACTATCCATTTCTTCTGAAAAAAAACATCTTATAATCACTTTAAATCAAAAAAATATATATTATCAACAATTTAATTTAATTTTTTTTTTTTATACGATCTAGGGCAATGCTTGACTAATTTAATTAATAGTGATATTACTAATTACAAAATTACTAAATAGAATTACAATATTACTAATAATATAATTGTATACCAATATTAGCACAAAGTATTGTAGTTTATATGATATAAGTAAAATCATTTTGTTTAGTTATTAAAAATTCGTTTGTTTAATTTGATCATCAAAAGTAGCATAATAAAACTAGGTTGCTAGAAGAGCTATACGCCAGTACCAGCAAGACACCGATCCATTTGTAGCAGATTGGAATTGGTTGTATTACTCACTAATAGAAAACACCATTAACATAATATAGTACATTTATGAAAGCACGGAGATAGGTGGGGTATTGTGCTGCACTGCGCACTATTCAAAGATGCCGTGTGTTTTCAGGCTTTTGTAACAAAAGGGTAAAGACGGAACCTTATTACGAAGTCTCCGCTGTTCATCTGGCTATCACCTATATTTATAGATGATGTATTTCTGTTGCCTCTACAACAAAAGATACTAAATAAAAAAAATAAATAACTAGAGACCCCCATACAAAAAACATAGGTTATTTTCTTGATATAAAGAACGGCGGCAGGCTTCTAGTTTGAAACATTTATAGAATATTTATATATCTTCACTTTAAATTCAACAAGTGTTTTTTTTCTTTAGTTTTTTATATATAATGGTATTAAATCCGTTTTAGATATAATTGACGTCATGTGTCGTTAACTATTCCTAACGGTTAGGGATAACCCGTATAAATACGTTAAAATAAGTGGAAAAACCTTAATATTGTAATAAAGTCTAATTAATGTTTAGGTATATGGTAACTATTTAATTTCAAAAATAATAAGTAAAATAAAAAGAAACTTGATTAGATATTATGTTTTAATCTCTAATAGTATTACATTATATTTACTGACAACACTTGTCTTTGCCCGACTCTAAGCATTTTATTTTCAAAATTTACTTTACAGTATATTAATCTGAGATAATGTAGCTTTCTAATAGTTGAGGAATTTGGAAATAGGATGTAATCTTATATGAAATAGGATCAGAAATAAATACATATTATTTTTAGAGGATTTTGAAGATATACCTACAAGTATTTTTATTATTTTTATTTATGTAAATATATGTATATATATAACTGAATAAACCCATTTTACTATTTTACATTAAAACATATTTATATATTAATAGGTGATTTTGACTATTTCAAAACATTCTATAAATTATAAATAAAAACAAATACAATAGAATACGGCATTAGTGACAAATGTCGTAAGACAATTAGTCTGTTATTGTAGTGAGTAATTTACAAGTGATGATGGTTGCAAACATATCATCTATAGAAATTGCAAAATGATAAAGATTTTTGTAATATAAGCCTGCTTTCTTCAATCGTTTAATAATTAATTCAATCATACAAAATGTGTTCGCTCTGACAACGACAATTATGATTCAAGAATTGGCACTTGCATCTCATTCCGTAGCAACAATCCGAGTCGCTGCGTTGACAACGTCCCCATTCTTGAGTGCATCCGAAACTGAGAAAAAATCAGAAACATTTGTAATTTAAATACGAAGTAAGTAAATCAGTTCATAAAATCTTATTTACTTCCCTTTAACAAGTATTAATTTAATTACTATTCAAGCAAAGGATTAAAAACTTACATGGTACGTTCATGGCCGTAATCAGTATGTATTAAATCATAATCTGTAATAATAAGTTTTATGTATTTTTGTTACAAATAAATCTATGCTATTTCTCATTTTTATTGTTACGGTCTCTACAAAACCTCCAGTCAGCTGTAGCAATAAAATTTTAAACCAGATTTTTTTACTTTGAATTAATTTCTGCTGAACTAACGGGTTTCAGTTTTAGCATCCATCCGTCACAACTTATTCAAGTCCGGCTCTGACAGGTTGAAATAAACAATGAGACAAAAACTACATATCTTAAAAGAAATTCTAGGAGAGTCTGCAGGAGGTCCATAACTAAACCAGAGACATGTATACACTTTACTAGGAAGTTTTTCCGTTTTAGGTTTAATAAATTCAAAATTATTAATTTACCGTGATAAAAAGCATCAATACACTGGTTTGTTAGAAGAACCAGTGATAGCACCATTAAGATAAGGCCGCCACGAAACATGATCCTTCTGCAATAAATTTAATAGTGTTTAATTTAACAGTAGGCACTTAGAACACATTAACTTAAAACCGATGTATGATTAGGTTAGATAGTGTATTTCAATCAGAAGCACAAAGCTGTGTGAGGTGCAGTATTGATCTGAACCTTTTATATCTGGTTGCTTGTTTTTTGAATCCCACAACATGGGTTATTAATTATTACCAACCATCTTTGATAACCTCTATTGTAGCGGCAAAGTAATTGGGAAATCCAGATTGAAGTTATAAATTTTAAGTAACTATTATTTATTTGATCTACATATTGAACTTTAGCAATAATATATTATTTAATCTTAAGTGTCTAGAATGTTTATATATATATATATATATATATATATATTACAAAGAGAACAGATTTGTCTGTTACATTGTATACTATAGACTCTGTAATTATACCTATTAGCTATATTTTCCCCGATTAAAATAAAAACTTAATTAATTTTTGTAAACAGAATGTCGAGTAGGACGAAAACACATATACAGACATGGCTTCTAAGTTGCTTTATATGTTAGACTCACTGTGTGTATGTATATATATATGTTTATATCACTTTGAAGTAATAAATCAAATAGTTTAAGGACAACCAATAAATCAAAACAACAAAGCATTTACGACCAGATGGTACGGGAGCCCGACTCTTAACGTTAGCAGTAGGTCTTTTTACTTACTTACTTTGCAGGAAATGCATCATATAAAATCGTTGGTTATTTATCTATATCACATTACCTATATATGTTTGTAGGTCTCAACCAAATATTAAAGTATAGGAATTCCTAATCGCAATTTATACAAGTCTCATAGTTGAGCACGGACCTCCTTCTAGAAGGAAGGAACTCTTCTATAGGAAGTGTGAGACTCTTCCCCACGATCACTCAGCTGCGAATTTATTTTTTCAAAAATTTCATATAAAATATGTAGTTTTCCTCCCGCAATTGATTTCAAACTACCATAAAAATCAAAGAGTTCCTGCAGAATTATTTTTTCTTTCGTTGATAAATAGAGTATAAGAGAGAATTACTGTTATTATTTGGTGTCTGTTGGTGAGTGATACAAGCCAATAAACTATTGTCATATGTCTCTTGGCATTGCTTTCTTATTGGTCCTAGCACTGTCTCTACTAGTAATCATAGTTTAAAAGATTAAAATTTAAGTCTATTTTTGTTTCAGTCAGCATATCTCACAGCTGGACGTGGTTATTTTTTATTTTAGAGACTGTGGGTAGTCTATTTCACCTGACTGCCACTGCGCACTCCGGATTGACAGGTGACAGATTGACAGGTTTTCATAGATTTTCTTCCGTGATTTTCGCACGACAGGATTTCGTACTGTGTATTATTTACCAACTAGATTCGGGTAAAAGTAAGTTACGATACCCGAATAGATATTGATCCTGCTTCCCTTTTATACAAAAGCCATCTCAATTTTTTTTTGAAATAATAAAATAATACATTTTAAATTAACTTATAATTTGCATTTTAATTTTAAGCAAAAAGTAACTGTAATTTTAAATGTTTGTAAGGGTTTTAACGAAGAGCTCTATTATCTGACTATCTCAGATCCCAGCTACTGACATTATTTATATTTTCTCTTTGTAAGTAGGTAGAAAAAGCCTCTTATAATGCTAACAGGCAATTACTGCCCGCCCGCCAGTTTATACTTTTTTATATATAAAAACTGTAATAAATAAATAAATAAATAAATATTCTGGATGGTCGTTTTTTTCAACCCCTGCTGAAGCGTGAAAAAAAAAAGAGATCCTGAGTCGCATTTTGATTATGTTTGTGTCAACCTTTGTGATAAATCAAACATTTTCATTGTCGTAGGAATTTTATATTGATTTTGTCAACACATATTTGTATTGTATTTTGTATAATAAAATGTTCCTGTCATTATTATATAATTGGCGTTTAAACAAGAAGAGATAAGAAGTTCAAATAAATATGTTAACTGCCAGAGATTGGCGAAACCTTTATATAAAAATTACGCAACAATAACAGTTCCTTTCTTTTTAATCCTGCAGACACCGATATTATTGTAGAATATATGGAAGCGTTTGGAATCTCCATTTTCAACATAATACAAATAATACATATTTCAGGGTAATAAAGAAAGATATAAAAAGGGGAAACGCAGAGAAAGGTGCATGTATATTTAAATTATCAGTTAAAATTTAACGTCTTAATATCATATTATTTTTACTCATTATATAAGTTACAACACCAGTCTTAAAAATTAAAATATCGTTACGACAAATCTTTACAAATCAAAATAGTCTTAACTGATAGGTCTCGTTTAATTAATTCTATATAGTACTAGTATTAGCGTTGTTTAGGTTTGTTTGCCAAAAAATTGGTAAACAAGGACATTGGCGTTTGTAATATACAAATTATGAAATATTTTAATTCATAGAAATAATTATACCAACCACTGCCTTGGGATGATCGATTTGAATTAAACTTGGAACTATAATTATAAAAAAACTTATTAAAATTTGGTTCAGATTAGTTTTAGATAAGTTAGCTAGTTTTTTAGTTAGCATGACACTGATATACTTTAAAAAAAATAAACTTATAAATCACAGATTCTTCGTTGAACCAGACCGTGACCAAAATTATAATTCATGTTCAAGTAAAAAACGAAAACTATGTTTTTATACACTTAAATAATATAAACATATATGTTTTATAAATAAATTGACTAAATAAAAAATGTCACATTTGTAATGTAACTTGTTTTGTGTTGGATATTTCAGATGTCTCGATAAATTTCAATTCTGCACTAAATAAAGATTTTTAATACATAACAAACAACTGCAGTCCAACTGCAGCGACGCTCAATCGTTTTCGTTCTGTTAGATCTTTATTCGTCAAAGTGATAAACGCATCGTTGATTGATAAACACAGGATTATTAAGAAAACAAATACTCTATTATTTATTAGTTTATTTCAATCTAGCTGCTTCCCACGCTTGTCCGTGTTGACTGCATTCATACTGGAGATAATGTGGTCAGATTAAATCATAGTCAGTCAGTTATATAAAAAAAGAATAGATTATTATAGTGTAAAAAGCAAAACCTAATTCATCTAACAAACAAAATTAAACAAATTTACATATATAATACGATTTTTCCGCAATTTGTTTGTTTATTTTACATTTCATAAACAAAAATATATGTATTCAATGCTTGGTTAAAGAACTCAACAGGTAATACTAAAAGTATAACACTATAATAAAAAGTATTAAAATACCGTTTAAACATGTATCTGCAGGCCTAAAAAACCATTCTAGAAATAAATTATGAATTAGTTATCTCTATGTTATAATTAACAGGTTACAATTAATTCTATATAAAACTGTATAAAAAGTTCATGACGATATTTTTATAAATTATATTGTTCATGCGATATTTGCAACTCGGAGTTCAATACTTATTTGATGGGGTGATAAAGAGGATGTATGACCTGAAATAACAGATTTATTACAAATTACAGACACATAATTACAAATGTTGGTCTGTGGCTTGAGCCAACCATGATCATAATAAATAAACCATGATGATAAATAAATTATAACCAGATAAAACTTTTTGTCTAATAAATATACCCTATTAAATTGGCTTCGAAACCCAGGTTTTCCCTTAGTCATATGCATGCAACTTATGCATCCACTTTATCGAAGAAACATAATACATATTTGGAGTTGTTTTAGAAATAATTGTAAATTTACAGAATTCTATTTTAGACATCTCTTTATCAAAAAAATCATTTCCATTATCTTTAAATTGAATATTTATAATATAATTATTTTTAATTACATACATACATTTAAATGTAGAAAAAATAGAACAATAATAAATCATCACTAAGATTTGGGAATTACTGTCACAAGCACCAAGGTAAACAAATTATCAAATTATCAGTGCAGCTAAAAGAAAAAAAATACGCTTCACCAGCTTGTGTTGCGAGCTTACTTAGTTGACATGTCGCTGCTTCTAGATACATACCAAACCCCGCGCAACATAGTACGGTAACATAGTACAATTCAGTTGTTTGTAGTTATCGAGTTATAGAGGTGAGCGGCATTACTCTGTGAGTGCCTGTACACTAGGGACATTCTATGTATTTCAGTAATATTTTTTTAACTTAACAGGAAGGTCCACAGGTGACGTCACAAGATACATGTTCGGATTTATTTGGAACGATGTCGTTTTCATTTAAAATCCGAACAGAACCGTTGGCTTGTTTTATTGACTATCGATTTTATATCAAAAGGCTATTTGAATCGATTGAAACATTAATATACCGCCATCATCGATTTATATGTTAATTATATTTTATAATACTCGAAGGGATGGCAGATTTTGTATTCATCCGACATAGTCTAACCAAATTATTCCGATGTTATTTTCTGTTTTATTTATCGATTTATATTATATGTATGTTTTATTATTATCGAGTCTATTTAAGTTTTTGTCATTGTATTTTTAATTTGAAATGTTACTCTAAAGCAGACATTTCTATTATATAATAGGAACATCTATGACGTACAAGTTATAAATAAAAATATGTTTTAATATATTAATCCCTATTCGTATAATTCCATATACAAAAATAGTAGGGAATAAATGAAGAAAAATAAATTTTAGAGTTTTCTATTTAGAGTGTGTTTTATATATTGTACATTTAATTTCTTTTTTTTTTTTATTAAATATGTCATATGTTACATTACCAGTAGCATTCATAATTATATCGTTGTATAAAGGAGATGTGAGAAATTTGTAATAAAAATAATTGATTACTATTTTCAAATGCTTACATAAACCTTAACTACTAAATAGCCGGTCCATGTGTACACAATATATATTATAAAGAAAAATTAAAGTACTTCAAATTTCAATTTATAATTCTACCTGAAAATTTAAACAAAGCTTGCTATTTAATAGGTATTATTATTAATATGACTATATATTAACAAAAACAACATTAATTAAAGGTATATTACGTGCCTTGTTAGAATTTCTTTAATACATACATACATTTAGTACATGTAGGCAATTATAGGTACTAATTCTGTAACCTAATTAATTATCAATCGTCAGACTTTGTAGCTTACTTTATATTATTACTATTTTTTACTTACTTTACTATCTCATTTACCGGATATATCTGCAAAGGACCTCGTAACACTTTTATTGCCAACTATTGTAATATTGCCCGTTCCCAACTATAAAAGTTGTAAAACTAAGTATTTACTGACTTGATGTAAAAACAAGGGCACGACTATGTTATTACTTTTGTTATCTCGTGCACCTGTGAAATAATTAATTTCATTTTTGGTAAAAAATTATTAGACGATATAGCAAATTCATCAAATAAAGGGTATGTCCCTAATATTTATTTTCTGAGATGATTAACATTTTGTTTAAGACTGTTGAAAATTATTTTATTTACTCCGGTTTAATAATAAATACCCTCAATAAGCATTATTCTTTTCAAAAAGCTTTATATTTTTGTTTTAAAGTGGATGATGCCATAATTTATTCGTGTGTCCGTGTAAATTTATATCCCTTTGCATTCTGTTTGGATTTTAATAGCATAGTTATTAATGTTTTTAAAGCTGGAATATAATCAACAATTTTTAAAAATGATTTTACTTCCTTTTTTTTTGCAGATTTTTTTTTTGTGTTTGTATTTTTATATTAACCCAAACACCGAATTAAGAATTTTATTAACTATTGAATGTTTTGTTTTATGGAACCAGTGTACAAATCCACTTTTCTAATATTGTATTCCAATGAATCGTTTGTATCTTTCAAAATTAAAGGATCTAAATGTTT